>CM070613.1:23267782-24534449 GCA_036346395.1 Hsuehochloa calcarea
AGCAATGTTGTGCGAGAGAAACTTACCCAAAACTCCGCCAATACCCGCTCCTGCATGTTGCGGTAAGTGTCATCCGTGACCGGTAGCGTACTGTCCCGATTGAGGCGGCGGCCCCGCACCACCGGCTCTTCGGACAGTTGCACAATGCCGGGGTACCATTTCCTGCACAAAACACCAAGGATGCTCGCGAAGTGCGTCTTTGGAGTACTGACAAAACCAACCAGCCCTGCACAAGTGATTAAGAAAATTTATCAGTTTCTCTTATGATTTCCAACATATCTTATGAAGTAGTTGTGATAACATCTATAGTTACTTACCTCTTTGCCATAGGCGAATCATTTGGCGGTTGTGAGGAAGCGGAACAGGAGGAGGCTCGCGGGACCTCGCTCGTAGGGAGTCCGGTAGCGTACCCCTCCTCGCCCTCGAGCCCTCGCCTCCCTCACCCTCGGCGCCTCGCCTCCTCGCCCTCGGCGGCTCGCCTCCTCGCCCATCTGCCGACCCTCTCGTCCTCCGACGAGGACGTGGCCGTGGCCGCCACGTGCTCCTCCTCTAGCACCTCGTCACGTGGCGAGGGAGGATTGCCGCCTGCGGCCGCCTGGTCCTCCTCTCGTCACCTCCTGCGGACGTTGCCGGACGACGACCCCTCACCTCGAAGAGAGAGGCGGTCTCTCCGTAAACCGAGGGCGTGTCACGGCGTGGACGTCTGCCGCCATCTTTGTTCAATCACCGCAATCACAAAGAATGAACAAGACTAATCGGTACATATATTAGAAATAGATTCAAAATATATAAACAAAACACAAATTAAAAAAACATAGTATTACATGTATTAGGAATAATCTTCATGATTGGGATCATAGGTCTCATCATCAGTGTCAAAATTGTCCAAATGGGCAACACTATCCAGAAGGTTCTATCTTGTCATCGTAGTCATTGCCTAGAAGTAATCGCTCAAGCATTGCTATGTCCTTGGCATTTACCACCACATCTCCATCGACCTCGCCATCAACCATTTCGTTGTCTACTTCCATTTCGATTGCTTGGGTAAGACTATCTCAAAGCGTGCTCGTAGCCCATCTTCTTGATAGAACCATCCATCATATGTGTTTGCGTTGAAGTTGTAATCATCATCGTTTAGGCGGTAGTTTACCATGTGGAGATACAGTGCACAATAGCCCAACCCTTAAGATCCTCTTTGTCTTGGTTGGCGTCGAGTATAATACACCGCACGGCTGTTGAGCCACAATGTAGACATCTTTTCGGGATAGATGGAATCTTCTCAAATCTCGACTAGCCCAAGATGAGGGTTCGTCTCGTTGATCGAGGATTAAACCGGTGGCATTTGAACATGATAGGTTTAAGAGGTTTGTCTCCATGAAATGAGAGTTCATAGATTTCCTCAACTCTACCATGATAGTCGAGGCCATCGGTCTGGGCGTACAAACTCCGCTATTTGTGGTT
Organism: Hsuehochloa calcarea; assembly: GCA_036346395.1. Lineage (NCBI taxonomy): Eukaryota > Viridiplantae > Streptophyta > Magnoliopsida > Poales > Poaceae > Hsuehochloa > Hsuehochloa calcarea. The sequence goes on from CM070613.1 coordinate 23,269,244, forward strand.
TTTCGTTTGGGCGAATCGCTCGTAACTTGTTGTGTGGAAGCGATATCCGTTCACGTCATAGCCGGTAAATGACTTCACCCTAACGTCCACGTACCGTTTGTAACTGTTTCAACTCGTCACTCATGGACGAACCGTGCGGGCACGCAAGGTGAAGCATGATAGATCGTTATATTAATCAAGCGTCACGATCGAGCGTCACGAGCTAAATTGGACATTACCTTTTGTTTGAACCAAGAAATGAAATCAGGCCTCCCGCTCACGCACCTTGAAACAAGGGTGTCTTGTTCATGCGGTAGGATCCCTTGATTGATGCCGAATTCACGAACAAATTCCTGTCCGAACGAGAATCAATGGGGTTGGATGCGAGAATAGTGACGGCAGTATTGAAACAAGTTCATTGAGAACTTACTTGATGAGCAGTCGCACCTCGGTAAGGTTATTCAACACATATAGCATGATCTCGCGCCACTCTTCATTTCCCAATAGCCGGGGTTGATCCACTTGCACCGCCGAGTTGCCCTTGGAAAAGGTGAGGGTCGATTCATTTTCGCCGACATTGTAACGAGGAGTGGATTATGATTGCTAGGAAGGTTGACTTGTAGTATTGCGTTGTGAAGTTTGCCACCTCCTCCCGAAGGCATGCCTCGCAATGGAAGCCTCAATTCGGCTTTATTTGTACATTTTTGCGAAGAGTCTTTAGACATCTCTCGATTGGATAGCACTGCTTGAACTGCACGGCCCCCAAGCGTGCCTCGGACGGGAGGTGCTGTCAATCTTTGCATCGGCAAGAAGAAGCGGGTGGAAAGATCTTCTCCGACTTACGAGCAACACAGTCTTGCTTTTTCCAAGTCTGGCGACGGTCCGAGATATCTCCTTGGCACAAAGTGGCGGAAGAAAAGCTCAACTCTGCCAAAGACTAGCCAAACATGCTCGAGGACATAGCCTCGGACCATCGCCGGAAGAAGCCGCTCAATCCATATGTGGTAGTCATGACTCTTCATCCCGTTGACTCGCGAGTGCCTAAGTTCACTCCCTGCTAAGATTCATTGCATATCCATGCAGGAACATTAACGTCGGATCCATTTTAGTACTTCCTCCTTTGATCGATTTGCAAGACGAAATTGACCTTAGGCCTTTTCGGTTCTTGTTTCGCCACTAGGAGGTGTGATCGCTTGATTCGGTCTATCGCTGCGTCGCTCGTCCACTCTAGCCTTAACGTTGTCCTTAGACTTGTCGGTGTCCATGAGAGTTCCCCAAAGTGCCTCGGCGATATTCTTTTCGGTGTGCATTACATCAATATTATGTGGCAGAAGAAGGTCATCGAAATAGGGAGCCTCGTCAAGCGGACTTATGAGTCCACATATGTTCCTCACCATATCCCACAAAACCACCTTCTTCATTGGGCACGAGAGCATCTATGTGAGCACGAACCTCGGCACCGATCCTCAAGTGCGGTTTAGGGTGCATCACTTTGACACCTTTCGTAAAGCTCTTGATGTCTTCTCCGAATTCATGGTCTAGAGGGAGGAACTGCGATGCTTGTCGAGCAGCGAATACTTGCCACCCTTCTTCAACCAAATGAACCTCACGACTTCCTTGCATATTGGGCATGGGAACTTCCCGTGAACACACCAGTGACAAATAACCCATACGCCAGAAGTCATGCGAGGAGTAGTGGTACCAAGCGTGCATTTTGAAGCTTGTCTTTGTAGCTCGGTCGTATGTCCATACCCCTTCTCCCAAGCGTGGATCAATTCATCAATCACAGGCTCCATGAACACACCCATATTACTCCCCGGGTGTCCAGGAATTATCAACGACAAGAATACGTTATGCCGTTGAAAGGAGATGCCGGGAGGGAGATTGAGGGGGATAACAAAAATGGGCGGCATGTGTATGGGGCGACCATCATTCCATAAGGATTGAACCCATCATTGCCGGTAGCGACACGTACATTACGGGCCTCAGCTGCTTTGTCACGATGTTTGTCATTGAAGTACGTCCATGCTTCAGCATCAGACGGATGTACCATCTTCCCAGGATTGTACCGTTTGCCATCTTTGTGCCATGTCATCTGTTTCGCGGATTCCTCGATCATGAATAGCCGTTGGATCCTCGGCAGGAAAGGAACGTGCCGTAGCACTCTCGCGGGGATCGGAAGCTGCTTTTTCTGACCATCACCACAGTCTACCTCCAGGTACCTGGAGGATTTACACTTCGGACAGTAATTTGCGTCCTTGTGTTCTTTCCTAAATAGGACGCACCCCTTCGGACAAACATGTATCTTGTCATACGGCATCTTAAGCATACGAAGGAGTTTCTCTGCCTCGTACAAGTTCGTCGGCAAAGTGTGCTTCTCCGGTAGCATGGTGCCAAACACGGCCAACATCTTATCGAAGCCTTCTCGACTCAGGTTTAACTCGGCCTTCAACCCCATTCTGGCGTCCAACCGCATCCGGTGAGAAATCATTATGCGCTCGTGAAGGGGTTTCTGTGCCGAGTGCAACATTTTGTAGAAGTCCTTTGCGGATTCCTCCATCTCCTCCTTCTCACGTCGTTCAGCGAAGTGAGCTTGGTGGGCGTCATCTAGCATGTCTGCTACCCCGGCATCATCATCAAAAGCCTCGAGGCGTGCTCTCACCACCTCCTCTCTTATACGATCTGCTTCACCATGGTAGATCCATCTTTGGTAGCAAAGCGTATAACCATTGAACACAAGATGTCTACCCATGGTCTTCTCGTCTACCTTCCTCCTGTTGTCACATTTCTTTGCGGGGACACCAAACTAGAGAATGTCCTCCTGCTCTGGGCCAAATGCATGTTTCAAGAAACGATCCGTCCCTTTACCCATTCATAGTCGTAGTCACTCCGCTTCTCGGCCGTGTACATCCACTGACGGTCCTCCATCCTTTAACATTTACATCACAGAGTATTGTGACCATCAATTGCATCTACGCGGTGTTCCTAATGTCTAATAGGTGAGGATAGGTCCTAATCCCACCCGCGGATGCGTAGATGAGTCGGTTTCGTTCGCTCGCTCCTCTCAGGGGAAAATTTGGCGGCACCTCCCATTGTTCTCCGATACACGTCCCGCAAGGAGAGTGTGTATCAGGAGAACAACAGGGAGGTGATGCCGAAACTCCGTCTCGGACCGGAGCGGACCATGGAAACTAACCCTTCTACGCATCCGCGGGCTGTCCAAAAAACGTGGACAATCCGAAACAGATACGGTCGCAGATATGCAAAGATCCGCATACCTACGACCGTATCTCTTTTGGACGGGAGACGCCTAATCGGATTACTGCAGCAGCTCGGCGGACATGCGGAAAAAGATGTTATTTATACCTAGGGTGTCGGTGAAGTCGGGCTAAGTGGGCGGTGGCGAGTCGGCAGCGATGAGCGAGACGACGCAGATCTGAGCGAGAACCGCGACGCCGAGCGAAGATGATCGGGTCCTCGGGTCCCCTCCGACGTGCTCTTCTCCCGCATAAAAGGCAATAGGTTATTGTTTGTTAAAAATTTGGCGACACCTCCCCGCACGGGAGGTTTTCAAACTGCAAAAAAGCGCGGGATACAACCACAGCGGCACGAAGGCCGACAACCACAACACGAAGGCCCTCATATCAATTCTGACACGAAGGCCCACACAACCACATACAGACGAATAGGGTGGTGGGCGGTGAATTCAAATTGTTTATGTGATCGGCTAAACATAGCTCTAGCGGTAGTAGTTAGGAAGTTAGAATTCAAAGATTTGCAATAGGATTAGAGGCGGTGAAGAGCGAACTTGTTTTACTACATCGAGATTCTTGGCAAAATTGAATGTTCCATGCATACATAACTAACCCATTGATTATTACAGACCATATCTCCTGAACTTCCTTTTTAATATGCGTTGAAAGCGGTGTGTGAAATAATAACATTCTTTGATGCAGTAATATGCTAACAACATGGCTACTATATCATCCCCAAACTAAATTACATGTAGATATTGGAACCAAGGTTTAGAAAACCGGTGGGAACCGGCCGCTTCCGACAAGCCGGTGGGAGCCGGAGCTAGGCCTATTCGATTTATGCACTGATCGAACCAATTAAATAAAATGCAAACTTTTATCCGAGCAATTCATGCCTTTTTCTTGAGAAAATACATTTTGTACGCATACGACCTTTATTCGCACATATTAGAAAGTGGATGAGCACCGCTTCGCTCACTGAAGTTCGGGATCACTCGCAATCGAAGACCATTATATTCAAGTGATGAGCAACTTGCCTTCAATATTCAAGCGACATAACATATTGGTCACCCACCATAAATCGGTGCCAAGTGCTAACCAAAATATTTTAGCTCTGAGTGTTCAAGGTTGGGCAAGATCCATATATGCCATGAAGGATGACTATGAATGTCTAGGACAAGCGATGCTAGCCGCGAATAATAAATGGGCGAAGTTATTGAGACAAAGGCGTACTAAAGAATGTGCAACCATATTTCAAAACACCAAAATGGTGGCGGGATATCAAATCATACCGATCAGGCGGTAGCGGTGGTGGGGGCGAGGCGGGGCATGGCGCAGGCGAGCGTGGCGAGGCGGCACGGCGGCGGGCGCGGCATGGGCGCGGCGCGGCGTGGGCACGACTCTCCGGTGGCTCAAGGCGGCGTGGCATGGGCACGACTCTCCAGTGGCTCAAAGGCGGCGGGCCGTGGTTGTGGCTGGGCTGTGCATGTGTGTGGCGCGATGGCCTTGCGGAGGGCTTGAGGCGGGCGTGCGGCGTGGTGTGTGAAGGCGTGGCACAATGGCACACGAGGCCTGTGACGGCCGGGGCCGGCGGGGGCGGCGCATGGCGGGCGGACCTGTGGCAGGCGGGCGCGAGGGCGCGGGGTGCGTATGAAATGGATATGTGGGGCGGGGATTTTGGGCCAGGCCGCTGGATTTAGGGTTGGGCCCTTTGCCGAGGGCCCAGATCCAGGGCCCTCGGCAAAGATTTTTTTTTTTTAAAAATTTTCTTTCCGAGGGTCTAGCCCGCCTCGGCAAGGGATCTTAGGCGGGCCATTTGCCGATTGGGTTGGTTTTGCTGGAGGGCCAGATCCGAGGCCTCGGAAAGATTTTTATTTTTTTAAATTTTCTTTGCGAGGGCCATTGGCCAAGCCCTCGGCAAAGATCCACTTTGCCGAGGGCGTGCTTTGCCCTCGGCAAAGATTTTTATTTGTTTTTAAATTTTCTTTCTTAGGGCCATTGGCGAGCCCTCGGCAAAAGATGTTTTTGTTTTTGAACCCAGTTTTTGTGGTGCTATAATACATTATTTAAAACTCAATTTTAAAATTTGGGCCAATTTTGACTTTTTTTGATATATATCCCTAATTTATTTCTTTTCGTTGATTTTTTTCGAATATTTCAAATTTGAACTGCAGGTGGATGGAATAATGCAATTTAGTGATTCTAAAAATGTTATTCATGGTATTTGGTGTATATTGAGTCCCTATCCACGAACTCGCATCAAATTTCGGGCATCTTCTTCACGTAACATGACGAGGAACTTGTCGGAAAACTATTTTTAAATTATATAAAATCCATACGAAGTCCGAAAATCACGAAACTTGTCGAGGTGTCATGTTATCGTATGTGTAGGCTGTGGTAAAAAATTGAGAAGGTTTCGAGCAAGTTGTGACATCGGATGCCTAAAACCCAGACATCTCCACATGATCATGGATCGCAACTTGTAGAGATGTTTGGGTTTTAGGCATCCGACGTCACAACTTGTTCGAAACCTTCTCAATTTTTTACCACAGCCTACACATGCGATAACATGACACCTCGATAAGTTTCGTGATTTTCGGACTTCGTATGGATTTTATATAATTTAAAAACACTTTTCCGACAAGTTCCTCGTCATGTTACGTGAAGAAGATGCCCGAAATTTGATGCGAGTTCGTGGATAGGGACTCAACATACACCAAATACCATGAATAACATTTTTCGAATCACTAAATTGCATTATTCCATCCACCTGCAGTTCAAATTTGAAATATTCGGAAAAAATCAACGAAAATAAATAAATTAGGGAAATATATCAAAAAAGTAAAAATTGGCCCAAATTTTAAAATTGAGTTTTAAATAATGTATTATAGCACCACAAAAACCGGGTTCAAAAACAAAAAATCTTGTTGAGGGTTAGTTCGCCTCAAGAAAGGGATCTTGCCGAGGGCTCGGCCAATGACCCTCGGCAAAGAAAATTTTTAAAAAAAAATTAAAAATATTTGCCGAGTGCTCGACGGCACGGCACTTCGGCAAAGATCGACGCCATGGTGCCGCCGTGACCCATCCGGCCATATTTGCCGAGGGCCGCTTCTTTGCCGAGGGCCTATCGTTGCCGAGGGCTTCTGGGGCTGGCACTCGGCAAATAGAACCTTTGCCGAGTGCCCGAGGTATAGCCCTCGGCAAACCCAGAAGCCCTCGGCAAAGGATGGGTTTCCAGTAGTGAACCATTTCGTGGTAAAGGTTGGTTAGTTGCAGCAAATTTTGGTTTGGCTATCTGGGTAACAAACCAAACAGCCCTCGGCCTTTCACGTTAGCTCCATGTCATCGAACTTCTTCCCATCTGGCACTGTTCACCTCCGAGCTAGCAAAAATCAAAGAGTACTGTTACTCTCTCCGTTCTTTTTTTACTTTACTTTTTCATGGGTGGGGCAATAATGTGGATAAAAGGTGTGTTGAGATGAATACGTCACATCTATCTAATGGCTAATGTTATACTATTCCTGATTTGCAAAACAAAAGGGCTGGTAAAATGGATGATAAATACATATGCCATTCATATACATTATTTTCTTTGTCTAACACATTTTCAGGCTATCAAAAGCTGAGGACTTTTTCTTGAAGAAAGGGAGGATGATGAGGATATCCCTACTAATTATGAGGTTGTTCATGAAGCAAGAACTAAACTTCTAAAACAACAGGTGCATTTGTTTCATAATGAGTTTCCTTGTGTTGTCGATGAGAATTGGTAACTACCTAAAAGTAATACTTGGTACATTATCAGGTTTGACAAACTTAACATTGGAACTGGGAAGGAGGAGAGGGAGGCCGGGGACAAAGTCATGAAGGAGGGCAAAACATGCGACCAACAAGGGAGAAGAAACCCATGTGGCCAAGAGAGGAAAAGGGGAGAATCCCAAGAATCCAAAGCCAAGTTTTGGATAAGATTTTCAAGCCCAATTCGGACCATCCATAAGTCCAACCGAAATCAAACTCGGAATCAACTCGGAATTCAATTCGGATTCGGTTCGGGACAGCCCAATAGGCCTATAATAAAAAAAGTCATAACTTTTACATACGAAGTCCGATTGGGGTGTTCTTGGGCTTGTTGGAAAGCTTATTCCAAGGCCCATACAATGGGTAAGGCCCGAACCTCAGAAACCCCACCGTTGCACCGCAATAACCGAAACAATTCGACAGCTATCAATTTAGGTTTTCTTTTTGTCTGAGTTTGAGTCCAATATGTGTAAGGATGAATTGGAGTCGGTTTACCTACCTTGTGGCCGACCCTAAGGGTTATATATACTTTTGTATTTCATGTCTTTTTGCTCAGACCAGTTTATGCATAAAAATTGAAACATAGCTATTGCTTGTTCTTTCAAAACTAGAGTTCATGTGAGGACTTTGAGGGATGAAAGATCTAGACCCGCCATTATGAGTTAATGGATTGTTTTGGTAATTAATGACAAATCAAAATATGAGACTAACTCTTTTATCAAGTATTATCTTTGTGTAGTCTCATTTGGATATGAAGGTGAAACACAACGAGGTATGCAATCGACATCTCAATCTTATATATTGTTGCATTTCTCGGATCCAAAATATAGGATTGAACTCAACCATAAGTCAAACTTGAATATGTGCATATGATCGTATTACACATTTGTGTATGCACACATTTAGGGGGAGTTTTATCCTATACTTTGTGGTTTCATTAGTATTGATCCATATTCCATTCTCCACATATATTGGGATCCTTACGTTGAAACAAAACCTTTTGAGTATACAAAACTTGTGTAGTTCGTATATACTCATGTTATGAGTATATAGAACTTGTGTAGTTCTTGTATTACTCATGTTAGAGTATATATAACTTGTGTAGTTTATATATACTCATTTGTTTTCTCATTTATCATCATTAAATTTATGAGAATTTTAGTGGTTATCATCAATTACCAAAGAGGGAAAGATTGAGGTATCTTGTCCCACCATTATGAGTTAATGGTATGGTGTGGTAATTAATGATGATCACATTGTGGAACTAATATTTTCCATGAGTTGGATATATAGGTTATGTTCCAGGATGATGAAGACTTGGGATGATCATGAGTTGATCATCAAGTCAAGAGCTTGGTATAAATGATGCATCATGAGTTGATGCTTATCAAGAAGAAATGATCATGAGTTGATCATCAAGACAAGAGAAGACCAATCATCATGTGTTGATGGAGGTCAAGTGAAGGAATGCATCATGAGTTGATGCATGTGAAGACTCGGGATGGAGAAATCATCATGTGTTGATGATGTTCAAGACAAGATCGAAGTGAAGAAATCATCATGTGTTGATGATTGTCAAAGTTAAAGACCCGGACTTGAAGTGTTGATGTGCGTCATCAAGCTTCAAGAAGATGCAAGGCAAAGGTATGACTAGTTAGGGCTAAGGATGTGTTCCTAGTCTTTTACCGGTTTTGGTGTTTGGTTGAAAGACCGGATTGCTAGTATAGGTTGCCGTACTATTAAGAGGGGTCTTAACTAGTAGTTTGAGTTAGTCATGTGTTGATAGCTCATTATGTTTGCTCTAGCTCATCTAGGCATGATGCTATTTATTTGCGAATGTGTTTTGCAAATAATCGAGGCTCATGCATAACCCTTGTAGCATGTGACTTAGGTTTGCAAATGCGTTTTGCAAATGGTGTAAGTCCATGTACCTTATTCCTTGTGATGAGTATTCTAAGGGTTAGCAAATGTGTTTTGTAACCTACTGAGAATATCATCTTTGAAACCTTGTCGAAAATTGCATTCAAATGAGCGAATGTGTTTTGCCATTTGGAGTGGAGCAATTGGAGTTGGCTTTCGTGGTCTCACGGTCGGACCGGCGGTAGTCACCGATCGGGCCGGTGGCAATCTGGCTCGACCGTGTGTGCTACGGCGATCGACCGGTTTCACTTAATCCGTTTTCTTTATGCGGAAGTTCGCGATTGTAAAAATCGGAACTTCGCGGTGAGGAAGTTCAGGAGATCTAGCGGATCGTTTTTCGAGAGCTCCCTTTTGGGACTTAGCCGAATTGCGACGGGCGGTCGGACCGCCAAGACGCAGGCGGTCGGACGGTTTCGGCGGTCCGACCGGCGATGCATGGCGGTCGACCGCCAAGGCCCAACGGCTATTTTCTAGCCGTTGGCGCGTAGGCGATCCGACCGCCATTGGTTGGCGGATCGACCGTACCTGGGTCGTTTTGATGGAATCTTCTCCCAACGGCTAGTTTTTGTGTGTGGGTTATATATAGCCACCTTGGCGGTTGGGAGAAGTTCTTTGGTGCTATTGTTAAGTGATATACTCATTCTTTGAGCTAAGAGCAAGCCTCTCTCTCTTATGTGCATGTGTTGCACTTGGTGAGCTTGGAGAGTAAACCCTAAGTGCATGTGTTGCCTTAGGTAGTGGATTGTGTATCCACTTGATCCTAGACACTTGATTAGTTCAAGTGAGAGTTGAGATTTGTTACTCTTGGTGTTTGCCGACACCTAGGCGGCGTGGAGGCGTCGCGCGGTGATCTTCTCAAGAAGCTTGTGAGAAGACCAGGCGTGTTTGTGAGTGGTTTGGTGCTCGCCATCTCCGGAGTGGAGGAAGAGCAACCATAGGTGAGCGAGGTGTTGGTTCGGTTTGGAACCGGTCCAAGTGTTGGACTTACCTCGGAGGTGTGTGCTCATTTGAGGAGCCGGTCCAACGTGGTTGGGCTTACCTCAACGTGGATTAGGGGAGACCGGCAAGTCTCCGAACACCACGGTAAAACATAATCGTGTCATCTTGTGTTTACTTGTGTTTTACTTTGAGCAATTTACATTCTTGCTTTAATTGCTTATATATCTTGTATGATTGCTCATATTGTATTGTGTTCATATTGTCGGTGCACTTAGTTGAGCCTAGTTGATTTAGGTTTTAATTGAGCAAAACCAATTCGCTATTAGCTTCCGCATTTATATATTGGTTTAGTGCGATAGAATTTTTAAAACCGCCTATTCACCCCCCTCTAGTCGGCCACCTCGATCTTACAAGTGGTATCAGAGCTTGGTCTCTCATTTATTAGACTTAACCGTCTAGAGAGTAAAAGATGGCGACTAGAGATTTAGTGCACCTAGGTGAAGCACCTCTATTTGATGGCACAAATTATGCTCAATGGAAAATCCGCATGTCTTGTTATTTTAGGGCCATGAGTCCGAAAATATGGCGGATTGTAGATGTAGGCTTTTCTCCTCCATTGGATCATTTTGCTCCAACCATTGAGGAAGAGAAATGCTTACATCTCGACGCTCAAGCTACTAACGCCTTATTTAGTGCTTTGAGCGTAGATATATTTGACAAGGTATGCAATCTCAAGAACGCTCATGAGATGTGGACATATATTCAAGATCAATATGAATTGTCCACTTCCACTAGTGACGATTGCACACAAGAATGGATGTCGGAAGAAGAATGCTCAACTTCAAGCTCCGACAACGAAAATGAGGACTCCTCAACTCCCTCCACATCAACTCAATGCTTCATGGCTAAAGGTAATAATGAGGTAAATAACAACGATGAGCCTTCATATGATGAGTTGATGGATATGCTAGAAGAGCTCAATGAATATTTAGGAAAGGAGAAATCAAAATTCAAAGTTTTGAAGAAAGAGTATGTCTCTCTTCAAAATGATTATGATGTTCTAAAAGATGAACATCAAGCTCTCCTCCTAAATAATCTAAAGAGCTCTAAGGTGGATATGGGCATTGAATGTAATTTATTAGATGATTTGCCATGTATAGCCTCTATCTCATGCATTTCATCTAAGGTTAATGTATCCACCTCATGTGAGGATTTAATTGATATGCCTTGTTGCTCCAAAATAGATGCTCATATTTCCTCCATATCTTGCAATACTAACATTGTAGAGGAAAACAATGAGCTCAAGGCCCAAGTCAAAAATTTGAAGAATGACTTGGAAAGAAGCCAAAAGGGGAAGGCCACTCTCGACGATATATTAAGCAAGCAAAGAAGCTTGCAAGATAAGAGTGGAATTGGCTTCACTCCCAAGAAAAAGGAGACAAGCAAGACAAGGCACAACGCAAGGCACACGAAGAATATCAAGTGCCATGAATGCAAAGGAAAGGGCCACTTCGCCTCGGTGTGTCCTAACAAGGTGAATAACAAGCAATTCTCATCAAAGAAGAGGCAAACCGGAAAGGAGCAAGTAAAGAAGGTAAAAGATGAATACAAACTTCGAACTTGCTACAATTGCCGGGAAAAGGGACATATGAGTAAGGATTGTCCCAAAGGTATCTCTCCTAAGCCATTTATATATAATGATCATTATTCGCTTAGGAAAGATAAAAATAGCAATGTGTTTGCTAGAATAGTTAGTTCACATAAAACTAATGCTAGGGCCATTTGGGTGTCCAAATCTATTGTGACTAACATTCGTGGACCCAACCAAGTTTTGGGTACCAAAATGCGCTTAAATGCTTAATAGGTGCTTGGAGAGGCATTGGAGGCTTGGCTTATTCATATAAAGATGGATTTCATCATATATCAAATTGGAGCCAAGCTTGAGGATTATCGCTTCATATCAAGAACCAATGCCCCTACGGTAACAAGTACTTATATTGAAGTATCTAGCCCCTTTATACCTTGTGTAGGTTGCATTTCATGAAAATCTTATTAAAAGGGGTGTTCTTGCTCTATGTTCATAATGTTCATTATTAATATCTTGAGCAAGTTGGAAGTGGCACATTAAGGGGGAGTGCTAAATCATAGTCATGTATTTCACATCCCTAAGTGTGCCCAAATAAATTGAGTGCTAGTATTGTTTTTCAAAAATAAGCCTTTTTAGCCAAAAGTCAAAATTTCATAATTATTAGTAAACTCTTTGAAAAACTAGTTGCAAAAGGTATACAAATGCTTTTCAAAGATTTACCAAAGGTTTTGACTTTAGAAAAACCTATTTCAAGTGAAAATGAGTTTCTAGCCAAAATCCTACATTACAGTATCTTGTTTTTAACATAAACTAGATTTTTGTGTAAAATCTATTCTAAAAGGAATTTGAAAATCTTTTCAAAAGGAAAATCCTAGAGTTGGTTATTCTAAACATTTCTGGTATTCAAAGTATTTTCAAAAGACCAACCTAGAAAAAGATATTTGATTTTCAAACTCGTCCAAAATACTACCTTGACCTAAATGGTCACTTTCTAGCAGTTAAGTGAGTTTTGCCACATGAACCAAAATTCTGCACATGATTGAGTTCATAATGGTATTTATGACTCATACATGAAATTGGACGCCTTAAATTTCTTCATTTGCTCTTTTTGCGTGTTTTGATGAAAGTTCATGGAAATATGTTTCATTTCCGAAAACCAAGAGCTTAAATTATAAAAACTATTTTCATTTTTATTATTATGGGCCATATAAGTTGGAAATACTCCAAAGATATTTATTTGATTGATTGTGCAAAGATTTGGAGTAAAATACAACAAATCTCTCTTTTCCTCTCCTCTCTTCAAAGCGTGTGTCGGTTTGGATGTCACCGGTCCGACCGGCCTCTATCAGCGATCCGACCGAAATCCACGGTCCGACCGGCGTTGGCGGCTGGTCAGCCGGTTTTGCGTGAAGGGCATAAAACCCTTCACCCAGAGCTCTTCTCTCACTTCACTTCTCTCCCAAAACCGAGCCCTGCTTCTTCTCTCCTTCTCAGCCGCCAAGAGACTTCTCCTTCGGATCTCCTCCTCGGCCATTCATTTGGGGATTCAAGGTATCCTTTGCTCTCCTCATCTCCTCTTACATTCCTCCAATTACTTTGTGGATTGATTGCCTATCTCTCCCACATTTTGGAACCCTAGGTGAGGGAAGAACTTGCAACTTTCGGATTTTTGGCTCTCCCTTCTCTTCAAGGAGGCATCCCCTGTGTTGCTCCTCTTCATTAGAGCCAGTAAGCATCCTCAATCTACTTGCATTACCCTCATTTTGTGATTTGCCCCAAATTCTAGGGTTTGTCAAAAATCCTATCTTGTACACTAGATTTTGTGGCAAAGCTTTGTCCTGCAAGTAGTTTTTGAATAGACAAATGAATACACTTGATGCCATTGCATGAATGATGAAAACTTGTGAAAATCACAAAATTCATCTCACTTGGTTACGTAGCCCATGGTCGGCCGCTCCACACTGGCAGCCGGACCGGCCTCGATGGCGATCCGCCGGCGCCACAATGGCGGTCGGACCGGCCTCTGTGGCGATCCGGCGGCCGTGGACAATGATCGGACCGCTGTGTCCGTAAAGCATGATGGCACCATTGTATATTCATAAGTTTATTATCCATTATTCCTTGTTTGATCCTTTGATTATCTTCCCAGGAACAGGAACTATGCCGAACAAGCGTGTACCAGTCGTTCGGGTGGACCCCCTCCTTCTCCCTCTCCTTCTCAATCCAGAGGGAAAGCTCCAGTTGAGGACGACATTGAGGACGTTTCTATGGAAGAAGTGGAGGAATCAAGTTCGATAACAACAATGACAATAATGACTGATGAGAACGCTGGAAATGATGTTGAGGAGGATGATGATGATAATGAGGACGCTCCAGATGAGTCTCAATTCTTTGGTCTTGATGTCTCAAGGTTAAGAAGTGAAGAATATACTATTTTGAGACATGTTGATCAGTTTTAGTTCTCAGAATCTTCAACAATGGGTATGTTCCACACCAAGTTTCAGCAAGATGTATTCAAGATCATCTATGCGAAGAAAAAATTTGCTAATCACAGATTTGTCAAATGGAACTATTTCGCAGAATCCAACCTACAATGGACTTTCTGGACTTTTCAAATATGTAGGTTTGGATTCCTTGGTTTCTCTGAATGCGACTTTCACTCTAAAGTCATCGACAATTCTATGCAAGATTTCGTATCTCGATTACGACAAACTAGTTTGGATATTGAGCATGAAAGTTAAAGGCTACAAGAAAGCAGTTCATGGATGCCTTAGGTTTGAAGGAGTCAAGGGGTGTAAGGATCCACTTGCAGGAACCCCTAAACCTTGCTCAAATAGATGAATTTTATGATCAGAATAATCCTCATTCTTGCGGTAAGGTGACAGGACTCCTTCCCCTCCCTAGTATTATTAACAGGATAATGAGATCATCATTCTTCCCTAGGAGTGGGAACAATGATGAAATCCATGGGAGGGCATGGAATGTGATTCAGTACATAATGGAGGGCACTCGCTTCGATGTCATAGATCTTATTTTTAGAGAGATTGACACCTCCAAGGGAGATAAGACTAAGAGTATTTATTATGCTCCCTACATAATGAGGCTTATCAAGAGCAGGATTGAATTCAAAGTTCCCTGTGACATAGAGCATAAAGAATACAGACCCAGGGACGCTCCTCCTCCTCCTGCTCCAGCTGCTCCTCCTGCTCCTCCTGCTCCAGTGGCTCCTCCTCCACCTCCTCAGTATCAAGGACAGGGATCCTCCTCTCAGGATCCTCAGGCTCAAGACCCTGTCCTAGCAGTGATGCTTCATCTTCAGCTGAGTGTGGATCAGATTCATTCCTCTCAGGAAGCTTTTCAAGCGGCTGCACTTTCTCGATTGGATGAGTTTGAGGCTGCTACCACCTCCAGGTTTGATGCACTGACTGCTCAGATGACAGATTTGCGAGCAGACTTCACTGCCTTTCAGCAGCAGCAGCAGGTGCCTCTTTACTATCAGCGATCTGGACGTGGACCGCACCTACCCTCCTTCTTTTGGCGAGGAGATCAGCCTTCATCCTCTCAGGATCCTCCTGCTGAGCAGTAGCCTTTAGTTCTATTTAGGTCTTTAGACCTTGTACTGAAAAAATTGTAATATCTTTTATGACTACTTGGTTGTATGACTCTTATTTTGGCTATGCTATCTTTTGCTACTCTGTGTGAGAATGTGATTTTTATGTCATGATTTATGTTTGCATGAGATGTGGATGAGATGTGATTATGAATGAATATATTTGTGGTTGATTATATCTTCTTGTCTCCTGTCGTGGATGTCCTTTTTACAAGAGAAATTCTGTCAAATTTTTATGAAAATCTCTCTCAACATAGTTTGTGAAAATTGTTAAAATGAGAGATTATCTAAATTTCTTTTCAAAAAAAGGGAGGTTAGTTGAATATGTTTCAACTATGGGAGAATGGTTCTCAATGTTTTGATTTACAATGGGAGAATGTTGTGATCAATAGGTTTGTAACCTATCTTTGTTTCTCCTCTCATATCTTGAGAACAAAATTCCCTTCCTTGGTCATATAAGTTCAATTCATACTTTTTGTGACCAATCTCAAATTTTTTTTTGCAAGTGGTATCGATTTGCAAATACTCCTTTTGGCTAAGTTTTATCTTGTGTTTTTGGGTGATTTATGCCAAAAGGGGGAGAATGTTTGTATCAATATTCTTCATTTGGATGGTTGATTTGTTTAGACATGCCAAAAGAGGGAAAATGCATTAGTTGTGTAAGCATATATTTTCATATGCATTTTGTTTAATGCTTTATGTTTCACCTCATATGATGCATAGACATAGTTCATTAGTTTAAATTCTTTTCTTATGTCTATGAATATCCAAATGTTGTTATTGATAATGGATTTGTCATCAATCACCAAAAAGGGGGAGATTGAAAGATCTAGACCCGCCATTATGAGTTAATGGATTGTTTTGGTGATTAATGACAAATCCAAATATGAGACTAACTCTTTTATCAAGTATTATCTTTGTGTAGTCTCATTTGGATATGAAGGTGAAACACAACGAGGTATGCAATCGACATCTCAATCTTATATATTGTTGCATTTCTCGGATCCAAAATATAGGATTAAACTCAACCATAAGTCAAACTTGAATATGTGCATATGATCGTATTACACATTTGTGTATGCACACATTTAGGGGGAGTTTTATCCTATACTTTGTGGTTTCATTAGTATTGATCCATATTCCATTCTCCACATATATTGGGATCCTTACGTTGAAACAAAACCTTTTGAGTATACAAAACTTGTGTAGTTCGTATATACTCATGTTATGAGTATATAGAACTTGTGTAGTTCTTGTATTACTCATGTTAGAGTATATATAACTTGTGTAGTTTATATATACTCATTTGTTCTCTCATTTATCATCATTAAATTTATGAGAATTTTAGTGGTTATCATCAATTACCAAAGAGGGAAAGATTGAGGTATCTTGTCCCACCATTATGAGTTAATGGTATGGTGTGGTAATTAATGATGATCACATTGTGGAACTAACATTTTCCATGAGTTTGATATATAGGTTATGTTCCAGGATGATGAAGACTTGGGATGATCATGAGTTGATCATCAAGTCAAGAGCTTGGTGTAAATGATGCATCATGAGTTGATGCTTATCAAGAAGAAATGATCATGAGTTGATCATCAAGACAAGAGAAGACCAATCATCATGTGTTGATGGAGGTCAAGTGAAGGAATGCATCATGAGTTGATGCATGTGAAGACTCGGGATGGAGAAATCATCATGTGTTGATGATGTTCAAGACAAGATCCCGAAGTGAAGAAATCATCATGTGTTGATGATTGTCAAAGTTAAAGACCCGGACTTGAAGTGTTGATGTGCGTCATCAAGCTTCAAGAAGATGCAAGGCAAAGGTATGACTAGTTAGGGCTAAGGATGTGTTCCTAGTCTTTTACCGGTTTTGGTGTTTGGTTGAAAGACCGGATTGCTAGTATAGGTTGCCGTACTATTAAGAGGGGTCTTAACTAGTAGTTTGAGTTAGTCATGTGTTGATAGCTCATTATGTTTGCTCTAGCTCATCTAGGCATGATGCTATTTATTTGCGAATGTGTTTTGCAAATAATCGAGGCTCATGCATAACCCTTGTAGCATGTGACTTAGGTTTGCAAATGCGTTTTGCAAATGGTGTAAGTCCATGTACCTTATTCCTTGTGATGAGTATTCTAAGGGTTAGCAAATGTGTTTTGTAACCTACTGAGAATATCATCTTTGAAACCTTGTCGAAAATTGCATTCAAATGAGCGAATGTGTTTTGCCATTTGGAGTGGAGCAATTGGAGTTGGCTCTGTGGTCTGCCGGTCGGACCGGCAGTGGTCACCGGTCGGACCGGTGGCAAATCGGTCTGACCGGTGTGCTACGGGCGGTCTGACCGGTTTCACTTAATCCGTTTTCTTTGTGCGGAAGTTCCGCAGTTGTAAAAATCGGAACTTCCGCGGTGAGGAAGTTCCGGAGATCGAGCGGATCGTTTTCCGAGAGCTCCCTTTCGGACTTAGCCGAATCGCGACGGCGGTCGGACCCGCGGCCGGAAGCGGTCGGACGGTTTATCGGCGGTCCGACCGGCGGCATGCATGGCGATCGAGCCAAGGCCCAACGGCTATTTTTCTAGCCGTTGGCGATGAAGGCGTCCGACCGCCATTGGTTGGCGGGCCGAGGCCGCCCTGGTCGTTTTGATGGAATCTTCTCCCAACGGCTAGTTTTGTGTGTGGGTTATATATAGCCACCTTGGCGGTTGGGAGAAGTTTCGTGCTATTGTTAAGTGATATACTCATTCTTTGAGCTAAGAGCAAGCCTCTCCTCTCTTATGTGCATGTGTTGCACTTGGTGAGCTTGGAGAGTAAACCCTAAGTGCATGTGTTGCCTTAGGTAGTGGATTGTGTATCCACTTGAGCCTAGACACTTGATTAGTTCAAGTGAGAGTTGAGATTTGTTACTCTTGGTGTTTGCCGACACCTAGACGGCGTGGAGGCGTCGTGCGCGGTGATCTTCTCAAGAAGCTTGTGAGAAGACCCGGCGTGTTTGTGAGTGGTTTGGTGCTCGCCATCTCCGGAGTGGAGGAAGAGCAACCATAGTTGAGCGAGGTGTTGGTTCGGTTTGGAACCGGTCCAAGTGTTGGACTTACCTCGGAGGTGTGTGCTCATTTGAGGAGCCGGTCCAACGTGGTTGGGCTTACCTCAACGTGGATTAGGGGAGACCGGCAAGTCTCCGAACACCACGGTAAAACATAATCGTGTCATCTTGTGTTTACTTGTGCTTTACTTTGAGCAATTTACATTCTTGCTTTAATTGCTTATATATCTTGTATGATTGCTCATATTGTATTGTGTTCATATTGTCGGTGCACTTAGTTGAGCCTAGTTGATTTAGGTTTTAATTGAGCAAAACCAATTCGCTATTAGCTTCCGCATTTATATATTGGTTTAGCGCGATAGAATTTTTAAAACCGTCTATTCACCCCCCTCTAGTCGGCCACCTCGATCTTACAAGGGAGGACTAGGCGATCCATTGGTTCATTCTGCAATTCAAGATCAAGTTGTCGTTCCATTGGGAATTGGGGCTTGGCGATCGTCATTCGTGGTCTCGCGAAGATCAACTATTCGGTGTATTTTGGATGTATTCCAAAAAGTTGAGGGTTCGTGCATGGGCGCAAGTGTTCAACTAGCGACATCGTCTACTTCGCATCCATTATCCACGGTTCCTCGCCAAGAAGATCAGACATCCCCCGTATCAGGTCATGTCCTCATCACATCCTGGAGGAAGCAAGCTGCAAAGTCTAAAAGTGAGACAGATTGCAATAATGAGTCTTCTCAAGAAGAGATTGAGAGTGATAAGGAAATGGCCGAGGCAGAAGAGCCGCTAGTAGACCTTATATTGATTTCCAGTGACAACTATGCTCTACTTCATCATGTCAATCAATATGAGAAGCACAGCAACTCAACAGATGTAAGGTTTCATACTAGATTTTAGCAATAAGTATTTGCTCTATTCGGCCATATAGGGGGTTTGTGATTTATTATGGTTTTCTTCAAATTTCTTGGAACCAAACTCCCAAGCTCATTGTTTTGCAAAGACTCCTTTTTGGCTAAGCTTTATTTTATATTTTTGGTGATTAATGCCAAATGGGGGAGAATTTTTATGAGATATGATAAATCCACATTTGGATAACTAATATATTCTCTTGTGATTTCGCCCTATTTCATGCATATATTTAGGAGGAGCATCTCATTCATACACATAGCCTCCTATATGCATCATGTGCACAAGCATATCGTTCTCATATGCATAATGTTTGAAGCTTAAAATTGTTTAGTGACATACATGGATATAGTACAGTAGCTTAAATTCTTATCTTATATTGATTTATATCCAATGTTGTTATTGATAAGGAATTGTCATCAATCACCAAAAAGAGGAGATTGAAGAATCTAGATCTATCATTATGAGTTAATGGAGTATTTTGGTGATTAATGAAAAATCTATATGTGAGACTAACACTTATATTGCTATATATATTGTGTAGTCTTATTTGGATAAAAATGTGATAATTATGGAGGTATGCACTCGACATTACATCCTTATATATTGTTGCACTCCTCGGATCTAAAATATAGGTTGAACTCCACTAAAAGTTTAACTTGAATATATGCATATGTTTTTATTACATATTTGTGTATGCACACATTTTGGGAGAGTTCACTCTATGTTTTGTGGTTTCATTAGTATTGATCCATATATATTTATCCACATATATTTGGGATCTCTACTTTGAAACATATCCTTTGAGTATATAAAACTTGTGTAGTTCATATATACTCATATTGCTTTATATTCAATTATTTACAAATTGAGGTGGTTGTCATCAATTACCAAAGAGGGAAAGATTGAACTATCTTGACCCACCATTATGAGTTAATGGAATATTTTGGTAATTAATAACAATCGTCATGTGGACTAACATTCTCCATGAGTTAGTTAAATTGGTTGAGTCCCATGATGATGGTGACTTGTGATGACATCATGAATTGATTATCATCAAGTCAAAGTTCAAGATGTGTTGATGCACATCAATATATGAATTGATCATGAAGAGATGATCATGAATTGATCATCAAATCAAGAAAGATCCATCATGTGTTGATGGAGGTCAAGTGAACGATGCATCATGTGTTGATGCATATCAAGATCTCAAAGAAAAGATGATCATGAGTTGATCATCAAGTCAAGATAAGATCCATCATGTGTTGATGGAAAGCTCGTGAAGAATACATCATGGGTTGATGCATATCCAAGTCAAGAACTTGGAGTAAAGAAGACCATCATGTGTTGATGAAATTCAAGTGAAGGATGCATCATGGGTTGATGCATATCAAGTCAAGGACCCGAACTTGAAGTAAAGATGTGTGTCATCAAACTTCAAGAGGATGTGCAAGGCAAATGTATGACTAGCTAGGGCTAAGGATGTGTTCCTAGTCTTTTACCGGTCATAGTGTTTGGTTAGAGACCGGATTGCTAGTATAGGTCATCGTACTATTAAGAGGGGTCTTGACTAGTAGCTTGAGTTAGTCATGTGTTGATAACTCTTAATGCTTCCTCTAGCTCTCATTAGCATGTTGCCGATATTTGCGAATGTGTTTTGCAAATGGTCGTGGCTCATGCATAATCCTTATAGCATGCGACTTTAGTTTGCGAATGTGTTTTGCAAATGGTTTAAGTCCATGTACCATATTCCTTGTGGCGTTGATTCTGAAAGTTGGCAAATGTGTTTTGCAACTTGTTGAGAATCTTGCATTTAACCCTTGTTTGCATCGCGCATTAATTTGCAAATTCATTTTGCGAATTGAGTTGAGCTTCTGGAAATCTGTTTTGAAAATCGGAACGACCGCATTTGAACTGTGGTACTACCGCAGGTGGTACTACCGCAGGTCGGTAGTACCAAAATATAGATGGTGGTACATAAATTACAGAGAGTGTGTTTTGAGTGTTTCGAATCTCTTTGATAATTGGAACGACTGCATTTGAACTGCGATACTACCGTAGATCGTTAGTACCGAAATATAGATGGTGGTATGTAAAATACAGAGAGTGTGCTTTTTAGTGTTTTGATCATCTCTAAAAATCAGAACGACCACACTTCAACTGAGGTACTACCGTATATGATGGTACAAAAATTACAGAGAGCGTGTTTTTGGGAGTTTTGATCTCTTGAGAATCGGTATGGCCACATGATCTGAGCAGTACTACCGGAGTGCGGTAGTACCGATATTTTCACGGTGGTACAGTTTTTCCAAAGAATGTGTTTGCTGAGAATTCTTGAACTCTGAAAAATTGTAATTTTGTTCTATACGAGCGGTACTACCGCATGTGTAACGGCTAGTTCAAGGCATTAAATGCTATTATTTTGACTGTTGAGTGGAAAATTAGTAGTACTAGGTTTCAATGGTGGTACTACCACAAATCTTGATTATTCAGGAAGTTTGTTCCAACGGCTAGTTTTTGTGTGGGGGCTATAAATACCCACCTTGGTCGGTTGTGGACAGGTGTTGCGAGTGTCATATTCATTCTCTTGAGCAAAGAGCAAGCCCTCTACACTCTTATGTGCATGTGTTGTACTTAGTGAGCTTAAAGAGCAAACCCTAAGTGCATGTGTTGTATTAGGTAGTGGATTGTGTATCCACTTGAGCTTAGACACTTGGTTTGTTCAAGTGAACATCTTTGACTTTTTACTCTTAGTGTTTGCCGACACCTAGACGGCTTGAAGGAGTTGTGCGGGTGATCTTCTCAAAGAGGGTTGTGAGAAGACCCGGGCGGTTGTAAGTGGTTTGGTGCTCACCATCTCCGGAGTGGAGGAAGAGTAACCCTAAGTGCATCGAGGTGTTGGTTCAAGTTGTGAACCGGTCCAAGTGGTTAGACTTACATCGGATGTGTTGGCTCAATTTGTGGAGCCGATCCAACGTGGTTGGGTTTACCTCAACGTGGATTAGGAGAGACCAGCAAGTCTCCGAACACTACGGTAAAACATCATCGTGTCGTTGTGGTTTGTTTTCTTGTGATTTACTTTGTGCAATTTATATTCCTAGAATTAAATTGCTCACATGTACTTGCTTGTTTGATATCATTATCAATAGTCTTAGAATTATTGGTGCACTTAATAAAGACTAGTTGATTTAGGTTTTAATTGTGCAAAACCAAATTGATTTACAATTCCGCACAAAACTTGATTTTAGCTAAAAGATTTTTTAAACCTCCTATTCACCCCCACCCCCCCTACTCGGCCTCCTCGATCTATAGAGTTAGCCATTTCAATTCAAGGTAAAATCACAGAGTTAGCCATTTCAAGTCATGGTAAAATCACAGAGTCACAGACGGTTTTTAATATGAACTGTCTGTGATATTAGTTGATCATAGACGGATTTTAATTGAAACCGTCTGTGATTCGCGAAAATTTTGAACGCTTGCATGGGAGGTGAAATGTTTTGGCACTATCCTTATGTATTATACCCAACCATGTATTGTCTTCCATTAGTCTCTTCCTCTCCCCTCCCCACGCCGAGCACCGTGACCGCCTTCGATTCCCTGGCGTGGTTCGGCGAGGAGACGCAGCCGATGACAATTAGGAGCAGGAAGGGCGCATAGGAGCTCTATGTCTGCTGTAGGAGACTAACATGCGTCCGCAGTCTGCTGTTTCACGGTGCCTCCAGTGAGCAGGGCGTTGCGGCTCGACCAATACCGCCAGATCTGGCCACCCCCATCTTGGCCTCAGGTGAGCATGAAATTTTGCCCCCCCCCCCAAATCTCCATCAAGGTTTCTTTCTCACTCTGATTTCGTCCCCTCCATCCTGTCAGATTTCGCTCTCAGTGAGGACCCTCATCCGTGTTCGACAAATGAGGCCGATTTGGTTCAAGATGGACGCATCTACTCAACCTCGTCCTCGTCCTCGTCCTCGTCCTCGTCGAGAGTGAGCCATTGATTGAAAGAGAGAGAGGGTATCTTTTAATTACTTTCTTGTAAACTATTAAAATAGCATATGAAAACTACTGTCCAGCAATTGATTGGTTTGGCTCTAAAATTGATTTTTTGCAATAGAAAAAATTATCACATACGTTTTTTTACTAAAAAAATCGTCTGTGATACTCTATTTTCACAGACGGTTCTGAATAAGAACCGTCTGTGATAATTGACTATCACAAACGGTTATTGTTCAGAACCGTCTGTGATAGTTTTTTTCACATACAGTTCAAAAACCGTCTGTGATGACCTCATGTCATTATTGACCCATAAACTCAAACAGCTCACGAAACCAACTATGGTGATATTTTTGAACCGTCTGTGAAGACTTTTTTTTGTAGTAGTGTGATGATTCAAACATACTTGTCGTCAGTCAATCCGGTACTTCTCAAGAATGGATATTAGATTCAAGTTGTTGCTTCCACATATGTTCGGCGAGGGGGGTGTTTGAAGAAGGATCTCTACACCCAATGGATAGAATTGTTCACTTAGCAGATTGCAAAGAGTATGCAGTTAATGAGGTGGAAATAATTACACTAGAGATGTATGATGGAGCATATCGCACACTGGCGGGCATTCCGTATGTTCCCGACTTAAAAAAAGAATCTAATATATGTGAGGTCATTTGAACTCAAAGGTTGTGAGGTATCATTCGAGGTGGAGTCATGCGAGTTACTTGAAAAGGATATGTAATCATGAAAAGTATATGTAACAATAGAGGATACCAATTGATTGATAAACCTAAAGGAAGGGTAGCCTATGGGAGGTCTGACAAAAATCTGGCCAGGAGAAGGAAACCGTGTCTTCAACGGCAGGTACTCATATCTCATTTCAGTTATATGCAAAACTGCAAAGATTGTTGCAAAATCTAGCATGCACAAAATCGAAGATGTGAACTGTTGGAAGGAGAAAGACGTGGTGGGACGAACCATGTAGTACCAGCAAACAGATGGAGCTTGGAGACGGTACAAACCTATGGCATGGAGGAACATGTGGTATGGTTAACCAAACTACACAACGAAGGAACATGTAGTATGGTTAACCAAACTACACAACGAAGAACTCTCAGGTGGAGGGCTTGGGTATGCTAGGTGGACACTCCCAAAGGTGGAAGGAAAAATTAAAAAACAAAAAAGGAGAAAAAAACAGAGCCAACTAGGAGCGAGTTCTTCGAGGATCACGGTGGCTTCAAGGATAAGAGTCAACGTGGAGATTGTTGAGTATGGTGACTCATATCATAATCAACTAGGACTTGGAGAGGTGTGCTATAAAGATTTCTATATGAATTCTAATAGGATTATATCCCCATCTTCTTTTTGGAGGAGAACTAGATGCACTATATAAAACTATAAAGGTGGTTATGGAGAATACAAGCCACAAATTAGCACATCCTAAGTAAGAGGCTTACGAAAAGATTAGATACTATGTTATTATTTAGCACTAGATTCTTTGATAGACCAAGTATCTGTTAGTCCAAAAGGTTCAAGAAGTTGTAAAAGAGCGATAATCTCTGGTACTCTTTTGATGTTGTGCTTAAATAATTTACGATCTGTTTCACCAAATTTCTCTTTCATCGTGATTATTTTATCGACTTCATCAAATCTTTCTTTTCGTTGTGATTGTTTCATCGCTGTTATTTAATACTCTACGGATTCATCTACTCTGTTCTTAACACCGTACACACTCGTGCCGCCTCCCAACTTTGATTTGACACCAGGGCTAGAGCTTATAGAGAGGATAACAAGGCATAACAAAGGGCAAGCTACAATTGCTGCTGGATCTCGTAACGCTTCCTTTCTCCAAGCTGCAGCTGGATCTGGATGGTGATAGCTCCTCCTCTCTCCTAATCTCTTCCGTTTCTTGGAAATCCCGATTGACCATAGAACCAGTTGCTACTGGATTCTTGGATCGAATTTGTTGTTCGGAGCATTGGTAGTTCAGATTTTTGTACTCTTTCGTAGCTTTTGGGTTCTTGAATGTGACCTATGGTTTTGATGGACATTAGTCTGAAATTTTTTGTTGTTTTGTAGTTTGTAGTCCATGGATTTGTTTTTCTTGTTTCTTGTATGATTTGATTCTCGTCGCCAACTTCCTCAGCCGTGGCAGCTGTGGAGAACTCGACCTCCATGGATGCGCCACCGCGCCACCTCATTATCTGCAGAGAGAATGGAGACGGTGGTGAAGCGTCGTGTTAACAGGAAGACAAGGAAGAAAGGGGCCGAAGAAGAAGGGCAAAAATGTATTTTCCGTCTAACTTAATAGCCAGCTCATGGTCAAGGGACAGAAGTGGCAAGAAATAGTAGAGAAAAACGAGCCAATAGCAGGTAAGGAAACACTAAATTTTAGATAGTAGATGACAGAAAAGTAAAACATTCAGCAGCAAATAAGAAATTTTCTCGTTAATCAATCATGCGGCTGTAAGTCTAGAAGAAAAAAAAAAAAAACTAATGGCACTGATGGATGCCTTCTTGCTCTTGACAGATAATGCCTTTACCCTTCCCTTTTGCCCAGCAGGTTTCCACACAATTTCTGAACTGAACCAGTATGTATACTTTTTAGAATGAACACATAAGAAATGTGTAACAAATAGTGCAAAATATTTATCTCATCATAAGCAAACTGAGTGGATAGCATTGAAGATTTCTAGGAACTACATAGGAGTTTTCAGAGTTATGACAAATTGTTACTCTTGCAATTGAAGTTTTGAAGACTCATTTGACATCCCCAATGTCTCAACTTAAAAAACAAGAATTATATCATATATACACACAATTTGTTTGATCAGAAAACCTACAAGATACTTACAACAGGTCTCTGAACATACAGGGAAGGTATTTACAACGGGGAATTAAGAATTTGTCATTACATTCGTTAGCATTTTAGGATTTGTCACTCTGTCTTACTGACGTATGGATCCAAAAGCCACATGTCAGTGGGACAATGGGATGACAAGTCCTAAAACATCGAGTGGAGTGGCAAATCCTAAATTATTCCATATAACTTCACAATCTCCCTGATACTAAACTATGCACAATCACACAGGTCAAATCAAGCTCTTGAGAAGAAAATTAACTGAATCAGCATCAAGGTTCAACATGAAGGACAAAGCGTACACCATAATGCAGTGCCTCTACAAGCCTATGTATATTTACAATCACCTATACTAAATTACTAAACATCCATCCATGATGGCATGAACTGTACCTAAACTACTTGCCAGATGTCCAGCTAATTAAAATTCTTCAGCTAGCTTTTCCAACTTCAAAACTGTAACAATATTGTCCTGACTTCATCTCTGAGCTTGAGCTCCTTCCACTCCTCCACCCACAGGGTATAACTCGACTGCGGCGCGAGGACATCGACGGACACGTCCTTGCTCTCCACCAGCTCGCCGGAGTATCGCTCGAACTCCCACAGGCTCTCCAGCTTCATCACCAGCGCAGCCACGTCGCGCTCGGCCTTGGCGCTCTCCGTCTGCTCCTCGCCTCCTCCACCCTCGCCCAGAAGCACGGGTCCTGCGTCAGCCCAGCGAACTTGCTCCTCCTCCCGCGGCCGAGGTGTGCCGGCGCCGGCCCCGGTGCCGGTGAAGCCCTTCTCCTTCCACCATTTGTCGAACAGCTCATACCTGTAGAGTGTAGATACATGCAGGAATATACATAAGCTCTGTGAACTCAATGATCCAGCATGAATAATGGAGCTATGCTACTGCTACCTTCTCTCGCGGCCGTGTGCGACGTAGCTGCCTCTTGTCTTATGGAGGTTGTTGCGGTGGTAGTCAGCGATGTCGAGTGGCTCCACGAGGAGCTGGTAGAAGCGGGCGGCGTTGACCCACTTGGCGCGGCGGTGGAAGTCGTGGGGGAGCTGGCTGGTGTCGAGCATGGCGAGCACGCCGTCCCAAAACTGGCCTAGCTTGATCCGGTACATGTTGGCCTTGCTGAACTTCTTGGGCGACCGCCGCTGCTTGAACGCGTCGTAGTACCCGGTGTCGCCGTCGAACAACGCCTTGTACCACTCGATCTGCGCCCGGCACGGCGTGATCCGCCCCAGCCGCGTCGCCAGGCTCGCGCAGTTCAGGCTCGGGCTCCGGCCTGCCCGCTTCGACGTCTTCAGCCAGTGCCGCGCCGTCGCCGCCTCCGTAGCCTCGCCACTGATGCCGGAAGCCTCCAGCGCGAGGGAGATGCCGGCGTCGTAGTTGGACGCGGCCGGGGCGTCGTCGTTGGCGGCGCGTAGGCGTCGCTTGCGGAGCAAGTGCTGCGGCATTTTCAGCACGAGGTCGCCGTAGCAGGAGTGCGCGGCCTCAGGGGACGCCGCGCCGCCCGGCGCGCACCGGGCGGCGAACGTGGCGTAGAGCATCTGGACCGCGGCGGTCGGGTTATCGACACACGCCGCGCCGTCCGGAGAGCATAGCATGTACGTCCCGAGACGGCCGGTACGGGCTCCCGCCCTGCGTCTCCGGAGCGGCGAGCTTCTGCTCCATCGCCACCGCGCCGACGTGCGTCTGTATCAGCTGCCGCAGCGCCTCCTGGTCAGTGTCATCCATGCGCACGGGTACCGCGGTCACCGCACCCGCGTGGCGGGCGCGCGCCGGCCATTGGTGCAGCTGCATTCCGACGATGACGTGCGCAGGGACAGCGTCGAGGGGCAGAAGAGGAGCCTCGGGACGAGGTCGTGCTGCGAGACAACATGGCAGAAGTTGCCGCCCCACCGCTCGCGCAGGATGGCCCTGGACAGGGCCTCGTTGCCGAGCAGCGGACTCCCGAAGGTGAGGCATAGCACCGGAGGAGCCGGGGCACATGTCGAGCTTGACGACGAGATGCAGAGGTAGTGCAGCGCCGCGAGGGCGGCTATGGAGCCTCCCAGGGAGTGGCCGGTGAACACTACTTCCTTGCCCCTGATCTGGTTCAGTAGCATCTGCATCGTTATTAACCCAATGCATTGAGTGATCAATCATTTTTCTTAGGCATTTCGATTTTCTTGGCAAAACATCGCAGCATTAAGCTAGCCTCATTTCAGTGCAAAACATAGCGGCATCAAGCTAGCCTAATTTAAGTGCGAGAGGAAAAATATGAAATGTATGATTGAAATTACCCTAATCTTAAGCTGCAGACAGCAACATATACTATTCATACCTCAACAAAAAGATCGAGGAGAATATGAACATCTAGAGCAAGAATCAGATCGCATATTTGATTTAGAAAGGAAATAAAGATACTACAAGGACATGAAAGTATAACATCAGACGAGGACAGGCCGACAGGGTAATGTTATCTGAACATGACTGAAAAGATCAGGAAATGCCGAAGTCTCTGTTCAGTTATTTTTCCAAAGACGAATTGATGTAATTGGTCATATGTCTGACTACCTAGTAAAATGATCACAGATTCGAAGGATCATCTGAAGTTGTCCTACTCTAGTTAATCGTAAGCCTCTCATCTAACCAAGTTGGTTATTTTTTAAGAGCGTAGGAGCATATCCCATTAGAAGCAGTCTGGAGTCTGAACTAAACTCTGAATCTCTGAATGACAGCAAACTGTGTCCTTTTGTTGGTCGTCATTTTCAGATTCGATTCCATCAATAATCGGTCCTTTTATTCTCAGAATCTAGAGATTATGAAACATCATGGATTCCCACAAATGACCACTGAATTTGTCCAGAGCTCTAGATGTATAGTATAGCCAGTTTCACTGCGTCAATCAGGAATTTTACAGTATTACAACCTATATAAAACCCACACCTCAATAAAAGGATCAAGGAAATGATGAGCACTTAAAAAGATTATTGAGAAAGGCAGCAGTACCACAAGAAAGTAAAGCACCAATAGAGACAGGCTGCAGTTCTCTGAAACATTATTGGAAATATCAAGAAATGCTGAAGTAACCATTTCTTCAGTTACTTGAGGACTGAAGAGTGGAATTAAGGTCATATGCTGAGTGACTAGCAAGTAAAATGATCATAGATTTTAAGGATCATCTGAAATTCTTCTACTCATAGTTAATCTTAAGCCATCTAACCAACTTGTTTATTTTCAAACAGCATAGGATCATACCCCATTAAAATCAGTCTAAACCCTGACACTGGCAGAATGGACAGTAACTATGTCCTGTTCCTCACCGTATTCAGATTACATTCCATCAATAACCAATCTCTTCATTCCCAGCATCTAGAGAGTAAGAAACATCATGGATGCACAGAAATGACCACTGAATTTGTTCAGAACTGAACAAGTATAGTATTGCCAATTGCCACTGTCTCAATCATGAACTGCAGCATTGCATTCTACATTCATATCATAATCTGTTGCCCCTGGGCCACCACAAATGCCTCAAGATGAAAGTGACAACAAAAGAGCAATAGCATCAAACTTTCTGATGTGCTGTGCAATGTGCCATCTGTGCCGTTCTTATTGTTTGCATTGACACAAAAGGCCAGGTGCACAGCATCTCAAGTTGGCCGCCAAGTTTGATAAGGATTGTACCCTTTACACACACACACACACTCCTTTGAGCTTTGAGATAAACTCATGCATACAAACTCTATGTCAAAGGCATCAAATTAATCAAACAAATCAAAGAAAAAGAAGAAGATAGACACTAAAGTGGTCCATCAAAACACAAATTTCAACTTTAAATGGGAAGATAAGAAACAAAAACGTGTAATTTACTAAATAATAAATAAGATGAAAGAGGAGAAGAGGGAGAAAAGGTCAATACTCATAGAAACCTATAATTTGTTTTTTTCTAAAGAAAGATTTTGTTCTTGCTTTTATCCCACAATGTTCTTGCATTTCTTGGCTCAATGAAGGTGTTAAATTATTGCCTACTGAAATACCAAATCATTGACACTGTACTAATAAAATCAAGTGCATCTCTTATTCTCTCTCATCTCTTGAAGTCTGAACACAAGGACGTGGCAACCAACACATCAACATCACCATAACTTTTGCCCAAAGCAACCAGAAAGGAAAATATCAGATCATCACAACCCAAATCACAAGACCAAATAGCATTATAAGCGGATTAATTAACGAGATAAACACCCAATTGAATGTTGGTTAGCCAGATATTTTCAATGAACTAATTAATTTACCTGGAACTCAGGGGAGCCGCACAATTTCAAGAACCACTGCAGCGCCAGCGCCTGCACGGCGACCGGCTCCCCGGCGGCGGCCTCCGGCTCGGCGCCGACCAGCGGCGCGAAGAGCCGCCCCGCCGTGTCGCCGCCGAGGCCAACCGGCGCGAAGACGTCGCCGCCACCGGCCACCGACAGCGCGGCCTGCACCCCGGAGAACGCCACGTACACCGTGCCGCCGTCCCCGCCGCCACCGTGCACGAACCCCGACGTGCCGGCTGCGGCGGTAGCGGCCACGCAACGGTCCCAGGCGCGCGCCAGGAGTGGCGACGAGGCGAGCAGGGCTCCGAGGACATGGCTGGTCTCGAACCTTGAAAGAGGAGAAGCATTTGAGCTTCTTTGTTTTCCCGAAAAATCTCCCCTTTTTGTGGGCGTCTCAAATTGGGCGCGAAAAGTAGCAAAAGTAACCAACTTTTTGCGTGGTTCATGCAGCAAGTATTTATATGTGATGAGAGGTGAGAAAAATTATGGAAAAACTTGGGAGTGAGGAACTTACATGGAATTTTCTTCTTCTCCCCTGGCATCTTCCATGGCTGATGAGCTACCTAGAAATGGGGGCCAGAGAGAGAGAGAGAGAGTTGAAGGATTTGGGGGTTAGAGAGAGAGAGAGAGAGAGAAGTGGTCAAGTTTAATTTGGTGGCCTTTCTCCTGGTGGGGATGTAGTGTTTTTTATCTTGCACTTCTGGTCAAATAATATGCGTTGATTTTCCACCAAGGGACTCCTAGAATTCAGTTTCTCACTTTGTAGTCCTCTCAAAGATCCTCTTGGGTGCTAACTGTGCCACAATATTATGGTCAAATGCTTGGGCTATGTTTTACCGTCCGATCGAAAACTAACGCCATAAATCATGGTACATATACAATATTTCAGATTTATAAAATGACCTTTCATAGTGTCAACTTCTCCTCAGAAATTGTAACTTATATCACAAGCACAAGAGAGGATCTTGCATAAAAATTATGCGCTTTTCAAGTAGCAAAGCATCCACCCCCGGCTCTTATGGAACCACTAATCCATATACATAATGCACATTTCAATATTTGGATTAGAATAGGGCATTACAGTTGATCTTATTAAGAGCAAACAATGGCTTATTCCAAACAAATGCAATACCACAACAGAATTGGCATCTAGGACACCAACTAAGGCACCAACTTAGTTGTGAGCTATATGCACTTCATTTTTAGGCAATATGCACTTTATTGCTGATAAAGAAAGCTAGATCTTTGTAGTGCTTGTTGGTCTATTGTCCATACGTTACCTTCAACTTTTTTTCCCCCTTTGTGCATGTCTTAATCTTCATGTGTGTGCATGCAAACTGGCTTCAATTTATACATAGTGGAAATTTAAGTAACTGAATTAACCTTTTTATGCTTTGTGAAGACTATATGTGCATGGCCCTAAAAAAGGTGAGGAGGGGTCCCAAGCCTCTAAATGTGAAGACCCCAACTTTTGGATACTTTTGTGAAAGACTACCAAGCTGTAAAGACATTTTATGAATGGCGGTAAAATTTAAGTATTTATCTCTTGTTTAATGTGTGGTCAAATCACCACATGCTGCTCCCAAACCTCTAGTTGTGAAGGTCCCTAACTTTTGGGCACTTTAGTGAAAACTCTTCAGCTAGTTATGGTGTTATTTTGCAACTCAACCAAATTTCTCACAAAAATAGACACCTAGTTTAGGCTCATGTAGGAATTGCGCAGGTGTGAACACGTGCTGAACAAAGACACCATACATATATATATATTTATATATTTATTTATGTTTTTTAGATTATCATCTGAAGCATTTATTGTTATTAACTACTATTCAATCATATATGTATACGAACAAAATAATAACACTGAATAAAAATATATCTCCATACTTGGTTTTGTTTAGTCAAAATTTCTTCAATTGATGAGACTGTCACCTTAAGCATTGATGAATTTCTTTCGATGGTAAATGGTAAAATTGTACCAAGTTGCCAGCAAAGGGCGTCCAATCATGGTGGCATCCCCTCCTTGAACCGATCGGTGGTTTTTATGCGAAAACCGACTGATTGTTTCTGATTGGTCTTCTTCTTCGTTTAATTTTTATTTGTATTTTTTTGAAGTTTATAGGTTTCAACAAAACACATTGGCTCCGTTTTCCAAACACATAAATTTCACATGATCTTTATAGACATTGCTTTTTCTGTTGAATTTTTATTTTGATTAAATGACACTATTAGGAGACGCGTTAATATAAATGGCCTCCTTTCGGCCGAAAAGGCAGAAATGACACACAAATCCGTCCGAGGAACGAACGGACACGCGTCGTTGCGCCACAATAGGCTCGCGCACGCAACGGACCATCGGACACGAACCGTCCTCCGTCCCGCGTGCAGACGAACCATCTCTCGTTCGAACAGGCCGGCTCCTGGCTCCTGCGTGCAGTCAAGAAGTTAAGCTGATTAATTGCAGTAATTTCCGCAGGGTACAACGCTCTAATGCATGCTGTCAGAAAGGCATACGTTCAATTAATGTGTATGATCGTGCTGATTCTATGACATTTTTTACGGGTGTGAGCAGATCTTTTCGCTACCAGAAACAGTTAAGTTGCTGAGTGCCCGGAACACTCGGAAAAATACCTAAAACACTCAGGCTACCAATTTCCGAAGGTTGATCTTCGGGGAAAACCACTCAGAGTAGTTTTGTCGGGTAAAAACTGGTTTCTCCAGTATTACACTCGGGGAAAATAAATTCAACGTGTGTTCAGATGTAAACTCGGGAAAAATAAAACACTCGGGAGAAAAGTTGACACAACGGCTTTAGCCACCGTAACGGAATACATTACCGAGTGTTAACACTCGGGAAAGTTCAAAAATAATATTTAAAAAGTATCATGTCCATACGGATGCACGGGTTGATGACTAGTAGAACAAATAGAGATCAAGCATTAGTTTACTAGTGTACTTTCAGTCATTTGATTTTATCTTTTATTTGCATCTCATGTTGACTATCTTGATAATCACAAACACCTTGTCACTAGCACTGCAATGAAAGGATCAAGACATTGTGAATAACATTAAATATGTGAAATCAACTAGGTTGCATTTGGATGAGCTTAGAAGAGATGGGTGGGAATCTACCCTAGGTGAAATGTGTGCCTTTTGTGAGAAATATGGTATTCCTAAGTTGGAAATGGGAGAAGCTTACGTTAATCCAAAGAAGCAACGACAAAGAACTGGAATTACTAACCAGCATCATTATGAAGTGAATTGTTTTAATGATGTTCTTGATTGGCTACTTCAAGAGCTTGATAGTCGCTTCAACGAGACAACCTCTAACTTGCTTGTTTGGTCGGCCGCTTTGAGTCCAAGTGACTCATTTCGTGATTTCAATTTGGATAATTTGATGAGCCTCTAATTAGCTAAACTTTATCCCATTGATTTTGATTTTGGGGAATTGAAGGGCCTTAATCATCATCTTTGCCTCTACATTGTCGATGTGCGAACAGATGATAGATTCTCCAACATACATACTATTGACCAACTTTCTCAAAAAAAATGATGGAGACAAGGAAACATCTTTGCTATCCTTTGGTTTATCGACTTTTGAAGCTAGTACTAGAATTGCCTGTCGCCACTGCCATAGTTGAGAGGTTTTTTCAGCTATGAGAATTGTGAAAAATTATTTGCGCAATCGCATCAGTGATGATTTCATGAGTGATAGCCTAATTTGTTATTTGAAGAATGAAGAAATGAAGAAAGTTACCAATAACGCTGTGGTTCACCGTTTCATGAACTTGAAAGAACGTAAATACTAAAAGGTATTGTATTTACTTTCATTCGACTGTTCTAATTTTTTACTAGATAAATTTAATTCGTTTTGTTCTTTTCTTATAGGTCATTGAGGTAGGATGATGTATTTTGCCAATGTCGACTATCTTTATCCATGATTTCGCCCTTTGTTGCTTCACTTTGCTACAATTAACAATATTATTAGTGAGTTTCTTTATATTGGTAAGCATTTTGATCGCTACTTCTTTATCATTGTACATTGCTATTGGTTATGTTGAAATATTGATGCTAAAAGTTGTTGGATACATTACTATTTAGTACCATATTGATTCAAAATTATATATGTTGTTATATGTATGGTGAAATAGTGAACCCGGTCATTGTCATTTTCATTCTAGTTCCGCCCGTGTTGATATTTGTCTTGGGAACATCTTGTTAGAGAAAATCAAACCATTATGCATATGACACATGCCTTCTGGAATATTATGCGACACAAAATGATCAATTAATGTGTATGATATCTTCGAAGCTCGTGAATATTCATCGCATCGAGCCCCTCCGCCCGGACCACCTTGTACTGGCATCTCGACAAGTCCAACCCATCAGGCCCGGCCCGTACGAGACCATCGCCATAAAACACTACAAGTCTTGTATGTTTGAAATTACCTAAAGTAGCAGCAACAACCCGATTTACAAAACATAATATAACAAACAGGACATGTAAGCAGCAACAACCCGATTCTTTGTACACAAGACATCTAAGTATACCATCTTGCACTGTGTTGCGGATGTGGAAAAGCTTGATACATGCGGATGTTGGAAAGGTTGATGCACGCGGACGGACGGATGTGCTGCACAGTTCTTGTCCGTAGGCGGGAGGGCGGACGAGGATGACATGGCGGATTGTCTGTGTGAACAGTTCACATCCGATGGTTCGCGGTGCGAACGAGCGCCCGTTCGTCTCCGGGACACATCTGCTGCTTTTTTTTTTACCTCATTTATATATTAAAAAAATCGTAGTATGTTCAAGTAAATTGCTTTTGATTAAAAAAAACAATTTCCTTATTGGTTCAAAGAATTCTACTACCTTCTAGAGTACACTGTGATTGACGTATCAGCGGACAAGTCGGGTGGAGACATATAGCTGACAGTAACTGCTTTGAATCCTATTTAATCTGTGGACCTACTAAGAATCTCCCTTTTTTATATTCCCCTTTTCTTTTCTTTTTTGCTTTCCGTTTCTTGTTTCTTCCTCTTTTAGGCCAGTGTGATCACATATGTGAGTTTGTATTTAGCACATGTCTAATCTAGAGCGGAGGGCGCATGAGGCATATTCTTTATCAACCCAAGTGAGAGTCTAAAATCGTTGTCCTTTTCTCTTTTTCCCTTAACGAAATTGCAGATCCTAATCTAGGGCTACTGGATAAAATAATATTTGATTAAGGTTGTTAGGCCTTTGACAATAAAATTGCTTAGTAAGTGAGCCAGCACTCTGAACATGAACAGATTCTCCCATCATAAATGGAGTTTGATGTGACAAAAAATGTAATTTATCTCACCCTACACATGGGTAAATTGAGGCCACATCTGGACCTGATTTTTCTTTGGTGGTTTTTTCACTGTGATTTTATTCAGATGCGAGCATATCTCTCTCTTTTATTATGACTAATAACTAATAAGAGGGTAAAATGGCATAAAAAAATACTTTTGTTGCTAAGATTAAACATTTCACAATATTTGTCCAACCACCCAATACGCAAATGCTAAGATAAGGCATAAAATCTAAGCAATAATCAATAGAATTGGACCATGTGTGACCCTATTAAATGTCTTATTCCAATCACTCCACATCTTCCACATTATTAACAGGAAGTGTAGATGATGGGGAAAAAAGGTTGAAATAACTTCAGCCTTATTCCCCTCTATGACAAATACTGTGGGGAAAAAAAAGGTTTAATGGCTGAGTCATAGGCTAATTCCAACATCACCACACAAAAAACCAGCCACGGAGACAAAAACACCTCAGCCTTAAGAGGTTAAATGGCCCGATACGAGAAGTCCAACGGTAGAATATCCAATTTTGTAGTTCGGGGTTTATATGAATAATGTTCCAATGTTGAAATAGTACATAACTATGAACAATGTGGTCATTAAAGAAAGAAAAAATTTACAATATGTTATAGTTTCTAGCCGTGCAAGTGTAGTTAATAGTAAAAAGAAGCTCGGTACGAGATGAAAAGTAACCGGAAGAAGTTTATTTTCGAAAGAGGTTTCCAGACAACATGAGTGGTTGGCGAAAAAACACTAAAAAAATAGAGCTGCATATGAATGTCCATTTCTGTTTATTCTACTCTGAATAGTGAAACTACAAGACATAGCTGAAATTCTAAGTATTTGACCGGATGTAAGTGTGGTCGTGGTCTTCGTTCAGCAGCTATCGATGCCTGACGGCCCCACCGTCACCGGCCTTCTCATTCCCTCGGCGACCACTCCAAAATCCTGAAAAGTTAACGTCAAACAGTGGAAAACTCAGAGCAAGCGCACACATGATCCGTTCATTAACATGCGATTTACATGTTACTTCTCTAAGGGATTATAAACGCCGGTCCTACCAATGGATTACGGCAGCTCTGGAAAGTCAATGTAGGTACCCTCGCCGCAGACCTGGATCCAAAATTTTGAAAAATACCTGTTATATATAGTGTGTATATACACGTGTAATAATTTTTCTTACAACTAATGAGATTTTGATTATATATAGTTAGTAGTGAGTTAGTCAATTAGTCACAAGTCAGTAGAATTATATGTTACTTAAGTGAAAATCTTGACTCCGCCACCGCCTAGCCGACCAATACCGTGATGTAGGTACAATGCAAACTCCTATCTGAGCCGTTCGATCAGGCTGGAGGACCCTAGATTAACGGCTCAAATCGAGAGGGAGGAGATGGGAGGCCAAGGATAAGATGAATCTATCCACACAAAGCTAGGCAAGGAGACCGTTCAGTGAACTCATGACAGGTATGGTGAAAGCTTTGGTTTGGTTTTGCCTCGGCGTCGGTGACACGGCTGAGCACATCGCCGGTCAATATCGTGAAGAGTAATGCAGTGAAGGACCGCGAGTGATGGGACTCTCGTACTGGCCTAGTCCACTTGAAGTCTTCAGAGTTTGAACAGCGCATCCACATATATATTGTGTGTGGAATTAATTCCCTGCTAGTAAGGTAATTACAGCTACATTCTTTTTCACATTTCTGTTTGTGCTGGGAATAAAATGTCGCAATCCTTTATAGGCTAAACTTTGAGTAATTTTTGTTAGAGATATATTAGAGATAAAGTACTAGAGATATATTAGAGATAGAATTTATCTCTAACATATCCTTATCTATACCTCTTGTACTCTTATATATATCGCCATTTGGGCCTCTTCAATATACACACAATATATTCATAACATGGTATCAGAGCCGTATCAGCCCATTACCATGCTCGGCTGATTTGGCCTTTGGAGGGGGTTGCCTGGGCTTTGTAACCCTAGCCGCCCTTGGCCACGCGACTCGATCCTCTCCAATTGCTCTGCGTGCGCACCACCGCCTTCGCGTGCCTTCGGATCTGCAGCATCGTCGTCGTCTTCGTCTTCAACACGTTGACTCGTGCTCGTCTACTGCTGTGGTAGGCGCCTCCGCATCGTCGTCGGCAACTACAACTACGGCGCCGACGCCGCTCTCATCGATGACCTCCCGGAACCTGGGAGCCCCCGCTCGGATCCGCCGTCGTCCACCACCGCCTTGGATCGGGCGGACGCCGCCACCTCGGCTCCCTACGACGCTGATGCCGCCCTCAAGCCTCCGCACTGGCGTCCTCCGTCGCCCCCAGGCCTTCTCGACGAAACCGAGACCCTTGTTACATCTAGAGTTAGATCTCTGTTCTTTGGATCTGGGTTCATGGTGTTCTTGAGGGTAACCAAGAGAGAGTATGGATTCGGGGTTTCGGGTTTACCGTCGGATGAAGAGGAGGGGGTAGTCATGGCGGCTTGCGTGTAGTAGAGCCGTCGGTGGACGATCCCGAGTGGAGGCGAGGCCGTGGTAGTCGGCGAGACAATGATAGTCGATCCCGGTGGAGGCGAGGCCGATGGTCGGTAGAGGCGGCGGTCGACTTCCCGTCGCTACAGCGCCCCCTTTAGGATCAGTCTAGGGTTTGTTTTGGGTGGGGTTTTGGCGGCGGCACGATCAACTTTGGTGTGCGTGCCGCCCCGGCTCCCACCTCCTTTTATTTGGCGCTGGCGACAGGGGCCCGCCAGCCTAATGGGTGGCGCCCGATCGGCGCGATCTAGGGGTTGGGCATTTGGCCGTTGGGCCAAATGCCCGAGAGATCAATTCCAACATTCTCCCCCTTGATCTCAATCTGTGTTTTATCTTTAATTACTTTTGACTTTACTCATTCCATCACAAATTGGTGCATAGAACATGTCTCATCGTCACGGTCAATTGCCGATAGATTCAACAGCTACAATACACCTCATTGTTCTGAAATAGTTGCTTTAATCTTTTGGGCCATCTTTTAGTCCAGAATCATAGGCTTTCCTTAAACCCATGCCGCTATATGTTCTCTCGAACACGTTGGGTGGTAAGCCTTTAGTAAGCGGATCCGCTAACATCTTTGCTGTACTTATATGCTCAAGACTTATAATTTGATCCCGAACTTTATCTTTCACAACATAGTACTTTATGTCAATGTGTTTGGCAGCACCACTTGACTTATTGTTGTGGGCATACATTACTGCTGGTTCATTATCGCAGTACAACTTAAGTGGTCTATTGATGTCGTCAACCACTTTTAAACCGGTATGAACTTCTTTAGCCGTTCACCGCCCGTAGCCTCATAACATGCTACAAACTCGGCATACATTGTGGACGATGTAGTGACGGTTTGCTTTGAGCTTTTCCACGATATAGCTCCTCCAATGAGAGTGAAGACATATCCGGATATCGACTTTCTATCATCTCCCGCAAAATCGAATCAGTATACCCACTATATGGAGTAAATCGATCTTCGTATGTCATCATGAGGCCTTTTGTTCCTTGCAAATAACGCAAGACTTTCTTTATCAATTTCAATGTTCTATTCGAGATTGCTCTGGAATCGCCAAGTAACCCAGTAACAAAAGCTAAATCGATGCGTGTGCACACTTGAGCATCTTGTAAGCTTCCGGCAATTTGAAGCATATGGAACCGCTTTCATTTGATCGATCTCATCTTGGTTCTGGGGCATTGAAAATCCCCATATCCGCCCTTGACTATAGGTGCGGTGAAGGACTACATTTATGCATCCCAAATTTCTTTAAGACTTTCTCTATGTATGTCTTTTGTGATAGTCCCAATATCCCTTTGTTTCTATCCGGTGAATTTGATCCCTAGGCGAACGAAGCTTCACCAAGATCTTTCATATCAAAGTTTGAGGACAAAAACTTCTTTGTCTCCGATGTGATCGACATCACTACTAGCCGAGAGGATATCATCCACATCTGTGATTAGGAAGATAAACTTCCCATCTTTAAACTTTGTATAGACACGCTTGTCCCCTACATTCTCTTTAAACCCAAATTTTCTTATTGTCTTGTCAAACTTCAAGTACCACTGTCTTGAAGCTTGCTTTAACCCATAAATCGATTTCTTTAGGCGGCATCCCATTCTTTCATTTCCTTCCACGACAAAACCTTTCGGTTGTGCCATGTAAACATTTTCCTCCAAATCCCCATTAAGAAATGCCGTCTTTACATCCATCGATGTAACTCTAAATCATAATGTGCTACTAATGCCATTATGATTCGAAGAATCTTTGCATGAGACCGGAGAAAATGTCTCATTGTAATCAATCCCTTCTCTTTATGTAAATCCTTTTGCCACAAGTCGCGCTTTGTATCTTTCTACATTCCCTTGGGAGTCGAGCTTTGTTTTGTAGACCCATTTACAGCCTACTGTTTTGGCTCCTTTGGGAATAGTTTCCAAGTCCCAGACTTTATTAGTCTTCATGGACCTCATTTCCTCTTCCATGGTCTCAAGCCATTTTGAAGAATTTTCGCTTCTCATGGCTTCTTCAAATGTGGTGGGATCATCCTCCATTTGAAATTCTTCTGTATGATAAATCTGATAGTCATCAGAGATAGCTGATCTTCTTACTCTTTGAGACCTCCTTGGGGCCTCCATATTTGGTACATCTTACATTTGAGGTCTTTGTTGCTCCCCTCATTTGTGGCAATGGGTTCTATAGGATCTGAAGAATAGGTTCCTCATTCTCATTCATTGTTGCCACAGGAGGAACAATAACAGGTGCTGGCACCACAGTATCTTGTACCGCTTCGGCAATGATGACAGAGTAGTGAGAAGAGTGGCTCTTGAATCATTGGAGTGGGCACATATACCCGCTTCTCTTCAAGATCAATCTCTCGAGCTACCATGCTCCCCTCATCATTTCATCCTCTAAGAAGACAGTGTGTCTCGTTTCTACAAACTTTGTATATCATGCAGACAAGAGAAACGAAAACCTTTTGACTTTTCGGGGTAGCCAATGAAATGACAACTTCTTGCTTTGGGATCTAGCTTCCCAAGGTTTGGGTTAAATACTTTAGCCTCAGCAGGACTCCCCCACACGCAAGTGGTTTAGTGAGGAACTCTTCCATCCACAACTCGCGGTGTTTTGGGCACCGACTTACTAGGCACTCTATTGAGAATATGAATGGCGGTTTTTAACGCCTCCATCCATAAACTCAATGGGAGTGTGGAGTAGCTCATCATGCTTCGCACCATATCCATCGAGTGCAGTTGCGTCTTTCACTACTCCATTTTTTGAGAGGTTCGCCGGTGTAGAATTTGGGCTACTAT
The DNA here is from genome assembly GCA_036346395.1 of Hsuehochloa calcarea. Taxonomy (NCBI): domain Eukaryota; kingdom Viridiplantae; phylum Streptophyta; class Magnoliopsida; order Poales; family Poaceae; genus Hsuehochloa; species Hsuehochloa calcarea. The sequence continues at coordinate 23,310,081 of CM070613.1, forward strand.
GCCATTTTCTGTAAGAACCTCGCAAAGGTCCAGAACTTGTCCATATGGGGTATGTCGATAGTAGTACTCCCCACGATCGATCGAACTATCTTAATCTTTAAATCGTGTTGGTTTTCAACTTGACCTTAAATATCTTGAATTTATCCAAGGCTTCATTTCTTTCTTTGATTGGATAAATATATCCATAACGGAGTAGTCATCGTGAATGTTATGAGCGAGTCATAACCATCCACACTTTTCACAGAAAAGGACCACAAATGTCTGTGTGAACAATTTGTAGAACTCTGTGCTTCTTTTGCGCCTTTCTTAATTTTCTTTACATATTTTCCTTTAATGCATTCTCGCATTGTTCTAAGTCCGAGAACTCTAATAGAGGAAGAATTTCATTCTTAACTAGTCTTTCTATTCTCCCCTCGAAATATGGCCTAAACGAGCGATGCCATAATTTCGACGATTCATTATGAGTTCTCTTTCGCTTTCATTTACATTTGTAGACGAGGATTCATTCACTTTCGCACGCGACGCTCCCATTATCGCATCGACATTCACATCATCACACAATGATAACAAATAAAGCTCATTTTGTAATATGGCAAGACCAACACATTCTTTATTAAATAATATTTCGCACTTGCCATTTCTAAAATTACAATCATAACCATCTTTGTCCAAATTGGAAACGCTAATCAAATTCCTCAGTAAAGAGGAACAAAAGAACATCTCTAAGTAAAAGATTGGAGCCATTAGCTAACTCTAATGAAAGATCGCCAATGACTTCAACTTCGCTTGGACTCCATTTGCGACTTTAATGCATCTTTCGTTTCTTTGCGTAGTCCTCGTCGAACGGAATCCTCAGAAGGAATTAGCAACATGAACAGTTGCTCCTGAGTCAATCCACCAAGTGGATTTTGAATATTGTACATACAAGCATTCATTTATGAATGTAATAATGTTCTCACCTTTCTTTGCCATTATCATTTTTAAGTAATCGTGATGCTTCTTCTTGTAGTGTCTCGTCTTCTGCGATGAAGGCACCGATCTTTGTCTACTGACAAATTTATTCTGTTGAGGTGATGGATGAGGCTTTTCCCTTGTTCCTTGAGAAGGAGGTACTGTGGAAGTTCTTTTCTTGTTATCCTTCACATAGTTGATAGATCCACCATGTGAGGTTTTAATTCTTTCCTCCTCTTGAACACACATAGCTATGCATTTTCTAAGTCCCATTTATCGGTGCATATTGTAATTGACAACAAAAGTGTCAAACTTTTACGCAATGAAGCAAAAATCAAGTGGATAAGGAACTCATCCTTGAGTGCCAAATCCATTGGTTTAAGCTTGGATGCCAAGTTGCTCATCCTCAATATGTGTTCTCTTATCCCACCACCAGAATACCTTTCTGTCACAAGTCGCATTTAATAAGTCGTGTTGCATATGTCTTTGAAGAGCCAAGATGGCGACTCTTTATTTTATCAAGGTATTCGTGGATGGTGTCATAGTCTGCGATTGAGCCCACAATTGCGTGCTCAATCGTATTCTTTATCACACCATACATTTGTTGGCTGTGGTCCATTTCTTATGCTCTAGGTCATAAGACATCTGTAAGGGAGCATGATCTCTCTGTCTTTTCTCGCCAAGCAAGATCATCCTCATTTTGACCCCTCACCGTGCCGTAGGCTCGGTGGGTCGTCTTCAGAGTGAGGACCCAGTCCACCTCAGCTAAGATAAACGCTAAGTCTATCTTTTTCTTCCACTCTCCATAATTATCTCCTTTGAGAGTGGGTATTTCTCTGATACAACTCATCAAGTTGTATCCTCCCGAAAATTTAGATCAAATAAAGTGAGAACGTAACATTAAAATTATATGCCTTATTTCCAACGTTGGTCAAAAATACGACATACAATTAAAACAATTATATCTATACATTAAATCTATATCACCGTTGGGCAGAAATAGAAACAATGCATAAAAAACATCATTTAAAATTATAATATTGTTATTATCAACTTTAGTCAGAAAATCACAATATCATAACTTACAACAATTCTTAAAAAATTAAATTCTCCCGTTGGTTTGAATTTAATTAAAAGAATTTATCAACATTAACTTTTTCAGCGGAAACTGTAATTATTAAAAATAATTCATTATCAGAAGCATTATAACTTTATACATTTTAATCTCTGGAAATAATAACACGTTGGTGCAAAATTTACAGAGATTTTATACAATTTTTCTATTGAAATTCACTCAAAATTACTTCTGAAAATAAATTAAATCAATTTTCAGAGTTACTGTTTAAACCGTGAAAATCTTTGTTCAAAACCTATTTGAATTTCTTATTTAAACCAACCATTTGGCCCGCATCGTGCCTCGGCCGTTCATCGTGACTCGGCGGTCCCATACCGCCGTTAGGGTTGATTAGCCGCTCGATTCACATCCGACTACCGGATTCCAACGTACCAAAACAACCGCCGGCCTCGCAGATGCGATCTCACCGTTGATATCAATCGGCGGTGGCGCCAATCTCGGCAGATAAAAACGCGATCGTGGCGCGCCGAAACCCTAATCCCCATTTCTCTTTCGTCTCTCGCCGCATCTCTCTCGCGAAGAAAACGAAGAATCGGAGCGCGGAGAAGAATCGCCGCCATGCATGAGCCTCTCGCCGGCGTGCGCGTTCCCTCGAGAGGAGCGCCACCGTCGAGCGGCTCCGCGTCGGCGGCTCGTTCTCCGTGGACGCGCGCGACAAGATCGCTCGCATCCTCGACCGGTCCCGAGATCCCGGACCGTTTTGGGGCCCCGGCGAGCACATGGCTCGCCCGACCCTCCCCTACTCCAGGTAAGTTGATAGATCTAGGGTTTCCCGGTTCTGGAGCTAGGGTTTCGTTTCTTTGAATCTTTTGATCTCTTTGAAACTTTTCTTTTTGGATCTTTGCCGTTGTGGCTCTGATACCAATGTTACATCTAGAGTTAGATCTCTGTTCTTTGGATCTGGGTTCATGGTGTTCTTGAGGGTAACCAAGAGAGAGTATGGATTCGGGGTTTCGGGTTTACCGTCGGATGAAGAGGAGGGGGTAGTCATGGCGGCTTGCGTGTAGTAGAGCCGTCGGTGGACGATCCCGAGTGGAGGCGAGGCCGGCGGTAGTCGGCAGAGACAGCGGTAGTCGATCCCGGGTGGAGGCGAGGCCGGCAGTAGTCGGTAGAGGCGGCGGTCGACTTCCCGTCGCTACAGCGCCCCCTTTAGGATCAGTCTAGGGTTTGTTTTGGGTGGGGTTTTGGCGGCGGCACGATCAACTTTGGTGTGCGTGCCGCCCTGGCTCCCACCTCCTTTTATTTGGCGCTGGCGACAGGGGCCCGCCAGCCTAATGGGCTGGGCGCCCCTGATCAGGGCGCGATCTAGGGGTTGGGCATTTGGCCGTTGGGCCAAATGCCCGAGAGATCAATTCCAACAACCCTCTGTCGGCGACGTCTTCGTCTTCTCCATTGGGCTCGCAGTTCCTCCTCGCCTGCGCCGCCCGAGCTCTCTCGGCCGGCTTGCGCTGTCGCCCATGGGCCACCACCGACCAGAGCCGCCGCCGCCGCTTTGATGTCGGATCACCTCCTCCGCCTGTGTCCCGCTCCGCCGACGCCGCCTCCGCCGCAGTGAGTCCCCAGCCGCCACGCTCCCAGGCTGCCTCCTTGCCGCCGCCGGTCCCGAGACGTAAAGCCACCGACATCGCGCGCTTCCGCTCCGTCTGCTCTTCCTGGCGCGCTTCCGGTCCAGATGGCCGAAGCAGTCCGGCAGCGCGTGGATCTGGTTGTTGCTGCGGTCGAGCTCGCGCAGGCGTTCTCCTGCCGCTCGATCTGCGTCTTGGAGTCCGGGTTGGAGAGGAATCAAGGGATGGATCGGAGGGAGAGCGAGTGGAGTGAGGAGAGGCTCGCTGTTGGGATGGCTGCACTAGCGCGTTTCTTATTGGAGTTTTGCTGCTACTATTCGGCTGCTGGTTTATCCAGATCCGAAGCTACTCCGGCTTCAACGACCGGTTTCATCCGAGTTAACCAGATCTAGAGCTGCTCCGGCTTCAACGACCGGCTTTGGATTTTCTACTGGCTCTGGTTTTGGTTTCTACTTTGATTTCTCCACTCGACTTCTCGCTTCTTTTCACGCTAAAGCTATCTACTGCTAGTATTTACTGCTAGTTATCCTTAGGTTTTTCCTGCTTTGTGTCGTTGCTTCCGTTGCGTCCATCCAAGTCCGTAGTACTCAATTTTTGAGTTCGCCTTAGCCATGCGAGTCCACAAATTTATTGTTAGTCATAGAAGCATAGGAATTGTCTTATGCATGGCAGCAGCCGCCACTCCCGCTGCTATTTCTTCGAGCCGCTGCAGATCCGCCGCTCTAAGCTTTCAAGGCCGCCACGCTTCTTCCACACTGCATCTTTGTTGTACTTCTTGTGCATTGCGCCGCTCTTCTTCTGCAATGCGCCTCTGTTGCGCTTCTTGTGCATTGTGTTGCGCTTCTTTTGCACTGTGCATTCGTTGCGCTTCTTGTGCACTGCGTCGCCGCCGTCTTAGGCTACGATCTGCACCGCCATACTTCCACCTATTCCTATTCGACTTGATTTGACAGCTCTCTCTATATTTGTCGGTTTTACCATCTTCTTCGTCATGTTGCTGCGGTCGACTTTGCTCCAGCACCTTGTGCTTTATAGGCTGTCGCACGACACCGGTTGGGAAGAGATCTTTTGTCGATATATTTTCCAAGAGCTGCATGCTACAACGATATTATCAAGACTCAGACTTTGGATTTTTCATATTTTTGTGTCAACCCTTTCCAAATGCAATGCTATTGCATACGCCTTACATTTGAGGGGGGTGTTAGAGATATATTAGAGATAAAGTACTAGAGATATGTTAGAGATAGAATCTATCACTAACATATCCTTATCTATACCTCTTGTACTCATATATATATCGCCTTTTGAGCCTCTTCAATATACACACAATATATTCATAACAATTTTAACCTGTACTCAGGTCTAGTTTTGAACCAGTTTTATCCCAGCTGGTTGCTGAACAATATTGGCCCCCCATTTTATCCATCTCTTCGTAGTTCTGCGTAGAGGCCTTCCTCACCAGTCTCTTTGTGTTATGTTCGCCCAAGAGCGTAATCACTTATTTGTTAGCTGTGTTGTGGCAAGACAAATTTGGCTTGATTATCTGACGGCTTTAAACTTGGAGATCCTTGCGGAGGATGGTTCAGCTCAGCTAACGGATTGGTGGGAGTTGGCGAGAAGATCAAATCCAAAGAATTAGAGTAAGGGCTTTGACAATTCTGTCATCTTAATCATATGGGAATTATGTAAAGGGCGAAATGGACGAGTCTTCAACAATAATTACAGTCATTTGCCTGTCATCATAAGTTGCATTCGGCATAAGGACGCTTTATGGCAATTAGCAGGAATGTAGGTTTCATTGTTATGAAGTAGAAGCTACGAGCTTCATTGCTGAAGTTTGTTATCCTGTTTGTGATAACCATAGTTCATGGGGTTTTTTTTGTTAACTTTTTTGTTGGCGGTTCCGAACCTTGTAATTGTGTCTTGTAATTGTGTTGTGCTTTCCTTCTCTTCTTTAATATAATGATGCACTTTGGCGGATTGTCAGAAGAAACAAAAAAAAAGAGTTCAGATTGACTGGCACATAGAAAAGCAAACAGCAGCTTACCCATTGATTTAGTCCTTTATAGATCATGAAATCAATGGTGACTCACCATAGACATTCTGGCGCAAATGATATATAATTGGATATAATGGTATTATCTTGCCTGACAGAAAACCATTACTTACTGACAGAAATGTCTATCCGAGGAATGGTATGCAAGATGTTGGAAAAAGGAAAACTCCCTATAAGAAAATAATAGCCTGATAGATGCTTTCTTAATTTTATTAACCCTACCCAACAAATAATACAGCATAGGTGTGATTCACGGTTGATATGCTGACACAAGCTTGGATGCCATCCTTTCAACCATCCAACGATCTCAATCAGATGACACATACTAAGAATAGGCAACATTTAGTGCGCACGTCAGCTATGATGTCATACGCATCCTTGACCTTGAGAAAGTGAGATCTTGCGTTCTTAAAGCAGTGGTGAGAAGGTGGCGCCTCGGGGGAAGCCGCCCACGCGAAAGAAACGCGTGGAAGGCGAGAAAAATAATTTACTAGTTGTGTATGTCTCCTGGTGCCTGATAGCTACATCAAAAGATCCCAAAAAACACAACAGAACTGCTCCCGATAGAATTACTGTATGAACAGTAGCAAAATACCCTGAGAACAGTTAAATACGCTGTAGCAACTTATCTGAACCTTTACTTCTGTAGCGCGGACAATAGAAATGACTTCTAATACATGGCATTAGAGATACTCTCCATTGAACCCTTCTTCAACGCAGAGAATCAATTTCCACGTGTTGCCATCGATTAATCACATGAATTAGCAAACAAAAAAGAAATCAGGTGGGATAGTACAGGTAAATGGTAATACAAATGCTTACAGTAAAACTAACAAAAATACCAATACCAATACCGACGTTGAGAATGAATCTCGGATGTAGGTATGAACAAATTTTGCAAAGTTGATAATTTGTCATACATGCCTCGGTACGGTTGATTGACGTATCACCATCCTGAAAAGCAGCAACTTCACAAATGTCAAATATTGCCCACTAGTACTTGAAGAGTTCCTTGTTCACAGGTAAGAGATTCCACATGCACTGTCATTTGACAGGGGAGCCTTTAGTGCCTCGCTACTTGAAGTTCAGATACGGTCAGCAAACATTTCTTCACAGCAAAAGTACAGAGTGGACTTGTGGGGATAGCAATTATGATATGGATAATACAATGTGGACGAAATGATTCAACTTTTAAGCAGAAACATACAATCAAGCTCTAATTTTAGATAATGTTACATATTTTGTTGTTCATGTATAATCAGCTGAATGCAGTGATGTAAAATCCAGTCTCTTGTGCACTAAGATGCGATCCTTGGTACAGTTAGCATAATACAACAGGGATGGAATATCAAAGTCGTGATTTTTTACAGGGTTAACACACGCCTTGTAATTCCCATGTCTTGTGGTGTCTTGTGGTGCTATTGTATCGTATTGCTGGAGTAATCTACTGAAAAATGTCTGTTTAACCTATCTAGACTCCTGGGGAAGGCTACCTGCCCACCCATGTGAAAGCCCAATGTGGCTGCCATACGAGTCAGTCTGGTGTTAGAAACTTTGATATTGATGAGGAATCAAGAGGGTGATCTTGACCAAAAACATGTTCCAACAACAGGTGATTGTGCTCGATGAAGGGCCATGCATCAGAAATATCCGGTTGTGTAGTCCCTTGAGAAAGAATTTTGCATTACAAATGATGTTTTCAGCTATTGATCCTCAGTGTTGAAGATTTCTTCAGATTCCACTGGAGATGACCAGTAATGGAGTAGGGATTCCACTGTCAATCGTCGTGTGGCACTCAACATTGAGATGAAGAACCGACAACCATCAATCTTATATTCTTCTAGAGGATTTCTGTGTCCAAAGCTCCGAACATTCACCTAGCAAAAGTTTTATAATCGAGTCAACACTAGAAAATTGGCAATAGAAGGGGAAAGCAAGACAACTAAAGGGAAATATTGAAATTACCGCAGAACTAAGCTTGTTCATGTTGACCAAATGGTCCTTCCACAAAGTATCAAGTGTCTTCAGAAGTATTTCCCTCTGCAATTCAACAGAGAGTTGAAGATAATAGATAACAAATATGCTTTGACTTCAGATAAAAGATAGAATAGCCACTCATGACTCATGACCAGACATATAACTTGTCAAGAAAAGCCAAACTATCCTATTATTCTGCATTCCCATAAAGCCATAACTCAAGATCCATTAATTTTAATCGTATGCCAGTTTGTAAAAGAAACATATTTAACAAACAGTATTACATATGATCAAAGGACTCAATGAGAACACATAGTAAATGCAGTCCAGATTGCAAGTTTGCAACATCACTTGCAAAGTTCCCAAAACTGAATATGACCTTGACCTCCACAGCAAACAGATGGGGTTCAGTTAGACTTTATCTCCTGACAAGACCGTATAAACAAATTCATAAGAGAAGCAAACCTCAATTCCCCTAATGTATGCATCATCATAACGTGACTCTTGCACAGCGTCCAAGTAGGTAGCTATTATAAAATCCCCAAAATATTTGCGGAGTAGATTGGCAGTGTTTGTATATCTCCCCTTCCTGGATTGTTTATCACAAAGAAATGTAGAAAAACTATCAATAACTGTAGATGAATGTTGAACTACATGTCAAGGAAAAACATATATGGAATATTATATCACAACTTACTTTGATGTATCATCAACACAAATGGCAAACCACCGCATTACCGAAGATGTTTTCTTACGGATTCCTCTGAATGAATTAGGTGGCACTGGCATGTTTGGGAGAGCAAAATTATCAACCTCTATAGAGCCACATCCAAGCATTTGCTCAAGTGATGATTCTAGGTCTTCCTCTTGGATCTCCTTGAATGATTCTGTAAAGCATCTCAAAGTGAGAAGATCTACTGCAGAAGAACATGAACTCAATATCATTTTAGGCTTATTACCGTTAAGTAAATTTCCCCCCAGACTGACAAATTCATCCAAAAGCTTTGCCAAATTCCATGTCTGAGGAGCCTGAAAGAAAAATGTAATTTGAACAACTGACATAGCCACACACAAAAAAAAATCTGGGAAGAAACTTAAGAATCAGGGCATGCCAAAGTACCTTCTGGGGATCAACATTTCCCAAAATAATTTCATCAACTATGGCTTGCATGTACCTAGTAGAATTTCAGGTAAAGACATGTAACTGGAAAAACTTTCAGAGATAAATGGTGATTTAAATAAATAAAAAACAGCAAAAATGGAATCATTTTGTATACAGAAAGAACGAATATGTGACTAATGATAATGATCAAGTGGAAGTTTGAACATCATTTTCAAAAACAAGAAAAATGTAAGATTACTTAACTGACAAGCTAGGAAAACTGATTTTGATTAATACAAAAGTGAGCATGCAAGCAAAGAAATTACGAGAGCAGTGTTAAGTATATTAAGGCCCATATACTATAGGGCCCATGTGGCCCATGTAGTCTTCTATATATTGACAGCTCCAGTATTGTGTTTCGCACTCTGAAATCTTTGGTAAGTCACATGGTATCAGAGCCATGGATTAGGGTTAGGTTAGGATTATTTTAGTCCTCCTCCCACGATCCAATCTTTCTTCCGTCCGTCCGCCGGTCTTGGCTAGCCCAGTCGGCTACCGTCAAACTCGTCGCCTTCCGCTCAATCAGACCCATCGCCAGCTCTTCGTCCAGTCGGCTACCGTCAAACTCGTCGCCCGTCCCCGCCGATCGCATCTCTCTTCGTCTCGTCGCGGGCTTCATCTCGTCGCCCGTCCCCGCCGGTCGAATCTCCCCCGCCGCCGTCCGAATCTCCCCCGCCGCCGTCGCCATCCGTCGCGGGTCGCCCGTCGCGGCAGCGACTCGCGGTTTCTTCGTCGGATCGGCGGATCGGCGCCGCCTCACGGTTTCTTCGTCGGATCGGCGCCGCCTGGGGAGGTCGCGGTTTCTTCGTCGGATCGGCGCCGCCTGGGGAGGCGCCTCGTCGAAAGCGCCATCGCATCCGCGCCGCCACCTCGCTGCTCTGCTGGATCAGCACCGCCTGCTTCTCGTCCGCCTCTGCACCGCCTCTGCAATCAACACCACCACCTGCTGTTGTTCCCATCGCCCTTCTCGTCCGCCTCTGCACCGCCTCTGCAATCATCACCACCGCCTGCTGCTTTGTTCATCGCTTCACTTTCTTTGTTCGATCGCCCTACTGTCTCTGCCTCGTCCACCTGCTGCTGGAGCAATTGCATCACAAGGGAAGGCTCTCTGTGGTAACTGTTTTTGCTGTTTCTGTTCTGCTGTTCAGCTACTTCTCAACATGTCTCAGATAAATGCAATAGTTATCAATCTCACCCTAGATGGTCAGAATTATCCAGAGTGGGCTTTTTGTGTAGAGACTGCATTGAGGGGCTATGGTTTACTCTTTCATTTAACTGAACCTCCACCTGTGCTTAAGGATGATGGTAGTAATGCTGCTGCAGTAAAAGAATGGCATATTAATGATGGGAAAGTGATGGCTGCCATGGTCAATAGTACTAAGCAATCCATGATTATGAGTCTTTCTAAGTTCAAAACAGCTAAGGGCATATGGAGCAACTTGAAGGAGCGCTATGTTCAGGATAGTGGCGCTCTTTTGCATAATCTCATGCAGCAAACTCATGTGATTGAGCAGAATGATATGTCCATTGATGAGTACTACTCTGTTTTTGATCGTCTGATGGGATCTCGACTTCCATGATACACGAGTGTCTGGTGCCTCATGTCCGGCACATAAGTTTATTGAAAAGTTTTTACTTACAGATTTGTCATGGGAGTCCGGTGAGTATGATTCCATTCGTATACGATTGCTTCACAATTCTTCATTCTCACCATGGCACGAGCATTATCGATTTACTTGCGGAAGAAACACGTCTCAAGTCTATGTCTTCTTCTGCATTTGTGTCTCATAGTGTGTTGGCAGCTTCTCAGAGGACTAGTGCACCAAAAAGTTCCTCTTCAGTGCACTGTAAGCATTGTGGCAAGTCTGGTCATCTTCCAGAGAATTGTTTTTCTCATTATCCAGAGAAGTTGGTCGACTATATCGCACGTCGTCTTTGCTTGTGGTCGTGGTCTGGTTCCACTCCTAGAGGTTCGATGTGCATTCTGCTTTGTTTCTCGCATTCGCTCCTTCGTCGTCTTGGGTGCTTGATTCAGGAGCTTCTTTTCACGTGACATCTGATCAGTCCCAGTTGGTCGCTTGCAAGCGGTCCATCGATGGAACATCTGTTCGCACGGTGATGGTACATCTTGTCATATCACTCATCGTGGTTCACTTTGCAATCCTCATTTTCTATACCTAATGTTTCTTTTGTACCTCGATTGTCCATGAATCTTCTTTCGGTTGGTCAAATTACCACCAAAATTGTTTTGTTGGATTTGATGACTCATCTTGTTTTATTCAGGACCGTCGAAGCGGGAAAGTGATTGGGACTGGCCATCGCCGTAAAGGTGTTCCTAGCCTCTACATCCTAGACACCTTGCGTCTTCCTTCTTCCATTGAGTCTCCAGCTCGTGTGTCATCCGCTGCTTCGTCTTCCGCCTCTTCCTTCGCTCAGTGGCATCATCGTCTTGGTCATCTTTATGGGTCCCGGTTGTCCACATTAATAAATAAAGGTTGTTTAGGTCATACACCTATTGAGTCTAGTTTTCATTGTAAGGGTTGCAAACTTGGAAAACAAATACAACTACCATATTCATCTAGTGTTTCTCATTCAGCTAGACCTTTTGATCTTATCCATTCAGATGTATGGGGTCCTGCACCTTTTGCTACAAAGGGTGGTCACAAGTATTATGTTATTTTTATTGATGATCATTCTCGATATACATGGATTTATTTCATGAAATATCGATCTCAATTGTGTTCCATTTACCAGTCTTTTGTTCGCATGGTTCACACACAATTTTCTACTCCTATTAGAGTTTTTCGCTCTGACTCTGGTGGTGAGTATTTATCTGATGTTTTTCGCCAGTTTTTGTCCTCTGAGGGCACGCTTGCTCAGCTTTCTTGTCCTGGCGCTCATGCTCAAAATGGTGTTGCTGAACGCAAACATCGTCATCTTATAGAGACTGCTCGTACACTTTTGATTTCATCTTTTGTTCCTTCTCATTTTGGGGTGAAGTTTGTTTCTCTTGTCTATCTCATCAATAGACAACCCTCTTCCAAACTGTCGCAAAAGTCCCGTGAAGTCCTTTTGGTACCTCTCCCACTATGATCATCTCAGAGTTTTTGGATGTACTTGCTATGTTTTGCTTGCACCTCGTGAGCGAACTAAGTTGATCGCTGTCTGTTGAGTGTGTTTTTCCGGGGTCTGATCCCGAGCATAAAGGATATCGGTGTTATGACTCTTCCTCTCGTCGCATAACGTATCTCTCGTGATGTGACCTTTGTTGAGGACCGTCCTTTCTTTTATAATCCCTCTACTCAGCCCTCATATTCTCCCACAGAACCCATATCGTTCTTGTGTCTTCCTCCTATTTCACCCAATAATGATGTCACTACACCTTCCCATATATTACACCCATTCCTGCTCCTTCTATTTCCATCACGCCACCTTCACATGAAACTACACCTTCTGCACCATCTCCTTTTCATTCTAAACCACCTATCACACGTGTTTTTCATCGTCGTCCCAAAACCCCACGCCTCCATCTAGCTCTACCACCACGGCCCACCGATCGATACGATCGTTGATGCTCCTAATGATATTGTTCTTCGATGAGTTCTGAGTTGGTCCAAGATATAATCTACGAGACCGTACTACTATTGGTCAGGCTGACAAGTATGGTTTTCCTCGTGTGAATGCCGTTGTTGATGAGCCATCCACTTACCAGGAAGCTTCTAATATTCCGGAATGGCAGCTTGCTATGTCTGAGGAGCTTGCTGCCCTTGATCGTACAGGCACTTGGGATCTTGTTCCATTACCGTCACATGCAGTACCTATTACATCTAAATGGGTTTTCAAAATTAAGACAAAGTCTGATGGTTCTGTTGAGAGATATAAAGCTCGCCTTGTTGCTAGAGGCTTTCAGCAAACTCATGGTCGCGATTATGATGAGACCTTTGCACCGCTTGCTCATATGACTCTTTGTTCGTACTCTTATTGCGATGGTACGCTACTTCTTCTTGGACTATCTCTCAAATGGATGTTAAAAATGCTTTTCTTCATGGAGATTTGCATGAAGAAGTTTATATGCAACCACCCCCAGGTGTTGATGCTCCTCCTGGTCATGTTTGTCGTCTTCGTCGTGCTCTATATGGTCTTAAACAAGCTCCTCGTGCTTGGTTTGAGCGCTTTGTATCTGTGATACAGGCTGCTGGGTTTTCGCCTAGTGATCATGATCCTGCTCTATTTATTCATATCTCTCCACGTGGACGTACTTTGCTTCTTCTGTATGTTGATGATATGTTGATTACGGGAGATGATGTGGAACACATTTCTCATGTGAAGAAGCAACTTGGTGAGCAATTTCAGATGTCTGATTTGGGTCCTCTCAGTTATTTCTTAGGAATTGAGGTGTTGCATTCTGAAAAAGGCTACTATCTCTCTCAGTCCAAATACATACAAGACCTTCTTGCTCGTTCTGGCATTACAGATAATCGAACGGCTGCGACACCTATGGATCTTCATTTACAACTTCGCCCTACCGATGGTACACCTCTTGAGGATCCTTCTCGATATCGGCATATTGTGGGCGACCTTGTTTATCTCATCTGTTACTAGACTCGATATTGCTCATGCGATTCATATTCGAGTCGGTTTGTGAGTGCTCCTACATCCATTCATTTTGGCCATTTGCTTCGTGTACTACGGTACTTAAGGGGGACATCCTCTCAGTGTTTGTTCTATGCTCGTGAAAGTCCGCTTCAGCTTTATGCTTACTCGGATTCCACCTGGGCGAGTGATCAAACAGTTCGTCGTTCTATCACAGGTTATTGCATTCTTCTTGGTTCTTCTCCTCTTGCATGGAAGTCTAAGAAGCAGGCGGCTGTATCTCGTTCTAGTACAGAGGCAGAACTTCGAGCACTTGCCACTACCACTTCAGAGATTGTATGGCTTCGATGGTTGTTAGCAGATTTTGGTATTTCTTGTGATTCTCCTACACCTCTTCTATGTGACAATACTGGAGCCATACAGATTGCCAATGATCCTGTGAAACATGAACTTACAAAGCATATTGGCGTTGATGCTTTCTTTACTCGGTCTCATTGTCATCAGAAAACAATTGCTCTTCAGTATGTGCCCTCAGAACTGCAGGTGGCAGATTTTTTCACTAAAGCACAAACTCGAGAGCAACATCGGCTTCACTTGCTCAAACTCAATGCTTCAGAACCTCCGCTTCCACCTTGAGTTTGAAGGGGGGTGTTAAGTATATTAAGGCCCATATACTATAGGGCCCATGTGGCCCATGTAGTCTTCTATATATTGACAGCTCCAGTATTGTGTTTCGCACTCTGAAATCTTTGGTAAGTCACAAGCAGCAGCAAGCATCAATACATAAGTCATGTACTCATGTTCACAAAAGACATGATAAACGAATTCTGAACTCCTAAGTGAACTCACAGTTAAATATCATTGCATCATACATAATAATGAAGCATCAATAACCTAATAAAATAAAACACATTATCAGTTTACTCAATAATATGCTTATGACAAGGAGTTACCCCGCATCCCCTTATGTAAGAATGGATTATTTCTGTTAGATGTTAGCTTGTATAGGGTGCTCTTTGCATATTTACCTAGACATGTAACTTGTATATTTGCCCTTTTGGCCCATTGGAATAGATTAAGTGTTCATTCCAACAATTTCTACTGTGCAGTTTTGATCCAAAAGAATGATTTGTGTTAGAATATGGTCTCTACCTCTCAGTCGACAATTTCATTAACTACATTTCAAAGCTAGATAAGAGGGGATACTAAACTTACTGGAAAATTTGTTCACTGCAGCTTTCAGAGTCACCTGATAATATCACCTGCCTAAGGTTATATATATGCTTTCTTTGGACCTATCAAAATATGAATGATACCCCATGAATAAGTACAATGCAATAAAAAGAGAAAAATCACATTAACCGATTAAAAAAACCAAGCCCAGTTATATTGGGAAATTAAGCCCCAGCAATAAGAACAATAAGGGTAACCTTCCCGTCATAGTTACCAAAAACGCGGTTCATCCGAGTCACGGTACGGGATTCGGGTTCGTAGTTCGTAGTTCGCCACTTTTTCTTCCAATTTCCTGTGTGAACACGGACCCCGTACCCTAAACCGGTTCGGGTTCGATGAATCCGGTTCGCGATTCGCGGGGTTTTATAGCGAATCCGGTGACTATGCGTCCCGTTTAGATAATGAAGCAGCATAGTTTATATGAATCAAAAGGGGCATTCACATTAATAGTAGTCTGTGGGACAAGTAAAAAAATCATACAAAAAACAAAATTCGATAGCTGGAATTTAGTATAACAGTCGAAGAATATAACAAGATACCATAGAAGTATAGCGACTGGGAGAAATTATGTACCTCTAAGACTTCATCAAACTCAACAAGACTTTTCCTTATGCCAAAATAATACTTCTCTGCATTGATTTGAAGGCCTAGAAGCTGCATTTTAAAAAAGTAATGAATGTAAACAAGACAATACACTGTGATGTCAAAACAAAAAATGTTTGGCATGGCAATAAATGCAATCTTACCTGTTTTACAACAGCATTGCTCTCGATAGCTATGTCTTCATCATTTGTTATCCTTGATATAAGCCTCACAGCCCATTCAGTGTCCAAATTGAATTTCCGGAACATTTCATCTTGTAAGCTACTTGACCAAAGTTAGAGACTGTTAGCTTCAGTAAGGAAAAAGATCATCAGATTAAACAATAATTGCAATAGTTTAGTAGAGCATAAATATTTATGTTTTGGGAACAGGCATACCTCACCATAAACCGTGTTGACCCAGGATCACCTTGTCTGCCAGCTCTACCACGTAACTGGAAAAAGAAAAGCTTACAGATTTAATGGCAGTGTGGCAGCAAACATTTTATTACTCATAACTATATTCCAAGCATGCCTTTTGTCCAAAGAAATGACAAATTCCACTAATTCAACAAGCCACAAAAGAGTGAAAGACAATAGAATGTATCCAAAGCACAAATTTTGCATGTGACGCTTTTGAAGGACCCTGACAGACAAGTCTAATTGTCAAAAGGGAGATAAAAACAACACAAAAATTAATTGACAGCTAAATTTATTTACAGGAAGATATAATTAACAGAATAAATAACATATACAAGCATATGAAGACAGAAGAAGCATCATCTGAACTCGATAGGTTCTGTTTGTAATTCAGTGCTAGTTGATTCTACATCGATGTGCCCAGGCTAAGCAACTTAGTGAAATTGTTTGGTCAAAGACAATCCGGATAGCTAAGAAACTTTATTTAGTCTAGAATCGCATGGTTCTATGTGATAGAAAACAGGCTAAGAATCATGCCATAGGTATTATCCCATGCAGCAACAGGATTCAGGAGTATCTTACTTGGTTATCTATTCGGCGTGACTCATGCAAAGAAGTTCCTATTACATGAAGCCCACCTATTGCTTTCACCTCAGCACCTTCAGCAGAACAATGAATTTCACAATCCCTTAATACGGTGAGATAAGCAAATCCTATTGCATCACAAAGAGGGTACATCTCAGTCACTTCGGCCACTCGCTCTTGTACTTTCTCCATCCCAACCGTATGACTCATTTCTATAGACTCAGCAATAGTGGATTTTGCCTTCTGAAAAGACCATTCATTTCTCTCACTTTTGTGAACATATTTTGCTACAAGTACATATGAAAGAGTGAGTCAAACAACAACAACAAAAGTTTGCTACAAGTAACAGAATACACCACCATTCATACACCAATACTTATTACTTACCCATGATTGCAGCTTTAGCAAGCAGACCTAGTGACGATGGTCCAAGTTTTATCTTGGAGAGACCCTACCAAAAATAAAAAGAAAGAGTGAGGAACACATGCAAAGATTTAGGCCTGGCGAAAAAAGCTCTAAATGAACCACCTTGTGGGATGTGGATTCCCCTTCAGTTTCAACATCTGGGGGGTCATGGGTCAAAAATGGAAGAATGTTATCTTCCACAATTTCTTTTGCAAGCATCTAGCAACAACAACAAAAAAAAACCAAAAAAAAGGGTCAGGCCCTGAGGATAAATGTTTCTGCTGGCTTTTAGTTTTCAGATATATTATCAAAGGAATTACGAAGAGAAGAGACTAAATATATAGATAAACTAACCTTAGGGTTACCACCTAAAATAATATCTGTTCCTCTGCCAGCCATGTTAGTTGAAATTGTAATAGCATTTTTCCTTCCGGCTTGTGCAATTATCTCAGCCTCTCTTCCAGCATACTGCCGAAACTGATACAATTAGCTCTAGACACGGAAGAATACGTTAAACTAAAAGCAAGAGTTTACAAACCTTTGGTCTTGCATTAAGGACATTGTGAGGAATATTGCGAGCTTTAAGAAGGTCTGACAAGTATTCTGAACTCTCAACACTGCAATAAGTATAGACACCATTAATTTCAAACATAGTGAAAAACACACGAATGCACATGCACACACAAACATGGTGTCATGTAGGGGCCAGGTTTACCGCCGGCGCCACGAGGGCCCGGCTCAACCGATGGTCCAACCGGCGGCGGCGTAGGTCTCGCAAACATCCTTTCTTTGCTTGCAAGTTAGAGTAGTTTGATTACGATCCTTAAGATCGGATTTGTTTAGCAAGATTAGATTGAGATCAATGTTCTAAAACCAGGTCTACTAGGCTGAGTACTTGGCCGAATACTTGTAACAGGTCGCCAACCCTGTTATGAGTATGGAAATCTGGATAACTAACAGGGTTAACAGGTATAACCAGCCGAGTAATCGGTATAATTAGCTAACAAGCCGTTTACAAGGTTAGTTCAGCTAACCCTCTGTTCAGTTTGGCCCAAGGCCCGAAGCCACACGCACACCCTGCCCAAGGCATCTTTTTGTGATTTGGTGCACAGAGAATTAGTGGTAATGTTATAGGTATAAAGGCATGGAGTTTTAGAGCTTTAGTGCTCATGTCCTCAAACCTTTTGTCATTTAGAACTTCACATCATGTGATTTTCCTGCCATATGATGACATGGTTGGAAGCTGTCAAGTTGGAACAATATATAATATGAATTATGAGCTCCATTTATTGCTAATTTACCTTCCACTTCCCAATTTACAATTGATGGCATCAATTTTGCTCAGGTCTGGATCCTTCTTAGTTCTCACTAATTTACAATTACACTTGCTAATTTACAATCACATGATGAATTGATGACATAATTTTTCTCTAGGTTTGATCCTTCTCTAAGTTTAAGCCTATATACATCAAAAGAGTAGCATCAAATGTTGGTTTTGATTTTATATGAATATACATATATATATCCATTATTAAAATAGAAAAACTGGTTACAAGACCGAGTACAAGGCCGATTACTGTATAATCACTACGAGGTGAGGTGACCGAGCGAATCCCTGTTACTGAGTTTTAGAACATTGATTGAGATCCTTCCGATCTCTTTAGAGATTAGATTGAGATCTTTACGATATCTTTATTTGTAATACTCTATTTAAAGGGGGGAGAAGAGGAAGGAATAAAGCAAGCAAGATTAGTATCTCTAATCTCCTTCACCCCGCTCTTTCTCCCGGCCTCCTTGCGCACGCCACCCCTCTACCCGTGCGCATCATCCCCTCTCTTCACCACGGCTCCCGGGCGCAAGCCCAGGCCGAAACCACCCACCTCTCGCACCTACCCCATACGTTCTATTCCCGAAGCACGCGGTAACTTGGTATCAAATTCAGGCGTTGTCCTCCCCAACATGGCGAGCAACGGTGACGTTGTGTCCACACAATTTGCAGAGATCCTGGCGCAGATGAAGAAGCTCGACACCATTGAAGCCAAGCTGCATAACTTGGAGGTGGCACAACACACGCAACAACTCGCCATCACCCGTCTCGAGAGTGACCAAGCCATCACCGCCATGGCCAACGCACCTCTCGACGCTCCTAGGGAACCGCCACCGGCGGCTTCCAACGAGCGTCCTTCTCCTCGCTACTACAAACTGGATTTTCTAACCTTAAAAGGCAAAAGCGATCCGCTACCCTGGCTCAACCGGTGTGAACAATTTTTCCCGGGACAGTGGACCTTGGAAGAGAAGGTATGGCTTGCCGCCTACCACCTCATTAACGGCGCCAAACAATGGTATTATCGGTTGGAACGTGATGGCGGGACACCAACTTAGTGGCGCTTCACCAAGTTCGTCGACCTCTGCTTTGGCCCGCCACTGCGAAACAACCCCTTAAGGGAATTGGCATCCTACCGACACACAGGCACAGTTGCTGATTACCAGGATAGGTTCTTGGCTCTACTTAATCGCGCCCGCTCCCTCTCCAAATTACAACAGATTCAATTGTTCACCATGGGCCTTGGCGATCCATTGCGCATCGACGTCGAGCTTCAATGCCCCAACAACTTGGAAGTGGCCCCAACAACGTTCTATTCCCGAAGCACGCGACACATGGAAACACACACTTGCATCCTCACAAAATTTTGCTCCCTACTGAAGAGCAACCCTGTGCTTGACTAACTACTATGTGTCTATCTTGGACTTTTCAATTCCTTATCTACGTTTACCCTTGTTAATGTGGGAATACATATGGAAATCTACTTCCCACCTATTCCTATTCCACCTCCCCATTGTATTGAATTGGTGGGACTGCTCTTCCCATTCCCTTACAATTTTCTCCAAAGCAAACATCAATTCCTATTCCTACTTTATTGTTTATTCTATCCAACCAAATACTACCAAGGGACAAACTTAAGTAGTAAACTTGTTATTTGCTCTCTGCATTCTTAGTTTCTGTCCTTTTCCCCAGTGCACGAGGGATTAGCTTATCTGCTTTCGCAGCCAACATCCATCCAAAGGAGCCATAGTAAACAACAATGTTCCCACAGCACAATCAACAATTATGGAGGCGGTTATGTTAGAGAACCCCGATTGCCCACAGCAACAACCAACAACTTACAACAGAAGTAACTTTCACCAGACGAAAAAACTAACATTAAAATATCTCATGCTCCAGAATCCAGATGCTTGAGCCTAATTATATGCTTTATATTAAGCTTGGTGATATACGATGCAGTGTTAGTCAGATTATTTTTGGATTACAAGGAAAATTCACCTTGTGGTTCCAACTAAAACAGGACAACCCAATTGAAACATAGACTCTACCTCTGCCCGGACATATTGCCATTTGCCTCTTGCAGTCTACAAAAAGCAACAATATCCATCAAAAAAAATTCTCATCATAAATAAAAGAAACTGGGTATTATCTTATGCATCACGTCTCAGAAGCCTTGCCGCAAAAGCTTGGATAGGCAAATCCACCCGTATATTTGGCAGATTCGTGGGTACTTCAATAACTGGCATCTTAAACATCTTCAGGAATTCCTTTTCCTGTAAAACCAGTATGATCATGTCATTTGAGCAATGAGCATATATGATACAAACTAAGAAATTATCCAGAAAGTGGCCAAATAGATAGTGTACCTCTGTCTTAGCCGTTCCTGTCATCCCAGAAAGCTTAGGATAGAGCTTAAACAGAGATTGATACGTAATTTGAGCCACAATTACTGAATCTGCCTGATAAAATTGCAATTTGCATTGCACACCAGAAACTATCATAAACTATCACAAAAATAACAAACTAGTTCCATTGGCATAAACTGGCAATGCAGAAGTGAATAATGACCTGGATTTTGAGGTTTTCTTTTGCTTCTACTGCTTGATGAATACCATCAGACCACCTTCTTTTTGGTTCAACTCGGCCGGTTAGCTGGAGAAGAATTAGCATTATAGTCCCAGAACAGTCTTCCCAAAATACGCAATTATTACAGACTAATAGGCAGGGTCAAATATATAATCAAGAGAGGATCTATTGTATATGAAATAGAGCTCGTCAAATGTCCATAAAGATGATGAAAAGCACTGGTACTCTTCTCATGTTACTAAATCGAAACAATGCAGAGCTGCATGGCAGCATTGAAGGATCAGTATGATTGAGCATGATCTTATTTAGGTAAATAGAAATGTTCATCACAGTATCAAAAAATTCCAAGTCACAATTGATAAAACATGACACAAAGTTGAGTAAATCAACAAATGGAACTTTCAGTAACTCATCAATGGCTATCTCAGAATCGATAAAACATGACAAAAGTTTAGTAAATCAACAAATGGAACTTTCAGTGACTCGTGAATGGCTATCTCATGATAGAGCAGATTACTTTGCACAAGCTCCTGTGCACATGGACATCAGTATTGGCATATTACACAAAATATTATATTGTGATAAATTCAGAAGTTCTTATATGGGTCTTGTGAAACTGCATGTATTATCATAGAAATCATGCTACCAATTGTGGAGAACATGTGCCCCAAGATAGTCAAAAATAAAAGGATCCCAAAATGGATACGACACATAGTTACCGGATTCGCTATAAAACCCCGCGAATCGCGAACTGGATTCGTCGAACCCGGACCGGTTTAGGGTACGGGGTTCGTGTTCACAGGGAAACTGGAAGAAAAAGTAGCGAACTACGAACCCGAATCTCGTACCACGACTCGGACGAACCGCGTTTCTGATAACTATGATACCACACCCTGGATGCACTAAATAGCTAGTGGATTTAAGCCAAGAAGAGGACACAATATTCTCCGATGTTCCATTAGGTTTTCTAGGATAGTTTTATAGTACACTGACAGTTGTTTGGGACGCTGCAATCTGATTGTATAGAATGATATGGTGTAGCTAGCATGTTTCCCACTTTCAACCTACTTGAAAAGCTTGCTGCTGTGAAGCTGACCATCTAATCTTGCTTTGTAAATTGTATAATTCATCAGAGAAGAAACTGTGTTTCGCAGTTAACATCTATCAAGTTTTTTCTTTGAAATAAAACCTAGAATATCATCCTCCAACCAAAATTTAAAAGGTAATGGCCAACTATGTCACTATATTATGGCAAATAAGACAACTGGAACTGAAATAGTACCTCATTAATTATGAGAGCTTTTCCATTCCTGACAATATACTGGACATCCTGGCGGTAAAACTCTTTGGCCTTTAATGCATTCATCACAAATCTGTAGCATTTGACAAGTTTAAGGTGAGAATCTCCATTCACCACATGACCAAGTTGCTATTAAGTTGGTTGCACCTCTCATGTAGTGGATTATTTAACACTATATTATTAACAGCTATTTGGATGTACAGTGACAAAGGAAGTGCACAAGCATCAAAATGGCATTTAAACAACTTTTTTACAGGAAAATACATCTAAACAACTTAAGACTACCATGGACAGAATGTGACATGCTGACATTTCTGACTTGCTGGTAACTTGATAAGCAATTTTAACACATTAACATAACTACATTTCAAAAGTTGAGTTGACTAGTTGACTATCAATTTCTGACTTGCCGGTAAGCAATTTTAACACATTAACATAACTGCATTTCAAAAGTTGAGTTGACTAGTTGACTATCAATTGTTGCACATGTTAGATATGTAGATAGTGCAAGGTGTTCTTTGCATAATTGTAAACCCTGTACATGTTATGTATTGGCCTCTTGGTCCATTGAAATGGATACAAACCTCGTTCCAACATGGTATCAGAGCAAGGTTAGGGTTAGGGTTTGTCGCCGCCACCACCGTCGGTCGCCGCCGCCGCCACACTTTCCGGGCCCTCCTCTGCCCTGCTCATCCACACTGCTCTACCGCCAGATTCCCGCGCGCTGTCGCCAGATCCTACCGGCGGGGTCTCCCCCACGGCAGGATCTGGGCTTCCCGCCGCCTGATCCGAGCCGTCCGTCGCTGGTCCCAAGCTCCTTCGCTTCCCCGCGACCGTACCCGAATGAATCTCTTGATGTCGCGCCTACTGGGCTGCGCCTGCGGCTCCACTCTGGGTTTCCCGACACGCCTCCGGTCAGCCTCCCTCCTCGACGCCGCCGCCGGCCATTGTCCCCGACGCCACCAACCGCAACACCTCCCGCCGCTTTGCTCAACCGAGGTAGAGCATAGCAGAGCACTGCTCCGTGCTTCGCTGGAGCCGGCGTCTCCAGCTCCACACCGGCTCCACCAATCTACTCGGAGCCAACGGGCTTCTGCTTCGGCTTCGCTGAACCAGTGGTCTTAGCTTCGGCTTCCCCCTGCTCCGGCTTCTCTGGTCAACAAAAAAAGAATAAGAGGGGGGCTCCAGCTGGATCTCCTGAGCACATCGACTTCCGACTCCCGATCCGATCCAGTCATCACCGATGGCTTCTACTGGAGGCTCCTTCGCCATCTCGCTCTCCCCAATTCGTTTCGACGGGACGAACTTTCGGCAGTGGGTTGTTCGCCTGAGGATTCACCTCAACAGTCAATGTCTCAGGGGTCATTTCACCGGTGAGCACCCCTGTCCGCCTCACCCTACACCGCTAGTTCGCGGCTCTTCACCGCTATGCGTGATCGCGGCTCAGAGGCGCAAATGCCTGACTGGAGGAGGCCACGTGGCTACCTACCGAGCCAATTGACGCGCTTACAAGCGATGGCAGGATGTCGAGGCTCGTGCTACCACCATCCTAGTGAGTAGCATGCCTATGGCCATCTCCATGGATGTGGCGGAGCTGCCGACGACACAGCTTATGTGGGAGCGCCTCCGAGCTCACTATCAGCCGACGAGTGATGCTATGTACCTTTCAGTTGTGCACAGGCACATTCTCTTCAGTAGCTCGATGCCACCGTGGATGACTTCTACCAGCAGCTCTCTGAGGTGTGGCGTCAGCTAGACTCTCTGGGGCCGGATGTCTACCGGACATGTCCCTGTTGTGTGCGGCTCCGCGCTCACCAGGACTCACCGTCTCTACGACTTCCTAATGCGTCTCCGGCCTGAGTTCAAGAATGTGCGTGCTCAGCTCCTAACTCGCCACCCACACTCGAGCTTGGTGGAGGCTCTCACGGGTGTGCGTGCTGAGGAGGCTCGATATCGTGGCCTGTTTCTTCAGCACCGACCGTGATGCCTCCTCCAGCTCCCAGCGCACCTGTGGTTGTTGCCTCTACTGTGGGTCTCCACTGCACCTACTGCCAGTGTGGCGACCACAGGTATCAGGACACTGCAAGCAAAGGAGGGACTAGGGTCGTCGGGGTGGACGTCCCCCACAAGGCTCTAGAGGTTCCTCCCACTCAGGAGCTGGCGCCTCTCGCTAGGGCTCCGGTGATGCCACTCAGCATCTCCTTTCACTACTCCTCAGACTCCTCGGGTTCTACTAGTCTGACTCTTGCTTCTCAACAGTCTTCTTCGCCTCCGCCTCCTCCCTCATCGGGTATCTTGTCTCGTGGATCCTGGACTCTGGTGTTTCCTTTCATATGACACCAGATTCTACCCACCTCACTTCCGCTCGTTCCACAGTTTTTACCTCTTCTTATAGGCCGAGGCACACTTTCCACTTCTTCTTTTCTTGTTCCTGCAGTCTCTCATGTTCATCAGCTTACTATGCAGCTTATGTTGGCTGGTCAGATCACTGATCACGATTGTCGTGTTGTTCTTGAGTCTAACTCTTGTTGTGTTTAGGACCACCGCACGGGGACTCTGCTTGGTACTAGCCGTCGATGTCGTGATTCGTAGTGTCTTTGCGAGCTCGACTGGCTTCATCTTCCTTCCGCTGTCACCACCAGCCAATCAGCCACTACCACTACCTCTTGTCTTGCTGCGCTCTCCACTACCTCCGCTCAGTGACACCATCATCTCAGTCATCTTTGCGGATCGCGTCTATCATCATTAGTAGGTCGTGGTATTCTTGGGTCTATTTCTGGAGACATCTCTTTACATTGTATAGGTTGAAGCTTGGCAAGCTGCTGCAGCTCCCCTATCCCTCTAGTGATTCTATTTCTACCCGTCCTTTTGATCTTATTCACTCTAACGTTTGGGGTCCAGCTCCTTTCGTTTCGAAAGGGGGTCATCGATATTATGTGATTTTTATTGATGATTACTCTCGTCATACTTGGATCTACTTTATATCCTCCCGCAGTCAGGTTCTCTCTATTTACCAGATATTTGCCACCATGGTTCGCACTCAGTTTGATTCGATCATTCGAGTGTTTCGTGCTGACTCTGCTGGTGAGTATATTTCTGCTGCTTTGCGTCATTTTCTCGCTGAGTATGGCACTTTTCCCGGTAATCTTGTCCTAGTGCTCACGCTCAGAACGGTGTCTCTGAGCATAAGCATCGTCACTTGCTTGAGACCGCTCGCGCTCTCATGCTTGCCTCTTCTATTCCCCCTCACTCTGGGCTGAGGCTATTTCTATTACTGCTTTTCTCATCAACATGCAGCCTTCCACTGCTCTTCAGGGTTCTACTCCTGTCGAGTGTCTTTTTGGTCGAGCTCCAGAGCACAGTCACCTTCGCAGTTTTGGCTGTCTATTTCGTCCTTCTTCCAACTCGTGAGCGCACCAAACTGATTGCTCAGTCAGTTGAGTGTGTTTTTTGCTACAGTCTTGAGCATAAAGGTTATCGTTGCTATGACCCTGCTGCTCGCAGATTGAGGATTTCTCGGGATGTCACTTTTGACGAGTCTCGCTCTTACTACCCTCGTTCCCCCACTGTTAGCTCAGATTCTCTTGTTGAGTTGATCTCCTTTCTGATTTTTCGTGATTCTCAGCTTTCCACCACAGTTTCGCCTCATCCTCCATCTTCCGTCCCTCTCCTCGGCTCCACTTGTTCCCCCTCCACCGGAGTTTTCTTCCCGCTCTGTTGTTGAGATTCCACCTTTTCCCCTGGACTACTCTCGTCGTCCTCGGCCTACTCCTTCCCCTTTTGAGTCTCCGTCTTTGCTGGGCCCTATCCCCAGTTCTCCTTCTCCATCCTTGCTGGATCCCGCTCCGACTTCTCCTCCCATATACGATCTTTGTGATCGTCACACTGTCAGGCTGCCTGAGCACTACGGATCAAGACCTGCTCGGATTGTTCCCTTGAGCGCTACAAGGCTCGTCTCGTGGCGCGTGGTTTTCAGCAGGAGCATGGTCGTGACTACGATGAGACTTTCGCTCCTGTTGCTCATATGACCACTGTTCGCACTCTTCTTGTTGTGGCCTCTGTTCGACAGTGGCCCGTCTCTCAGTTGGACATTAAGAATGTCTTTCTCAATGGCAAGCTGCATGAGGTCTACATGCAGCCGCACCCTGGGTATTCTGTCCTTGATGGCATGGTGTCGCCTTCGTCGCTCTCTCTATGAGTTCAAACAAGCCCCTCGTGCTTACTTGACCGCTTCTCCTCTGTTGTCACTGTTGTTCGCTTCTCCGCTAGTGATCACGACCCTGCCCTCTTCGTCCACACCTCTACTCGAGGTCAGACATTCCTTTTTCTATGTGGATGATATGATCATTACTGAAGATGACTCTTAGTACATTGCCTTTGTGAATGAGCGTCTCAGTGGGCAGTTCTTGATGTCCGATTTGGGTCCTCTTCGTTACTTCCTTGGGATAAAGATCACTTCTACGCCTGAGGGCTACTATCTCTCCCAGAAGAAGTACATTCATGATATCCTTACTTACGTTTGTCTCACTGATCAATGTGTAGTGGATACTCCGATGGAGCTTGGTGTTCACCTTCTGCCTACTGATGGTGAGCCTCTTGAGGATCCCACTCGCTACTGTTATCTTGTCGGGAGACTTGTCTACCTTGGGATCACTCGTCCTGACATCTCTCACCCAGTTCACATCCTGAGTCAATTCGTCTCTGCTCCCACTCAGCATCACTACACTCATCTTCTTCATGTTCTGCGATATCTTAGCGAGACTATCACTCGTCGTCTTTTCTTTCCTCGCTCCAGTTCTTTGCAACTTCAGGCGTACTCTGATGCGACCTGGGCTAGCGATCATTCTGATCACCGGTCTCTTTCTGCCTATTGTGTTTTTCTTGATTCCTCCTTGATTGCCTGGAAGACCAAAAAGCAGACTGCAGTTTCCCGTTCGAGCGTTGAGGCTGAGTTGAGAGCCATGGCGTCGTTGACAGCTAAGATCACTCTTCGGTGGCTACTTGAGGATCTCGGTGCTTCCGCTTCTGCACCGACTCTCTCTTATTAGATAGTACTAGTGCGAGCAGCATTGCTTGAGATCCTGTGAAGCATGAGCTCACCCAACATATTGGAGTTGATGCCTCGTATATGCGATCGCAGGTGCAAGACCAAGTTATTAATCTTAAGTATGTGACTTCGGAGTTTCAGTTAGCAGATTTTTTCACCAAAACACATACTAGAGTTCAGCATAGATTCTACCTTTACAAACTCAGTGTTGTTGATCCACCATGAGTTTGAGGGGGGGTTAGATATGTAGATAGTGTAGGTCATTCTTTGCATAATTGTAAACCTTGTACATGTTATATATTGGCCTCTTGGCCCATTGGTATGGATACAAGCCTCATTCCAACAGCACATAGCAACATAATCACAATCAGACAGAAAGGTACAAAAGAAATAAACAGTGATGGCACCTTGCCCATGGATCATTCTCATCCCATAGATCATTGGTCCCAAGAATCATCTCAGCATAAGTAACTCCATCCTCTGTTAGATCTATATTATTGCCCTTCAATTCTACAGTATAATGCTGCAGGAATAAATCAACATAATCATTTAAAGTATCAAATATTAGGGAACCATGACCCCTTGTAACATTTAGTTTGAAGCAACAAGAAAATACTCACAACACCCTCCATGAGAAGGTCTGCAGCTTTAGCAGCAACTGGATACCGTGCTGCGTCTCTATTATCCTAGTAACAAGATGGGAAAAATTGGTGAATATCTTACATTTTGACTGGTCAAGAAACTCAAATGGCATTGGAGGAATAAGGTTAGAGTCATAGAGAAAGAATTAAGGATAAACCTCTCCACTTATTAACAATGGGTTTCTCCCCTCGTCTATAAGAACTGAGTCCACTTCATCCACAATAGCAAAATGGAATGGTCTTGGCCTATCAAATCGTGTATTATGCAGAAAATTAACAAATAGAGAGAAACCACGATTCTGAAAAGTGAGAGAGGACAGCCTCAAATGTACCATCTCATAACTAGCTGTTCTTTGTTCCACGATAAGTTGTCACGAAGATAGTCAAATCCAAGCTCCTGTAGGTTATGAGCAGTCTTTGAGAACCTATATATATGGAGCTATCACTATATAATACTACATAACCAAGATAAGCAGGTTAGGTAAAGGGCTCATTCACAAGTACTTGTATGTGTTGGTCACGAGTAGATCACATAAAAGATTCGAAGTCAACTTCAACAAATATACAAAGCTCATACCAAGTTACCACAAGAAAAAAATGCCTCATCTGAGATAAATAACCCATAGTTACCGGATTCGCTATAAAACTCCGTGAATCGCGAACCGGATTCATCAAACCTAAACCGGTTTAGGGTACGAGGTTCGTGTTCATAATGGAAATTGGAAGAAAAGTGGCGAACTACGAACCCGAATCTTGTACCGTGTTTCTAGTAACTATGGAATAACCACATGATAAGAGTAAGACTAACTAACAGTTGTTCTTCTACTGAACATCTTACCGAGTTGTTAGTGTATGTAATGTCACACCTATAGTTGGCTCTTCTCTCATCAGACTTCATACCCGCCTATGCATGTCACAGAAGAAACAGAGTGACAGACAGTTATATGTTTGCCTCCGATGATATGTTTCTATAAAATACTGTAACAACGACAGGTGTTTCCAAACCAGAAAGAGAAGGGGGTCAAGAAAGTACAACAATAACGTCGTTCACCATAGTGTAAATACCTGAATTAGACCCACAGTAAGACAAAGAAAACGATGAACACGACCCATCCATTCAGCATCTCGCTGCGCCAGATAATCATTTACAGTCACCACTGAAAAATTATCACATTGCTTATAAAATGTGAAGTGGGAATGGAGACATGGAGAGCTAACTAGAGCTTAACACTTGAAATGTGCAAAGTGGGTCAGATCAATGTATCTGCTACTCTCGGCAAACCAACCTTGAATAACCGTCTTTGTTCGGATCGTTAAACACGAACAAGAACTGTATATTCCATGGTAACAGCAATCACTTAAAATTTACTCATGTTTATATTCACTATGATTGCCACAAACTACACTGGGCAATGTGGTGGTATTAAAAGGACTTGCGTTAAGTTTTCCCATGAATTATTAGACTAAACATGCACCAGAGCACTCCTCACTTCTTATGGGCTACAGAAACAGAATATTGATATTAACTTCATGGTACAGTTCCTTCCAGTTGTCCACTTTTCAAAATGTGTAGGTATCTAATGGGAATGATAATGGATATGATATGATCCACTAAATTTTAACACATTGTAGAGACAACGCAGTCAATAGTCAATGAGATGAGAAGTGAATGTAAGAAATATAGTACCATGAACCCCTTCCCCTGTCAGGGCATTGAGATAAGCCGCCAAGGTCGACACAAGCGTCTTCCCCTCTCCAGTCTTCATCTCCGCAATGCACCCATCATGAAGCACGGCACCACCAATAATCTAACACAAACACATCAATGAAATAAAGCTCAATCATCCCCCCAGCCAACTCGTGCATTCCATCCACACCCTAACCAAGCAATGCCGGATACCTGAACATCGAAATGCCGCATCCCCAGCGTCCTTCTCGCCGCCTCTCTCACCACGGCAAACGCCTCTGGACAGAAGCAAACACCAATGCATCAAACGACAACTCAAAAGGAAAACGTGTTGCAATGCAGCACAGGACAAAACAGCAGCAGTACCAGCCTGGACGTCGGCGAGCGTCTCCCCGCGGCCCAGGCGGGCGCGGAACTCCGCCGTCTTCGCCTTCAGCTGCACAAACGCATCACCCCATCAGCCACATGAAGAAACCATCGGGAGCCAAGAATTTGGGAGGGGTTTCCGCGCCGCTCGCCACCTGTTCGTCGGAAAGCCTCCGAAGCTGCGGCTCGAGCGCGTTGACGGCGGCGACGAGGCGGTGGTAGTCGCGCACCACCCAGGCGTTGAGGCTGCATATGTCCCTCCAAGAACCCGCCCTGGCCGCAGCGGCGGTGGTGGCGGTGCAGGAGAGAGGAGGAGCCTTCTTGGTCTTGGGGTTGGGGTTCGCTCTGGGAGTGAGTCTGGAGTTGGGGAGGAGGCGAGGGGTCGGGGTGGAGAGGAGGAAGGCGGGAGGGGAGGAGAGGGAGGCGGCGGCGGCCATGGAAGGGGGAGATAAGGAGAGAGGGCGATACCGATACGGGAGAGGAGGAGACGAAAGCTAAGGAAGAAGAGAGGACTTACATGTGGGGTCCATGTCTTGCATTTGTAAAGAGGCCTATGGGCCGGAGGCCTAGAAGCGGCGTGGCCAATTAAAGATGACTTTAGAAGGCGGGAACAATTACATAAGCCTTGCATCCATGAACAATCTCTCTGGCAACCCCGCCATCCATGGCATTAGCTGCTAGATTTTGGCACAAATGCTTGCACTCTTTCTAAACCCTTCACAAGACTAAGTACTACTGGTGTAGTTATTGTAATATTTTCACTCTACGTCTCTGCTTTAATACCAAAAAAGGTGTTGATTTGTTGTAGTTCGTCCTTTAATATAAGCATGTATGACCTAATTACGTTAATATTTCTTAAATTTAGTGTCTTAGTTTGTACGTACAGTGGGTTTGAATTTATATTGTGGGACGGATGGAGCAATGGTATAGATGTCTGATGTATGTTTATCTAAGAACTCTACATATCATATGTAGCAATTTCATCTGATAGGTTGAGTAGTAATCTGATAATTTCTGAGCTGTAGACAACACATAATCTTTTAATTATGATGATACAATCAGCTACAGAATTATAAATAGCACATTTCTCAATTTTCATACTCTTTCACCCACGTTAGTTTAAATCTCAACTTATGTAAACGCACGGTATATGACATCCAATGTTCGGCCTTGAATAACAACGATGACCAAGGGATGGAGCCTCAAGCCCTGGATGCCATCATATCAGTCATCATCACGAGTGGATTGATGGGCCTACAAGTTTTGTTGTCGGCTTAGCTTGCTTACTTGTTCATTGGTCACTTTACGTCTCGAGCTCGACCCTTCGTTTCGGATTCTTCGTCCGGATGAAGAATCCCATCATCACGCGGCGGCATTCAACCCCTAGGGTCGCTACTTGAATATTTTTTTTGTTATTAATTATGATGAATCTATTTTTCAACTTTTAAATATCGACTTAGTCTGAAAATCAATCGGTTTTTAGAGTTCAAGAATAAAAAGTAAACGGTTTCAAAGTTATAGGTGATTATTAAACTAAAACCACAGTTAAAGGTTAAAAATAGCCTTCTTCATATTAACTGGGATGATTATTAAACGCAAAGTTTAAGGGGAATGAACGTGTGTGATGGGTACATCCGGTCCTTGTGAGATGAAAGGGGATAATAGTAGTAATAGTAATAGTAATTAAGGTCCCTTATTATCCATGACTTTGACTGTGTCGGCCCGGCCACGTTGATCCTCATCTGGTACTCCATTGTAAAACGTCACAAGCGCCATCATTCAGATCGACGAGATCACGGATCGTACGTCCTCGATCGCCTGGCTCTTGGCAGCCATGCATGCATGCCAGCCAGCCTGGATGCCTTGAAATAGATACTCTTTACCACTGATTGTGATGGTCATTGCACTGTTAATGTTCCTTGATGGAGGCTAGAAATGGCTCTTTTGCTCTCTCTTTAAAAACTTTGAAAAAGCATGAACAATGGAATAAATGAGATGGATTAGCAGGTGATAGCTAAATTTAGTTTTATTCTAGGTCAAAGGGGCTAAGGATTAGCTAAATTTAGTTTTATTCTAGGTCAAAGGGCTAAGGACCTTTTTATGAAGAATCTTTTGATCCCTTAAATAAGAAGAATCGAAGGTGAAAATAAAAGCAGCAGTCGTCTGCGTAGAGACAATCTGAACCACGGAGACGAAAATCCACAAATAACGTATAAATCCAACCCCACAGTCCGCAGGAACTGAACTCTATACACAAATACTGACAACAGAATTCGTTTAAGGAAACAATTAATCACTGAAATCCTGGTGAACACACACACACAGCAGCAGCAGCAGCTCAAGCTGCTTTAGTTTGTGAATACGGCCATGTATATCCGGCCATCAACTCTTCTTCCGTAATTTAAGCCCTCCTGTTGCGTGCATTTCTTGTTCCTAAATCAAGATATCATCAAAGTAAACCACCACAAATTTTCCAATGAAAGGGCGTAAAACCTCGTTTATCAAGCGCATAAAAGTACTAGGTGCATTAGTTAGACCGAAGGCATTACTAACCACTCATATAATCCGAACTTAGTTTTAAAAGCGGTTTTCCATTCATCTCCTAATTTCATCCTAATCGGTGGTAACCACTCCACAAGTCAATCTTTGTGAAAATAATAGAACCACTCAATTCATCTAGCATGTCGTCTAGCCTTGGAATAGGATGGCGATACCTTATAGTAATGTTATTAATGGCTCTGCAATCAACACACATACGCCAACTACCGTCTTTCTTAGGAACCAAAAAGCTGGACGATTACAAGAACTAAGGCTTTCTCTTACGTACCCACGGTCCAAAAGATCTTGGACTTGTCATTGAATTTCCTTAGTCTCCTCGGATTGGTCCTATATGCGCACGGTTTGGCAAAGTCGCTCTGAGGATCAAATCAATTTGATGCTCAATTCCTCGAATAGGCGGTAATCCCGGGTACCTCGAGATAAATATGTGGTAACATTGTCATATATCCAAGGTCTACTGAGCAACAAAGAGCATGCTTGCATAGGCACGATATCAAAGTCGAACTATCTTTGTAATTACACCTAAAAATTGTACTTTCCATTGGATGTAGTAGGGATGTGGGTGCGGTTGTGTGGTCAAGCCAAGCTTCTCGACCATCTCGGAGCTTGCAAGGTTGTTGCGACTCCCCATCAATAATGACTCTGCAGGCTCTGTCCTTCACGAAATCGATCTGAAACAAGTTGTGTCGTTGATTTTGCTCGCCTCTCCACTTGTGCGCTCAAAGACTCGTTGCATAACAAGGCTCACTGATTCTCTGTCAGCAGTGACTACTTGTTCCTCTACATCATCGAGTATCACTTTGTCTATCTCATCTTCTCCATCCGCAATGTTAGTGCAAGTACATATTCGTCCTCAATATCACTAGTACTTACATAACCACCGTCTTTGGTGGCAAGGTATGCTCACGATTGAGGCGATCCCTCATGGCGTGCCCCATTCCCTTGCTGTGATGGCACACAATCCCGATGGTACGACCGATGGGAAGCAACCGACGAAGAACTCTTGGTGGTGCACGCACACTAGTAACTTTACTTATCTCGGGTGCATGTGATGTGGTCGGAGTCTTTGCTGAGCAGCGCCCTACTCGTGGAGGCAGCAGCCGCCGTGTAGTGAAGGTGGGGCTGTTTTGGCTTGCCCAAAGCGGTCGTGGTGTAGACATGCTCCCAAAGTTGTTCCTTGGCCTCTGTTGTCGTCCACCGCAATTCCTTTTACGCCAAACATGCAAGTTGGAACAATCTAGGGACACTATCGTATTCTTTGTAATCCACTATGTCACGAATTTCACATCTTAATCCTCCATAAAAATGTGCCATTGCGACTTCTTCATCCTCAATAATATCACAACGCAACATGCTAATTTGTAGCTCGATAATATTCTTCTACGGATCTATTACCTTGGTTTAAGCGCTGCAATTTATTACATAAATCACATTTAAAAGAAGGTGGGACAAATCATTACGCATAGCAACCTTTAAACCATCCCACGTAGTAGGCGCTAATCCTTTGGTGCATACCTATTCCACCAAATGATGGCAAAGTTTTTAAATTCACTTGTGGCTTGCCTAACTCTATGCACTTCGGGAACTAAGTGAGCATTCAATTTACATTCTACCGTCATCTCCCAATCTAGATATATTTCACATCATAAGCACCCGCAAAAGATGGTATAGAGAACTTAACTTTTGCATATGGATCATCATTAACACGTGCATTATGTTGCTGAACATTATTACCTCTCATACCTTGACGGTTGAAGTTCGGTCGGTTCTGCTGTCGTGCATCAAAGGCGTCGTGGTCGTGCATCTCATTATCATTATCAAACTCATGGTCATGGGCTGCACCATGAGGTTCCACACGACCAACGTTTGGTGGTCGGTTCACCATTCTTCGAGGCGTGTAGTGGCGCGCAATACTATCGTTGATTGAGCGTTGTAATGTGATCGTGGTAGCTTGAAGCTTCCTGTCGATGTCCTCATTAACGGTAGTGTGTTGTTCATCCAATAGCATCATGAGCTCTTCCCTCAAAACACACTCTTGCGCATCCAATCCTTCACCTGACATGGTTAGTAAGAGACAAAAGACAACACAAAAGGTATTATCCCTATCACTATTAGGTGGTCGGAGGGTGGAATCACACACTCTCAAGCGTCTTACCAAGCTCTTATGAGTTTCTTACCAAATTACAGCAGGTGGTCTAATCGGCGAAGGTGGGATGTACGATCACGGCGGAGGCGAATGCGAGGATCCAATCTGAGGGTCGAAAGTATGTGGAGCTCGGACAGGCAATGTTTAGTAGCAAGGAATAGCAATAATGAAATCTGGTGGTCGAATTGCTTCTTCTTCTTTTCTTTTGAACTTTTTGCTTCTTTTCTTTTCTTTTGCACTTTTTGCTTCTTTTCTTTTCTTTTGCATTTTTTTTTTGCTTCCTCTTTTTTTTCTTTTTTTTTGCAAACGTGACCCAAGCCCAAAATTCTTCTGTTACCTTTTCTGGATCCGATGAGGTGATTGGGTCATAAACTTTTTCCGGAGAGCAGGGGTAAATAGGTAATTAAAAGCCCAAAACTCTCTCTCTCTCTCTCTCTCTTTGAACTTAGGCTAGTTCTGTTGCGGCTACGGAATCCAACCAGGGGATCGAATCCGACCAGGTGGTAGTTCCTGAGTGGATGGTAGAATGGGTGTTGCTCGAAGAGGTGGTCGGATCCGAGTAGATGTTCGATTCCGACCAGATGGTAAATCCCGAGCGGGTGGTCGAATGGGTGTCGCTCGAAAAAGGAGGTCGTGCGTCCAGGATGGATGGTGGCACGGCGGGCGGCAGTCTTGACTAGAGACCAAGAATGCTACTCTAAACCAGCAACAAAGACACCGACGATGGACTCGAACTCAACAATGCGGCGAAAACAAAATTGCGAAAGGCACAAAGTGGTTTGGACAGCAGAATAATTACGATCTAAAACTTTTTGTAGGGCAGTTTTTCTGGACTCTAGGTGAGGGAACACAACTAACAAAAGGGGATAAACGAAAAATACCTAACGGGCAACCTTTGCTCGATACCACTTGATGAGTCGCGGCCCGATCTTCCGATAGGTTCGATTTGGTTAAATCGTGAGGGCGTTGGCGCTTTGAGGCTTCCGACCAGCGGATCGTCACCTCGCGATTCACTACACCCTTACGCTGTCGTTATCGACCACGCTTGCACGCGATCGACCTTACCACGAAGGTTATTGTTCCCGCAAGCAATCGAAGCAACTCACAAGAACAAGGTAGGTGCAATCTGAATTGTATTTGCGATATGGATGAAGTTTACAAGTGGGGTTCCTCAAACCGATAATCGCGAAGCGCAATTGGCGAATAATCTAAGAAAACCGCCTCTAAACTATGGCGACTCTCGTATATATATAGGGAGCGTGAGGAGGTCGACCTAGGGTTGTGCGTAGTGGGATGAAGCGTACACAACACGGACTCCGACCTCGTTACGTTTACAAAGTCTTATTAGTTTCCTAAAGCGGTGATGCAGCACCTTGTGTTGCGTATTTACGGTCGAAGATCAGTCGTGGGGCCGGTCCTAGGGTGGTCTTGAGGAGTCCATGCTATCTTTGGTCGTAGATTGTGTCCAGCGAGTCTTGTGCTCGCTTTTACGGTCGTAGATTGCTCCAATCGAATCAACTAGTCGTAGGTCTTCGGTAGTGGTCGTAGATCTTCTTGCGATGGTCGTAGACCTTCTTGAAGCTGGTCGTAGTCCTAGATTTACGAGTACAAGTAAATCATCTCCATTAGGCGACATCATAGAGTTCTCAAATAATACACTCGACCCTAAAAGCGACTTTACGATCGATTAAGTGGCGTGCTCTAGCTCTTGTCATAGGACCGTGTAGTTCAGCACCCAGATCTGGAGGGTCTTGTGTCGTGCGTGTATCCGAAGGAGGGATGTCCTCATCAATGAGCGCAAGGACCAGATGGCTCTCGCCGCCATATTCCAAGCCGTGCCCGAGGCCATGATGATGGTCTTGGCCGAATATGAGACGGCCAAGGAGGCTTGGGACACTCTGAAGGAGATGCGTCGGTCTTCGCGTCAAGGAGGCACTGGCGCAGACTCTCATGAGTGAGTTCGACGTAATGAAGATGAAGGAGGCCGAGTCCATCAATGACTTTGCCATGAAGTCGACCACCATCGTCAATGAGATTCGTGTCCTCGGAGACAAGATGGAGGAGCGCACCGTCGTGAAGAAGTTTCTTCGTGCCATGCCCGAAAAATTCTTGTCGATCGTCTCCACCATTGAGCAATTTGTTGATATGAAGACGATGACAATTGTGGAGGTGGTTGGGCGACTGAAGGCATACGAAGAACGCACAAAGGGACGGCGGCACGACAAGGAAGGTGAGCATCTACTACTCACTCGTGATGAGTGGGAATCCAGGTCCAATAAAAAGGGCGCCAACAAGAATCGCAAGTTCGACAAGGCGAAGATTATTGCTAAGCTGTCGGGACTACGCACTTCGCTTCGAATGCCGTAATCCCAGAAAGGATAAAGCGGAGACGCATTTAATTGTGGGCGATGCTAAATACGAGCCGGCGTTACTCTGATGCTAAGTTGAGTTCGGGACGTTGAGGAGGTGTGTTCGCCGTCCTGAGTCGAGTATGTAGAGTTGAGTAAGGGACGTTGAGAAGGTGTGTTCGCCGTCCGAGTTGAGTCTGGGCGTTGAGGAGGTGTGTTCACCATCACGAGTAGAGTCATTGAGTTGAGTATGGGATGTTGAAGAGGTGTGTTCGCCAGTCACGAGTTGTGTCAGGGATGTTGAGGAGGTGTGTTCGCCATCTGTCTTGAGTATCGAGTTGGACAAGTCGTAGTTGAGACCGACTGCCGCAACAAGTTAGAGTCGGCAAGTCTAGATTAGGGGGGATTGTTGGAAATTAATCCAGACTTGCTAAGTATAGGGTGTTTGAATCCATATTTAGTTTTGATTTCCTAATGTGAGTCAAAGTAGGTTTCCTACTCGGAAACCGAGTTGGATCAAAGAATCCAAGTGCCCAGCCTATATAAGGGCACATATGGTCTTGTAACTTGAACATCAAGAGCAATAGAGCAAGAGATATTCAGAAAAGCTGTTGTTGATCCAGCGGCACAAAAATCTTTCTTGTGTTCTTGTGTTCATGTTCGAGGATTCCATTGCGTTCGCGTGTGTTCGTCTTCAGTTTGGACCAACATAAACTATAAGGAAATCAGGCGTAAAAATTTCCAACAATTCTTTTTTTAAAAAGGAAAACAACTGGATGTATAGGGGAGGGGTTATTCAGTAGCCATGTCGAATTTTAAAATCAAACTCGCTACCGGAAGCCATGTTTTTCCTGACGGGAATAAGCATTCCTGATGGCCCCGGGCCACTTGTGAATAAAGAAGACGCTGTAATAGTTATCACGCCGCGACAGAGGTAAGTTTCGCTGACGATCGGTGATACACCTGTCAGGAAAGACAAAATCGTCGGGGCATAGCGCACTTTTTCCTGACGTGGGTTTTACCATCAGGAACCCACGGTCTAGCCCCACGCGCAATTTCCTTTGCAACAAAATAAAAGGTCCATGGCGCGACATTCTCCTGTTGCAACACACGCACACTCTGACGTGTATCCGGTTAATGTCATGAAATCCAGGGGCTAAATCACCGCTTGGTAGTATCCATTCTATTTTGCTTTTTCCAAATCTTGTTTACTGATTGGTGCTAGTGATGTGAAAATAAATAAATAAAACTGAGGCCAAGTTTTCTTCGCATATGATTTATGTGTCGCTGCCTACAATTGACAGTAACAGATACTAGCCAAGTGTTGCTTTAAATGAATGACATGCCTCTTATTGGCATGTGTTGCTTTTGTTCTTGTAGGCGACTGAATCGTCCCAAGCTGAACCTCAAGCTTGTGCTGTACAAGCAGAGAACAATACCAACTGAGAGGAATCCTTTTTGAGACTCTTGATTAGTTTAGTCCTTACATGCTGCTGTCAACTCATTTTGAAGCAAAAGACACGTCATTTTGCATGCTATTTTGTGCTATTGCTTTTGTACTACTGACTAAGTAGGTGAACGAGCCAACTACTGGTGCTGCTACTGCTATCTGAATGTATGGATGTTCTGATGAATTTGATGCCCGGCCGACAGGGGACTAACAACATTACAACAAACTGATCGACGATGCTTAATGAATTATGCAGCTTATTCCATAGTTTAAGCACGGCCAACTGCTGCATATACGCATGCCTAGCTTGTGCCGTCTTTGCTGTATGTGCACTTGCCTGTGGCTGCCCAGGAAGGCACGTAAAATTAAACAAAAATGAAAACGTACTCCAATCTATCTACGTGACTGTTAGGGTGCAAACGTAGAAGATAATTCTCGTCCGACGGATCGAAGACTCGTGGAGCGAATACAAGGTGGAAAATAGGTATTCGATACTATCCGTATCCAATTACGACTCTGGGGGAAAATACGAAATATGATACGGCAAGAGTGATATTTGTCCATGTATATCTGTATGTCAGTT
Source organism: Hsuehochloa calcarea (assembly GCA_036346395.1). Classification (NCBI taxonomy): domain Eukaryota; kingdom Viridiplantae; phylum Streptophyta; class Magnoliopsida; order Poales; family Poaceae; genus Hsuehochloa; species Hsuehochloa calcarea. Next base: position 23,348,781 of record CM070613.1, read on the forward strand.
GGTACGAGGAAAAACTATTATGACTTCACTTAGAAAGAAGATAACAGATAGGTGGATTGTTGTATCTGAGTAGGCAAGGGATACATAGTATTTTTCGTTCAATATCTCAGCGATTAGTCTCTCCGTATTCATTCTGATTACACTCCTATTATCCAATATTCTATGTAGGGGTGCAAAAGAAAGAGATAATTTCTGACCGGCCGACCGACTGAAAGCCCGTGAAGCGAATACAAGATAGAGAAATATATATATAACATTTTCGTGTTCGACTCCAACTCTAAAAAAATATACGAAATACGATACATAATTAATAACATCCGTTCGTATCCGCTCCTATTATATCCTTAGTGACCGTGTGAGGTTGTACGTACCGATATGATCAGAACCACCGGAAGAATATACGTACAGCCTAGGGCGCTCAGAACCGACCGGCCTGATGCTGTTGTTTCATGTCGGTCACATGTACAAGCTTACCTACAGCGACAGCTTTGTAGTGCATGTGTCCAGGCTGCATGCAGAATGAATTGAACCAACTAATAAATTGATCAGAAAAACACAGAAGAATCAGTTAATACTCCTCGTAATGTTGTGTTGTAGTAGCTATTAGATAACGGAAATGCGATTCTATACGCGGCTGGCGGACCTAGAACAAAAACTGAGTGGGGATACTAGGGATACAAACAAGTTAAAACTAGTGCGGGTATCAATAACAAAAATTAGTCTAATTCTATTGCAGATCAAAATTGAGTGGAGGTACACCTACAATCTACACCATCCACTGCATCCTCAAGATTTGTGCCAAAAATAATTGGGGAATTGATCATTTGTCCCACCTTTGTTGCGGTTTCGAGCATTTGCCATTAAGTTCCATGTAATTGATCTTTTGCCCCATCTTTCATAGTCTCTTGCTTTTTTGCCCCTTTGGGCACTTTTGCACATGTCTTGTTCATCACCTTATTCTTCCTCCTCCCAATCCAACCAAGCTCTGGCTCATTCTTCAACCGTCGCTCCCCTCCTCCCACCCCCCCCGTTCCAGCCGCACTCCCCCCCCCCCTCCGTGCCGTCCGCCTGTGGCCCTATGTCGAGCACCTCGCCCTCGACATGCTCACTACCGGTGTCGCCCTCGACAACATCTCCTACTCCACCCTCATCACCGTCGCCTATCGCTGCCGCCAGTTCGCCAAGGCCATCGAGTGGTTTGAGCGCATGTATGCTGCGGATGGCGTCCTCCCCGACGAGGTCACCTACTCTGATGCCCTTGACATCTACACCTAGCTCGGCGTGAAGGAGGAGGTGCTCGCCTTGAAGATGCGGCGGCGAAGGGCGCACGCAAGGGGGGCCCGAGAAAGCCAAGGCCGGTGCAGACGGAGAGGATGAAGGGCTGGAGCAGATCATTGGGGCGATACGAGAGGCGGAGTGCCGAGCCGGAGGGGAAGACTACGGGTCGGGAGGAGGGGAAGCCGAGGCGACGCGTGGAAGCAGGGTGGGAGGTGGGCGTTCACGGGGAGGGTCGCCAGTTTGCCATGGCCAAATGAAAGAAGATGAAGAAGAGAAGAGGTGGAAGAAGACAAGAGTAGAAATGTCCAAAGTGGCAAAATAACAAAGAGACAAGAAAATGTGTGACAAATGATCAATTGCAACGAACATAATGACTATTTGTCAAAACCACAAAAAAGGTGCGAGAGATTGTCAATTCCCCCTAAATAATTTGGTTGGAAAATAGAAATCATAATGTCCCATCAAAGCTAACTAATTGTCTCCTCATCAACCCCAACTCCCCAAGCCCATCTCTCTCTCCTGGATTTAAATTTTGAATGAGCCATACACTTTAAATACTAATGTACAACTTATCTTAACACACTATTGTATTGTACAAAAATACATGAGATAATGTCATACATAGTGAAATACATATACACATGTGCGGGGTATTTTACAACAACAGGGCAAACTGTACACACATGAGGGACTATTATACCGCAGTACACCATACACAACAGTACATATGTGAGCTGTATTTTTCTACTATATACACCATAGACAAGCATTTTTATGCGCATGAGGAATACTTTTATACAACCAGTATACATCGTATACAAGCTGGATCATGAAGTATGCAACGGCTCAGTGGCGTGGGCTCTAGGGCAACGGATCCGGAGGCGGTGTGCCTCGGCGAGGAAGAAGAGGAAGGTGCATGGGGCAGCAAGTGAATAGAGATGTACCAGCCAAGAAGAAGCACGACGTTGGTGATGTACCTCGGTGAGGACGAGGACATGGAGAGACACTTGATAAAAAAAAATCTACATTTGTACATACATGTACTGTACTATACATATTGTAGAATAGACATGGGGGAGGGGAGAGAGGGGGAAAGAAGATGGGGGTGAACACGGAGACGACAACGACGTGGTGTACCATCGAGGAAGATGATGGCGAATGGTGGCGGCATGGTACATGGCGAGGCGGAGCACCTTAGCGGCGTGGTGTGCCGGCACGGAGCACCTTGGAAACGCCAGTGAGGAAGAAGATGGGCGGCGGATCCAGAACGGTGCACGTTGAGGCAGTGCACCTCAGTGACGTGGTGTACTAGTGCGCAGCACCGTGGAGATGCTGACGAGGAAGAATATTGGTGGAGGATCCAGAACGTACACGTAGAGGCGGTGCACCTCAGAGGAGTCATGTACTGGCGAGAAGCACCTTGGAGACGCAGGTGAGGAAGAAGATGTGCGACGGGCCCATAACAATACGTGTCGAGGCGGTACTAACACGGAATACCTTGGAGACACTGACGAGGAAGAAGATGTGCTGCGGGTCCGACACAGGACATGTCGAGGCAGAGGTGAACCGCCGGCGCCAGAGCACTTCGAAAGAGTGCATGGCGGTGGCGAGGGCCATGGCGGTGGAGGAGTACATGTATACTCATTGCCGGATTGAAGGAGGATGACCTGGATTGAAGGAGGATGACCTCGACAGTGGTGTACTCCTCGACGACGCTGATGCCGACAAGGCGAACGACACCGACTGACACAGAGAGCCGGGATGGCCGAATCCAAAGGCACCTCGGTCATGGATGGCCAGATCTAACGGTAATTACCACCTTGGTGGAGCATGTCAGCGTGACGGTTCAGATCCATCTCGGATCTAGTACCGGTGAGGAAGACAATGGTGAGGCAGCGCAACCGCAGATCTAGCCGTGACCTGCACCTCCTCATATCCAGTGACGTGATCTAGTTGGGACGGCGATAAGGATTCTAGCACGGTGCACCATGGCATGTGTCTCATCAGATCTAACGATGACAACTATGGCGTGGTGCACGCTGAAGCTGACGGACGGGGTCGCTGGAGGATACAACGACCAGAAGGGGACGACGACAGGCAGTGCATCGATGAGGAGGAGGACGACCAGCGGCTATGCATGTCAAGGGATGGACTGCCGCATTGGTGTACCAGCGTCAGCCATCATGTCCCCTCAATCCGTCACGTCCATCGCAGGCCGCCTCGTCGCCATTCGTTGGATCTGGTAGAGAGAGATGGGGCGTCTAGTGGAGAGAAGAGAGATGAGAGGATAAGGGGTAGTGGTGGGCCCATACTCACTGTGCAACTGTCAAACATCTATTTTTCTCTCTCCCACTATGTCACAATTTCAAAATATAACAGCAAATTGAAACAAGTTTTCGCATGAATCTCGAAACATAGTACACCATTGTATAGTGGGTGCAGGTCAACCCACGTTCACATAGTTCATATTCCTGTTAGATATACTACTAAAATGATTTTTTTTGAAATAATATTATTTTAAAAAAAATTACCAAAAAATAGCCGATTTTTTTTACAAAAATATACTAATATCGCCATTTAATATGACAAAAATTGTTCCGTTGCCATTCCAACTAGCGACAATAGCCTAGAACAGTGTGATAGGACCGGTCACCAGTTGGATCGGTGACATGACCCTGTCGCCATTTCAACTGACGACAGGGATCCCCCAGCAATTATTTTAATATTAAAATTTAGGAAAATTATCATTTCAAATGACGACACAATCTACCCTATAAAAGACCCTAAAATTCTGGCATAACTCACTTTTATTCAGAAAAAAGAGAAAGAGGGGAGAAAAGGGAGATGAGCGGAGAGGTGTAGAGGGAGGAGACAAGCTAACGTAGCACTACCCGTCCGATCGTCCACCTTTTAGGTATTTTTTAAACCGAATGGATTGCATGGTTTTAGATGTACGGTTATTTAGTGTAATATGTTGTACATAATCCATTTCAGTGGGTAGTTTAGTTTTAGATATGTGGTTAATCGTAGAAATCTTGTTTACGTTGCAGTACGTTAAATATATCGGACGCCGCTAATTTTAAATTTTACTACGGTCAGAGGACTATTTTGGAGTGTCCCGAGGGGGTTGATTTGTGTTATTTTTAATCGGTGATCGTGACCCTAACAAGACCAGAGCAGCGTACATGGGGCATTGTGATGCGGTGGTTGTTCCATACATTTGATTTGGACCATACTGTGTATGATCTAAAATTGAGTTGCCTTGCAAACCGAGCACCATAGGGCACATATTGAGAGTTAGTGCGGTTCAAGGGAACAAGGTCATGGAAGGAGGAACGATGGATTTGGTCCTTCTGGGGCATGCATATGCCAGGCCCCCTCCTGCATAGGCGGCTGAACAAGAAGAGGACAATGATGCCGAAGAAGAAGCTGGTGACTCGAGTCACAGTGCGATGCACACAATGGTCGAAGGTCCAGAAGTTGTTGATGATGTTAATGAAGACCGTGTGGAAGGAGCTCCATCAGTCAGGCAAGCTAGTGGGATTGCTGACAAGGGTAAGGAGATGGAAGCCCTAGTCCAAATGATGGACCTCGAAGACCAGAACTACTAGGCATTGTCAGAAGATAAAGGATCTAACGACGAGGATGTTGTGGAATAGTAGACGGTTCCATCCGAGTGGAACACATACTAGTTCGATAACCTCGCTGTTAACGAAGGCTCCCGTGTACCATGGGAATACAACCAAAGCGAGGTCAGGCAAGGGGACATGTACAAATGCAAGGAGGCCTCGTAGGAGGCGGTCAAATTCTGGGTCTTGTCAGTGCGGTGTACATTCACAGTCGTCAAGTCTAATCCAAGATATTACGACGTGAAGTGCGACATAGAGGTATGCCCTTAGTGAGTGTACGCATTTCAACCTCAGTGGGACACCTACAGGAAATGCTATATAGTTCTTCCTCACACATGTGTCGTCGCTGAGTTAGTGCAGTCCTACAAGAATCTGTCATCAGGCTTCATCGCAAATATCATGTACGGTGAGATAGTGGATAATCTAGATTTTGAGCCACGATCTATCATTCGGGCAACTGAGGTAAGGTTCTAGTATACAATCAGCTATGCCAAGGCGTGGATGGCAAAACAGAAGGCAATGCAATCAAGGTTCGATATGTTCAAGGACTCCTACCGCAACATGTCCGACCAACTTCGGGTTATACAGGACAGGAATCCCGGTACTCATGTCACCATTGAAGATTCCACACATCCGAAGTGGGACAATAAGAGAATACTGAAGTGAGCATTCTTCTCCTTTGGTCCATGCATCAATGCATTCCGGCACTGCCGTCTAATCTTGTGTGTAGATGACATATTCCTAACTGGGAAGAACAAGGGCCAGATACTAACTGCAATAGCGATGTACGGGAACAATCAGGTTCTTCCCGTGACATTCACATTCATTGAAAGAGAGAACACATACAGCTGGTTGTGGTTTCTAAGAAATTTGAGGATTTTTGTTGTACAAGGACATCCTAACGTGTGCCTCATATATGATCGGCATGCGGGCTTGTTGAGTGCAATAACTCAGCTACAACAAGGAGAGAATGAACTACTTTCATGGGTGGATCTGCAGAGCAAGTGGTGTATGAGGCACTTGGATGCAAACTTCTACAAGCGGTTCCACACAAGGACTTGATGAACCTGTTCAAACGGTTGTGCAATCATAATAAGTAGCGAAAGTTTAACGCACTCTGGAAGATTCTGGATGAGGGGACTCGGGCGCACAGAAGGGAGGTAGCGAAAAAGACCGCTACAAGCGCTGACTAGGCCCTCAAAGCATTACCGCAGTTACTCACAGATGGTCCTGGTGTGACGAGGAAGGCAGAGGCGCAGTTGAAATGCTTTTCGAACTGGATTGAACACGAGCCTAAGGAGAAGTGGTCGCTACTACATGGCAGGGGTGATACTCGATATGGTGTCATGATAACCAATCTAGTCGAGATATACAATTAGATCATGTGCGGCGTCAGGTGCCTCCCTTTGGTTGGTATTGTGGAGGCAATTATCCGTTGTACCACAAATTACTTTGTTGACAGAAACAACAACATGTCGCTCTCTATGATAAATGACAGAGTACTGTACTCTACCATGATCACCAACTACATAAAGGAGAAGAGCAAGAGATGCACCGGACATTCAAGATGGGCACAAGGGAACTTCACTTCGAGATATTGTGCTATGATAATGGACACTGCGAGTTGGGTATGCACTTGCAACAAGTCTCTTCTTCTGCATAGGCCTTGCTCATATGTCATGCCCGCATGTTCGACGGTGGCACAGCATCCCAGCTAGTACCTCTCTGATTATTTTAACAAAGAAGAGATGATACAAACCTGGGGTGCAGAACTGTGTGGTTATGTCGTGGTTGGCCTTTCATTGGCCATCCGATCTGGGAGCAACTTATCTGGGCCGCACACATTGATAGGTTGTAGTGAAAGGTTGGCCGACAGCATATACGGCGTATTAGGAACGACATGGACAAAGCAGAAGTCAGACATCGTACAAAGAAGTGCTCTATTTGCATAGAATCTAGGCACACCGTCAAGAAATGCCCTACGAGAAATGCGCATGATGAAGGAGACATCGGCAGTCCGAACGGCACCGCGGGGACCTCATCCGACCGCTCCACTCGAGGCGGTCGACATGGCGGACGTTGAGGTCGCGGCCACGGGAAATGTTTGTCTTGTTGAAATATGTGATGCTCAATACTTTGTAATATCATTTTGATTTATCAAAAAACTAGGTGATGACGTTGTGCTGAATGTTTTGTAATATCATTGCGATTGTCGACAAAATATGTGATGATGTGGTGTTGAATGCTTTGTAATATCATTGTGATTTGATGACAAAATATGTGAGGACACTATGTTGAATGTTCTGTAATATCATTGTGATTTATCGATAAAATATGTGATAATGTTGTGCTGATTGTTTTGTAATATCTTTATGATTTGTCCATAAAATATGTGGTCAAAAATAGACAGTAAAAAATTAGATACAGAGTCTTGTCGTCAGTTGGAATGACGAAAAGGTCCTGTCGTCGAGACAATTTTATTATTTTAAATGGTGATAACAATCAATTTTTTTTTTAAAAAAATCCTATGCATAATTCCTACTAAAATCGAGGTGACGCGTGCGGTGCGTGTGTTGTACGAAGCCCGGCATGTGGAATCTCCGTTGGTGACACGCTGCTGTATGCATGCACTGCATGCCTCTCAACTAGCTGTCACAATACGTTCAGTAGCTGGGGCCCTCGTGATCGAGGCACCGATTGATGCTTGGGTCGATCGATGCCTCCGTACGCACTACACATCTAGGCTGTGGTGTTCTTGTGGTTCAGCTGAATGATTGGACTCCTGTGGTCCACGTATGCAGTGGCGGAGTTTATATTTTTTTGATGAGTGTGTATATTTGACATTTATAATTCTATAATTTGTATATTAATTTTATAATAACATAAATTCAATACATTGGTTCAAAATTTATCAAAAGTACAATACAAATAGTTTAAATAAGGTTCTACATAATAAAAAATCACAAAAAAAATCAAATTATTTCTCGATTCCGAAAAAAGAAAGAATATCTCTCCTCTTCACGTCTCTACATTGACATATCATAACAAAATGCAAATTTTCATTCACAATTAAGCTCAGAGAGACTTGCAAATATAAACTTAAGCTCACTGTTAAATTCCATTCACAATTAGTAATGGTGCCATGGTGGTACTCTACCCCTTGATACTTGATAGGCTAAGCTTACTTATTTTTTTTAATTAACTGTGTAATCATTTCTCCCCCCAACGGAACATATAGCTAGTAAATATACACATTAATCTCAAAGAAATATATATCGAGAGCAAAAGTTATTCTGGGAACCTTGTAAGTAGTATGCCTCAAAAGTGCACCACTGTATCGAATCGACACGCAGCGTTAGTGAAGTAGATCTTCACAATTCACAAATCACATAATCACAATTTGTCAATTCATGCTCGCCTCCAGAGTCCAGACTCCGGACTACAGCTAGCCTGATCCCAAAACTATTTTTCCCGTCAAATTCAAAAATTATCCGACAAATCTCCTCTCCAGAATACAATTTCACAAAAAGAATACAAAAAATTGTCCGCACCTTCTGGCTTCTGCTCGACTGCAGACTGCTCCCGCCTCCCGCGCCGTGTGTGGCGTCGCGCTGTCGTCCTCCCCCGCCGCGCCGTACGTGATGCCCACCTGCTCCGGCGCCGCGCCGCGCGGGTTTGGGGATTCGGGATTGGATGGGGCTGGAGGAGTGGTCGAGTGGAGCTGTGGAGGTTGTGGGATTGGTGGGCTTTGGGCTGATGTTAGGGGGAAAACGTGAGTAGGCTGATGCTGTTGTGGGGTGAACATGAGTAGGGTTGGGCTGTTTTGGGTAAACACTAAACCCTATGTTACAAATATAGTCCAAGTAAAGAACTGATATATACACAAAATTTAAATTTTTAGGTGTGTCCAGGTATACCAGGCACCCCCGGTTCCGCCCCTGACTGCATGTATGCAGTTAAACACAATGGAAACTGGTATAAGATCTTAGGATCAGATCACCGCTCAAGATTTCAAGTGCTCAAATGAAATGTGTTCTTCATTGGCAGGTGCTTTCGCCAAATAACATGTGCGGCCGGTGTACAAAGAAAGAGAGATTTCGGAATTCCGGCGAAAAAAAAGCCAGGAAACCGAAGCCACACGCATGTACATGGACGTCCATGTGCCATCCGCACCGCACATTTTATTTGAGATTAGTGCACATGGGAAATACGGTCCAAGAAAAAATCGTGATGAGTGAAATACGTCCCTCTCCTCTCTCCAAACGAGAAACGACTGTGACGCCGCCCCGTCCCCACCGCTCCGGATCCGGCCACCCTTGATGCCGGATCCGACGGCCTACGTACCCCAAGTCGTCGCCAACCAGGAGGTGGATGGTGCGGCGCAGCGACAACTCGCCGCCGGAGCTGAGGAAGATTTGCACCTATCGCAAGTTTTTTGGGCTGGATTTGTAATTTAAATATTAGAAAATGCAATTTTTTCTGTTAAAAGTATGTAATATTCTGTTAAAAGTGGAGGCAGACGCGGCCGGCCCGTGGTTCGCGAGATCAATTTAAGACGAAATGCATCGTGGGATGTGACACGTACGTACGTCGCGGCTGAAGTGGACGGCGTATCCACGAAACCGGAGCAGATGGGTCCCCCAGACGCGAGCAATTTAAGAGGTCGGTGTTGTCGGAATCGGACACGATGGCGACGGATGTACAGGGAGCTGTACCTGCCTGCCCGTTCTGGACTCTTCCTTCCGACCGGCTAGACTAGACGTACGCAGCCTCCTCTCCTAGCTAGGATATCGTCACTCGCAGCTGACTCGCGGCCCTTGTGTATATATATTTGTGAAGTTTCACACGTGGAAACTACCGGAGTGCACCTCTAAACCTTAGCCGAGAAACTTCAGAAAACTCGTAAGGAAAAAGAGTACAATCCACCCAATTTCATTTAATCTCAGGATTTAGTCTAAGTCTTATCATTCCAAATGATTTTCACATGACTTAGTATGCAAGTACCTTAATTTCGTCCATCTTTTGCATTTCATGAGACTGAATCATCCGTCGAAGCCAAGAACATTCTCTTGAGGCTTCAGTATAGTGCTATGATTTACGAGTGGTTCGTCAAGTAGATACAAGACTTTGCGTGGCAGGTCTGTATGCATACCTTGCTAATAGGTTTCTTGCAAATTGGTTCCAACAGTGTACTAGAATACCTTGAGGGTATGCTCAAGCTGCGAGCCTAGGCGATGCTTAGTTTTACCCAAGTTTAGATAAGACTTACGTGCCCAAACACCTCTCTTTTATTCAGAGATATTAGTGCGATGATTGTGGCAATTTTCTTTGCAAAATAAATGTCGATATTGGTCGTTGTTCTATTCATAGATTCTCCGTGGTCACATAATTTATAGCTATTTCTTCATGGGCGATACTTCTAATGTTTCTACTTGCTTTACCGCTTCGGATGCGGGGCAAGTCCTTTAGTTTTTTTTTTGGTTTCACGGGATTAGGGATACCTTCAATTTTCTTTGGTATTTCAACCCTCTCCGCGCATTGCGTGCGTGCACATGCGACTTGGTTACACTTTTCAAATCACTAAAGTTTGATTCGCTAATGCTTGCAAATCAATTATCATGTGCATGGATTCCGTGGCTTGCCACGTCGATTCGACATTTTTCATCAAGGGTTGATTTCCTCCCTAATGACGGAAACTATCCTCATCGAATATCTTTGTCAGCGGGTGTATGCAAATCTCGAATATTGGGTCCAGATACTTGATTATGGATGTTGTCTCATAACCAATGTATATCCCAGACTTTCGGAGAGGGCCCATTGCAGGTCGCTGCGGTGGTGGTATAGGTACATAAACCTTGCAACCAAACCTTCGAAGATGGGATATTTTCGGTGTTGACCCTTGCGCTAGTTGCATAGGTGAATGGATGTTATATCTCGATGGTCGAAAATTGATGAGAGTTCTTTGCGTGTAGGACTGCGTGTCCCCAACATGTAGTTGGCAAATTACAATTCGCAAGAGCGGTCGGGCAATGAATTTAATTCTTTTAATCAATGCTTCGCTAGTCCATTCGGGTGTGGACATGTGGTACGAGTGCTCAACGGTAATTCCCATTGCCATACAATAATCATCAAAGCCTTTGAAGTAAATTCTCCGGCGTTGTCCATCCCGATGGACTTCACATGATGATCGTGAAATTATTCTTAATCTTAATTATCTGCGAGATCAGCTTTGCAAAAGCGTGGTTTCTCGTAGATAGTAAGCATACGTCGTCGACCATTTCGAGGAAGCATCGATGAGCACCATAAAGTACCTAAATGGCCTCGGACAGTGTTGTATAGGATCGCAAATGTCTCCTGGATACGATCCAGAATGCAGGATTTCATCCTTTACTTTCGAGTAGAGGGTCTAGTAATCATTTTCCGGTGGCACATGCAGGCACACGAAATCTTCGGATTCGGAAAATTCTTTACATTGATATTATGTCCACGAGAATTAGTAATTATATTTCTCATCATTCTAAGACCGGGTGGCCTAATCTATCATGCCGAGACGAAAAGTTGAGCTTCTAAAAATCGTTTTCATGACAAAGATAGGTGCAGATGCCTTAATATGAGTGTAGTATAGCCAGATTCATATGAAGGAAGTCTTTCTAATACCCTTTTCCATTTTCCTCGCTTTGTAATGAGTAGGTATTCCTTACCATACTCTTCTTGATCTCTCACGTGGAGACCGTTAGCGCGGATATCTTTAAAGCTTAAGAGAGTCCTAGTCGATTCAGGGTACAACAAGGCTTCTTCAATGACCAATGTTGTGCCCATCGGGAGTATAATTGTGGCTCTACCTGAGCCTATTACACAAGTATCACGTCACTGCGATTGTTGTAAGACTACCAAAGATTCTTCTTGATTGATCAAAAAATTTTGTCTCTCTTAATATGGTATTCGTTGTCTTGCATTATCGCTAAGCATACTTCCTCCATAGGGCGCCACACGCGTTCTGATATATATGAAATATTTATTAATATAGGGTAGCAAGCAACCATACATATAAAGTACTCCAAAACAGAACACAAATTGCCTTTATTAATACGAAAAAGTCATGCAGGACTCATAATAAGAATTTATTTCTTTGCTCTCCTAGAGCTTACAACCATTATGCAAGATTATTATTCTATTGCAACCAAAAACTGTAAATGACTATAAAACTAAGTGCAATGCGTGCACTAGATCGAATCAGCGAAGAATGAAGACACTTCTGCCTGGATCTGCGCTTCATTCATCTGCTCCTCGTTGGCAACTACATTGCTTCTTCTTTGTGATGTCCAAAGGAGGTGTGGTGGGAGCGACCATCGGGATGTCCACATCCATGGGTACATTCCATGATTGTGGATCCCTATGCCCGCAATGGCAAGGTGTGCCTCATCTTTGTCCTTTGCCCTTCTTCTTGGCCTTGAATGCATCGATCACGTGTTGCGATTCATGGCAAACACGGGACCAATGACCCCAAGTGCCACATTTGTAGCAAATTTGGTCCTGCTGACCATATGGCTTCCCGTCGCGCTTCTTTTGTCCACCCTTCTTGGCTTGGGCAGTCTGCTTGGTTTTATGACCCATGACCTTACCCTTCCCGCCTCTTTCATTGAGTGAGGCTTTCTCCCTGTAGTCTTGCTATGTTGACTTCAAGTCCAACTTTGCTACTAGGTGGTCGTGAGATGTAGTTCTTCTGAGAACTTCATCTTGAGCTTCCGCAACTTGCATGATATCGATCGATTCGGCATACTCCTTGTAGCCATCCCGCCGATAGTTGCGTGCGGATTGAACCGCGTTGGGGTGGAAGGTAGAGAGAGTTTTTCTATCTTACGCTGTTCGTGGTTACTTTACCACATAGTTGAAGACTTGTACAAATTACGTGCAATGTAGAATTGTACTCTCCCACGGTCTTGTAGTCGGCAAAGCGCGATCGGTTCCAACTCGCTCTGCACGAGGAAGGATGGTGTACTTTAGCTTCTCAAACCGCTTCTTGAGTGCGGTCCATAAGGCTAGTGCGCTCTTTTACGCCATGTACTCATTTTTGAGTGTTAGGCGAGATGATGTCTGAGGAAATGAAGTGCTTGATCATTTCCCTCGAGCTGGAGCGACGTCCTTCGTGGTGTCAAGTCCAATAGCGAAGACGGAGCTTCTTTGCTCCAAGTACAATCTCGACATCCGATGCCCAAGTCGATAATTATGGCCATCTTTGGGCGACTCTTGAACTCCGGTTCGTAATACGATCATCTGCATATTCATACGAGAAAGTGTATAAGATTCTTCTACTGTAATTTGCTAAAAAAATGGTTGCAAAATTCTTATAATGTTTTCGTATTTTTCTATGCATTCCATGATTTCTGATATCGTCACTCGCAGCTGACTCGCGGCCCTTGTGTATATATATTTGTGAAGTTTCACACGTGGAAACTACCGGAGTGCACCTCTAAAAAGAACTTTAAGTAAATGTGAGACTGCGTGGCAGGTCTGTATTTGGTTGAGTGTATAAGTTTAGATAAGACTTCTAGTGCAGAATTTTTTTGGTTTCACTTATTTGAATAGCTGCACACGCAAAGAAACCTGGCTGAGTAGATACCTTCGGGCCAGGCTGGGCAGAAACGCCCAACCTCTCCGTTTCTCCAGATGCAGGCTCTGCTAATAACGTTATTAAGAGGTGATTAGTGCATATTAGGTAGTATTAGAGTTGATTAAAGTGGGTTAAGGTAAAATAAGGGCTATTGGAATATATTAAGACCAAATTAAAGCCATGCTAACATTTTTTTTCCCACCGTCTCCTGCATCTATATTTGCGATCAACGTCCTTAGGCACCGAACCAAGTAATATCTCAGCACAGCCTGACCTAACAGAAACAGTCAACCAAACAACCCATATTGCGCCCACACAGTCTGACTCGCTTCAGCCTGGATAACCCGTACGAGTCAAGCTAAAGATATACAGAGAACCAAACACACCCTTAGTGTCGATCTTCAGGTGGGACCAGCAGCCTGGGGTTATGCGCGCTGCACATGCACATGCATGGCCGGCAGCGGCGGCCGCTCCGTTCGATCTCACGTGGTGGTGGTGGCCGGATCAGCCGGAGGCCGGGGTTCATGCGGACGGAAACATGCGTGGGGCCCGATATGTTTTGCGACCCCGCGCGAACCGGCAAAAACATGGGATCTATTACCCCCGTGCTTCCGTGCACAAATCGTGCACTTGGTGCCCTCCACATAGCAAAAAAAAACGTGGACTTTACGTGCGGGATTTCTTTATGCGGAAATTGGATTGTTTTATCCCATGTATATAATTCACATATTATCTTATCGTTTTAGTTATAAAAAATCTCCGATATACCTACCTAAACCAAGCCGTCGCCTACCATGGTCATGACTTACCAGGCGGCAGGGCTTACATGGTTCCTAAGCAATCCTTTCCTTTTGTTTCCTTTCGGATAATCTCTCGACTAGGCAACTCTCGTCAACCCTCGATCAGCAATTCTTGTCACAATGGAAAATGCGTAGTCAAGGTCCTTTAATTATCTTGTTTGCCAATGTAGTATACGCTTTTTAAGTATTCAGATGTGTCAAATCGAAACTAGTAATTCCTGGAAAAAAAAAATAACTGGTATACTCATCCTGAAAACCGATTTTACAATGTTATATTCATTTTTGTAGCAACTAGAATTATGTTGTGATGGAAACCAATGGTCCAAGTAAAAAAAAATGCCAATAATATTTCATGCACCGGAGATATTTTTATTTGTTTACGTATGAAAAGGATTAATAGAATGTCAGCGGTTACGATCCTCTGCATTGAAGAATTCAGTAGATATTAGGAACAATTTTACCGTTTGATAAAAAACAAATATCGAGATTAATAGTCTCATCGGTTCGATACAGTGTTTTTGCCACATTAATTTTTTTCACTATTGCTGCAAATGTTTTTTTTGTTACAGTAGATAGCTCGTTATTGCTGCGGTACATATTTCAACGAGTGCTTGTACCAAGCTTGTTTATCATGACCTCTCAGCCAGTATCGAATCAGGGGCGGAGTCAATTGGGCTAACCCAGTGTCGCAGGACACCGGGTCCCTAAAAGAACTAATAGATATTATCATGTATATATTATACGTGAACTCCTAGTCTAAAAGTTATGCACTCATAGCCCAAAAATTTTAGTCATTTTGTTCTCTTTTTATTGGTCATTGAGACCGAATGATGCATTTTTATCAAAGTTTGTTGCATAAATTATTATTTAGTACAGTATTGTTTAAAAATATATATGTTTTTATATGTATAGTAAAGTAGTGAACACCGATCATTTTCATTCTAATTTCATCCCTGTACCAAATCACTAAGGAATCGATGCTACTCTACTCTATTCTATAGTTGTTCTTTTTTTGCCTTTAGGAAAAGAACCTTCCAAATTCCAAGATCACAATCAAAATGATCGCAGGCCACTGCTTTCTGCTCGGAAAGGAGAGCCATCAAATTGATCACAAACATTCCAACTTTTCACTTTGAAGATCACAATAATTTGGATGCGAGACGGTCCATTAAACCGTCGATCAAAAGAACGGTGGCCGGTTAGCTAGCTAGCTACTACGACTACTTGTAATGAGTAGCCTCCTCTGTTTCTCTTTGTGAAAATAGGCAACCCTCGTGACTGTGTATTCAGCACAATAGAGTTTTTTTTTTAATGAACGAATTAACCACGATGTAAAATTGATACGATGTTGGCTGGTGGATTCGGATCAATTGCATTACTGTAGAGGTTCACAACGTGAACAATATTTATGTGTGTGCAATGCACTTTACAGGTATCATATTTATGTGTGTGCAATGCACTCTGCATTGGTACTATAGTAAACACTGAAGAAAAACACAAAAACACTATAGTAACATTTTTTTGTTGAAGCGAAGGGGAATGACTTGGAAAATGGGGACGTGCTAGTGATACCGTGGCAATACATATATGGCTGATCGAAGAAGCCGAATTATAGCAGTTAATTAAACAGAGCGACGTCTTCTTTATGATATATATCCAACGGCAAGTTGGTCCGTAAGATGGATTAAGATCACGCGCATCGGGATTAATCGGAACAGGTTAATCTTTATGACTCTTGGCAACCATCTTGTTTGCTTCGTGGCCGATCGCGCGATGCCGCACATGATCTTGAGCTCACGGGCCGGACGGACGGACGGACGGATCTATTGCCTCAGGGAGGAAGCGCCGCCTCGTCTATCAGCAGTGGAGCTGACCATCCCATTTTTTACTTCCAACTTCAAGATCGTTTACTTTTCACTGTAACTCTTAAAACCGGTTTGCTTGAAACCAAGATGATCCCTAAACCTAATTGGCACAACAATAAATAAATTATGTTGGCTGACTTGTTATACACATCTCCCTTTTGCCTTTCTCTCACCTTCTCTCTCTCTATTGCAAGCTTAAGCCGCCTGAGTTGGGCTCGGCTCGACGCCGGCAGCCACATGCCTCGCCTCCGAGTCCAACCAAGGTCGCCGCCACCATCGCCATCCCCATCTCTGAGTCCTTTGACCTCCCTCTCCCCATCTGTCCCCCTTTCTCCCTTTGTTCACTTTTCTTCTCACGTGCGGCCAGGCCCTACGTCCTCCAGTGTCATCCTCCTCCCCTCGGCCGCCTGCACCCCGCCGCCGCCGCCCCAACGCTTGGATCCCATCACCTCCCCAACGCCCGTCTTCCCCGAGTTCGGTCAAGGTCGCCATCGCCGTCACCATCCTCGTCTTCGAGTCCTCCAGCCCTCCTCTCTCCTTATGTCTTCCTCTCTCCCTCTGTTCTCTTTTCTTCTCACGTCAGCCATGCCCAAAACCACCGTCGCCGCCACCATTCCTTATACGGTGAGCCCCCATTCGATTCCTCCCACATTGAACATCTCTACATCGCCATATTCCTTCCCCAACTTCTAATTCCATCCTTCATTCTCCCCAGGCCACCGCCACCGTCGAGCTCACTTCGACGCCTTGGGTGGCTGTCACCATGCCGCCTCGGCTCTTCCCTGCCTTAATCGACTGCATGGTGAGCTTCCCTCAACCTCCTCATGCTTATTCTTTCCCTAATTTGTCACTCTCCTACTCAGGCGTCGTCACCCCTTTTCTTTCCCACCCACGGTCGTCGTGCGCCGCCTATAGCCCGCCTTTGTGCTGCCCGAGCCGCGATGTCGCCGCCCTGAGCTTCCTCCACCCATTATCCCATTTTTGAGGTCACCGCAGCCCTGTCGTCGTCCATCCACCGCTGGTAGGCCAACCTGTACCACTGCAATTTCTTTTCTCTCTTCCCATGATTTGTTTTGAAATAGAGGAGAAGCACTCTCTGTTTCTCTCTCCCATGCTCTGTTTCTAAACCGTCCGCCAGCTTCACCTTGGCGAGGAGGAGCGTGATGTCAGAGGTCGCCGCGCAGGGGAGCAAGAGGAAGGAGAAGGTGAGGACAGTGACGTGTCCATCCACATCTGTGTAACCCGCCACCTTAGATCCATGTCATCGCCACGTTGGCCAAAACTGTCTTAGATTCGGACCAAGGTTGCGTTTTGCACCAATATTAATAATTGAGGGTTGTGTTTCAAATAGTTTTACAGTTTGAGGTTGAAAAGTGAACTCGGACGATAGTTGAGGATTGAAAAGTGGACATTTTCCCTTTAACATATTCTCCACAAGAGTCTATGTCCTGACCATGTCTGGTCCACGGTCAAACTGACATAGCGAGTCCAGGGTCTAGTGCCCACAACAGACCGGAGTTAACCCATGTTTTGCCTGCACAGACCACCGTCCACCGCCCCGGCTACCTACTCAATGAGTTTTTGGCTATTATGGCACTGTTGGCTTTGTGATTAACAAAATTGGCCGCTCCCGGCCGTAATGCCAAAAATGGCACTATGGAGTTGTTGTCGGCCGACACGTAGCCAAGTCTGGTCCCTAGGGGACCAGACTCCACCTCCAGTGTGTCCTAGGGGGTCTGTAACACCCTGACTCAAAATCGGCTCAATGCCCAGCCCACCGTGGGGCGGACCCGCACACACATAGCGCCTCACTTACACTTTCGTCCTTGCTTCGTGTAAAAGGGTTAACCCGAAGGTGCTACGTTAGGATCCAACATGTATTATATACTACTACAACTCACTTGAGACAAGCAATGTAGGACTAATCCCACCACACAACTCCTCATGGGCCATATTGGCCACGCTACGAGCAGGCCGGGGTATTACATTCACCCCCTCTTAAGGGTTGACGCCCTCGACAGCATACCGCATACGCGGCAAATGCCCAGAACCACCCCTCGGTACACGTCCGTGCGTCCAGTGCCGTCACATATGCCATGCAGTGTGTCCACTACGGGCCCACATGTGTCATGCGTCATATGCCCGCGCACCTATCCCGCACGCGCCCGTGCAGCGAAGGTTGATGCTCTGATACCATTTATAACACCCTGACCCAAAATCGGCTCAATGCCCAGCCCACGGTGGGGCGGACCCGCACACACATAGCACCTCACTTACACTTTCGTCCTCGCTTCGTGTAAAAGGACTAACCCGAAGGTGCTACGTTTGGATCCAACAGGTATTATATACTACTACAACTCACTTGAGACAAACAATGTGAGACTAATCCCACCACATAACTCCTCATGGGCCACATTGGCCACGCTACGAGCAGGCCGGGGTCTTACAGGGTCGGACTTCCCCTAGTGTACGCGTGTTAAATCCAGTCCCCTGAGGGCCAGACCTAGTGCGTTCGTACCCCTGGGGGCGAAGCAACCTAATCCGTGCCCCAGGGCACGGTTTCACCATGTGAAGTGCCCCAGGGCATGGTCTTCTCCCTTCGCCCCACCTCCTGTTGCTTCAAGCGTAAGATTCCGTGCTTCTGTCCCATCCATCACCTCCATCACTTGCGGCCTCCGCATGCATGCAAAGAACACATCATGCGGGAGGGAATCAAATTCCCTCCCGTAGCTTCACGGTCAGCGGAAAATGCATTCACATGGCTGTAAAAACCGGCGTTGCTCTCACTCTTGCTTTAATTCTTGAATTCATTCTCGTTCTCACACTTGGCGTAGAAAGACAGAGAGAATTGAGCAAGCGAGTTCTGATTTCGCTGTCGATTAAAGAGTGTTTATAGTAGTGCTTAGGATCGTAGAAATACAGAAAAAGTCGACATCAAGACGAAGTGATTTTCCCCTCTGCATTAGTCGTAATTAATTTGGTTGTAGTTAATTATTTGTAATTAATTTAGTCGTAGTTAATCAGTTGTAATTAATTTAGTCATTACTATTTAGTCATAATTAATTTAGTCTTAGTTAAATAGTCATAATTAATTAGTCGTAATTAAGTAGCTATAATTAATTAGTTGAAATTAATTTAGTCATAATTAACTTAGTCATTACCATTTGGTTATAATTAATTTAGACTTAGTTAATTAGTTGTACTTACTTAATGCTAACTAATTTAGTCATTACCATTTAGTCATAATTAATTTAGAATTAGTTAAATACTCATAATTAATTAGCCATACTTATTTAGTGCTAATTAATTTACTCATTACCATTTAGTCGTAATTAATTAAATCTTAATTAATTAGTCGTACTTATTTAGTGCTAATTAATTTAGTCATAGCTAATTAGTCGTAATTAATAAGTCATAATTTATTTAGTTGTAATTATTTAGTCATAATTAAATTAGTGGTAATTAATTACTTTTAATTAATTACTCCTAATTAATTTAGTGTTAATTAATTAATTATAATTAATTTATTGGTGTTTAAATTGTCATAATTAATTAGTTATACTTAATGAGTCGTAAATAATTTTTTTCATTATTAATTTGTGCCTTCGATTTGTTTCGAACTGATTCGACATTTCATCTCTTGTAAGTCATGCCTCTACCGGAACTACTCGAACTGTTCTATGACGAACATCACCGGAGCAAGTTGTGGACCACTGGGGACGGGGATAGTCCTCCACGCCTCATGCTTCGATTGGGGAAGCATTATTGGGACCTTTACACTCGCTACATCTCAATCCTTGGGGACACGGGCTTGTTGCCCTTTATGAGGATGCTCTAGGTCGACCACTACTTCACCTTGGACGGGAGTCTCATGTCGACAGTTGTTGACAGATGGAGACCTGTGATGCACATATTTCACTTTCGGTGGGGAGAGATGTCGGTCACTCTCCAGGATGTCTCCTTCTGACCGGTCTCCCAATCATGGGAGACCCACTTGTTCCATCCCGTCCGCCGATGGATTGGAAGGCCCGTTTGGCCCAACTATTCAGCCTAGTTGTGCTAGACAGGACTTATGGCGTCCCCAGGATATGACTTAGGCATTTTAGTCAAGGCCTGGTGAAGGCACCGGACGAGGTTGTTAATACACACCTCGTCGCGTACCTTTTGCATCTTTTCGGTTGGGCCTGTTTCCCACCACACATAGTGATTGGGTGTACCCCAGCTTCGTCCGCATCGCCGAGTCTTTAGCTGACGTGGAGCCTAGGGTGATGCCCCATTACAGCTTCGAATCAGCCGTCCTTTGCGCCATATACATGGGGTTGTGTGATGCTTCTCGACATGACATCGGTTTGAAACCAGTCCTTGTCGTTTGCTACATGCGCTTGCAATTGTAAAGTTGAGAGCACTTCCTTATTGGTAGGCCCACCATCCGAAATGTAATGCACTCGTACGCCGAGTTCAACGACCCTATAGACGGGTCGAGTCCACTATGAGCACCCAATGGACTGCTACCAAGTTACGTTGGGCCATAGATATACTGTCGAGGTGCTACCCCGTGTTCCACAATGAGTTCTAGTCGTTGCACGATGACAGCATCATCTGGTCTCCATGGAGCCCACATTTTGTGAGCATGGTAGCGTCGCACGGATTGTCCGTGAAATGCACACAGGACGTCAGATTTTGGGTGACGACTTACCACCTTGTGTTTTCCCATATGTTGGAGCCTTATGTGCCGCAGTGCGTAATGCGACAGTTCGATCTCTACCAGGTTGTGCCCCCTCCTGACGGGAGGATGCTGGAGCGAGCTGTCCACTTGTGAGTGCAACTCCATCCGAGTAATGTCTACAGTTTATACATATATCTGCTCTTCTCACATAAATCCTTCTTGATTGCAGGCAATGGAGGACGGGCTGACATTTTGAGGACTAGCAGTGGTCTACGACTTCGACAGAGATGGTGCACAATGAGGTTCTACAGGAGCAACGACTGTACGTTGTTTGGACATACTGTGAGTACATCGAGTGGTACGTACCACGATCGCGCACCAGACTCACTCGTCCTCCACCAGAGCGTCTAGAGCAGGTCACAGACGAGGAGAGGTTTTTATCACTTGTTCAATCGACAAAGTGCTTGATAGCATGACGACACTTTAAAACACACAAACCTATGCACGCTTCATTCATGATTTTTTACTATTTGGAACTGAAAGTTGTTATCTGTCACATCAATTCGACCAAATCTAGTGGAGCTCATGCGCATCCGATTGCACCATCTGCGGCCCAGACCATACCATTCTTGGACTTCTCAGTACTCTCAAGTCCATCTTCGTGGAGTCCAAGTAAATAATAAAGAATATGAGTTGCGATCGGTCGAGCAACGACTTCCTTTAGGCTAGGCACCGAGTGGGTCGAGCGTTCTCACCTACTAGGTCGGTACGACTTAGTGAGACTGGCGGGCGTCTTAGTGCTCCCCGTCGATCATCTGCACTGCAAATCGGAGAGGTAATTTAGATTCAATTTAAGTCATGATCATTTATTATGCCTTAGATTGTGCTAACATCATGTCATCTTCCAGATGCACGTCTGTCGGGATGCATCACTTCCGCGATCGACATCCGCACGACCTACTCAGACAGGTGCCCGTCGAAGAGCTCTCCGTCTGTCTTCCGCAATGCACATCGGGGAGCTACGTGATGTTTAGCTTAGGTCTTGATTGTTGATTTTGCCTAACATCATTCCATCTTACAGCCTTCAGTTGAGCATGGAGGCCTGTGTAGCGGTCGACCGCCGTAGCAGCTGTGGCCGTGCCACGGAGATGTGGCAGATGGGACGAGCAGCCCTCGCCGGCAGGAGGCAGAGCCGTCGCCGGCGGGAGTCGCAGCCGTCGCCGGCAGGAGGCACAGCCGTCCCCTTTGCTCAGCCGTTCAAACACTGTGGCCGCCACCGTGCTACTGGCTTTTCTATGTAAGTCCCTGCCTCACATGTAATAGCTTATCTAGATATCACATACGATTTCAACGAATTCCTCTCGATGGTGCAGTGGTGTTGGAGCAGCTTGCGATGCAACAGGTCCCCGGTTCGAAACCTGCGACCTGGTTTTTATTTGCGCGTGCCACATTTCATTTTGCAACACTTCCTGACATGTGGGTCCCTCTTCTGTTCGTCCACGGTGGCAACAAACCAGCTTGTCACCTGTGTAACTTTATCAAAAAAAAAACTCCAAGAGGATTACGACGATATGAGATTGTCACCTGTGTAACTATGACAAAAGCAATGGCGTCACAATGCCAAATACCCTGTTTATGACAATTTGAGGACTGGGAGTTAGTGACGATTTTGACATTTTTCGTCACTACAAGTAGGGTCCCAGCCCCAGGATGCTCTTTATGACGCAGCTGCCGAACAATGTCATAGAATAGGGTCATATAATGACGATTTGCCTAGTTATCATAGCAATTTTGTCATAGTTCAGCAGATTTCTTGTAGTGGGGTGACGACGAATCAACCGATGAAGAGGCGGCCATCCCAACTATTGTCAGGGAGGAATACACGACGTTAGGATTTGGAGCGTACCACCTAGGGCGCCCATCCCTAGTCCACACTCAGTAGAACCTTGATCAGTACGGAGTACCGCACCAAGGCCAGAGCTCCTCCGGGGTCGTTGGTACATCGTACGGTCCAGGAAAAAGCTCCTCTACATTGAAGGCCGTTCAGACATCATACCCGGGGGACGTGGCTCCGAGGGTGGATTCATGCAGTCATTAATTATGGGTATGATAGTAGGTGGTAGCAAGTTTGGCATGACTTAGCTGGACGATATTGGTGTTGGACATACTTAGCTATGCCAGAGTCAGCTTGCTGAAGCACCTTCGCCCAATCAATGGTCTCCTTACGCCATCCAAACCAATACGCGCTCTCCGGACCGATTCATGTATCCCACGGGACATGCTTAACACAAGACCAAGACGCGCACATAGACACAATGAGCAGAGAGTGGCTCAGACAGTGAGCCATATTGTATCCCATGTGTAATTACATTGTATACATTATGCGCATATGTATCCATGATATTGTACTATATTTGTATATATATTTTGCACCTCCACATTTGTGTACATTATGTGCGTAGTTTGCCGGAGTTCACATGAAATCATAAATCACATGAAGTACCTGAGGTTCACATGAAATCATAAGTTACCTGAAGTTGAAGACCCGACCGAGGTTCACATGAAATCATAAATCACCTGAAGTGTGTGTGGGTTTGGGTAGGGGGGTCCGGCCCCAGGGCAACGACAAGGCTCCACGATGCCTCGGGGGCACTTCAATCGTCAGCATCGTGCCCTAGGGGCACATACTAGCTAGGTCCGACCCTCTGGGTCACGGACGAGCATAGGTCCGAGCCCCAAGGGGACCAGGCTCGGCATCGTGTCAAACGGGGCTAGGTTCATGATGCCATTTTTGCTATTGATTTCAGGAGAGGGACAATTTTATTATCACGATGCCAACAGTGCCAAAATAGCCAAAAACTCCCTACTCAATAGCATGATATGTGTCATATGGTCAAGATGCACTTTCATTTATATTTGGGAGTTAACTCCGTGTGTAAATCAAACCAAATAGTAGCGTTTTGCATCCAACAATTAACCTAGTGTTTCTCTGTTGTCATTTTGCATCAACACCCTCAATGTAAATTCCACATTATCTTTGTATTCCCGGGCGACTTATGTGGATTGAGGACATGTTTGTTTAGGCTTTTTTCTTCGGCCTGAAAGTAGAAAAGTCAAAGCCCAAATAAAAGGGGTGGCTTTTCTACCAGACTTTTGTAAAAGCCTAAGCCCCCATATAACTATGCCAAAAGCCAGCTCGGGGAGTTTTTTTTTCCTTGCTTTTGTGAGATAGAAATAGCCATTTGCCACTGAAAGTACCCAAAATTACCAATCAAATGTCGTCTTATATAAACTCCAAAATTCTCTCCCTCTCCTCATTTCTCCCCTCTCCCATGCGACTTGTGTGGGCGCCGCTGTTGGCCTCCTTCCTCCGCCACCGCTTGCCTCCTCCGCCCTCGCTCCCGCAGGCCTCATCCACCCCTCCCTCCCGACACCCCCGACCTCCCCCTTCAGGTGCGGGTATACTCCCTCCGCCACCGCCGGCCTCCTCCGACCCTCTCTCCCACCGGCCTAGTTTGCCCCTCCCTCCACCAGCCTCCTCAACAGCCCCGACATATTTGCTCCCCTCTATTCAGATCTGGAATAATGGAGGCTAGGTGGAGACGGATCATCTCTAGATCTCGGCGGCGAGGGCGACGACATCCCGACAGCAATGGAAACCCGCCAGTGAGGGCTAGGGTGGCAGCAGCGGCACCATGACAGGGATTGGTGTGAAGACAAGGAATTTATTTTTTATTTTCTTTCTTTTTTCTGAATTGAACTGTGATTATCGCTAATTGTTATGTTTAGAGAAATGGTCACAAATTGTTGTCTTAATGGAAATGATCATGGGTTCAAGTTCAAATTAGTACTAAAAAAATTTGTAAATTATTGTTGATTGTTGCGTGTTCATGGTAATTGTGTATATTTTTTAATAAGAAATATTCAAAATTGGTGATATAAAAACTCTTCTGAGTTCATTTGTAAAATGGTATTTTAGACATTCAACATTAAAGCCAATAAGCCGATCCAAGAAAAATGTTGACTACCAAGCATGTTGAATTGACTTACAAACAAACAGCCTGCTTGTAAGTTGCTTAAGCTAAAAAAACTGGCTTTAAACTTTAAGTAAAAAAAAACTAAGCACAAAAAAAAAGTAAACCCAAACAAACAAGACTGGGACCTGGGGAACACGATGGTAGATCATGGATGAACTCAACTCATGCATCGGCATACTCAGCTAATCCAAGTCCTCGAAACAATGTGAGATCATGAATACTTGCAGATGGTAGAGGCATCTTTGCACGTGACCGCACCCCCATGCTTTGCTAAGTAAACTAAGCAGCAGCAACAAGAAATTCACAATATGTCACGCGGTAACTACACGTTGAAGATTGACATCAGTGATTTTTTTATTACTTAACTTTTTTTTAAAAAAAAATAACTTTATTAGAATTTTATTTTAAACATTACCCGTAGCGTGATAAAATAACATTGTCACGCTAGCTCGTATCTAGATAAACTTTTATCACGTCACCACCCATGATGTGGCAGTATTGTTTAGTCACGCACCCATCAGTTCGAAAAGATTAACTTTAAAATAAAAATTTAAAAAGTTTAATTAATAAAAAAGTTCGACATTAGTGAATGACATACGTTACGAAGATATGATGCTAACAAAAAACCAACTAGACGCTGCTATTTTACGAGTAAGTTTAGAATTTTCTTTAAATATTAATTAATTTTTTAATTTTATTTTAAAGTTAATCTCTGCAAATTTTATTTTCGATTATGACTCTTTTGATTACGTCATTACTCGCGGCGTGACAAAATAACACTATCACATCAGGCTGTATCTAGGTAAACTCTTATCATGTCACTACCCGTGACGTGATAGTGTTGTTTGGTCACGTCACAACCAGTGATATGATAAAAAGTGTTATTTTAGCGGACTTATTTTATGACGTGATAAAATAATATTGTCACGCCACGGGTGATGGTATGATTAAAGATATTAGAATTGAAAATAAAACTCGTAAGTTAATTTTAAAATAAAGTTTTAAAAAAATTAATAAATAAAAAGTTCGTAGATTTACAGGCGGGACAACAAACATTAAGGCGCATAAAACGCAGCTTCCCTCGGATCATCGTCATCCATCCTTCGTTCCACGCACACACACAATACGAGAGGGAGACACCTCTCTCTCTCTCTCTCCTCCTCTCTTCTCTCTCCTCCGCGTCGCAGCAAAGAGTGGAAATTAAAAAGGAGCGGAGGGAGGGAGAGGGGAACGCCGCCGCCATGAGGCTCCTCGTCCCCGACGGCACGCGCCAACACCAACACCAGCACCACCACCGCCCGTCCGACGCGCCGGCGGGGAGCAGGAGGGCGGTGGTGGTGGGGATCAGGAGGGACGCTGCCAGCCGCGAGCTGCTCACCTGGGCCCTCGTCAAGGTCGCCAATGCCGGCGACCGCGTCGTCGCCCTCCACGTCTCCGCCGACGGTGCGTCCCCGCTCCCTGCACCCATCTCTCCGTCTTATAATCTGGGTTTGATTTGTGTTTGAGGCGCCTCTTAAGTTCTAATCTGCTGAGTTTGGCTTGCATGTTCTGTTTGTCCCTGTGATCGTTTGGAATGTAGTAGTTTTTGTTCCTGGGATCAGTTGGAGCTGCAAAGCCGGGAACTATTTTGTTCTTCCTGGTTCGATCTTGCTGTGAAGAGATTAATCCCCTATTTCTGTTTTTTTTTCTTCTCCTTGATTAGGAGGACGAGGAGGGATGGAATTGGAGGAGAGGAGCAAGGCCGCGGATTCCCTCGTGTCGGTGCTCGCCGTGTACAACGGCTTCTGCAGCCTCAAACAGGTCAGTCGTCCCAATACTCAGTGCAAAACAAAATTCTCTCCTTTCTACTTTATTCAATGGTGGTGGTTCAAAGCTGTGACCTTTTCCATCGCGAATACCTCCCGATTTGGCTGGTAATCACTGGTCCGTCCGGTTTTTGTTCAAAGTTTTTCACCTTTGCCGTATCACTCATGCTGCCAATTTTTTATTGGATGGTGCAATTTTTATCTTTTCTTTTTCGACGCCTTGCAATTTTGGTCACCTTTAATTTTTTTACTACCAACAATTTGCCCTTTCATGCAATTGAACGGCAGAAGTTTGTCTATCTGCAAAAAGTTGAGAAGTTGGGATTTTGCAGGGCACAGATCTTTTTTCTTTCTTTTGCAAGAAAGTAGCTCACTGATCTTAATCGAAGGTTGCCTCAAAATTCTCATCACTTCTTTGTTCCATTTATATGCATCAGATCAATTTGGAGCTCAAGGTCTGTGCAGGATCATCTATCCGGAAAACTCTGGTGAAAGAAGCGGCTCCTTATGGTGCCGCACATCTGATCCTTGGTGTCGCGAAGAATTCCCGGTCTTTTGGGTACTCAATTTGACACATTCTCCGCTCCATATTGCTATCTTAATCCAAAGTAATGTGTTCTCTGACATTAGTAGTGTTGTTTGCTCCAAATATTAGATCCTCCTCCACTTCAGTCGCCAAATACTGCGCAAAGAGAGTTCCCTCGAGTTGCTCGGTTCTTGCAGTGGACAATGGCAAGATTGTTTACCACAGAGATGCTTTGCAACAAGAACCATACCACAGCGCTAGTACAAGTATGCTGATCAAACAATTTAATTTACATTTATTTTTTTGTTTGGAGTGGCTATAAATTCAGTATGCTAAGTCTGGAAGTGGAATGCAGTGGCTGAGAAACCAAGGAGGAGCTACCGGAAGCTACTGAGTTCCATGATAGGAGACAAACTTCGGGACGAATATTTCAAGGACAACAGGTCGATTTCTCGGGCTGTCACTATGCCAATGAGGTCTCCCACACCACCAAAGGAAGTTTCATTAGCATTGGTTCCGGTGAAGGGTTGCCGACGTGAATCGCCAGAAGTGGCAACCGGCTGGCCCCTCCTAAGGAAGAAGTTTTCGCCAGACCGAAAATCTGCCTTGCCTGACAAATCGAAGGTGTCGGTGGTGCAGTGGGCAATGCGGCTCCCGAGCAGGTATTCAGCAGTTTCGCCAGTCCATTTAGAGCACAGAACCACAAGACCAGATTCAATCGCCAGTGCCTGTCATATTTTGCGTGACCGGGTGGTTATCCCTTCCAGAAACAATTCAGGAAGGTCTTCTGTGGTGATCGAGGAATTGGATAAGGAAATTCCAGAGGAGTTGACCTCACTCAAAGAGAAATTCTCATCCATTTATTCTTCGTACAGTTACAGTCAGCTTGCAAAGATCACTTCTGATTTCTCGCCTGGTATGCTTTTCAAATTTGTCTGTTATTGCCAAAAATTTTAGACATGTTATGTTTAGCGATCAAATTGTTTGTTTTGTGCAGACTGTATAATTGGACAAGGTGGCACAAGCCAAGTTTACAAAGGTTGTTTGGCAAATGGCAAGGAGTTGGCAGTGAAGATCCTGAAGTATTCCGATGAGGTACTGAAGGAGTTCATCTCAGAGATTGAGATTGTCAGCTCCCTCAGCCACAAGAACATCATATCCCTCATCGGCTTCTGCTTCAAGAACAATGACCTTCTGTTGGTGTACGAGTACTTGCAAAGAGGCAGCCTACAAGAGATACTGCATGGTGTGTTTCAGATCTTTTACCACCTGCTTTCTCCCGTGCCATTGCTATGTAAAAACTAATCTTAATGTTAATATGCGTGATGTAGGTGAGAAAAATGCAAGAACGTATTTGGTTGGACCGAGAGGTTCAACGTGGCTATGGGAGTTGCTCATGCACTGGATTTTCTCCACGGTAATGGCAACAGTTGTCCAGTGATCCATAGGGACGTCAAGTCGTCAAACATCCTCATCTCAGAGGATTCCGAGCCAAAGGTAACCTTCCAACATCCAATAGCAAGAAATGCTTCTGTTCTTGTGCAACATCAAATTAAATTAATTCAAGTTTTCTATTTCTGTTGTGATGCAGTTATCGGACTTTGGCCTCGCGCTCTGGGCTGCCGATGCAACATCCCAGATCACATGTAATGATGTTGCAGGGACTTTTGGGTTAGTTAGCTGATCATTTGTTCACTAGCTTTACCTTTTCTTGCTGATTTGCAACATTTGCCTTACTGAAGTAGACATACCTTCCACCAGGTACTTGGCTCCTGAATACTTCATGCATGGCAAGGTGAACGACAAAATTGATGTGTATGCTTTCGGTGTCGTTCTTCTTGAACTCATCTCTGGCAGGAAACCGCTGTGCACTGGTTGTCCGAAAGACCAGGAGAGTCTAGTGATGTGGGTAGGTGTCAGTTCTATGCATCACGTCAATTTCTTGTTTGAATGTAAAATTTGGCTTGAATTATGGTTAAGAACGGTTCTTTTCTTTGGTTTGAACAGATAATTAATGGTTTTTGTTTTGTTTTGTATAGGCAAATTCCATCATACAAGGAGGAAAGCTCACACAACTCGTAGATCCTACCTTGCCTATTGAAGGCCATACCAACGAAGTCGAGAGGATCACTCTTGCTGCTTCGCTCTGCGTCAGACCAGCACCTCAACATCGTCCTCACATCGCAGTTGTAAGATTTTATTTCTGATGCATCCATTGTGTAAGTTATCATGTTGCGTATTTCCTTTGTGCTGTATCTCACAAAGCATCCATGTATGAACATCAGGTTCTGAAGCTACTTGACAGTGACAATGATATTCTTAAGTGGGCCAGATCACAAGTTGGATTGTCATACGAGAGCGATGTCGATGAAGGTGTGGTTACACCGTTGGAGAATAACACCAACATCCAGTCCTACATCAATCTTGCGTTCGACGTCGATGATGATTCTGCCTCTGTCAGCAGCAACGATTTCATCACTGCAAACACGTCCTTGGAAGAGTACCTACGGGGAAGATGGAGCCGATCGTCAAGCTTCGATTGACCGATACATGGCAGAGTTACCCCTTTTGTGTATAGATTTTCCCCCTTTCTTTTAAGTTAATTTTTCCTCTTGGATGAGAGGTGGCACGGGCAATGCCCTCCTCCAAGCCTTTCTTTTGATTATGTCTTAGTTCTTATTTTTCTTATGAGTCTGTTGTTTCCTCTCAGAAGGATGCATTTCCTTTGTCACACCCAAGTTAGCTCATCCAAAGGGTGAGAAATAAAGTAGGAAGAATGTAACTTTGGGTTGTTTCCCACACCCAAATCAATTGCTTGTTATACCCTTTGCTCACTTTTAGGGATATAAGTACATTCTAGATATGAGCTAATATGGCTCAAATTGACTGGTTGTCTGGTATGTCTGTTGTGAAGAATAAATTACTGCTGAATTCAACTGAACATGTTCAACTGCGTCCAATGCCTTGTATATTCATCAAACTGTTCCAAGATGATAAAATCAGGACCTGTAGAAGGTATCCATGTAAGATGTAATCGCATT
The DNA here is from genome assembly GCA_036346395.1 of Hsuehochloa calcarea. Taxonomy (NCBI): domain Eukaryota; kingdom Viridiplantae; phylum Streptophyta; class Magnoliopsida; order Poales; family Poaceae; genus Hsuehochloa; species Hsuehochloa calcarea. The sequence continues at coordinate 23,379,039 of CM070613.1, forward strand.
CCAATATTAATCTAAGCACTGAACAATTAAGAGCAGCTCTCAAACTTTTAACTAATCAGCGTAATCGTTATCTGCAGCATGACATCGAATGATCTGAGCAGGTCGGTTCAACGAATTCATTAAGAAGATGGAAAACGAAAGCTAAACCATTTCACAAGCGCCCAGTTGAGGCATGTTACATCACACGGACCAACCTCTAGAGGTTAGTGTGCATCCGACAATGGCAGGGATCTTGGAAAGCATTCCGTGCATCCATTTCAACACGAGCAAACCGACACGAGGACCTGCCTAGGCCTGCAGGTCGTACGCCACTCTGTGCCAAAGGCGTATTCAGGTTTCAGCAAAAGCCGTCTTCCCTTCACGCTCGCACGATGCATGACCAGGGACAGCTTCGTGCCTGCAACCCGATGCAGACCCACCCAAACAAATTCATTCATCTGCAGTGCCACATCCAAAGGAAGTTTTGCTGGCGTCCCGCATGTGCACCACGTGGACCGACCAAGCACGTTGCACTATTGTAAAATTCTTAACACACTTCGATAGATATCCTGAAAATAAACATAACTACAAGGGTGATAATCTGCGTAGCTTTTCTGCTTGTACCGAACTACTTACAATCTATTTAGGATTAAAGACACTTGGTCTTCTACTTTATGCTTAATGCAAAGTCCACATACTTTGTGATGTGATCTGCTCCTAGCCGAGTGATGACTTACACGATCAACCATTGCGAACATCAAACGATGATAACTACGAACTGGTGGCAGTTGGTGTTCCAGAGAAAACTCTACGTTCAACAATTACTTGCTCCAACTAGTACCATAAATTACGGCACAAACTCACTATTTTGTTCGATCTATCCACTGATTCAGGGTGATACACAGTACTGAACTGAAACGAGTACGTAAGGTTTCATACATTCTATCAGAAGCACGAGGTGAACTCGGATCCTCGGTCTGACGGTAACTCCTCTGGCACATTCTGTAAACTGACCAACTCTGGCGTATACAACCTCTTTCGTATACCACTCTACTAGACGGTCTCCAGACTAGGTGATATTAATAGGATTGAAGCGACAATCTTTGTCAATTGATCGACAATCACTCTTCAAGAAATTACATCTCGATTGGGTTCTGGAAAATCCCATATTTGAATTCACAAAGTTAGGAGTAATCTGACTGGCCTCTGACATGCTAGCCGACTTGCTGGCCTACCAGCTACATGGTAACACATTCCGTGATATTTCGCTTCGTATTGGTCATCACAATTTAACTACGAGATCTTTGTACAACTTGGTACTTTTAGAGAAAATGGAATGCTTGCACTCAAATGTTGGTTTGAGCATAAACTACTTGAGTTTCTTATAATCAAATACGCAAAAACGCTCATTGATTTGCGGTACATTATGTTCGCTTTCAGTGGATTTCAAGGCTTTACCTTGCTTTATGTGAGGATTGATTTCCTTGACATAACTGTCATCTCACTGTTTTGTCAATTATGATTTTTTTTATATTGGCTAGAACTATGGGGTTCAACAGATATCCTTTTGCAATTGACTCAGAATTCAACTTCTGGATTTCGCAGGTAACTTTGGCTGACTCTTCTATGTTCAACAAATTCTTACAGCGGTGCTTTCAACTCAAAGCATCTGCCACTACGTTAGTCTAACCTAGGAGTAACAGATCACAACCTCATTGTTCTGAATCCAATAAAACCATCTTTGTTGTTCCATGGTAGCTAACTTTGAATTATGACTAGGATAATTCAGTACTTGAAACTTAAGTTGTTAGGAAGTGCAGGCGAAACTTCTTAACACACTGATTCTTGGATGTTCCATGATAAGAAGATGTCAAGGTTCCTCTTGGTATCTGGTAGTATGAACACTAGAGTTGTGAGCAATCTCTTCTATAAATCTCACAAACTCAGTTCACTTCTAGCGATCAAGGTGAACTTTCCCTTTTACAACGGGGAGGGGTCTTGGGTGTCTTGAAATGAATGTCTCACTGATCTTCAACAGACACTGTCCTGTTCACCTATGATTTTGGGGAAAACTGCAGTTCTTTCTCAAAAACTCATTCAGACTGGTTCTAAGGTCCTGAAAATTAGCTCCTTCATAGACTGAAATCTTTGCACATCCTTGTGCTACCATTTTATAATAACATCTCACATTGGTGCTTGCCAAACTGACGAACTTGATTTGATACTGCCTTTATCTGAGGGAATCCTCTACTCTGCTCTATATTTCTGCAAAATCATTTAACAACTTTTGTCATAATTCACATCTGACGTAATTCCTTCTGAAATTGGTTGGTCTTGGGTACCCAGTCAAAGACAAACTTGACTTCTAATACGATTGTATGATATATAGATCACTTGCAATGACAATTGCATACTCTCTTACGGAGACCAACATTATCCCATGGCTTTGGTCTTCAACCATACTATTGCCTTACTGCATATGCAAAATGATGACTTAGAATTCAACATCACATGCCTTGATTATGGCTCTACGGCTTTCAATCAACATATTACATTGTCTACATGAATAAAGGAATTTTTATGGCCATTGTGTTCTGTCAATACTATATGTCTAATATAAATGACTACAGATATTATCTCCATACAACTTTTGGAAAACAATACCTATGATAATCATAAAGCAAAGATAGGAGAATCTCGAAGAAACTCAATAACTCAATTGGAATTTGTTGTGCCAATTTAGGTGTATCAAATGCAGACGTTTTAAAGTTAGGACAATAAAAGTAATGCAATTCTAGGAAGAGTGAGCTTGCCTAAGAACATATGGTTCAAGTGTTTGTGAGACCAATTGTCGGTGATTCATGATTTTTATGCACATAAACGACATGTCTTGCAATCTCAAGATCACTTTCCATGTCTGTGCGGTCCAGGATCAACCAAAGGAGGTCAAAACATGAAGAGATGTGGGTAGACTATATTAGTTGATAATTCAAAAATTATACCACGTAAACCAGGGTGCATGCAAGCAAGAGATCACAGATCATTACCACTAGACGCGCAGTGCAGCGGAAGAAGAGTTGGAGCAACTAGATCCAACGTAGAGCACGTCGATGTAGTGGTCATAGTCGATCGTCTAGTGTCCTCATCGTCGATTGTTTCCTCCAGCAACCAGTCGCGTCCCTTTCAAAGTCGCGGATCGTCTTTTAGCGCATCAGCAACCGCAGTAGCGCCTCTACGGTATCCACACATCCAGGGATAGAACAACGTGCGCCAATGTGCTAGCACCAACTTGCACTATAGGGCTCTCGAGAAGATAGCGGCTAGGGTTTCGGTGGAGTAAATCAAGTCACATGTGTCTCGTATATTCTAACAGCCTCATGCATTTCCTTATATAGTGCACATGACGGGTCTTATCTGAACACGTTTGTTCCAACCCATTAAGTGTGTGACCCGTTAGGTTTATGTGTAATCGGTTGTGACTCGAAAACCCTTTTTCAAGCACGAGTCGTTAGCTGTTCCTAGTAGGACATAATGATTCCTGAATACACATAAATAATATCAGACGAACCTTAATGCAATATGATATTCGAGTGGGTCCTTATCGCTTACGGCTACCTCGTACCTTTATATGACCAGCTTATATTTAGTCCTGACTAGTTCGTAATTCCTTACGACTAGTTTACGACTAGTTAGTGATCATGTTCAGCCAGTCTACGACCAGCTTGTATCTCCATACGACTAGTCCGTATTTGTTCGAATTGAACGACCTGTTCGTGTATTCTCCCTTTGCCACACGATATCTGATTGAACTCCATCTGAGATAATTTGGCATCCGTAGACTATTCAATACTTTTTCGATCAAGTGTCAGATAACTTTATGTGGTCGACTCTTCGACCATTAGTGCCATGGCCATGCACTTTCTTTATCCGACCACATCGAGAGGCCCAGAGATATCTTCCTGTTATGTTGTGAGGGGCAAATCTCATATCCGACCAGTCACATCCCTTCGCATGTTTCATAGCATACCTGAAAGCTACCTTTATAACTTTTCAGTTACGAAGTAGCGTTTGGCAGCCCCTAAGTATACTATTACACATGTAGAAAACCATGATGATCTCATGTCTAATGATTATACCTCATCATTGCTTGAGACCAACTAATGACACATAAAATCATAACAATCTCAATATTATCTCAAAGTGGGTCAATCCAATACTGTGTTCTCTAACATGTGTTCACATTATTGATTCGATATCACTATATCCATGACCGGTGAAACATGGTCATCAATCAATACATGTGCTTGTCGATAGAGTCACTAGTGTTCCAGTGACATCCAGAGATACATTTAGAATGACATCATATAAGTTAAAGAGCTTCACCAATAAGTCACATACTTGTTAATCTTTATCAATGATGATTCATTCAAAGAATAGAATAACATTTATTCTATAACTCATAAACATAGACGTGATACAATCATCTCTATGATTGCCTCTAGGGCATATCACTAACATCCTCCTCATATCATACCTTCCCCTGAATAGTTAAAAACAATTGTTTTTGTCACAGTCAACATAATTTTTCTAGTTATCCTTTAGATGGAAAATGTTCAGATCAACTCTTACCATGCTGGATTTGTAGCAGACAGAATTGCAGTTCTTGCATTAAGAGAGGTGATGATGCCAGCCTTGGCAATGCTAATTGTTTGTTGCTCCATCACCTCATGAATTGTTGTCCTGTCTAGCTCTTCCATCTTGTTGAGATCATCTATTGCACAAATACCCATATCTGCTAGTACCTGAAACCCAAGAGTTTGCATTATGATATTAATCATTATAGGATTGCATGGCTGTGCTATGCACCAAATAAAGTTTTTTTGTTGCCTTAGTACAACTTTATTGTTAGGAGACAATTCTACACAAGATTGGAACGAAATGTTTACTACCAGTAAGACACATAGCTGAAATCTTAACCGATGTCTAAGCAACTTTTATCAATAGATTTTCTGAACAGCTCAAGTCAGGACTTGTAAACAGATAGGCAGACTTACTTACAGCTGACTGGCAATTCAATGAAATACAATGCAAATGTCATCATCATAAGATCTAAATCCTACCAGTGCTCCTCCCTCGAGAACAAACTCATTTGTCACTAGATCTTTCTGGACAGTAGCAGTAAGACCAATATCACTGCTCCCACGCCCTGTGGTATACACTCCTCTTGGAGCAACATTGATGATATGCTTTAGAAGTTGACTCTTTGCAACACTAGAATCTCCCATCGGCATATGCGTAGGTCTCCTCTGAAATGCACGTTCAGAGTAATGTTGAATATGTGAGCAGTTGGGGAAAGTAAAGCTTTATTGTGGAATGCAAGTAATTCCAATTCCCAGTAGTATGCATACCTTCATGCCATCAATGAGGTTACGATGAGGTGCGCCAACAAGTAGCAACCGTAGTCCTTTCTTGACATCTTCATGGCCAAATATTTCTGGTGGCAAGGATCTCTACAACTTATTGTAAATATCACCATCCTTAGCCAACCAATCAATTTGTTCTTGCTCGTCACCGTTAAGTTCATATCTGTAATAGCTAAACAAATTACTAATGTAAAATGGCAGTTGAAGATAAGATGAGTAGGTTGCACGACAAGAGGTTGAGATTCTTTACCCTTTATATTTTTTTCTTGAAATGAGTAATAGACAATGCTTCTAAGTAGTTATGAGCAACCAATCCTGCACACATGGCTCAGAATCCACACTAAGGCATGGGGAGGAAAATGCCAGACATTTCAACCATATCTATAGGTGCAACCTAGTAATGACAATATTTAGTACTTGGAAAGATGATCAAATGTCAACATTTAGTTACTGAAAATTTAGAAAACAAAACAAAATTGAAGGCAACCTTCTTTCAAATATACCCTTGAATCTAATGAGAAAATAGCAACCTCTATGGCCTCAAAGCAACACAAAGAAAATTGCCCAAAGCAAAAGTAAAGCTGCAATTTGCTTTACCTTTTTAGTCAGTTCTCCTCTAAGATGAACAGTTAGAGAACATAGGATGCGACCGTTTGGTACATGCTCTGCTAACTCTTGGAGCTTCACCTGCAAGAAAATGTTGCAGTTTTATGATCGAGTGGAATATGAAACATGCCTAAATCTGGACATGTTTTTCCCTAATAAAGATAGATAGCCTTGTTAACCAGATTGTTAATAATGACATCCTTGTTCCTCCCACACAGAACTAAATCTTGCTACTAAATAGCTAGTAACATCTAACTATCCCGAATCAGCCACAAAATCCCGTAACAACTCATCAACAACAAGGGGAAGCAACGAAAGGGAAATAAAATGAACTCATTAATAGCAAAGGGGGAAGCAACGGAAAGGGTAAGAGAATGAAAGCTCACCTCTGGATTTGGTCTAGCGCCAGTGGAGAGGGGCGGTAGGAGAGGTAGAGGGATGGGGAGGGAAGGTGGAGGAGGGCAGAGCGGGGAGGAGGTGGCCGTTGTGGGAGGCGAGGGAGGGGAACAAGAGAAGTGGAATGGGAGACGGTAGGGGAGGCAGAGGAACGGGGGGAGGCGGAGAAGTGGGAGGAGGAGGGGAAGAGCGAGGATGAGGCAGCGACGGGGTGGGAGGTGGGGAGGGAGCGGCGGCACCAATGGAGATGGGCGGCAAGGGAGGCGGAGGGATGGGGATGGGAGGAGGAGGGTAGAGTAGGGAGGAGGCAGACGTCGTGGGAGGCGAGGGAGGGGAACGGGAGGAGCGGAATGGAGACGACATGGGGTGCGAGGAGAGAGGAAGAAGAACGGAAGAGGCGTGCTGGGGAAGCTGACTGACACGACGTGACCGCACGTGGTGAGCTGAGCGAGCGAGCGTCGAGCAAGGCCCATATCCGATCGGATGACACGAATGAGCGGAGCGGAAATCAGACGGGCAAAAAAAGGCGACGTGACCACCTTCTCCACGCCCTAGTGAGCCTCTTTTTACCTGTTAAGATTGAACTCGGTCAGAGAGAGAGGAATGGTAATGTTGCACGATACCTGGTGCTTTACAGATTTCCATCTAACTTCACGAAGGAGCTCCCCGTGGGTTCCGACTCTCGGCGACATGGTCTAGGCTAGCTAGTAGCTAGAAGCTGCGCACCTCAGTGGAGATCAGGCAATAAAGGGAAATGGATCATCTGGACCGTAGCTATCAATGTAGAGGATTTACGGTACTCAGTATTAAAAGATAATTTTCACCGTCCGATCAAAAAACAAAGGACTAGGCAAAAAGATACGGTGTTTTCATTACAGTAAAACAATATATTAAAAAATTTCGTTGTTCCTACAGTATTTGCTATAGTAAACCCCCTGGTGAACTGTTCGCACACTCACAGGTCAGTGTTTACACAATGATACTCTGCATTATAGCAGATGATCCAGATCCGACGAGCATCCATAGTGTGCTCTTCTTTTGTCTTCTAACACAGCGCAGAGTTTAGGTCATGTTTAGTTTGTTACCAATGTGAACCAAATCAAATTTTGGTATCTCCAATGAAAATTAACTATCGATTGGTTTGTTACCAATATTTAGTAATGCCAATAAAAAATTGGTAACACCAACAAAATCCAATGTCACCCACGGGCAATTCGAGAGTGAGGAAATCGCCCACCAAAATTTTGGTAACACCAAAATTTGGCTTGGTTGCAATCCAAAAAAACGTTCATTTTGCCAAATTTTGGATTTGTCCAAGTTGTTCATCCTTTTTTTGTCACCTAACACTTACTAATATAACTTAAATACTTTGGGTTTCTATAATCTACTTCGTTAAAAAACAGGATGAACAACTTAGGATTGATAAAAAAACATAATACGAAATTGATTTGGATTATCGAAGAATCAAAGTTTTACAGAAACCTAGGAATCTCTTATGTGATTTAGGGAGAAATGACAATTAAATACTCATAGGATGCCAAATATTGTAGCAAAATGGTATAGTTGGTGTTTTTGTTAGGAAGTGATGTGGAGGTGGTGGCGAGGGCAGTGCTGGTTGGCTAGGGTTTAGAGTTAACCAAGGATTGCCATGCTTGCTTCAAATTTGGGCCAAGCTCCTTCTGAATCTTAAACAATTTGGCGAGAGGAAGTGACGATGACCACGCTTGGTGCTAGAGGTGACTCCCGTGTGGAGTCGAAGGCTCGAAGGTGACCGATTGGCTTTATCGGGTAGTTGCCATTTGTAGCCCTAAAATCCCAGTATTCTTGAGGACACATACGAGCAGCTGGTACTGGCTATTGGGGAGGCAGCGATAATTGATCTGTTCAGAAGCAGTGGCAGACCTATGATCAAAATTTAGGAGGCGCTAATAGAACTTGCTCACCTTCTTCCGGTTTGTCGAATGCTGAGTTGTTGGCCAGCGGTAGTCTATATGAGAGTGGCTGAGCTGAGCTGGGGGTGCTAGTGGGGTACACCATGAGCTGGCTATTGGTAGGGAGATGCTAGCTCTGACTGCCTCCCTTGGGTCTGCTCCTGTAAAGTAGTAACATACGAAAAGATTAATTTATACCCTTTTGCAACAATTATAAGCATTAATTAATAATTAAGTGACCAAACATAAAATTGTAAATATGTGCATGGAGGGACAAGAAAACTGTATACACCTGATGGTGTGTCACAAGAGTTGTTAAACCAATAAACGCAAATCTTCCATTTTATTGACAGTGGCCGAGCCATTATCAATCTAGCCGATCAGTGGTTATAGTGATAAGGTGATTCCACATTCGGTCAAGCTGGTCCATCTTGGTGTAAACGAGAGTTAAATCAATCTTATGCCGTGGATGAATGCACCGACTTGTTGCCAACCGACCCTCACTAAAATATCAGGTTTCAAGTAGTTCTCCTCCTAAAACCCATGCCTCGAGGTAGTCATGACCACGGCACGGCACTGGCCCGTACGATTAGACTTGACATGATCAGTCCGGCTAACTGATCGGGCTGTACCGTGCTGGCCCGGCTGCTGTCGCCACCTTCGCCCCGGCCGCCTCCAAGCCCAGTAATGCCCCACCGTCGCCACCTTTGCACCGACTACCTCTGAGCTTGGCCGCGCCCTACCACCGCGCTGCGCCCGACTATTGGTGATATGCCCTAGAGACAATCATATAAATGATTGTATCACGTCTATGTTTATGAGTTATAAAATAAATATTTATTATATTCCTTGAATGAATTATCAGTTATAAAGATTAACAAGTATATGACTTGTTGGTGAAACTCTTTAACTTATATGATGTCATTCTAAATGTATCCTGCTCGGATGTCACTGGTCGGAACACTAGTGACTTATTGACCAACACATGTATTGATTGATGACCATGTTTCACTGGTCATGGATATAGCGATATCGAATCAATAATGTGAACACCTGTTAGAGAACATGGGGTTGGATTGACCCACCTTGAAACAGATGGTCTCAAGTAATGATGATGTATAATCCTTATACTTGAGATTAGCATGGTTTCCTACATGTGTAATAGTACACTTAGAGGTTGCTAAACGCTACTCCGTAACTGTGTAGTTATAAAGGTGGCTTTCGGGTATGCTATGAAACATACGGAGCAATGTGACTGATCGGATATGAGATTTGCCCCTTCTAACATTACAGGAAAGATATCTCCGGGCCACTCGATGTGGTCGAATAAAAAAATTGCATGTTCATACCACTAGTGGTCGAAGAGTCGACCGTATGAAGTTATCCGTCACTTGATCGAGAAAGTATTGATCAGTCTATGGATGACAAATTATCTTACCTGGAGTTCAACCAAATATTATGAGGAGGTCGTTCAATTCGACCAGATACAGACTGATCGTATGGAGATACGAACTGGACGTAGACTGATCGAACATAATCACTTACCGGTCATAAACTGGTTGTAAAGAGTTACGAACTAGTTGTGACTAAATATGAACTGACCGTATAGAGATACGAGTTGGTCGTAAGTGATAAGGACTTAGTCGTAGACATATTGTATTAAGGTTCGTCCGATATAATTTATGTGTATTCGAAAATCGTTATGTCCTGTTAGGAACCGGTAAGACTCGTGGTCGGAAAAGAGTTTCCGAGTCGCAACCGATTACACATGAACCTACAGGTCACACGCTTAACGGGTTGGAACAAACGAGTTCAAATATGATCCGTCATGGGCTCTTTTATAAGGGGTTGCATGAGGCTGTTGGGACAGACGACATGAGTTGCTCTACGGAAACTCTAGCTACCATCTTCTCGAGGGTCCTACCGTGTGAGTTGGTGCTAACACACCGACGTACAGTGTTTCATCTTTGGACATGTGGATATCGTAGATGCGTTGTTGCGATTGCTGCTGGGCTGAACGAGGACGGTCCACAACCTTCATAAGGAACACGATTGGTTGCTAGAAGAGATAATTGGCATCGAGGACACTGGACGATCGACTATGGCCACTACAACAACGTGCTCGACGTTGGATCAGGTGCTATAACTTTTCTTCCGCTGCACTGCGCATCTAGTGATAACGATCTATGATCTCTTACTTGCATAACTTTCTGATTTACGTGATATAATTTTTTGAATTACGAGCTAGTGTAGCCTATCCGTATCCTAACACCGACCTCCTCCTCCGTCGCCGACCATGCCGGTACACTAGGCCAAGATGCCGACCCAAGCATGACACGTCCAGTCAAGTTGTGCCGACCATACCCAACTACAGTGTGGGTCGGAGTAGGCCCAGATCGAGTCAACAGTCCCATACTTTGGGTCGGTTCAGGAAGCACGACCCATCTAGTCACCTCTACCTTGTCGAGTGAAAACTCTCCTCATATTTTGCTGAAACTTGATGCCAAAATTTGAAACTTTGTTTTGTAACCTGGACATTTGGTGCTCAAACTCCAATCTTTGCTTTGGAACCTGGAAGCTTTGTTTTCTAACCATCAAAACATTGTTTTGGTATCGCCTGGTCATTTGTCAGTCGCTCCCTAAAAATTTGAAAATTGAACCTGGTATCGTCTGCGCATTTGGGGATTTCGCCGCCTCCGCCACTCCTCGATGACGCCGTCGTACGCCTCCGCCGCCGCGGCCTCCTCCGGCGGGCGGAGGGCGGCGACGTTCGCGGGCGCGAGCGTGTTCCTGTCGCGGAACCTGGTGGCCCCGAGGTGTTCGACGCCGTGCACGACGCGCTCCGCCTCAACGGCGCCGAGGTCTTCCTCTGCGCCGACCCCGGCCGCACGGGCCCCTGGACTTCCACGTCATCTCCTCCTCCTCCCACGTACGCACCCTTGGCTCCCCACCCACCCCCCCTTCGCGGCGCGACCGCCTCTTCTGTTCCCAAATCCCTAAATGTTTGCTTCCATTTTGGTCTCATCTTCTGCAGGAGAGGTTCTCCGATCTGAGGGCCAAAGGCTGCAATTTGCTCGGTAAAGTGCACTGCTGATTTTGTTCAGTTTGGCAATGAGTGTTAATTTTCTTGGGTGATTGTGAGTTGTGAAGTTATCTAGTGGAATTAGCTCAAATGACAGTGAAATTTGACACTAAGTGTCTTCAATGCTTTGTAACTGGGGAGCTTGTGACTTGGATTTTAGACTTTGTGCATCTGTAATCCGTAAACAGATAGGTCCATGCTTTCTTGGTAAAGTGTGGAAACTAAACCTAAACTCGTTGATTTGGATTTATTTCTTGTTTGTTATCTTACTAGGCACCAGTGTTTCAGACTGTTGCAATACTGGATCTGTGTAGCTAAGGTTTAAGAGTTTTTCAGATATGAGGGTAGAGGCTGCAATTTGTTTGATGGAGTGTGCTGAATTTTGCAATTTGGAGCTAAAATTTGTTTAAATCTGTTGCAATTTGGAGCTAAAATTTCTTTAAATATGTATAGCATTTCTTTTAAAAATTTAGTAGCTCAAATTTTAGCGAAGTTGGCTGTAATACTGTATTTAAGTTGTTAAAATTCTTTAGATACGAGGATCTGGGATCCTATGCAGCTGTTTGCCATAATTTTTATTATTATGGTTTATGAATGCTCTAGAGGACAAATGTTTTGAAGTTTTTCGGTTAGCATGCCTATTTTAGTGCCTTAATTTGTGGTATCTCACTATATCTTGCTTTTAGTTTAGATTTGATGGAGTCGAAGGTCCCAATTTACTTTGCAGTTTGCAAAGTTTTCACGCCCTAGGGCTAGAACTTGTAGAAGTTGGATTAGTCATTGTACTATTCTGGTAGTTGAATGTTGCAATAGTGCAGATGTTATTATGGTACTCTGTCATGAGTTACTAAGGACCGTGATCTAGAAAAATCTGAAAGCAATCTATGTAAAATTTCTCTCGAAGTAAAGCTACGGTCACATGCCTGTTTGTCTACTTAGTCAGGCTTCCTTGTTAGTATGGAGCAAAAGTGTGATGTGTTTTGCAGTGCTGCAGTGCATAAAATTCTCTAAGGTTGAAACCACAGTCAACCAAAGCCATCTAATAAGTTCCTCTGATGACTAATAGTAAAACATATTTCCACAACCATTTTGTGTTTTAGCATTGAGTGTCAGACCAGGTTTAATTTTTGACAGGACCACAGTGCATTCTTTCCTGTGCTAAGGAACGTCGCTCCCTGCCTAAGCAAGGTTATACTTGTTGTCTTGCAATGGATGGGGTTAAGATACTCTGTTCAGGCTTCGAAAAAGATGAGAAGGTATTATGTATCACATCTTGTCTTACTGTTGCAGTTCCATTAGTAAATGCATGATGTATTTATCTCAAGTTTGTTTTTGTTCTTGCAGGCTAAGATCGAACAATTTGTGAAAGCTATGGGTGGTCTTTTGCAAACTAAAGTGTCCATGGATGTTAACTTTGTAATTGCAAAGGATGTCTTGGCTGCCAAGTATAAAGTAAGTTATGCTGAAAGCTGTAAACATGGAATGGAAATGATTTGCTAATTGCCATTGCAGTTGGTGTAAAGTTATATATGCTTACCCTACATGTACTATGGATTGCTGTGTAGCCCATCCAGGAGTGAAGCCTCTGGAGTTCACAAGTAATTCTTTCATAATGTTAGTATAGAAAATTGCCAAATATATTATACTATTATATACAATTCCTTTATTTTGTCTAGGCACTGTTCAATGATGTACAGTGCACATAGTGTCAGTTTAGTTTAATAGTGAAATGCCAAATTAAGCCATAAATCTGTTAAAGGTAATTTTCATTTGAACTCCAGCTCGCCACAACATAAATGTGTTTCTAGGTTGTTGGGATTTGTGTAGCAAACATTAATAGAAACAATCGCTTGATTTTACTGCTCATAATGAGGTTGCCACTTTGGATGCTGAGCAGAGCTGTTTGGTTCAACTAGTTAGGGTTGATTACCCATATTTTGTCTGTCACCATTTTCCATGTTATATTTATGTAGCTTTCCCTACTTACTGATTACCTATGGAGCTTCTGTACCCACTGTGATTCTTATGTTTTAAAGCTAGCAAGACTAATTGCCTGCTATCTTTGGTTTCTGTTAACTTCTTTGACCTTGGCATGGAAGCAAAAATTGTTTTACGATGTCATGTCCTCTGAGCATTGATACTGCTGGCCTGATATGATTAATAGGGACGTGCTTTAATCTTTTTTGTGTTGTGCAGTGGGCTGTGAATATTCTAAAGAAGCCTATTGTCAGCATGAACTGGTTGGAGCAATGCTGGGTCGAACATCGTGTTGTGCCTCATGAATCTTACAGGATTCTTCCTTTCACTGGGTTGAATATTTGCATCACCAAACTGAATGCAGGTAGGTGCATTTTAATTGTATTCAGCCTGGAGATTGAAGTGAGTTCAACTTTTCTTTCGATCAATACATGCTTTTCTCTTGCATATTTATTAAAAATCGGTAGTTGTTGACTATGGGGATAATTTTATCAAATGAAATATGATAATGGTGTAGCCAAGGTTCATAAAACCGCCGGTAAACAGGTACTACCATTTACTGGAAATACTGGCATATGGTGGTATTTGGAATCCCAGATAGTGAACATTCCTCAGATATTCTGAATTAGCCTGATTATGGCCATGTTCTCTTGGCTTTCCATTGTTGTTTGATGTAAAAATTTAAAACCATCAAGAATTAGTCAAGAATTGGCCATTTTTCAATTTTGAGTGGGAACTGGACTAAACCAGACAGTTTTACAGGTGGTTCCTGCCCAGTATCTGGTAGATTTATGCCTGGGTTTTGTGGGGTTGGGGCTATGATTTGTGCCATAGCGATCCCACTGGAAACCAGCCAGAAACTGTTAACTGCTAGCTCGTAGGAACTGGTCCCAGTTCAGGTAATGAACTGCTGGCCATAGCCATGTAGAACTGCCAAAATCTGTGGCATTAAGAAGATACCATCACTACTGTCTTATGGCAACTACACCTGCCAATATGCTTTATTCTGTTCAATGTTTGTTTACTTCATTTGTCATGCCTTATATTTTTTTGTTTAATCAGATGAACGGAAGGAATTGGCGAAAATAATAGTGCAGAATGGTGGCCAGTATTCAGCAAATCTTACAAGGAAGTGCACTCATTTAGTTGCAAATATATCCTTTGGTGTTTTCTGCATTTAATATTTTCAAATTTGAGATTTCTTCTGTTCAAATTAGTTACTCTGTCTCTCTTCCTTTTGAGTTTTAGTGGAATAGATCTCAAGAAAGTAATATACTTCCTTGATTTTTGACCAAACCAAAGATGGGATCCTCCACCCTGTGTTTTGTTTCCCACACAGCTATAGAACAGGGAATAGAGCAGTGCAGGGATAATATTACAAGTAATGTTGTAATGATGCTCATGTGTCTTCAGTCACTTTAGGCTGTTGATCTATGCTCAGTGGAAAAAAGGTGGTGCTGTGGTATGTCACATGTAACAGGGTGTCTCAATGATGATTCATAAGTTAGGCCCTTTAGGTTCATTTCCTCAGCACAACTGAAAGGTGTAGCTGACACATCCAAAGAAATTTGGCTCAATCTGATGATTAAGGGTCTTTCTAGGCACTTAACAGCAAAAATCATAGACCAAATGAAATTTCAGGAAATGTATGCAACCATACTCCTCATATAGAAGCCTATAAATGTTAGCTGTGAATTCCTAAAGCCATGTATCCATCCCTACAATGCAAAATGATGAAGCACTGGTAGAAAACTAAGGGCCTGTTTGGTTTCCTTGCTCACCCTTGACTAGACTTGCTATTGGGCAAGGAGATATGTTTGGTTACCTTGCTCACCCAAGAGTGATTAAGGATTTCCTTGCTTTTGAGGGATAACCTAATTTACTGTCCTACACTAGCAAGGATTTCCTTGCCTACTATCAAGGCTAGGCAAGAGTTGGCAAGGAAAACAAACATGTCCTACATTAGCCTATCAGAATTAACTTAATATTTTCTCTACTGTTGGTGGCACATGCTGCTTGACGTTTGATTAGTGTTGTTCATTTCCTGTACAACTTTCTCAAAAGTACTGCACTTGATTTGCTATATGCATCTGTCTTATTTATCATAAAATCTTAAGGAAACTTTTCTTAACATGTTATTACGAACCTGGAGGTGACAAGTATGTTGTGGCCCAAAAATGGGGTAATATTCACATTGTAGATCCGAGATGGGTTGACCAATCCGTTGCTCGAAGAGGTAATAGTCAACATGTATGGGTTACTATTGGCCTTGCTGCTGTTATTTGCTTGGTTCTCCTATAGAAGTTACAAAGCTAGTAACGTTAAACTAACCTCATCATTTTCTTTCTTAATTGGAACACAGCTTGCCTAGATGAAAATTCCTATCTTGTTTGTCAGAATTCTACCAATTTTAATTGTGTGAAAAGTTCCCTTAAGGAGCAACACAACCCAGAGATCAGTACTGCAAGTGCAAGTTTTCAACCTGTTCCAGCAACATCAGTTGACGATTCAGTATCAACGTCACAGTACGTGTCTCCTTTGTTTGGTGATGCTTCAAAGATCTGCAGCACTGATATTGTTGGTGCACCTAGTGTCCAAGAGACAAACGAAATGCAGGTTGATAGTCATGTAGCTGAGGATTCAGAGGCAGAAGATGACGATCTTTATTTATCACAGTGCAGAATTTCTCTGGTGGGTTTTGAGGAGAAAGAATTGTCAAGGTTAGTCATGATGATACGGAATGGTGGTGGATCCCGACATGTTATGCTAAGTGAGAGGCTTACTCATATTATTCTAGGTGCACCCTCAGAGGAGTAAGTTCATGTCACTGTTCTGCATATACTAGTTTTATTATGAACTGGTTGTGAT
Organism: Hsuehochloa calcarea; assembly: GCA_036346395.1. Taxonomy (NCBI): domain Eukaryota; kingdom Viridiplantae; phylum Streptophyta; class Magnoliopsida; order Poales; family Poaceae; genus Hsuehochloa; species Hsuehochloa calcarea. Next base: position 23,395,301 of record CM070613.1, read on the forward strand.
TGCAGCTAATGGTGTTTATTTGTCTTATCAGAGAGAAAAAGGAGGTAAGACGTTTGGCTGCTTGGGGTATAGTAAATGTGGTAAAAGTTACGTGGTTAGAAGACTGCAATAGAGCAAAGAAGGAAGTCAAAGTATCTCCAATTCATTTGGCCAGCGAGTTACTCTCAAAAGGTATTGAAACACCAGATTTAGTTTTATATCAGATTGTTGATATCGGTCACATTAAAGGACATGTTTTCTTGCTTGACTTCATTTTCCATATTGTTCTACCTTTTGAATTCAGAATTTTCGTATGTGGGCATGGAAAAATCTGCTGATACACGTGAAACAAAGGCAGCCAAAAGCTCATGTCAAATTTTTGTTGTTCCAACTGTCAATGATTCACATGATAAACAACTAGGAAAAGATCTGTCATCTGAAAGAAAAGCAGCAAGGGGCAAACATGAAAACATGAAAAACACCCGAACAGGAACCAGGTCTGTTAAATCAAGTCAACAGAATGGAGTGGTCAGTATTGGCGAGTACAAACCCCAATTGCAAGCAACTTCTTCTGCAATGAATTCACAGAGTAGCGGATCTTCAAATACTTTCAAAGGGAAAACATTTTGTTTCTCAAATTCATTTCCTCATGATAAGGCATGCTGAGCTGTTAATATCTCATTCATTTCTTTATTTGTGTCACCTTCTTATTCCACTTATGAGGACTACTTACCTCTTGCTTTGCTTTCTGTTGACGAAGTGGCTATGTTCATCTTAATTCAGAGAGCTGAGGTTGTTGACTGGGTAAGAGAAGGCGGAGGCATTATGGTGGATGACATGCAATCAACAGTTGTGGATTTCATAATTGAGTGCCATCGACAGAACAGCATGCATTGCGACTTTTCTCATTCAACTGTTGTTTCGATTCACTGGATATACTCATGTTTGAAGGTACACGCTAATGTGATCATGGTCACTTCTTCACTCTGTATACAAGAAGCAGATTATTGATGCCATGTGCTTCTATTTGCAAAAAGTATAAGCTTCCAATTCTTACATATAAATTTTTGTAAAGGCGGGCTGCTTGCAAGATGTTGGAAATCATCCTATCTTCTCTCCTTTGCGCTGCCGCATCCCATTCCCGGGGTTTGAAGATTTTCGTTTCTGTGTTTCTCAATACGACGAGAAAGAGAGACTTCTGCTGAAGAACTTGTGCTTTACTCTAGGAGCTAAATTTACAGAGAAAGCAACAAAGAAAGTGACCCATCTTATCTGCAAATTTGCAAGCGGTCCAAAGTACGAGGCTTACTATAACAGGGGAATTCCAATCATCACTGTAGAGTGGCTCTTCGAGTGTGTAAGACAGGTATACATCTTTCATGCATAGTTTTGAGCATATTCAAATCTTGCCTGCCAGGCAGTTATTGTCTTGTTGATGATAGGTTGTGACTTGTGAGCATGGGATTGGTTAACAAATATAGCAAATTGTCATTGCAGGACACAATTATCCCTTATGATCGGTTTCAGCCGAAACCACCTACTTCTCAAGACAGAGATGCTGGTCCGTGCACTGTTAGTCAATATCCCACACAGGCAGCCAATACAATTTCCAGATTTGACTGCTCTGAGCCGCTTAGTGAATCTCAAGTACCAAGAAGTGGTTCAAAACACAGCTCTGGTAATTGTTCATTGTACAAGCTGTGATAAGAATTTTTTCACCACAAACTCATCATGTTAGCTTAGCAGGTAATGCTTCTGTTAATGAAGAAATGAATGCTTCTGCTGTTAGCAAAAGAAGACGATTATCGCAAATTGGCAAAGCTAATGATACACCTAGAAACATCGGAAGAACTGAGAAACACCTGGACAGTAGCTCTGTTCCTGACGTTGCAGATGCCATAGAGGACCTACTGGTTCAGTCATCCAAGGTAGTGTGATTCATATGCTTTACTATTGCATTGACATGGACATGTTTATTGGATGGTCTCTAAAACAGGCAACTTGACATTTTTTTAATTGCAGATTCAGGATGTGCAACCTCCTAGGAGTGTATCCTATTTTTATCGAGATTTATGCTTTTGCTTTGTTATTAATGTTCATTCTCCATACTTTACAAAGGCACCACCCTTAGTATCCTTAACTGCTAATGCAGATTTTTGCACCTGATGATTCTGTTGTTGGTGAAGAGCAGGAAAATACACACTCCCTTGGCATTTCAAGGCACTGGTTGAACATGTAAGTTGGTAGCTATTCACTTTCTTACATGCCTGCACTCTGCAAAAGTTGAAATCTTTTCTTTTGTGTACAATTCTTTAAAGCGTGCAACTACATGGATTGTGCATGCCTCTGTAAATATAAACTTGTGTAGCTACTATAACTTCAAATTTATTAATCAAGCTGAATGACTTCCCTAATTCTACTATGTTTCAACCTATTCATGCATTCAATCATCATATGCTTGCTAATGCCTTCACTTCCCCATACAATGACAACATGAAAATTCAAACAGACCAGCATGTTTACTCTAACAGATCCTTTTCTCTTTTTAAACAACTGGCAATTGCTATTGAGTATGGGGCAGAAACTTGTCTTCCATCTTATTACTCACTTGCACTTTGAAATATTTCCCTTACTGGTGACTGCCATTTGTTTCCTTCAGGCCACCGAAGAAAGACAGCACCCCTGGCACGAACGCCCAATGCTCAAACTCCACCCCCGCCCCTGCCCCCATTGCCTACTACCCTTTCAGTGAGACGCAGACAGAGTCTCAGGTGTGCATTCTACCCTAGAACTAACACTTTCCTACTTGGCAGTTCACAGTTGACACCACTGCCTAACTCATGTAAACTCCGGTCTGTCATGCAGATCGTTGGATACGAAGAAGATTTGACCGGCAGGCAGAAGATCATCGACAGAGTTCGATCTCAGAGCATTAATGTAACTCCAAATGAAATTCCTTCAGATAGTTAGGAGACGAACTAGCACGTTCTGCTTGCTGCCAGATGTGTCCATCAATTGCGATGGAAGGAAAAGTATTAACGAATCAGCTTGTCCATTCTTGTTTGCATCTGTGCCAGCAAGCTGGATGGAATCTGGACTCTGGAGGTTATTCCGATGCGGGGGGCAATATGTGCTAGCGGCACAGCCGCAGAAGATTCTTTTGGAATGGCACTGGGCAAAGTGCTTGTACCGCAATTTTGCATAGCAACTCAACCCTGTTGTGCTTCCTTGTATGGAGAACATGTTCAGAGACTCAGACCTGTATGTTTCCTGTACCGGATCTTGTATACTAACAAGAACATCAGATGCAAGAGTAGCAAGAGCCTGTGCAAATGTACCAATCTAATTGGATGCGTGTGTAATGTGTATCCTACTTTTGGTAGACAGTTCAGTTGGTGAAGTGGTTGGCTCTTGCGAGCAGCATAGGGCGCTTAAATCTAAGAAACTTGTTCATGTCTTATTAGATACAACAAGGAGATCTCCCGCACGGCAGGCTTCAAACCGTACGGCAGGCTCCAAAGAGGCGATCAGGGAGATATCGGCTAAAATGGAACTGTTGTGTGAAATACCAAAAATAGTTTTATACCTCTGTGAGTGAATTGGTAAAAAATAGCATTTGGTTTCGTATTCAAATGCCACGACAGGCACATCACACTCTAAACACGTGGTAGGCTATGCGGTGGGTTTTTGTTTGGCGGCAACTGGCCTATCGTGTCCCCACTGTACCTCAAACTCTTGTTTGACGAGAATGGCCTACCACGTTCCCATCGTGCGGCAGGTGGTCTGCCACATGTCCATCGAAATGCAGGTGTGTGGGGAGGCCACTTGCCGCACGATGAGAGCGCAACAGGGGGATCCAAACGATGAGGGTATGACATGAGACATTTGTGTACATTCAGGTACTATTTTTACACTTTCACTCAGGGAGACTATTTTTCCATTTCGTCGCTTAACGTTGGCAAAAACTCTCGATTAGGTCATATATGTAGCCCATGTGTGCGAGTAGCATAGCCATTGATGGGCTGCACCCATGTAAAGATGTAATTATGTGATTTGTTGTTCTTCCTTGCGATTTGTTGTGTTCATTCGTTGGCAACCTCACTGCTTATCCCTTCTTTGTGGCCAGCTTCTTAACTGGGATCTCATCTTTTGTGGGGTAGAAGCACATAGTTACCTCCAAGACCATGAGCAAATGTAAGATCCAATTGGTGCCTCATCGTAGTTAGTTGTGAAGCAATTGCAAGACCATCCCCTATAGATGTAGAAGTAAGTGCTACAGCAAACTCAGATGACTCTTCCCTTTCCTTCTTACTCCTTACTCTTCTTCCTTTGAGGGTTTCTTTTCCTATAACACATACATGAAATTGGTTAGTGTATTATAATAAAATGTAAGCATGCATTTTAACACATATTTACCTTTCGTTAGAGGCTTTTAGAGGGCATGCTCCCCTGCTTTGATATCCTAGTTATCCACAGGTCTTGCACTTCTGTTTCTTTTACTGCCTTTTTTTCTCTTTGGCACCTCATTGCCATCCTTAAACCTTTGTGTACTTGGTTTTCCCGCTGACTTATTGAGCTTAGGCGGGTGCAACTTGAAACCAGGATCAACCTTTTGCCATTGGGACTTGTCTGTCATCGGTTACATAGTATATATACGTTACACATATGAGAAGCAATTTTACAACAATGCATGGTACACAGGCACAGTCCACTGTACATCTATACTCATACCCATAGTCCACTGTACATCTCAGAGAAAGCACATATACTGTAGAATAGACATGGGGGAGAGAGGAGGGGAGAGAGAAGATGGGGGTGAACAGGGAGGCGGTGACGACGTGGTGTACCGTCAAGTAAGATGATGTTGGATGACGGCGGCACGATACGACGAGGCGGACCACCTTGGCGGCCGAGGAGTACATGTGTACTCATTTATTTTCTTTTTACCAGAGGTGAGGAAGATGTACCAGTGATGGCGACAGCGGGGCGGCGACAACTCTGGTGCATTGTGCACCGGAGCTGAGGAAGATGTATTGGTGATGTCAACAACGGTGGGATGTGTACTCCTTGTGGATGCTGGCGCCATGTCAATGTACTCCTCGACGATGCCGACGCTGGGGAGGAAGAGATGAACTGGTGAAGTCTGCGATGGCGAGGTAGAAGAAGACAGAGCGGCGTCGACACCATGGCCGTGTACTCCTCGTCGATGCTGATGCCGATGCCGGTGAGGTGGAAGAAGACGGAGCAATGCCAGATCAGGAGGCGGGAGGTCGGACATGACCAGATGCGATGGTGGTGGTAGTGGGGATGGTCAAATCTAACTGGATTTGGGGAAGAAGCGTCGTCGCCTCACCGCTGGTTGAAGTTGGGGAAGAAGCTGCTAGTTTTAATCTTGTTATTTTCATTAGTTTTGTGTTTAGAGTTTGTACTGAATTGCTTCCGGGGTTAGAAACCGAAGCGATTTCAGAGTCCTCTGTGATTTAGTTTCAGATACTGTAGCTTTTCATTTATCTATCAGAAAGGTTAAAGCTTTCGCTTCGGTTTCAAAGACTGAATCAAAGTTTGATTGTAAAACTTACGAAAATATATAAAAAGAAGAAAAATCAAAAATTCGCATCACCGGATGCGGCGCAAATTGAAGACATTTTGTTTTCTTGTTATCTGTTATACAGTTCTCTATTTTTTCTTAGAAGTTCGGAAAGTTTCAGAACTTCATGTTCTCATAATTACGTTTCTTCAGAGAAACTTCATAGCGATCTGAAGTGATCTAAGGGGTTTTGCTATGACATTTGGTATCAGAGCCTTGATTGCTGAGGACAATGGCTGGTGATCAGACACCGAAGGGGTCGATGCCAGGCTCAGCGGGGACGACCGGTGTCGAGACGTCGTCGTCGGGGAAGACGCTAATGCGAGGAGGTGTGGTACCGATTCAGTATCCGATGCTAACTGACACTAATTACAGCTTATGGGCTGCGTGAAGATGAAGATTATCCTGCGATTTCTTGGAGTTTGGCTAACAATTGAAGGCGAATTGTTGGTCAAAGAAGAAAGAGAATAAGATGCATTGGCTGCAATCTCCCAAGCAATCTCGGATGCCATGATGATGGTTATTGCAGACAAGCAGACGACTAAGCAAGCATAGGAAGCTATAAGGGAGATTCACATGGGGGAAGATCGTGTCAAGAAAGCAAGAGTTCAGGTACTGAAAAGACAATTTGAACGATTGATCATGCAAGACTCTGAAAATATTAGCACATTCTCAAAAACTCTCATCAATCTGGTTGGGGAAATCCAGTCCCTGACAGTGTTGTCCCGACAAGTTTCTTCAGATCGTTGGGACGATTGAACAGTGGGGTGACGTCTCGACGATGAGCATATCTAAAGATGTTGGGCGCCCGAGGGCATTCGAGGAAAGTACAATTGGAAGATGTAATGATAGAAGTGAGAAAGTTGGGGAACAACTTATGTTTACCCGAGCCCAATGGGAATCGATGGCCAACAAAGAAAAGGAATCTGGTGAAAGCTCAGGCAAAGGTGTTAACAGGAGCAACTGGAACGATAGTGGTCGTGGCTGTGGCAGGGGACAAAGTGGTGGACGAGGTGACGAGAGTGAAAAGAGGTCGTTCAAAAAGGTTGACAAAACCAAAGTTAAGTGTTTCAACTGTGAAGAATATGACCACTATGCTTTAGAATGTCGAAACCAGAGAAGAGAACGTGCTAATCTTATCCAGAAGCAACTTGAGGAGGAACTCGAGGAGGAACCATCGCTGCTTATGGCTGAAACATGTGAAATTGATCAGTCTTCAGGAGATCTCAGTCTGGAAGTAATGCTCAACGAAGAACAGGTCTGTCCGAATCTTAAGTCTGACATGGATAAAACTGATTGCAACCGGTACCTTGACACTAGAGCGAGCAATCACATTACTAGTTCTAAGGAGTTATTTGCTGAACTAGACGAGGCAGTAGGAGGGAATGTCAAGTTTGGTGATGGTTTGGTTGTTGAAATCCGTGGTCATGGAACCATGATCTTCAAAGGCAAGAATCAGGAACACAAAGCACTTACAGAAGTGTATTACATCCCTCCACCCTGAAGCAACATTGTGAGCCTTGAACAACTTGACCAAAATGGCTGCAAGGTCATAATCGAAGATGAGAATTTAACCATCTTCGATCACGAGCAAAAATTATTGACAAAAGTGCAACGTTCGAGTAATCGGCTATATATACTGAATTTACATCCGACAACAGCAGTATGTTTGTTTTCAAAGGAAACCAGTACCGAATGGCGTTGGCATGCAAGATTTGGTCATCTAAATTTTTGCTCATTGCGGCATTTATCTCACGAGGAGATGGTAGAGGGACTGCCACATATTGAACAAGTGGAGCAGTTGTGTGAGGGATGTTTAGTTGGCAAGCAGAAGATGTAGGACCGGAAAGGCGACTAGGGGGGGGGGTGAATAGACGCTTTCACAACTTTCTAGCCTAAATCAAATTCAACACGAACTTTACTCCTTTAGCTATGAAAGCTAAGAAGATCAGTAAGCACACAGCGGACGCCTTGTGCTGAATTCGATAACCCCCGACAACCACACGACACAAAAGTGGAGACTTAAACTCAACGGGCAAATCTGGGCACAGGCGGTCTGACCGGCTACCACGGGCGGTCGGACCGACGGTCAACCAATGATCGGCCGCAACTAATCGGCGGTCGGACCGGTGGGCGGCGGTTCGACCCGAGCAATGGTGCGAATATCTGAGGCGGTCGGACCGCCGTTCAAACACCGATCGACGGTTCGATCGATCTTGAAAAATCCACACGAAATCAAAAGCGAAATTTGATCCAACTTTTGATTCAACCAATGAAACTTGACCAAATTTCGAGCACACCTCCCTAATGATATTAGAGACCTATTTCTAGCGACGATCCTTCAGATCCACTTCGCAGAATCGATCTCTCGAGGATTTAAGAAAGAAGTGCACAAACCCTAGAATTATAAAAATCTTTGATTCAAGACTTGCTTGTGGGAATTGATGGTCTAGATGATTCTAGGAGTATTCCCACACATCAAAGCAAGACACAATGGGTCAAGAGACCAAGTTTAACCACTTGAATCAAGGAAGCACCAAATTCATCCAAATGAGAGATGAACACAAAAGGGAGACAAATGATCTCACAAGCAAGCATCACAAGATTGATTGATCTCACAAGATGCTTACAAAGCCACTCCCTCAAGGAGGACAAGAGCTCACCCAAGGAGCATACAATCTCTCCCTCTCTTCCTCTCCAAACCCTAACCCTAGAAAAAGGAAGGGAAGTCCAAATGAATGCTTAAGCAAAAGGGTTTTCCATCTCCCCCCTTTCTATTTATACTAGAGAGCTAGGGTTTCACTTTTGGGACCACTTACACATGGGACCCACACACATATAACTATTGAAGCAATCGCCTGCTTCACCACGTGTAGGTTGATCGGCGGTTCTCATCACGTCGCCAAGCCTCTCTGTCCGAATCCAGCCGGAACCTCCGAGAGACTTCGACCGATATCCGCACCACCGATCCAAACGGTATGTCGAACCACCCGTTCGATCCATCTTGCCCATCCTGCACCATGCTTGTGTCACACGACCTCACCCGGTATCCCTGATCGTTCTGGACCTCAGCTCTCCAAGCGTAGTCCCGATCCACTCACCGTTGACGTCGTTGACACCGCAAGCCACCGAACGACAATAGACAAGCAGGCCGTTTAGGAACAAGTTCTTCACAACTTGACCCACGTTAGCTCCGCAATGCAATATACATCAATAAAGCATTGATAACCATACATGAAACACAATCAAATCAACTCAATGCAAACTTGGCTAACCTCCAAGTCACTGCCGGTCTGACCGCCCCACAAGGTCGATCCGACCGATTTGAAGCGATCGGACCGCTCCTAGCGGGCGGTCGGACGGTCAAAAAGACTTAGCCAAATTTCGGCTCAAAATTCAAACCTTACGGAATTTTCAACTCAATAGAACTTTTGGTAGGAGCTCCAAAATGATGGGACCACATCCAGGAGACTCCCCTCACTTGCCTACACAACCTATTTTTGGCTCAGCTCCAAAAACCTATTTTCATTTTGGCGGTCGGACCGGCCACCATTGCCGGTCGGACTCCTCCACGGGCGGTCTGACCGCCCGACACCACCGGTCGGACCACTTTGTGGTCAGCGACAAACTCGAACAAACCCAAACGCGAGATTTTGCAAACCAACAACGCCATTGCCAATTGACTCATCATCCTGAGATCGTGCACATATCCTCACGATATCCACAGAAGAGAAAGTCTTTCCCACAGAATTCAATATACATGGCCAAGGAACCACTTGAGCTAGTGCATACTGCCTTGTGTGGACCAATAACACCGACTGGTTATTGCTATTTCATGTTGTTGGTAGATGATTGCTCAAGATACATGTGGGTGAATCTGTTGAAACAAAAGATCAAGCCCTACTTGTTTTCAAGAAATTCAAAGCTAAAGTTGAAGTGGAGACCAGCCATAGTTTGAAATCTTTTCGTTCAGGCCGGGGTGGTGAATTCACTTCAAAAGAATGGTAGGAGTATTCCGAGTCATAGGGTTTGACAAGATTCTTGACTGATCCTTATTCCCCTCAACAGAATGGTGTTGTGGAGAGGCGTAACCAAACGGTGGTGGTGATGACTCGTTGTCTTCTGAACGACATGAACGCGCCGACAATTTTCTGGGGGGGGGGGGAGCTGTTATGGCTGCAGTTTACTTACTAAACCGGTCTCCAACTAAAAGCCTCATCAACAAAACACCACATAAGGTCTGGCATAATAAGAAATCAAGTGTCTGCCACCTTCGCACTTTTGGTTGTATTGCCCATGTCAAGGCGTACATTGTCATGTAAAGAAGTTGGATGATCAGACATCAAGATGATGTTCATTGGTTATGAACCTAGGTCTAAAGCCTACAGATGCTATGATCCAAAGATGAGGCGCGTGACGTATAAGTCGGGATGTAATTTTTGATGAAGGCAGTCTTTGGGATTGGAGTGAAGCCTCGACCAACAAGAAATATCGATGAAACAGGTGATACTTTTACTATTATCAATTATTCTGAAGAAGGTTCAGATCAGGCTAAGGACCGAAATACAGATATGCCACTTGAAGTAGTTCCAGATTTGCCGATTCCCCAATCCGACGGTACTTACATACCACTATCACAAGCTCCTGCGACACCTGGGTCTGCATCAACAATTTCAACAGATGACCAGTCCTCATCTGAAGGACAAATGCATTTTCGTGATCTGAAGGATATTTATGACGCTACTGGACCTGTAGAGATACAGTATTTGGGATTATGTCTCATGGCACTGGAGGAGCCATTAAGCCATGTGACAGTAGCAAAAGAACAATGTTGGAGATTAGCAATGGAGGAGGAGATGAAATACATATATGACAATGGAACTTGGGAATTTGTCAATTTACCGGTTGCTAGGAAACCTATTGGTTTGAAGTGGGTTTTCAAAGTAAAGAAGGACAAAAGAGGAAACATTGTCAAGCATAAATCTTGATTAGTTGCAAAAGGCTATGCGCAACGTCAAGGAATTGATTTCGAGGAAGTTTTTGCTCCTGTAGCAAGGATAGAAACAGTAAGGTTGCTCATTGCTATAGCAGCTCATGGTGGCTGGGAAGTCCATCATATGGATGTCAAGTCAGCTTTTTCTGAATGGGGAACTTGCTTAGGAAGTCTATGTGGAACAACCTCCTGGATACATCGAAAAAGGCAAAGAGCATTTGGTGTTAAGACTCAAGAAAGCTTTGCATGGACTCAGACAAGCACCTCGAGCATGGAATTTCAAACTGGATAAATCTCTAGTATTACTTGGTTTTGAGAGAAGTAGTATTGAGCATGTTGTCTACAAAGGGGCTAAAGACAACAGACTTCTTCTGGTAGGAGTATATGTTGATGACTTGATCATCTCTGGATCAAGTATCAATGATATAACTGAATTCAAGAACCAGATGGAAGAGATGTTTAGTATAAGTGATTTGGGATTATTGAGTTACTATCTGGGTATTGAGGTGAAGCAAGAAGCTGAAACTATCACCATTTGCCAAGCGGAATTCAATATACATGGCCAAGGAACCACTTGAGCTAGTGCATACTGACTTGTGTGGACCAATAACACCGACTGGTTATCACTATTTCATGTTGTTGGTAGATGATTGCTCAAGATACATGTGGGTGAATCTGTTGAAACAAAAGATCAAGCCCTACTTGTTTTCAAGAAATTCAAAGCTAAAGTTGAAGTGGAGACCAGGCATAGTTTGAAATCTTTTCGTTCGGGCCGAGGGGGGGTGAATTCACTTCAAAAGAATGGTAGGAGTATTCCGAGTCATAGGGTTTGACAAGATTCTTGACTGATACTTATTCCCCTCAACAGAATGGTGTTGTGGAGAGGCGTAACCAAACGGTTGTGGTGATGGCTCGTTGTCTGCTGAACGGCATGAACGTGTCGACAATTTTCGGGGGGAGCTGTTATGGCTGCAGTTTACTTACTAAACCGGTCTCCAACTAAAAGCCTCATCAACAAAACACCACATAAGGTCTGGCATAATAAGAAACCAAGTGTCTGCCACCTTCGCACTTTTGGTTGTATTGCCCATGTCAAGACTGTACATTGTCATGTAAAGAAGTTGGATGATCGGAGCATCAAGATGATGTTCATTGGTTATGAACCTAGGTCTAAAGCCTACAGATGCTATGATCCAAAGATGAGACGAGTACGTATAAGTCAGGATGTAATTTTTGATGAAGATAGGTGCTGGGATTGGAGTGAAGCCTCTGACCAACAAGAAATATCAGTAAGTACAGGTGATACTTTTACTATTATCAATGATTCTGAAGAAGGTTTAGATCAGGCTAAGGACCAAAATACAGATATGCCACTTGAAGTAGTTCCAGATTTGCCGATTCCCCAATCTGATGGTACTTACATACCACTATCACAAGCTCCTGCGACACCTGGGTCTGCATCATCAATTTCAACAGATGACCAGTCCTCATCTGAAGGACAAATGCATTTTCGTGATCTGAAGGATATTTATGATGCTACTGGACCTGTAGAGATACAATATTTGGGATTATGTCTCATGGCACTGGAGGAGCCATTAAGCCATGTGACAATAGCAAAAGAACAATGTTGGAGATTAGCAATGGAGGAGGAGATGAAATACATATATGACAATGGAACTTGGGAATTTGTTAATTTACCGGTTGCTAGGAAACCTATTGGTTTGAAGTGGGTTTTCAAAGTAAAGAAGGACAAAAGAGGAAACATTGTCAAGCATAAATCTTGATTAGTTGCAAAAGGCTATGCGCAACGTCAAGGAATTGATTTCGAGGAAGTTTTTGCTCCTGTAGCAAGGATAGAAACAGTAAGGTTGCTCATTGCTATAGCAGCTCATGGTGGCTGGGAAGTCCATCATATGGATGTCAAGTCAGCTTTTTCTGAATGGGGAACTTGCTTAGGAAGTCTATGTGGAACAACCTCCTGGATACATCGAAAAAGGCAAAGAGCATTTGGTGTTAAGACTCAAGAAAGCTTTGCATGGACTCAGACAAGCACCTCGAGCATGGAATTTCAAACTGGATAAATCTCTAGTATTACTTGGTTTTGAGAGAAGTAGTATTGAGCATGTTGTCTACAAAAGGGCTAAAGATAACATACTTCTTCTGGTAGGAGTATATGTTGATGACTTGATCATCTCTCAATCAAGTATCAATGATATAACTGAATTCAAGAACCAGATGGAAGAGATAGTAATTGGGTATTGAGGTGAAGCAAGAAGCTGAAACTATCACCATTTGCCAAGCCGGTTATGCTGCTAAAATAATAGCATTATCTGGAATGGAAGGGTGTAATTCATGCCAGACACACATGGAAAATCGCTTAAAGTTGAGCAAGAAGAGTAGCGGTTCTCCAGTGAATGAAACTGATTATCGAAGCATTGTTGGAAGCTTGTGATACTTAGTGAATACTAGGCCAGATATTGCTTACTCAGTGGGTATGGTGAGTAGATATATGGCGTCACCAACTACAGAACACATGGCAGCAGTAAAACAAATTTTGAGATATGTAAGTGGCACGATAGGATATGGATGCTCTTATAGGAGATGTGATGATCTGGATCCGAAGCTTGTAGGTTTTTGCGATAGTGATCTAGCCGGTGATGTTGACGATCGGAAAAGTACCACACGAACAACATTCTTTTTGGGTGAAAGTTTGATAACTTAGGCGCCTCAAAAGCAAAAAAATAGTAGGTCTTTCGTCTTGTGAAGCTGAATATATTGCGGCAACCACATCTGCTTGCCAATGAATTTGGTTAAGTCGTTTGCTTGGCGACTTGAAGAAGAAAGCACCCAAGAAAGTTAAATTAATGGTGGACAATAAATCAGCAATTGCACTTTGCAAAAATCCAGTTCATCATGATCGTAGTAAATATATCGACACAAGATATCACTTCATACGTGAGTGTTGAGAGTGACAAGATTGAGGTGGATGATGTCAATACTGAAAATCAACTTGCTGCAATATTAACCAAGGCTCTCGGTTGACTCAAGTTTATCGAGATGAGACATAAGCTGGGTCTGAAGATGGTAATTTCATAACAAGAAGCTTAGGGGTGATTGGTTAGTTTTAATCTTGTTATTCTCATTAGTTTTGTGTTTAGAGTTTGTACTGAATTGCTTCCGGGGTTAGAAACCAAGCAATTTCAGAGTCCTCTGTGATTTAGTTTCAGATACTGTAGCTTTTCATTTATCTGTCAGAAAGGTTAAAGCTTTCGCTTCGGTTTCAAAGACTGAATCAAAGTTTGATTGTAACACTTACGAAAATCTATAAAAAGAAGATAAACCAAAAATTCGCATAACCGGATGCGGCGCAAATTGAAGACATTTTGTTTTCTTGTTCTCTGTTAGACGGTTCTCTGTTTTTTCTTAGAAGTTCAGAAAGTTTCAGAACTTCATGTTCTCAGAATTTCGTTTCTTCAGAGAAACTTCATAGCGATCAGAAGTGATCGAAGGGGTTTTGCTCCGACAGAAGCCATGTCGCCGCGTTGGACTTCACCTCCGCTGGCTGTCAACTCTGACGAAGGTCTTCGCCAGTGCCAGATCCAGGCTCGCCGGCACCAGATCTGGGCAGAGGTGCACCGCGGCAGTAGGGGGAGCACGTCGAGGTTGGGTGCTCGACGGAGGCCACCACGTTGCCGACCGCGGTGTCTCCATGGCCTCGTCTTCTCGCCGGCCGTCGGCTCTTGTACTCGTTGGGCTGAGGAAGACAGTGGTGGAGCACGGACAGCCGCTCGTGTGCTTGCTGGAGGCCACCACGTCGCCGATCGCGGTGCCTCCGTGGCCTCGTCTTCTCGCCAGCAACAGCGACGGCTGCTCCGCCGGCCGGACCAAGAGGGGGAGAGAGAATGAGAGAGAGATGAGGGATAAGGATAGACCGAGAGAACGTGTGCGGGTCGCGCATGTACTGTGAACCTGACATTCTCTCTCCCATTATGTCCCATCAGATGATTAAGAAAGGTAAAAAGAAAATAAACAATTTTTTGGCACTGATTTCTAAAACTCAATGGATGGCACCTATGTGTGTTCTTTACATTCCATCTGATCATTGATTCATTTCAACGTGACTAATGGATTTCCTGGTTCTCGCTGAACAGCAAGGAGCAGTTGCTAACCAAATCGTTCAATTCTGAAGCTGGTTTTGATCTAAACTCAACATTGTGCACAGTGTAGCTAGTTGCTAGATATCAGCTTAAAGGCATCCATCACCCATGGCCGAAGTACCGACCATTTGAAGCCCCATAAAATTGCAGATGTTTCTGAGTGTGGCTGAAAACTGAAGGGTAGCCTGCAATAGCAAGCTGCTGACGGGCCTGTGATGACGCCGCCGTGAAAATGCAGATGCTATTGTACACATCTACTTTATCTTCGGAATACTACTCTCAGCATATTTGCCCGAGGGAAGCTGGAAATGAATGTACTTAATTAATTTAAAAAAAGAACATAATAAAAGCAAGAGAAATAATGTGACAGGTTGATTCAGATCCAATTAAAACCAAACAAGTTTTAGTGCCAATTCCATGTTGTTCCAAGAGGACCAACATTAGATCCCAATCAGCAAAATACAGCAACCTTGCGTCAGCAAACTTAATCCATTCGTGTTTGGATAATAAGGAAATTGTAGCTGCATAGACAACACAAAATCTTATTTCCTATATACGAAGCGGAATATTCCTGTAAAAATATAACAAAAAAAACACTGTAAGTTATGTGTGAGAGGCCTTCTCTGGAGATATAATTGACATTTCAGTTTTAGGGAACTTGAAGAAAAAAAAATCATCAAATTTGGACTTAAAACGAGAGAGAACGAGCTCTCCAAAGTTTAAATTCGGGAAAGTCCCCAAAATAAATAAATGAGAAAGGGTATCTCTCACTGACAGCTAGGACCCACTTTATTTTATTTTATTTTTGATTTATTTTTCAATTAGAAATTTCTACTTTGACTGACCAGTGGGGCTCAGGGTATTTTAATTTCTTTTTTGATTTATTTTCTAATTAAAAATAGCTACAATCACTTATAGGTAGGGCCACTAGGGTTTCTATTTTCTATTTGATTATTTTCCTAAAGAAAATTCATGAGTCACTGATAGGTGGGCCCACGGTCCACGTAGATTCAATCCACAGGAACAGTACTTGGGCCGTGGGCCCACAGGTCAGCGACATGGGTCTACGAATTGAGTCTAAATAGTTTGTTTTAAAGGGTGGGGCCCGCATGTCATAGACTCAGAACTTAAAATAGGCTCTAACCTCGGACCCACATGTCATACTAACATTACTAGTAATTATATTATTTGCTAACTACGTATTTAAATGCTAATTAATGCCATCGTTAACCCTAATGGTCTTGCTTCAGTGCTTCCTTCTCCAATTCACCCGAAAGCAGAGGAGGCCATGGCTGCGCTCGGCCAAGCTCATCGCTGGCGAGCGGTGGCCTAGAAGGTGGTGACGGTTACCAAAATGGGTTGCTTGGAGGGAGTGGGCGCTAAGGGTGGCAGCATCGTGGCTCGAACAATATAGAGATAGGCTGGTAGCGGCGCACGGTGGTTGAGTGCGGGGAAGACATAGGGCGACGATGCCAGGGAGGGGGAAAGGAAGAAGGTGGGCATGAGAAACCGTGGGACTGCGGGGTCTCACCAGAACGGATGGTGGGGACGAAGGCTAGCCGAGGCGGGCTGGCTGCATATGGGGGCCGGAGATGGGGAAGAAAGGGGTGGTGGCGCTTGGGGTAGGAGGGGGTGAAAGTAGGGACAACAAGAGAATCAGGGAGGTGGGAGGAACTCATCAGAGTGGTTTTTGAGGATCAGGACAGACTGAGGCGGGTTGAAAGCAGAGACCCGAGCCCGCACGATGAGCTCGATGGTGGTAGCGGCTTGGGGTGAAGGAAGATTGGAATTAGAACTTGGGCAAGGAAGGAAGTGATGAACAGATGCTCTAGGTGGGAGGACTCGAGTTGGAACTCACCGGGTAAGGAATGGCGTTGGTGCTAGCGATTTTGGCTGGTCCTGAGGAAGATAATGGCACTGGCAAGCTCCTGTGAACAAATCCCACATTGGGTTAGGTGTTTTGTAGAGGATACCCGGAACATGGGGTGACATAAGCGGCTTTGGATGAAGCTCATCGGGTTGACGGGGACAGCGAGGACGAGGCGGCGTCCACGAACGGGGGGAGGAAGGAGGTGATCGCGTTCCCGGTACTCCAGCTGTGGAGAGAGAGGGGGGTGAGCATGGGGAAGAGGACTCTGAGGTGATGCCGAAGGGCATAACGGTGTTGTACGGGGCTCAACAGAGTGGCGGTGCGAGCATGACGGAGCGCGCTAGCCGGAACGTAGGGGTGGCTCCTCGTGACCGGCCTCGTATTGGCGATCAGGCCAGCGGCGGTGTTACATATCCCCTGTTACCAGGGTTGATGGTTAGACCAGCCAGGTGCGCTCATACCGGCCGATGGGTAGGCGGTCAGATTGGCCGAGAGCCGACGGTCTAACTAGCCTGGGCAAATCTAGTTAATCTCACAAACTAAGAGTATTTGACTTGCAACGATGGCCCGAGAAATTTACAGACGACTTCGTATGGCATAAATTTTAGCTTATGTGACTTTAGAACTTAAACCTTGGCCAAATTGGTTAATACGAGCTTCTTACTAGGTTGAATATGTTAGACAGATGTCGTGTTCACACCGCCCTCTTGACTGTTCGATTCGGTCTCGTGTTCACACCGGCCTCTTGACTGTTCAGTTCGGTCTTGTGTTCACACTGGTCTCGACCGGCTATATATATGTGTAACCCGTGTACCTTGAACTATCAATCAATTAGTTGCGTGAATTATCTCCGCCAACATGGTATCTGAGACGGTCAATCCTTCGACCCTTCGCTTCCGCTAAAACCCTATCCCTAGCCCGCCGCCTCCACCTCTCCTCGTCGCGCCCCATGGTCGGCTCTTCCCCCCCGGCATCACACCCCTCCCTGCCCCCGAGTCTGCCGCCTCCGCGGTCGACCTCGTGCGCGCGCAGCAGGAAGAGGTTGTGGCCCGCGAGCGTGAGGAGGCCGCCGCCCGTGAGCGCGAGCTCGTCATCCCTCACGAGCCTGCCGACACGGCCGCCGCGACCGAGAGGAGGCCGACACCCAGGCTCACGCCGCCGAGGCAGAGCGCGAGCGTGCCGAGGCTGCCGCGCACGCCCAGGACCTCGACCGCGCCCTCCTTTTCCACGAGGCTACCGCGATCGCCAACCTCCACACGCAAGTCGTCGCCGTTCAGAACATCTGGGCTCTCGTCTCAGCTGTCCTCAACCTCGGCTCGCCCAACTACAGCAAGTGGCGCGACCTCTTCCTCATCACCCTCGAAAAGTACTCGCTCTCCGCGCACGTACTCTTCGATGAGACACGCCGCGACTCCGCCGACTGGTGCCGCATGAACTGCGTTGTCGTCTCTTTGCTTTACGGCACCATCAGCACCGAGCTCGTCGAGATCGTCATGGCTCATGACGCCACCGCACGCCACATATAGCTTGGTCTTGAGCAGCAATTCATCAGAAAATCGTGAGACCCAAGCGTTGTATCTCGACACCGAGTTTTGAAATTTTGTGCAGGGCGACCTCGACATCTCCACCTACTACCACAAGCTCAAGGGCATGGCCAACGCCCTCGGTGACCTCAACCAACCCGTCCCTGGCCGCACCCTCGTCTTCGCCGTCCTTCGCGGCTTGAACGAGCGATTTTCCTACATGGGTGCCCTCCTCAAGCGTCAACGTTTGTTCCCACCTTCCTCGAGGTGCGCTCGGACCTTCTTCTCGAGGATATCACCATGACGTCGTGACCCACGGCACCTCCCACGGCTCTCGTTGCCGCCGCAACCCTTGGCAATCGGGGCGGCGGCCCCTCTTTCGGCGGGGATGCCACTGGCGCCAGCTCCTCCAGCAGCGCGTCAGCCAATCGCCACCCTACCGCGGCCCCCCTTCGGCGACACCAGCGGTGGCAACTCCAACCGTCACCGCCGTGGCTGCAACAACGGCCAGGGCGGCACCTCTAAGTCCGGCGGTGGCGCACCCCGCCAAACCCATCTAGGTGACCCTCGTTCTACAATCCGTGGACTTGGACCATCCAGATGTGGCCCAGCCCGGTGCCTGGTGTTCCCGACGGTTCTCCTGCGTGCGCTGCTGGCCCCACATGCCGCTGGCACGCAGGAGGCCCTCACGGCGGTGCACGTACCGCCCGACCACCCGCTGCCTCCATCGTACCAGCAGCTGCCGCCCGAGTACCTCCCGCCGGCCATGACACCATACCCTGTTTCTCCCGGTCCGCAACCCGTCTGGGATCAACAGGCTTTGGCGAACGCATTCCACACCATGACACTCACCCCCCAGCACAGGGTGATTGGTGCATGGATTCTGGCGCCATCTCCCATATGACGTCGAATGCTGGTAATCTCTCCTCCGTCATCACCTCCTTCATCCATCGTTGTCGGTAATGGATCCTTATTGCCTGTCACCTCCACTGGTTCGACTGTGCTTCCGGTCCCTTTCATCTTAATAATGTTCTAGTTACACCTAACATTATTTAAAAAAATCTTGTGTCTGTTCGTCAGTTCACCATCGATAACAATGGTTCTGTTGAGTTTGACCCCACTGGCTTTTTCTATGAAGGATCTTCGTTCCAGGAACGTGATCTCCAGGTGCAATAGCTCCGAAGCACTCTACCCCTTCTGTTTGCCTTCCATCACATCACCATCTTGTGCTTTCCTCGCCGACACCCCCGGTTCCATCTGGCACCGTCGCCTTGGTCACCCCGGCCACAAGGCTCTCTCTAGACTTGCTAATACTTCTGCTATAGTGTGTAATAAAGGTGCTAGTGATAGCATTTGCCACGCTTGTCAACTTGGTTGTCATGTACGCCTGTCGTTTGCCACTTCATCCTCTCGTGCTCTCCAGAATTTTGATTTAGTACACTGTGATCTTTGGACTTCTCTAGTTGTCAGTGTTTCTGGTTACAAAAACTATCTAGTAATTCTGGATGATTGTTCTCACTTTATTTGGACGTTTCCATTACGCCTCAAGTCTGACACGTTTTTCACGTTGTCTAACTTTTTTTTCGTATGTGGCTACTCAGTTTGACAGTACAATCAAGAGCATAACCTGTATACCTTGAACTATCAATCAATTAATTGTGTGAATTATCTTCGCCAATAGAATATGCTGATGGCAGTTAGAGAGGGCGGCTTGTAGGGAGGGAAACTTCTATGGGAGCGGTTCTAATTCTCATTGTGGCGAATACCTTCATAGCCATCCGGTTGTGCGTTGAAACATGTGAAGATCAGGACGGTTATGAGGGGCCTCCCGCGGTCCCTTACAAAATTTTCCCGTTCTACAGGCTTACATGGTATAAGTACAACACGTGATAACCTGATTGGGAAACTTAAAGTCGATCTAACATGGCTTTAGGCGATTTAGTGTTGTAGTGTCCTACATTATGGAATCTAATTAGCTACAAGAATACATATATCAATTCTAGTCAAATATTTCTATTACGACCCAAAAAAAAGATAGTAGCAATTAGTTAACACCTAACACGTCCAAACAAAGTTAAACAAAACTATAGATAAAAGCTATGACAATGCTAAATCAATGAGGTACCTTTGATAGATTGAGAGAAAAATAATTCCACATAACTCTCATTATCAATGTCTAAATTTCAACCAGCTTGTTTTTCCTAATTTATTCCACAACTCTTTATTTTGACTAAAATAATAAATCAAGCTCCTAACGAGGTATTAAAATTACTGCCCACCAGACTTGGCGCTGGTGTTCACCAATTTTGCACGTTGAGTGAAAAAATACGTGCCCGCACCACCTTGTGGGGACAAACGTGTGTGTGCATGGATGGCGTGGGTTGTGTGTGTACGAAGACAAACAGATAGACGAATTAATCTCATCATCCCAAATCCTCAACAATGAAAAAAGCATTTTCTTTCTTTATTTTTTCACATCAACAAAACTGAAAACGGCAACAGTCATAAAACTCAAACCACACATTGCGGTCCGTGGCACACCCAACTTGAACCTCATCCATTTAGCAAGCCTCCAAGAATGTCGATCTCAAAGGAAAAACCTCCGATCATCCCAACTCCCAAAGACTCCCATTTTCTCTTCCTCTCTTTCCTGCCTTTTTTTGTTTCTCTCGCTTCCTCCCTCCCTTTTTTGTGAATGTGTGTGCTCCATTTGGCAAATGGCAAGAACAAATGGCAAGAACAAGCGTGCACACAACCGCAATGGCAGCACGACCCACCCGCACACAGATTGCCTCCATCTGTTTTTTTTTTTCGTACTACTACTCAAAGCTCAAAAGCCACAGTTTTTTACACACAAGAGAACAAGACTAGCAAGGCGGCAGCAACTCTGATCCCTAGTTTCTTTCTACCTGCGGATGCCATCGAAAGGCACGCCGGGAGCACAAGCGCCTCGACAGCGACGCACTCCCTTCCCTCTCCTTCCTCTCCTCGCCAAGAACTCGACCTCCAGCCCGCCGGCTCCGCGCGCGCCCGTCCCGCTTGATGCTCGCCGTCTGCGCGCGCCACGGGCCCGCTAAGCTCCCGCATCCTCCGGCGCCGCTCGCCGGGGAACGAGTCGCCTGGGTCTCCGGCAGGTGGTGGTGGCGCTGCGCGACGGCGGTGCGCCATGGCGTCGCCGCGCGGGCGTCCTTCTTCAATTCTCGGATCGGGCTCGACTCACAGGTTCGTTGGTTCAATCGCCGTTCTTGAGCATTCCGTCGAACAGTTGGGGGCGGCTCGGGACGCGCTCGTGGCGTCTTAGCGGCGTCTGGTTCATGAGCCTATTTCAGCAAATTCCATTGCTTTATAGGATGGATGGCTGATGGCATGTGCTTGTTCATCCTGTAGTCTGTCTTGTTATCTTGGGGGCATTTCATCGAACGGTTTGATAAGACGCTAGAAATGTACTAGAATTTTGGTTATTGTTTGATTGCATCGATATCTCCATATAAAATTGTAGTGTTAGTTTGTTTGTCTTAGATAAAATGATTCTATACTGATTGATCAAATGGTTTCTTGTAGAATTTTCACACTAGGGACTTGTCCCAGCTGTTGTGGGTGGGTCCAGTGCCTGGCGACATCGCTGAGATTGAAGCGTACTGCCGCATATTCCGTGCCGCAGAGCAGCTTCACACTGCGGTCATGTCAGCTCTCTGTGATCCAGAGACAGGCGAGTGCCCCGTGCGCTATGATGTGCAATCGGAGGACCTGCCGGTGCTGGAGGACAAGGTCGCTGCTGTGCTTGGCTGCATGCTGGCATTGCTAAACCGGGGCAGGACGGAGGTGCTTTCAGGGCGGTCGGGTGTTGCCAGCGCGTTCCACGGATCTGATGACAGCACGATGGATAGGATCCCACCACTCGCCTTGTTCCGTGGAGATATGAAGCGGTGCTGTGAGAGCATGCAGGTTGCGCTTGCTAGCTACCTCATTCGAGTGAGTCCCGAGGGTTGGATATATGGAGGAGGCTGCAGAGGTTGAAGAACGCCTGTTACGATGTGGGTTTCCCAAGGGCTGATGGCCATCCCTGTCCGACATTGTTTGCAAATTGGTTTCCGGTGTACTATTCAATTGTCCCAGATGATTCAGCGACAGATGAGTTGGAGGTTGCATTTTGGAGGGGAGGGCAAGCCAGTGAGGAGGGACTGGAATGGTTATCGGCAAAGGGATTCAGAACTATTGTTGATCTCCGGGAGGAAGATGTTAAAGATGATTTATACCTTTCAGCAGTTCAGGAAGCTGTCTCATCTGGGAAGATAGAGGTGGTGAATATGCCGGTTGAAATCGGGACTGCACCCTCTGCCGAACAGGTTCAGAAATTTGCGGCACTTGTGTCAGATGATACGAAGAAGCCCATTTATCTTCATAGCAAGGAAGGGGTTAGTAGGACGTCTGCAATGGTCTCCAGATGGAAACAATATGTCACTCGTGCTGAGAGACTGGCTACCCAAAACCGCTCATTGAATGTGAATGGTAAGGTCCTGAAGAATGATCAGACAGAGCAGCACACAAGCAGCCCAAGTTCATCCTCAAACAGTGGTGAAAATGGTACACCAGTGGAATCTGATAGAACCGTGAACGATGGGGAAACATGTGACATAGACATAGAAATAGCACGTCACAATCTGGAAGTCACTAATTCCCTTCCCATTGATCAAAGCACTGAACATGGTGAACTGCATGGCACCAGGACAGAACTTCTGTCAGACTTTAGAGTGGAACGTAATCCCCTTAAGGCACAATTTCCTTCTTGCGATGTTTTCTCCAGAAAGGAGATGACCATCTTTTTAGAAGCAAAAGAGTTTATCCAAAATCTGTTTTGAACTCTCAGAGACGATCGAGTAGCTTGCTGGTTTCGAGGAGAAAACAAAATCTCAGAGCTGAACACAATGGAGCTATTGACTATGAAGCTGCAGAGTTTACGGTTCTGAAAAGTTCAAACGGGCACCATTTGACAATGATTATATTCTCTCAGTTGCTTCAGGTATTACTAATGGAAAACCATCCACCAATGGAACCCGGACACCTGTTGAGAAAAAGGAAAGGGCAGCCTCAGTGATTACTGTTGATCCTAGAACATCTAATACCAGCAACTCTAATGGGAATGTGCTGCTTGGATCACAAAAATCTGCTGAAAAGAATGGTGCCCCTTATCTGGAGAGAAACGCATCAGATCTTGTTGATGGTAATATGTGTGCCTCTGCAACTGGTGTTGTTAGAGTTCAATCGAGAAGAAAAGCAGAGATGTTTCTAGTACGTACAGATGGATTCTCTTGCACTAGAGAAAAAGTAACAGAATCATCTTTGGCATTTACTCATCCTAGCACCCAGCAACAGATGCTTATGTGGAAATCTCCTCCGAAGACTGTCTTACTATTGAAAAAATTAGGTGATGAGCTCATGGAAGAGGCTAAAGAGGTTCATACTGAATTCCTTTTTTCAAGTGCATATATATTGCATATCATTCAGATATCAAGATACTCTGTTTTTCTTTCTTTTTATCTGGTAGCAAAATGTACTTTAGTCATCTCAAAGAAGACTAGAAGACTAAAGTTCCTGCATGTGAATGATGTATTGTTTGCACATATAATGAATTTAGGGCTAGAGAGATATTTACTTGAAAATTGAATGTTTCATGTTCACAAAGCACTTTCCTTTTCAAGTTATTCAGTACTGAGTACAGCATGAATTTGTAGTAAGATGTGGGACTGCATAAAATTGATTAAAATCTTTTTAGTATTGTATCAGAGAGAACATTAGTTAGTGAAACAATATAATAATTTCTCTCATAGTTTGGAAATGTTCTTTGAGTTTACGTTGTAGAAAGATTTCCATTGATCAACAAGTGCCGTTTAAGGGTTTGCTTCAAAATTCAAATAACATGTATGAAGTTCTGGGATACACCATTGGGGATATCTGGCTAGTTATTGAATTGCTTGGAGAACATATCCTTTTTCCATATGAGTTGGATTAAATGGTAGGTTTCATTTCAGGGTAGGAATAATCATGGTTCATGGGTGCAACTTTAGAAATTTGTGGTTAAAGTTACTGCTAAACATTTCACAATATGTATGTATAAATCATGCAGTGTATCTTCTTTGGCAACATATCTTTGGAAGTGTTGAAGATGGTCATGAGATTTAGTTCACTTCTTAAAGCTGTTTAATAGTCACTTAGGCTACACATTTCATGTAGTTCTACCTAATTTGCTTCTTTGTTAGGCTACACATTTCATGTAGTTCTACCTAATTTGCTTCTTTGTTTGGCAACAGACATAGCATTTGATCTGGTATAAACTTCCATTCACTTTCTTTTCAGGTTGCTTCATTTCTGCATCATCAAGAAAAGATGAATGTTCTTGTGGAGCCTGATGTTCATGATATATTTGCAAGAATTCCTGGTTATGGTTTTGTGCAAACCTTCTATACTCAAGATATTAGGTACAAATAAAATATATTTAAGTTCGTGATGAGTGATAAGCTGTATATTAATTTTCATATTACTATTTAATAACAATACTTTGTGCTAAAAATCAGTGACCTTCATGAGAGAGTTGATTTTGTCACATGCTTGGGTGGTGATGGAGTCATTTTGCACGCATCGAACCTCTTTAGAACTTCTGTACCACCTGTCGTCTCTTTCAATCTTGGATCTCTTGGATTTCTGACTTCACATAATGTATGTTTCAAGCTCTCCTCATAAATAAATTCATCATTATGACATGTTTTGTCAAATCTAAGCATGTTATTATTTGCTTCACCTCAGTTCGAAGGTTTCAGACAAGACTTGAGAGCTGTCATCCATGGGAACAATACGCTTGGAGTTTATATAACCCTTAGAATGCGTCTACGCTGTGAGATCTTTCGCAATGGAAAAGCAATGCCCGGAAAAGTGTTTGATGTGCTAAATGAAGTTGTTGTTGATCGGGGTTCTAATCCATACCTTTCCAAAATTGAATGCTACGAGCATAACCACCATATCACTAAGGTTAAATGTGCAGAAATCTTAGAAAACTAGCTGTCTCTCTTTGTGTCTTTTTACTTGGTAATTGTCATCAATGTGAATTTTTATACTTCCGTTTGGAAATTTTAAATGATGGAACCTTGATGATAGGCCTTTTCTGAACTGTATTATGCTTGACAGAGTTTAGGCAGCAGCTGCATGGAACTAGAGAAGGCATAATTACCTGGTTTTCTTACTGTTCATGTGATAAAAAATATTAGTGTTAACTTTATGTTTCAAATTTTCTCCAAGCTGAATTGTCCTTAATTATTGCATTGTCCCTTTTATCACCTGATTGCATGAACCAAACGTTTGTTGCAAACTAATCGTTACATACTAGTGTAATCTGATGGAAAATTTATCTAGGTTCAAGGAGATGGGGTGATAGTAGCAACACCAACTGGCAGCACGGCATACTCTACTGCTGCAGGAGGCTCAATGGTTGGTTAATTCTTACAATTTTCATATCCTAGGAAGCATTAATGCATGTTTCTTCTGTTGCATTTCACTCTGTGGCAAATGGATATTTCTCATTGATGAAGCACATGCCTATATGAAAAGACGATATTTTTGTTAGAGTAAAATGCATGGCGGGTCATGGAACTTGTTGCGTTGTGTCAACTGGATCATGGTACTCTCAAAATGCGTGTTTGGGTCATTGATGTGGTTTAAGTGAGTGGTCATAAGTGGACATGCTAGGTCATTTTACCCACATGGCACCGCCACGTCGGACTGTGAATTTGCAAATACCCCCTCGCGCGTGACATAGTCAAACCAGACCTCTTATATCCGAGCCTTGCACCTTGGTTTGCAAATACCCCCTTGCGCGCCATGGTTTTGAAGGTGCGGCGCCATCGCTGGAATCCTCGCTACATGCACCACGCCACTTGTCTCTGGCAACCTAATCGCGGCCGCCGCTCGTCGCCATGACTCGGTTGCGGGGGAGAGGAAGGAGTGAGAGGACGGGGGAGATGAAGGAGCAAAGTGGAGTGGATAGGCTTGAGTATAAGCGGCCTGGTTCGACCGTGTCACGCGCGAGGAGGTATTTGCAAAGTCGCAGTCTGGCGTGTTAGTGCCACGTGGGCAAATTGACCCAACATGTCCACTTATGACCGCTAATGGCTCACTTAAACCATATCAGTGACCCAAACGTGCATTTTCAGAGTACCGGGACCCAATTGACACAACGCAAGAAGTTCAGTGACCTGCTGTGCATTTCACTCTTTTTGTTATAATTATACAAATAAAACTTCTATCTTGCCATGCATCCTATACATGTTTCAAGAAGCAAGGATGGGGAACATCTGGAATTATCCTTGCTTTCCATTGCCTATTCGTTAAGTGGTTCCTTGAACCTTTTGCCTAGCTTCAATAGAATGGGTCCGTTCAGTTTGTATGCACATCATTTAGCCATTTACTTTAAGAATAATAAGACCAGTCAGCCTCCCTTATCTAAGATGATATGGTGTGGATCGTGGAGGATGAAGATGCGAAGGGAAAGGTAAATTGGCAAAGGCGAGGATCGCCCTCGGGTCGGCTGGACTTGCTCTGGCCGGCCGAGGCTCCGATCTTTGCCGAAAACTTGGTAAGGCAAAACCTTGTCTATTTCTTGATTAAGTTCTCCCCTTTTACATATGTTGCTTTTATAGACTAAGTGAACATGAATTTTTGGAAATCTGAGAGCACAAACCGAATTGGAAAGCTAAACTAACATAGTCTCTAATATGTTCTCTTAAGGAGAAACTAACTCTTATCTAATCTCTTAAGGAGAAACTATTCTATCTTGATCCCCCTGTCCTTGCCGCAAGAAATATTGTCACTCCTAGTCCCCTGTTTCCATATCGGCAACAGTAGCTAGCACAAAGGATAACGCTGTTGAAAGTCATCCAAACGCTCCCATGTCGCAACGGCAGAAGAACAACCCAACCATTGAACGAGCAGTTCCCAAGTATCACGGTTCAGACGAGCCCGGACAATCGATAATGGCGAAGGAACCACACGACTATGCACAATTTCAGGTAATCGACAGGAACTGGAGGAATTGGCCCGAGATACTTTCTGAGTAAAGCGACATGAAAAACATCATGTATGCGAACGTTAGGAGGAAGTTGAAGACGATAAGCAACTGTGCCAATTCGTTCTTCAACCAAGAAGGGACCGTAAAAACGGGGAGCCAATTTAGAACGATGTTGATCTGTGATGGAAACTGTTGTTCGGTGATGAAGGCGAAGCTACCTCAAAGTTGATCTCACGGTGAAGTTTATCATAATGTTGCTTCATGTAATCCTGAGCTTGAAGTAGATGTTCGCGAATTTCAGTGAGAAATTCATCACGGTCATGTTGTTAGAAAAGCTTGAGGCTAGGGTTTTGCTATTCACAACTCTGCATTTTATTCATCGATTGAGAAGGTATATATAGACATTTTACATGGGCCTCATGGGCTACATGGGTCATATGGGCCATATACAACACTCTTAACACCCCCCTTCAAACTCAAGGTGGATCAGGAGGATCTGAGTTTGAGTAGATGAAGTCGATGATGTTCTCGAGTCTGAGTTTTAGTGAAGAAATCTGCAACTTGAAGCTTTGAGGGAACATACTTGAGGGAGATGGTTGACTGTTGACAATGAGATCGTGTGAAGGATGCATCAACACCAATGTGTTTTGTAAGCTCATGTTTGACTGGATCACTGTCAATTTGAATGTCACTTGTATTGTCACAAAAGAGAGGTGTAAGATCATCGCAATGGACACCAAGATCAATCAAGAGCCACGAAGCCAAATGATCTCTGATGTGGTAGCAGCAAGAGCTCGAAGCTCAGCCTCTGCACTAGAGCGTGACATCGTAGTCTGCTTTTTAGACTTCCAGGCAATGAGTGAAGTACCAAGAGAGATACAGTAGCCAGTGATTGATCAGCGATCAGCAGGATCACTCGCCCAAGTGGAGTCAGAGTAAGCGTGAAGCTGACTCGAACTGGCATCGAACAGACGTCTGGACGCAGTCCCCCTCAAGTATCTCATCACACGAAGAACATGGCCGTAGTGGACTGAGGTGGGAGCACTGACAAATTGGCTGAGTACATGTACATCATGAGCAACGTCTGGCTTGGTGACAATGAGATAAACAATACTCCCAACGAGCTAACAATAGCGAGAAGGATCTGTTAGTGGTACAGCGTCTGTAGGTCGAAGTTGTAGATGGAGTTCTATGGGTGTGGCAGCAGTACGTGTATTAGTCATACCAGAACGAGCAAGCAGATAGGGTGGTGGTGATGGCTTTGATACCAAATTGATACGACGTGGATCGTGGAGGATGAAGATGCGAAGGGAAAAGTAATTGGCGAAGGCGAGGATCGCCCTCGGGTTGGCTGGACTTGCTTCAGCCAACCGAGGCTCTGATCTTTGTCGAAAACTTGGTGAGGCAAAACCTTGTCTATTTCTTGATTAAGTTCTCTTTTACATCTGTTGCTTTTATAGACTAAGCGAACATGAATTTTCGAAAATCTGAGAGCACAAACCGAATTGGAAAGCTAAACTGACATAGTCTCTAATATGTTCTCATAAGGAGAAACTAACTCTTATCTAATCTCTCAAGGAGAAACTATCCTATCTTGATCCCCTGTCCTTGCCGCAAGAAATACTGCCGCTCCTAGTCCCCTGTTGCCATATCGGCAACAGTAGCCGAATCCGATTCGTCAATGACGCCTGAATCCGAAACGGGTTCAGTGCTCCCAGCCGAAGTAGTTGCAACCGCATTGCGTCGTCTCCTCAGATACATCTTCCCAACAAAGGCGTCCACAACAATGAACTAAGTTACCAGATTTCTCTTAATTTGTCATCCGCAATATTTAATATTCAATCTGGTCGCTGCACTGAACATAGATGGGGTGACTCTGCACTAAAGAATCCAATGTAGCATTTCGAAACTGAATAATGAGAAATGATGTTATAGCTTATTTGTTTGCTTCTGTAGTGTAGTGTTGCATTCAAATGATTTACGTGAAGTGTACTTTTGAGCACTATGCAATTGCATAATGTATGTTTAGTAACCTTTTCATTTGTGCAAGTCAACTGTTTCTTTTCCCATGCATACTTGCATGTATCAATCGAACAGAAAAGTATTTAACTGTGATCATTGTGGTTTTTTGCTGTCTAGGTCCATCCAAATGTTCCATGTATGCTGTTTACTCCAATCTGTCCGCACTCACTGTCATTTAGGCCCGTTATCCTTCCTGACTCCGCACGGCTTGAATTGAAGGTATGGAACAACTGATCTCCAATAGATGAAACGTGAATTATCTATTGTTTTCATGTAATCCTTAAAGATGAATGTTTGGTATTTATATGTACCCAGAACTTCCCTAGCTTATGTCATCAGTTTTTAACCCGCAATATCATGGCCTTGCTTTGCTGACTGGTTGATTTTGCACTCTGTGTTGTGGAACTGCCGTTGCATTTGCAATTCTTCCAGATCCCAGATGATGCAAGAAGTAATGCGTGGGTATCATTTGACGGCAAAAGGAGGCAGCAATTGTCAAGAGGAGATTCTGTTCGCATATCCATGAGTGAGCACCCGCTCCCAACTGTTAATAAGTCCGACCAAACTGGCGATTGGTTCCGCAGCTTGATCAGATGCCTAAACTGGAACGAGAGATTGGACCAGAAGGCGCTATAGACACCAGAGGCCTAGTTTGCCCCTGTACATACATAGCAGATACATGGATTTTTTTCTGATCACATGTATAATATCTGCAACGTCACAGCACACACGCAGCTTATTGACCTGACAGTATAATATCTGCAACGTCACAGCACACACGCAGCTTATTGACCTGACAGCATACTATACGATTGATAGTTCTTGTATTTATCTGCTCTGTAAATCAACATCGTAGCCCGTTATTTCTGGGCATAGCAGAAGATGACAATGGAAAAGAAGCACCCGACACCACAAATGTTGTATCTAACTGTGATTTTTGATACACGCCTCAATGAAAATTTCATCAATCCATCATCAATTTTGCTAAGCGTAGATGCAATCAAGGTTGCGAGCACCGTGGGGTGGGCATTCGGTTTTTCGTGTTTTTGGTTTGATTTATTCGGTAAAAAAATTTCGGTTTTTGAGAGTTAGCAACTGAATTAACCATTATAAAATAAAAAAGAACCTAATTTACCGAATTATATTGGTTTTTTTTTTGGTAAACCGAACCACACATGGGCGCACCGGACTGAGACCACGCAAGGGAAGGGGAGGGAGCACTGGCCAACGACACCGCTGTCGAGGGGAGAAGAGGTCACTGTAGGTAGGGAGTGCCGTCGAGAGCAGAGGAGCACCGGTGATAGGAGTCGAGGTTGCCGCAAGTAGGGAGTGATGTCGAGAGAAGAGGAGCATTGCTTGGAGCTGGGGTCACCGCAAGCCGAGGTTGTCGCCGTCGCTAGGAGAGCCGGTGAAGCTCCTACCGGATCCAGTGGTGGAGGGACGAAGCTCCTGCTGATGAAGCTCGCCGCGACACGGTTTCCACCGGATCCGGTGGTGGAGGGTCGGATCCAACGGGCAGTGGAGAACGGGCGGCAGCGGCGTCTGTGGGGGAACGGGCGAGCGGCCTGGCGGGCCGTGGGGAAGGGGCGGTGGTGGAGGAACGGGTGGCTAGCGGTGTCGGTGGGGGATGCGGCGTGCGTGCAAAAGAGACAGAGAGAAAGGGTTGGGGTGGAGTTGTGGGCCTTGGGCATTGGAGATTTGGAGTCGGAGCGGTGGAGGCTGTGGACTGTGTGGAGAGGCTGTGGACTGTGTGGAGCACCAAGCACAGCAGGCAATTCGGTAATTCAGTAGTTCAGTTTCTGATAGTTGGAAACCACACTGATGTAACATCCCAAATTCTGAAGTTTCAAAATTCCTTTGAGTAGTTTAGTCCCTTTGAACATTTCATTAAAAAAATTGAATTTAATAAAGCTTAAATAGAACTTTTAAAGTCAAAATAATTTAATGCAATTAATCTAAACATCAATTAACTCTAAAATTATTTTATTCGAGTTCTTTGTGCTTGAAAGTATTTTCCAGATTTTTCTGGGATTTTTTCTAGTACATTTGCCTTTTGGATTTTTTGTATTTTCTAAAATAGAAAAACTATTAAAAATCTTAGGAAATTCTTTTGGGTCTAATTCCTTTGCTCCAGCCCATTTCTACTATCTCCGGCCCGGACCATCCAACCTGTTTCCATGCGCACCGCAGCCCAGCTCCGCCCTGGCCTCAGCCCTCACTGCTAGGTGGGACCTACCTGTCAGCGTCGCTGCGTCGTCTTCGTCCTAGACTCCGTCTCCGACACGAGCCGTCGCCGTGTCCACTTTGATCTCTCCTTCCCTCGCCTTTAAATAGCCACCCAACCCTCTATTTTTCCTACCCCGAGCCGCCGTTGCCTTGTAAACCCTGGCCGCCTTGCCTTCGTCGAATTCCGTCTCTGCCACCATTGGCGCCGAAGTGCAAGCTCACCGCGCTGCCATTGTGAAGCCACTCTGTAATACCCCGAAATTTATTCAGGCGAATAGGAGAGTATTCGAAAGAAAGAGTTAAACATGGATTACAATTTTCAGTAATCTCAAGGGGGTTTCCGCGAATTCCCGAGTGGATTTGTAAAAACCCATCAACTCCAGTATGGGCATGTAAGACCCACCATTCCAATATGGGCAGTTTCGGACACCCGTATGAAACGTTCTTCATACGGTAATTTGGTCCCCTGACTTTGTTAAGTCTGAGCTTAAGTGAACACCGACGGTGTCTCACTCGCTATCTGCAGTATGAGCATGTGTTAGTCCATTCCTTTCAATGCATCCATTCATTCCATTCATATACATAAGTTTTCATAGATTAATTCTTAATTCGTAATGTGACTGACTTGTTCATAACCTGGTATGTTCAATTGTTTATTGTACTTGCTGAGTTTCGACTCACCCTTGTTTTTCTGTGTTTATTTAGGTGAACCTTGTTGATGATAATGTTAATGGAAGGGAGTAGACCAGCACGTTCTATACAGTTCATTACATTATATTTTTATTAATAGATTCAACTATGTTAATATTTAATGAGAGATGAACTGTAATAAGTAATGTTTAGACTTCATGTCATGTCGTTCCATGATTAGTTCCTTGATTATTCACCATTGATGAATTGGTTATTTTCACTTCGTTACCATGGTATTGTTGTCTGATTAGAGGCATATTGAACCTTATTCCACAATTTGATGGTATGTTGTATCTTTAGGTAGCATCTTGGCTTCCGAATAGCCAGGGTTTTACACACTCCATCGATTATGTTCGCGTCGAAAGGTGTGCCCCGTCATCGCCAAGCTTTGAGAGCAGTTAATCAAAGAGAAGAGCTGTCGTCGCCAAGATCTTGAGCTTCTTCTTTTCCTCCATTGTTGCTGCTCAACCGCCGTTTTCGCCGTCGGTGAGCCCCGAGTGCCATCATCTATCTCCCTAGCTTTGTCGCCTCGTGTTCAAGCCCATGTGCGCTCATCCGGAGGACCGTCGTTGCCGCCGCCGCCGCAAGCATGCCACTCCACTGCCTTCGCTCTCGCCGCTATCGCTTTGGTCGCCACCGGTGGAAACTGTCCGCATCATCGTCTTCGTAGTAGCCCCTTCTCGCGATTTCGCACCTCCTTCAGCTCCGCCACGCCTCGCTGTCGCTAGTGACCCTCGATCCCAGAGCGCCTCTGTTGTGGCCATACTCCTTAGCTCCACGCCGCCTGTCGCTTGTCGCGCGTGGCGACCTATGTGGCAGACCCGCACTCAAGTCTTAAACCCAACTCTAGGTGAACCTAGTCTACAGCAGACCTACGCACTGACATGAGAATCCCACTTGTGAGAACCCAATTCCATGAACCCGTGAGCCCGTTCTTCCTCATACGAATTTCGATTGAGCTCATTTAAGTATCTAAATTCATATAAATTCAAGCTCTATCTTTGTCGGGACCCAAATATGCAAATCTGGACCTTCTGTGTATTCTGCACTAGTCCAGGATCACGCTAGTGCACACAGTATCAACATCGATGAAATATCACATCCATACAACGATTATAAGCATAAAAGAGTACTTTGAATAACAAATAACTGTTGGGACCTTACGGTCGAGTTTTACATTTATTAAGCCATGCAAGGCTGACAATAAAGAAATAAACTGCAGCGGAAACGAAATAAACTCGGTGGCTCCCATCAATTTACCACGCAATCGATCGATCAAGACCCTAACGATCAACCTTCGAGAACTCTTCTTCAAAGCAGCGCGACTCCTCCACTTCTGTTGATTTGTTTAGCAAGAGTGAGTACACACCGTACTCGTAAGTCATACCACAGAATGCAATTTATAGATGATGGCTTATTCCAAAGGAATGGCTTCTGTGGTTATTTTGCAGAAATGCAACATTTGCAATTGGATACAAATAATAGATTGAAAGCATAATTCAAAACAAATAGACAATAATAAGTTAACAATTGATTTCACAAAGAACACACACCTAATCAAGTTATTCACACATTTGCACAAGTTATCTCACACGGTGACCCTTCCCAATTGTTTTATGAAAATCTACCCTCGTGTGAAATTCCGAGCATGTCCATAACCGAGGACGCGGCTATTCGAATAGATTGGTTTAAACACTGCTGCAATTTGTACACTTTACCCACACGATACAACCCGCAGTAGCTAGCATCGACCATAACAAAACCTTTCGAGATTTCATCTCAAACAATGATACTCCCGATGTGCTTTCTCGCCGTCAATTTGTTCACATAGCCCTTGGAACGACACACACCGCTGGATGTGGATGCGTGAACCGTCCCGCGATGTGATCCAAACATAGCGGTACACACCTCCGCCCATCACACGCTTTAAATACAACCCGAGTTGTCAATGTCAAGACTCCATAACTTACTAAGTCGGGCCCACCATACTAGACATGTGGTCGCATAAAGAAGGCCCAGTTCAATGGCGCACAAAGTTAAGTCCTTAATTGACTAAGGCAAGACTTCCTGTTTTACCTAAATCACAAAGTTTAAATCACACAGTTCCACCATTCACACAGATCCACCACTTGCCTCAGTCTAAATCTTTTCCCACCCGGTTGATTAAGTGCAACGCATGCCATCAACGAGTAACAGCACACAGTACACACAGTTTCATCACACAGTTCCATAATCACTTAGTCAAGGTTATAATTGTAACTCTCACATGAAATGATGACTCGTGGCATGGCTAAGCAGTCTAATCGTATCTAACCAACCCACGTTGGTGCTACGATAATACCAACTAATAATTAACCAACCTAGGGTGACAAAAGATCATGGCATACAATAGACAAGGTGGCATAACAATTTGGATTAATAACTACACCCAAAAGCATTTAAATAAATATTTGAATTAGAATGCAATACATTGAAACAAAGTATTTTGAAAACTGGGTTCAATATGATCAAAGGTATAACTTGCCTTGGAATAGATCTAGATATTGGTCTTGGTCTTGAGGTGCTCCTTCTTCTGCAAAATTTCCCGAAGTATCGATGTCTACTCGCAAACGAGACAAAAGAAATAAAAACAAATAAATAACAGAGGCAAAACAACTCCAAAAATTCAAATAAAATTCACCATTAAATAGATCTTAATTTTATATGAATTTACAAATTTGAATGGGCTCAATCGGAGTTCGGATGCAAAAGATATGTGCTTTGGAAGATTGGAAAATCAAATAAACCCTAATTTGGATTTTATTGAATTTCCCGAATTATTTTTATAAAGGAAAATCGAATTATTGCGCAATGCTTGCGTCAGCCGAGAATTTTTGGAAAAAGAAATATATTAAAAACGTATCGACAGCGGGCCCCAATTGCGTCATCTCTGGGCTCACGGTGAATCGGGTTCACCGAGCCACGGGAGATTTGGTGCGGTGGACTGAGCCACGCGGCGCTGATGTGGCAGCCACGCAGGCGACACGGAGGCGAGGCGCTGAGGTGGCGGCTGATGCGGCAAGGCCATGTCATTTGGGACGCAACGCGCGGCGAAGCGCTCGATCGGCCAAGAACGGCGAGCAGCAAGCCGCGGCGTGGCAGAAACAACAAAATGGAATGCCGAGGAGTGGCGGCTATTGGAGGTGACGGAGAGCTCGGGTGGCAACGGCTCACCAGCGGTGGCGAAGAAGGTGGCGGCGGTGACGAGGGCCGGTTGTCGGACGGAGCGGCAACGGCGAAGGAGGGGCTCCCGGGCGAGGGCGAAGGCGGCACTGTGAAGTCCAAGCTAATGCGGATCCGTTGGTAGTGGAAACTTGGCCGGAGGTGGATCGACGGCGATTTAATTGTGGCGGCGGCACCGCCGTCGGCGATTTTCGCAATTGAGGCGCCAGAAACGGGCAGCGGGCGCTTAGGGTTTTAGTGGAGAGCGGAGGGGCGAAGAATCTGGTGCAAGGCTTGGGCCTTAAATAGCCGGGGCGAGGCGAATCCACGGAAGAAACGGCGGCGGCGGTTATGACGCTGCGAGCTCGGACTCGGAGTCCGGTTGAAGACGATGCGGCGCGGACGGGCGGGCGCGAGATCGCAGCAATGACGATCCAACGGCGAAAGGCTGGCGCTGACTGCACGCGCGAGTGTGGCGAGAGAGCGACACGATCCGGATCCAAGGCGAGGGAGCGACGCGCTGCGCTTAAGTCGGGCGGATTGGAAAAGTGTTGGGCTTTGGCCCAGCACTGTTCCGAGGGATTAAAAATGGATTTTTCTTTTTAATAACTCCAGAAAATACAAATAACCAATAGAAAATAGCAAATGACTTTGGAAAAATTCCAGAAAATTCTATAAAATATATCCAAGCATATAGAATCTAAATAAAATAATTTTGACAATTGTTGATGTTGGGATTAAGCACATTAAATCAATTTATCCTTAAAGTCCATATTAAGCTTTTTAAATTAATATTCAAATAAATCCAAATGGTAAATTTTCTTACTACCATTATTTAAAAGATTTTTAAAGCTCTGAAAATTGGGATGTTACAATCTTTATGATTTTTGTATTCAATTTTTAGAGTTTATTTTTAGTGTTTTCGTTTGCGAGTAGACGTTGATACTTCGGGAGTTTTCGAGGAAGGATGAGTTAATCAAGTTCAAGACCAGTACCAAGACTTGTTTCAATGCAAGTTGTACCTTTGACCATGTTGAACCCAATTTTCTAAAATTACTTTGATTCAAACTATTGCATGCTATTTCAATTATTTAATTCTTTAAATTCTTTAGGATTAGTTATACAGTCACTTGATTATATCCACCTTGCTCATTGTAATACTATGATCCTTTGTCACCCTAGCTTGGTTAATTACTAGTTGGTATTATTATAGTATCAACGTGGGTTGGTTAGACACGATTAGTCTGCTTAGCCATTTAACGGGTTATTAATATCATTTTAAGTTGCAAATCTAAACTTGACTATGTGATTATAGAACAACTTTGTAGGAAGACTGTGTGATGTATGTTATCACTCGTTGATAGCATGTGTTGTACTTAACCAACAGGATGAGTAAAAATTTAGACCGAGGCAAGTGAAAAGAATTGTAATATCGTGGACTGTGTGCTGGGAAAATATGAATCTTGGTAATTTGGATAGAAATTGGTCAGTCTCGCCTTGATCAATTAAGGACATAACTTTGTGCGCCAATGAAGTGAGCCATAACTGTACGACCACATGTCTGGTGTGAGACATGCCTAACTTAGTAAGTCACGAAATTTTGACATTGACTACTCAGACATGTAGGTTAGACTGCGTGCCTGGGTAGATGTGTGGACTACTGTGTCGAGTCACATTTATGAATGATTCGTCGTCTCCGGATCTAACGGTGTGCTCAAGATCATCTCAAATCGCAAGTCGGCATCGTCGTTTTCCCTCTATTTTTAGTTGGGCTCCCCCCTTCCTTCGATTTCCCGTTTCCCGTTTCTTTATTTTGTTCAAAAAGTTTTTAGAAAAAAACGAGAATAGGTAGGAGCTCCCTATCTTTGATTTAAAGAAGGGGAGTGGGAACTTATCGTGTCCTTTTGGTTAGCCATTTTGCTCCTTTTGTTTGTCTTTGCAAATGTCACGAATGTCCCCTGATACAACAATGTTGTATCAAAAGAAAATAAGTGAGAAGTTCATTGCATTTGTTTTAATCGTTGTCCTATCTCACCATGCCATGCATCATTGATTTAGTATGGTGCTTAAATGTTATAAGAATTTGAAAACTACTAAAATTTCGTAAAATCGCATTACAATGGGACAAAAGATGATTACATCAAGTACTCCACCCAAATCCACAAAAACATGTCACTTTGGATATCGTCGGCCCTAAAATATAACTTTTATAATTAATTTATGTTGTAATATATTCATAAAGCCCAGTAAAATTATAAGATTATGAAGGTGATTTCTGAGACAGATCTACACATATAATTTTTATGTATTCAATCTAAATATTTTAAAAGATATCGATAGTTAAAGTTTCAAAAGTTTAACTACACGTATCCCAAAATAACATATTTTTGTGACCGCAGAGGTTATGCCAGAATGAAAAAAAAGATGCATTTACAAATCAGGTTCAAGATGCTCTACCGCATCAGGTAGGTTTATTTGTACATGTTTTATATGCTAGGAAGTAGGAAGCATTAAGTTAACTCATATTAATGGCGTGGAAACAAAAGCATTTTTCCGGTGTAACATAAGTACGAATGTGCGGTCTCTCCCGTTCAACTGAAGTTTGTACCTATTTAGGACACGAGAGTTTTCTCAATTCCTATATAAATTCAATAGAGTTTGAATTTTCTTTTCCTTTTTTGAGTGAACTCGTTCAGTTTGATACTAGCTCTCAAGTTTCTAATGGGCTCTACATAACCAGATAGCCCATCTAGCCTAGAGCACAGTAGCCCATTAGGATCTTCCCAATCTGCGCTCATACGCTCTACATAACCAGATAACACGGGGAGTTCCTCGATTGCAACAAGAATTAGGGCAAAAGGGGAAAAAAGAAAAGCTTCGCTCGCTCGTCGTCGCTCTCCTTCGGAATATCGGATCATGATGCCGTGCGAAGCGTGCGGCTGCGCTTGCCGCGCCGGCGGCGAGGCGCCCAAGGAGGAGCCTGAGGCGCCGCTACTGGACATCGAGACGGGACCCGGCCACACGACGGCGCCGCCGGACGTCGTGGAGGAGATGATGGAGAGGATCAGCGAAAGGATGGCCAAGTTCACCATCCGGGTACGTACTAATCAATCCCAACCAGTCATCATGCATTCATGGTTTGTTAAATCTGATCGACGGTTTGACTTTGCATGAACAAACCCTGCGTCGATTGGCATGTTATAGTAATATGTATGGCAGTTGTTCTAGCGATATTGAAGTTTAATTTGGTGAATTTAAATCGACGCTCAACAGCTCGAGCGATTGCACCTAGTACTTGCTTCGATGTCTTCTTTGAAGGTTACAGAAAATGCACATTTTGGTGTTGATATACCTAGAGCAACGATGCTACAATGCTGGGCTAATTATTTCCAATGGACATCAACAATTATACAATTATAGAAGCACGTGTTCGTGAAGTTTCGCTATATATAGTGTTCATATGTATAGATCAAGATAGAATCATGGAGGATTTGAATCATATTGTACGAGTACTCATAGTGTTCTGTTAAAAATCCTTTTGAAAGTTGTTTTAAAAAATCCCTTTGAAACGCTTCAATTCTTCCATTTGTACTATAGATGAAATAAGGAGATACCGCAGGAAAATAGGGACAGTATCCAAACTAGAGAAATTTGTGTCCTTGTGTTTCGGTGTTTTTGTTATTCACTATGACATCATCATTCAATTTGATGGTTTGATTCATGACACGCTGGCGCTAGTATTATACCGCTATGGACTAGTGTGTTCCTATAAATTGTTTGAATTAGTTGTTTTTCAAAGGTTGTTTGAGCTACTTTATTTGTTATATGGATAGTTTTTGTGTAGTGCAAGAAGGGTAGGTACAAACATATTGGTACAAATTGAAAGAGTTCATGCCAAGTGATCACCAGTTCACCACTAGCTAGAACCCTGCCTCCAAATCTACATTGATTTTGGGCATTTGATGCTTCGAGTTTCAAATTTGAAACTAGACACTAGCTAGAGCTTGCCCACACTGAAAATACAGAACAAATGTCCAAAAAATATCAATAATAGAACACTGACAAATTGCAAATATTTGAATCCAGAACAAAAGTCTGTAAAGATTAAATGATAATCATCATTTGTAGCCGTCCAAACAAAATCAAAGCACATCATTTGTACGCTGTTGATGATTACTCCACAACTGTTGAGCAATGCTTGCTCGAATTCGCTCACCGGCAGCTCATTCTTCATCTCGTATATTTGTTTGACTTCTTACTTGTTGATCACCACGGTCACCATCTGCTATGTTCCCTCATGCTCATAAAGCCCAAACAACTCATCGTTTCGTGCGATGCTACGGCAAACAGATGAATTTTAGACCAAAGGATTTTTTTTTTCCTCTCTGGATGTGGAATTGTGGATGCCAGTCTTTGGATTTTGGAGAAGCTATGCCAATTTCTTATTGTGTTAGACCACGGTTCTAGTATCTTGGTATTTTTGGTGGTGATCATTGGCATTGGGTTAGGGGTTAATTTTTGCTTCATGTTGTTGCTTCTTGTATGCAGCTGGTCTTTAAATTGCTAATCCCACTAACTAATCATTGTACTCTACTGTACTGTGACCATCTGCTTTCAATAGAACAAGTGAATTTTGGAGTTTGGACGATTTGAGTCACTATAGAAAGTTTACCATATGGAGTGCTTAGCTAAAAAAAAAATCTACCTACCATTCCTCTAAAAAGATAAGCTTTTTATCGGAACTTTGGGGACAAGAAAAATGGGCAAATCTCATGGTTCCCGTAGCACACAAACCCGCTATACCTTCTAATTTTATCTTAAAGGAAAAATTAGTTATTTGCTACTCCATAGAGTGGCACTTTAACATTTGCCACTATAGAATGTAATTGATCATTTGCTATTATGTATGTTGGGTAATATAGATTTTCCATTCTCGTATTTTCCCAGCATTTTTCGTTATTTCCCTTAGTTTAGTCCACTTGAAAAGACTGTTTTGCCCCTACAGTTGGTTCTAAGGATTAGCTGCTGTTAGGTCCGGTCGAGCCTGTTGGACCCTATCACCATAACTTTTAAATTGGATCTACTTGTAAATTGCTGTATGGTTTTTTAATCGGTTTTTAAGGATTATAAGTAGTTGGGCCCGCATGTCAGAGTAATATTGAGAGGGAGAGAAGGAAGCCAGGGCATCGTCTTCTTCCTCTAGATAGGCGCGAGGACGACGTGGAATGCCCGGGTTAGGTCGCCCGGCGGCGACGGTGGGTGGTGGCGAAGCTCTGAGAACAGGAAAAACGGAATGAGGGTGACAATAAGAAAATAGTGGTGGTGGCAGTTTGCGGAGTTGGGCGCTAGAGGCATGGTAGCGGCGAGCAGGGCGACGATTTTTCTTCGTGTACTCGTGGGGGCGGTGGTGCGATAGTTAGAAGCAACAGGTGAGTGTCGAAAAGTAGAACACTTCAAGAGGTTTCTCCAATAAGATTCTTTTCGAGAACATGCAAAAGCTTTGCCCGTCATTTCATTAAGAGAGAAAGAAAAGAGCTCAACAATAGACTTTACAACAGCGTGATGCGAAACGGGCATCCGCAAACTAAAAACAAACGACAATCAAGAGGCACACAAACAACACAATGGAAAACGACAAAATCCACTCTTCCAAACAGGAAGCTCTAGCTTGACTCCAAAGCGAACCTTCACTTCTGATTTCATTCAAAATTCCTTGCAGGCTACTATACATGCTATTAAAAACCTTTGCATTCCTTTCCTTCCAAACTGGCCATAGAATCAGTACTATTAATGTGTCAAAACTCTTTCTTCGATCTTTGATATCCAACCTTCTTGGAGAACTCCAATATGAAAATTTCATGACTCCATCTGGCAACAGATCACCATGGCCTGAGTTGGGCAAAATAACAAAGCAAACTTGCTTGGCCACCACACACACGTTCAATAAAAAGATGTTGAATGGTTTCTTCTTCTTGATCACATAGCACACAAGACTAAGGATGATGCAGCCCTCTCCTTCTCAGTCTATCCATTGTCCAACATCTATTTTGTATGACCAACCAAACAAAAACTTACATTTCAACAGCGCCTTTGATTTCCATAGTTGCTTGCTGCATGGCATTCTCACGGATCCATGAAAAAAAAAACTTATCATCTAAGTTTGCAGTGTATACATGCGACGAAGACCATCACCAGTACAAAGCATCTGTTCTTTCTTCGATCAAGTTTACCTGTGCTGTCCTGTTGTATAGCAACAGAAACTCTTGCAAAGCCAAAACTGAAATCCCCCCTTTTATATCTTGGATCCAAGTGCTATTTGTGAGAACTTTTTCTACATTTCTTTTCTCTTTAACTTTTCACTGACTAGCTCCCACATATTTGGTGCGAAAAGCTTAATTGTTCAGAAACGCAACCAAGAAGACAAACGATGATGGCGAAGCCCAAACATAAGGAAGAAAAGATACCGATTTGGTGCACTACATGCAGTAAAAGTCAAATTAATTTGGGTATTTGGGTGCGAAGAGGGTGGAACATGATATGACGCGAAGGGATGTCGATGTAACTCACTGGAGTGAGATCGACGAGGCCGGTCGCGATCGGAGCTCAGGCAGCAAGGGTACTTCGGCGTTGGAGCGCTCCTCGGGTGATCTCCAGAGAGGAGGTGAATACGGGAGAAGAGCAAAGCGAAGAGGATGGGAACCTTGGGTGGCCTTTTGTAGGTGAAGAGTGAGGCTGCATGAGGGGGGCAGAGCACATCATGTCGCAAGATGGCAAGGCTGCGGATGCTTGCTGAAAGCAGGTGAGGATGGGACGGCAAAGCGAGCCTCAGAACATCGAACAGCTTTTGGGTGCAGAGGAGTCGTTTTCTTAGTGTTGAGCAATGACCTCCAGGCTTCTTGGAACGGACCAGAGGGAAAAACGGTCTTTTTTAAGTGGGCTAAAATATGGAAAATAATGAGAAATGCTGGGAAAATTCGAAAATGGCAAAATCTGAATTACCCAATGTGCAGAGAGGCAAATGATCGATTACATTCTATATAGTGGTAAATGCTAAAGTGCCACTCTATTGAGTGGCAAATAATTTATTTTATCTATCTGAAAACATTCCTGCAGGAAAAATTCGATAACCATCCAAACAATAGTTTTGGCAAATCTTGTATATTATACAATTCATCTAGA
Organism: Hsuehochloa calcarea; assembly: GCA_036346395.1. NCBI lineage: Eukaryota > Viridiplantae > Streptophyta > Magnoliopsida > Poales > Poaceae > Hsuehochloa > Hsuehochloa calcarea. The sequence continues at coordinate 23,437,783 of CM070613.1, forward strand.
TCGGGTTGGGTTGGATTGGATCTACCATCTAATTCCTGTTTATTCCTTAAACCTGTATTTTTTTTTCTTTTTTCCAAATCCTTATGTTGTTCTTTTGTTGGCCTGTTATTCTCTTGGGTTTATATTCATATGCGAAGTGAAACTTTTGTTTTTTGAAAAACGTATGCTAACTGAAACTTTGCCTGGTTGCAGGGATTGTTGGTCTTACTGTGGGTGTATTTGTTCGATTCCATGAAAAGATATGTGATCAATCACACTGGCGGAGATACATGGTTTAGTACGTTTGTTGTGATTGTTATCGCCGTACCTCTGGCTGATCTCTTTGTCATTGTGGGCCAGGATTTGAATGGATTTAACCCACGGCGGAAATAATTTCGTATTGAGCTACGGAGGATTAGTTACGATGTGTATTCATCGAACTCATTTTACTTTGATTTGTTGAGGCTTGATGTCCTATTTTGAACCTTTAATTAGTTTTGAGTAGCGGAAAGGGTTGTTCCTTTCTTTTGTTTTTATAGCTAGGATTCGAACAGTGGTCTTGGTAATAATTGGAATGGCAGAAAAAGTTTGACTGAAAGGCAGAAGAAACGGCAGAGTTCTCTCAATATGAAGGGGCACAATTCGTAAAATCCGCTCCAAGAGTGGCGTTTCTCGTAACGTCACTTTGAATAATGCACTTCTCAGAAAAGAAATTCCAGAAGGCATGTAAGTGAAAAGGTATGACCTAAACTAGAGCTCGATGATCATACGTATTGCTCCTCTACAAGCACTACATGATACCGGTTCTCCAAACGATCCAAGCCCACGCTTAATGAGTTAAAAGAGAATTCAAATACGGTAGGTATGCGTCCGTGTTAGTTCCCAAGATTAGCGACCAACACGTTCATACCATCATTAACGTCAATCACAGTTATACAACATTCATACATTGACAAATTGAAAGATATACAACATAGTAGTTTAAGTCTACATCTATTATAAAAGTGTTGGACCGAAGGGCGACTAGAGAGGGAGGGGGGGTTTGAATAGGAGCACGCTCACTTTTTCACAAATAATGGATTCAACACAAATTTCACTCCAGTAGCTATGTAAGCTATGAAGATCAGTATATCAGTACAGCGGAAGACTAATATTGAATCCAATAAAAACCCATAAGTAATATTACAAAAGACCAAACACAAGATAACAAAACTCAGCAGATCACGGCCGGACCACGGCTTAAGGGCGGTCGGATCGATTTCTGTTTGATTCGACCGGTGGTGCTTGGCGATTCGATCACCGGCCTCCGTAATGCAGATCAAACAGTAGATGGACGAAGTTGCAAATAGATGAAACTTTTGATCTACAACTCCAAATTTGATGAAACTTGGAACACACGTTCTCTATGATATCAGAAAGCTATTCCAATCGAAGATTGTGATAATTCTTGGAAGAATAGAGATCCTTTTCGTTTGATCGAAGAAGGGTTCAAAACCGGGTCAAAACGAAAACTTGATCCATGATCTTGCTCGTGGGTGAATGATGATCCAGATGATCCTAGATAGGTTCCCACACGTCACAGCAAGCTAGATCACGTGGAGAATTCAATCAAAAATTCACGGATCAAAGAAAGACTCAAAATCATCAAATATATAGAAAGAACGCATTGAGACAAAACATTGATCACACTTTCCTTTGATTGATTGATATGATATGGGCCTACAGCCTCTCCATTAATGGAGGACAATGCTCAATCCAAGAGCACGAAAATCACATCAAACTATTAAGAACTCTAGCCTTCATAAAAGCTCTCCCTAAGAAAATTAGGGTTTACAAAAATAGCAAAAGAGACGAAGCAGAGGTGCAGCCACCTCCCTCCCCTATTTATAGTGGAGGCTTAGACCTTCTAGAAGTTTGACTCTATTGTGCTCCCGTTAAGGCCCAAAATAAACGGGACACTTACGCACGTATTTTAATGCGCCGTCTTTAACACCCATTGACCTAACTAGCTACACCTAGCACCATCTTGCGCCTTGGATTAGCTAATAGGTCACCCTTGTCCATCTTGCACCACGCTTGAGTACATTGACCTCACCCGGCATCGTCGATCGTTCTGGACCTCAGCTCTCCAAGCCTAGTCCCGATCATCCTCGCCGTTGACCGTCGTTGACCACCAAGCAATCTGCACAACAATAGACAAGTAAACCGAATTTGGGAACATGTTCTTCACAACTTGACTCATGTTAGTCAAAACATGCATCATGCAACATATATGCCCTGAAACTCATGACTTGGACCTAAGAACCGAATATCGTCGCCACGACGGGCGACGAACCAAGTGAAAACCGGGGCCGGTCGATCACAAGACTCGGCCGGGTCGACCGCTGGTTTATTGGCCGGTCGATCGCCAACTATTGGCGGTCAGATCGCCAAGACGACTTAGCCGATTTTCAACCTATGAAAACCGAAACCTACTGGAAATTTCAAACCAATAGAACTTTTGACTGGAGACTCCAAAAATTATGAGACCAAGTGCAATAGAATCCCCTCTCTTGCCTACACTCTCTATTTTTGGCCCAACTCAAACCCTCACTTTGGTAACTGGCTAGTCAGTGCCTGTGGCGGTCGGCCGGCCATGAATCGGTCGACCGGTAACCCTAGCTTGGTCAAAGCGGTTAGCCTCGACATCATGCCAATTTTGCCGAAAACACATGAAACGATAAACCGTTAACGCCATTTCCAATTGTCACATCATCATAAGATCTGGAGCATATCCCCATGATATCCACAAAAAGAACCGACTGGCCAAATTCAATTAAACACATTAAGTAGCAGCGGAAGTAAGCAAAATATTCAAAAGTCCAGCAATGGTGTGCCCCCATAACCCATAGCAACCAACTAGGAGTTAGATAATAGCACTATTCGTTAGCGTCGCCAAAATCAGCTCTAACAAACTCGTCGAGTGGAGACTCATCCTCACCTGTATTTGCAGCAATCGGGTTAAGTACAAAATGTACTCGCAAGTCTTACACAAAGGAAAAATTAGTTATGTATATAGGACAATCAAAAGATGGCATTAGTGGCTTAGTTTTACGAAAGACGTAACAATTTTCATCCTACACATACTAGTTTTAAAATTACCATTTAGAAATCAAATTTGAAGTAGAAGTAAAACATGTGACCAAGTTGTACATTGATAAACAAATAAATCAAACAAAAAGCAAAGTGGTTGTCCACTTTGATAAACTAAAATGCATGAACACCCATTCATACCGAATACCAAGTTGTAACCATGCCAATTTTAACTTAAAGTTTAATGATGACGTCTCACAAATCAAGTGTTGTCAGACTTCACCATTTAAAGTGGTTTATGGTCGAGATCCCCTGACTTTGCGTTATTATCATTTAGGAACCAGCAAGTTGCCGACAGTGGACCAACTTTTACAAGAACAGGATGCTTTCTTGATTGAGATTCATGATCGTCTACTTCTCGCTCAACAAACATATAAATGACATTACGACAAATATCATAGGAAGCTGGAATTTTTGGAAGGTCAATTGGTGTGGCTTTGTTTACATAAACACCCTATCGCTTCCTTGTTGTAGTTTGTCCAAGGAAAATTAGGACCCCGATATTTTGGACCTTATCAGATTCTGCGTGTAACCGGGTCAGACTTTAGGAGTTCCCACGAACCTAATGGGCCCTTTTGGGCTTGTTTGGGAACTGAAATCCCGTTCGGGATCTCGGCCAATTCCTAGGGATGGAAATCCATAGGGAAAGTTTGCTCAAGTCAGTGAGAAGGCCCGTTTGGATGCCCGCAAGACACGGATTTCACCCCCCCAATCCACGCTGTTTCCGCCGGGAAAAAAACATCGACTCCCCATGTCGAGCAAGCTCTCCCCGTCGCGTCGCCTCTCCATCGCGCACCCCATCTCGGCCTTGCGACGACGCTCGCAGCTCACTCGCTCGCGCGAGTGGGAGGAGGCTCGAGAGCCACTCCACGCCGACATCGACACAACCAAGACCTGCGATGTCGACCCGGGGATGGCCTTCCCGCGCACTATGGTCTCGAGGCTGGAGGCCCCCGGCGTTAGGGTCGAGGTCGAGCTCGTGCTGTGCGCCGTCGGCTTTGTTGCTTCTTGGCGATGAATCTTGGGGGAGTTCGCTCAGATTTGGTAAAAGATTTGAGTTCTTGGGTGGTCAAAGTCGGGTTCTTGGGGCGAAATCGGGTTGGGGTTGGGTGGTAAGATAGATCTTTGCGCTGATTCAGGGGTTTCTTGGCGTAGGATCTAGAGTTTTTGGAGGTGGTGGTGGGTTTGCGCGCCGGGAGAAATGGCGGCACTGTGGCGGCTTGCGGAGAGGATGACTAGCGACATGCTAATCGGCCCGGACTGGGCCGTCAACATCGAGCTCTGCGACATCATCAACATGGATCCCAGGTCTGGCCACCCTCTCTGTGTATCTTGTCTCTGATTTGTTTGAATTAGTATTATTAGTATATCGTGTTAAGAAGTATAGCTGATTTTCTACTTTGTTCATCCTGGGGGATTAGGATTTGCGTATCAGTTGTGGTTTTGGGTCAGATTAGAGATCTTAATACCAGCTGTGCTTCTTTTGTTGGATTGGATTGCTCTGGGTTTGTTATGTGCTTATTTTCTTGGTGATTTGTTTTCCTTGGAAGTAACAAGGACCAATATAGTATCCACATAGTATGATTTAGTACGGTCAATTTTGAGTATTAACGTGAGATGAGTTTGAACGAAAATTCCTTTCAATATTAGACTTTCCATCTATGAATTTTCTCGCTTGTTGTTTGACTACAGGTCATAGCTGAGCATCTTTCGGTAGAAGAGGTGGCTGGTATAAAGGATATGTTTGAAAAGATGGATCTAAACAAAGATAATATGATTAATTTTGAATTTTTGATGAACTGAAGCTTGGTCCGCATAAGCTTGGGCACCAAATGCTTGATGCAGATGTCCAAATACTAATGGAAGCTGTGAGTAGTGAAATCTTTCTTTTCCTTCGTTCCAAAAACTTCAAGACAGTATTCAAGAGAACGGTTCAGTAGCCTCAGCTTAAAGCTGCAGAAGGATGGATCGTTGCAGATAACAAGTACCCAGTAGATGATAACACAATAGGCAAGTTGTGAATTCCAGATGAAAACCTTGTGTAATTTCCCTGGTTCTTTGTACCTATTTAGACCCCGTTTAGAACACGAGAGTTTTCTCAATTCCTATACGAATTCAGCAGAGTTTGAATTTTCTTTTCCTTTTTGAGTGAACTCGTTCAGTTTGATACTAGGTCTCAAGTTGCTAATGGGCTCTACATAACAAGAATTCCCAAACAACAAGGATTTTGTTCCCAGACGGGAAGATTTTCCCTTGGGGTTGAAGGGGCTTTTATATACCTTGGATTTTGAGTTCTGGTTTTTAAAACCCTTTGTGATTTGTTCCAGAGAGAGAGACACTATGGATGAATGCGGATATCCTGGTTAGTAATGGTTTTGAAGATACAACGGATGTACTTATGTGCAATCTCTCCTATTCAACCGAAGTATGAACTACGAATGTGCGATTTCTCCGTTCAACTGAAGTACGAATGTGCGGTCTCTCCGGTTCAACTGAAGTTTGTACCTATTTAGGCCCCGTTTAGAACACGAGAGTTTTCTCAATTCCTATACGAATTCAGTAGAGTTTGAATTTTCTTTTCCTTTTTGAGTGAACTCGTTCAGTTTGATACTAGCTCTCAAGTTTCTAATGGGCTCTACATAACCATATAACACGGGGAGTTCCTCGATTGCAACAAGAATTACGGTTTTTTTTTAAAAAGCTTCGCTCGCTGGTTGTCGCTCTCCATATGATGCCGTGCAACGCCGCGCGCTCTCAAAAATTTCTTTTTTAAAATGAAAAGTGTGCAGCATCCTCCTCTCAAAAAAATAAAATAAAAAAAGTAGCATTCTCGCACTCTTAACTAATGTGAGGCACAAAAGTAGGAGACAAAACCCATCAAATCAAAGTATAATGAGTTCAATGTGCACAACACTGGGACTTCGAAAGTTTTTATGCAATACTTGCTCAACACAGCTCAGGACTTGTTTGGAACGCTGGATTTTTTCCCCCCTGTTCATGGGGGAAATAAACTGATTCCTGTGAAACGCGTGGATTTTTTTCTTGCTCAACACAGCTCAGGAAATAAAGATCCACGCTCACGCTCACAAGGCAAAAGCACCATGAAACGGCTACAATGATAAGAATCAAAGGAAACAGGGTCAAACTTACTACTACGTCGCTCTGGCTGACCACAAATCTTCTAAATAAATCGATCGTAGACACCCACAGTACGACCACCAATCCCTGCAAACCAGGCAAAGTTTCAGTTAGCATTTTGCAATATATAAACTAGAGACTAACAGACCAACATAATAATTAAAGGACTTATTCGGAACAAGGAAATTAATACAGGATTATGGAGAAAAAAAACACAGGAATTTGAAGGCACAGACAATCTAATGTAGACGACTTATAGGACACAAAAGTTGTTAGTTCAAAAGAGTTGTTTGGAGGTTCAATCTAGAAAATTAGAGGAAGGTTTAAGATAATATAAGGAAGTATATATATAGCATTGCATTTGAAAGAGTTGACTAGAAAATCCCAAGTCCAAGTCTTGATAATATCGTCGTAGCGTGCAGTTCTTGAAAAATATGTCGAGTATCAAAATATTTCCTCCCATTCGGGGTCGTGCGGCAGCCCATAAAACACAAGGTGCAGGGGCTGAGAAAGTAGATGCAAGCGAGAGCAAAGTCGACTGCGACAACACGGCGAAGAAGATGATGAAATCAACAGGAATAGAGAGATCTGTCAAATCAAGACGAAGGGAAATGGATAGAAGCATGGAGACGTAGATCATCGAAGCCCGAGACGACGGCGACACAGTGCATAAGAAGCGCAGCAGAGGCGCAGTGCGGAAGAAGAGCGGCGGCTGTAGAAATTCGGGGTCGACGGCTCAGAGAGAAGCGGCTGCATCATAACGACTTCTACGATCTGCAGCGGCTCAGAGAGAAGAGTGGCGACTGCGGCTATGCATAAAGGAGACGAAGAGGGCCACAGTCGATCCAAGACGACGGACCGTGGCTAGCAAAGCAATCAATTGGCTGACAAGGAAATTTATGGACTAGCACGGCTTAGACGACCTCAATGATAAAGTGTTACAGACTTGGATGGACTCAAAAGGGAAAAAGGATTCAAAGAGCAGCGGATACTAGCAGCAGTACCCTTTAAGAGCGGAAGATGCAAGAAGCCAAAGCCACAGAAGCCGAAGCGAGTTGTGACCCTGTTTAGCACAGCTTCTGCTTTGGCTTTTGGGTGAGAAAAGCCAGAAGCCGGAGCGAGTTGTATCTAGGCCCTGTTTGGGACGGCCCGCTTCGCCGAAAAGCGCGGCCGTCCCAAACGGAAGGCTTTTCACAGCCGCTTTTCTCCAAAGCGGCTTCGTGTTACAACGCGCGGAAGCCGCCCACGGAGAGCTTCCGTGGCTTCCCGCAACCTCCGTTCTGAAATTACCCACGAAGTTCAGAGGTAATTATCCGTCGAATGCCACTCCATAAAACCTCGCCAGCCCGCTCAGCTCCCTCCTCTCACGCCAGCCCGCCAGCCTCCTCCTCCCCGCTGGCCTTCACCCCGACGCTCGCGTGGCCCAGATCGAGATCAGGACTAGGATCTTGCCCGCGGCTGCCCTCCTCCTCCTCGGAGCCTCGGGCTCCCTCCTCCTCTGTCGCCGCGATGCCTCCTCCCTCATCCCCCAACACGTCCCCTCCTTCTTCGGCTCCCTCCACCGGCTTGCGCTGCGGCGGCGCCTCCTCCCCTAGATGTGGCACCTCCTCCCCCAACTCCCTCGGTCCCTCCTCCCCCGATGCGGCGACGCCTCCTCCTTCGTCTCCCTCCCCTACCGCCGCCTCTGTTTTTCGTTTCTTTTTTACTTTTTTCTGTTGTAATTAAATTCTTTTGTAATAATTGTTTATTTCAATAATTATTTAGTGTAATAACTAATCATTGTAATAATTTTTTTAGTAATAATTTATTGTGTTTATTTATGTAATATTTATTTATTGTAATAATTGCTGTTAATTGTCGTTTATTACGCTAATTGTGCTAAATTATGGTATATTGTGTTAATTGTTGCAAAAAATGCAATCAGTTGCGTTAATTACAATAGTTGTCGTCAAATGCAATCAATTGTGGTAACCAGCGTTAATTGTGGTAGTCATCGCCAAATGTGACCAATTGCGCTAGTTGTTGTTAATTATCGTTAAATGTCGTCAATTGCGGTAGTTGTCGTCAATTGTGGCAGTTGTTAATTGCGTTTAGCGTCGTTAATTATCGTTAGTTCTCGTTGAATATTGTTAATTACGTTAAACAATATCAAACAAGTCGGTACTGTCCTCATGGGCATTTCAGACATTTTCCATCTCAGAAACTACAACCAGCCTACCTAAAAGCCAGCCAGCCAAACACCAAACTTCTTCAACCCAACCGTTCAGCCTTGCAGCCCAACCGTAAGCCGCTCTTCAGAAAAACCACAACCGTGCCAAGCAGACCCCTAGAGGAGAGGCTGAAGCCAGAGCCGGAGAAGCCGAAGCCAGCTGTACCTAGAGGAGAGGCTGAAGCCAGGGCCAGAGAAGCCGAAGCTGCAGCTGGTAGAGAATCCGGAACCGGTGAAGCCGGAGCGGCTCTAGCCAGATCTAGTTATAAACCAGATCATACACTCTTCATCTCTTCCAGCAGACTTCCCTCTTCTTCCTGTGACCAGCTCGGTGACGCAGGCGACGAGGAGTAGAGCCGAGCCCAGCGGGACATGGGTGGGCGACTCATACGGCGACCAAGCCTGAGAGTGCGGCGGCTCGATCCGGGGTTGCACGGATGGCTCGGAGTAGATCAGGCGAAGCAGCCGGGTGGCACCTCGGTCCGAGCCGGATCCGGAGTAGGAAAGGTGGCGGCTCTCGCGAGCTAGATCCGGAGGCGACGGTGCCTCGGTCAAGGGTGGATCCGAAGCAGGCCGACGAGCACGAGCGCGAAGTCAGCACCTCGAGGCAAGGACGTCGCTAGCTTGCTGCTTATTGTGCTACTAGTTCTACTAAAGAAAAATACTACGACTAGAGGGAGGCCGCCCCCAAGTGGAGATTGCTCCTCCCAGGGTAGCGGTAGCTGAGGACGGGCGAAAGTTAGGAGAGAACCTAGTGCTCTAATACCATGCTAGATGAAGAGGGATAGTGCAAATGTGAATAATTAGTTGTATTACAACAGCCCAAGGGGCAATATAGTACAAGGATACACACAAAAGTAAACCCAAAATTGGAATGTAATACCACACCACAAATACCCTTAACAGAAACAAACCAGCGGAACTGAATTAACAATGATGGTGATGATGATGTAGTTGGTCATATTAGAGGACGAGGGATCACAAAGGCACCAACAAAGAAGACAAAGGATCTTTCCAACCTCTACTAGACTGCCAGTACGGAAGTTTGTTGTCTACTTGCTAAGGCAAAACTCTATCGTATCTACTTGTCCAGCCTCTTGTTATGATGTTAGATTGTTCACGACTTAATATTGGCAAGATTGGTTTTACTACACCAATTAATCATTATTAGCTGATGTTGCACTGAGTGCAGCATTGACATATAACCCATCATCAAGTAATTAAGCAAAGATTATATTTGCTAAACTAAATTTGCATACATGGAACTAGTTTATATATAACCCACTGAGAGCTAGCTTACATAGCAAATATTTGAATTACTTGCTGGCCTTTGCTGCAGTTACCCTTACTAGAATTGTGTTATGATTGATTTGATCGATTCACTCACGCTGACTGCAGGCTAACTGGTCATTGCTATTTCTTGGTTGAGCGGATGATAAATTTGGTCATTCATTTTATTTGAATCTCCATTGGCTTTGATTGAACTAACTATATATCATCCTCTCCATTCCAGTTGTTCCTGCTTCATTTTTCTTGCATGAATACTTCATATATGATATACCCAAAAGGAGTGCATTGATCCCTATGAAAGTTTATAATCCTAGTCTTCAAAGAAGTTTATAATCCTGAACACAATCCTTGTCTTATTTCTTTATATCTCGATTGATTTCTTGTATCGTAAGTTAGTGATTTTTTTCCCTTATGTTTCAGATCTCGCTAGCTTTTATTATCCAACAATTTCTTTGTGGAAAATAATATGTCACTTCAGATTTACAGTGTTTTGCCAAAATGCTAAGCTGCGGTACTGCTTCGAATGGGTACTAAATGGTTAATTTGGTTTCTATTGTATTTCATATATCTTTTCTGTTTTTCCTTTTGAGATTTGAGTTATCTAGTAATTTGGCCATTTCGTTATTTCGAAGAGATTCGTTTTATTTGTAAAGAACATATATCACTGTAGAAAAGTATCTTGGGGACAACTATAAAATGCTTAGGAAAGGCTTGTGGAGAAAAGCTATATCGGTTTTCATGGATATGTGTTATGTAGTACGTTGCAGAATCATATGCCTATTTATTCCTAAGGTAGAAACAGAAGAGCGGGGATTTCTTCCCTTTTCCCCTTTTTTGTTATTACTTTTAGTAATTTGTATCTAGTGTGCAAGAGGTACATGTATGCTCTGCATAACACATTTTATTTCAATTAACAGGTTTTATTAAAATAATGTAATTCCATAATTCTCTAACAGAACTAAAACCAAAAGATAACCTTTTACTTCTATTTATACTTAAGGACTAGCACTTGTTTGAGGACAAAGTATTTCTCATGGGTATCGTATCAAAGCCTCTATCTCTGGTTAAAGTTACTACTTTTTCCCCCCGAATGAACCCAATACAGTTATTTCCAATTACCAACCACATGTCACTGTTCGCCGTAGTTTTACAATTTGGTGTGGCTTCTGAGTTCTGACCAAGTTTGTACGTTCATTTTAATTAGCACTTCACGTGTACCTCCTCTTGTTTGACATCAGTTACATATAATGAAAATTTTGCTTCCTCAGTTGGATCAGTTCACATGTGATAGATAGCACTAAAATCATATCTGTAATTATCTCTGGTTTCAGGTAAGAAATCAGATCACTATAAATTATTTGATTTGGGATTTGGGATCACACGGCGACGTTCAGGAAGGCCTTTGTTGAAGGGTCAAGGGCATGGGTGATGGAGGAGAAGCTACAGAAGTTCAGGCTGTCAGAGATCAGGCAGCAGCTGCGTCGGATGGACCTGATGGAGGAGACGGCGAAGATGGTGCTTGATGCGCTGGAGGGCACCGACTGACTAGGTTGAAATTGACATACTGTTGGATTTTGGAGTGCATGGCCCGGTGAGTACGCCGCTCAAAAAGGGCAATCGGTGTCTCTGTTGCCTAGAGTAGTCCTGTTATAATGTGCCTCGATCAAATTTAGGTCCAGAACAAGGAGTAATGGCTCCCTTGCTCGCTATCCTCTGTGAAACGTTGCGCTTTATTTTGCTTAGTTGCTAACATATGTGCTATTCGTTATGTCATTGCTATGTTTCTGGTTAGTGCTAATCAGTATTTCCATCTTTAGCATAAATGCTTTTTTTTATTTCCCTTGTCAGGTTTCAACTACTTCTGTCACTAGGAATATCGTTGTATTTAATCCAGGCAGAATTCAATTTAGCCTGGTGATTGCTAGGTTCATGCACCAGGATGAACTGAAATACAAGCTTGGTGCTTACTAGTTGCTAGGTTCTTGCAGCAGGAGGAACGGAAATACAATGTTTTGTGGAAATGATACATGTTGGAGTGGTCGGGTAGTCAAATGGAATTATCTACTTGTACGTAGTTAATCATCCCATGACTATTCTTAGGGTCAGTGAGATTTTTTTTATTCTCTTTAGACTTATGGCCTGTTCGATTTAAGTTCTTGGATTGAGAATGCCTCTTTCCGGATATACAGTGATCCCAACACTATTTTATTTCCCCTATATCATTAGGAACACATTGAAATTTCATAACATGTATTGTTATAGAATGAACCTATAGTGGTCTCTTAATAAGCAATGTGACCATCAGCTGTGATTAGAAAGCGAGAATGGTGCAATCTGTAGAAAAATATTTTAGTGCAGTTCCAGTGCTTGTGTTCTGTGGGAAGATGTCGGTAGAAGAAGGGAGTGATGGTAATTGGTAATAAGTTAACAGAGTGGTCGTCTGAGATGAGTATGGTTGGAACAAATAGCTTCAACATAAAGTAGGTAAGGTTGAGGACTATAGGGTCTCATTTCCATGTTGAATCTTATATCTTGTTGGCATGCTCCTGATGAAGTGATGATTGATTGACCTAAAGGGGTTGCTTGCTGGGGCAAATGTCATCGTGCAGCATTGAGTCATTTACAATTAAGGTCCGGTAGGTTTTTGCAAATACGCCTAATAAATTTCAGTTTCATGTGTGAACTCTGAACCTTACAGAAGAAAGGATATATATGAAGAAATTTTATCTAAAGATGGGTTAACCTTTTCTAATGGCATCTAGTCTAGCATTCCTTGTGATTTGGGATGAAGGTCATTTTTATTCTTGAAAATGGTGCAAACTGGGATAATGGGTCCCAGTAGCTCGGTAATGTTATTGTTCTCTGTGTGCCATTTTAGGTACTAACATAACTTCGTCTTGGAGTTATCAAATGCTGATTGATGTTTCCTTTGTGTACCCTGATTTGCCTTTGAGATGATTACCCTTGATGAATCTTAGTTGTATGTCGCTGGAGTCTATCATAATCAGAAAGGATTGATGGATATCTTGCTCATCATTCTTGATGCTGGGAACTTGTGACCATGACCCCATGAGATGGATTGAAGTAGCACATCAGGATGAGCATGCCGAAAGTTGTTATGAACCTCAGGATTCAAGCAGGAAAGTATCGTAAGCCTCATTCTTATATGGTTTGAGCTAGTTGCGAGTTCTTAAGCTGTTTAATGACGCATCTGTTAGTGGGTCTGTCTTGTGGGTTAGGAGATTTCTTCCCTTTCCCCCTTTTTTTGTTATTACTTTTAGTAATTTGTATCTAGTATGCAAGAGGTACATATATGCTTTGCATAACACATTTTTATTTCAATTAACAGGTTTTATTAAAATAATGTAATTCCGTAATTCTCTAACAGAACTATAACCAAAAGATAACCTTTTACTTCTATTAATACTTAAGGACTAGCACTTAAGTTTGAGGACAAAGTATTTCACATGGATATCGTATCAAAGCCTCTATCTCTGGTTAAAGTTACTACTTTTCCCCCGGATGAACCCAATACAGTGATTCAATCTCTGGTTATTTCCAATTACCCACCACATGCCCTAAAAAACGAAAATCGGCCAAACCGAATTTATCGGTGCCCCCGCTAAAAATCAAAACCGGCTACCGAAACCCTGCCGGTGACCGAGCTAGGTTTTAAGTTTCGGCATTGATCAGATTTGTTCAGCTCCGCATGCTAAAAATCGTGCAATTAAGGTTGTGATGAACTAGTGATCGATTTGTAACGTACGTACCTGGATGACGCACTTGAGGAGCCTGGCTGCGCGCCTGTGCCTCATCGCCATCTCGGCCGTCCACATCTCCCCCTCGGCCTCCGGCGGCGGCGCCGTGGTGTGGACGGGTGGTCCCATCTCGAGATCCAGCAACTGCGCCTCCACCTCGTCCTTGGGCGCCTCGTGGTCGGCGCGGCAAGCGCAGCCGCACGCACCACACGGCATCGATGAGATTCGACCGGGAGCCGTTCGTAGCGACGAGCGAGCGAGCCAACAAACGTTGCAACCCTAGCTGATCGTGGATGATATGCGTCCATATTTATCAGGCTCAGGGCTCCATTGATAGGTTCAAAGCATTAGGCCAGGCTTTTTTGGGCCGGCCCACGGTACATGTACCCACGTATACATGTAAAAAACCATGTTCTTCTATGTGGAATCGTTTTGGTATTTCTAGGCTGAGGATCGTATAATTGGACGGTAGGACAAACTGCATCTCTACAAATTGGGCAAATGCATAGGGATTTGTATAGAGCAGACATAGTAGAGACTAGAGACATAGAATAAAACATAAGGACAAATGAAGTAACTAATGTGTCACCATGCTACTAAAAATGAAGCAAACCGGCTGACACGCACTACATGAAATTACTCATGTACCAAAATCCCAACCAGGCAGATTGGCATTTGGCAGACTTAGACATCATCCAGAAAAGAACATGTGTAATCCCAATCAAGTCTAGAACCTGATGTTAAGAATGAGATGGAGGATCCAGCACACTCCCCTCCCCCATGAAGATTACTGTGCCAGACACCTCCCCCATGAAGACTGATGCATCCAGTTCACTTCATTGCACAACCAGGAATCAGAAATCAACGTAACCATCTTGAAAGTGCACAGACACGGCACTGTAGTCTCTAGCTAGTCCAACGCAACAATTATTTCCATTCGCAGAAGACAAGAAACGACTCAGTCGACAAGTCAAGACACGCATGCTAAAGCCTACAAGAAGAAACGCAGGTATTAATTTGGACAGGACAGCGACTAGTTTGATCTTGCTAATGCTCAGTTTGTGTCATCACATTTACAGGTAAGTGTGCCACTGTAATGAACTATTCGAGTGTTATGGCGGACGGCTCTCTAAAAAACGCCATCTTGCTACCAGTCTGTTCAGCAATCTGCATCTTTCAGGGTGATATTGCTTCTGTGACTTCTGTCTTTTCTTCAGACAGTGGGCATCAAAGGAGGTTAAGGGCCAGTACCTGCCGGCTGATAGCCCCTGTGAAGTTGAGAATGCATTAGTCATTACGGAAATCAATGTAATGTGAAGTTGTGAATGAATGGGACATCATTTGAACATCAAGGAAGCAGTGAACGTAGTGTTAAGAGAGCAGTGAAATACTACTCTAGTATACATACCTAGGAGGCCGAGCCAATGCTGCAACAAATATACTCTGTCCAGACTCCCAAATGGATCTGATGATGAAAAGATCTCATTAATTTACCATTCACATCATATATATGGCGGCATATGAAACAAAAAGTTAACAAAATGACAAACCTGACTAAGAAGCCAATACAATTGCAAAGCAAAATCGGTAACTTCCATATCAATTTAACAAGGAAATGAAGCCACTGAAAACAAAAGTGAGTAATTATTAGCTACTACATGAAATTGATCAAAGATATTACACCATAAGAAGCCAGTTAAATAATGCTTAATAATGCTTACCACTGGATCTTGCGCACTGGCACCCCAATAGAAAATGACAATGGAGACTGTCACTGCCAGGCATATGATTGCATACAACAAATTGGGGTGATACACCAGCGTCTCGATGTGGAAACCGACCAGCACGAAAATAATTCCTTGTAATGCCCCATTGCCAGAGAAGCCCATGTAGCAAGGTGCTGAACTTGTTAATGAGGAAGCTGTGACACCTAGCAGCATAGAGACAAGAGCAAATACAAAGTACAGCGTACATCTGTAGGCAATACAATGATCTATGCCATACAGTTCTTTCAGCATTGCTTTCAGGTCTGCCCAGAACAGACTAGTGATACACAACAGAATGATATTCAGATACTTAGAAGCTCTGTCTTGTTTTGCTTGCACGATCTGCAACCCAAGACAAACACAACAAATACAATTAATAGTCTTTCTTAAACTTACCTAAGAATTTGAGAAAAAAAATTACCTCTTCTGCTGTCATATTGGCATTGACATAATCCTTCTCATAATTCTTTGTGGCAAGGTCAGAGAAGAAGTCCCGAACCGGCAAAGGTATGAATTGCGCCATATCTGAAACGATCAATAGAATAAGGTAACTGCGCAGTGCGAACTCCCCTACGGTCTCCCCGACTCCACCGCGATACCTCGCCGCTGCGCCTCCTGGCTCCACAACCGCCACCCCAGTGAACACCAATCGGCAGACGCCGTCTGCGCGCCGTCTGCACTCCGCGCTCCCGCCGCCCCCTCTCCTTTCCGGCTTTCCCACCATCGACGCGCGTGCGCACGGTGCGCTCGATAAGACGCGTACCCCTCCCCGTTTCACCATTTCCCACTACCTCCCACTCTAATCCGCCGCAGCCGCTACCAACCGGCAACAACGCCCTCCGCCGCCCCGTCAACCACCCCGAGCCGCAACAAACGTTCCGCGGCTTCGGCCCCGCAATCGCTGCTCCCTCAGGCCGCATCCGCCATTCCCCACCCACATTCGAACGCCCATTCATAAACACAACGCACGAATTCGAGCAGAAAACCCTAAAAATAGAGCGGGGCGGAAACCCTAATCATCCGAGGCGAATCCATTCTCCATCTCGATCCATACGACCGAAAAATCGCCAAAAGGTAGATGGGGGGAGTGATTGGAGGGGCCGTACCAGGAGAGGAGAGGCGCGGTGGCGCAGGTGACGGAGACGGAGGGGAGGAGGGAGCCGTGCGGTTGGGTCGGAATCTGTAGAGATGCCGTGGCTGCTCTCTTCTCCTTTCCCGGCGACGGAAAGTCTCGCTCGGCTCGCAACAACAAGAGGCGGGAGTTTTTTGAAAGGGGGAAATGTTCACCCACTGACTGGTGGGTCCACATGAACTGGCCGTTAGCTGGCCCCACCTGTCAGGTTTCTCTTGCGTTGCTGCTTCGCCGTAGAAGAAAAGTCTCGCCCATGGCGAGGCGTGAGGTGGTGAGATGAGGAGGTGCTGGTGAGTTTTGTCGCGGCGGCAGTGGACCTTGTTTGAGTCGGTGTTTGGTTGGTTGGGTCGGGCCCTTCCGGCCTTGTCTGGCATGGCATGCGTGGCACGAGTCCGACCCAATACATGCAGGCGCGGCGCGGGTGGCCCCATGCCCCCACCGAGTGATGTCTCGATGGATTCCCCTCTCCCATCCTTGCCTCGCCGCCGCCGGTCACCGCCAACTCGGCTGATCGGCTCCCCCAACACAACTCCGCCCCCAAAACAGAGCTAGCCGCGAGCAATCTCGCGGCGGAGAACGCAGAAAGATTCAAACCCTAAAATCCCGCATGGCCCCGAAGCGCCCGGCCGCCGCCGCCGCGTCGGGCTCGGCCTCCGACGGCGAGGCGGACGCGGCCCGCCGCCACCACCCCGCTCCCCCTTCCCGAGCCCTTGCCCCCCGCTCCCGCTCCAAGACCCCCCAACCTCCACCATAACGTCGCCGCACTCTCCACCCCGCCTCCGCCGCCGCCAACTTGGCGCCTCCGCCACCGCATCCGAAGGCAACGCCTCGCTCGCGCCGCTCCTCCCGCGTCGAGGCCGCCGACATCAAGCCCATCAGCTCCCGCCCCATGGATGGCCACGGCCGCCCCACCGCCGGCTCAAGAGCCTCCCAGCGGCGCTCCAAGCGCCCCCACAGCTCATCCGCTGTGCACTCCCCGGAGCAGCAGAGACGGCCGCCGCGGGTTTGGAGCCCCGAAGACGAGACCACCATACAGTTCATATTGCGTGCCCTCATCTCGTACCGCGCCAAGAAAGGTGTGCTCCCCGCGTCCACTCAGGACACAGGCAAGTTACACAGTCAGATTCGTGGGCAGTTTAATGTTAAGGCATCTACCACCCAGCGTAGTGATAAGGTCCGACGGCTCAAGCACAAGTACAACTTGCTCGTGACCCGTACTAAGAATGGACGGGATCCACACTTGCCAAGGGTGCATGGCCGTGATGTCTATGAACTTAGCAAGAAAGTTTGGGGGTCAAAGAGCGGCGGTTCTGGTAGTGGTGGAGGAGGAGGACGTGTGTATGAGAATGCTGAGGTTGCAGAGAGCGGTGAGTTGCAGGAGGGTGGATAGAGTGACGAGGATATGGAGGGTGTGTGGGACGACCCTGACCACAGCAGGAACAGGAGGCTGAAGGCGATTGCTCTCGCAAATGGGAATGGGAATGCCATTGCAATTAGGGGTAGGGCTGGCCATGGCAACAATGGCGGGAAGGGTGATGCTGAGAAGGGGAAGGACATGTACCCCCGTGGGAGGCTGTTGAGGAGCTGTCCAAGGAGCACCCAAGTGGGACAGCGTTCAGGAAGGCCTTTGTTGAAGGGTCAAGGGCATGGGTGATGGAGGAGAAGCTACAGAAGTTCAGGCTGTCAGAGATCAGGCAGCAGCTGTGTCGGATGGACCTGATGGAGGAGACGGCGAAGATGGTGCTTGATGCGCTGGAGGGCATCGACTGACTAGGTTGAAATTGACATACTGTTGGATATTGGAGTGCATGGCCCGGTGAGTATGCTGCTCAGAAAGGGCGATCGGTGTCTCTGTTGCCTAGAGTAGTCCTGTTATAATGTTATGGATATAGATCTTTGGTTGTTTTAACTTTTGTGAACAAGGACATAATGTGCCTCAATCAAATTTAGGTCCAGAACAAGGAGCAATGGCTCCCTTGCTCACTATCCTCTGTGAAACCTTGTGCTTTATGTTGCTTAGTTGCTAACATATGTGCTATTCGTTAGGTCATTGCTATGTTTCTGGTTAGTGCTAATCAGTATTTCCATCTTTAGCATAAATGCTTTGTTTTATTTCCCTTGTCAAGTTTCAACTGCTTCTGTCAGTAGGAATATCGTTGTATTTAATCCAGGCAGAATTCAATTTAGCCTGGTGCTTGCTAGGTTCATGCACCTGCTTGCTAGGTTCATGCACCAGTATGAACTGAAATACAAGCTTGGTGCTTACTAGTTGCTAGGTTCTTGCAGCAGGAGGAACGGAAATACAATGTTTTGTGGAAATGATACATGTTGGAGTGGTCAGGTAGTCAAATGGAATTATATACTTGTACGTAGTTAATCATCCCATGACTATTCTTAGGGTCAGTGAGATTTTTTTTTCTTCTCTTTAGACTTATGACCTGTTCGATTTAAGTTCTTGGATTGAGAATGCCTCTTTCCGGATATACAGTCATCCCAACACTATTTTATTTCCCCTATATCATTAGGAACACATTGAAATTTCATAACATGTATTGTTATAGAATGAACCTATAGTGGTCTCTTAATAAGCAATGTGACCATCAGCTGTGATTAGAAAGCGAGAATGGTGCAATCTGTAGAAAAATATTTTAGTGCAGTTCCAGTGCTTGTGTTCTGTGGGAAGATGTCGGTAGAAGAAGGGAGTGATGGTAATTGGTAATAAGTTAACAGAGTGGTCGTCTGAGATGAGTATGGTTGGAACAAATAGCTTCAACGCAAAGTAGGTAAGGTTGAGGACTATAGGGTCTCATTTCCATGTTGAATCTTATATCTTGTTGGTATGCTCCTGATGAAGTGATGATTGATTGACCTAAAGGGGTTGCTTGCTGGGGCAAATGTCATCGTGCAGCATTGAGTCATTTACAATTAAGGTCCAGTAGGTTTTTGCAAATACGCCTAATAAATTTCAGTTTCATGTGTGAACTCTGAACCTTACAGAAGAAAGGATATATATGAAGAAATTTTATCTATAGATGGGTTAACCTTTTCTAATGGCATCTAGTCTAGCATTCCTTGTGATTTGGGATGAAGGTCATTTTTATTCTTGAAAATGGTGCAAACTGGGATACACACCGCAGGCTTGATGAATAATTAAACCACCTGACCTGGAGCATCGTTTGGCCCAGGCTTGTCACTCCTAGGAAGGGGTATCTAGTTTTATTGCTTCAATTCAATATACTCTTGATATGAGGCATCCCACATACTTGGCCTTCTAGCTACTACATATTCTTGAGCATCAGGCAAGGACCAGAGTTCATTTTGGTGACCTCAAGCAAGCATTGCAGGTGTCGGCCCAAACTATGTTTTTCGGCACTTTTCGGCACAGATAGCTTACATGACTTGGATGTGAATGAGTTACTCTTAGGCTTCGTCAGATAACAAGGAATGTGACTCCTCTACAGTATTGTCCGATAGCCTAATTTAACATGTTTATGATTGAAAAATGAAAATGTTGACCGGACCTCGCCAACACCAAATTTGATGTTCATGTGCATGATCATAGTATGCTCAGGCTATCTTGTAGAAACACCATTTACAGGTCTCCGTACACGCAGATGACTATGCATTGGCGTTTGTTATATATATGTTCATGCGCATTCACATCTGAAAAATGGGTCCCAGTAGCTCGGTAATGTTATTGTTCTCTGTGTGCCTTTTTAGGTACTAACATAATTTCGTCTTGGAGTTATCAAATGCTGATTGATGTTTCCTTTTTGTACCCTGATTTGCCTTTGAGATGATTACCCTTGATGAATCTTAGTTGTATGTCGCTGGAGTCTATCATAATCAGAAAGGAAGTCACTTTTGATATCTTGCTCGTCATTCTTGATGCTGGTAACTTGTGACCATGACCCCATGAGATGTATTGAAGTAGCACATCAGGATGAGCATGCCGAAAGTTGCTATGAACCTCAGGATTCAAGCAGGAAAGTATCGTAAGCCTCGTTCTTATATGGTTTAAGCTAGTTGCGATTTCTTAAGCTGTTTCATGGTGAGTCTGTCTTGTGGCTTGGGAGATTTTTTATTTTTTAGGCCCCGTTTGGAACATCGATAATTTTGGGATCTTAACTCAAGCATGCTAAGCAGGCTACGTTCTTTTAGGTAGGGGTGGACTTTTTTTTATTATCAAAACCAAACTAACCAAAATTGTCGGTTTATTCGGTGTTCGATGGTGGGTTGTTCGTATGCCAGAAACCAAATAAGCCATTAAAATCGATATATACCTTGCCTAGTGCCTACCCAGCTGAAGCCTCCGATGTTGGGCTCCCAATCGTGCCCAGGCCCAACACGAAAGTGAGAAATAGACTAGGTTGTGACAAACTCCACAGGTGGTTTATGTCTATTATAACTTGAAGCTACGCCTCCAACAACAAGAAGCCGATCGCCCCTGAGAAGGAGTTGGATCTTTGTGTAATTATGATGGACGCCGCTCTATATGACCAAGACAACCTAGTTATACATTAGTTGGCAAGATCAATGAGGGAATCTGAGCCTGTTATGGATGAACCGGGTGATCCTCCAATTTCTTCAAAGGTTGTGCTTGAAGAGGTATGAGTTGTACTTAAGGATCCTCCAATGCCTTCAAGGGTTGTGCTTGAAGATTGCTCAATGCCTTCAAGTGTTGTGCCTGAAAAGTCCAGTGAAGCACTCCTAGACAAGCCCCTCAATGCTTAGGCATCAAAGAGGAAACGCCTTGATAGCATAAGGAAGCATAAGGCGAAGAAAGGGAAGAATGTTAAAGATGAATATGAAGATTGTCGACGATCAAATCGCCGATCTTATGAATATATAAATGAAAAGAGGAAAAATGTGCGGATCTCCTGGGAGTGGATCTGACTTGCTCTTTATTGCTATGAACCCACGATTACAAACACTGAGAGTATCTAAAAACACAACACTTTGCTATATCTCGCTTGATGTGCTTCTATAGGACTGTTGCTGATGTGTTGTCTCGTGTCTTCGTCTCCTCCTTCCAGCCTTCTATGGTCCTCCTTAAGTACTTGATGAAGCGGTGACAGTTATCTCACGAGGAGACACCCGTTGGGGAGCAACGCGTCTGGTCGAAAAGAGGTGGCAATTTGACCATTTTACCAACCGCAAGGGCGGTTGGTGAAGGTGTCAACCGCTATGCGGTTAATGATTTAGGAGACGTTAAATCATCAACCATGATAGTGTTGTATTATGCGGAATATGAAACATGTGTTTCATTCATCACACAGTAAGTGGCGTGGTCGGGGACTTGACTTGGACGCCTGTTCATAGCTTTACGAGCACTTACCTGATCGTGGGCTAGGTTTGGAACTTTGTCCTACCAGGGTATTTATATAACTTCTGTAGCACCTACGACCAGTTAGGTTGGTGGTCTTTAGAAGTTACGACCACGAAGACGTATGGTCTTTATCATATATTAAGATAATATATAAATATTTTAATCCTCAACAGCTAGCCCCCGAACTTTTAAATGAATGTTGGTCGTGCGGACACAGTCTCCGATGCAATCATATCGGACAGACCTCTCATTAAATGCCGTGAGGCTCGAGGCGGTCTGTATTCATTTTTAAAGTTGAGAAACCGCTTTGGAAAAAGTGAAAAGCCTTTCATCGCCAAAGTGAAAGGGATTTGCCGTTGGACTTCTCTCGGGCTCTGACATAAAGAAAGTGACTATAAAACGACCTCGGCTGGGTGTTTTGAACCTTTACGCCTTTATCTCCAAGAAAATCTTCCTTGAGTTCTTCACCCAAAAAGATAAGCACCATGTCGGATCTCATCACAAACTGGTCGATCTCCGATCTGAGCGGGAGAAAGTTAAAGAGTTTAGAGAAGATCGGATTGCTACCCGACAGGGAGTTGATCTCCTGGAGATCGGCTTTTGGGGAGCACTGCCCAAGCGGCGAGGAGAGAGAAATCCCGGTGTTCCTCGCGTATGTTGAGTGCGGGCTCAAGCTTCCAGCACATTCTTTTCTCTCCCAAGTGCTGGAGTTCTATGAGATTGAGTTGATCAACCTGGCTCCCAACGCCATTGCAAACCTAAGCATCTTCGTCTACCTCTGCGAAGCATACTTGGGGATTCCACCGACGATGGAACTCTTCAAGTATTACTACCGGATGGCGAATACGAAGAAGACGACTAGCACCCCGGGAATGTACCTAAGGCTTCATGGCGGCAAAGGTCGACGAGTACATTCGTATGTACTCAAGTCCTCTTGGTCGTCATGGAAGAAAAGCTGGTTCTACATGAAGGTTACGCGAGAAGACGACCTGTATTACAGTGGTAAGAAGGCGGTCGAAAACTCGCGTTGGCGTTCTTCCTCGAAGAAGGAAGGAAATGTTGGGAGATGGATTGAGGCCATCCATCTCACGAGTGTCGTGGGTTTAACCTCCTAGCATGTCGTAAGGATTTTTCCATTCGAGGATTAGTCCTTGAAGACCGTGGCACGCCAATGCTCGTATATTGGTGGCGATGATGCTACCAAGGATTACGATCCGTAATTTTTCGAAAATTCACCGCATTATTTTGCGAGTTGATTATTTTCGCAAAAACTAAGACCTTTCATTTGTATTCGTAGTCTTGTCTTACGAGGACGCCGTAAATAGGATCAAAATGATCCTGTTCGCGAACACGATGACAAGGCTAGCTTTCTCAAATCCTAGCACTTGCTAGTGTTGAAGAGATGGCTGAAAGACTTAGGGTAAGTGTATTAACTTCTTTTCACTTTTCCGGTTATTTTCGATCAGTTCTAATCCTCTTTATTTGTAGTTGGTCGGACTCATGATCAATGAGGCTACAGAAACGTGTGAGCCTATTGATTATCCGACCAGTCTTGAGATCGCTGAAGACAGCGGTCACACTGAGGTAAGTAACTGAAAGAAATAACTTCTGTAAGATGAAGTATATTCTTCACCTGATTAATTTTGTTTATTAATCCAGGTGGCAATCACTGAGTCTCATATAGTTGTCCATGAGACAGCTGTTCCGGAGACTAGTGAAACTACACTTTCCGATCCAGGAATTAGGGACCTTGCTCTCGACCAAGTAGTTGAGAACATTGCTTCCGAATTTTTACTGGGGAGTGTAGAGGTTGCAACCGTACCTACCAGTTCTGAACTGGTAAAACCGGTTGAGAAGAAAAGAAAAGCAAGCGCAACGGACTTTAAGCCGACGCGCTACAAGGTTAAAACAAAAAAGACAACCAGGTATGTTTGAATAAATAATCATATGAAAACATACCTCGTAATCCCTGATGAATTTGAACCCCTTTTTGCTTTCTCTTGTCCAGATCTGCTGGAGTTCCGGTTGCTTCCGACCAGTCGAACCCAGCAGACAAAGTTGTCGAGGGTAGTTCCGACCAAGGCTTTCCTCAGGGAAATAACCCAGAGGAAGAAATGGTCGGGAAAGCCCCCGAACCAACTTCGGTACCGGAACCTGAGCTAGATCCTTTGATGGTAGATATGCCATCAGTAGAGGTAGAAACTCCTGCAGAACTTCCACAGGTTCCTGAAGGTACTTCCTCCCAGTATAACAAGTTCTCTTTCTTTCCTCGACTTACCGTGAGCAAGGAGCTTGAGAGTTATTGGGAGATAATATCGGATCGCCTAACGCAGGCGGAGCCCGATAAATTTTTTACCGATTACAATAATGCCGTAATTCGGGTAAGTGTCTTCAATTTTCTCCATAACCTTTCTTGAAGTTTACAAGAAAGTTTATGGAAGAAATGCTACTTGTGCAGCATATGATCGAAAACCTCGCTATGGTCGGAGGACTAACCGAGCGAGTCAGGATATTAGAAGAAAAGCACTCTAAAATAAAGAGTAAGAATTCCTCTTCTTTTTTCTTTTTAAGACTTTCCTTTTATTTACTCTCCCTTATCAAAAATTCTTTTGATAGATTTAGAGAAAATAAAAGAAGAGGCTTTGGCTGAAAAGGCCAGAAGAATAAAGCTTGAAGAAGAACTTCAGGCTAAGAACCGGTCGATCGAAGACTTGACGACCAGCAATAAAAAGCTTTTGGATGATTCCAAGAAGAGAGAGGAAGGTAACTGGTCCCAGTAGCTCGGTAATGTTATTGTTCTCTGTGTGCCTTTTTAGGTACTAACATAATTTCGTCTTGGAGTTATCAAATGCTGATTGATGTTTCCTTTTTGTACCCTGATTTGCCTTTGAGATGATTACCCTTGATGAATCTTAGTTGTATGTCGCTGGAGTCTATCATAATCAGAAAGGAAGTCACTTTTGATATCTTGCTCGTCATTCTTGATGCTGGTAACTTGTGACCATGACCCCATGAGATGTATTGAAGTAGCACATCAGGATGAGCATGCCGAAAGTTGCTATGAACCTCAGGATTCAAGCAGGAAAGTATCGTAAGCCTCGTTCTTATATGGTTTGAGCTAGTTGCGATTTCTTAAGCTGTTTGCCTCTGTTAGTGAGTCTGTCTTGTGGCTTGGGAGATTTTTTATTTTTTAGGCCCCGTTTGGAACATCGATAATTTCGGGATCTTAACTCAAGCATGCTAAGCAGGCTACGTTCTTTTAGGTAGGGGTGGACTTTTTTTATTTATCAAAACCAAATTAACCAAAATTGTCGGTTTATTCGGTGTTCGATGGTGGGTTGTTCGTATGCCAGAAACCTAATAAGCCATTAAAATCGATATATACCTTGCCTAGTGCCTACCCAGCTGAAGCCTCCGATGTTGGGCTCCCAATCGTGCCCAAGGCCCAACACGAAAGTGAGAAATAGACTAGGTTGTGATAAACTCCACAGGTGGTTTATGTCTATTATAACTTGAAGCTACGCCTCGAACAACAAGAAGCCGATCGCCCCTGAGAAGGAGTTGGATCTTTGTGTAATTATGATGGACGCCGCTCTATATGACCAAGACAACCTAGTTATACATTAGTTGGCAAGATCAATGAGGGAATCTGAGCCTGTTATGGATGAACCGGGTGATCCTCCAATTTCTTCAAAGGTTGTGCTTGAAGAGGTATGCGTTGTACTTAAGGATCCTCCAATGCCTTCAAGGGTTGTGCTTGAAGATCGCTCAATGCCTTCAAGTGTTATGCCTGAAAAGTCCAGTGAAGCACTCCTAGACAAGCCCCTCAATGCTTAGGCATCAAAGAGGAAGCGCCTTGATAGCATAAGGAAGCATAAGGCGAAGAAAGGGAAGAATGTTAAAGATGAATATGAAGATTGTCGACGATCAAATCGCCGATCTTATGAATATATAAATAAAAAGAGGAAAAATGTGCGGATCTCCTGGGAGTGGATCTGACTTGCTCTTTATTGCTATGAACCCACGATTACAAACACTGAGAGTATCTAAAAACACAACACTTTGCTATATCTCGCTTGATGTGCTTCTATAGGACTGTTGCTGATGTGTTGTCTCGTGTCTTCGTCTCCTCCTTCCAGCCTTCTATGGTCCTCCTTAAGTACTTGATGAAGCGGTGGCAGTTATCTCACGAGGAGACACCCGTTGGGGAGCAACGCGTCTGGTCGGAAAGAGGTGGCAGTTTGACCATTTTACCAACCGCAAGGGCGGTTGGTAAAGGTGTCAACCGCTATGCGGTTAATGATTTAGGAGACGTTAAATCATCAACCATGATAGTGTTGTATTATGCGGAATATGAAACATGTGTTTCATTCATCACACAGTAAGTGGCGTGGTCGGGGACTTGACTTGGACGCCTGTTCATAGCTTTACGAGCACTTACCTGATCGTGGGCTAGGTTTGGAACTTTGTCCGACCAGGGTATTTATATAACTTCTGTAGCACCTACGACCAGTTAGGTTGGTGGTCTTTAGAAGTTACGACCACGAAGACGTATGGTCTTTATCATATATTAAGATAATATATAAATATTTTAATCCTCAACAGCTAGCCCCCGAACTTTTAAATGAATGTTGGTCGTGCGGACACAGTCTCCGATGCAATCATATCGGACTGACCTCTCATTAAATGCCGTGAGGCTCGAGGCGGTCTGTATTCATTTTTAAAGTTGAGAAACCGCTTTGGAAAAAGCGAAAAGCCTTTCTGTCCGCCAGGCGAAAAGGGATTTGCCCGTTGGACTTCTCTCGGGTCGATTCTGAGAAAGTGACTATAAACGACCTCTACTGGGTGTTTTGAACCTTTACGCCTTTATCTCCAAGAAAATCTTCCTTTAGTTCTTCACCCAAAAAGATAAGCACCATGTCGGATCTCATCACAAACTGGTCGATCTCCGATCTGAGCGGGAGAAAGTTAGAGAGTTTAGAGAAGATCGGATTGCTACCCGACAGGGAGTTGATCTCCTGGAGATCGGCTTTTGGGAGCATCGCCTGCCGGCGAGGAGGAGAAATCCGGTGTTCCTCGCGTATGTTGAGTGCGGGCTCAAGCTTCCAAAGACATTCTTTTCTCTCCCAAGTCTTGGAGTTCTATGAGGTTGAGTTGATCAACCTGGCTCCCAACGCCATTGCAAACCTGAGCATCTTCGTCTACCTCTGCGAAGCATACTTGGGGATTCCACCGACGATGGAACTCTTCAAGTATTACTACCGGATGGCGAATACGAAGAAAACGACTAGCACCCCTAGGGAATGTACCCTAAGGCTTCATGACGGCAAGGCTGACGAGTACATTCGTATGTACTCGAAGTCCTCTTGGTCGTCATGTAAGAAAAGCTGGTTCTACATGAAGGTTACGCGAGAAGACGGCCTGTATTACAGTGGTAAGAAGGCGGTCGAAAACTCACGTTGGCGTTCTTCCTCGAAGAAGGAAGGAAATGTTGGGAGATGGATTGAGGCCATCCATCTCCTGAGTGTCAGGGGTTTAACCTCCTGGCATGTCGTAAGGGATTTTTTCATTCGGAGGATTAGTCCCTTGAAGACCAGGGCACGCTCAATGCTCTGGTATATTGGTGGCGATGATGCTACCAAGGATTCTGATCCAGGTAATTTTTCAGAAAATCCCGACCAGATTATTTTGCGAGTTGATTATTTTCGCAAAAACTAAGACCTTTCATTTGTATTCGTAGTCTTGTCTTCTAAGGACGTCAGAAATAGGATCAAAATGATCTGTGCTGGCGAACCTGATGACAAGGCTAGCTTTCCTCAAATCCTAGCACTTGCTAGTGTTGAAGAGAGGGCTGAAAGACTTAGGGTAAGTGTATTAACTTCTTTTCACCTTTCCGATTATTTTCGATCAGTTCTAATCCTCTTTATTTGTAGTTGGTCGGACTCATGATCAATGAGGCTACGGAAACGTGTGAGCCTATTGATTATACGACCAGTCTTGAGATCGCTAAAGACAGCGGTCACACTGAGGTAAGTAACTGAAAGAAATAACTTCTGTAAGATGAAGTATATTCTTCACCTGATTAATTTTGTTTATTAATCCAGGTGGCAATCACTGAGTCTCATATAGTTGTCCATGAGACAGCTGTTCCGGAGACTAGTGAGACTACACTTTCCGATCCAGGAATTAGGGACCTTGCTCTCGACCAAGTAGTTGAGAACATTGCTTCCGAATTTTTACTGGGGAGTGTAGAGGTTGCAACCGTACCTCTCCAAGAAAGGTGTGCTCCCCGCGTCCACTCAGGACACAGGCAAGTTACACAGTCATATTCGTGGGCAGTTTAATGTTAAGGCATCTACCACCCAGCGTAGTGATAAGGTCCGACGGCTCAAGCACAAGTACAACTTGCTCGTGGCCCGTACTAAGAATGGACGGGATCCACACTTGCCAACGGTGCATGGCAGTGATGTCTATGAACTTAGCAAGAAAGTTTGGGGGTCAAAGAGCGGCGGTGCTGGTAGTGGTGGAGGAGGAGGACGTGTGTATGAGAATGCCGAGGTTGCGAGAGCGGTGAGTTGCGGAGGGTGGATAGAGTGACGAGGATATGGAGGTGCGTGGGGCGACCCCGACCACAAGCAGAACAGGAGGCTAAAGCGATGCTCTCTCAAATGGGAATGGGAATGCCATTGCAATTAGGGGTAGGGTCAGCCATGGCAACAATGGCGGGAAGGGTGATCTTTGAGAAGGGAAGGACATCTTGAGAAAGGGAAGTATTTAACTGTGATCATTGTGGTTTTTGCTGTCTAGGTCCATCCAAATGTTCCATGTATCTGTTTACTCCAATCTGTCCGCACTCACCATTATTTAGGCCCGTTATCCTTCCCGACTCATACGGCTTGAATTGAAGGTATGGAACAACCGATCTCCAATAGATGAAACGTGAATTATCTATTGTTTTCATGTAATCCTTAAAGATGAATGTTTGGTATTTATATGTACCCGAACTTCCTAGCTTATGTCATCAGTTTTAACCCGCAATATCATGGCCTTGCTTTGTCGGTGGTTGATTTTGCACTCGTGTTGTGGAACTGCCGTTGCATTTGCAATTCTTCCGGATCCCGGATGATGCAAGAAGTAATGCGTGGGTATCATTTGACGGCAAAGGAGGCGAGAATTGTCAAGAGGAGATTCTGTTCGCATATCCATGAGTGAGCACCCGCTCCCAATCATAATAAGTCCGACCAAATCGGGCGATCGGTTCCAGACTTGATCGGATGCCTAAACCTGGAACGAGAGATTGGACCGAAGGCGCTATAGACACCAGAGGACTAGTTTGCCCTGTACATACATAGCAGATACATGGATTTTTTTCCGATCACATGTATAATATCGCAACGTCACAAAGACACACGCGGCTTATTGACTGACAAGATAATATACGCAACGTCACAAAGACACGCGCGACTTATTGACTGACGAAGATACTATACGATTGATAGTTCTTGTATTTATCCGCTCTGTAAATCAACATCGTAGCCTGTTATTTCGGGCATAGCGAAGATGACAATGGAAAAGAAGCACCGACACCACAAATGTTGTATCTAATCGTGATTTTGATACACGCCTCAATGAAAATTTCATCAATCCATCATCAATTTTGCTAAGCGTAGATGCAATCAAGGTTGCGAGCACCGTAGGGTGGGCATTCGGTTTTTCGTGTTTTGGTTTGATTTATTCGGTAAAAAAATATTTCGGTTTTGAGAGTTAGCAATCGAATTAACCATTATAAAATAAAAAGAACCTAATTTACCGAATTATATTGGTTTTTTTTTGGTAAACCGAACCACACATGGGCGCACCGGTGAGACCACGCAAGGGAAGGGAGGAGCACCGCCATGGCGCGCATTGTCGAGGAGAAGAGGTCATCAGAGGTAGGGAGTGTCGTCGAGAGCAGAGAGAGCACCGTGATGTGGAGTCGAGGTTGCCGCAAGTAGGGAGTGATGTCGAGAGAAGAGGAGCATTGCTTGGAGCTGGGGTCACCGCAAGCCGAGGTTGTCGCCGTCGCTAGGAGAGCCGGTGAAGCTCCTACCGGATCCAGTGGTGGAGGGAAGAAGCTCCTGCTGATGAAGCCCGCCGTGACACGGTTTCCACCGGATCCGGTGGTGGAGGTCGGATCAGCGGCGATGGAGAAGCAGGCGCAGGCGTCTGTGGGAAACAGGCGAGCGGACTGGCGGGCCGTGGGAAGGGCGGTGGTGGAGAGCAGGTGGCTAAGCGGTGTCGGTGGGGATGCGGCGTGCGTGCAAAGAGACAGAGAGAAAGGGTTGGGGTGGAGTTGTGGGCCTTGGGCATTGGAGATTTGGAGTCGGAGCGGTGGAGGCTGTGGACTGTGTGGAGAGGTTGTGGACTGTGTGGAGCACCAAGCACAGCAGGCAATTCGGTAATTCAGTAGTTCAGTTTCTGATAGTTGGAAACCACACTGATGTAACATCCCAAATTCTGAAGTTTCAAAATTCCTTTGAGTAGTTTAGTCCCTTTGAACATTTCATTAAAAAAATTGAATTTAATAAAGCTTAAATAGAACTTTTAAAGTCAAAATAATTTAATGTAATTAATCTAAACATCAATTAACTCTAAAATTATTTTATTCGAGTTCTTTTTGCTTGGAAGTATTTTCCAGATTTTTCTGGGATTTTTTCTAGTTCATTTGCCGTTTGGATTTTTTGTATTTTCTAAAATAGAAAAACTATTAAAAATCTTAGGAAATTCTTTTGGGTCTAATTCCTTTGCTCCAGCCCATTTCTACTATCTCCGGCCCGGACCATCCAACCTGTTTCCATGCGCACCGCAGCCCAGCTCCGCCCTGGCCTCAGCCCTCACTTCTAGGTGGGACCTACTTGTCGTGTCATTGCGTCGTCTTAAATCCTAGACTCCGTCTCCGACACGAGCCGTCGCCGTGTCCACTTTGATCTCTCCTTCCCTCGCCTTTAAATAGCCACCCAACCCTCTGTTTTTCCTACCCCGAGCCGCCGTTGCCTTGTAAACCCTGGCCGCCTTGCCTTCGTCGAATTCTGTCTCTGCCACAAATGGCGCCGAAGTGCAAGCTCACCGCGCTGCCGTTGTGAAGCCACTCTGTAATACCCCGAAATTTATTCGGGCGAATAGGAGAGTATTCGAAAGAAAGAGTTAAACATGGATTACAATTTTCAGTAATCTCAAGGGGGTTTCCGCGAATTCCGACAATAGCCTGGCCATTGGGCCACGGCCCATGTGGCCCAAGAGGGTGCTGGCCAAAGGGGGGATGACCTTCTCCCAAAACCCTAAACCCCCTTCCCCCTTTCCCCCACTTGGAGCCGCCACCCTCCTCCCTGCCGTGCGCCACTTTCTCCTTCCCCTGCGCCAGATTTGTTCGTCAGATTTGGGTAAGTTCCGTATGTTTTCTGATCTGTCCACCGCTTAGAAAGTTGTAGCCCTTGATCTTAGCTTTCTTTAGGCACTGAGATCATCTGATTTGGAGTTACGGTTTAGGAGATATGGCCATTTTGTGTGACTGTTCAGGAGAGCTGACGGGATTTGGTAGTTTGCTTGTCTGACCATTATGAATTATTTAGAGGCCGAATAAGAAAGTCTACCCAAAATAAATATTGTATATAATTCAGTAAGCTTTACAAGTTGATAAATAGCACAATTTTTAGAGTTGGTAATCAAAAGTTATGGAATTTTAACCGCGCGCTATTCTGTCTGTGTGAGAATTGAGGACTGTCGGTTTGTTCCTCGGTTTTGATCTAGTTAGAGTCAGATCCAGGACGGCCACCCAAAACAGTTTTTGAAGATAATTTCACCATAATTCCAGGTTGATAAAGATCACCTCCATTGGATCTGTAGAATGAAAGTTAGGGTATTTTTTCTTGCTGCTATTCTGTAGTCTGGTCAAATGTCTGTCAAACACTTTCAATTGCAGATTAGCCTTATGTACGGGCATAATTAGGAAATCTTGTCTTACAGTGTTTTGAAGGTTTATCTGTTAAGTTTCATTGGGCGCTGATTTCATATCGTTTTGAGCCCCAGATAATTAATTATAATTTTTCTTGTACTGCTGTCCAGTAGGATGGGCAGGTGGTTGAATAGTGTAATGTCAGTTTAACTCCGTTAATTGTGTTTGTTAGTCGGAGGGTTAGTGTAGGTCTCCTGTAGCTAAATCGTGCCGCGTTATCCTTATTCCAAACATGTACTTGTGTAGGCGGCGAGGCATCGCGTGTGGGAACACCTTCGTTGCTTGCTAACGCGTCGCGACGCGAAAGGCAAGTACATTGAAATTCTTTACATTGTTGAATGATGTGTGTTTGTGTTCATGCTAATATTTCTATAATCCATGTTTTCAATCAAAGATGTTAATCAATATTCATATTTCATTACATACAATTCCAATGTGTTAATATATATTGATTTCTGTGGAACGCTCGTTGTTGGTTGTTGTGCCGATGAGTTGATGATCCATGTTCATATTCCATGATGTACATTTCGTTCCTATTTGATAATCTATGAGGAAGAAAGTGATAAAATTCATTGCATATGTTCATTCAATTCATGTGTTGTTCATATGCATTCCACGGGAGTGTATTTGTAAAGACCCATCAACTTCAGTATGGGCATGTAAGACCCACCATTCCAATATGGACAGTTTCGGACACCCCGTATGAAACGTTCTTCATACGGTAATTTAGTCCCCGGACTTTGTTAAGTACGGGCTTAAGTGAACACCGACGGGTGTCTCACTCGCTATACCGGTATGAGCATGTGTTAGTCCATTCCTTTCAATGCATCCATTCATTCCATTCATATACATAAGTTTTCAGAGATTAATTCTTAATTCGTAATGTGACTGACTTGTTCATAACCTGGTATGTTCAATTGTTTATTGTACTTGTTGAGTTTCAACTCACCCTTATTTTTCTGTGTTTATTTAGGTGAAACTTGTTGATGATAATGTTAATGGAAGGGAGTAGACCAGCACGTTCCACACAGTTCATTACACTATATTTTCATTAATGGATTCAACTATGTTAATCTTTGATGAGAGATGAACTGTAATAAGTAATGTTTAGACTTCATGTCATGTCGTTCCATGATTAGTTCCTTGATTATTCCCCATTGATGAATTGGTTATTTTCACCTCGTTACCATGATATTGTTGTCTGATTAGAGGCATATTGAACCTTATTCCACAATTTGATGGTATGTTGTATCTTTAGGTAGCATCTTGGCTTCCGAATAGCCAGGGTGTTACACACTCCATCGATTATGTTCGCGTCGAAAGGTGTGCCCCGTCATCGCCAAGCTTTGAGAGCAGTTAATCAAAGAGAAGAGCTGTCGTCGCCAAGATCTTGAGCTTCTTCTTTTCCTCCGTTGTTGCCGTTCAACCGTCGTTTTCTTCGCCGTCGGTGAGCCCTGAGCGCCATCATCTATCTCCCTAGCTTTGTCGCCTCGTGCTCAAGCCCATGTGCGCCTCATCCCGGAGGACCGTCGTTTCGCCGTCGCCGCCGCAAGCATGCCACTCCACTGCCTTCGCTCTCGCCGCTATCGCTTTGGTCGCCACCGGTGGAAACTGTCCGCATCATCGTCTTCGTAGTAGCCCCTTCTCGCGATTTCTCACCTCCTTCAGCTCCGCCGCGCCTCGCCGTCGCTGGTGACCCTCGATCCCAGAACGCCTCTGTTGTGGCCATACTCCTTAGCTCCACGTTAGCTTTGTCGCCTTCGTGTCGCGTGGCAGCCTATGTGGCAGACCCGCACTCAAGTCTTAAACCCAACTCTAGGTGAACCTAGTCTACAGCAGACCTACGCACTGACATGAGAATCCCACTTGTGAGAACCCTATTCCATGAACCCGTGAGCCCGTTTTTCCTCATACGAATTTCGATTGAGCTCATTCAAGTATCTAAATTCATATAATTTCAAGCTCTATCTTTCTGAGATTTGTATTCAATTTTTAGAGTTTATTTTTAGTGTTTTCGTTTGCGAGTAAACGTTGATACTTCGGGAGTTTTCTAGGAAGGATGAGTTAATCAAGTTCAAGACCAGTACTAAGACTTGTTTCAATGCAAGTTGTACCTTTGACCATGTTGAACCCAATTTTCTAAAATTATTTTGATTCAAACTATTGCATGCTATTTCAATTATTTAATTCTTTAAATTCTTTAGGATTAGTTATACAGTCACTTGATTATATCCACCTTGCTCATTGTAATACTATGATCCTTTGTCACCCTAGCTTGGTTAATTACTAGTTGGTATTATTATAGTATCAACGTGGGTTGGTTAGACACGATTAGTCTGCTTAGCCATTTAACGGGTTATTAATATCATTTTAAGTTGCAAATCTAAACTTGACTATGTGATTATAGAACAACTTTGTAGGAAGACTGTGTGATGTATGTTATCACTCGTTGATAGTATGTGTTGTACTTAACCAACAGGATGAGTAAAAATTTAGACCGGGGCAAGTGAAAAGAATTGTAATATCGTGGACTGTGTGCTGGGAAAATATGAATCTTGGTAATTTGGATAGAAATTGGTCAGTCTCGCCTTGATCAATTAAGGACATAACTTTGTGTGCCAATGAAGTGAGCCATAACTGTACGACCACATGTCTGGTGTGAGACATGCCTAACTTAGTAAGTCACGAAATTTTGACATTGACTACTCAGACATGTAGGTTAGACTGCGTGCCTGGGTAGATGTGTGGACTACTGTGTCGAGTCACATTTATGAATGATTCGTCGTCTCCAGATCTAACGGTGTGCTCAAGACTCGTCTCAAATCGACAAGCTGGCATTGTCGTTTTCCCTCTATTTTTAGTTGGGCTTCCCCCTTCCTTCGATTTCCCGTTTCCCGTTTCTTTATTTTGTTCAAAAAGTTTTTTTAAAAAAAAACGAGAATAGGTAGGAGCTCCCTATCTTTGATTAAAGAAGGGGAGTGGGAACTTATCGTGTCCTTTTGGTTAGCCATTTTGCTCCTTTTGTTTGCTGCTGCAAATGTCACGAAATGTCCCCAGATACAACAATGTTGTATCAAAAAGAAAATAAGTGAGAAGTTCATTGCATTTCTTTGCAATCGTTGTCCTATCTCACCATGCCATGCATCGATTGATTTAGTATGGTGCTTAAATGTTATAAGAATTTGAAAACTACTAAAATTTCGTAAAATCGCATTACAGTGGGACAAAAGATGATTACATCAAGTACTCCACCTAGTCACAAAAACATGTCACTTTGGATATCGATACGGCCCCTAATATACAACTTTTATAATTAATTTATGTTGTAATATATTCATAAAGCCCAGTAAAATTATAAGATTATGAAGGTGATTTCTGAGACAGATCTACACATATAATTTTTATGTATCCAATCTAAATATTTTAAAAGATATCGATAGTTAAAGTTTCAAAAGTTTAACTACACGTATCCCAAAATAACATATTTTTGTGACCGCAGAGGTTACGCCAGAATGAAAAAAAAGATGCATTTACACATCAGGTTCAAGATGCTCTACCGCATCAGGTAGGTTTATTTGTACATGTTTTATATGCTAGGAAGTAGGAAGCATTAAGTTAACTCATATTAATGGCGTGGAAACAAAAGCATTTTTCCGGTGTAACATAAGTACGAATGTGCGGTCTCTCCCGTTCAACTGAAGTTTGTACCTATTTAGGACACGAGAGTTTTCTCAATTCCTATACAAATTCAATAGAGTTTGAATTTTCTTTTCCTTTTTTGAGTGAACTCGTTCAGTTTGATACTAGCTCTCAAGTTTCTAATGGGCTCTACATAACCAGATAGCCCATCTAGCCTAGAGCACAGTAGCCCATTAGTATCTTCCCAATCTGTACATAACCAGATAACACGGGGAGTTCCTCGATTGCAACAAGAATTAGGGCAAAAGGAAAAAAAAGAAAAGCTTCGCTCGCTCGTCGTCGCTCTCCTTCGGAATATCGGATCATGATGCCGTGCGAAGCGTGCGGCTGCGCTTGCCGCGCCGGCGGCGAGGCGCCCAAGGAGGAGCCTGAGGCGCCGCTACTGGACATCGAGACGGGACCCGGCCACACGACGGCGCCGCCGGACGTCGTGGAGGAGATGATGGAGAGGATCAGCGAAAGGATGGCCAAGTTCACCATCCGGGTACGTACTAATCAATCCCAACCAGTCATCATGCATGCATGGTTTGTTAAATCTGATAGAATCATGGAGGATTTGAATCATATTGTACGAGTACTCATAGTGTTCTGTTAAAAATCCTTTTGAAAGTTGTTTTAAAAAATCCCTTTGAAAGGCTTCAATTCTTCCATTTGTACTATAGATGAAATAAGGAGATACCGCAGGAAAATAGGGACAGTATCCAAACTAGAGAAATTTGTGTCCTTGTGTTTCGGTGTTTTTGTTATTCACTATGACATCGTCATTCAATTTGATGGTTTGATTCATGACACGCTGGCGCTAGTATTATACCGCTATGGACTAGTGTGTTCCTATAAATTGTTTGAATTAGTTGTTTTTCAAAGGTTGTTTGAGCTACTTTATTTGTTATATGGATAGTTTTTGTGTAGTGCAAGAAGGGTAGGTACAAACATATTGGTACAAATTGAAAGAGTTCATGCCAAGTGATCACCAGTTCACCACTAGCTAGAACCCTGCCTCCAAATCTACATTGATTTTGGGCATTTGATGCTTCGAGTTTCAAATTTGAAACTAGACACTAGCTAGAGCTTGCCCACACTAAAAATACAGAACAAATGTCCAAAAAATATCAATAATAGAACACTGACAAATTGCAAATATTTGAATCCAGAACAAAAGTCTGTAAAGATTAAATGATAATCATCATTTGTAGCCGTCCAAACAAAATCAAAGCACATCATTTGTACGCTGTTGATGATTACTCCACAACTGTTGAGCAATGCTTGCTCGAATTCGCTCACCGGCAGCTCATTCTTCATCTCGTATATTTGTTTGACTTCTTACTTGTTGATCACCACGGTCACCATCTGCTTGCGTTCCCTCATGCTCATAAAGCCCAAACAACTCATCGTTTCGTGCGATGCTACGGCAAACAGATGAATTTTAGACCAAAGGATTTTTTTTCCCTCTCTGGATGTGGAATTGTGGATGCCAGTCTTTGGATTTTGGAGAAGCTATGCCAATTTCTTATTGTGTTAGACCACGGTTCTAGTATCTTGGTATTTTTGGTGGTGATCATTGGCATTGGGTTAGGGGGTTAATTTTTTGCTTCATGTTGTTGCTTCTTGTATGCAGCTGGTCTTTAAATTGCTAATCCCACTAACTAATCATTGTACTCTACTGTACTGTGACCATCTGCTTTCAATAGAACAAGTGAATTTTGGAGTTTGGACGATTTGAGTCACTATAGAAAGTTTACCATATGGAGTGCTTAGCTAAAAAAAAAATCTACCTACCTTTCCTCTAAAAAGATAAGCTTTTTATCGGAACTTTGGGGACAAGAAAAATGGGCAAATCTCATGGTTCCCGTAGCACACAAACCCGCTATACCTTCTAATTTTATCTTAAAGGAAAAATTAGTTATTTGCTACTCCATAGAGTGGCACTTTAACATTTGCCACTATAGAATGTAATTGATCATTTGCTATTATGTATGTTGGGTAATATAGATTTTCCATTCTCGTATTTTCCCAGCATTTTTCGTTATTTCCCTTAGTTTAGTCCACTTGAAAAGACTGTTTTGCCCCTACAGTTGGTTCTAAGGATTAGCTGCTGTTAGGTCCGGTCGAGCCTGTTGGACCCTATCACCATAACTTTTAAATTGGATCTACTTGTAAATTGCTGTATGATTTTTTAATCGGTTTTTAAGGATTATAAGTAGTTGGGCCCGCATGTCAGAGTAATATTGAGAGGGAGAGAAGGAAGCCAGGGCGTCGTCTTCTTCCTCTAGATAGGCGCGAGGACGACGTGGAGTGCCCGGGTTAGGTCGCCCGGCGGCGACGGTGGGTGGTGGCGAAGCTCTGAGAACAGGAAAAACGGAATGAGGGTGACAATAAGAAAATAGTGGCGGTGGCAGTTTGCGGAGTTGGGCGCTAGAGGCATGGTAGCGGCGAGCAGGGCGACGATTTTTCTTCGTGTACTCGTGGGGGCGGTGGTGCGATAGTTAGAAGCAACAGGTGAGTGTCGAAAAGTAGAACACTTCAAGAGGTTTCTCCAATAAGATTCTTTTCGAGAACATGCAAAAGCTTTGCCCGTCATTTCAT
Organism: Hsuehochloa calcarea; assembly: GCA_036346395.1. Classification (NCBI taxonomy): domain Eukaryota; kingdom Viridiplantae; phylum Streptophyta; class Magnoliopsida; order Poales; family Poaceae; genus Hsuehochloa; species Hsuehochloa calcarea. The sequence goes on from CM070613.1 coordinate 23,475,789, forward strand.
TAAGAGAGAAAGAAAAGAGCTCAACAATAGACTTTACAACAGCGTGATGCGAAACGGGCATCCGCAAACTAAAAAGAAACGACAATCAAGAGGCACACAAACAACACAATGGAAAACTACAAAATCCACTCTTCCAAACAGGAAGCTCTAGCTTGACTCCAAAGCGAACCTTCACTTCTGATTTCATTCAAAATTCCTTGCAGGCTACTATACATGCTATTAAAAACCTTTGCATTCCTTTCCTTCCAAACTGGCCATAGAATCAGTACTATTAATGTGTCAAAACTCTTTCTTCGATCTTTGATATCCAACCTTCTTGGAGAACTCCAATATGAAAATTTCATGACTCCATCTGGCAACAGATCACCATGGCCTGAGTTGGGCAAAATAACAAAGCAAACTTGCTTGGCCACCACACACACGTTCAATAAAAAGATGTTGAATGGTTTCTTCTTCTTGATCACATAGCACACAAGACTAAGGATGATGCAGCCCTCTCCTTCTCAGTCTATCCATTGTCCAACATCTATTTTGTATGACCAACCAAACAAAAACTTACATTTCAACAGCGCCTTTGATTTCCATAGTTGCTTGCTGCATGGCATTCTCACGGATCCATGAAAAAAAAAAACTTATCATCTAAGTTTGCAGTGTATACATGCGACGAAGACCATCACCAGTACAAAGCATCTGTTCTTTCTTGATCAAGTTTACCTGTGCTGTCCTGTTGTATAGCAACAGAAACTCTTGCAAAGCCAAAACTGAAATCCCCCCTTTTATATCTTGGATCCAAGTGCTATTTGTGAGAACTTTTTCTACATTTCTTTTCTCTTTAACTTTTCACTGACTAGCTCCCACATATTTGGTGCGAAAAGCTTAATTGTTCAGAAACGCAACCAAGAAGACAAACGATGATGGTGAAGCCCAAACATAAGGAAGAAAAGATACGATTTGGTGCACTACATGCAGTAAAAGTCAAATTAATTTGGGTATTTGGGTGCGAAGAGGGTGGAACATGATATGACGCGAAGGGATGTCGATGTAACTCACTGGAGTGAGATCGACGAGGCCGGTCGCGATCGGAGCTCAGGCAGCAAGGGTACTTGGCGTTGAGCGCTCCTCGGGTGATCTCCAGAGAGGAGGTGAATACGGGAGAAGAGCAAAGCGAAGAGGATGGGAACCTTGGGTGGCCTTTTGTAGGTGAAGAGTGAGGCTGCATGAGGGGGGCAGAGCACATCATGTCGCAAGATGGCAAGGCTGCGGATGCTTGCTGAAAGCAGGTGAGGATGGGACGGCAAAGCGAGCCTCAGAACATCGAACAGCTTTTGGGTGCAGAGGAGTCGTTTTCTTAGTGTTGAGCAATGACCTCCAGGCTTCTTGGAACGGACCAGAGGGAAAAACGGTCTTTTTTAAGTGGGCTAAAATATGGAAAATAATGAGAAATGCTGGGAAAATTCGAAAATGGCAAAATCTGAATTACCCAATGTGCAGAGAGGCAAATGATCGATTACATTCTATATAGTGGTAAATGCTAAAGTGCCACTCTATTGAGTGGCAAATAATTTATTTTATCTATCTGAAAACATTCCTGCAGGAAAAATTCGATAACCATCCAAACAATAGTTTTGGCAAATCTTGTATATTATACAATTCATCTAGATCGGGTTGGGTTGGATTGGATCTACCATCTAATTCCTGTTTATTCCTTAAACCTGTATTTTTTTTTCTTTTTTCCAAATCCTTATGTTGTTCTTTTGTTGGCCTGTTATTCTCTTGGGTTTATATTCATATGCGAAGTGAAACTTTTGTTTTTTGAAAAACGTATGCTAACTGAAACTTTGCCTGGTTGCAGGGATTGTTGGTCTTACTGTGGGTGTATTTGTTCGATTCCATGAAAAGATATGTGATCAATCACACTGGCGGAGATACATGGTTTAGTACGTTTGTTGTGATTGTTATCGCCGTACCTCTGGCTGATCTCTTTGTCATTGTGGGCCAGGATTTGAATGGATTTAACCCACGGCGGAAATAATTTCGTATTGAGCTACGGAGGATTAGTTACGATGTGTATTCATCGAACTCATTTTACTTTGATTTGTTGAGGCTTGATGTCCTATTTTGAACCTTAAATTAGTTTTGAGTAGCGGAAAGGGTTGTTCCTTTCTTTTGTTTTTATAGCTAGGATTCGAACAGTGGTCTTGGTAATAATTGGAATGGCAGAAAAAGTTTGACTGAAAGGCAGAAGAAACGGCAGAGTTCTCTCAATATGAAGGGGCACAATTCGTAAAATCCGCTCCAAGAGTGGCGTTTCTCGTAACGTCACTTTGAATAATGCACTTCTCAGAAAAAGAAATTCCAGAAGGCATGTAAGTGAAAAGGTATGACCTAAACTAGAGCTCTGATGATCATACGTATTGCTCCTCTACAAGCACTACATGATACCGGTTCTCCAAACGATCCAAGCCCACGCTTAATGAGTTAAAAGAGAATTCAAATACGGTAGGTATGCGTCCGTGTTAGTTCCCAAGATTAGCGACCAACACGTCCATACCATCATTAACGTCAATCACAGTTATACAACATTCATACATTGACAAATTGAAAGATATACAACATAGTAGTTTAAGTCTACATCTATTATAAAAGTGTTGGACCGAAAGGGCGACTAGAGAGGGAGGGGGGGTTTGAATAGGAGCACGCTCACTTTTTCACAAATAATGGATTCAACACAAATTTCACTCCAGTAGCTATGTAGTTTATGAAGATCGATGATATCAAGACAAATGGAAGACTAATATTGAATCCAATAAAAACCCATAAGTAATATTACAAAAGACCAAACACAAGATAACAAAACTCAGTGCACTGCCGGTCGGGATCTCGGCCAATTCCTAGGGATGGAAATCCATAGGGAAAGTTTGCTCAAGTCAGTGAGAAGGCCCGTTTGGATGCCCGCAAGACACGGATTTCACCCCCCCAATCCACGCCAAGCTCGGAAAAAACATCGACTCCCATGTCGAGCAAGCTCTCCCGTCGCGTCGCCTCTCCATCGCGCACCCCATCTCGGCCTTGCGACGACGCTCGCAGCTCACTCGCTCGCGCGAGTGGGAGGAGGCTCGAGAGCCACTCCACGCCGACATCGACACAACCAAGACCTGCGATGTCGGCCCGGGGATGGCCTTCGCGCGCACTATGGTCTCGAGGCTGGAGGCCCCCGGCGTTAGGGTCGAGGTCGAGCTCGTGCTGTGCGCCGTCGGCTTTGTTGCTTCTTGGCGATGAATCTTGGGGGAGTTCGCTCAGATTTGGTAAAAGATTTGAGTTCTTGGGTGGTCAAAGTCGGGTTCTTGGGGCGAAATCGGGTTGGGGTTGGGTGGTAAGATAGATCTTTGCGCTGATTCAGGGGTTTCTTGGCGTAGGATCTAGAGTTTTTGGAGGTGGTGGTGGGTTTGCGCGGCCGGGAGAAATGGCGGCAGCTGTGGCGTGCGCGGAGAGGATGACTAGCGACATGCTAATCGGCCCGGACTGGGCCGTCAACATCGAGCTCTGCGACATCATCAACATGGATCCCAGGTCTGGCCACCCTCTCTGTGTATCTTGTCTCTGATTTGTTTGAATTAGTATTATTAGTATATCGTGTTAAGAAGTATAGCTGATTTTCTACTTTGTTCATCCTGGGGGATTAGGATTTGCGTATCAGTTGTGGTTTTGGGTCAGATTAGAGATCTTAATACCAGCTGTGCTTCTTTTGTTGGATTGGATTGCTCTGGGTTTGTTATGTGCTTATTTTCTTGGTGATTTGTTTTCCTTGGAAGTAACAAGGACCAATATAGTATCCACATAGTATGATTTAGTACGGTCAATTTTGAGTATTAACGTGAGATGAGTTTGAACGAAAATTCCCTTTCAATATTAGACTTTCCATCTATGAATTTTCTCGCTTGTTGTTTGACTACAGGTCATAGCTGAGCATCTTTCGGTAGAAGAGGTGGCTGGTATAAAGGATATGTTTGAAAAGATGGATCTAAACAAAGATAATATGATTAATTTTGAATTTTTGATGAACTGAAGCTTGGTCCGCATAAGCTTGGGCACCAAATGCTTGATGCAGATGTCCAAATACTAATGGAAGCTGTGAGTAGTGAAATCTTTCTTTTCCTTCGTTCCAAAAACTTCAAGACAGTATTCAAGAGAACGGTTCAGTAGCCTCAGCTTAAAGCTGCAGAAGGATGGATCGTTGCAGATAACAAGTACCCAGTAGATGATAACACAATAGGCAAGTTGTGAATTCCAGATGAAAACCTTGTGTAATTTCCCTGGTTCTTTGTACCTATTTAGACCCCGTTTAGAACACGAGAGTTTTCTCAATTCCTATACGAATTCAGCAGAGTTTGAATTTTCTTTTCCTTTTTGAGTGAACTCGTTCAGTTTGATACTAGGTCTCAAGTTGCTAATGGGCTCTACATAACAAGAATTCCCAAACAACAAGGATTTTGTTCCCAGACGGGAAGATTTTCCCTTGGGGTTGAAGGGGCTTTTATATACCTTGGATTTTGAGTTCTGGTTTTTAAAACCCTTTGTGATTTGTTCCAGAGAGAGAGACACTATGGATGAATGCGGATATCCTGGTTAGTAATGGTTTTGAAGATACAACGGATGTACTTATGTGCAATCTCTCCTATTCAACCGAAGTATGAACTACGAATGTGCGATTTCTCCGTTCAACTGAAGTACGAATGTGCGGTCTCTCCGGTTCAACTGAAGTTTGTACCTATTTAGGCCCCGTTTAGAACACGAGAGTTTTCTCAATTCCTATACGAATTCAGTAGAGTTTGAATTTTCTTTTCCTTTTTGAGTGAACTCGTTCAGTTTGATACTAGCTCTCAAGTTTCTAATGGGCTGTACATAACCATATAACACGGGGAGTTCCTCGATTGCAACAAGAATTACGGTTTTTTAAAAAAAGCTTCGCTCGCTGGTTGTCGCTCTCCATATGATGCCGTGCAACGCCGCGCGCTCTCAAAAATTTCTTTTTTAAAATGAAAAGTGTGCAGCATCCTCCTCTCAAAAAAATAAAATAAAAAAAGTAGCATTCTCGCACTCTTAACTAATGTGAGGCACAAAAGTAGGAGACAAAACCCATCAAATCAAAGTATAATGAGTTCAATGTGCACAACACTGGGACTTCGAAAGTTTTTATGCAATACTTGCTCAACACAGCTCAGGACTTGTTTGGAACGCTGGATTTTTTTCCCCCTGTTCATGGGGGAAATAAACTGATTCCTGTGAAACGCGTGGATTTTTTTCTTGCTCAACACAGCTCAGGAAATAAAGATCCACGCTCACGCTCACAAGGCAAAAGCACCATGAAACGGCTACAATGATAAGAATCAAAGGAAACAGGGTCAAAGTTACTACTACGTCGCTCTGGCTGACCACAAATCTTCTAAATAAATCGATCGTAGACACCCACAGTACGACCACCAATCCCTGCAAACCAGGCAAAGTTTCAGTTAGCATTTTGCAATATATAAACTAGAGACTAACAGACCAACATAATAATTAAAGGACTTATTCGGAACAACGAAATTAATACAGGATTATGGAGAAAAAAAACACAGGAATTTGAAGGCACAGACAATCTAATGTAGACGACTTATAGGACACAAAAGTTGTTAGTTCAAAAGAGTTGTTTGGAGGTTCAATCTAGAAAATTAGAGGAAGGTTTAAGATAATATAAGGAAGTATATATATAGCATTGCATTTGAAAGAGTTGACTCTACAATAGAGAAAATCCCAAGTCCAAGTCTTGATAATATCGTCGTAGCGTGCAGTTCTTGAAAAATATGTCGAGTATCAAAATATTTCCTCCCATTCGGGGTCGTGCGGCAGCCCATAAAGCACAAGGTGCAGGGGCTGAGAAAGTAGATGCAAGCGAGAGCAAAGTCGACTGCGACAACACGGCGAAGAAGATGATGAAATCAACAGGAATAGAGAGATCTGTCAAATCAAGACGAAGGGAAATGGATAGAAGCATGGAGACGTAGATCATCGAAGCCCGAGACGACGGCGGCACAGTGCATACGAAGCGCAGCAGAGGCGCAGTGCGGAAGAAGAGCGGCGGCTGTAGAAATTCGGGGTCGACGGCTCAGAGAGAAGCGGCTGCATCATAACGACTTCTACGATCTGCAGCGGCTCAGAGAGAAGAGTGGCGACTGCGGCTATGCATAAAGGAGACGAAGAGGGCCACAGTCGATCCAAGACGACGGACCGTGGCTAGCAAAGCAATCAATTGGCTGACAAGGAAATTTATGGACTAGCACGGCTTAGACGACCTCAATGATAAAGTGTTACAGACTTGGATGGACTCAAAAGGGAAAAAGGATTCAAAGAGCAGCGGATACTAGCAGCAGTACCCTTTAAGAGCGGAAGATGCAAGAGGCCAAAGCCACAGAAGCCGAAGCGAGTTGTGACCCTGTTTAGCACAGCTTCTGCTTTGGCTTTTGGGTGAGAAAAGCCAGAAGCCGGAGCGAGTTGTATCTAGGCCCTGTTTGGGACGGCTTCGGCTTTTCGCTCGAAAAAGGCAGAAGCCGTCCCAAACGGAAGGCTTTTCACAGCCGCTTTTCTCCAAAGCGGCTTCGTGTTACAACGCGCGGAAGCCGCCCGCGGAGAGCTTCCGTGGCTTCCCGCAGCCTCCGTTCTGAAATTACCCACGAAGTTCAGAGGTAATTATCCGCCGAATGCCACTCCATAAAACCTCGCCAGCCCGCTCAACTCCCTCCTCTCACGCCAACCCGCCAGCCTCCTCCTCCCCGCTGGCCTTCACCCCGACGCTCGCGTGGCCCAGATCGAGATCAGGACTAGGATCTTGCCCGCGGCTGCCCTCCTCCTCCTCGGAGCCTCCGGCTCCCTCCTCCTCCGTCGCCGCGGTGCCTCCTCCCTCATCCCCCAACACGTCCCCTCCTTCTTCGGCTCCCTCCACCGGCTTGCGCTGCGGCGGCGCCTCCTCCCCTAGATGCGGCACCTCCTCCCCCAACTCCCTCGGTCCCTCCTCCCCCGATGCGGCGACGCCTCCTCCTTCGTCTCCCTCCCCTACCGCCGCCCCTGTTTTTCGTTTCTTTTTTACTTTTTTCTGTTGTAATTAAATTCTTTTGTAATAATTGTTTATTTCAATAATTATTTAGTGTAATAACTAATCATTGTAATAATTTTTTTAGTAATTATTTATTGTGTTTATTTATGTAATATTTATTTATTGTAATAATTGCTGTTAATTACGTTACTTGTCGTTTATTACGCTAATTGTGCTAAATTATGGTATATTGTGTTAATTGTTGCAAAAAATGCAATCAGTTGCGTTAATTACAATAGTTGTCGTCAAATGCAATCAATTGTGGTAACCAGCGTTAATTGTGGTAGTCATCGCCAAATGTGACCAATTGCGCTAATTGCGGTAGTTGTTGTTAATTATCGTTAAATGTCGTCAATTGCGGTAGTTGTCGTCAATTGTGGCAGTTGTTAATTGCGTTTAGCGTCGTTAATTATCGTTAGTTCTCGTTGAATATTGTTAATTACGTTAAACAACATCAAACAAGTCGGTACTGTCCTCATGGGCATTTCAGACATTTTCCATCTCAGAAACTACAACCAGCCTACCTAAAAGCCAGCCAGCCAAACACCAAACTTCTTCAACCCAACCGTTCACCTTGCGGCCAGTAGGAAGCCGCCGGAAAAACCACAACCGTGCAAGCGCACCCCTAGAGAGAGGTGAAGCCGAGCCGAGAAGCCGGCCGGTTGTACTGAGAGAGGAAGTGAAGGCGGGGCCGAGAAGCCAAGTCGCAGCCTAGTAGAGAATCCGAAGGTGAAGCCGGGCGGCTCTAGCCGATCTAGTTATAAACCGATCATACACTCTTCATCTCTTCCAGCAGACTTCCCTCTTCTTCCTGTGACCAGCTCGGTGACGCAGGCGACGAGGAGTAGAGCCGAGCCCAGCGGGACATGGGTGCCGAGGCTTGGCAACATGACCAAACGGCAGCAGCGAGGCTGAGGGCGACTCATACGGCGACCAAGCCTGAGAGTGCGGCGGCTCGATCCGGGGTTGCACGGATGGCTCGGAGTAGATCAGGCGAAGCAGCCGGGTGGCACCTCGGTCCGAGCCGGATCCGAGTAGGAAAGGCGGCGGCTCTCGCGAGCTAGATCCGGAGGCGACGGTGCCTCGGTCAAGGGTGGATCCGGAGCAGGCCGACGAGCACGAGCGCGAAGTCAGCACCTCGAGGCAAGGGCGTCGCTAGCTTGCTGCTTATTGTGCTACTAGTTCTACTAAAGAAAAATACTACGACTAGAGGGAGGCCGCCCCCAAGTGGAGATTGCTCCTCCCAGGGCAGCGGTAGCTGAGGACGGGCGAAAGTTAGGAGAGAACCTAGTGCTCTAATACCATGCTAGATGAAGAGGGATAGTGCAAATGTGAATAATTAGTTGTATTACAACAGCCCAAGGGGCAATATAGTACAAGGATACACACAAAAGTAAACCCAAAATTGGAATGTAATACCACACCACAAATACCCTTAACAGAAACAAACCAGCGGAACTGAATTAACAATGATGGTGATGATGATGTAGTTGGTCATATTAGAGGACGAGGGATCACAAAGGCACCAACAAAGAAGACAAAGGATCTTTCCAACCTCTACTAGACTGCCAGTACGGAAGTTTGTTGTCTACTTGCTAAGGCAAAACTCTATCGTATCTACTTGTCCAGCCTCTTGTTATGATGTTAGATTGTTCACGACTTAATATTGGCAAGATTGGTTTTACTACACCAATTAATCATTATTAGCTGATGTTGCACTGAGTGCAGCATTGACATATAACCCATCATCAAGTAATTAAGCAAAGATTATATTTGCTAAACTAAATTTGCATACATAGAACTAGTTTATATATAACCCACTGAGAGCTAGCTTACATAGCAAATATTTGAATTACTTGCTGGCCTTTGCTGCAGTTACCCTTACTAGAATTGTGTTATGATTGATTTGATCGATTCACTCACGCTGACTGCAGGCTAACTGGTCATTGCTATTTCTTGGTTGAGCGGATGATAAATTTGGTCATTCATTTTATTTGAATCTCCATTGGCTTTGATTGAACTAACTATATATCATCCTCTCCATTCCAGTTGTTCCTGCTTCATTTTTCTTGCATGAATACTTCATATATGATATACCCAAAAGGAGTGCATTGATCCCTATGAAAGTTTATAATCCTAGTCTTCAAAGAAGTTTATAATCCTGAACACAATCCTTGTCTTATTTCTTTATATCTCGATTGATTTCTTGTATCGTAAGTTAGTGATTTTTTTCCCTTATGTTTCAGATCTCGCTAGCTTTTATTATCCAACAATTTCTTTGTGGAAAATAATATGTCACTTCAGATTTACAGTGTTTTGCCAAAATGCTAAGCTGCGGTACTGCTTCGAATGGGTACTAAATGGTTAATTTGGTTTCTATTGTATTTCATATATCTTTTCTGTTTTTCCTTTTGAGATTTGAGTTATCTAGTAATTTGGCCATTTCGTTATTTCGAAGAGATTCGTTTTATTTGTAAAGAACATATATCACTGTAGAAAAGTATCTTGGGGACAACTATAAAATGCTTAGGAAAGGCTTGTGGAGAAAAGCTATATCGGTTTTCATGGATATGTGTTATGTAGTACGTTGCAGAATCATATGCCTATTTATTCCTAAGGTAGAAACAGAAGAGCGGGGATTTCTTCCCTTTTCCCCTTTTTTGTTATTACTTTTAGTAATTTGTATCTAGTGTGCAAGAGGTACATGTATGCTCTGCATAACACATTTTTATTTCAATTAACAGGTTTTATTAAAATAATGTAATTCCATAATTCTCTAACAGAACTAAAACCAAAAGATAACCTTTTACTTCTATTTATACTTAAGGACTAGCACTTGTTTGAGGACAAAGTATTTCTCATGGGTATCGTATCAAAGCCTCTATCTCTGGTTAAAGTTACTACTTTTTCCCCCCGAATGAACCCAATACAGTTATTTCCAATTACCAACCACATGTCACTGTTCGGCCGTAGTTTTTACAATTTGGTGTGGCTTCTGAGTTCTGACCAAGTTTGTACGTTCATTTTAATTAGCACTTCACGTGTACCTCCTCTTGTTTGACATCAGTTACATATAATGAAAATTTTGCTTCCTCAGTTGGATCAGTTCACATGTGATAGATAGCACTAAAATCATATCTGTAATTATCTCTGGTTTCAGGTAAGAAATCAGATCACTATAAATTATTTGATTTGGGATTTGGGATCACACGGCGACGTTCAGGAAGGCCTTTGTTGAAGGGTCAAGGGCATGGGTGATGGAGGAGAAGCTACAGAAGTTCAGGCTGTCAGAGATCAGGCAGCAGCTGCGTCGGATGGACCTGATGGAGGAGACGGCGAAGATGGTGCTTGATGCGCTGGAGGGCACCGACTGACTAGGTTGAAATTGACATACTGTTGGATTTTGGAGTGCATGGCCCGGTGAGTACGCCGCTCAAAAAGGGCAATCGGTGTCTCTGTTGCCTAGAGTAGTCCTGTTATAATGTGCCTCGATCAAATTTAGGTCCAGAACAAGGAGTAATGGCTCCCTTGCTCGCTATCCTCTGTGAAACGTTGCGCTTTATTTTGCTTAGTTGCTAACATATGTGCTATTCGTTATGTCATTGCTATGTTTCTGGTTAGTGCTAATCAGTATTTCCATCTTTAGCATAAATGCTTTGTTTTATTTCCCTTGTCAGGTTTCAACTACTTCTGTCACTAGGAATATCGTTGTATTTAATCCAGGCAGAATTCAATTTAGCCTGGTGATTGCTAGGTTCATGCACCAGGATGAACTGAAATACAAGCTTGGTGCTTACTAGTTGCTAGGTTCTTGCAGCAGGAGGAACGGAAATACAATGTTTTGTGGAAATGATACATGTTGGAGTGGTCGGGTAGTCAAATGGAATTATCTACTTGTACGTAGTTAATCATCCCATGACTATTCTTAGGGTCAGTGAGATTTTTTTTCTTTTCTCTTTAGACTTATGGCCTGTTCGATTTAAGTTCTTGGATTGAGAATGCCTCTTTCCGGATATACAGTCATCCCAACACTATTTTATTTCCCCTATATCATTAGGAACACATTGAAATTTCATAACATGTATTGTTATAGAATGAACCTATAGTGGTCTCTTAATAAGCAATGTGACCATCAGCTGTGATTAGAAAGCGAGAATGGTGCAATCTGTAGAAAAATATTTTAGTGCAGTTCCAGTGCTTGTGTTCTGTGGGAAGATGTCGGTAGAAGAAGGGAGTGATGGTAATTGGTAATAAGTTAACAGAGTGGTCGTCTGAGATGAGTATGGTTGGAACAAATAGCTTCAACGCAAAGTAGGTAAGGTTGAGGACTATAGGGTCTCATTTCCATGTTGAATCTTATATCTTGTTGGCATGCTCCTGATGAAGTGATGATTGATTGACCTAAAGGGGTTGCTTGCTGGGGCAAATGTCATCGTGCAGCATTGAGTCATTTACAATTAAGGTCCGGTAGGTTTTTGCAAATACGCCTAATAAATTTCAGTTTCATGTGTGAACTCTGAACCTTACAGAAGAAAGGATATATATGAAGAAATTTTATCTAAAGATGGGTTAACCTTTTCTAATGGCATCTAGTCTAGCATTCCTTGTGATTTGGGATGAAGGTCATTTTTATTCTTGAAAATGGTGCAAACTGGGATAATGGGTCCCAGTAGCTCGGTAATGTTATTGTTCTCTGTGTGCCATTTTAGGTACTAACATAACTTCGTCTTGGAGTTATCAAATGCTGATTGATGTTTCCTTTGTGTACCCTGATTTGCCTTTGAGATGATTACCCTTGATGAATCTTAGTTGTATGTCGCTGGAGTCTATCATAATCAGAAAGGATTGATGGATATCTTGCTCATCATTCTTGATGCTGGGAACTTGTGACCATGACCCCATGAGATGGATTGAAGTAGCACATCAGGATGAGCATGCCGAAAGTTGTTATGAACCTCAGGATTCAAGCAGGAAAGTATCGTAAGCCTCATTCTTATATGGTTTGAGCTAGTTGCGTAGTTCTTAAGCTGTTTAATGACGCATCTGTTAGTGGGTCTGTCTTGTGGGTTAGGAGATTTCTTCCCTTTCCCCCTTTTTTTGTTATTACTTTTAGTAATTTGTATCTAGTATGCAAGAGGTACATATATGCTTTGCATAACACATTTTTATTTCAATTAACAGGTTTTATTAAAATAATGTAATTCCGTAATTCTCTAACAGAACTATAACCAAAAGATAACCTTTTACTTCTATTAATACTTAAGGACTAGCACTTAAGTTTGAGGACAAAGTATTTCACATGGATATCGTATCAAAGCCTCTATCTCTGGTTAAAGTTACTACTTTTCCCCCGGATGAACCCAATACAGTGATTCAATCTCTGGTTATTTCCAATTACCCACCACATGCCCTAAAAAACGAAAATCGGCCAAACCGAATTTATCGGTGCCCCCGCTAAAAATCAAAACCGGCTACCGAAACCCTGCCGGTGACCGAGCTAGGTTTTAAGTTTCGGCATTGATCAGATTTGTTCAGCTCCGCATGCTAAAAATCGTGCAATTAAGGTTGTGATGAACTAGTGATCGATTTGTAACGTACGTACCTGGATGACGCACTTGAGGAGCCTGGCTGCGCGCCTGTGCCTCATCGCCATCTCGGCCGTCCACATCTCCCCCTCGGCCTCCGGCGGCGGCGCCGTGGTGTGGACGGGTGGTCCCATCTCGAGATCCAGCAACTGCGCCTCCACCTCGTCCTTGGGCGCCTCGTGGTCGGCGCGGCAAGCGCAGCCGCACGCACCACACGGCATCGATGAGATTCGACCGGGAGCCGTTCGTAGCGACGAGCGAGCGAGCCAACAAACGTTGCAACCCTAGCTGATCGTGGATGATATGCGTCCATATTTATCAGGCTCAGGGCTCCATTGATAGGTTCAAAGCATTAGGCCAGGCTTTTTTGGGCCGGCCCACGGTACATGTACCCACGTATACATGTAAAAAACCATGTTCTTCTATGTGGAATCGTTTTGGTATTTCTAGGCTGAGGATCGTATAATTGGACGGTAGGACAAACTGCATCTCTACAAATTGGGCAAATGCATAGGGATTTGTATAGAGCAGACATAGTAGAGACTAGAGACATAGAATAAAACATAAGGACAAATGAAGTAACTAATGTGTCACCATGCTACTAAAAATGAAGCAAACCGGCTGACACGCACTACATGAAATTACTCATGTACCAAAATCCCAACCAGGCAGATTGGCATTTGGCAGACTTAGACATCATCCAGAAAAGAACATGTGTAATCCCAATCAAGTCTAGAACCTGATGTTAAGAATGAGATGGAGGATCCAGCACACTCCCCCATGAAGATTACTGTGCCAGACACCTCCCCCATGAAGACTGATGCATCCAGTTCACTTCATTGCACAACCAGGAATCAGAAATCAACGTAACCATCTTGAAAGTGCACAGACACGGCACTGTAGTCTCTAGCTAGTCCAACGCAACAATTATTTCCATTCGCAGAAGACAAGAAACGACTCAGTCGACAAGTCAAGACACGCATGCTAAAGCCTACAAGAAGAAACGCAGGTATTAATTTGGACAGGACAGCGACTAGTTTGATCTTGCTAATGCTCAGTTTGTGTCATCACATTTACAGGTAAGTGTGCCACTGTAATGAACTATTCGAGTGTTATGGCGGACGGCTCTCTAAAAAACGCCATCTTGCTACCAGTCTGTTCAGCAATCTGCATCTTTCAGGGTGATATTGCTTCTGTGACTTCTGTCTTTTCTTCAGACAGTGGGCATCAAAGGAGGTTAAGGGCCAGTACCTGCCGGCTGATAGCCCCTGTGAAGTTGAGAATGCATTAGTCATTAAGGAAATCAATGTAATGTGAAGTTGTGAATGAATGGGACATCATTTGAACATCAAGGAAGCAGTGAACGTAGTGTTAAGAGAGCAGTGAAATACTACTCTAGTAGACATACCTAGGAGGCCGAGCCAATGCTGCAACAAATATACTCTGGCCAGACTCCCAAATGGATCTGATGATGAAAAGATCTCATTAATTTACCATTCACATCATATATATGGCGGCATATGAAACAAAAAGTTAACAAAATGACAAACCTGACTAAGAAGCCAATACAATTGCAAAGCAAAATCGGTAACTTCCATATCAATTTAACAAGGAAATGAAGCCACTGAAAACAAAAGTGAGTAATTATTAGCTACTACATGAAATTGATCAAAGATATTACACCATAAGAAGCCAGTTAAATAATGCTTAATAATGCTTACCACTGGATCTTGCGCACTGGCACCCCAATAGAAAATGACAATGGAGATCACATCGCGGGCATATGATTGCATACAACAAATTGGGGTGATACACCAGCGTCTCGATGTGGAAACCGACCAGCACGAAAATAATTCCTTGTAATGCCCCATTGCCAGAGAAGCCCATGTAGCAAGGTGCTGAACTTGTTAATGAGGAAGCTGTGACACCTAGCAGCATAGAGACAAGAGCAAATACAAAGTACTGCAGACATCAGTAGGCAATACAATGATCTATGCCATACAGTTCTTTCAAAGATTGCTTTCGTGTCCGCCTGCAATGGACTAGTGATACACAATGAATGATATTCGATACTTAGAAGCTCGTCTTGTTTTGCTTGCACGATCGCAACCCAAGACAAACACAACAAATACAATTAATAGTCTTTCTTAAACTTACCTAAGAATTTGAGAAAAAAAATTACCTCTTCTGCTGTCATATTGGCATTGACATAATCCTTCTCATAATTCTTTGTGGCAAGGTCAGAGAAGAAGTCCCGAACCGGCAAAGGTATGAATTGCGCCATATCTGAAACGATCAATAGAATAAATCATTAACTGCGCAGTGCGAACTCCCCTACGGTCTCCCCGACTCCACCGCGATACCTCGCCGCTGCGCCTCCTGGCTCCACAACCGCCACCCCAGTGAACACCAATCGGCAGACGCCGTCTGCGCGCCGTCTGCACTCCGCGCTCCCGCCGCCCCCTCTCCTTTCCGGCTTTCCCACCATCGACGCGCGTGCGCACGGTGCGCTCGATAAGACGCGTACCCCTCCCCGTTTCACCATTTCCCACTACCTCCCACTCTAATCCGCCGCAGCCGCTACCAACCGGCAACAACGCCCTCCGCCGCCCCGTCAACCACCCCGAGCCGCAACAAACGTTCCGCGGCTTCGGCCCCGCAATCGCTGCTCCCTCAGGCCGCATCCGCCATTCCCCACCCACATTCGAACGCCCATTCATAAACACAACGCACGAATTCAAGCAGAAAACCCTAAAAATAGAGCGGGGCGGAAACCCTAATCATCCGAGGCGAATCCATTCTCCATCTCGATCCATACGACCGAAAAATCGCCAAAAGGTAGATGGGGGGAGTGATTGGAGGGGCCGTACCAGGAGAGGAGAGGCGCGGTGGCGCAGGTGACGGAGACGGAGGGGAGGAGGGAGCCGTGCGGTTGGGTCGGAATCTGTAGAGATGCCGTGGCTGCTCTCTTCTCCTTTCCCGGCGACGGAAAGTCGCGCTCGGCTCGCAACAACAAGAGGCGGGAGATTTTTGAAAGGGGGAAATGTTCACCCACTGACTGGTGGGTCCACATGAACTGGCCGTTAGCTGGCCCCACCTGTCAGGTTTCTCTTGCGTTGCTGCTTCGCCGTAGAAGAAAAGTCTCGCCCATGGCGAGGCGTGAGGTGGTGAGATGAGGAGGTGCTGGTGAGTTTTGTCGCGGCGGCAGTGGACCTTGTTTGAGTCGGTGTTTGGTTGGTTGGGTCGGGCACTTCCGGCCTTGTCTGGCATGGCATGCGTGGCACGAGTCCGACCCAATACATGCAGGCGCGGCGCGGGTGGCCCCATGCCCCCACCGAGTGATGTCTCGATGGATTCCCCTCTCCCATCCTTGCCTCGCCGCCGCCGGTCACCGCCAACTCGGCTGATCGGCTCCCCCAACACAACTCCGCCCCCAAAACAGAGCTAGCCGCGAGCAATCTCGCGGCGGAGAACGCAGAAAGATTCAAACCCTAAAATCCCGCATGGCCCCGAAGCGCCCGGCCGCCGCCGCCGCGTCGGGCTCGGCCTCCGACGGCGAGGCGGACGCGGCCCGCCGCCACCACCCCGCTCCCCCTCCCCGAGCCCTTGCCCCTCCCGCTCCCGCTCCAAGACCCCCCCCCCCCCAACCTCCACCATAACGCCGCCGCACTCTCCAGTCTCCACCCCGCCTCCGCCGCCGCCAACTTGGCGCCTCCGCCACCGCATCCGAAGGCAACGCCTCGCTCGCGCCGCTCCCCCCGCGTCGAGGCCGCCGACATCAAGCCCATCAGCTCCCGCCCCATGGATGGCCACGGCCGCCCCGCCGCCGGCTCAAGAGCCTCCCAGCGGCGCTCCAAGCGCCCCCACAGCTCATCCGCTGTGCACTCCCCGGAGCAGCAGAGACGGCCGCCGCGGGTTTGGAGCCCCGAAGACGAGACCACCATACAGTTCATATTGCGTGCCCTCATCTCGTACCGCGCCAAGAAAGGTGTGCTCCCCGCGTCCACTCAGGACACAGGCAAGTTACACAGTCAGATTCGTGGGCAGTTTAATGTTAAGGCATCTACCACCCAGCGTAGTGATAAGGTCCGACGGCTCAAGCACAAGTACAACTTGCTCGTGACCCGTACTAAGAATGGACGGGATCCACACTTGCCAAGGGTGCATGGCCGTGATGTCTATGAACTTAGCAAGAAAGTTTGGGGGTCAAAGAGCGGCCGTTCTGGTAGTGGTGGAGGAGGAGGACGTGTATGAGAATGCTGAGGTTGCAGAGAGCGGTGAGTTGCAGGAGGGTGGATAGAGTGACGAGGATATGGAGGGTGTGTGGGACGACCCTGACCACAGCAGGAACAGGAGGCTGAAGGCGATTGCTCTCGCAAATGGGAATGGGAATGCCATTGCAATTAGGGGTAGGGCTGGCCATGGCAACAATGGCGGGAAGGGTGATGCTGAGAAGGGGAAGGACATGTACCCCCGTGGGAGGCTGTTGAGGAGCTGTCCAAGGAGCACCCAAGTGGGACAGCGTTCAGGAAGGCCTTTGTTGAAGGGTCAAGGGCATGGGTGATGGAGGAGAAGCTACAGAAGTTCAGGCTGTCAGAGATCAGGCAGCAGCTGTGTCGGATGGACCTGATGGAGGAGACGGCGAAGATGGTGCTTGATGCGCTGGAGGGCATCGACTGGCTAGGTTGAAATTGACATACTGTTGGATTTTGGAGTGCATGGCCCGGTGAGTATGCTGCTCAGAAAGGGCGATCGGTGTCTCTGTTGCCTAGAGTAGTCCTGTTATATTGTTATGGATATAGATCTTTGGTTGTTTTAACTTTTGTGAACAAGGATATAATGTGCCTCAATCAAATTTAGGTCCAGAACAAGGAGTAATGGCTCCCTTGCTCACTATCCTCTGTGAAACCTTGTGCTTTATGTTGCTTAGTTGCTAACATATGTGCTATTCGTTAGGTCATTGCTATGTTTCTGGTTAGTGCTAATCAGTATTTCCATCTTTAGCATAAATGCTTTGTTTTATTTCCCTTGTCAAGTTTCAACTGCTTCTGTCAGTAGGAATATCGTTGTATTTAATCCAGGCAGAATTCAATTTAGCCTGGTGCTTGCTAGGTTCATGCACCAGGATGAACTGAAATACAAGCTTGGTGCTTACTAGTTGCTAGGTTCTTGCAGCAGGAGGAACGGAAATACAATGTTTTGTGGAAATGATACATGTTGGAGTGGTCGGGTAGTCAAATGGAATTATATACTTGTACGTAGTTAATCATCCCATGACTATTCTTAGGGTCAGTGAGATTTTTTTTATTCTCTTTAGACTTATGGCCTGTTCGATTTAAGTTCTTGGATTGAGAATGCCTCTTTCCGGATATACAGTCATCCCAACACTATTTTATTTCCCCTATATCATTAGGAACACATTGAAATTTCATAACATGTATTGTTATAGAATGAACCTATAGTGGTCTCTTAATAAGCAATGTGACCATCAGCTGTGATTAGAAAGCGAGAATGGTACAATCTGTAGAAAAATATTTTAGTGCAGTTCCAGTGCTTGTGTTCTGTGGGAAGATGTCGGTAGAAGAAGGGAGTGATGGTAATTGGTAATAAGTTAACGGAGTGGTCGTCTGAGATGAGTATGGTTGGAACAAATAGCTTCAACGCAAAGTAGGTAAGGTTGAGGACTATAGGGTCTCATTTCCATGTTGAATCTTATATCTTGTTGGCATGCTCCTGATGAAGTGATGATTGATTGACCTAAAGGGGTTGCTTGCTGGGGCAAATGTCATCGTGTAGCATTGAGTCATTTACAATTAAGGTCCAGTAGGTGTGCTCCCCGCGTCCACTCAGGACACAGGCAAGTTACACAGTCATATTCGTGGGCAGTTTAATGTTTGGCATCTACCACCCAGCGTAGTGATAAGGTCCGACGGCTCAAGCACAACTTGCTCGTGGCCCGTACTAAGAATGGACGGGATCCACACTTGCCAACGGTGCATGGCAGTGATGTCTATGAACTTAGCAAGAAAGTTTGGGGGTCAAAGAGCGGCGGTGCTGGTAGTGGTGGAGGAGGAGGACGTGTGTATGAGAATGTTGAGGTTGCAGAGAGCGGTGAGTTGCAGGAGGGTGGATAGAGTGACGAGGATATGGAGGGTGCGTGGGACGACCCTGACCACAGCAGGAACAGGAGGCTGAAGGCGATGCTCTCTCAAATGGGAATGGGAATGCCATTGCAATTAGGGGTAGGGCTGGCCATGGCAACAATGGCGGGAAGGGTGATGCTGAGAAGGGGAAGGACATGCTGAGAAAGGGAAGTATTTAACTGTGATCATTGTGGTTTTTTGCTGTCTAGGTCCATCCAAATGTTCCATGTATGCTGTTTACTCCAATCTGTCCGCACTCACTGTCATTTAGGCCCGTTATCCTTCCTGACTCCGCACGGCTTGAATTGAAGGTATGGAACAACTGATCTCCAATAGATGAAACGTGAATTATCTATTGTTTTCATGTAATCCTTAAAGATGAATGTTTGGTATTTATATGTACCCAGAACTTCCCTAGCTTATGTCATCAGTTTTTAACCCGCAATATCATGGCCTTGCTTTGCTGACTGGTTGATTTTGCACTCTGTGTTGTGGAACTGCCGTTGCATTTGCAATTCTTCCAGATCCCAGATGATGCAAGAAGTAATGCGTGGGTATCATTTGACGGCAAAAGGAGGCAGCAATTGTCAAGAGGAGATTCTGTTCGCATATCCATGAGTGAGCACCCGCTCCCAACTGTTAATAAGTCTGACCAAACTGGCGACTGGTTCCGCAGCTTGATCAGATGCCTAAACTGGAATGAGAGATTGGACCAGAAGGCGCTATAGACACCAGAGGCCTAGTTTGCCCCTGTACATACATAGCAAATACATGGATTTTTTTTCTGGTCACATGTATAATATCTGCAACGTCACAGCATACACGCAGCTTATTGACCTGACAGCATACTATACGATTGATAGTTCTTGTATTTATCTGCTCTGTAAATCAACATCGTAGCCCGTTATTTCTGGGCATAGCAGAAGATGACAATGGAAAAGAAGCACCCGACACCACAAATGTTGTATCTAACTGTGATTTTTGATCCACGCCTCAATGAAAATTTCATCAATCCATCATCAATTTTGCTAAGCGTAGATGCAATCAAGGTTGCGAGCACCGTGGGGTGGGCATTCGGTTTTTCGTGTTTTTGGTTTGATTTATTCGGTATAAAAAATATTTCGGTTTTTGAGAGTTAGCAACTGAATTAACCATTATAAAATAAAAAACGAACCTAATTTACCGAATTATATTGGTTCGTTTTTTTTTTTTGGTAAACCGAACCACACATGGGCGCACCGGACTGAGACCACGCAAGGGAAGGGGAGGGAGCACTGGCCAACGGTGCCGCTGTCGAGGGGAGTAGAGGTCACTGCAGGCAGGGAGTGCAGAGGAGCACCGGTGACAGGAGCCGAGGTTGCCGCAAGTAGGGAGCGATGTCGAGAGAAGAGGAGCATTGCTGGGAGCTGGGGTCGCCGCAAGTCGAGGTTGTCGCCGTCGCTAGGAGCGCCGGTGAAGCTCCTACCGGATCCAGTGGTGGAGGGACGAAGCTCCTACTGATGAAGCTCGCCGTGACACGGTTTCCACCGGATCCGGTGGTGGAGGGTCGGATCCAACGGGCAGTGGAGAATGGGCGGCAGCGGCGTCTGTGGGGGAACGGGCGGGCGGGCCTGGCGGGCCGTGGGGAAGGGGCGGTGGTGGAGGAACGGGTAGCTAGCGGTGTCGGTGGGGGATGCGGCGTGCGTGCAAAAGAGACAGAGAGAAAGGGTTGGGGTGGAGTTGTGGGCCTTGGGCATTGGAGATTTGGAGTCGGAGCGGTGGAGGCTGTGGACTGTGTGGAGCACCAAGCACAGCAGGCAATTCGGTAATTCAGTTGTTCAGTTTTTGATAGTTGGAAACCACACTGATGTAACATCCCAAATTCTGAAGTTTCAAAATTCATTTGAGTAGTTTAGTCCCTTTGAACATTTCATTAAAAAAAAGAATTTAATAAAGCTTAAATAGAACTTTTAAAGTCAAAATAATTTAATGTAGTTAATCTAAACATCAATTAATTCTAAAATTATTTTATTTGAGTTCTTTGTGCTTGAAAGTATTTTCCAGATTTTTTTGGGATTTTTTCTAGTTCATTTGCCGTTTGGATTTTTTGTATTTTCTAAAATAGAAAAACTATTAAAAATCTTAGGAAATTCTTTTGGGTCGAAGTCCTTTGCTCCAGACCATTTTTCCTATCTCCGGCCTGGACCATCCAACCTGTTTCCATGCGCACCGCAGCCTAGCTCTGCCCTAGCCTCAGCCCTCACTGCTAGGTGGGACCTACCTGTCAGCGTCGCTACGTTGTCTTCGTCCTAGACTCCGTCTCTGACACGAGCCGTCGCCGTGTCCGCTTTGATCTCTCCTTCCCTCGTCTTTAAATAGCCACCCAACCCTCTGTTTTTCCTACCCTGAGCCGCCGTTGCCTTGTAAACCACCGCCGCCTTGCTTCGTCGAATTCGAATCACATCGCCACCATTGGCGCTGGCGCAAGCTCACACACTGCTGCTAGAAGCCACTCTGTAATACCCCGAAATTTATTCGGGCGAATAGGAGAGTATTCGGAAAAAAGAGTTAAACATGGAT
The DNA here is from genome assembly GCA_036346395.1 of Hsuehochloa calcarea. Taxonomy (NCBI): domain Eukaryota; kingdom Viridiplantae; phylum Streptophyta; class Magnoliopsida; order Poales; family Poaceae; genus Hsuehochloa; species Hsuehochloa calcarea. Next base: position 23,497,205 of record CM070613.1, read on the forward strand.
TACAATTTTCAGTGATCTCAAGGGGGTTTCCGCGAATTCCCGACAACCTGGGCATTAGGCCACGACCCATGTGGCCCAAGAGGGGGCTGGCCAAAGGGGGGATGGCCTTCCCCCAAAAACCCTAAACCCCTTCCCTTCCCTTTCCCCACTTGAGCCGCCACCCTCCTCTCTGTCGTGCGCCACTTTCTCCTTCCCCCTGCGCCAGATTTGTTCGTCAGATTTGGGTAAGTTCCGTACGTTTTCTGATCTGTCCACCTCTTAGAAAGTTGTAGCCCTTGGTCTTCGATTTCTTTAGGCACCGAGATCATCTGATTTGGAGTTACGGTTTAGGAGACATGTCCATTTTTATGCGACTGTTCAGGAGAGCTGACGGGATTTGGCAGTTTGCTTGTCTGGCCATTATGAATTATTTCGAGGCCAAATCAGAAAGGATACCCAAAATAAATATTGTATATAATTCAGTAAGCTTTCCAAGTTGATAAAGAACACAATCTTTAGAGTTGGCAATCAAAAGTTATAGAATTTTAACCGCGCGCTGTTATGTCTGTCTGAGAATTGGGGACTGTCGGTTTGTTCCTCGGTTTTGATCTAGTTAGAATCAGATTCAGGACGGCCACCCAAAACGGTTTTTGAAGTTAATTTCACCATGATTCTAGGTTGATAAAGATCACCTCCATTGGATCTATAGAATGAAAGTTATGGCATTTTTCTTACTGCTATTCTGTAGTCTGGTCAGATGTCTGTCAGACACTTTCAATTGCAGATTAGCCTTATGTACGGGCATAATTAGGAAATCTTGTCTGATAGTGTTTTGAAGGTTTATCTGTTAAGTTTTATTGGGCGCTGGTTTCATATCGTTTCGAGTCCCATATAATTAATTATGATTTTTCTTGTACTGCTGTCCAGTAGGATGGGCAGGTGGCTGAATAGTGTAATGTCAGTTTAACTCCGTTAGTTGTGTTTGTTAATCAGAGGGTTAGTGTAGGTCTCCTGTAGCTAAATCGTGCCACGTTATCCTTATTCCAAATATGTACTTGTGTAGGCGGCGAGACATCGCGTGTGGGAACACCTTCGTTGCTTGCAACGCGTTGGGACACGAAAGGCAAGTACATTGAAATTCTTTACATTGATGAATGATGTGTGTTTGTGTTCATGCTAATATTTCTATGATCCATGTTTTTTTATCAAAGATGTTAATCAATATTCATATTCCATTACATGCAATTCCAATGTGTTAAGAACTCGCTATACCGTATGAGCATGTGTTGATGAACCCTAAGGTTCTATTTGTTGTCCCGATCAATTGTTTATTTCGATGAGAACGATAACTATCGATTTCGTGGAGGTGACTCGCGATTCGACTACAACCGCACGACGACGCTTGCGCCTTAGCAATCGTTGAACCAACTCCGAGACGTTATTGACCTTGCCGAAGCACGATCAACTCGACCACGAAGGTCTATTCTCGCATGCAATCAAGAACACGCAAGAATAAGATAAAACGCAATCGATGTATTGCAAATATTTATGAAGTATTGAAAGGTTGGGATTCAAAAGTCGTCTTGACAGTGGTCATCCGACACAATCAAGAATGTAAGTTTGCACAATGGCTAAAACTTAACTCAACAAAATCCAAGGAAAACTAAAGGGGTGCGGCCTCCTTAAATAGGGAACGAGGAGCCACAAAACTAACGAACTAGCGAGGTGGTACTAACGGTCGCGAGGTACTGTTCACGTGAACAGTAACCACGCCCCCGGGTGGGCCGCCGGCAGATGGGCCAAGTTCAGTATGATTACAAAGCCCAGTTTGGCCCAAATAAGTGATATGACGTCTTCTTTTGATGATTGCGATCAGTCCAGAAGGAGTTTGGAGGTGAGGCCGGATCCGTTGGAAAGAGGACGAAATTATCTTTCCAGCAAGTACTCGTGGACCTCCAACGGACGTTGTATGTGAAAGTTATGACCGTTTGAAGTCAGTCTGTTGTCAGATTGATTCCGAGGCCGAATCGATTCCAAAACGGGTCCCGCTCAACTCTTGCTTGTCTTGGACCAAAAAGTGACGTGGTGACCTCCCTTATGTCTTCCAAGCATGTCCATAACTCCACATGCCTCGCCTTCGTCCTTTCCCATGTTCCTAAGCACAATTAAATCACTTGCTTTAGGTAGCGGTTTATTCTCAGTAATATATAAACATAGGAATGAATTCACCCGTAATTAAGTTGGCGAGCACGAGCTCGAGTAAGTGGTCCTTGTAACACTTGTCGTGGCCGAGTGTTGTGTGTAGGCGCGGTTGTATCCATGGAAGGGATGTCCTCATCATCCTCCCTTCTTGCATTTGAGTCGCCCCGACTCAAGCTCATCCTCTCCACCCAAGTATGGCTTTAAACCTGCAATGTTAAATGTGGGACTAACTCCAAAATCGCAGCAGCTCAAGCTTGTATGCGTTATCATTAATCTTGTCTAACACTTTAAAAGGACCATCACTCTAGGCATTAATTTTGACTTTCTCAATTCAGTGGAACCTATCTTTTCTCAAGTGCAACCAAACAAGATCTCCGTGTTCAAAAGTTAAATGTTTTCTCCCCGACTACCAAAGAATTTTATACTTAGCACTCATGCGCCTATATTCTCCTTAGTTGTCTCATGCATTTTCAAAATCAAGTCAAGACGTTGTTTAGCATCAAGTTCAATTTCTCCAAGAAGGAATAGGCAATAAATCAATAGGAGCACGAGGCACAAAACCATAAACAACCTCAAAAGGGCACATCTTGGTAGTAGAATGCAATGAATGATTATAAGCAAACTCAATGTGAGGCAAGCATTCTTCCCACATTTTTAAATTCTTTTTCAACACACTCTAAGCATTGTAGATAAAGTTCTATTCACAACTTCGCTTGTCCATCACTTGGGGATGATAGTAGAAAAAAATAACTTAGTCCCCAATTTAGCCCATAAAGTTCTCCAAAATGGCTAAGAAATTTAGCATTACGATCCAAACTATAGTATTAGGCACACCATGCAAGCTTAATAATTTCACGAAAGAATAAATCCGCAATATTGGTAGCATCATTGCTCTTACGACATGGTATGGAGTGAGCCATCTTAGAAAATCTATCAACAACCACGAATATACTATCCTCCCTTCTTTGTTCTAGGCAATCCTAAAACAAAGTCCATCGAAATATCTTCCCACTAACGCTAGGAACAGTAGAGGCATGTATAAACCATGAGGATTAAGTCGTGACTTAGCTCTTTGACATGTAGTGCAATGAGCAACGGCGCCGACGTCCCGCCTCATCTTTGGCCAAAAGAAATGATCGCAAGTATATCCTCCGCTTTTTTCACCCCAAAGTGTCCCATCACCCCACCTCCATGCGCCTCAGAATAACAACAAACGAACGGAGCTAGCGGAATGCATAGCTTGTTAGCTCTAAACACAAACCCATCATTAACGCATTTAATTTGTTCCACATTTTCCTTCTTGACAATTCAACAATATATCCGTAAAATCCGCATCATGCACATATTGTTCTTTAATAGTCTCTAATCCAAAAATTTTGAAATCAAGTCGTGAAAGCATGGTATATCTCCTAGACAAAGCATCAAGAATAACATTCTCCTTTCCTTTCTTGTGTTTTATGACATAAGGAAAAGACTCAATAAATTCCACCCACCTTGCATGTCTACGGTTTAGTTTTGCTTGACTTCAATATGCTTTAAAGATTCATGATCGTAATGTATAACAAATTCTTTGGGCCATAAATAATGTTGCCAAGTTTCTAAAGTTCAAAAGCGCATATAACTCCTTGTCATAAGTAGAATAGTTCAAACTAGGCCCACTCAATTTCTCACCAAATATGCTATAGGTTTCCCATCTTGTAACAACACGCCACCTAACCCAATTCCACCGCATCACATTCTAGTTCAAAAGTCTTATTAAAATCGTGGAGTTGGAGTAGTGGTGCATGTGTTAACTTATCTTTCAACGTGGTGAAGGCGTTCTCCCGTGCGGCGCTCCAAATAAATGGCACACCCTTCTTGGTGAGCTCATTCAATGGTGTGGCGATGGTGTGAAATCCTTCATGCGGCGGTAGAATCCTCGCAAGTCCTAAAAGCTTCGCACTGCTGACCGTGTTAGAGTCGCCAACTCAGATTGCTTCAATCTTGGCTTGATCAACTTCAATTCCTCGTGGAGTAACAACATAGCCAAGAAACGCGACTCGATCGGTGCAAAAGGTGCACTTCTCAAGGTTACCAAATAAACGCATCACGTAAAGCATTAAAAACAGCACGTAAATGGTCAAGATGTTCCTCTAATGATTTGCTATATATCAATATATCATCAAAATAAACCACCACAAATCTACCAATGAAAGCACGCAAAACTTCGCTCATTAGTCTCATGAAGGTGCTAGGTGCATTAGTTAACCCAAAAGGCATTACTAACCACTCATATAAACCGAACTTAGTTTTAAAAGTCGTTTTCCATTCATCGCCTAATTTCATGCGAATTTGATGATATCCACTACGCAAATCAACCTTCGAGAAAACAACAGAGCCACCCAACTCATCAAGCATATCATCTAACCTAGGAATAGGATGACGATACCTAATGGTGATGTTATTGATTGCTCTACAATCTACACACATGCGCCATGATCCATCTTTCTTAGGCACTAATATGACCGAATAAAGACAAGGACTAAGAGATTCGCAAGACATACCCTTTATCAAGCAATTCTTGAACTTGGCGCTGAATTTCTTTGGTTTCTTCCGGGTTGGTCCTCAGATGGTGCGCGGTTGGGCAATGATGCACGAATTAAATCAATTTGATGCTCAATGCCTCAAGCGGTGGCAACCCCTGCAGTATGTCCTTCTGAAGACGCCCTTGTACTCCCGCAAAATGTTAATGACAAGCAGGAGGCAAAGAAGAAGGTGTGTCCTCAAATGAAAATAAAGCTTCTTTGCAAACTAATGCATAGCAAATAGAATTACTAACACCCAATTCACCATATCGATTTGGTAGCAAGAAAACTAGCACCTTTCAATTTAATTTCTTTATTCTTTCCATGAGTAGTTTCATATGCTTTCTTCTTATGTGGTTCAAGCTCTTTGCTACAACTGATTTTCGCCTTAGCAGCCTCCCGATTCTTCTCTCTACTAGCTCTAGCAAGTTCATCTTTAATAATTTGTTCAGAGTCATAGGATGCAACACAATTTTCTTTCCTTTGAACATGAGAGAGTATTGATTATTCCTACCATGATGCACACAATCAAGATCGTATTGCCAAGGTCTTCCTAATAACAATGAACAAGCTTGCATAGGAACAACGTCGCAATCAATATAATCATGGTATGATCCCATAGAAAAGTTTACTCTGACCATACGTGTTACCTTCAACTTACCACTGTTGTTGAACCATTGAATATGGTATGGGTGGGGGTGAGGTTTGGTCGACAAAGCAAGCTTCTCCACCATATCCATACTCGCCAAATTATTGCAACTCCCACCATCAACGATTATGCGAATTGAGCGCTCTTGGACAACGCCTTGATTTGGAACAAATTATGGCGCTGATTTTGCTCAAGACGAGAAACTTGAGCACTTAGTACACGTTGCACAATAATACTCAAATACTTATCGGCATCTTCGGCGCCAACATGTTCCTCCTCATGATCAGATTCATCATCATATCCTGCAGGGTCAATTGCAAGCATAGCATATGTTTCATCATCAAAATCACTAGCAGAGGAATACCCACCATCTTCGCAGATAATCAGACACGCTTGTTTGGACAGCCTCGCATCATGTGTCCATAGCCTTTGCAACGATGACATTGAATGTCCTTAGTTCGCCCCGTCAAGCAACCAAGAAGAGCTTTTGGCGTAAGCTTGTGGTGCCGATTTGGTTGCTTCGTAAACTCGTAGCCGAATCGAGGTAGTGGGCGCCGCTGATGTTGGATGATGACGGTGGTGGTGTACTAGTGGACGGGCGAGGGGTTCGTGGCGCCCATGAGTTTGTGCGACTGCAGAATAGTTAGATCGTGTCTTCGCCTCAAGCGCCCTCGCACTTCACGCTCGCCTTTGCAAGCAAGATGAAACAATCTAGTAATGGAGTTATAATCTTTATAATCTAGTATGTCTTGAATTTCTCGATTCAACCCTCCCAAAAACCTAGCCATTGAACCTCCTCATTCTCATTGAAGCCACAACGCAACATACCAATTTGTAATTCTTGATAGTAGTCTTCCATGACTTTGTACCTTGTCGTAAGCGTTGTAATTTATTTAACAAATCACGAGCATAGTATGAGGGAACAAATCGATGCCGCATAAGCAATTTTAAAGCCTCCCAATTGTTAGGTATGTTGTTGGGATGTTGACGGCAATATTCTTTCCACCAAATAGAAGCAAAGTCGGTAAATTCACTAGTAGCACTCTAACTCGCCTAATATCAGAAATTCATGGCAAGCAAATTTTTGATCAACAGATAGTTCCCAATTAAGATAACCATCGGATCATATTTACCATTAAAAGAGGGCATAGTGAATTTAACCTTAGCAAAAGAATCATCGTGGTCACGCACTCACGCCGTGGGGATCTCGTCGCATACCTTGTCGATTTAAACGCAATCGCCGATGAGCTCGATCATTGTTGTGGTTACTCATGTCATTGGCCCTGTGACGCCATATAGTCGATTCATCTTGTCCTCTACCACCGTGGTAGCAGGGGAACAAGATTGAAGCCCGGGCAAGCTCGCCAAGGCGCGCCATAATACCGCCAAAGAAGTGTTAGTGACGCCTTGCGCCTTCCATCGCGCGAGCGTAGTGTTTGTTTCAATCTGGGCGCCCTCAAGTTGAGCAAGTCGCTCATTAGTGATCCTGACATCTTCCTCAAGACCCTCCGCACGAAGGTTCATGATGCGCCGGAAATGTTGTACGATTCCCCTCGTACGAGGAGTATGAGATGTATCCTCATCTAGCTCTGCAGAACCTGCCATTGTTAGCAAATCACAAGAATATGTCCCTAACAGCTACTAGGATGTGGTGGTTCAACAGTCGCTCACACTCGAGCCTTTTATCGAATTCTTACCAATTCTTACCAAGCAACAGGGGTGATCGCAACCAATGCGGTGTCAATGTATCTCTCAAGATTGATAGAGCGATTGTCGTGAAGATCAACCTGTACGGTGTAGAAGAGGTGTAGCTGGGAGGGCTCAATTATGGTAGCAAAGGAAAAGCAATTGTTCAAATCAGTATGCAAAGTTGAAAAGTAGTTCAAAGTACTAGTCACAAGTGCTGGTCCGAGTCTAAACCAAGCCTAGCTAGAGCAACTCGCAAAACGACTAGTCGTAACAACGGAAAGCTAGCACCAGCAAAATCACGCCAATGAGCAAGGGATGACTATGCCAAACCAAACAAAAGGTAGCTCAATTATAAATATTTTTTTCTTTCTTTTTTCTCTTTTCTTTTTTCTACTGCTTATTTTTCTTTATAACTCAAAGCAACTTGGAACTTCTTCTTGAAGAAACCAAAAGTCACCAGAGAACAAAGACTCGAGGCCCAACTTCTTCTGGCGGCGATGGCGCCTAAGGCGCAGCAGGCGGCGGGTTGGCGGGCGGAGCCGAGCGGAGGCAATGGTCGGGCGCGCGGCGGCGAAAGACGGCGGCGCGGCGGCGGCGCGGAGACCAATGTAGCGGCGGCGGCGGCGGCAAGGCGGCAGGATGGTCAAGGCAATGGCGGCGGCAAAGAATTCAGCGGCAATGGCGGCGGCTCGCAGCGCGGCGGCTTCGAGCGCGGCGCGTTTGCGGGCGGCGTCCGGTTAGCGCAAGAAGGTCCGGCGGCGGCGGGCGCGGCGGTCGAGGGAGCCCAGCGCGGCAGAGGGAGCCCAGCGGCGGCGGCGCAGAGGCGCGGCGGCGCGGCGGGCGGCGGCGCGGCGGGCGCGAAGCGGATGGAGGCGGCGGCGCGTGGCTCAGCACGGCGGAGGGGCCGAGCCTACGGCGAATCCAAGGTGGCGGCTTGATTGCCGATGAGAACGCCGAGGACACCGACGGCGGCGCTACGCGATCCGAAGCGCGCGCTAGTGGCTTGAGAACCAAACCCGATCTTTTGGTGTGTCTTTTGTTTGCCTCAGATCTCCGCCGATGTATGAATTGATGCCAAGGCAAAGGAAACGCAGGAGGCACGCAGTTGTGGAAAACGATATTGTTGTATCTCGATCCCTAATACAACAAATCGATTTTTTTTTTACGATCGACTAGATGAACGACAAGAATCCCTAAACTAAACTAATCTAGACAAGAAACCAAAGACTACGACTCGACGATGCAACGGCAATTCAATAAAGCAAAACTAAAAAGGAACAAACTGTAAAGGCACAAATTGGTTTGGACGAAGAACTAAACCTAATATATATATATATATTTTGGCTATATATGGGCTATAGGAAAAAAAAATTCTCACCGATGAACTGAAGCTCTGATACCACTTGATGAACCCTAAGGTTCTATTTGTTGTCCCGATCTTTCGATGAGAACGATAACTATCGATTTCGTGGAGGTGACTCGCGATTCGACTACAATCAGACGACGACGCTTGCGCTTTAGCAATCATTGAACCAACTCCGAGACGTTATTGACCTTGCTTGGAAGCACGATCAACTGGACCACGAAGGTCTATTCCTCGCATGCCATCAAGAACACGCAAGAATAAGATAAAACGCATCTGATGTATTGCAAATATTTATGAAGTATTGAAAGGTTGGGATTCAAAAGTCGTCTTGACAGTGGTCGTCGACACAATCAAGAATGTAAGTTTGCACAATGGCTAAAACTTAACTCAACAAAATCCAAGAAAAACTAAAGGGGTGCGGCCTCCTTAAATAGGGAACGACGAGTCACAAAACTAACGAACTAGCGAGGTGGTACTAACGGTCGCGAGGTACTGTTCACGTGAACAGTAACTACGCCCCCGAGTGGGCCGCCGGCAGATGGGCCAAGTTCAGTATGATTACAAAGCCCGCTTTGGCCCAAACAAGTGATATGACGTCTTCTTTTGATGATTGCGATCAGTCCAGAAGGAGTTTGGAGGTGAGACCAGATCCGTTGGAAAGAGGACGAAATTATCTTTCCATCAAGTACTCGTGGACCTCCAACGGACGTTGTATGTGAAAGTTATGACCGCTTGAAGTCGTCGTTGCCAGTTGATTCCGAGGCCGAATCGATTCCAAAACGGGTCCCGCTCAACTATTGCTTGTCTTGGACCAAAAGTGACGTGGTGACCTCCTTATGTCTTCCAAGCATGTCCATGACTCCATATGCCTCGCCTTCGCCCTTTCCCGTGTTCCTAAGCACAATTAAATCACTTGCTTTAGGTAGCGGTCTATTCTCGTAGAATATATAAACATAGGAATGAATTCACCTGGTAATTAAGTTGGCGAGTACGAGCTCGAGTAAGTGGTCCTTGTAACACTTGCTGTGGCTGAGTGTTGTGTGTAGGCGCGGTTGTATCCATGGAAGGGATGTCCTCATCAGGGAGTAGACCAGCACGTTCCACACAGTTCATTACATTATATTTTCATTAATGGATTCAACTATGTTAATCTTTGATGAGAGATGAACTGTAATAAGTAATGTTTAGACTTCATGTCATGTCGTTCCATGATTAGTTCTTTGATTATTCCCCATTGATGAATTGGTTATTTTCACCTCGTTACCATGGTATTGTTGTCTGATTAGAGGCATATTGAACCTTATTCCACAATTTGATGGTATGTTGTATCTTTAGGTAGCATCTTGGCTTCCGAATAGCCAGGGTGTTACACACTCCATCGATTATGTTCGCGTCGAAAGGTGTGTCCCGTCATCGCCAAGCTTTGAGAGCAGTTAATCAAAGAGAAGAGCTGTCGTCGCCAAGATCTTGAGCTTCTTCTTTTCCTCCGTTGTTGCCGTTCAACCGTCGTTTTCTTCGCCGTCGGTGAGCCCTGAGCGCCATCATCTATCTCCCTAGCTTTGTCGCCTCGTGTTCAAGCCCATGTGCGCCTCATCCCGGAGGACCGTCGTTTCGCCGTCGCCGCCGCAAGCATGCCACTCCACTGCCTTCGCTCTCGCCACTATCGCTTTGGTCGCCACCGGTGGAAACTGTCCGCATCATCGTCTTCGTAGTAGCCCCTTCTCGCGATTTCGCACCTCCTTTAGCTCCGCCGCGCCTCACCGTCGCTGGTGACCCTCGATCCCAGAGCGCCTCTGTTGTGGCCATACTCCTTAGCTCCACGTCAGCTTTGTCGCCTTCGTGTCGCGTGGCAGCCTATGTGGCAGACTCGCACTCAAGTCTTAAACCCAACTCTAGGTGAACCTAGTCTACAGCAGACCTACGCACTGACATGAGAATCCCACTTGTGAGAACCCTATTCCATGAACCCGTGAGCCCGTTCTTCCTCATACGAATTTCGATTGAGCTCATTCAAGTATCTAAATTCATATAATTTCAAGCTCTATCTTTCTGAGATTTGTATTCAATTTTTAGAGTTTATTTTTAGTGTTTTCGTTTGCGAGTAGACGTTGATACTTCGGGAGTTTTCGAGGAAGGATGAGTTAATCAAGTTCAAGACCAGTACCAAGACTTGTTTCAATGCAAGTTGTACCTTTGACCATGTTGAACCCAATTTTTTAAAATTACTTTGATTCAAACTATTGCATGCTATTTCAATTATTTAATTCTTTAAATTCTTTAGGATTAGTTATACAGTCACTTGATTATATCCACCTTACTCATTGTAATACTATGATCCTTTGTCACCCTAGCTTGATTAATTACTAGTCGGTATTATTATAGTATCAACTTGGGTTGGTTAGACACGATTAGTCTGCTTAGCCATTTAACGGGTTATTAATATCATTTTAAGTTGCAAATCTAAACTTGACTATGTGATTATAGAACAACTTTGTAGGAAGACTGTGTGATGTATGTTATCACTCGTTGATAGCATGTGTTGTACTTAACCAACAGGATGAGTAAAAATTTAGACCGAGGCAAGTGAAAAGAATTGTAATATCATGGACCGTGTGCTGGGAAAATATGAATCTTGGTAATTTGGATAGAAATTGGTCAGTCTCGCCTTGATCAATTAAGGACATAACTTTGTGCGCCAATGAAGTGAGCCATAACTGTACGACCACATGTCTGGTGTGAGACATATCTAACTTAGTAAGTCACGAAATTTTGACATTGACTACTCAGACATGTAGGTTAGACTGCGTGGCTGGGTAGATGTGTGGACTACTGTGTCGAGTCACATTTATGAATGATTCGTCGTCTCCAGATCTAACGGTGTGCTCAGTACTCCGTCTGAAATCAGCAAGCTGGCATCGTCGTTTTCCCTCTATTTTTAGTTGGGCTTCCCCCTTCCTTCGATTTCCCGTTTCCCGTTTCTTTATTTTGTTCAAAAGTTTTAGAAAAAACGAGAATAGGTAGGAGCTCCCTATCTTTGTTTTAAAGAAGGGGAGTGGGAACTTATCGTGTCCTTTTGGTTAGCCATTTTGCTCCTTTTGTTTGCTGCTGCAAATGTCACGAAATGTCCCCAGATACAACAATGTTGTATCAAAAAGAAAATAAGTGAGAAGTTCATTGCATTTGCTGCAACTGTTGTCCTATCTCAGCCATGCCATGCATCAGTTGATTTAGTATGGTGCTTAAATGTTATAAGAATTTGAAAACTACTAAAATTTCGTAAAATCGCATTACAGTGGGACAAAAGATGATTACATCAAGTACTCCACCCAATCACAAAAACATGTCACTTTGGATATCGATACGGCCCCTAAAATACAACTTTTATAATTAATTTATGTTGTAATATATTCATAAAGCCCAGTAAAATTATAAGATTATGAAGGTGATTTCTGAGACAGATCTACACATATAATTTTTATGTATCCAATCTAAATATTTTAAAAGATATCGATAGTTAAAGTTTCAAAAATTTAACTACACGTATCCCAAAATAACATATTTTTGTGACCGCAGAGGTTATGCCAGAATGAAAAAAAAGATGCATTTACACATCAGGTTCAAGATGCTCTACCGCATCAGGTAGGTTTATTTGTACAGGTTTTATATGCTAGGAAGTAGGAAGCATTAAGTTAACTCATATTAATGGCGTGGAAACAAAAGCATTTTTTCGGTGTAACATAATGCCGGTTTCTTCTGTTGCATTTCTCTCCATGTGAAAATGGATATTTCTCGTCGATGAAGCACACGCCCTATTATTATTTACATGAAAAATAAATTATTTTGGTTATCTACACAAAATTTCGATCTTTTTCATAGACAAAACTGCTCGTACATGTGGTTACAGAACTCGTGCGAGAGAGAGAGAGAGAGACGCTGTGGATGAATGCGGATACGAATGTGCAATCTCTCCGATTTAACTGAAGTACGAATGTGCGGTCTCTCCCGTTCAACTGAAGTTTGTACCTATTTAGGCCCCATTTAGTACATGAGAGTTTTCTCAATTCCTATACAAATTCAATAGAGTTTGAATTTTCTTTTCCTTTTTTGAGTGAACTCGTTCAGTTTGATACTAGCTCTCAAGTTTTTAATGGGCTCTACATAACCAGATAGCCCATCTAGTCTAGAGCACAGTAGCCCATTAGGATCTTCCCAATCTGCGCTCATACGCTCTACATAACCAGATAACACGGGGAGTTCCTCGATTGCAACAAGAATTAGGGCAAAAGGAAAAAAAGAAAAGCTTCGCTCGCTCGTCGTCGCTCTCCATCGGAATATCGGATCATGATTCCGTGCGAAGCGTGCGGCTGCGCTTGCCGCACCGGCGGCGAGGCGCCCAAGGAGGAGCCTGAGGCACCGCTACTGGACATCGAGACGGGACCCGGCCACACGACGGCGCCGCCGGACGTCGTGGAGGAGATGATGGAGAGGATCAGCGAAAGGATCGCCAAGTTCACCATCCGGGTACGTACTAATCAATCCCAACTAGTCATCATGCATGCATGGTTTGTTAAATCTGATCGACGGTTTGACTTTGCATGAACAAACCCTGCGTCGATTGGCATGTTATAGTAATATGTATGGCAGTTGTTCTAGCGATATTGGAGTTTAATTTGGTGAATTTAAATCGACGCTCAACAGCTCGAGCGATTGCACCTAGTACTTGCTTCGATGTCTTCTTTGAAGGTTACAGAAAATGCACATTTTGGTGTTGATATACCTAGAACAACGATACTACAATGCTGGGCTAATTATTTCCAATGGACATCAACAATTATACAATTATAGAAGTACTTATTCGTGAAGTTTCGCTATATATAGTGTTCATATGTATAGATCAAGATAGAATCATGGAGGATTTGAATCATATTGTACGAGTACTCATAGTGTTCTGTTAAAAATCCTTTTGAAAGTTGTTTTAAAAAATCCCTTTGAAACGCTTCAATTCTTCCATTTGTACTATAGATGAAATAAGGAGATACCGCAGGAAAATAGGGACAGTATCCAAACTAGAGAAATTTTTGTCCTTGTATTTCGGTGTTTTTGTTATTCACTATGACATCGTCATTCAATTTGATGGTTTGATTCATGACACGCTGACGCTAGTATTATACTGCTATGGACTAGTGTGTTCCTATAAATTGTTTGAATTAGTTGTTTTTGAAAGGTTGTTTGAGCTACTTTATTTGTTATATGGATAGTTTTGTGTAGTGCAGGGTAGGTACAAACATATTGGTACAAATTGAAAGAGTTCATGCCAAGTGCGATGCTACGGCAAACAGATGAATTTTAGACCTAAGGATTTTTTTCCCTTTCTGGATGTGGAATTGTGGAAATACAATGTTTTGTGGAAATGATACATGTTGGAGTGGTCGGGTAGTCAAATGGAATTATATACTTGTACATAGTTAACCATTCCATGACTATTCTTAGGGTCAGTGAGATGTTTTTTTTTTCTTTTTAGACTTATGGCCTGTTCGATTTAAGTTCTTGGATTGAGAATGCCTCTTTCCGGATATACAGTCATCCCAACACTATTTTATTTCTCCTATATCATTAGGAACACATTGAAATTTCATAACATGTATTGTTATAGAATGAACCTATAGTGGTCTCTTAATAAGCAGTGTGACCATCAGCTGTGATTAGAAAGCGAGAATGGTGCAATCTGTAGAAAAATATTTTAGTGCAGTTCCAGTGCTTGTGTTCTGTGGGAAGATGTCGGTAGAAAAGTTAACAGAGTGGTCATCTGAGATGAGTGTGGTTGGAACAAATAGCTTCAACGCAAAGTAGGTAAGGTTGAGGACTATAGGGTCTCATTTCCATGTTGAATCTTATATCTTGTTGGCATGCTCCTGATGAAGTGATGATTGATTGACCTAAACGGGTTGCTTGTTGGGGTGAATGTCATCGTGCAGCATTGAGTCATTTACAATTAAGGTCCAGTAGGTTTTTGTAAATGCACCTAATAAATTTCAGTTTCATGTGTGAACTCTGAACCTTACAGAAGAAAGGATATATATGAAGAAATTTTATCTAAAGATGGGTTAACCTTTTCTAATGGCATCTAGTCTAGCATTCCTTGTGATTTGGGATGAAGGTCATTTTTATTCTTGAAAATGGTGCAAACTGGGATACACACCGCAGTCATGACCATGAATAATTAAACCACCTGACCTGGAGCATTGTTTGGCCCAGGCTTGTCACTCCTAGGAAGGGGTATCTAGTTTTATTGCTTCAATTCAATATACTCTTGATATGAGGCATCCCACATACTTGGTCTTCTTGCTACTACATATTCTTGAGCATCAGGCAAGGAGCAGAGTTCATCAGTTCATGTTGGTGACCTCAAGCAAGCATTGCAGATGTCGGCCCAAACTATGTTTTTCGGCACTTTTCGGCACAGATAGCTTACATGACTTGGATGTGAATGAGTGACTCTTAGGCTTCGTCAGATAACAAGGAATGTGACTCCTCTACAGTATTGTCCGATAGCCTAATTTAACATGTTTATGATTGAAAAATGAAAATGTTGACTGGACCTCGCCAACACCAAATTTGATGTTCATGTGCATGATCATAGTATGCTCAGGCTATCTTGTAGAAACACCATTTACAGGTCTCCGTACACGCAGATGACTATGCATTGGCGTTTGTTATATATGTTCATGCGCATTCACATCTGAAAAATGGGTCCCAGTAGCTCGGTAATGTTATTGTTCTCTGTGTGCCTTTTTAGGTACTAACATAATTTCGTCTTGGAGTTATCAAATGCTGATTGATGTTTCCTTTGTGTACCCTGATTTGCCTTTGAGATGATTACCCTTGATGAATCTTAGCTGTATGTCGCTGGAGTCTATCATAATCAGAAAGGATTGATGGATATCTTGCTCATCATTCTTGATGCTGGGAACTTGTGACCATGACCCCATGAGATGGATTGAAGTAGCACATCAGGATGAGCATGCCGAAAGTTGCTATGAACCTCAGGATTCAAGCAGGAAAGTATCGTAAGCCTCATTCTTATATGGTTTGAGCTAGTTGCGAGTTCTTAAGCTGTTTCATGATGCATCCGCGCTGAATGTGCATCTGTTAGTGGGTCTGTCTTGTGGGTTAGGAGATTTTTTATTTTTTAGGCCCCGTTTGGAACATCGATAATTTCGGGATCTTAACTCAAGCATGCTAAGCAGGCTATGTTCTTTTAGGCAGGGGTGAACATTTTTTTAATACCAAAACCAAATTAACCAAAATTGTCGGTTTATTCGGTGTTCGATGGCTGGTTTGTTCGTATTCCAGAAACTGAATAAGCAATTAAAATTGATATATACCTTGCCTAGTGCCTACCCAGCTGAAGCCTATGATGTTGGGCTCCCAATCGCGACCCAACTAAAAGCCCAAGGCCCAACACGAAAGTGAGAAATAGACTAGGTTATGACAATTGACAAACTCCACAAGTAGGTTGATGTCCATTATAACTTGAAGCTACGCCTCCAACAGCAAGAAGCAGATCGCCCTGAGAAGGAGTTGGATCCTTGTGCAATTATGATGGACGCCGCTCTATATGACCAAGACAACCCAGTTATGGATTAGTTGGCAAGATCAATGAGGGAATCTGAGCCTGTTATGGATGAACCTGGTCATCCTCCAATGCCCTCAAAGGTTGTACTTAAGGATCCTCCAATGCCTTCAAGGGTTGTTCTTGAAGATCCCTCAATGCCTTCAAGTGTTGTACTTGAAAAGTCCAGTGTAGCACTCCTAGACAAGCCTCTCAATGTTTAGGCATCAAAGAGGAAGCGCCTTGATAGCATAAGGAAGCATAAGGCGAAGAAAGGGAAGAATGTTAAAGATTAATATGAAGATGATGTGGGAAGTGGTGAAGACACGTCGACTCCTTCTGGAAGCCCTAGTTATTTAGACACGGATAGCAGTATTTCTCTGAGTGATGATGATGGTGATGACGATGTAGTTGATCACATTGGAGGAGGTGAGATCACAAAGGCACCAACAAAGAAGACAAATGATCTTTCCAGCCTCTACTAGACTGTCGGTATGGAAGTTTGTTGTCTACTTGTTTAGGCAAAACTCTACTGTATCTACTTGTCCAGCCTCTTGGTATGATGTTAGATTGTTCACGACTTAATATTCGCAAGATTGGTTTTGCTACACCAATTAATCATTATTAGCTGATGTTGCACTGAGTGCAGCATTGACATATAACCCATCATCAAGTAAGTAAAGATTATATTTGCTAAACTAAATTTGCATACATGGAACTAGTTTACATATAGCCCACTGAGAGCTAGCTTACATAGCAAATATTTGAATTGCTTGCTGGTCTTTGCTGCAGTTTCCCTTACTAGAATTGTGTTATGATTGATTTGATCGATTCACTCACATTGACTGCAGGCTTACTGGTCATTGCTATTTCTTGGTTGTGCGGATGATAAATTTGGGCATTCATTTTGTTAGAATCTCCATTGTCTATGATTGAACTAACTATATATCATTCTCTCCATTCCAGTTGTCCCAACTTCATTTTTCTTACATGAATAGTTCATATATGATATACCCAAAAGGAGTGCATTGATCCCTATCAAAGTTTATAATCCCAGTCTTAAAAAAAGTTTATAATCCTGAACACAATCCTTGTCATTTTGTTTCTTTATATCTCGATTGATTTCTAGTATCACATGTTAGTGATTTTCCCCCGTATGTTTCAGATTTCGCTAGCTTTTATTATCCAACAATTTCTTTGTGGAAAATCATATGTTAATTCATATCTACAGTGTTTTGCCAAAAAAAAATGAAGCTACAGTACTACTTCGAGCTGCATTGCTGCTTCAAATGGGTTAAATGGCTAATTTGGTTTTAATTGTATTTCATATATCTTTTCTGTTTTTCCTTTTGAGATTTGAGTTATCTGATAATCTGGCCATTTCGTTATTTCGAAGCTGTTCACTTTGTTTGTAAAGAACATATATCACTGTAGAAAGGTATCTTGGGGATCACTGCAGAAAAATATCTTGGGGACCACTGTAAAATGCTTAGGAAAGGCTTGCGGAGAAAAACTATATGGGTTTTCATGGATATATGTTATGTAGTACGTTGCAGAATCATATGCCTATTTATTCCTAAGGTAGAAACAGAAGAGTGGGAATTTCTTCCCTTTCCCCCTTTTTTGTTATTACTTTTAGTAATTTGTATCTAGTATGCAAGAGGTACATATATGCTTTGCATAACACATTTTTATTTCAATTAACAGGTTTTATTAAAATAATGTAATTCCATAATTCTCTAACAGAACTATAACCAAAAGATAACCTTTTACTTCTATTTATACTTAAGGACTAGCACTTAAGTTTGAGGACAAAGTATTTCTCATGGGTATCGTATCAAAGCCTCTATCTCTGGTTAAAGTTACTACTTTTTCCCCCGAATGAACCCAATACAGTTATTTCCAATTACCAACCACATGTCACTGTTCGGCCGTAGTTTTTACAATTTGGTGTGGCTTCTGAGTTCTGACCAAGTTTGTACGTTCATTTTAATTAGCACTTCACGTGTACCTCCTCCTGTTTGACATCATCAGTTACATATAATGAAAATTTTGCTTCCTCAGTTGGATCAGTTCACATGTGATAGATAGCAGTAAAATCATATCTGTAATTATCTCTGGTTTCAGGTAAGAAATCAGATCACTATAAATTATTTGATTTGGGATCAGATATAGATCTTGATGAATGGATATAAACTATATTGATCCATGTTGTCTAAATAATATCAGATTTGACCTAGGCCATATGTTGTTCACTTCCTCTCCAGATATTCAACTTGCAATGCATTTTTGTTTGTTGCAATTGATATAAACTATATTATCTCTGGTTTCAATCTGAGAGGAATGCTCAACTCACACTCAATCTGTCAATCTGAGATGGATCTACACCTTTGAATTATATTATGAATTCTGTGGTTTTGGATGAAACCTGTAATTTGATAATGCATGAAAACCTGTAATCTGAAAACATGTAATCGGAATTCTGTGGTCTTGGATGAAATATGTAATATGTAATGCATGAAAACCTGTAATCTGATATACAGTTAGTTCACTGATTTTCAGCCGAAATTTGGTCGATTTTTTCAACAAATTTTGGCTGATTTTTTTTCAATTTCAAATTGAAAATTTTGGCCAAAATCAGCCAAAAAAAGGGAAAATCAGACAAACATGATTTATCGGTACCCCCGGAAAAAAAATAATCAAAACTGGCTACCGAAACCCTGCCAGTGACCAAGCTAGGATTTAGTTTTGGCATTGACCAGATTTTATCGGCTCCGCATGCTATTAACTTGACAAATCGTGCAATTAAGGTTGTGGTGAACTCGTGATCGATTTGTAATGTACGTACCTGGACGACACACTTGACGATCTTGGCTACGAGCCTGTGCATCATCGCCATCTCGGTCGTCGACGTCTCCCCCTCGGCCTCCGGCAGTGGTGTGTGGTTTGGACGGGTGGTCCCATCTGGAGATCCAGCAACTGCGCCTCCACCTCGCCCTTGGGCGCCTTGTGGTCGGCGCGGCAAGCGCAGCCGCACGACCACACAACATTGATGAGATTCGACGGGTAGCCGTTCGGAGCGGCATGTTCTGGGCTCCATTGACAGACCCATGTAGGCTAGGCTGTGCCGGGAGGTTCGCTAGGTTCAAAGCATTAGGACGGGCTTGTTCGGGCTGGCCCTCGGCACGGCTCAAAACACGGCATGAAAGGGGGAGGGCCTAGGCCGGTAAGGCATGGATGATAGGGCCGTACTGGGCCTGCCGATCAGGCATGATGGGCGTGCCATACTAGGCCTACCGATCAGGCACGTTCGGCAGCACAACACGACATACCTTTTTGGGCACTTCTGTTGCATTCCATTCCAGGTGAAAATGGATATTTCTCGACGATGAAGCACATGCATGTTATTATTTACATGGAAATACATTATTTTGGTTAATTAAATTACAAAAAAACTTCTATCGTGTGCATGTTTCAAAGAAGCAAGGACGGTGAACCAAAAAATATACATGCAAAATTGCATACATATAGGTACATGCATTCTCTTAACCTTCAAATGTGCCTTAAGATTTGTGCAAGGGATATTTTGAAATATCCCATTTTCTGAGCTTTAAAAACCTTTTGAATAGATAGTAGTCGGAAAATTCACCTTTTGAGATTTTATTTGAATTTTAATAAATCTTAACATAGGCTTTCATTATCAAAATAATTTAATATGATTAATGCCAACATCATAATTGTCAAACCTATTTTATTTGGGTTCTATGTGCTTGGATTTATTTTTTAGATTTTTCTAGAATTTTTCCGAGTTCATTTGCTATTTTCTATTTGTCATTTGTATTTTTTATATTTTTCTAAAAAAGAAAAATCTATTTAAAATCATAGAAATAGTGTTAGGCCGAAACCCATCCCTATTCCCAGATTATGCGGCCCATGGCCACCTTTCTCTCTCACGCGCGGATCAGGCATGACGCGCCGCCCCGCCTCCCTTATTCCTCTAGCCGCGCTTGGGAGCTGCGAAGTCATTTACTACGAAGTGCAAACTCCCCTACAGCCCGACCCACATTTGAACACCCATTCATAGACACAACGCATGAATTCGAAATGAAAACCCTAAAAATCGACAAAAGGTAGAGGGTGAGTGATTGGAGTAGCAGTACTAGGAGAGGAGAGGCGCGATGGCACAGGCGACGGAGACGAAGGGGAGGAGGGAGCCGTGCGGTTGGGTCGGAATTTGTAGAGACACCGTGGCTTTTCTCCTCCCCTTTCCACTGACGGAAAGTCTCGCCTCGGACCACTGCAACAAGAGGCGGGGTTTTTTTTGAAAGGGGGGATGTTCACCCACTAACAAGTGGGTCCACATGAATCGGCTATTAGTTGACCCCACCTGTCAGGTTTCTCTTGCATTGCTGCTTCCGTCTTAGAAGAATAGTCTCACCCATGGCAAGGCTGTGAGATGAGGAGGTGAGTTTTGTCGCGGCGACAATGGACCTTGTTTCGGTCGGTGTTTGGTTGTTTCGGTCGGGCCCTTGGCTAGAATGTGTGGCACGAGTCCGACCCAATAGATGCATGTAGTGGTGGCCAGATGGGTGGCCCAGCCCAGCATAGTACAAGCACGATGTGGCCCAGCTAATAGATGAGTCGTGTCGTACCGGCCCACGTGCCGAGGAGGTGGCCCAAACATGACCCGATGGCCTGTTGTGTCATGTTGGACTGGCCTGAGCCCATTTAGCCCAATGGACCGACATGTGCCCATCTAGCCCAATGGGCCGGTTGCGGTCCACTTGGCCCATTAGGCCCAAAAAATAAATAAAATAAAAAATATGTAGAATTTAGAAATATATATGAAAATTGTAAAAAAAATGAGACAAGTATGTTGAAAATGTAATAAATAGTTTTATCAATATTCAAATGGTTGCCTCGTTAAAACCTTTGCCAAGTAAAAAAACTCAACATGAGAAAAATCTTTGCAAAGAAAAAGTACAACCTATAGTTCTACATACATCCTTGTTCTACGTGTCGTTGCCTAGGTATAGATTTTCGAACACCTCCGACAACTCTGGATTTTTCATAGAGTGTTGTGTTCGTGAATCAGCTTGTTTCCAGTCCTTCATGGTTAGAAGTATCCCCACCATCTCACTCATGAGACGTGATCTTCTCTTCTCTAATATTCTTTTAGAAAGATTGAAAGCAGACTCGGAGGAAACCGTCGTGACAGGAACAATTAATACATCATGTTCAAGTATGGATAGCACGGGATATGCTAACTTATGATCATGCAAATTTTGAAAGTTTTCTCGATTGAAACCCACCATATCGTTGTCCAGATAGGCGGATAGTTCACCACTCCTTGGGTGAGAGGTTGATCTTGGATTTTGTTGAGAAGGTGCCGCTGTAGAAGAAAAAGATCTGGATCTGAAGGAAGAGTCACTAAAGATCTTGCCCCACATGTTTGTCTTGTTATTTGAGGTGGGGGCTACTACAAGTCGTTGCAAGCGAGCTCCCTGGAACTTATTTTCATACTTTTGGTAAACATCGTGTAATCGAGAACAAATTTCTACAAAATAGTTAGGATAGTCTACTCCTGTAGCATCACTAAGAAGATCAAGAACATTAGTAAATGCTTCAATTTTACTTCTTTGATCTAAAATAAATTCAAATGCGTATAGGAAAGAGATTTATTTCCAATATTTAAGGTATTTACTTTTCATAGCAATAATAGCGTCACGTAAGTCATTTTCATACATTTTCAATTAAGTAGCAATCTGTAAAATACTATGAACAATAATAGGAGATGTTGGATATTAGATAGTGGACAAAACAACAGTGACCTCATAACAAATTTCTAAAAATTGAAGTATCTTCTTAGCAACGAACCAATATTGCTCAGTCAGTAGTATTATACTATCAATACTCTGATAATGTGTTTGAATAAAAATAGAAAAAATGATCTTATATGGTAAAAGACTCTTAAGCATCAGGTACGTAGAGTTCTATCTTACTGGCATGTCCAAATCGAACTTTCTTGGACGTACACCCATCGCCCCTGCAGAAGTCTTATACGGTGATATTCTTACGTTAGAATTATCTTATAACGAATTTGAATTTGCACACCAAATTTGAAAGAGAGTGCAATACCCCGAAACTTAATCGGGTATTTAGAAAGGAAGCCGGGGGGAGAAAACCAAAGTAAAAGAATGGAATTTTTTCAAAAAGGGGTTATCTATAAAATTTCGCCAACGGCCCGCGGCCCAGGAGGCCCAAGAGGAGAGGCCGGCCTAGGAGGGCCGGCCAAGAGAGGTGGGGGGGGGGCGTCCCAAACCCTAGCCGCCCCCACTCTCCCCTCTTCCCCACATAGCCGCCACCCCCTCTCCCCCTTGCGCCTCCCCTGCGCCACCACCTCCCCAACAGCACCACCATCCTCCCAGTGAAGCTCCTCACTGCTGCCCATTGGAAGAAAGGCGAGAAGGAGACAGTTGGAGGGTCGGCCAAAGAGGAGGAGCACGGAGAGGAGGAAGAAGAGGAGATGAAGAAGGAAGAGGAGGAGAAGGGCACCGGCACGCAGCGAGGCGACATCCTCTAGCGATTCATCAAGGGTAACTTCGATCCTCGGTAGATCGGTAGCATTTTCAATTCACGTTGGTACCACAAGAGCGCATCGATTTGTTCAGCCGTTGTTCGTCGGTTTTGGGTGGGATGCGTCGTTTTCGATCGACCACCTCTTATAAAGTCAGAGCCCTCGGTCTTAGCTTTATTTAGGCACCGAGATCACCGATTTGAAGTTCTGATTAGAACTTATGATGCTTTTAGTGCGATTGCTCGGGAGATCTCGACGAATTGGCGCTTGCTTGTCCGCCGAGAAGAATTATTTAGAAACCGAATCAGAAAGGTCGCCCAACACAAAACTTGTGGGAAATTCAGTAAGCTTTCCAAGTTGATAAAGGAACTCAATTTTTAGAGTTGGCAATTAAAAGTTATGGAATTTTTACCGCCGTTGTTTTCTGACTGTCAGATTGAAGGGACAGAAAACT
Organism: Hsuehochloa calcarea; assembly: GCA_036346395.1. Classification (NCBI taxonomy): domain Eukaryota; kingdom Viridiplantae; phylum Streptophyta; class Magnoliopsida; order Poales; family Poaceae; genus Hsuehochloa; species Hsuehochloa calcarea. The sequence continues at coordinate 23,520,297 of CM070613.1, forward strand.
TCACCTGAACATTAGGGTTAATACAATGCCGAACAGGGGACTTTCCCAACTAGATTATCGTAGACGTTTTTGTCGTGATTCCAGAGAGTCCAAGATCACCCCGTTCGAGTTTCGTAGTAATAGTTATGATGTTTTTAGCGCTACTGTCACGTGGAGCTTTCTGCTAGTCTGTCGGGAGGAGGGAGTAAAACCTTTATTCGAGCTCTAGGTCTCGAGGAGTTGGGTTAAGGGTGTAAACGGAGTCCCTTTTCCTCTGCGTATTTATTGTTAGCGCTACTCTTGTGTAGGAGGCGGAGTTCCGGAGTAGAGGCATCATCTTCGCCTCCTCGCGCGTCGTAGCGGAGAAAGGCAAGTACAACTGAATGTTTGAGATTGATATGTGTTTTACCTGTTTGGTGAATATATGATGAAACATGATGTTATTTACTTGTTCATGATGGATTTGTTTTACTATGGTTTGATTACCGTTGTTTCATTATTCATCATATTCATTTATGCAAGCAAGAGTTGCTCTTGCGACACCCACGTGAGTGGGTAGAGAAACCCCATTATTCCAACATGGGCACGTAAGACCCACCATTTCAATGCAGGCAATATGGGTCCCCGGTTTGAAATGTTCTCAAACGGGCTTTGGATCTCGCGTTTTGTAGAATGCACGCTTGACTTGACAAATCGTAGTTGCTCACCCGATGCCATTGCGTGAACTTGCAACTCTTTAATTCGCCTAATCTCACGTGTACTCCACCCGACCACCAAGTGGAGTTTTACCGATCCCTCAATTCCCAACGGAAAGACAGAACGGTCTTTGGAAGAAAACGCTCTATTCCCCTTCAAGTCGTTGGCCTTCACCAAACTTCTTGAAAGAATCAAGCGTTGATGCAAAAAGCAATCAAAATCTTTAATCGTGGTATGAGATTACAATGGGGGTCTAACCCTCAATATATAGTGCTCTTCTCCACCTCATAGCTGGCCAAGAGGTCCTACACCTACTCTATTTCGGAATCAGGAGTCCTACTCCAATTCGGACACAATCTAAAACAAAAAGGAAACTCTAATTTTAGAACTGTCACATTGTTTTGGCCATATGTTTTGATGCAGAACGAATTTGGGACTGAGAGAGGACCCATTGGATCGACCATGAAGTTATCTTTCCAACAAGCACAATAACACCCAAATCGGACTCCGTTTGTGAAAGTTATGATCGTTTTACTCCGGACTGTCCTGCTGATTCCGAATCTGAATTTGATGCTGATTTCGAATCCGAATTGAATCCAAACCTTCATAACTTCAATTTCATTAATTTAAACGATTTGAATCCGTGTGAAACTGAAGAAAGAGACTCTTGTGAACCTTTGGAAAGTCATGGCATAACTTGATATCCTCCCAAGATGTGGTACATGCCACGAAATCATCAACTTTGTCAACCCTCGCACGTTGGTCGGTCTGAATGTGCAACATGTACTCGAATAGCCATAACTTGTTATAGAAAGCTCCAAATCACATGCCATTTGATCCATTGGAAAGTAGACCTGATAAGCTTTCTAAATATATATATTGTTTGTACTAGATCCTTTCGAGTTTTTGTGAAGATCATCGTGAACTTCAAGATAAGTGCGGCACCATCTATTGTTCGTCTTATGCGTCCCTACCTCCCATGGGTTGCATGCCATTTTTGTAAGAAGCAAAACACCCTGATAAGCATCGTGTTCTTTGTCTTCCAATAAACCTTCTGCTTGAAACCTGACAACAAGCGATAACCTGATATTAGGCAGTATAATATTCTCTACTAATTTAAAATGAAATTCAGGGAACAGATTCACCTGTTGGATAAGCTTCTCTTATTTTTCAACTCTTTTAGTAAGCTCATGTTGTTTTGAGGTACTGGATGAATTGAAAACACTATATGGAACAACATAGCTGAGGATGCCCGCATCACAAAAAGAGGTCTTTATATTCAGAGGAATGGTGTGTGTGTATATATATAGCGTTGTATTTGAAAGAGTTGATATTACAATACAGAAAATCCCAAGTTCGAGTCTTGATAATATCGTTGTAGCGTGCAGCTCTTGAAAAATATGTCGAGTATCAAAAGATTTTCTCCCATCCGGGGTCGTGCGGTAGCCCATAAAGCACAAGATGCAGGGGCTGAGAAAGTAGATGCAAGCGGGAGCAAAGTCGACCGCGACAACACGGCGAAGAAGATGATGAAATCAACAGGAATAGAAAGATCTATCAAATCAAGCGAAGGAGAATGTATAGAAGCATGGCGACATAGATTGAAGCCTAAGACGGCGGCGACACAGTGCATAAGAAGCGCAACAGAGGTGCAGTGCGGAAGGAGCGCGACGGCTGTCGAAATTCGGGGTTGACGGCTCAGAGAGAAGCGACGGCATCATAACGACTTCTACGATTAGTAGCGGCTCAGAAAGAAGAGTGGCGGCTGCGGCTATGCAAAAAGGAGACGAAGAGGGCCACAGTCGATCCAAGACGACGGACCGTGGCTAGCAAAACAATCAGCTGGCTCACAAGGAAATTTATGAACTCACACGGCGCGACGCGGGTGGCCCTACCGAGTGATGTCTCGATGGATTCCACTCTCCCATCCTTGCCTCGCAGCCGCCGATCATCGCCAAGCGAGTCCCGTGCTACCCCAGTTGTGTTTTTCTCATTCCGTTTCCTCGCATAATTCGTTCCGCCTCTTCGTGCCATCCATCCCTCTCCGCCCCCCTTCACCCGGAGGAGGCGTTGGCCCCCATCCCCACCCCCATCCCCCGCGGCCCTTTCAGCCGGGGCTCGCCACCCTAGTCGTCATCACCGGCTTAACTTCTTTGGAGCTCCTATATTCTCCTTCTGCCCTTAGCTAAAACTATTTACTGCTTCTACAATGCTGCTATGTGAGCAGATAGCCGAGGTATCAAATTAGGTGGAATCCTCAGTTTTTTTGCTCATCCTGACCTAGTGGTTGTTTGGATCTCAGGAATTAGACATGGGTTTTAAGAAAAACAAGTTTTAGGAGAATTTTTAGCAAAACCAGTTTTAAGTTGTTATTCTGTTTGGATGAATTTATGAATTATTTTGTTTGGATCTGAAAAATTAAAACAAGTTTTCACTAATTTTTTGTTTTGCTAAAGATATACTTCAAATATTACCCTCTGTAAGGTCGGAAGAATCGCTGCGTTCCCAGCCCCCCCCCCCTCCCCCCACGTCGGCGTTTCACGTTTATTAGCCCATCGCGGCCAGCTGAGCGATTGCGGCCAGCTGGCGTAAGCCTCGTGATCCCCTCCTCCCGTTTCCCTTCCCCTCTGCTTTCCTCCTCGCCCGCCGTGCCCAGTCGAAGACTCTTGACCGCTTTCCTCCCGTCCCTTCCCTCTCCGTCAGCCCTCGCAGATCCCCTCCTCCCGTTTGCACGCCGCCCCCGCTGTCCTTTGCCCGTGTCGGCCGCGCCGCCCTCTCCTCTCCCCCGTTCCTTCCCGTCCCTCCACTCCCTCTCCGCCTCCCCTCCTCCCTCCGCGGGCGCCACCACGCCCAACAGAATGGAAGCGCTGGCTGCCGTCTCCACCTTCTCCTCCTCCTCTTTGTCTTCCACAGCGCCTAGACCCTACCACCGCCTCCTCACGAGGGGCGCAGCACCCGGACCCTGCTGCCACCGCCCCGGGCCGTCTCCTCCTCCCGCGCGCCGCTGGTCGTCTCCCACCCGCCGCCCGCGCCCGTCACTGCGGCGCACGCCAAGGTCGACCACTCCGGTCGCTTCTGCAGCCCCCGCGCTTCCCGCGAGCCCGCGCTGTGAGTTCTCTTTGATGATATTTTCCTTCGGTTCTTGATCTGCTTTGCGTTTATGGCTCGCTACAATTCGTTGTTGCAGGATGATATCCTACGTTGCGTGACTGGAGGCCACCGATGTGGTACGGCTCTTCGACCGCAGGGTCACCGCGAGACGAGGTAAGCCTCCTCTTCCGACGCCTCCTAATTTCTTGCTGAATTGAATTGTTTCAGCAGCCACAACAATGGGCTATGATAATCAGTGTGCACTGTTTAGTGTCCGATTGGTTAGATACATGCTTCATCCCCGTGTCTGTGGCGAAGACGCTCACAGGGGCGTGGTGGAAGGCCGACGCCGCGGGAAGGTAGAGGTTCCTCTCTCTCTCTCTCTCTCTCTCTCTGATCCTATGTCAATTTGGAGATGGATCTTGTTGGTTTCATGGGTCCAAACTACTCTATCTGAACTGCCTGTGCTACCTAAAACTACTGTTTCTATGCTGCAGCAAACTATATTCGCAGAGGTGAGGCTGATGTGATGACTGCTGGTGGCGCTGAAATCGTGATTATTCCAATTAGTATTGGTGGGTTTGTTGCATGCAGAGCACTGCCGTGGAGGAATGCCGATTGAAGCTGACATGGCTCGGACGCTGATAAACAAAGCAACAGGTTGTGTGTTGTCTTCACTGCCTCTTGAAATACTGCTCTGCAATTGTTGCTCATTCCCGCATGCTGTTTTTCCTTTCCTATTTTGCTGATATCACATTGTACTGGATCACTCATCTAATGATGAAAATTAGCTTGGGGGATTTGGTGGAAGTGCAATGGGCCTCACAGGATATATGTTGATTTTTGGTGTTTCTTGGTTCATCAATTGCTACTTTGGTCACGTTATCTATGTTTTCAGACCTCTGATGATTTTTGACCATTCAATTTGTTTTGTAGCAAGCATTTCTGATTGTGTTTCCAAGCAGTGTTGTACACATTTAGGTTAATGACAACAGTACACTCATCTGTGCATCCACTGGTGGATTTATAATAAGTCTAAATTTCCAGCTACATGGTTTTCCCACGGGTCGTGCACCTCCCTGTAGTTCTGGACTACTGGTACATATGCATCTTAATTAGTCATCTTTTAATTTTATTAATAGGGTATTGCTTTATCAATCAATGATTATCTGTGGTTTGTTCGATTTCCACCCTAATTTTGCAATGGGTCATTATGGTATGTAATGCCGTATGAAAGTTTGTCTTGCATATTGTATATGGGAATGATATTCTTTTGTTATTGTCACATAGAATATCATCTTGGACAAGTGAATGCCATATGGAAGTTTGTCTTGTATAGTGTATATGGGAATAATATTTCTTTGTTATTGTTACGTAGAATATCGTCTTGGACAACCGAAGCCACATGATTGCAGAGTTGAGGACACAATTATTTGAGACTCCAAAGGTATTTATGAGTTATGTCGCTACATAAGAATCTTTCGAGTATGTAATTAAAAGCGTTTTTTGTTGTGATTTTGGTAACAAATTAGATAATCACGCGCGTCTATTGTGTTGTTGTTCCTGTTTCAGTTCTTACTGAATTATTTCGTAACTTCAAAGATTTTTTTGTAACACGTTCTGAAAATAAGAAATAGTCTTAGCTTGTAAGTTCCTTGAATTTCTGTCGTTGAATCTGCCATCTCATTGGTCATATAGGATTCCAGTGGAGGAGATGTTTTTGAAGTCACAGAGTTTTGTCATCGTCGTGTTGCGCTTATTGGATTTCCCAGGTATCCCTCTTATGCCAGAAAATTCAGTACTACAGTTTTGGGTCTCAAGCCTTTTTGTTTGTAGCGTGGATTAATAGTTCTTGTACTTTGTTATAATCAATAAGAGAACCTTGTGTGTTCCAGATACATCATCTGCTTTGTTGTATTCTTGACACATGCCGGTCTGTCAAACCAACTATGATAGCTATTGGCTTGTATATAGTGGAATTTTGAAATCTGAATTAACCGATGCCCCAACTCAACATGTATTATATGCCTTATTTTGTATTGTCTAATAGTATCTACATGTCCTTTTTGATATGGTTACTAACTTGAACTGAAAATTTATTTCTTGTTTGTATTGCAGAACATAGAAGGCTCAATGTATTTGTTCGCTCACATTTATCACATCAATACGATTTGTGTTTTTAACAATTCGTACTGCAGTGGAGAGTCTAGCTCTTTTAACTATGCTAACTGGGACGCGTTCTGAGGCTGCATCATACGAGTTCAAGACCCTCACTTGCATTCCTGGTATTACCTGTTACAATGATACCAAAATCCAGCTTCTTGATCTTTGTGGTATCATTGAAGGAGCCTCTAAAGGCAAGGGTTGTGGTAGACAGGTAAATGCCGTTATCAGTTTAATTACTATAATATGTGCTGAGTTCATTAGACACAGATCGCTCCATGGTACTATTTTGATGTTACAGTGCTGCCTTTCCCCCCCTGAAAAACAGTCAGCATGACAAAAGACAGGCATCACTACATTTTTTGCCTGGATTTTAGGGATTGTTGATGGACCTTCGGTGGTGCTGCTCACATGTATTGAGGGTGATCTTAAGCGAACTATGGAATTTCCCTACCTTTATCCCCAGGTACGCATAGTCACAAATTCTTAAATCCATTCTAATCGCTGAACTAATATGTGTGTCACTCTCCTTCTGTCTTCAGTTATTTTAGACATCTAAGATTGCAGTACTCGTGGATGCTCATCACGAATTTCAGAAAAAACACACATAAACATGTTTGGTTGTTAAGATATTAATATATCATTGCATTACATCGCCTCTATAAAACTCCCTACTATTTCAAATCGTATGTAGTCTTATGCAAGTTTTCCTGTTGTGAACTGATTTTCAAATCCTACTATGACTTTGTTGAGTATGTATAACAGTTTCAAGTCAGACTACAGGTTTCTCAAAAACAGAAGAGAACATTTTCAGTTTGTCTCTAAAAAATAGTTTTAGATTAATATATCCTCATGATACTTTTCTATAACGTTACTATCACGTATACGAACATTCTTTCGCTTCAGTACGACGTAGCTCACTCCTATTTTTGATTTGCTGTTTTTACCTCTGAAGCTTCAATACAAAATTTTGAATTTAGTTTAGAAACCATTATTTTCTTGATACGCGGTGTTTCTTTAACTGTTTTAGATTGCCTGGGACCTTGCTTCTCAACAATTTCCCAACATAGCCCAACGAAGCCTCATTGTACCTTACAATATCATTTCCGTTTTGCTTAGTTGCAAACCATGCCTACAGTTCATCCAATCTTAGATCAACAGCGCGGCGTAGCGCGGGTAATCATCCTAGTGTATTTTATTGTGGGTTAAACGACCTGGTTTTTTACCATTAGATCGACTCCCTCTGTACTGTTCGATCCAGTCTCTCCACGCACCCTACTGCTGGCACTGCCTCGCTACTTACTTACCGTTCGATCCAGTCTCTCCATGCACCCTACTGCTGGCTCTACCTCGCTACTCACTTACCTCTCTCTTACTTTCCCCTTCACCTCCTCTCTCCACGCCTTCTGAGTTCTTCGTCCCCTCACCTTGCATGCCACCGATTCGTCGTCGCTGTCGACAGATCTCATCGTTGAGCTCCCTTGTGGATGTGGGTTGAGCTCCACACCACCTTCTGCACATGGATTTTGCCGTCCGCCCGCTCGCCCTCCGTCCGTCCATGGCTGAGCTCCACACCCCCCCTCGGGTCATGGATTCCGTTGTCCGCCCACCCGCCGTTCGGCCATGGTTGAGCTGGATGAGCTCCACACTTCCCTCCAGCCATGGCTGGTCTACATACCTCCCTCTGTCGGACCACCCACCGAGCTCCACGGAGGATTGCTTCCCTAGGCCTCAGTCCACTGTGATTCCCACAGAGCATGGCACGAGTTGCATGACCTTGTAAGGTTAGTGGGCACGGCGATAGGATGGCACAGCAGCGGCGAACAACATGCCATGATCCACAGCCTCAATAGCTCCGGCGACATCCGTGCCACTACCTCGTGATGTACGCAGGTGAGCCCTAGCCCTGCCTCCAAATCTACATTGATTTTGGTCATTTGATGCTTCGAGTTTCAAATTTGAAACTAGACACTAGCTAGAGCTTGCCCACACTAAAAATACAGAACAAATGTCCAAAAAATATCAATAATAGAACACTGACAAATTGCAAATATTTGAATCCAGAACAAAAGTCTGTAAAGATTAAATGATAATCATCATTTGTAGTCGTCCAAACAAAATCAAAGCACATCTTTTGTACACTATTGATGATTACTCCACAACTGTTGAGCAATGCTTGCTCGAATTCGCTCACCGACAGCTCGTTCTTCATCTCGTATATTTGTTTGACTTCTTACTTGTTGATCACCACGGTCACCATCTGCTTGCGTTCCCTCATGCTCATAAAGCCCAAACAACTCATCGTTTTGTGCAACCTTCCTTATGAAGTTATGGATTATGTAACATGCCATAACTATTTTTACTTAGTCTCGAATGGATAAGGAATCCCACATTTTACTTTTAAAATTGGGACACGAGCTTTCCAAACACCAAAAGTGCGTTCAACCGCATTCCGTAGCTGTGCATGACAATGATTAAATAAATCTTTCTAACCAGAATATCGCCAATTGCTTCCACGGAAAGAACCAATACGGTAGCGATCCCCACGATGCGGTGCAATAAATTTTGGAGTATTGGCGTAGCCGGAATCAACTAGATAATATTTACCTACAAAAATAAATATTTATCACATGAACAATATTTCCATAAATAATAGGCACTCCGATAGTTCACTTGTTTTGTCCTTTTACCTTCTGGAACAAAATAAACCTCCATTCGAATAGCCCATCTAAGAACGGCTTGATCCGATGCAGAACCTTCCCATCCAGCAGCAACATATGAAAATGTCATGTCAAATGAAACTACCGCCATTACATTTTGAGAGGGAAAACCATGCCTATTTCTGAAAGGAGTGTGTTTTTCAGGCTTGATTTTTGCCTCAATGTGCGTCCCATCAATTGCTCCAATACAATTTCGTAGGGAAATTTTTGTTAATTAGATTATAAATATATAAGCTTTTGTTCAGTGAATTTTTATGAAAGAAATGTTAAAAAGGACAAAGCATCGGATCTAGTAATGTTACCTTGAAATATGGGTAGAACCTTGGATTACCTCTAATTTTTTGATATGGCGTGGTGAGGAACTGAGTTTCGGTTGAGAAGGATACAGAGGCGAAGCTGTAGCCGCCCTTGCGTACGTTCGGCGACGTTGCGGCCGAACCAATGCAAGGCTCTGACGTAGCAACTAGATGGTAGGGACTAATATCTTTTCTTGATTGCCTTTCCACAAGTACAATACTCAGCCTTTATAGCTTAGGTCGGGGACTCGGTATTTCCAAAACCAATACAAGAAGGTAACTGAAAAGGAAACTAATGCATACTTGGATGCAAAGTCTAACTGAATGTCTAAGCAATCTGGGAAGGAGATACTAACTAAGCAATCAAAAAAGGAGATACGAACGAATACTTGCTCACGTTGCTTCCTCTCTTTTCGGAAATATTATTCCTGAACTGGCACAACTGCCGTGTCACAACCGGCTGCAGTCACCGAACTGGATTCGGTTCCAGAAACTCCAACCAAAGGCTGATTCGCAGAGTTCGTTGCAATCGTGCGTTTGCGACGTTGATAAGTCTTTCCAACAAATGTGTCCACAACATTTTCAGTGGAACGTTATTGTGTGGGTTTGTTATGTAAACATCATACAAACTAATATTAATGTCATCTAAAACTTTATTGAAGTGTTGGCTAATTGTCTCTCCTGAATGTTGATATCTATCCTGCATAACACGATTCCTAAGATTGTGACCAATTGTATGCAAGAGCATCACTAGTTGTTCATCCACTGCCATTCGTAGTGTATCCATAAGTAAATTTATCTCACGCAATTCATCACATAACAAGTAGTGCGTGTGCTTATCAACACGAAGTTGATCAAAAAATTTGGTCGGATGTCCTTCCAACAATTCTCTTGTTCGCCGAGCACCAGTTAAGAGTTAACTCAGAAGTGTTATGAGAGGTTTTGAATACTCTTGTGAAAAACATGTCATGAAACAATGAAACTGCAGAAATATTGCTAATAAGCATTTGCTCAGAATCAGAAAATTCCTCATCTGACATTTCCTGCACAATATAAAACTAATGACTATCAAAAAACGATTTTTTCTTCTTCTATGTGACCAAAGTGAAATAATCAATAATGAAGCACCAGCACATGAAGCATTTAAAACTGAGGGTAACATCGAACGTTGTAGGACAATCTGAAAACAACCGAATGGAAACTGTTTTCTTAATTTCTAAAACACCAAAGATAACTGAAATCAATAACTAAGCTTAATGTTTTACTACAAGCAGCCAAAGATCGAGTATCCATTCAGTCCGCATCTCGTCATCCATCTTAATGAAGATCACCCTTTGATCGGCATCTGAAAATGCTTTTGCAGCTTTTAGTTTTTTCTTTGACTCAAGATCATTCATACTATTTAATATCCTCTTACATGCTTTCACCGAATAAGCTTCATTTTGTTGTGCTATATTTTTCTTCATTTCAACCATGCTCATTGATACTTGCGCAAGACGATCCATTGTGAGTACGACATCATCAGCTGTGCGCTTTTGCCCTTTAGGATTATCTGGGGCTCCACCTCCATTAGCATCAGAGCGCTTCATCTTTTTCTCTGGAAATTTTATATTTTTTTCAGTTTTCTGGGGATGAACAAGAGGGCTAACATTTTTTTCAGGTGAATCAATGTCGTGTACGTCAACATCCTCATTCAAATCAATTAGTTTATATTTGCTTGTATCCACTGCACCCTTTCCTTTTCTAGACATAGCATTAATCCAGATGCTGTTGAACTAGCACATATCTCTTGAAGATCTATCCAACTAGGCCACACTTTTTCGTGATATTCTTGAATTGAGCTCTCTCTTTGCAATTAGTTAATTTATTGGTTAAAAATATGCATTATTTCCAAATCTTATGCAACTACAAGAATATATTATTATCAAGATTCAGATATACCGTAATAAGATCCTCCCATTGTTCGTTAGAAGCTTTGATCATTTTGTCACTGTCATCCCAACCAAACCCTGTGTGTGCCTGAAGTTTGCTCATGGTAGCGTAGCAACTCTAGAAGTACTTATGATGATTTTTCAATTGCTGCAATTCAAGCTTGTCAACTCTGGAATCATTGAACTTAACTAAGATTTCACGCCATGCTTTCTTTGTGTAGCCTGTTCCTTCCCACCATTTAAGGTTTGATCCTTTAGTATATTGAGGAGTTTGTCCTCAGAAGATTTCCAGACGTACCGCTTTATGGATGTTTTTTTTCCTGCATTCTCCTTAACTTTTTTTGGCACCTGATCGTCCACATTTCTCTAAAATAAACCGATATATCAAAATCCTTGATGTAGCATGAGCATGTTGACACAACATTGGTGGACCGACATGTAAGATCTAGAAATGCAGTTATTGGCATGGAGTGAAAACATAAAGCTGTAATGCAATATTCGTCGTGTCAGTTAGAGAAATTATTACCTGTTCTCTTGTAGTTTTTTTCAAGGCAAAGAAATATTGGTTATCAAGGACATTATAGAAATTTGTTGTTTAATCAATACCTGCATGTTCTGGTGTATTTCCAAGGTAAGTGTGGTTTCAAACTTTATCTAGTTTTATGTTTAGCCAAAAATTACTTGATTTGAAGGTTGCGGCTACTAGAACCAACTTGTTAAGATGGTCACGAAATTGTCACCAACCTGACAAAATCTATCGATTTCATCCTTAGAAACTTGCAACAAGAGCAAAGAACACAACTAATATTACTGAAATCTGGTTTGGTAACTTTTTAGTTACATGTGCATGCTGTCATCCAAGTAATAAATCTGGTTTGGTAGCCTTTTGATCGCTGAAAAACCTAACCTCTGTCTACATTATCTAAATGCCTTGCAGGGAACCAGATAAGATGTGGTATCTAATCAAGATGAAGCCATTGGTGCATGCATGTCTGATGTTCAATGTACGTAAATACTTCTGTTCCTAATCCTTCTGTTCCTTATAAACTACCAACCCTAATCCTTCTGTTCCTTCTTATAAACATGTGTAAAGCGAGTGAGTGGGAGACCGAACAGAGTTACGCGTGCACGCAGCAGAATAGCGAGGCCGATTTTTTTTTCCGCACGCAGACTCCAGATTAGCGAGTTTGTTGATAGGTCGACAATGTGTATATCAAAAATTTTCTTAGAAATGATGGGCCCTCGTTTTTGGGAAAACGCAATATTCTGGATTTACGAGAAACCAGTTTTACTTATCTCGGGAGTAAGTTACCCTATCCAAACAGAGTTTTTCCTAAAATGATGCTCAAAACGGTTTTATGAAAATCGGTTTTCACAAAACTTATGATCCAAACAAGGCCTTAGTGAGCTGAAGATTTTACTAGATTGATCTTATCTGGTAGCTTATTATTTTATGACACTGCCATATAAGTGCTGCTCAGCAGGGTTATTAAGGCGTTACCTAAGCGGTAAGGCGCCGCTGTGGGTCAAGGCGTCGCCTAAGCGGTAAGGCGCCGCTGTGGGTCAAGGCGTCGTCACCGCCTTGCTGCCGTCGGTCCAATCGACCTCCCCCCGGCCCTTTCTCACCGTTGTCGGTTGGATTTGGCTGGATCTAGCGCCGATTGGTAGCCCTCCACTCGGATACGTCGTCGCCGGGTCGCCTCGGCTCTCCTTCCTGGTGTTGCGACTATTTCAGCATCGCCGTCGCTGCCTTGGTCCTTTGCCCAGTCGCCTGTCCTCGAATCGGCGTCGCCGTCGCCACCTCAACACTCTGCTCCCGGATCCATTGCTGCTGCGACAAAACCCAAACAAGGTCCATTGTCGCCGCGACAAAACTCTCTCACTGCCTCGCCATGGGTGAGACTTTTCTTCTTAGGCGAAGCAGCAATGCAAGAGAAACCTGGTAGGTGGGGCTAGCTAACGGCCGATTCATGTGGACCCACCTGTCAGTGGGTGAACATTTCCCTGTTCAAAAACCCTGCCTCTTGCTGCTGTGAGCCGAGACGAGACTTTATGTCGCTGGTCGCCTGAAAGGAGAGGACAGTAGCCACGACGTTTCTACAGATTCCGACCCAACCGCACGGCTCGCTCCTCCCCTCCGTCTTCATCGCCTGCGCCACCGCACCTCTCCAGCCTGGTACTGCTCCTCCAATCACTCCCTGTCATGTGGGGTATTACATATGCGTGCAGGAAGAAGTCGATGCTGATTGCTGTGCCTGAGAAGTTTGATTCGGCTGAGTCGGCAGGTATTGCAGCTCTGCCGGATTAGGAACAGTCGATATTTTAGTTTCCTTTTCAAACATAGTTATTTTTAGAATACTGTTATAGTTTAGCTTTGCTATTAGAATTCGTTTCTTAGTCTACTTTGTTAGGAGCTTTGTATTTAAAAGAGTATCACTTTTATTTACAGCAAGAAAGAATATCAGAAAAGTCCTCAAATCTTTGTCTCTTCTCTGCTTCGTTTTCTGTCCGATGTTCTTTGTTCGACAATGAGTTTCGCCTCGGCCGTGTGGCTGTGTCACCATGACACCGCAGCCACGCCCCTGAGGACTGGACGACGTTCGAGCTCCACCCACGACTACAACTTGCGACCCAAAGCTTCCTCATCAACTCGGGTCTCTGACAACTTGGTATTAGAAGTTTCCTCTGCGCCATCCAACATGTCAGAAGAAGATAATCTCAAAGCGACCAGCAAGAAACTTGATGCTCTATTCCAACGGATGGAAATCGATCGTGTGAAGCTTCACGAGAAGATCACCTCTCTGGCATAGTTCGAGATATTGATCATCAACAAAGAGCACATCATGTGGCAATCAATCGGTTGGAACTTGGGTGCATCAACCTGCTCGGCGATGCCGACCAGGACACCCTCACGGCCTCACCGACGCACGACTACGTGCAACTGATGGCACACATCCAAACCCTCATTGACTGCTTCATGCTTCGCCGGTTGCCTCGGTGATGGATTTGCGCCACGCCGACAGGGATGCACGCACACTACCTCGTTTGCCAGCCGAAGGTCGTCATGTCGGACGTGGCAATGTTCCGCGATTCTACAAATTGAATTTTACATTGTTCGACGGTCAGGAGGACCCTCTACCTTGGCTCAATCGTTGCGATCAATTCTTTTAGGGGTCAACACATGATGGAGGAGGATAAGGTCTGGTTGGCCACATTTCACATGACCGGCTCGGCACAATTGTGGTACCATCGTTTGGAGCGCGACACAGGAACCCTGTCTTGGCGCCGTTTTGTCGAGCTGGTCAACACGCATTTCAAACCACCATTGTGTAGCAACTCCTTGGATGAACTCATCGCTTTTAGTCAACAAGTTCAGTTGTTTACTGCAGGTCTCGGACATCCACTGCAAACCGACGTAGAATTGCAAGCTCCACAATCTTTGGAATCGGCCATGAGCTTAGCTCGCACGTATGAACATTGCTCGCAGCTAGCAGTACAGTGACCCCTTCATTTTGTCAGACTTGGCGTTCTGGCAGTACACCTACTTCGGCTCCCAGTTTTGGGGCGGCAATTGACTCTAACAGCAGTGGCTCTCTCCAGCAGGCTGTACCATGTCTCACGTTGTCCCCGATAGAGCTCGATCGACGTCGTGCCAAGGTCTGTGTTTCCAGTGTGACGAAAAGTTCAGTCTAGGCCACCGGTGTAAGCGCCTCTTCATCATTGAAGTGCAGCAGGACTTGGAAAGTGACGATGATGATCCGCCGGTTGGTAGCGAGCCGGAGATCTCTTTGGTGGCACTGACGGGGATTCAGCCACGTTCGGGCCAAACCATGCGGCTTCTTGTCGAGATCGGTAGCAGCATGTTGGTTGCCCTTGATTCGGGTTCTACACATAACTTCATTGCTAATGATGTGGTGGCAGCTACCGGTGTCTGCATGCAACCTCGCTCGTGCTTGAGCGTGATAGTACCCAACGGGGATCGTCAACAGGGATCGTGTTACTAGTTTGGGCTTGTGCTTTGCCATGGCCATTTGCATTGGTCACGAGGACTTTACGTTGGCATGGCGTATACGCCATGCCGCTCGATGGATTTGACGTAATCCTAGGAGTTCAATGGCTTGGCTCTGTAGGTCCAATAACTTGAGATTTTTCCAGCATGACTATGTAGTTCGCTCGCCATGGACGACGGGTTATGTGGACCGGGTTGCCGATGGCCTCATGGTCAAACCATGCCCTCGCATGTGTTGAAACTAATCTCCTGGATGATCTGCTAGCCGGCTTCAAGGACCTGTTTGATGAGCTGCATGGTTTCCCACCAGTGTGAGATCTCCCACCGTATTCATTTGAAAAAATGGATGGATACCATTACCGTCTGACCATACCGCTATGCATAGTTACAAAAAGATGAGTTGGAATGTCAGTGTGCCCAGGTGCTCCACCAAGGGACCATCCGTCGAAGCTCAACATCTTTTTCGTCTATAGTTTTATTGGTCAAGAAGCGGGACTGTTCGTGGTGTTTTTCTGTGGATTATCGTAACCTCAACGACCATACAATCAAAGATAAGTTTCCTATTTCGATCGTTGATGAGTTACTCGATGAGCTTCGTGGTGCCAAATTTTGACGAAATTGGACTTACGTTCTGGATATCAAGTGTTAATGCATTCAGCTGACATTGAGAAGACAGCTTTCCATACACATCAGGGTCTTCTTGAATTTCTTGTCATGCCATTTGGTCTTACCAATGTGCCCGCAACACTCCAGACTCTTATGAATACCGTGCTCCAGGATTTTCTTCATTGCTATGTCTTGGTTTTCTTTGATGATATTCTAATTTACTATCCTACGTGGTCAGCACATTTATGACATCTTTGTACGATCTTACAGCGTCTTCAACATCATCGCTTGTTTTTGAAAAGTTCCAAATGCTCCTTTGGCGAACCCTCGGTGGCATATTTGGGCCACGTTGTTTCGGCTGAAGGTGTGGCTGTTGACAATGCCAAAATCAGTGCGATCTCTACATGGCCAACCCCTTCGTTAGTCCGGGCGCTTCGTGGTTTTCTTGGGTTGTTAGGGTATTACCAAAAGTTCATTCGTAATTTTGGTATTATTGCGGCTCCTTTGACTAAGTTGCTCAAGATGGCGTCTTTTTTATGGACATTTGATGCTCAGGATGCCTTTCTTTGCCTCAAATCCGCATTAACTCAGGCTCCCATATTAGAATTACCAAATTTCAGTAATGATTTTATTGTTTTGTACTTGAGTGTGATGCTTCAGGTTCTGGCTTTGGTGCTGTTTTACATCAAGGCACAGGTGCAGTGGCATTTTTTAGTCGCCCGATTGCTCCTCACCATGCATCCTTGGCAGTCTATGAAAGGGAATTAATCGGCCTTGTCTAGGCAGTTCGTCATTGGTGTCCGTATTTGTGGGGCTGTCGGTTTTTGGTGCGTACTGACTACTACAGTTTAAAGTTTTTGCTTGATCAACGTCTTTCGACAATTTCTCAACATCATTGGGTCAGTAAACTCTTGGGTTATGATTTTTCCGTCGAATACAAACGCAACAACACTAATGTAGTCACCGATTCTTGTCACGGCGTGATTCTAAAAATGTGGCCGTCGATTTAGTGTCACGGGACGGTAGGATTCTGCAATTCAGCCGTTTGCTTTGGCTCCGTAGGTTTTCTGTATTCGAGGAGCTATGTATTAGTCTCCAAGATGATTCAACATTGCAGTCTTTACATACTACTATCACAGATGGACGTCAGCCTGCTTCATGGGCTATTACTGATGGTCTCATTACATTCAACAATCGCGTATTTGTTCCAGCAACGGCTGCAGTACTACCGTCCATTATTCAGCTAGCGCATGGTACGACACATGAAGGTATTCAGAAAACGCTTACCATCTTCGGGCCGATTTTCATGTGCCATGTGCCAGGGCTATCGTTCAAGATTATATACGAGCCTGTGATGTTTGTCAACGCAATAAAGGCGAACAACTGCATCCGGCCGGCTTGCTTACACCATCGGAGGTACCTTACACTGTATGGGCTGACATATGTATGGATTTCATTGAAGGACTTATGCAGATTCATGGTAAAACAATTATTCTAATCGTTGTGGATCATTTTTCTAAGTTTGCATATTTTCTGCCTTTGGCTAATCCTTATACGGCATACTCTGTTGCCCAAGTATTTTTTAGTGAATTTGTTCGTCTACATGGTGTTTCGACATTTATTGTTAGTGGCCGGAAACTGTTTTGACAAGCACTTTTTGGTCGGAACTGTTTCGCTTAGTTGGAGTTCAGCTTCACCTCAGTTCCGCTTTTCACCCTTATTCAGATGGTCAGTCAGAAGTGGTTAACAAGATCATTGTTATGTATTTCTGTTGCCTTATTAGAGATCGACCTAAACAGTGGCTTCGTTCGTTACCTTGGGCCGAGTTTTGTTATAATACATCACTCCTTGTCTACCTTTTGGCGAATTCGTAGGACTGTAAATTAGAATATCATCAAAGAAAAACAAGACATAACAATGAAGAAAATCCCGGAGCACGGTATTCATAAGAGCCTGGAATGTTGCGGGCGCATTGGCGATTTTTCGGTCGTAAGGATCGAACTCGGGATCGAGATGGAGAATGGATTCACCTCGGATGATTAGGGTTTTTGCCTCGCTTTTTTTAAGGGTTTTATGCTCGAATTTGTGCGTTGTGTCTATGAATGGGCCTTAGAATGTGGGTGGGGAACGGCGGAGGCAGCACGAGGGAGCAGGGAGTGCGGGGCAGAAGCCGCGGAATGGTTGTTTTGGCTGGTGGTAGTGTCTGGGATGGCGCGGAGGGGTGGTTTCGGCTGGTGGTGGTTGCCAGGAGGGATGGATCGGAGGGGTGGTTGCGGCTCGGGGTGGTCGACGGGGCGGCGGAGGGCGGTGTTACCAGTTGGTAGCGGCTGTGGTGGATTAGAGTGGGAGGTAGCGGGGAATGGCGAAACGGGGAGGGGTACGCGTCTTATGGAGCGCACCATGCGCACACGCGTCTCCATAAGTTGGATGGTGGGAAAGCAAAAAAGTAGGGGGTGGCGGGAGCGCAGAGTGCAGCCGCCGTGCAGACGGCTTCTGCCGGTTGGTGCTCACCGGGTTGGCGGTTGTGGATCAAGGAGACAACCGCGAGTGGTCGCGGTGGAGTCAGGGAGATCGGGGGAGTTCGCACTTAGCAGTCAATGACTTGGCTCTATTGAGCGTTTCAGATATGACACAATTCCTATCTTTGCCCGTTCAGGCCTTCTTCACTGATCTAGCTACAAAAAATTATGAGAAGGATTACGTCAATGCCATTATGACAGTAGAGGAGGTAATTTTTTTTTTGTCAAATTCTTAGGTAAGTTTAAGATACGTCATTAATTGTATTTGGTGTGTTTGTTGTGGGTTGCAGATCGCAAAAGCAAAACAAGACAGAGTTACTGCGTATTTGAATATCATTCTGTTGGGTCTCACTAGTATGTTCTAGGGAGGCTCTAATGCAATGCTGAAAAAACTCGGGCAGAAATCATCGTGCTGCCTATGGATGTACGCTGTACTTTGCGTTTGTGCTTCTCTATGCTGCTAGGTATCACAGCTTCCTCATTAACAAGTTCGGCACCATGCTACATGGGGTTCTCTGGCAATGGGGTATTGCAAGGAATCATTTTCGTGCTGGTCGCTTTCCAAATCGAGACGCTGGTGTATCACCCCGATTTGGTGCATGAAATCATATGCTTGGCAGTGACAGTCTCTATTGTCATTTTCTATTGGGGTGCCAGTGCGCAAGATCCAGTCGTAATAATTATTTAACTGGCTTCTTATGTTGTAACATCTTTGACCAATTTCATTTGTAGCTAATAATTACTAACTTTGTTTTCAGTGGCTTCATTTCCTTGTTAAATTCATATGACAGTTACTGAGTTGACTTTATAATGGTATTAGCTTCTTATTCAGGTTTGTCATTCTGTTAGCTTTCTGTTTCATATACCGCCATATGATGTGAATGGTAAATTAATGATGTCTTTTCATCATCATATTTATTTGGGGTATATTTGCAGCTTTAGCGAGTTCCTATTTCTACGTCTACTAGAGTAGTCTGTTGAACTAATATATAATTCATTCTCAACTTCATATTACACTCACCACTTCCTTGATGTTTAATTGATGCTCCATCATTCTCAACTCCACATTACATTCAATGATTCCTTGATGTATATATGATGTCTCATTCATTATAACTTCACATTACACTCGCTGCTTCCTTATTGTTTAAATAATACCTTATTCATTCATAACTTCACATTACATTGATCTCCTAATAATTAATGCATTTTCTGTGGATATCATAAGGATATGCTTACGATCTTAAAATGATGATACAATTGGCAATGTCGTTGAGGGTTTATTGAAACTCGTGTTTTCAGCAAAATTCAGAAGTTGTCAGGCTGTAGGTGGTTAGACCGGCCATGGGCGATAGTCTAACCGAACAAAAAGGCCTGTTTGGAGTCGGGCAAAAAATAGGGTGTAGGCATGAGAGGATTTTTCTACACTTGTCTCATAATTTTTGGAGCTTCGAGCCAAAAGTTCTATTCATTTTAAATTTCTAGAGTGGTTTCGGATTTCCAGTGAGGAAATTTTGGCTAAGTCCCCGTGTTAGGCGGTCAGGGCTATGGGTGACGGTCTGACCGGTTTTGCCCGGTTCGCTAGCCGGCCAGGGGCTTGACTGGCCGCCTTGGCCGGTCTGACCGTCTACAACCTGATAGCTTCTGAATTTTGTCAAAAACACGTGTTTCAACAAGCTCTCAACACCATTGACAATTATATCATCATAAGATCATGAGTATATCCCCATGATATTTACATAGAATGCATTAGTCATTAAGGAGATCAATGTAATATAAAGTTGTCAATGAATAGGACATCATTTAAACATTAAGGAAGCAATGAATGTAATGTGAAGTTAATAATGAATAAGACATCATATATACATCAAAGAAGCAGTGAATGTAATGTGGAGTTGAGAATGATGGGATATCAATTAAAAATCAAGGAAGTAGTGAACGTAATGTGAAGTTGATAATGAATTATATATCAGTTTAATAGACTACTCTAGTAGACGTACAAATAGGGACTCGCCAAAGCTGCAAATGTACCCTAAATGAATCTGATGATGAAAAGACACCATTAATTTACCATTCATATCATATGGCGATATATGAAAGAAAAAGATAACAAAATGAAACTTGAATAAGAAGTTAATACCATTATAAAGCCAAATCAGTAGATGCCATATGAATTTAACAAGGAAATGAAGCCACTGAAAACAAAATGAGTAAATATTAGCTACTACATGAAATTGGTCAAAGATTTTACACCTGAAGAAGCCAGTTGAATGATGCTTACGACTAGATCTTGTGCACTGGCACCCTAATAGAAAATGACAATGGAGACCGTCACTGCCAGGCACATGATTGCATGCACCAAATCAGGGTTTTACACCACTGTCTCGATGTGGAAAGCTACCAGCACGAAAATGATTCCTTGTATTGCCCCATTGCCAGAGAAGCCCATGTAGCGTGGTGCTGAACTTGTTAACGAGGAAGTTACAAGCACAGACGCAAAGTACAACCTACATACTTAGGCAGCATGATGATTTCTGCCATAGAGTTTTTTCAACATTGCATTCGAGTCTCTCCAGAACATACTAGTGAGACCCAATATAATGATATTTATATACGCAGTAGCTGTGTCTTGGTTTGCTTTCGCGATCTGCATCCCACCACAAACACACCAAATACAATTAATGATCTATCTTAAACTTACTTCAGAATTTGACAAATTTTACCTCCTCTGCTGTCATATTGGCATTCGTGTAATCCTTCTCATAATTCTTTGTGGCTAGGTCAGTGAAGAATGCCTGAACGGGTAAAGGCAGGAATTGCGTCATATATGAAACAATCAATAGAGCTAAGTCATTGACTGCGAAGTGCAAACTCCCCTACGGTCTCCCCAACTCCACTGCAACTCCTCGCCGCTGTCTCCTAGCTCCACAACTGCCACCCCGGTGAACACCAAGCGGCAGACGCCATCTGCGCGGCGGTTGCACTGCGCTCCCGCCACCCCCTCCTTTCTAGCTTAACCACCATCCAACTTATGGGGACGTGCGTGCGTACGATGCGCTCAATAAGACGCGTACCCCTCCCTGTTTTGCCATACCCCACTACCTCCCACTCTAATCCATCGTAGCCGCTACCAACCGACAACACCGTTGTCCGCCACCCCATCGACCACCCTGAGCCACAACCACCCATCTGCTCCATCCCTCCCAGTGACCACCACCAGCCAAAACCACCTCTCCACGCCATCCCAGGGACCACCATCAGTCGAAACAACCGTTCTGCGCCTTCCCGCAATTGCTGCTCCCTCAAGCCGCCTCTGCCGTTCCCGCACACATTCGAACTCCCATTCATAGACACAATAGACGAATTCGAGCAGAAAACCCTAAAAATAGAGCGGGGCGGAAACCCTAATAATCCTAGGCGAATCCATTCTCCATCTCCATCTCGAGTTCGATCCATACGACCGAAAAATCGCCAAAAGGTAGAGGGGGAGTGATTGGAGGAGCCGTGCAGAGAGAAGGCGGCGGTGGTGGGGAGGCGAGAGGGAGGAGCCGTGCGATTGGGTCGAATCGTCGCTCTCTCTCCTTTCCGACGACAGAAAGTCTCGCCTCGGCTCGCGGCAACAAGAGGTTGGGTTTTTTGAAAGGGGGAAATGCTCCCCCTCAGTCCGCACCTCCCCTTCCCCTCCCCTGTCCTCGCCTGGCTAAATCCCCTCCCCCCACGCCCGCGGCCGCTCCTCCCCTTCCCCTCCCCTGTCCTTGCCCGACCAAATCCCCTCCCATCCACGCCCGCAGCCGCTCCTCCCCTTCCCCGGCTATGGCACAGCGAAATCCGACCATTCTCGACGACCGGAGGGGACGAAGATGTAGATCGAGTGTGGTAGAGCCGTGGAGGTCGCGAGACGTGTGATCTGGACGATGCGGCAGCGGCGGTGATTCCGTAGACGTCGGCGATGGAGGTGTTGCACATCCACACTCGCAGAGGAGCTCAAATCGTCGGTGCTGCCTTTTCGTGTTGCACCCAGCCTGCTACACACACACATCCTCCGTAAGCCGCTGCCGCCTACTTCCAGTGCTGCCAACACCTCCTACATGAGTCGTCTTTGTTGTGGATTTCTCCCCTTTGGCTGTTCTGATTTGGTTTTTCGGTCACATGGTCCATATTTCCCCAGGACTACAGATCCATCGGCAGGGAGATCTGGCTACTGATTTAGGAACATATGTTGATTCAGGTTGGTGCTCTACTTGTCAATCCCCTCTGATTTCCCAGATGTATTAAACTTAGATGTTCTATCATCCTATGCATCCTCTCAGCTTGGTTACCTGGGTTTTAATTTTCAACCTTTTTTTGTTCCTGTAGGGCACTTTGTATGCTTATGGAGGTGTTCTTCAGTTGTGAGACTTATGTATCTGGTAGGTGCTGTCATGTATGTCCTTTCTGTTCGAAAAGAGGAAACAAAGATATCATGGCAATGGCAGCGGTCGGCAGCAATTCCTCAGACGATGTCCCCATTCTCCAGGCAGAGAACCTTACCAGCAACGTCAAGTCCATCTACTACAGGTTTCTATCTATCTTTCTCTTCCTCTCGTCTCCTTCCCATGGGCTTCATGCCTTCATCTGATCTGGAGGTGAGCTCAATTTTATGCTAGGTTTGATCTGGGCGTCCCGCGATCTTTGGGAGTAGGTAGCCTAATTATGGGGCACTAGATGTTGTTACTTTAGATTGTAAGTATTGACCAGAGAGTAAGATTGGAGTGGAAATAGTGGTTTTCCCTGATCCTGGTGGTAGAATTATGCTGCGATCTTGCGGCGGTGCTAGCACTTTTCTATGCTTCTCTATAATTTAGGTAGTTAAGTGTTGATTATTGATCCTACCAGAGTTAAAAAACCAGGCCGGTAATCGGTTTACCAGTCGGAGCCGGGGAAAAAAATACCGGCTATTTTTTTTTAAATTCAAATTTGAATTTTTGACTCCATAATGTCCTTCCTTAGTTGGTTTAGGCATTGTTATGCTAGATTATGTATTGAAACATTAGTTTTTAGTATATTTAGCACTATTTAGTTTACCCCTCCCACCCCACGGCAAACCGCCATACGCATGGAAAAAGAACTGTCGCCTCGCTTGTCTTCCCCTCCCCTTCCACCCCACGTCAAACAGCCGCCCGCATGGAAAAAGAACCGTCGGTTGGTGGTGACGGGAGGCGGGGGCTTGGTTCTGAATTATGAATTATGAGGTGTTTGACATGATTTTCTTTGCTATGTGTTATTTGAACTTCTTTTCTAAGGCTCCGTTGCAACGCACGGGCACCCTACTAGTAAAACATAAAGGAGGACTTTTTATGTACAACTTGAAACACTCTCTTATTAATATTTGCATTATTCCAAATTTAAATTTGCTACCATTTTCACAATTTTCCGGTTTTCCGGTTTTCCCGGTTTTTTAGCCGGTTTTTTCGGTTACCGGCCGGTAACCGGTCCGGAGAAAATGCAGATTTAAAATTTGAAATTCAAATTCGGTCAGATACTGAACGTGAATACCCATGCGTTGCCTCACAAGGGAAGAGGTGATTTAGGGGAAGCACCGAGATGACCCTGTCTTCCATAAGGAAGCACCATGACGATGCACACTTCTGTGAAGGTAGGTGCCAAAATCCTCTTCTGACTCTAATGATGGATTTCATTTTATGTTCAGTGGAGAGAGGTGAAGATGCAAGTGCAATGTGTGTGTGTGTGTTTTTTAAATTGTACTTATAGCAATTTTGTTACATTTTTCAGAAGTGACTATATGTTTCGGAAATGGTTAAGAAGTTCGAGTCAGGGACTAGAGAGTTGGGCATACCCCACAACAGATCACTTTCTCATGTTAGTATTCCTTTCCCATTTCCGTTGTTAACTATGTAGCAATGTACATCGCTTTCACATTCTTATTTGGGCAGTTTAATCTGTGTAAAAGCTGATTGTCTTAAAGTAAAGATGATGATGTGGAAATCCATTAATTATTAACAAAATATTGCCCATACTTGTAAAATTTAACATATTGGGATGGTTACTTAGAAATGCAAAATAAAAAATAAAAAACGACTGCATGTGTTCAATATTTTGTGTGTGCCTATTGTTTATTTTATTTTCTTGGTGCATGGTATCTCCACCAGTCCGGAGTTTGATACAATTCCATACATTTATTACATCTGAATACTTGATAATGAAAACAATGTTGGTAATTGACTAAGAGGTTTTTGATCATCTTGCAATTTGTATGCACAATGCAGGAAGATGCACCAACTGCACCACAGAGAAGGCATAAGTTTATGCTATCAGAGCCAAAGGAACCTGAGCTTCAGACTCCCCACAGGATCTAAGCAGTCAGAGTGAAGAACTTTGCAAAGCTAGGGGAGGAGACGCTCGCCAAGATCCTAAAGTTCAGAGCACAACCATTTAACAAAAAAGTGAGAATTTGTCTTACTGTCCATTTGTTTGACTTAACTAATTGCATATTGTATGAGCCGAAGCCTAACTTAATTATTGCTTCTAAATTTAGATTGTTAGAGCTGCATTTCCTCCTCTCCAAGGAAAGCTCCACAGCTTTTTGAATACAATGTATGTATTCTATTATCATGATAGAATGGAAATCTTATTTATGTAAGGTTTAGGGTTTCGTTGCAACGTACATGCACCCTACTAGTGTGTGTGTGTATAAGAAATTGCTTGGGTTTCCATTGACTGATGACTGATTACCAAACCAAAAAATTACTGATATACATGACTGATTACCAAAAAATTACAGTCAGAACTCACAAGAAATACACAAGAAAGGATAAAAAGGAAAAAGTATCCATTGAATAGATTAGTTATGCAAGGTTGGACAGTCAGAACTCACTTGGACATTCTAACATTCCAACATTCTAGCTGCCACCAACTGCTTCATCATTCAAATAAGTTAACATTCTAACACAAAATCAGAGCACCAATAATCAGAACAGTAAAAAAAAACTAGCATCATGGTAAGTGGTGACTGGTAACATGAAATTTGCTGAAACTTGTGAAAAGAGTGGTTACAATCTCAGTTATTTTTTTAAAAAAAAAGTATTGGAAAGAAGAAAGATAACAGTA
The DNA here is from genome assembly GCA_036346395.1 of Hsuehochloa calcarea. NCBI lineage: Eukaryota > Viridiplantae > Streptophyta > Magnoliopsida > Poales > Poaceae > Hsuehochloa > Hsuehochloa calcarea. The sequence goes on from CM070613.1 coordinate 23,545,413, forward strand.
GTGCCCATCTAGTACAGAGAAAGGCATCCTGGAGCAGTACCTACCGAAACCAGGACTCAAGCAAAACCTAAATGGACAGATAAGTATGATAGCCTGAGAGCAATGACGAAAGAACAAGGACTATGTATGAAATGTGGAGAGAAGTTTGCTCCAGGTCATAAGTGCCCGAAGACCATCTCATTACATGTGCTAGAAGAATTATTAGAAGTCCTACAGCTGCAGGAAGACTGTGATGACAACACCAGTGAAACAAACAGGAAGGATAATGAGGAAGAAATTCTTATGACATTGTCTCAGTGTGCAGCGACTGGAGTCAATGGAGTGAAAACTATTAGGTTATAAGAACTGCTGGGTAAACGTAAGATTTTAGTATTGGTACTCTGGGAGCTCTGCCAACTTCATTAGTGAAACCCTGGTACAGAAATTGAAATGTGAAACTACAAATGTAGCAGCTATGCAAGTAATAATTGCTGATGGTGGAAAACTGTCCAGTGATAAGATAGTGCAGAATTTCATTTGGTTTATTCAAGGACATATATTTTCCACCAATGCTAGAGCGTTTAAAATTGGATGCTACTATGTGATTTTGGGGGATGAAATGGCTTGAGGACCACAGCCTAATGTGGACCACAGCCTAATGTGGGTACATTGGAAGAGAAAGAAGATGAGGTTTACTCATAAGGTTACCGGGATAACAATTAGAGGAGTGAAAGATGTGACTGAGCACTGCACAAAAATCTCAGCCAAGAACCTGCAAGGCCTCATCAAAAGGATTAGCTCAGCTGGAATATTTAGGACACATTATCAGTGCTGATGGGGTAGCAACTGATCCATTAAAAGTCAAAGAAGTACAAAACTGACCCAAACCAAACTATCAAACTGCTAAGAGGATTCCTTGGATTGTCTTATTATTACATGAAGTTTATCAGAAATTATGGCATCATGAGCAGAAATATAACTGGTCTGTTGAAGAAAAATATATGAGGCATGGAGCACATGATAAAGCAAACAAATATGTTTGTTGCAAATAAATCAACAAAAATCAGAAATCAACAAGCTGCTGTTACAGGCATACCTCAAATCATATGGGCCAAACAACTTCTCCGTCGTAGCCCTCAATGCCTTCATAAGCTCAACTTTTATGTCATCGGACATCTCTTGTGTCATGCATAAGGAGCCCTTTGTATAAATCCAGCATTTTAGCCTCTTTCTTCTTTGCCGTTTCAAGATTCTCGGTGAACATACGTTGCTACACCTCAACCATATCGCTGCGACCCTTGCTAGCTTCGGACTGAGCAATCAAGAACTTGTCAAGCTTTTACTCCATATCATCGATAACTTCTGTTGCAGTCATCGCCTTCCCTTTGCTTTTACTTTTGCGTTCAGCCTTAGCAGCCTTGGTCCCTTGTGGATGTGGAATATCTTTGGTATCTTCAACAAATGTCAAGTCCTCCCACGCCTCCCTAAACTCTGAAAACTTTATTTTCTTCAATTTGTTAAGTTTCTCAATGTATGCATGCTACTTTGGCTGGTTTCGGACAGCCTTCCAGCAGTACATGAATATGAATTGCCCTTCCTTGTAGTCTTCCTCGTACATTTTCAATGCCTTGTCAATCAATTGATCATCTGATTGTCCACTGGCATATATATGGCTAGCCTTAAGCCAAGAGGCACAGAACCAACTGACCTTTTTGTTCACTTGGTGTAACGGTCATTGACTTGCTTCACTTCTCTATGCTATTTTTAGGGGTGGTGCTATTGCACACAACAGTGACCCCTTCCTAGTACTAGTTATTTTTCTTTCAGTTTTCGTTGATTGGGTCGTTTGAATTGTTCAACCATGCACTGAAGCAGAGTTGAAAATACCGACCGGTAACTGGCGGTAACCGGTTTTCCCGGCCGGTTCTGGTAGAAAAAAACTGGTCGAAATAATTTAAATTCAAATTTAAAATTTTGACTCCATAATGTCCTTCCTCAGTTGGTGTAGGCATTGTTATGCTAGATTATGTATTGAAATATTAGTTTTTTTTAAGTATATTTAGCACTATAAAAACTTAAAGGAGCCTTGGATACTCCTTGGATGCTCCGAACAATCCATGAGGACAACATCTTCCTGTGTTGGACAGCAGCACATGTTGTCTCCCTCTTGCTCTCCCCACTCTTGCTTCCTCCCTCCCTCGAGCAACAAGCAGCGGCATCGGCGGAAGAAGAATGGCCAGAGCGGCAGCGGCGACAAGAAAGGCGCGGCAAAGAAGAGCCGACGACAAAGAATGACAAAGATCAAGCAAGGAAGGAAGGATAAGAGCAGCAGTAGCTAGACGCCGGTGAGTTTCTCTCTATGAGCTAAAGTGTTATTTCCAAATATGAGTAGTGAACTAGTGATAGACATCCTAGATAGCATGTCTCTTAAATATATATTCAGAATGTGATATCTTGTATAAATCAATCTTGACCTAACCAAACACAATGTGGTATGGATTATTGTAGGTGATGGCTCTTAAATCTATCAATATTTGGGAGCATGGAGAAAGACTAGGAGGTGCTAATTGGAAGTGCAGATATTGTAACATTAAGAAATCAGGTGGTGGTGTCACCCGCCTAAAAGAACATCTTACTGGGAAACACGACGATATTATTGCTTGCAGTGGTGTTTCGACGGAAGTTCGAAGGCTCATGCTGGCAAGTCTTGAAGAAGCGAAAGCAAGAAAGAAATCTATTAAAGATGAACAATTGCGAATGGAGCAAGCTGCAAAAGAGCCTGTAGCTCGTGGTCCATCATATCAAGATGTCTTCGATGATGACAAGGAAATGCAAATAGAATGGGTTCGCCGAGAGTCGTCAGAGGTACACCAGCTGCAACAAAGTGCAAAAGCTAGGGGTGCGACGTTTGAACATGGTGGTTGCAGTGGAAGTGGTACGGCAAGTGGAAGTGGTAGGGGAAGTGGAAGTGGTAGAGGAAGTGGTAAAGGAAGCAATGCCATTTCTAGGATGTTTGGCAGGTCACAGTCTATGAGAGTTGATTATGATATTTTGCGTAGTCGGGCACCCATCCAACCCCGCATTGATACAATACTTCGTGGAGAAGCAAAGTCAAAACTTGAAAAATTTTGGTCTAAGTTGTTCCACAGTAATGACATTGCTTGAGTTAAGACAGAGTGTCATTATTTTCGTACCGCCATCATAGACACAAGAACTTGGTCGAGACGTTCCGTCACCAAGAGAGCATGAAATCGATGTGATATATCTTTATGCTAACGAACAAGAGGTAAAGGAGTGTAGCACAGTTCAAAGATAACTGGGATATATATGGAGTCTCTATCATGTGTGATTCATGGACTGGACCTGCACAAATGAGTATCATTAACTTCATGTTGTACTGCAATAGAAGAATGTTTTTCCATAAGTCAGTGAATGCAACTGGTGACATACAAAATACTGACTTTTTGTATCATGAGATTCGTAAAGTTGTAGGAGAAGTTGGAGTTAAACATGTTATGCAGATTGTGACTGACAATGGTGCGAACTGCAAGAAAGTATGTCAACTGGTAATTGAAGAGTATCCAACTTTAGTCTGGCAGTCATGTGCAGCGCACACCATCAACCTCATGTTGAAAGATATTGAACAGTTCGAGGAGGTTGATGCAGTTGTCAAGGCGGCTAAGAGGATTTGTCAGTTCCTATACAACCACAGTCACCTCCACAGTGAAATACGCCAACAAATTGGAGGAGAGCTAGTTCGTCCAAACGCCATAAGGTTTGGAACGTCATTTATTTCCTTAAAAAAATTTGGGATAGAAAAGTAAAGTTCACGAAGTGGATGATATCAAATGTGTGGGGCTCCAACTATTTGAGCATGACCGAGGAAGGAGAATACATGTATTCCTATCTCACAAGTAGACAATGGTGGTCTAGTATGGATTGGGTCATTAAATTAGTAGAATCAATTTATTGACTACTAAGTTATGTAGACCAGCAGAAACCCGCAACAGTGGCATGAATTGTTGAAAAAACATATGATCTCAATTTCGAACTTCAAGACGTATTGAAAGAACATTAGGCTACTTATGATCGCGTTATAAAACTTATTAATAGAAGAATTGCAATGATGAAGGACCGCACATATATAGTTCCAAGCAAGTTGATAGTTTCCTAAATCAAAACACATAACATATATTTGTTGTATTTTTTCTAACATTCTAAGTGTGTTTGGTTGGACAATATCGTTGCTAAACCTGCAGAGCCACAACTTATATAGTTTGTGAAAGAATCCAGCCCTCATCATTTCTCTAACAATGGTGAGAGACCATGTGAGAGGTCCTTCACTCTGAGTGATGAGTATTTGACAAGTGTGTTGATTAGATTGAGAGTTGAGGTTTTCAGTTTGGATTCATTTCTGGCCGAAGTCAGGAAATCGGAACTACATTTGTGTATGGAGCGGAAGTTCGATTAATCGAACTAGGTGTTGGAAAAAGGAACTTCCGATTTACAGGTTTTGGTTTGGTGAAGAGAATCGGAACTTCCGCACATGGGGTAGCGGAGTGTCCGATAATACTGGTATTGATATTCCTCTGAGACTAAAATCGGAATAGAATTTTTGGACGTGCGGATGTTCCGAAGATCGGAAGTTCCGCAGTGGTAAGCACGGAACTTCCGATAATTCGACAAGTGCGGATGTTCGAAATCGGAACTTCGCCGTGGTAATCGCGAACTTCCGATTGTGTCGTAATCGTGCGCGTAGAAGGTTAAATTGTGATTTTGATTTTGTATGAGTTTGAGTCTTATACAAATATTGATGCTATGATATTGTGCAATGCTATGTGATGTGTTTTTGTCTGTGTTGATTGCAGGCATCAAGATGGAGTCGTGGCGAGACACGTGGACCGGACTAGGCGCAGGAGGCGTTGAGGTCGAACGGTCGGGATGTGTCAAGACGGCGTGAATCTTGAAGCGGTTGTGAGTCGTGCACAACAAGGTGTACGGAGGCTTCGGAAGGTGCGCAAGGGCGAAGGGTCTTTTCGCAAAGCGGCAAAAGTGGAGGCGGTTCCGTTCGGGTGTAGCGGGCTTAATGGGTTGGAGGCCCATTAGCCAAGGCTATAAATAGGGAGAACCACAGGGTTAGGGTTAGACTTTTGAGAGAAAATTAGGGTTAGCTCTAGAAAAGATTTGTTTTGCTTTTTGAGAGCTTGTTGAGAGGGAGAGTGTGATCTCAAATCTTATGTAATCTTTCCTCTGTGTTTCCATCTGTAAACATTCGATATCTATCAATGAAACTCGAGTTTTGATTACTTGTTTATGTCCTCTTCTTTCTCTCTGTTCTCATGTTAAATATTTAGGGTTTTGGCATATCTTTTGATTCGTCTTATGAAATAGCATGAAACTTGATATCTAGATTCGCTTTGATATTGCTAATGTATCCTCAAAGTTTCATGAACTAGGAATCGAGAATCGTGTCTATTTCGGGTTTTGGTCTTTCTTGCCCTTCTTCAAGAAATCCGATTTTGGGTTGTTTGTTAAATCTTTGTTTGCGATTCTTCTCCATGAGGTCAAGATGTTGCTTAGGATGATGTCTGTGAAACTTGACCGAGAAGAGTATTCAAGATTGAGCACTTTGGATTTTGGGAAAAACCCCAAGACTTTGTTCTTGGTCAGACAATCGAACTTCCGATTGTCCACTGCGAATTATCGCAGCGGAACTTCCGCACAGATCCGGAACTACCGGAGTGCGGAACTACGCGCTGTAGAATCGGACCTTCCGATTTCGCGAGCGATCTAAAGTTTATTTTGATTCTCGATTTTGCTTCACTCTTCTTAAGAAATCCAGAGGGCTTTGTAGATTTGCTTTAAATCTGAGAAAGGGAGTTCTTAATTTTATTGCACCATTCACCCCCTCTGCTGCCATTTCGGTCCTTCAATTGGTATCGAGCGGTTAGCTCTTCTTGATAGATCTTAACCGGTCGGTTGAGCCATGGCAACGGACAAGTATTCCACCAAGCCTCCAGTTTTGATGGTCGGATTACCCTTCCGGAAGAGCCGAATGGAAACTTACATCCGTGCTCGGGGTATGCCATCCGGAGAAAGGTGAAGGTTAGATTTGTTTGTTCTGCCGATGAGAACATCAATCTTTGGAAACATGGTCGATGTTGAGGCAAATGCTAAGGCAAGGAACATAATCATTCGTGGTTTAAGCGTATGAGTTTGATCGTATCTCTCATTTGATTTACGCTACGACATCCGGGTGACCCTCGATGCATACCATGAGGGCACCACTCGATTAAGACGGTTCGACAAGACCAGTTCAAGCGTGAATCTGATAAATTTGAGATGCTTGTCGGTGAATCTCTTGACGAGTGCTTTTCGGCGTTTTCACAAGATTTTGAGCAACCTCCGAGCGGTCGGTCTTACATACCCCGACTCGGATAACGCCGATGATGCTTTTCGCACTTGATCTTCGTGTTTGGGAGATGAAAGTGACTACCATCAAAGATAGCACGGACCTCTCGACCCTGACTCTTGATGCGCTTTACTCGCGTCTCAAGACTCACGAGATTGACATTGTCTCTCGAAGGTCGAAGTCACAGTCGATGGCTTTAGTCACTGATCCCACTTCTGGATCTTCTTCTGAGTCGATACGTGGGTTCTCCCTAGCCGCTCTCTGTGACATAACTGATGATCAGTTAGAGCAGCTTGAGGATGAACAGCTAGCCCTCCTAGCTCGGAAGTTTTCCCATGCTTACAAGAGGAGGAGGGATGGTAAAAGAGGAGGTCCTGTGATTTGTTTGAGTGTGGTGGCCCCAACCACATCCGAGCAAACTGTCCCAAGCTTGGGAAGGGCAAAGGTGACTATGGCGGTCCAAGCAAGAACGACTACATCGACAAGAACCGCAACACGAAGCCCTCAGCACCTGATCAAGGCAAGAAGAAGTTCCGCAACTTTGGGAAGGCTAAGAAGCTGTTCCATCGCGTCCTCACCGCCCTCGACGAACTGGACACCAGCGAGGTGGAGGGGTGGAGGACGATGATGGGAAGGACGATCATGATCCCAAGGACGGCGGCAACTTCTCCTAAGATGTGCTTCATGGCCCTCGGGGCGAATCGAGCGACAAATGTACTCAGACTCGATGAGGTTAGTCCCACTTATGACCGACTTAATGATGCTTTTCTTAAGCTAGGTAGATTCCATGCTAAGTCTAGGGCTAAGTGTCCGGGTTGGAGAAGGAAGTAGCTAGACTATCACGGAGCTCACTTTACTTACATCCGCTCCCTCCCGTGATGAATGTGACACATGCCGTGCTTTGATTGATGATATGGAAAAACTAAGGACCTTACATGATAGTGTGTCCTCCGAACTTGACATGATTAAGGTAGAGAACATTAGCCTTCTTTTTGAATTAGAGATGAGTAGGATAGCACCTCCTTCATCCACTCTTGTTGAGGCTCGCTTGCACCTCATGTGAGGTTAAGGACAATTCGTTTAGAGGTCTTTATACCATCTTTGCTTGATCCGCTCTGAAACTTGTGAAAATTGTAATAATCTCAAGATGAACCTAAAGCAGGCAGATCACAAAATTGTGAATTTCAAGTCGTGCTACTAGAGCCTATTGTTTCTTGTTTAAAGCTGTCCTAAGTTAATCTTTGAATTAGAGTCAGATCTAAGCGGTTTCAAGAAATGATTGATCACAAGAATAAATTGGCTCAAGATGCTTCTAAGGACCTTGTTAGCTCACCTTGCAAGCATTGTAATAAACTAAAATGTGATTTGGTTGCAATGGATGAAAAATGTGTGAAGCTAACTAAGGACCTTCTAGAGACACAATCATCTCGCTTGTATTGTGTGTCTTTGGGAAGAAGCCTAAGGGTTTGGTAGAGACGCCTAGTAACGTGAACCAATCGCTAGCAGAGGATTTGTCCCCCAAAGTCTATTTGTGCGTGCACAAGCCAATCTTTCCTCGTTGTTGGTTCTTCTTACGCTCCCTTACCTTCTGCTGTTCCTTCTTCCCCTGCTCTTCTTGCACCTCTCTCTTCTGGAGTGTCAAGATCTTATGAACACTCTCGAGAGGTTTGTAGGAGGCAAGAAGAAGCTCAATCTCATTCTAGACAAATCTAAAATTTGCAGATTTAATCGTGGTCTAGGATATGATATCCGAGGAGGATATGAGGAAGCATCCACCGCCGTGCTCAAAACCATAGCACGTGTGTGATCAAAACTAAGCCCGGGATCGAGAAAGTTAATTTTAAGTCGTGGGTTTTGTTCAAAGGATTTCGACAAAGAAGGTGATTCCACTGCAGCTTGACCCCTCGTAAGGCGAAGTATCATTGCACCTTCATCGAGAAAGATGGACATTTAGTTGATCATTGCTTCAGCGCTAAGATCGCGTAGAGACCGTGTTGAGTCTCTTAGGCACATTCGTGGTCACCCGGATCTTGAGTGCACCTAAGACCAACATGAAGTCTAGGTTTGTTCCATCGATGATTTTGGGCAAGATCGAGGACTTGGTTTTTCCGAGTTTTCGAGTTTCGTCCTCATGCTCCCTTGGTCGTAATCTCCGCCGTCCCGAGGGTAGATCTCGTTTTCCTTTCGAGATAGCTACCATGGCGAGATCAAGATGTTATCGGCACTTCGACTCGCTCTTCCATAGCAATCGGATCCAAAGAACAGTCGAGATCTTTGACTTGTTGAGTGACGAGAGCGTAGGGTAGATAGAGGTCGGTCTTGCTTGACTACTTCATCATTCGCCGTGTTACTCAAGATTGGGTGCCAAAATCATTGTTGATTCACCCAAGATCGAGACTTTACTCTGCTTGACTCGTGGTCGCCGGTGGGAAGGGAAAGGTCCGGATTGTAGACTCGGTTGTTCACGTCATATGGTGGTGAGTCTCGTTGGTTTTCTTCCCTAGCCGCGCTCCGGTGATGAGACGATCACCTTGGAGATGCTTCATTTGGGCGTCATCGCTAAAGGTACTGTGAGCATTAATGATTCTTTTATTTTAAAAGATGTTGCCTTAGTAAGTAAGCTGCAGATAATCGCTTTCGCCTCTCGACTTCGATGACGGTTTCGAGGTGAGCTTTAAGAAAAACAATTGCAAAATTCTTGATTCTTGGGTAGTCTAGTTTATGGATTTCGTTATGGGAGGATCTTTCGTGCTGATTTTTCCGGATCTTCCGTGATCCTCTCCGATGTTTAATTGCTTCAATCCGTGATTTGACTTTACGGCATAGGAGACTTGGTCATATAGGATTTGATCATCGACCGAGTTAGCGCCACGATCTCATTCGTGGTTTGCGAAACTCAAAATGGTCAAGGATCTTGTTTGTGCTCCTTGCCAAGACGGCAAAATGGTTGCCGCTTCACATCCTCCGATTCTGATGACTATGACAGATGCACCAGGTCAACTACTCCATATGGACACAGTAGGACCAGCCAGAGTGCAGTCAGTAGGAGGGAAGTGGTACGTACTTGTCGTGGTCGATGACTTCTCGAGGTATTCTTGGGTATTTTTCTTAGCCTCGAAGGATGAGACGTTTACTCTTTTTCGTGGTCTTTTTAGTAGGCTTTCTGTTGAGCTCCCAGGTGCATTACGAGCAATTCGCACTGATAATGGCACTGAGTTCAAGAATTCCTACTTTGAGAGTTTTGTGGTGAGGCAGTGTGGAGCACCGTTCTCGTCTCCATCGCCCCCAACAAAATGGCGTTGTGGAGAGGAAGAACCGCACCTTGGTCGAGATGGCCGGACGATGCTTGATGAGTACTCTACACCTAGGAAGTTTTAATGAGGCAATTGCTCTTGCTTGTCATGTTTCTAATGAGTTTTTCTTCGGGCACTCTTGCATCGCACTTCTTATGAGTTGAGATATGGGCGAAAACCCAGCGTCTCGCATTTTCGTGTGTTTGGTTGCAAGTGTTTTATTCTGAAGTCTGGGAACCTAGATAAGTTCGAGTCACGATCATGTGATGGGATCTTTCTGGGTTACTCGACTTCTTCTCGTGCCTATAGAGTGCAGGCTGCGAGTCTAGTAAATTGTTAGAGACACGTGAGGTGACCTTCGATGAGGCGGTCAGGGACTAGGCACGATATCTCGAGTTCTTTAGAGCGCCCGAGTCCATCTTTGTGGACGAAGAGGAAGACGGAGATGAAGGTTGTCTACCTGATCCAGTTCTTCCTCCTCCTCTTGAGGTGCCTTCTTCCACTGCACCTCGAGGAGATCAGCCCTTACCTTCTGCTTCTTCTGAAGCTAGTGGCTCTGTTCCTATCTCATCTGATCATGAGGTAGAGGCCACTTCTTCATCTCACCCTGGACCTCCAAGACACATTCAAAAGGACCATCCTTCAGAGCAGATCATTGGAGACCTCTTCGAGCGTGTCACACGTTCAAAAGCTGCCTTATCTCTCTTCTGTCTCCATTCTGCCTTCGTCGCCTCATTTGAGCCCAAAGACGTTTGTCATGCTCTATCTGACGAGTCATGGACTAACGCCATGCACGAGGAATTGGAAAACTTTGAAAGGAACAAGGTCTGGTCCCTTGTTGAGCCCCCTCAAGGTCACAATATCATTGGGACCAAATGGGTGTTCAAGAACAAGCAAAGTGAAGATGGGTTAGTCATTCGAAACAAGGCTAGACTGGTAGCTCAGGGGTACTCTCAAGTTGAGGGTCTAGATTTCGAAGAGACCTTTGCCCCTGTAGCTAGACTTGAAGCCATTAGAATCCTGCTTGCCTTTGCAGCTTCTAAGGGTTTCAAGCTTTACCAGATGGATGTCAAGAGTGCCTTCCTCAATGGCCTTATTGAGGAAGAAGTCTATGTCAGACAGCCTCCTGGTTTCGAGAACCCCAAATATCCTAACCATGTCTACAAAGCTTTCCAAAGCTTTGTATGGACTCAAGCAGCTCCCGAGCTTGGTATGAAAGGCTTAAGTCCTATCTCACGAGCCATGGTTTTGAGATGGGTAAAATTGACAAAACCTTGTTCATCCGCCGTCGAGGCACCGATCTTCCGCTCGTCGGATCTACGTGGATGACATTATCTTTGGCGGCTCCTCGCATGCTCGCTTTCCGCTTTTCCGATGTCATGAGCTCGGAGTTTGAAATGAGCATGATGGGCGAGTTGAGTTTCTTCCTTGGCTTCCAAATCAAGCAGACTCGAGAGGTACCTTTCTTCATCAAGGCAAATACACTCGAGACCTCTGAGCGTTTCGACATGAATGATGGAAAGCCGATATCAACCCCAATGGCATCTACTGATTGCTCTGGATCCGGATGAAGACGGCGAATCTGTTGACCAAAAGGATTTTAGGAGCATGATTGGCTCTCTCTTGTACCTCACACCTCGAGACCGGACATACACTTCTGTGTGTCTTTGTGCTCGGTTTGAGCTTCTCCTCGCGTATCTCACCGTCGGCGGTGAAGCGCATCTTCGGTACCTTCGAGCTACTATTGACTATGGTATCCGGTACTCTTCCTCTTCTTGTCTATCTCTTAGAGCCTTCTCCGTGCGATTTATTTGGTCAGAGGATAGATAGGAAGAGCACTTCCGCACTTGCCAATTCATTGGCACTTCTCGTCTCCGGTCGTCGAGGAAGCAATCCGGTGTTCGCGATCCCACCGCAGAGGCCGAGCACGTTGTCGCGACCGATTCTTTGTAGTCAAGTGCTTTGGATGGTCTCGACCTGCAGGATTCGGGCTATCTATCATTGCGTTCCACTCTTCTCGTGATAACACGTCTGCGATTTGCATTGCCAAGAACCCAGTGCAACATTCTCGGACCAAGCATATAGATATCGATATCACTTTCTTGAGATCATGTAGAGAAGGGTGACATTGTGCTCCGGTTTGTGGAGAGTGAGCACCGGTTGGTGATATCTTCACTAAGCCTCCGGCGGCTCTCGGTTTTGCTCTGCATGGGAGAGCTTGGGGTGGTTTGTCCTTACGGATTCTTTGTGAGGGGAGCTTTGTGCTACTCTTGTATCATATTATATCATATTATATTATATTATACGCTTACTCTGTCTGTTTCATTTCTTTTAATATTTGGTCAAGTCCTTCCAAAGCATAGGTTAGAGCGTTTCTCTTGCCACATTGCTTTGATCGCCACTTCTTGTCTTGTGCTTCTAGGATGTCGCTTATTAGTCGTCTCTTCCCTCTCTAAGTAGAGCTTACTCACTTCTTATAGGTTCTAGCAGGGTCGGGCCACCCTTGGGTAGACAGGGGCAGTGTTTGCTCCTTAGTGTTTGTGTAGATCACTAATAGTCCTAGAATCATATGGGGTAGATAAGAATCATGCGAGCGATAGTTTCTCTATATCTTTTCTATGCTCTAAAGGACTTTTTTTTTCGGTTTACTTATCGATTCTCGTTTTTGTTCCTTTGGTTGGGGAGTTACTCTTGGTTATTCCATATTCTTAATTGTGTCATAACTCAACTCAATTAAAAGATGCATCTCATTCTAAAGGGAATCGGATTTTTGTGTATTTCATCAAGCATTGCAAGATAATCAAATGGAGCCTTGTTTATTATCCCTTATGATCTGTTTTCACTATTTTACATCTTGCCATGATTTATGCTAAACTGCTAGATCTATCATGACTTTTTATGTGTAGTTTAGTCTTTGACATGCTAAGGTATTTAAAAATGCTAAACTTGAATTAAAATCTTGTCATGATAGCTCTTGAGACTAGTCTCGTTAAAACTATCCTTTTATGATTTTCGCCATGTCAAGTAGGCTGAGTTGAGTCCTGAATCTCTTTTGAACTTTTGAGTAAGCTATGTCAGTTTGTTAAGAAACATGACTTATCTCTAATCACTGGTCTAAAAACTTCAAAAGCAAAATGATCTCTTTTGTGCGAAAAACCGATCTCACCAAATCTTTCTCATGAGACGGCTTGCCATTGCACTAGGCATGAACTCGGGGAGCCTTGGATGACCTAAGATCACCTCCTTAAGTCTGTTGCTTGGAATGGTCGATAAGGCTTGGGATCTAGCACATGGTTTAAAAAAATGGTTGAAGCTCGGGAGGCGGTTGTGGATGGCACCTAGTCCGAGCTTGCTTTATCGAGATAAAACCTTAAAGAGCCTTAAAATATAAAGTCTTAAAAAAATGTGCTAAAATTGCTTATCATCAAAGAGACCAAGTTTTGGATAAAATGAGTCCTTCTTCAACTAGTAGCACTCTAAACTGTTCAGTATGAGTCTTCTTGGTTCAACTTAGATTATTTGACATGGCTTGCATCATCCTTGGATATCTTTAGCTAGACTTCAATCTTGACTTATTTGACCTGCTAAAGAACTGGATCATTAATCAGATTATGGACTTTCTGTCTTAGCTCTTCTATACATCGATTGTCATGATCTTGATAGCATTCTTACGTGTTATGGCTTGGTGTAATACTCTAATAGTCATTTTGGATAATCTACATGGCTCCTAATGCTTAAAATGAACATCATATAGTCTTTTCCTCCCTTTTCTACATATTGATGATTTTATTGCCAAAGGGGGAGAATGATTGTGAGAAAAAGCCTTCTGAAGAAAAGCCTTGAGTTTTGTGCGAAAATTGCTCTTTCATCTCATCTCAAGTCTTTTTTCTTTGTGTCAACTTGGTCTTGTGCTTTATTACTCTTGTCTAGACCTTGGTTGTTGTAATCTCAAACTCATCTTATGCTTTTTCGGTAATTGTCAATATACTCATCAAGGGGGAGATTGAGAGACCATGTGAGAGGTCCTTCACTCTGAGTGATGAGTATTTGACAAGTGTGTTGATTAGATTGAGAGTTGAGGTTTTCAGTTTGGACTGTTTCTGGGCTGAGTCAGGGAAATCGGAACTACCGCTGTGTATGGAGCGGAAGTTCGATTAATCGAACTACGGTGTTGGAAAAAGGAACTTCCGATTTACCGGTTTTGGTTTGGTGAAGAGAATCGAACTTCCGCATGGGGTAGCGGAGTGTCCGATAATATCGGTATTGATATTCCTCTGAGACTAAAATCGGAATAGAATTTTTGGACGTGCGGATGTTCCGAAGATCGGAAGTTCCGCAGTGGTAAGCACGGAACTTCCGATAATTCTGACAAGTGCGGATGTTCCGGAAATCGGAACTTCCGCTGTGGTAAGTGCGGAACTTCCGATTGTGTCGAATCGTGCAGAGAAGGTTAAATTGTGATTTTGATTTTGTATGAGTTTGAGTCTTATACAAATATTGATGCTATGATATTGTGCAATGCTATGTGATGTGTTTTTGTCTGTGTTGTTGCGCAGGCATCAAGATGGAGTCGTGGCGAGACACGTGGACGGACTAGGCGCAGGAGGCGTTGAGGTCGAACGGTCGGGATGTGTCAAGACGGCGTGAATCTTGAAGCGGTTGTGAGTCGTGCACAACAAGGTGTACGGAGGCTTCGGAAGGTGCGCAAGGGGCGAAGGGTCTTTTCGCAAAGCGGCAAAAGTGGAGGCGGTTCCGTTCGGGTGTAGCGGGCTTAATGGGTTGGAGGCCCATTAGCCAAGGCTATAAATAGGGAGAACCACAGGGTTAGGGTTAGACTTTTGAGAGAAAATTAGGTTAGCTCTAGAAAAGATTTGTTTTGCTTTTTGAGAGCTTGTTGAGAGGAGAGTGTGATCTGAAATCTTATGTAATCTTTCCTCTGTGTTTCCATCTGTAAACATTTGATATCTATCAATGAAACTCTGAGTTTTGATTACTTGTTTATGTCCTCTTCTTTCTCTCTGTTCTCATGTTAAATATTTAGGGTTTTGGCATATCTTTTGATTCGTCTTATGAAATAGCATGAAACTTGATATCTAGATTCGTTTTGATATTGCTAATGTATCCTCAAAGTTTCATGAACTAGGAATCAGAGAATCGTGTCTATTTCGGGTTTTGGTCTTTCTTGCCCTTCTTCAAGAAATCCGATTTTGGGTTGTTTGTTAAATCTTTGTTTGCGATTCTTCTCCATGAGGTCAAGATGTTGCTTAGGATGATGTCTGTGAAACTTGACCGAGAAGAGCATTCAAGATTGAGCACTTTGGATTTTTGGAAAAACCGAAGCCTTTGTTGTTTGGTCGGGACAATCGGAACTTCCGATTGTCCACGGCGAATTATCGCAGCGGAACTTCCGCACGCATCCGGAACTACGGAGTGCGGAACTATCGCTGTAGAATCGGACCTTCCGATTTCGATGAACGATCTAAAGTTTATTTTGATTCTCTGATTTTGCTTCACTCTTCTTAAGAAATCCAGAGGGCTTTGTAGATTTGCTTTAAATACAGTAAAGGGGAGTTCTTAATTTTTATTGCACCATTCACCCCCCCCTCTGTTGCCATTTCGGTCCTTCAAATGGCAATTTAAAGAATAGCCGATACACCCGATGAGGCAGTGCAGGCTCCAAGCAAGCTAGAATTATATCGTAATTGATGAGGTTTATTTTCTTCAAATGATGCTTACATTAGTGCTAATCGTTATACTGTAGGTATGTTGTTATGAACTTATACATACATAGAAAATGACCCATCACCATGGAAGAAAAAACCCGGGATTCTATCACGGTTACCGTGATAATCGGCCTTCCGGGGTGGGTATGGATTTGAAATCCCGGTCGGTTTTTCCGGAGTTTGCAAATACAAATATCAAATTTTGAATTTCGGTTGATTTTTAAGCAAATTTAAATGAAATTCGATCGGTTTTTTCCCTGAAAAACTGGTAACCGGCTGGTTACCAGTACTGGCCGCCGACCGGGAATTGCGTCGGGAACGGTTTTTTTATCCTTGCCCATCACTATGAGTTTAATATAATTTTTATGTTACTTGTAGCTACATGGTGGATGACGTTTGGAGCGCAGACACCAACACTAACAAAATATGCCTTGCGAATTATCTCACAATGTGTTTCCTCTAGTGGATGTGAACATAATTGAAGCACATTTGCATTGGTGCATACACAATTAAGGAACCGTGTTAGGTACAAGAAACTACATAAGCTCGTATATGTCCACTACAATCTAAGGCTATGATTGCAAGAACATGAGACTAGGAATGAAGATAGAGATGTAGATCATTTTGGCAATCTAATTAATGCCACTATGTACGACAGAGAGAACCCAATCCATGAGTGACTTGATAGCTCCATGATACAATCGGAGCCTCTACTAGATGAGGAAGGTGCGCCCCCCATACCATCTACAATTGTAGTTGATGCAATCTCTCAAAAGGAATTGGATAAAATACTAGATGATGAACCATTGGTGCAATGAACAAAGAAAAATATTGGTAAGAGCCATCTTGGGAAAAAGAAATATTGTAGCCATCTAACTGAAAAATTGGATGCGGACTTTGCATCACTTACACAAATAAAGAAACAAGTGCCTGATAAGAAGAAGAAAAATGCCATTGTGGAGGATATTGTTGGAAGCGATGAAGAAACGAAAAGTTCACCATCTGATGAAGTCCAGTACCAAGAGTTTGGTGATAGTAGCTCTCCGTCGTCCGATGATGGTGCTGATGGTGGGACAGCTCATGATGCAGGATAAGACCAACCATTGGAATTCACATGCGAGAAAAACTTCACGCGTGCTACCCAGGATGAAGACCATGGTTGTCATGCTTCAAGAACAATTCATAAGACTTACATGAGGGCTAAGAGTCATCAAAAAGATCAATCTCAGTCACAAGACTCTTCTTCTTATGAATCCCATGCTAGCTCAAGATTTACTCGGACTTATGGACGTCGAGATGCTAATCTATTACCTTTTGGTGATGATTCTCATTTATTAGATATCTCTTCTGATCCTAGTTTCCATTACGGTATTGTATCCTTCAATAGCAATGCCAGAATGGTTTACCAGTGGGTGGAACCCGAATATTACCAATAAATTTATAATCATTGGACACCCATGAAACACACACTTGGGATCAATACATAGCTCACCTAGCTCAATTTGAAGGACTTGTATGCTATGATAACAACGACTACATTGCACAACATTCGTTTTTCTCGACAATGTATTGGTATGAATTATTACCCCATTATTGTTTTTAGTATCCTAGTCAAGTTATCATTCATTACCATTAACTTATATTTTTATTATTTTACATGCTTTAGAACACTTAGAGGAGAGGACTGCCCTAAAGAGTGAAGCTAGCAAGGACGATTTTTTATGTACAATTTGAAATATTTTCTAATTAATATTTGCATTATTCCAAATTTTAAATTGATAATTACCAATTTTCTCTATTTTCCGGTGTTTCAGTTGGTTTTTCCAGTTCCTGGCCAGTAACCGGACCGGTTACCGGTTTCGGGAAAACACCAGCTCAAAATTTGGATTGCAAAATTTGTCCAATTTTTTCGGTAACCGGACCGGTTACCAGTACCGGTCAACGGTCGGGATTTCGACCGGATCCGGGATTTCGATCCTTGCACTGAACTGCATTTTGTAAAAATATATTAGTACCAGTATAAACATGTTGAACAACGATTGTTAATTATGTAGATGCCCAACTAAAAATCAACCTATGAATCTCAAGTTTTCCTCTTGTGTCCACGACAACCGCTTCCCAGTCCTACTAGCATCATCGTTGTCGCTACTACCAACATCAATGAAGGGCTGGGCTGGCACTGGTGGCACAGGAGACTGATGTGCAGCAACCCCAAGGAAGGGAGAATTTGGTGGCATAGGAGGATATGGATTTTGGAAGTAACTAGAAACCACCAGGAGGATAGGGATCCATTCCGTTGTAAACAAATTACAAACATGCATCAGAAACTGTACATAGGATTAGGCATTTTCATAAAGGATTAGGCATTTTCATAATGTTGAAGCACCAGTAAAAAAACTAACATCATTTATGCTTTCAAAAAAAATCAAACCTATATAGAAAGATTAGGCATGTTCATAAACAAAGCACCAGTATGCATCAGTATTCTAAAAGCTCAGAAATTTGAGCCTTATTCTAAAACCTGTTTCTGTTCATGAATGGATTTGGAATTAGAGTTGGATGTTCTACATGCAATTAGAGTTGGGACTACAGGCTTGTCATTGATTTCAGGCTACATTAATTTCTTGAATGGATTTGGTTTTCAATCAAGCACTAAAAAATAAACGCATACATGGTAGCATTGGGACTACATTGACTGATGACTGATTATAGGTATCAGAAATTGCGTGGGTTTCCATTGACTGATTACCAAAAAAAAAAAATATGTATCAGAAATTGCTTGGGTTTCCATTGACTGATGACTGATTACCAAACCAAAAATTAAATGTATCAGAAATTGCTTAGGTTTCCATTAACTGATGGAGTAGCATCCAACCAAAAACCATGCACTCCCTGGTCTAATACTGATCCCCATTCTCTACAAATCTACTAAAGAAATTCGTACCAAGAACCATGAACCGAATGAAGTTCAGCTAGGTTAATTCATACCAGAGCTCAGAAGGTCCCTTCCTATGGACTAGGGGAGAAGAAGAGCCTGACGGGTACCACGGCCAGCACCGAGCGGTTCCCACCGACCAACAGGGGCGGAGGCAGCGGCGGAATCCACGGACGAGGCGGCCGCAGTCGACGTCGAACTCTCCTGCGGCGGCGGCAACGCCACAACTCTAGACTGACGAACCATCTGCAAATTGCGCTGGGGATGGGGATAGAGGAAAGATGGAGTGGCGCAGGTGGAGATAGATGAACTGGGGATGAGGATTGACAGAGAAAGATGAACTGGGGATGGGGATAGAGGAAAGATGAAATGGAGATAGAGTGGGGGTGGGGGGGGATTTTTTGGCGCCGGGAAGATGGCGTGGCGCAAAAAAAAGATTCACGCGGGCAAAATAAATTCTTCGCGCGTGCAGAGGAAATAGCATTGCACGCTGATTTTTTCCTTCCTCTCGTATTCGCGCTGGATTCGCCGTGAGAACACCAAAAGCGTGAGGAAACGACGAATGAGTTCCAACAACAAAAACCTTCGACGCCAGCGTCTAGTTTTGCGTGAAGCGCCGGTCGTTTTGAGAGACTCAACTTCATTCTCTCTTTCCTCTCTCTGCCCTCCGTATCATCAGTAAACCTACGTGGCAAGCAATCTTTCTTACACGTGGCTGAAATAACTCTATTGAAGATGCCCTAAGCGAGGCCAAAGTTAGTCAACTCTGCATGCGTCCTTTAATTAAGGTTGACGTAACTACGTACCTGGACAATGCACTTGCCAATCCTTTTCGCCATCTCCCTCTCAGCGTCCGTAAGCTTCTTGACCGCAGCGGCGATCCCCTCCACAGTCGATATCTCCGTCAGCGTTCGATGGCGGCGATCGATGTGGTGTGGCCTGCCCCATCTCGTTCTCCAGCTCCTCCTTGGGTGCCTCGCCGCCGGCGCCGCAAGCGCAGTTGCACGCGTCGCACAACATGATGATCTATCTGAAGTGGAGCGACTACGATGGCGACGAGCAAGCAAACATGTACTGCCCTGCGCTTACCCTAATTTGGAATTGTGGGACTCATAAAAAGGCTACTCGACGTGTTCGTGCGAGAAGGGGGCTCATTACAAACCTGACACAAGATGGGCCAGCCAGTTAATTACGTATTTGCTTCAACGCTCTTAGACAAAAGAAAACCGGTTGTGGATACGTAAGAGTTTGATCATTATTACTCCATCTAAAAAAAGGAGTTCGATTACTCACCACAGATCAATCGATTGTTGTTTGCGCATCTTTACTCATGAAATTAAGGGTGCGTCTTGGTTAAATTTAGGAACAATTCGCTATATGTCATTGAATAACTTCATATTTTCATAATATGCTATTGGTGTCTCACTGACATATATACTTTGGGCTCACATGTATTATGAATTTTCTTTGCAATTTATATGCCTAGGCTTTTTGAGGTCATGAATTTATTTATGATATCCGCAGTTCTTTTTTAGATGAAATGTTGAGGATTCCATTAGACGAGGTAACATCAAATCGCCAGCCACCAAGTTGGTTACACAAGCTGGGGTTGAATCATGCCAAAGCATTTCAGCACCCACAGACAAAGTTTTGCCATAGTTGGCCAACTCATGCGCTACCAGTGAAAAAACCGACGATTTTCGGGCTTACCAGTGTGATCCGGTAAGAAAGTGCTGGACAATTTTTTTTTGGCCCGATTCGAAAACGCAACCTGCCCCCACCGGAGCGTAGGATTCATACACGACTCCCCTTCTCTTGCTTGCCCTAACTCTGAATCGCTCGTGCGCTGAATCAATTTCGTCGACGCATTCGAGCTGAGCGCCTGAGGCGAGGACGCGAGGGGTGAAGAATCTAGATCCGTCATTATGAGTTAATGGAGTATTTTAGTGATTAATGATAAATCTATATGTGAGACTAACACACCGCCATGTCATTCCATTCAATTTTAAACATACTTTGGCTGCTTTCTTTGGTCAAGTTGATCATTGTTATATTCGCTAGCTACCCGCAAGTCCTTTCTTGACTCCATATGTCATTTTGATCGCATTGTGATGTTTTATCAAAAATTGGTATTATCTCTAAGAGTGGTAGCACTTTTGATCATCTTGACATCGGTATAAGATTCATCCTTATCTTTACAAGTGATATCATCTTTTTCCTTCAAGTGCTATCTAATTTCCTCCTTTGATGAGCAAAATCTTTTCTTAACCAAACTCTCCGATATGTTGTATCTACTCAAGTTATATTTTTCAAGTGGAAAATAAGTGGTATCCCCTACAAGTGGTATCTCATGGATTTGGTTACTTCTAAATGATTGCCTAATCTCAAGTGGTAATTATTGAAGATCTTTCAAGCAGTATCAAGTGGTTTTCAAGTGAGCTATATATGATACCTTCATTATCCAAGTGGAATCTAAAATTAGTGTTCACAAGTGGATTTCAATTCTTCAAGAGAAGATCAAGTACCCAAATCAACTTTGTGTTTACAAGGGATATTAGTTGTGCATACAAATGGTATCAAGTATTTACAAATGGAATCAATTATTTTTGGTATCAATTACTCTCATAAGTGGTATCAATTTCAAAGTGGCGTATGCTCTTCATGGAAAAAACAAAAGGATCACAAAAGGTTAAGAGCATCTATTATAGAGAAAAGAACAAAACTTTGATGTCGAAGGTTTTGATGCTTGATCACAAATAGGGAGAGAAAGCTTAAGGGGAGAGATGACAAAAGAGAAGATGAAAAAGAATTGCTTGTGTGTCAAAAGAGAAGAAAGAAATATCAAGAGAAACCTTTGTGTAAAGGGGAGTTTTTTTTTTCTTTATGAAAAATTTATTAAAGATTTTGGACTTATTTTAGAAAATAGGTAAAGTATTAATATTGGGAAAGCTATGTTTTGAAGCTCAAATGAATTGTCAAAATCTGAAAACCTGAAACTTTCAGTTTTATGAAACTTTGTGATTTTCGTATCTTCAAAATGGTTGACATTTGGGTAAGCCTCCCAAAATAAAAATTGTGTGTATTTATACGAAGTAGCTCCATGATTTATTGCAGATTTTTCCGAGATTGTTTCAATACATTTTCAAATGTTTTAAGAAAGTTTTGAGCTCAACATGATTTCTAATTTGTGAAAATGAGCATGGTATCTTCATGAAAAATGTTTATTGGGGAGATTTCAAAAATGAGTTTCCTGGAATGCATTCCAAATATCATCTCTTTTAGGTAAACTCAAATATGACCTTATTTCAAGTTGCTTTGGTCTTTTTCGGCCATAAAAGGTGAGTTTGTGACCTATTTTGATTTTTCTAGAATATCTTGAAAACAAATCCTTACTTCAAAAGGGGGAGAATATCTCAATGATCAAAATAAAATGAATTCTCTTGCCAAGCTCTTTTTTTATACAAAAAAACTCTATGTTGGCTTAGATTTGTCTTGGATTTTTTTGGTGTTTAACGCCAATAGGGGAAAATATTTATATGATAAATATATTTACATTTGGATCCTCTCTTGTGATTTCACCTTATTTCATGCATGTCTTAAGGAGGAGCATCTCATTCATATACATAGCCTCCTATATGCATCGTGCTTACAAATATGTCATTCTCATATACATAATACTTGAAGCTTTAAATTGCTTAGTGACATGCATGAATATAGTTCAACAGAGTAAATTATTATCTTACGATAATTCATATCCAAATATTGCTATTGATATAGGATTTATCATCAATCACCAAAAAGGAGAGATTGAAGAATCTAAACCCACCATTATGAGTTAATGTAGTATTTTAGTGATTAATGACAAATTTATATGTGAGACTAACACCTCTAATGTTATTCCTAATGTTAGTCACAGTTGGATAAAAAGATGAAAATTAAAGAGGTATGCATTCAACATTATATTCTCATATATTGGTGCATTCACCGGATCCAAAATATAGGTTGAACTCCAATAAAAGTTTAACTTGAATATTTGCATACGTTTTTATTACACATTCGTGTATGCACACATTTAGGGGGAGTTCACTCTATGTTTTGTGGTTTCATTAATATTGATCCATATTTCTTTATCCACATATATTGGAGATCTCTACTTTAAAACATATCATTTGAGTATATAAAACTTGTGCAGTTCATATATACTCATGTTACTTTATATTCAATTATCTGTAAATTGAAGTGGTTGTCATCAATTACTAAAGAGGGGAAGATTGAAGTATCTTGTCCCACCATTATGAGTTAATGGTATGATGTGGTAAGTAATGACAATCACATTATGAAACTAACATTTTTCATGAGTTGGATGAATAGGTTATGTTCCATGGTTATGGAGACTTTGGATGACATCATGAGTTGATCGTCATCAAGTCGAGACTCGGGATGAAGAAAATCATCATGTGTTGATGGTGTTCAAGTCAAGATCCCGAAGTAAAGAAGATCATCATATGTTGATAGTATTGAAGTCAAGAGTTTGAAGAAAAGGATGTGTCATGTGTTGATGTGTATCAAGATCTCGAAGAAAAGGAAATCATCATGTGTTGATGATGTTCAAGAAGAAGAGATGATCATGAGTTTATCATTAAGTCAAGAGAAGACCCATCATGTGTTGATGGAGGTCAAGTGAAAGAGTGCATCATGTGTTGATGCATATTCAAGTCAAGAACTTGAAGTAAATGAAATCATCATATGTTGATGGTTATAAAGTCAATGACCTTGTCTTGAAGTGAAGATGTGCGTCATCAAGCTTCAAGTGTTTGTGCAAGACAAAGGTATGACTAGCTAGGGCTAAGGATGTGTTCCTAGTCTTTTACCGGTCTTGATGTTTAGTTGAAGACCGAATTGCTAGTATAGCTTGCCATACTATTAAGAGAGGTCTTGTCTAGTAGCTTGAGTCTTATCATGTGTTGATAGCTCAATCTCACTTGCTCTAGCTCTCCATGGTATGATGCTATTGTTTGCGAATGTGTTTTGCAAATAGTTGAAGCTCATGCATTAACTCTTTTGTAGCATCAGACTATAATTTGTAAATGTGTTTTACAAATGGTTGAAGTCCATGCGATTACTCCTTGTGGCATGTTGCCGATATTTGCGAATGTGTTTTGCAAATAGTCGAGGCTCATGCATAATCCTTGTATCATGTGACTTTAGTTTGCAAATGTATTTTGCAAATGATTTAAGTCCATGTACCTTATTCCTTGTGGCGTTGATTCTAAAAGTTGGCAAATGTATTTTGCAACGTGTTGAGAATCTTGCCTTTAACCCTTGTTTGCATCACGCATCAATTAGCTAATGTGTTTTACAAATTGAGTTGAAGCAAAATGCAAAATCCTTGTTTTCCAGAGAATGTGTTTTTCTAAGGAAAGTTGGTAGTACTGACGTTCTATGGGCGGTACTACCGCACTGCGGTATGACTGGGAGGCTGGTGCGGAACTACCGAAATCTAGTCAGACCAACTTTTAGTTGGCGGTTCGTGTTTTCCAGAGAGACCTTTTGAGTGTTTTTTTTTCTCTCCTAGAAGGTGGTAGTACCGGAGTGTCTAGAGCGAAACTACCGCAGCTTGGTAATTCCGAAAAGTGAACGACGGTACATTATTTCTAGAGAGTGTCATGTTTGGACCTCATAGGAAGCGGTCGTACCGCCCTTTAAGATCGGAACTACCACATGTTCAACAGCGGCAGTACCGTGCCGCATTTTCAATGGCTAGTTCAGAGATCTGTTATAGCTGTTACTGTGCGTCAGTGGAGGTGCGGTAGTACCAGCCGATGAACGGCGGTACTACCTCCTATGCTGATTTTTTTTAGAATTTTTCCTCTAACGTCTAGTTTTTTATGTGTGGGTTATAAATACCCACCTTGGCTAGTTGTGGGCAAGGTTGCTGAGCCCCCTTTCATTCTCTTGAGCTAGTGCAAGCCTTCTCTTCTCAATTGTGCATGTGTTGCACCTTGTGAGTAAAAGGGAGAAGCTCTAGTTGTATGTGTTGCGACTAAAATTGGATTGAGTATCCATTTGTGCATGTGTTGCACTTGGTGAGAGTCAAGCGAAATGTTTCAACTTGTTACTCTTGGTGTTCGCGACTCCTATTCGCGACTCCTAGACGGCGTGGAGGCGTCATAGTCCGGTGATATTCTCAAGAAGGTTGTGAAAAGACCCGGCGTGTTGTGAAGGTTGGAGCTCGCCTACCCAGAGCGGGAAAGAGATACTACTAGTTGAATTGATGTGTTTGGCTTAATTCGTGGAATCGGTCCAATTAGTTTGAGCTTACCTCAACGTGGATTAGGGGACGCCGGCAAGTCTTCGAACACCACAGTAAAACATCATTGTGTCCTTGTGGTTTGTTCTTCTTGTGCTTTACTTTGCACAATTTACATTCATAGAATTAAATTGCTTACTTGTATTTGTATGATTGCTATCATTATCTATAGTCTTATTTTGTTGGTGCACTTAGTAAAGACTAGTTGATTTAGGTTTTAATTGAGCAAAACCGAATTGATTTACAGTTCCGCATAAAACTTGGTTTTAGCCAAAAAGATTTTTAAAACGGCCTATTCACCCTCTTCTAGTCGGCCTCCTCGATCTTATAATGGGCGAGGTCTATCCTTCGGCACCACCGGCTCTGTGGCTCTGTGCTCCTTGCCTTCAGCTGCGCATTTTCCCTGGCCGTAGGGTCCCTATGCGGCGCCTGATATTCCTCAGCAGCGGCTTCGGCAGCGGTGCATTCGGCAGGGGCTTCTCTCCCTCAGCAGCGGCTCAATCGGCGACGCCTCCACTCCATGAGGTGACCTCCATCTGTGACCCAAATTTTTTTTTCACTGTTGCCTCCTCTCCCTAGTTCCTATCTATTGGATCGAAACGGTGACTAGAGGGGGGGGGGGTGAATAGGAGTATGATCTCTTTTTCACAAAGATAGAATTCAATACGATTTTCACTCCAATAGCTATGAGAGCTATGAAGATCAATATAGAAGCACAACAGAAGTCTTGTATTGAATCCAATCTAAACCCCGGAGCAAAACAACCAAAAATAACCAAAACTCGTTTTTGAAGAAATGGGCGGTCTGACCTCTATGTTAATGGCGGTCGGACCGGTCACCTTGGGCGGTCTGACCTCCAGCCTGATGAAAAGTGAAATTAGCCTGAAAAACAAAGTTGCAAATAGATGTTGCTTTTGATCTACAACTCCAAACTCGATGAAACTTGGAACACACCTTCTCTAGGATATCAGGAACCTATTCCAATCAAAGATCGTGAAGATCCTTGGCAAAGTTTCGATCTTTTCCCGTTTGAGTGAAGGATGGTTCAAAAATGAGTCAAAACGAAAACTAGATCCAAAACCTTGCTCGTGGGTTAGAGATGATCAAGATGATCCTAGATGATATCCCACATGTCACAGCAAGCAAGATTAGGGGCAGAAACAGAAGGAAAACTTGAGAATCAAAAACGGCCCTAAAATAACAAAATAGAGAGTAAGAACGAAAAGAGACTCATCTCAAGAAAACTTGCATAGATTGATTTGTGATTGTTGCTGGTTTACAGCCACTCCAACATGGAGGACAAAACTCAATATATAAGCACACAATCAATCTTCTCTTCAAGAATCCTAACCTCTCCACTCCCTAATCTCAAAAACAAAAGTAGAGTTTCAAAATAAGCAAAAGGATTAGGGGAGGTGCACAACACCCTCCCATATTTATAGTGGAGGCTAACCTTCTAGAAGAGTTTCTATTGGGCACCCGTTAAGCCCACACACAAACGGGTTTAACTCACGCACGCATTTTAAAGCGCCATCTTCATCTTCTCTTGATCTAAACCGCTTTTCCTTGCGTCGTCTTGCGCCGCGGTTTAGCCAAAAGCAAACAAGGCGGTATTTTAGTGATATTACCAAAATACCCCTTCTCGATCCTTCTCCGAAGAGCGAGTCCAATCTTCATGAAGCAGTTCCATGCTTCGCCATGTGTAGGTTGATCAGCTGCTCTCATCATGTCGGCAAGTCTCTCCCATCCGGCTCCCACCGAAACCACCATGACGCTTGCACCGACCCCCGCACCGCTTGATGCAACCCGTTGCACCGAACTTCCCGTTCGGTCATCCTTGTCTATTTTGCGCCACGCTCGAATCCAATGACTTCAACCGGCATCGTCGATCGTTCTGAACCTCAGCTCTCCAAGCCTAGTCCCGATCTTCCTCGCCGTTGACCGTCGTTGACCTCCAAGCAACCTGCACAACAATAGACCAAGAAATCGATTCCGGGAACAAGTTCTTCGCAACTTGACCCACATTAGTCAAAACATGCATCATGCAACATATATGCACTGAAACCCATGAACTTGACTCAACAAATAAACATCGCCACTATAAGGGCCGATGATACAAGTGGAAAACGGCTAGACTGCCATTCAATGGCCGGTCAGACCGCCCCTTGTCCGGTCAGACCGCCCAGTTAAGGACTTAGCCGATTTTCAGCCCCTGAAAACCGAAACCTCTCTGGAAATTTTAAACGAATAGAACTTTTGACTCGAGACTCCAAAAATTATGAGAACAAGTGCAATAGAATCCCCTCTTGCCTAAAACCTCTATTTTTCGCTCAGCTCAAAACTCTATTTTTTGAAATGGCCGGTCCGACCGCCACCATGGCGGTCCGGCCGCCGATGGCGTCGACCGCCGCCTGGCCGGTCGACCGCCTAAGGCCTCGACAAAGATCGCGACTTTGCCGAAAATGCGTGATTCGACAAACCTTCAACGCCATTGCCAATTGTAACATCATCCTAAGACCATGAGAATATCCCCATGATATTCACACTATCATCTTCTTCCTCTGACGAGGCTCCTGAGTCCCGACCCCCGACCTCCCGAGTCTGCGGCAGGGGTCGGGGCACAGATGGATGTGGCAGCAACCCGATCGCTTGTGGTGCAAGCGACAGAGGAAGTGGGAATACTGGGGATGGTGGCAGGCAGGGTGGCACTGTTGGGGGTGCCGCAACAAGCACTGCCATAGCAGATGACTTAGGTAAATCGAGGCACTTAACTTTTGTTGATCGATTATTCCTAAGTGTGAACATGAAATTGGAGACCGAGTATGCTTGTATATTGTCTAGTAGAATTGACACGATGTAAAGTATATATTAATATGATTTGTCGTTTTCGGGTAGAAAGTGTTACTTGCATGTGTGTCTGAAACTCTTAATTCGGTTATGCATTCTTCTTATTGGCGTCGATGGAATCGGTTGGGATCGATGCGGATGCCCTTGATGCGGTAGCACCAGCGGAGGCGGTCGCGGATGATCTTGGTGTTCTCGATTTGGATCGACTTCTCCCACACGAGGTGCTCTCCTCCCCCTTCTCTCCTCTCTCGACGGAGCAGAGGAGACGTCGGGGCGGATCGGGGCCTGCATCGACGTTGAAGAAGACGAGGCGAGATGGTTCGCGCGGACGGTCAGGCGATGAAGATAATGACCAAGCTCGGCAATACAAAAAGATAGATAAGGAAATATAAAAGATAGATAAGGGAATATAAAGGAGTCCCCATTTTAACTCATATTCTAACCGTTTGAATGTGCATGTGTTTTCTTTACAAATCATATGTTCTGTAAGAAATAGAGAAAGAGTTCATACTATGAAGGTAAAGTAGATATGTGTTTTCTTTACAAATCATATATGCTGCAAGAAACAGAGAAAGAGTTATCATTGTTTGAATCTGCATGTGTTGTCTTTACAAATCATATATGTTGTCAGTACGTGAGCTCAACTTTTGTAAGTTTATAAGCCTTATCCCCACTTTGATTCTAAATCAAGTGGATTTGGCTTTTGATGCTTGTTGACTGCCGCCCGGCGGATTACTTATTGATAGTTATCGATTGCAGGAATTGTAGATGATGGAACCATTGAGAATGTCTGGAATCATGGGTTGAGAGTTGGTGCTGGGTTTAAGTGTTGATACTGCTATTGTATGAAGAAAGGTGGAGGTGCGACTCGGCTGAGGGAGCACCTAGGTTGCATATCAGGGAATGTCATGTCATGCTATGTTGTGCCGCCAGATGTTGAAGATGCAATGAGGAGAGCCATAAGGAAAGACAAACAAAAGAGAAGAGATGCAAAGGAGCGTAGACTCAGAGTCGAGGATGAGCTTATGCAACGAGTGGATCAGCGCGCACCAGTTGATGACGGTGATGACGAAATGCAAATGGCGTTGGCTGCTTCAATGAGGGATCTATATTTTTACCAGGGACTGGAGGGGAGGAGTGGTACAATCAATCATGGCAGTGCAAGTGGTAGTGACATCGGCAGTGGTGCTGCTAGTTGTGCTAGTAGTAGTGGCCAAATTGGTTCGATGTTTCTTAATGAAGGGGCTACTTGTGTTACTTTTGTGAGTCTTTCAATTTGAGTTCAACAAAATGCTAACGGACTCCTGTTTCACATTTGTTGCTGTTAACCTAGTACTTCGATTTAGCGAAGAGGATCACTTCACACATGCAACACAGGACGCAGACCATGGTTCTCGTCCATCGAGGCTTGGTAGGAAGGACCTCTCCAGCCTGTACTAGCCATTAGGTATGCTATCACAAACTTCTCTTAGACAATACTCCTACTTCCCTTTGCCCTTCCATATCTGACTATCTGATCCTTGCACCTAACATCTCATATTATTGATGCAGGGTTGAGGGCCAATAGGAGGGATATAATTGTCTTTTGTTCATGTAATAGGCTATTAGCTATATATCGTATCATTAGTCCTTTGTAGAATTATTTAGGTGTAAAACAACTATGATATGTTTGCCTGTTTATGGTGAAAACTATTTATGTATGTTTTACCCCCCATTTGATTGCTTACTGGCGGTCCTTATCACTTTGCTAGCTCTAGTATTCTTCTTCGCATATTGAAGGTACCATTAAGTATCATAGCAGCTTTAGTTTGCTGGGTATCGTGGTTTCCCTAATTGTATGAAATTTTGTCTTTTTAGTTTAACACAAAGCCACTTAAGTCTTTTCTCTAATGAAATTAGAACTGGCATGTACTTTGATTGAAATTAGAACTGGCATGTACTTTGATTACTGGACTTTGCTATCTTCTTGCAGCGTTTCCGGCTTTGTAGTTATGCTCAGTAGTCATTTACTGATCCTGGTAAATTTAAACAGCAAGATTTCTCCCTGATACACGACTAGTAGCATTAAGATTGGTTTTCTAATGTACATCCATTCAGGGAAAAATGCTGAGGACAAGCACACAGAATTTACGACAGAGAAGCCCCATTCTCCAGCCACGGGGCCACCTGATACGCCACCGTTCTGCTTTGGCCATGCTCACTGGGCTGCTGATCCACTCCCTCTGCAATCTGTTCATCCACCACATAATAGCTTTTCTCTGATCCATTAGTTACGAGGAAAATGTTTAGGAATAGACCACATAACTATTGCATGTTCTTTATGATTGTTTATGAACACAAGTGGAAATCAACCAATGGGCTCATGATCACATGTTCAATAATGTACAATTTGACTAAATGGTATATGAAATTGTGGTGTGATGGCATTGTTGTGCAGCTGTGGTGTGATGTCACTGTTGTGTCGATTGTGGTGAGATGCCGCTATTATAAAATTTTGTGTCATGACATGGATTTTCATTGGTTTGGTTGAACAAAATGGTTTAAGCTCAGACGAGTGATCGTGCAGTAAAAGGGGTGCGTGAGGCACATTGTTTTGGATGAGGTAGTCTTGCCTGAGTAACTTCAAAGACTTAATCTTGTGTGTCATCGAACTTGGTCATGTCGTACAATCACATGTCCAGTATGGAATAGACCTAGGTAACTAATTAGCAATGTCTTAATTTCGGTTCTGTTTTTGGAAACATGAATTCCGGGATGAATACTCACAATGGTGTAAGAAGAGAGCCTTGTCTGGTCATGGTGATATTCGGTGTTGAAATCTTAGCAGACAGAACTAGGTTGGGAAGAAGCTTTGTAAAGGCTTTGTGATAATCACTTATCTCGCACCTACGGAAGTGTATATATGGATATTATAAGTTGATTTATCTCTTGTGGGTGAAGTTGTACAACCTCTGCAGAGTTAAAATTGTTTAAATAGCCGTGTCCGCGGTCATAGACATGCTCAGGGATTTCACATAAGAGGTAGAGTTTCTTTATAAAATGTATCGGTTGGTGAATGGGAGATTCACTGGTGCATGTGATGTTCATGTTGTGGATGTGATATTCACTTGATGATTTGGTTGGGAAGTGAGCGGGGGGAGGTTCACTGGTTATTTCAAAATAAGTGTCTATTTATTTACTATTCTTTTCAATTATGCATTTCAATCTATTTACTGTATTTACCATCAATATTGTTTTCTACAAAAGAACCATACAACTAATCCTTGTTCAAGCCTTGCATAAATATTAAGTGCATTCTGTTCCCTACGACTTGTTGAGTACAATTAATCCTTTGTTGAAACCTTAGCGGGTAGAACTGGCTTAAGGAGATTTGTAAAGACATTGTGATAATTACTTAGTCACGCATCTTTGGAAGTATGTGTACGGACATTATAAGTTGATTTATCTCTTATGGGTAAAGCTATACAATATCTGTAGAGTTAAAACTGTTTAAACAGTCATGTCCACGGCCATGGATGTGCTCAAGGATTTCACATGAGGTAGAGTTTCTTTATAAAATATGAAGTAGAGTGAATGGAAAACTCACTTGATGAATATGATGTTCGTTTGGTGAATGGGGAATTCACTTGTCGGTTTGGTTGGAAAGTGAATGGGAAGTTCACCGGTTGTTTCAAAGTAATTGTTTATTTATTTACTATTATTTTCAATGATGCATCTCAATCTATTTACCGTATTTATTGTCAATACTGCTTTCGCAAAAGAACCATACATATAATCCTTTGTTCAAATCTGGCATGAATATTAATTGCATATTGTTTCCCTACGGCTTGTTGAGCACTTTATGTACTCACGCCTTTAAACTTTGCAGCTCAGTTGAAAAATATCCAACTGCTCAAGAGTTCTAGAAAGATGAGTTTTTTTAAGGCTTTGCAAATTAGGATGCGTTCTCCACTTGATTGCATGTGGGCATGTTGATTGACCTTTCTAAGTTTTTCATTTTGTAGCAAGAGTTTATTTGTGTTCCTTAGCCCTGCATGGCAAGTTAAGTAAATGTTGACCATAAGATCTAGTTATTATTACTATTTGTTATTTTGAGATCTTTTTAGTTAAATCGATAAATGGATGGCATTTCATCGATGATTTCTGTGTGAGCTAGCAACTGATCTGGGGCTAGTTCAGAATACACTGAGGGTTTTGGATGTATAAATCAGTGTCCCGACGAGGTGGCATCAGAGACATATTGACTATAGAACGCAACCTTAGTTAGCATGGTCCTCTTAGCCAAAAGCTTGAAAACTTATTTTCTAAATCAAACCAACTTAATTTGGCTCGAATAGTGTTCTTTTCTCATCTTTTCAATTATTTTCTAATCACAGTCTATTCTTTTTCTTATCCTTTTCTATTCTTTTCTCATCTTATTCTGGAGATCTTGTCTCTTGTATTTGCTGAATTTTGCTTTGTAATATTAATTTGGTCGTTTTGCCTTGTTAATTTCTTTATATGGCTTGAGTGTTTCATGATCAAATGGGAGACTGACTTGGAGTTCTTCAGTGTTTGTTACACAGCTTGGGAACAAGTAGGGGTGCAATTTATTTCACTAAGGAAGAAAAAGTGAAGGGGCACATAATTGGATCCACGACGAGTGTGTACTTCATCTTGAGAATTGGAAATCAAATCTGTAATCATAGTATGAAGTGTCACAATGAGGGTGAGGACTTGTCAGTGATCAGAGTTGCCCGTAAAGCTGTTTGAAGGATTTGCAAGTTGTACAATATCAGTTTGTCCAAGTTGATTCAGAAGTATGTGATGCAAGTAGCGTCTGTGCCAGTTGTTCCTAAACCAGAAGAAGAGTTGGGAGAATTTTTAGTGCCAAGGAGCAGGAGCAGGAGTAGAATTTAAAGATCAAAGTGTGGTAATTGAGCAAGGCCAAGGCAAGTCGTAACATTTGATAATGTTGTACCAGTTTTTGCAAAAGTATATTGTTTTATATCAACATGTATGCTACTTTTATATCAACTATTTTATGGAAGTAGTTATTTACCTAGTTGACATTATGCCACCTTGTTTAGCTCTGATGCCATGAATCTATTGTCACCATAGATTGGGTTATTATTAGTTCGACATAACTGTATTACCAACATAGGTTGGCGCAGATATGCTTATTCATGTTTAGTTGTACGATGAGCTCATATTCACAGGATCAAATATGATAATTTGACTTAATGAGATATGGAATTGTGGTGCAATGTCACTGTTGTAAAATTTATTGTGCCATGGTCGGGGATGCGATTGGTCTTGGTTAAACAAAATGGTTTTATGCTCAGGCAAGTGATCGTGCGGTAAAGAGGGTGTCGTGTGCACATTGGGATGAGGTGGTATCGCCTGGGTGAACATTAAGGACTTAATATTGTGCGCCATTGAACTGGACCATAAGATGGACCTGACTGATTAATTTGCAATGTCTTGACTTTGGTTCTACCATGTGTGTTGTGGGTTTCGAGATAGACGGGTAGATTCATATGGGGCAAGAGAGGGGCCCGACTCGGTGGTGAAACCTTATATGGCAAAACTCAGTTAAGACAGAGTATTGTAAAAGCCTTGTGATAATCACTTAATCGAACACCTATGGAAGCGTGTTTTGGTCGATATTATAAGTTGATTATCTCTTGTGGGTAAATCTATACAACCTCGGCAGAGTGGCAAAATGTTCGAACAGTCGTGTCCCTGGTAATGGACAATACTTCAGAATTTCACCCGATGTATAGAATTTTCGTAAAAATCTTGGATAGTGGAATGGTTGGAAAGTGAATGGGTAGTTCACTGGTTGTTTCAAAGTAATTATTTACTTTATGTATTATGTCTTTCTAATTACGCTTTACAATCTATTTACTCTATTTACTATCAACATTTGCTTTCTGCAAAATAACTATACATCTCTTCCTTTGTTTAAGCCTGGTATGAATATTAATTGTATATTATTCTCTACGGCTTGATGGGTACTCTATGTACTCACGAATATATACATTGTTGATCAGTTGCTGACGAAGAACTCGGGAACTCATAGTTTTACTAGGATGCGCTCCCCACTCGATTGCCTGTGGGCTTGTTAGATGGCTACCACGGTTATTTTATTTCCGCTGGAAGAGTTATATTTGTCTTTTAAGTCATGCCTGACAAATTATGTAAACTTTGACCCTAAGTTCCACTGCTATTACTCAATAAAATTTGGATATTTACTTAGTTATTTCATTGAATGGTTGATATTTCATCTATATTGTAACTGTATGCACTAGTGTGATTCTGAACTAATGCAAAATATATCAGGATTCAAATTTACCTATTCAGATCTATTATGCATCGGAGTTTTGACAACAGGTTGCGGCTGGTGGTGGTGGTTGCTAGTTGCCACCACTCCTTGGGTCGACGGAGGCGGTGGTGGAGCAGGGAACGGAGCGGCGAGTCACGGCGGGGACGGGAGATGGTCGGCAACGGTTTATAGATTCCAGAGGTTTAGGCAGAGGCGAAAAGGAGTCCAATCACGCACAATCTAGCAATTGCGCGTCCAATCGAGTTGGCAAAGGCGGATGGGCGAGTTGGGAGGCGACGGGGAGCATGCGGAGGGGCCAAGTTCTAGATTCGAGGAGTCGGTGAGTGAGTAGTAAGCGGATTATGGGAGGAGGTCGACATGTTGATGACCACAAACGGGCGTGAGCGTCAGCCTAGACGTAGTAGCAATTCTCTCTTGGGCACCCATCCTCACATGTTCATATCTCGTCAAAACTCCATAAAAACCCAGTGGGAAAAATTTAGAGAAAGAGTACATGACACACGTTCTGCTGCATTGCACGAACTGCTTCATTAAAAACGTTAGCCGAGAAACTTCAGGAAAACTCGTCAAGGGAAAAAAGAGTAGAATCCACCCAATTTCATTTACTCTCCAGGATTTACTCTTTGGGTACTCGATCTTCGTGATCAAGTTTCAATAATGAGTTCGTGTAGATTTTTCCCCTAAGTTCTGCACTTCTCTAAGTCTTATCGTTTCAATTCCAAGTATGCACCTTTCAATGCTAGATGCTGGAAGTGACTTGGAGAATAAATCTGCAAGATTTTCAAATGGCTTAGTATACAGTACTTTAATGTCGTCCATTTTTTGCAATTCATGAGCATAGAAGAACTTGAGGTTGATATGCTTTGTGAGATGACTCTTCATTTAATCCATCTGCACTATGCAACACAAGCTGCATTATCTTCATTGATAATAGTGGGGTTTGCGCGATATTCAATCCACACGACTGTTGGATGTGGTGAATCATCCGTCAAATCCAAGCACATTCTCGTGAGGCCTCGTACAACGCTATTATTTATGAGTGTTTCGTCGAAGTCGATACAAGACATTGCTTAGACGATTTCTATGGAATTGCAGTTCCACCACATAGGAATATATAGTCTGTTTGCGACTTGGCTGTATGCGGGTCCAACAGGTACCTGATATTTGCATAGTCATTCATAGACAGGTCTTGGTTCTTTCTGTAGAACAGACTAAGGTCTTTGCTTCCTTTGAGGTCTTGGAAGATATCATTCATTCCCTGCCAATGCCTTTGGCAGGTTCTGCACTATACCTTACTAATAGGTTCACGACAAATGCAATGTACAATCTAGTACAATTTGCTAAGTGCAGGAGTGATTCTATTGCACTTAAGTATGGGAATTACGGTCCCAGGACTTCCCCCCTCTTCTCTAGGTATGTACTGATCCTTGTCTTGCTACAAAGATGTCACGACCATTGACATTTTCAAAGTGTATGCCATTTAAAAATCAAACCTTTTCTAACACGTTCTGAGTGTAGGTTGACTGATGTACTAATATCCCTTCAGGGGTATGCTAAAGTTGCAATCCTAGATAATATTTGGTTTTACCCAAATCTTTCATTTTGAACTCTGACTCCAGGTAAGAGCTTGCTTTCTTAATACCTTCTAGGGTTCCAATGATGTTCAGACCATCTTCATACACTGAGATTATACAAAATCTATCTTAGGATCATTCTATAAATACACAACGATTATTCTCATTGTTCGTGTAGCATTTCTTATATAGAAAGTCACTTCAAGCGATTATACCACATCATGTCTAGTTGCTTAAGTCCATACAACGACTTTCTGAGTTTCACACTGTACATATTTCTATTTACCTGTCTTGGTTCGGGACAGGGATACATGCAGATATCTTCATATAAATTTCTGAATCTGAATTTCCATAAAGGTATGCAGATATCACATCCATCAATTTTATTTCTAAATTCAAGTTAGCTGTCAATGAGATTAAATATCTAATGGGTAGTTCCGCCTATGACCGGAGAATAGGTTTCTTCATAATCATCTCCTAGGCGTTGAGTGAAACCTTGTGCAATGAACCTTGCTTTATGTCTTACAACTTCATTGTTTTCATTTCTCTGTCGAATAAATACCCATTTATGCTCTACGAGGTGCACATGGGGAGGCGTGCGGCTTACATACCCAAACACCTCTATTTTATTCAGAGATAATAATTCTGTTTCTATTGCCTTATCTTCTAGACTCCAATTGTCTTCTAGACTTCAATTGTCTTCTAGACTTCAATTATCTTCTGAATTTCTCTATTTGCTTCACTAGTGTGCGGGTCATGTGCATGGATTTTAATTATCTTCTGGATTTTAATTATTTTCTGATATTTTTCATCAAGGGGTTGATTTCCTCCCCTAATGATGGGAAACAATCCTCATCAAATATGCTATCAGCGAAGTGGGCTGCATGCAAATCTCCAGTCATGGGGTCCAAATATCTGATTATGGATGTCTCATAAGCAACGTATATCCTAGACTTTTGGAGATGGCTCATTGCAGTTCGCTGTGATAGTGGTATAGGTACATAATCCTTGCAACCAAATATGCGACGATGAGAAATTTTTGATGCTGACCTTTGCGCTAGTTTCATAGGTGAATGGATGTTATATACCGACGATCTAAAATTGATGAGAGTTGCTGCGAGCAGGATTACTTGTCCCCAACATGTAGTTGGTAAATTGCAATTCTTCAAAATTATACTAATCCATTTTGGGTGTGGACATGTGGTATGG
The DNA here is from genome assembly GCA_036346395.1 of Hsuehochloa calcarea. NCBI lineage: Eukaryota > Viridiplantae > Streptophyta > Magnoliopsida > Poales > Poaceae > Hsuehochloa > Hsuehochloa calcarea. The sequence continues at coordinate 23,582,023 of CM070613.1, forward strand.
AATGCTCAACTTTAATTCCTATTTTCATACAATAATCATCAAGTGCCTTTGAAGTAAGTTATCTAGCGTTGTCCATTCTAGTGGACTTTACATGATGATCAGGAAAATTGTTCTTAATGTTAATTATCTGCGAGATTAGCTTTGCATAAGTGTAGTTTCTCGTAGACAATAAACATACGTGCGGCCATTTCGAGGAAACATCGATGAGCACCATAAAATACCAAAATAGCCTTAACAGGGGTTGTATAGGACCGCAAATATCTCCTTGCATACGGTCCAGGAATGCGGGACTTCATTCTGCACTTTCAGAGTAGAAGGTCTAGTAATTAATTTCCCGGTGGCACTTATGGGCACATAAAATCTTCCTGATTCGGGAAATTATTTACATTGACATTATGTCCATGAGAATTACTAATTATATTTCTCATCATTCTGAGACTGGGGTGGCCTAATCTATTATGCCAGAGACAGAAAAGTTCAAAACTTCTAAAAGTTATTTTCAGGACAGTATAGGCGGCATATGCCTTAATGTGAGTGTAGTATAGCCAAGATTCATATGAAGAAAGTCTTTCTAATAACCTTTTTTCTATTTTCTGTGCGCTTTGTAATCAGTAGGTATTTCTTATCATACTTTTCTTCAGTGTCTACGTGGAAACCGTTGGCGCAAATATCCTTGAGAGTTCTAGTCGATTCTGTGTACAAGGCTTCTTTAATGACCACAGTTGTGCCCATTGGGAGTATAATTATGGCATTTTCTGAGCCGATTATACAAGAGCCGATTATACAAGTCTGATTGGTGAAAAAATTCGCGATTGTCGTAAGACTATGCTACACGTTCTAATATAAGGTACTTTATTAATATGCGACAAAAGCAAGCAACACATAAAAAAATACTTGATCTCTCAAGGTGGTATTCATTGTGTCGGGACTCATAATAAGCACACTTCCTCCATAGAGCTTACACATTATTCTAATATAAGGTACTTTATTAATATGCACTAGATCGAATCGTGAAATATTCAAAACTTCCGCATTCCAATCTCCTCCTCTTGGGCAACTACTTTTGTCGTCAACCTGGCCGCATGTCGCGACCAGTGGCCCAAGAGGCCGGCCAAAGGGGGCGCCACTCCCCCAAAACCCTAGCCGCCACCCCTTGGCTCCTCCTCCCCTTGGCCGCCTCCTCCTCCCCAAACCGGCCTCCTTGCTGCCTCTTGGTGCCCCTCGCAGCGGTGGTGCCAACTCCGTGATCCCGTCGCTCCTCCTCAAGGTTCTCTCCAACAACTCGTTCCCGCCGACGTCGGCGGCCGTTCGTAAATCTTCGGTGGCGGCCCTAGAAGAGAGAAGAGAGGAGAAGGGAGGAAGACCCGTGTGCAGAGGATCTTCGTCGTCTTACTGGTCTACAAGGGTAATTAGACCTCCAATTCTTTGTTTGATTCCATTAGAGTTGAGGATCCGATTGGATTTGTAGTTTCATTTTGATTCTGTTAATAGATTGATTCTGTCCAGTACGTTGTACCTCAGTTTTGGGCGTCGTAGAGGCCGAATTGGACATCTGTGTCTTCTGGAGAATTGTTCCTGGTTTCATTAGCTTTCTTTTGGCACCTGTATCACGAATTTTCACACAGTAGATTAAAAGTTATGACTGTTTTACCACGTACTGCTCTGTCTGTCAGAAATTCTGGGTATAGTCGGTTGCACCTAGGTTTTGATCTAGTTAGAGTCAGAACCAGGTCGGCCACCCAACTAGGTTTATGAAGATAATTTCATCATGTTTCCAGGCTGATAAAGATCACTTTATTTGGATCAGTGGTTTAAAAGTTAGAGCCTTTTCTTTAGGGCTGTTCTGAATTCTGGACAGACTGCAGTTATAGTTTTTCATTGGATGGTTAGACCTCTGTTTTGGCCGAATTAGAGTTTACCATCAACTAGAGTTTCGTAGCCAGTTAAGTTAAGAAAAGATGAGCGCTGGTTTCAGATCTTTTGGACTTACGGTTAATTATTGGTGAATTTTCTAGTAAAACTGCCAGATTAGGGATATTTGGAATGTTTGGGCAAATTGATCAAATTGAACCTTTTGTTTGGTTGATTTGGCTAGAGATTGTGGGAGGACACGTGTAGCAATACCTTACTCGTTTATCCTCATTTCGATTATTTTACATTGTAGGCGGTGAAGCGGTGAGTGGAGGGGTATCTCAATTACCTCCCAACCCGTTGCAGCGCGGCAGGCAAGTAACTTGTATAATATGATTGATGCATTATGTGATGTGTGAATGAATGATTATATTTGTTCGTATTTGTAGATGAATGCCATGTGTATCTTTTTATTTATGAGTACTATTCAATATTTCCATAGAATCACATCATGACATGCATAATTACCTTTGTAAGACCCATCAATTCCAGTATGGGCACTTGAAAATCCCATCAATTCCAGAATGGGTACGTGAGTCCACCATTCCAATGTGGGCCACGTTACGTGAGTCCACCATTCCAATGTGGGCCACGTTGGACGATTGTATGAAACGTTCTTCATACGATTACTTTAAGTGAACACCGACGGGTGTTTCACTCGCTATACCGGTATATGCTGGCGTTTGTCCAATTCCTTCAATGCATCATTCCACTTCATCCATTCATAAAGTTGTTTCCAGTCAATGTTCAAATTATGAAAGTGATATATTGTTCATGGAATGTTTGATTGTTACATACAATTACTTCTTTGAGTCTTTGGCTCATTCTTGCTTTGTTGTTTTATTTAGGTAAATAACAAGGAAGAACGGTTTTCATGGTGGGTAGAACAACATGATGCACTCACTACCATAATCCAAAACATTTGAGAAATTAATATTGTCTTCGATTTATACCTGGTGTTGAATTGTAATAAGCCAACTTGGCCGTATTTACCATATCTCCCTGAAATGTTTATTTCCAATCCGTTGATTAAACTGTTGATGATTTCCTGGTCACGTATATCCTTGTGGTACGCCAATTCTAGTAATACTTATTGTTGCAAATTTTCTAAAGATTAGTGATTGTAGGTGACATCTTGACTTCCTTATAGTCAGGGTGTTACACCCTTCTTCTTAGACTAGAAAATATTAATAACGTGTGACCCACGACTTTACCTTATTTACCCCTCTCCTTCACGAGAGGCTTCATCACCATGTAGATGCTAGCATTAGCTTCATGGCCAACATTGCTACTAGGTGGCTGTCAGATGTAGTTCTTCCTTAGAACGTCATCTTGAGCTTCCGCAACTTGCACGATGTCAATTAATGCGGCATAATTCTTGTAGACGTTTTGATGATAGTTGCTTGTGGAATGCACTGCATTTGGATGAAAGGTAGAGAGAGTCTTCTCAATCTTCTACTCATCTGTGATTGCATTGTCACAGAGTTGAAGACTTGTACAAATTCGGTACAAATTCTGGCCATGCTGGGTTAGTTATTCGAACTCTTGGTTCGTGATGCCTTCATTTCCTTATTCATGCAAAGAGTTCATAAGATTACTACTGGTAATTTGCATAAAATGGTTATAAAATTCTCATAATACTTTTCGAACTCCCGGTTCGTGATCCCGTATTTTTCTATGCATTTTAATGATTTACTGCTATTTTCAGTGATTAAAAGTAATATAAACAACCACATATAATCAAAATAGTAAATACAATGCATAAATGGTATATAAATAATAATAACAAAGTTAAACATGCTTTAGATGCAACAATTGGTTCAAAATTTGAAGTCCTAAGGCTCTTTTGTTTTGCTGTAAAATGAATTTTCGGCGAATTCTTCTATTTTCAGGGGTTAAAACGCGAAATATTCGTTCTGAGAAAATTTTCGTGCAACTTTATAATTTCCAGGGGGTTTTCGCAAAATTTTCTTATTCGCGAAAAATCATCTTAATTTTTTGAATTCCGAGGGCCCTTTTGCAAGATTATCGGATTTTCATTTCTCCCGATTTTTCTTTTTCTTTTTCTCTAATGGACCGGTTCTCCCAGCCCATTCTCTGGGCCCATAACTGCCGATGGCCCACCATGGCCCGTTGCGCCTGTTTTTTTTTACTTGGGCCGAACTCTTTAGCCTTTGGCCTATTAAGGCCCACCATGGCCTGTTACTTCAATCGGGCAGGGGCAGGGATAGGGTTTCCCAACCCCTGTGCTCCATGCGGCGGCTCGAAGGCACCCAGGAGCCGAAAAGGTCGGCAGCAGCGTGTCTTGGCGTGGGAGGGAGGCCAGTGGCGTAGTAACGCGCAAAGCGGTGGATGGCGTGCTTTGTGCGCGTGCGGCAAAGCCGCAAAGCCGAATTTTTTGCGCACGCGAGCAGGCGGGAGGTGCGGCCGGCGCGTGAGGCGGCGCCGACGGTTTGAAGCCCAGCGGCCGGGTTGGCGCGGCGCCGCTTCAAGGCGGCGGCGAAGCGCGCCATGGGCGTATTGCGTCGGAGGCTGGATCGGTGGCACATGCGGTGCCGTTGGTGCCGTATCGCGGGTGCGCGCATGGAGGTCGGCGGTCGGCGGCGGGCGGTCGGTGGTCGCAGCCGGCCATGATCGGCCATGTGTGGCGGCATGCGGTGGAGGCGGCCGGCCAGAGGCTTCAAATGTGGCGACCGGAGTTCCCCTCATTTTTTTGATTCCGTCGTTGCCATGGCCGTGTGGCTGCTCTAGGCGGTCGGCGCGGGCGCACGGGTGGCTGGAGGAGGTATGTGGGCAGCGCCGTTGAAGGATCTAGACCCGTCATTATGAGTTAGTGAAATATTTTGGTGATTAATGATACATCTATTTGTGAGGCTAACATTTTATTGTTATATCTAGTGTGTAGTCTCATTTGGATATAAAGGTGAAATTCAACGAGGTATGCATTCAACTTATACTCTTATATATTGTTGCATTCCTCTGATCCAAAATATAGGTTGAACTACACCATAAGTATAACTTGAATATGTGCATATGTTTCTATTTACACATTTGTGTATGCACACATTTAGAGGGAGTTTATTCTATATTTTGTGGTTTCATTAGTATTGATCCATTTTCCATTTTCCACATATATTTGGGATCTTTACTTGGGAACATATTCTTTTGAGTATATAGAACTTGTGTAGTCCTTGTATACTCATGTTGTGAGTATATAGAACTTGTGTAGTTCTTTTATACTAATGTTGTGAGTTTATAGAACTTGTGTAGTTCTTGTATACTCATGTTAAGAGTATATATATCTTGTATAGTTCATATATACTCATTTGTTCTCTCATTTATTTACATTCAATTTATGTGCAATTGAAGTGGTTATCATCAATTACTAAAGAAGGAAAGATTGAAGTATCTTATCCCACCATTATGAGTTAATGGTATGGTGTGGTAATTAATGATAATCGCATTGTGGAACTAACATTTTCTATGAGTTAGATAAATAGGTTATGTTCCAAGGTGATGAAGACGTGGGATGATCATGAGTTGATCATCAAGTCAAGATTCAAGAAAAGGATGCATCATGTGTTGATGCGTGTGAAGAGCTTGAAGAAAAAGGAAATCATCGTGTGTCGATGATGTTCAAGAAGAGGAGATGATCATGAGTTGATCATCTAATCAAGAGAAGACCCATTATGTGTTGATGAAGGTCGGTTGAAAGAATGCATCATGTGTTGATGCATATCAAGACTCGGGATGAAGAAATCATCATGTGTTGATGATGTTCAAGACAAGATTCCGAAGTAAAGAAGATCACCATGTGTTGATGATTGTCAAAGTCAAGTATCCGGACTTGAAGTGATGATGTGCGACATCAAGCTTCAAGAAGATGCAAGGTAAATGTATGTCTAGCTAGGGTTAAGGATATCTTCATAGTCTTTTACCGGTCTTGATGTTTGGTTGGAATACCGGATTGCTAGTATAGGTTACCATACTATTAAGAGGGGTCTTAACTAGTAGCATGAGTTAGCCATGTGTTGATAGCTCATTATGCTTGCTCTAACTCATCTATGCATGGAGCTATTATTTGCGAATATTTTTTGCAAATGGTTGATGCTCATGCATTTAATCCTTGTAGCATGGGACTATAATTTGTAAATATGTTTTGCAAATGGTTGAAGTCTATGCACCTTAGCCTTGTGGCATGATGCTGTTATTTGCGAATGTGTTTTGCAAATAGTTGATGCTCATGCATGATTCTTGTAGCATGTGACTTTAGTTTGCAAATGTGTTTTGCAAATGGTGTAAGTCCGTGTACCTTATTCCTTGTGGTGAGTATTCTAAAAGTTGGCAAATGTGTTTTGCAACTAGTTGAGAATATCACCTATATCTCTTGTTGGAATTGTACTCAAATGGGCAAATGTGTTTTGCCATTTGAGCAAAGTAAAATTGCAAAGCTTCTGTGGTCTAACGGTCAGACCGCCGGAGTGGACCGGTCTGACCGGGGACAAATCGGACGGACCGCCATGTGTTGGGCGGTTGGACCGGTGGCCTTTTGAGTTGAATTTCTGTACGAATGTACCGCCATTGAGAATACGGTACTACCGACGAGCGAAAGTACCGACGCATCTCGCGGTACGTTTTTTTTTCCAGAAAAGCGCCTTTTGGAATTGCGCTGATTTTCCTTGGCGGTCTGACCGCCCACCCTTTACGGTCCGACCGGTCGGCTGTTGGCAGTCCGACCGGCAGAGAGTCCGGCCATTAGTTGGTGGTCAGACCGGCCCCTCTTTGATTCGATGGAATCTTTCCTCCAACGGCTAGTTTTTGTGTGTGGGCTATATATACTCACCTTGGCCGGTTGGGGAAGTGTTGTTGCTGTTGTTGGAGTTCTTTGGCACCTCTATTGAGTTCCTTGAGCTAAGAGCAAGTCTCTCATCTCTTTTGTGCATGTGTTGCACTTAGTGATCTTGGAGAGCAAACTCTAAGTGCATGTGTTGTCTTAGGTAGTGGATTGTGTATCCACTTGAGTTTAGACACTTGATTAGTTCAAGTGAAAGTTGAGTCTTGTTACTCTTGGTGTTTGCCGACACCTAGACGGCGTGGAGGCGTCGTGACCAGTGATCTTCTCAAGAAGCTTGTGAGAAGACCCGACGTTGTTGTGAGTGGTTTGGTGCTCACTATCTCCAGAGTGGAGGAAGAGCAACCCGAGTGGAGCGAGGTGTTGGTTCGTGTTAGAACGGGTCCAAGTGGTTGGACTTACCTCGGAGGTGTTGGCTTAATTAGTGGAGCCGGTCCAACGCGGTTTTGCTTACCACAACGTGGATTATGAGAGACCGGCAAGTCTTCGAACACCACGGCAAAACACCATTGTGTCATCTTGGTTTGTGCTTGTGCTTTATTTTGAGCAATTTACATTACTTGCTTTAATTGCTTATATATCTTTGTATGATTGCTCTCATTTATAGTATTCATATTGTTGGTGCACTTAGTAGAGTCTAGTTGATTTAGGTTTTAATTGTGTAAAATCAAATAGTTATTAGCTTCCGCATTATAAATTGGTTTTAGCCACAGAGATTTTTTAAACCGCATATTCACCCCCCTCTAGTCGGCCTCCTCGATCTTACGGCTGTGTGGGGCAGTCGGCTTCAAGCGCGGCCGGTGGTGCGGCTCCAGGCCATCGACGGCGTGGCTCCAGGCCGGGCGCGGCACCATGGTCGGCGATGTCCCGGCTTCAAGCCGGTGACAGTGGGGGTAGGGGGGAGCCCATACGGGGGGCACCGGCAGGCCATACGGGGTCGTCAGAAATTTTTCTTGATACTGTTCACGCGATGCAATGTACTGTTTATGCAAGTATTACTTATCATGCAACTATCGTTCATGCAATTACCTATCGGTTTGTTTGGCGACATCAAGTCGGCTCGCGGTAGATTAGAATGTATTTGCAATTTTCAATCTACGGTACAATCAACATCCACTTTTCTATGCAATCTACCGATCGGTATTGTACCGGCGACCGGCTCACGGTAGATTAGAGCGGATTTGCACCATAGAAAAAACCAATGTAGAAATCCAAATTTGCATAATTGAAAACAAAATAGAAAAACGATTTAATCTACGAGTGTCGTGCTACGACGTTTACCTTTCGATTCGTGGAGAGTCGATTGTGCTAATAACATGTTGAGAAACCATCACTGGCGAGTCCAGTCCGAGCGATAACCTCGTAGACAAGCATGGAATCACATCAAACAATGCGAGAACACAAGAACATAGTAGTAGATTGAACACAGAGATGTAGGGGCTATTGCTTTTCTTTATTGCTCTTCATACGATCAACCTTTTATAATGACTAGCATCCCATATATATAGTTTATAGAGTTTGGGATAAGACGTCTATACATGGGCTGACCGCTAGGTCAGGCCCATAGTTTCCCAACAAAATTTACGTGATCTTTAACTTTAAAAACTTAGAGGCCTGCATCTGTATCATCAGTTGGCTTTGGTGGATAGGTTCCACTGCTGGTATTGATTATCCATGCAGGTTTTGATCGATTTGTGGAAAGAAAGGCAGGAGAATAGATCGGAGATCGCTTGTGTTCTATCCAACATCTAGGTGCCTAGTTCTCCTTTTGATAATTTTGAGCTTATCGATCTATACGAGACGGAAGGCTAAATTGCGTGGCGCATCTTTGTGCTAAGCAATCTTCTCCAAATAGTGGCCGGTGTGTTTGTGTAACATCCAGAATTTTGGCTCCAAGTTAAAAGTGCATGATTTTCATGAGTTTCAAAAACCTTTTGGTTGCATTTCAAATTTACAAAAGAATTGCCTTGTAATTTAAAATTTAAAACAATTTCTATGCTTAAAAAATTGGATTTGCAAAAACCTAAAATTGAATTGTGTGCAAACCAAAAAATAATTGAAACATGGTTATTGCAAAACCATTTCAAAATTCGAATTCAATTCAAATTTTTTATTTGCAAATGGAAATTTTCAAACTATTTTTATTCCCTTTGTCCCCCTCGGGCCGAAACCCAGCCGCTGGTCCACTTCCCTTCTGCTTTCTTCCCCCTCTCCTTTCTTCCGCGTGGTCCAGCCTAGCCGGCCAACGCCATCGCCCTCCCTTCCTTTTGCTTTCTCTCTCGCAGCGGCCCAGCTTCCTCGCGAGCGAGCCAAGGCCAGCAAGCTGCATCTGCGGCAGCCAGCCACCCTCCTTCTCTTCTATCGCACTCGCTCATAAGTGGGCTCCTGGCTTCACATATCAATGCCGTGTGAGAGATACTATTTAGTTTCACCCTCATGATATCCCTCTCTCGCTCGGTCATTGCCACCCGTACGCACACACGCCGTGCGGCCCAGTGTTGACACCGCACTATCATCGCCCTGCCACCTGGAGCGCACCCTGCTGCGACCTTGTCACTTCACGGACGCGTATAGTCGAACCGAGCTCACGTGCACCACTCGCGATATCTCGTGCCCGAGCCTATGTCATGATATCTCCTCTCTATTTAAGCCGCGCCCACGCATGTCATTTTTCTCATCTGCTCCTCCTCTGCATTTTCCCTAACTTCTCCCCTCCTCTTTACCTTGGGTGGGGGAGAACTTGTGCTGCGTCGGTCATCTTCTTGAACTCCGGCCGCTACCCTTGCTCGTTGATTCCAGCCATTGGGGTGATCCTCTGCCTTCATTTTCTTGTGCATCATGGTCGCCTCGACCTCCTCTACCTCATGCTCATCTTGCCCTGCTTGTTCCCCCATAGGGAGGAAGGAACATCGTCGCTGTCCGCAGAGCAAGTCGGAGCACGCCCTCGCAATCGCCGCCCTGTTCCACTTGATCTAGTGAGCTTCGACCTCAAAACCCATGTCCATCGTGTTCACCTTGAACCCTCCTTCCTAACGCCCCCTCTCTCCTTCCTTCCCGTGCACCAAAGACGCTTGGACGCCTTCATCGTTGTCACTGGCCCAAAGCACCCACAGACCTTGCTGCCAACATTGATATCCCTCTTCACTTGATTTCCAGGTTAGCCCTTCCATTCCCACGCGTTCTAGTTGGTCACCAACTTGGTAGGCTAGCCAATGTGTCATGTGGATGACCGTAGCACCTTGACGCCCTACCGTAGGTCACCATGAACAGCTCGATACACCTCTTCATCTTGAGCAACGAGAGCATTCGTAGTTTTGTTCTAGCTTATAGATGGTGATTCGACCATCAATCCATAGTTTCTAGCCTCGTTCGGTACTAGCCCATGTGCACAGTTCTGTCGCTGCTACCCTTGTTGTAGCTCCGTAGCCTAAGGACCATCTCTTGCCACGCTGTCGTTGCCATCGTGGTCATTGGGATCGCCGCATCCCATTTCAATAATTGCGGGTGGTCGTTGGAGCCTTAGCTGTCAACGCTGAGCTCGAACCAACCCGCCCATGGCTACCCTCCACCCGCTCCTCTGTTCTAGACGAAGAAGACCATCGTGTGACACTAATGTGTTGACCCCAACCACAATTAGGGTTAAGATAAACTCCAGTTTAATTAGTGTTTAATTAGTAGATAATGTTGGTATGACATGTGGGCTCACAGTAATTATGAAATTTAATTAAGAGTTGGTTTAATGTATGTGTGTATGACATACAGGCCCATGTAACCCGTCGGGTGGACCGAGTCCATGTGGACCATGGCATCACTTGTCATTCTACCGATTTTTATTAACAAAAATAATTAGAAAAGAAAAGAAAAACCTTACTGGACCCACCTGTCAGCCATAGAAATCATTTCTTGATAAAAATAATTGAAAAATAAAATGAAAATCTCAGTCAACCCCACCTATCATGATTTTTTGGAATTTTCTCTCGGGTCAAACTTTGGAGAGCTCGTTCTCCCTTGTCTTAAATTCAAATGACTTGATTTTTATTTCTAGATTCAAAACATTTCAAATAGTACCACATTCATAATTTTTTTAGTTCATTTGAATTTGTGTTGAATTCGGATGTTTTCAGGACTATAGACTTTGACGCTTCGAACGTCACTGCTACGGATCAAGACCAGGTGATATCTAATGTTGAGCAAGGAAAGTCCTTATAATTGATCATGTTGAGCCTACTTTTCAAATGCAATTACTTTGCTTTAAAAGTATTACTTGCGTGCTTATTATTATTATTTATGAAATTTTATGTTAAATATTGATGCCTAGTTACTCCATATGTTTGTTACTTACTATTCTGCTCCTTGATTGTTGACATTATGGCTACCTTTTCACCCTAGACTAATTATCATAATAAGATTATCATTGATTGACTAAACATGGATAAATATTATGCTTAGAAGTGTTTATTGGTTAATTTGAATATGACACCAACATTGCCTTTACAACACTTGAGACATGATATGATTCTTAGTATGGTAACATGGGTTGCCATTTGAAATAGGAAAATATTTTATAAAATGGTGGAGACTTGGGCGAGTGAGTTGTGTGAGGTAGTTGCAATAATTGCAAGATATACGGGGTTTGTGGATTGTTTCGGTTGAGTCGATTAAGGACCGAATCATGTACTCTATTTCTAAAACTAATAATCGTGCAAGCACAAGTCTAGTATTTGATAGACCTGGCTAAATTATTTACTGAGTCATGATGATATTGCCATATTACATGCAATTGGGGTCATGTTGTTGGATTTGGGTTGTAGGAGGGCGTATTTCTGTGTACACACACATTGATTTATTGACTAGCACCATATGCCCCTTTATTTTGGGTGGTACTAAGTCAGGATACGTCTACTCCCCCAACGATGGTTTCCTCGGAGTTTACTATTGTCCTAACTCCCGAGGATCGAACCAATTAGATGGTGCAGTGTTATGATAAGTTATTGTAAAGGCCTTGTTACGATCTCCTTAGTCACACACCTACGAAAGTATGTCAGCCGAACATCAAAAGTTGATCATATCATGTGGGTAAAGTTGTACAACATCTGCAGAGTGTATAATCTATTCGAATAGTCGTACCCCTGGTCATGGGTGTTGTGAAGAAGGCCACACTTGATTAGTTTTGGTAAAAATATGGGATGGGAACATGCATGATAACTTAAAGGATTTAATTCCTTATTTGCCACTGGAAGTTGATCCGATCCTTGATATGCCATCGAAAAAATGCTCCTCCATTGCCATTTGATCCCAACTTTCATCCTCTATTTGCCACTTCCGTCAGTCCACTGTGAGTTGGATGTTAAGTGTTCTGCGAAAAGATGTTTTTGCCCTTGTGCTCAGTACATACCAAGCAGTAGACCCTTAGAACTCGTCGTAGTAGTTGGAGAAGAGAGGGAGGGAGTTCACCGACAATGTTGAGGAGGTATCGAGGACACAGTGCTCTGGTGTCTGCCACCGCTTACGATGCCATCTACGATCGCTACCTCATCGATGCGTAATGTGCCTTCGCCAGCGTCCACCCCTACCAGCTTGCCACCGTGGTTGTGCGCCTCCACCTGGGGCTTGAGGGCGTGGCGGAACTCTCGCCAGTCTAATTCGGGGAGGCACGTTGAGGAGGTACCGAGGATGTGGCGCTTCGACATCTGTCGCCGCCTACGACCGTTGCCTCACCGATGTGCACCCCTACCTGCTCGCCGCCACAGCCACGCACCTCTACCTAGGGTTCGAGTGTCTGCGTGTGTGGAGGGGGGCTCTCACCAGCATAATTCGTTCGCACCCTAGTCACCATCATCATTGTTGCAGACGTGGAGCACCCTGCATTGCCACCACTCCGTCGCCTATCCGACCAGAACGATCGCTTCACGCCATGTTCCTATACGCCTCCAGCGTTTCCCCTCAAGCTAAATGTTTGTATATGAGTTAGGTGGATGGAACCTCATATGTAGAGTGAGGTGGATGAACCCTCATATCTAGTAACGGGTGGATGGAACCTTACTGCATGATAAAACTTGCTTATACAAACATCACTTTGGTTTTAAATTAAAATGGCTATGTTATAGGTTTGAAAAATAATTATGGTATTTGGTTTAAGGCCGACTTTATGCTAAAATAATCATAAGACCTCCCCTTGACAAGCCAAGCATCTCATATATTTTTCATTTTCGTATAGCGCCTGTTTGGCACAGCTACACCTTTTCTAAAAAGCATTTTCCAGCTAGGCTGTAGGACTGAACAACTGAGCTAAAGAGGTTTGGTGTTTGGCTGTCTGGCTTTTAGGTAGGCTGGTTGTAGCTTCTGAGATGGAAAATGTATGAAATTCTCCAGAGGAAAATAATGGCTTATTTGATGTGGTTTAACAGCAATTAACGATAATCACGCAATTAACGACAATTGACGCAATTGATGACAACCATCGAATTGATGACAATTAACGCAATCAACGACAACCACTGCAATTAACGACAACTACCAAAATTAATGACAATTAACACAATTAACATACCAAATGATAATTAACTACAATTGATGGTACTTTACGACAACTACCACAATTAACGCAATTACCCGCAATGAACAACCATTAAAGTAATTAACATCAATTAATGCAAATAACAACAATTATTTCAATAATTAATTTAACGAACAATCATTATAATAAATAGTTATTACATAAATAATTACAATACAATTTTATTACAACAAAAATTATTACAAGAAACAATTTTTTTGTAACAAATAAGTATTACACACATAATCATTTACAAGTTACAACAAAAATAAAAGGAAAAATAAACAAAAGAAAAAAGAAAATCAGCTAGGGTTGCTTCAGCGACAGTGTCAGGGGAGGAGGAGGGAGGAAGAGGAAAGAGGGAGGAGGGGCGGCGGTGGCGGGCTCGGGAGAAGCTCGGGGCGGCGCCGTGTTGGGAGGAGGAGGAGGAAGGATGCCGGCAGGGGAGGAGGAGTAGGGGCGGCGGCGTAGGCGTGAGAGGAGAAGGGGGGCAAGCACGAGAGGAGGAGGGGGCCGGCACGAGAGGCGGAGGGACGACGCTCTATAGCATGGAAGGAGGGGGCGACACGAGTGAAGGAGGAGGGGTGGTGACGCCAGCGCGGGAGGAGGAGGTGGGCGTCGGCGGCTTGGGGGAATCGAGGGGATGGAGCAGGAGGATGGAGGAAGTAGACGAGGTGGATGAGCACTTAGGGTTAGGGTTTGGCATTTCGGTCGGGGCTGGTGAGGGTTTTGTTTAGTGGCATAGAACGGGTAAAAAACCCGCAAGTGGAGGTGCAAATTCAGAATGTTATTGCAGGAAGCTCCCCATAAGCGGCTTCTGGATTTCTCACGTTAAGGCAGCTTCCAGCTTCGAGAAAAGCGGTGTAAAAAGCTTCCCGTTTAGAACAGCTTTCGGCTTTTTCGAGCGAAAAGTCGAAGCCAAAGTCGAAGCCGAAATCACTCCAAACACACCCATAAAGGCTTACAGAGTACCTTTGTACTCATTGTTACTAAAATATATGGATTCAGACTGCGAGAATGAAGATTCGGTGTATGGATATTTCTCTATGTCCGACTTTGGCAATGAAGACGACAATGAAAATCAAGCTACAGCCCGAGTCGATTGCATGTGGCAAATCATGGAGACCCTTTGGTTTTATTTACCTTCCGCTCTTATTTTCTCTTTTGGACTCGCTCGGCCTATCATCCAGCTATGTAAAAACTTGACACTAAGGCTTATTTACGGTTGTTTATGTAATATTAAGTACTCTTTTATTTATGTGTATGTATGAATATGATATTCAATGATGTTTTACTATGTAACTTAGCTATTGATTATGGAACTAGCTTAGTATACATAGATATGCAATTCTGGCCCCGATAGTTGGGCTTAATCAAACACCGTACTTTTTGATTTCTTGTATCAACCATAATTTTAATCCTATTGTTGAGTAATATATGTACCTAGTTGATTCTTTAGAAAAAACCATTATACAACGAACCCGTATCTGCGAATCCACATCTCAATCTATTTCTCTAGGGTGGTACATTTTTATAGTACCACTCAACTCGGTTTGATCAGTATTCGGTATTCAGTACGGTTTGCAGAAATCAGGTTTTGTAGGATTTCAATTTTTCGCTAAAAACCGGCTGAAAACCGAAAAAACCAAAATGTTGTAACGACTCTATCAGCTATCATCTGTACGCGCTTTGAGCGCACGCTCCAGCACACAACCCAGGCTTGGCCCATGTAACGTTTCCTTCCCGTATCGAATAAGGACTTCGGGCCCTTTTCCCACCCGCTATTGTTGGAACTACTCACCAACTCTTTAGCCCTCCAAAGGCAAGAGTTACACTGTTACAGGGTTGCGCAACCAGGCCCGGCGATGCAGCTCGGGAGGTGTGCCTATTTAGGGTTTATGCTGGATCGATGTGTAGATAATAGGTGTGCCTATTTATGGTTTATGCTGGCCAAGGTCACTCACCAACTCTTTACAGTTTATGGTTTTACCTGTTGTTAGTTGTATAGATAATAGATGGATGGATGATTCTTCATCAAACCATCTTTCGATGTTATGTGAATTGCAAGCAGCCTGCAGTAGCTAGTAATATGTTGGACCCGAATTTTATAAATCCAAATTCTTTGTGAAAATACTGTGTTATTGCCTGGATCAGTAGATAGCACTCACATGCACAATCATTTCATACATAGCGTAAAATCATATCATTCATTAATTTAATACATCAGAGTTTACATAGACCACATCGGATCAAGGTTTACAATAAGACCGAACATGCCAAACTGATTACATTACAAAAGTAGCGAAAACTACAATAGAAGCAAAAAGGGGTAGAGTACATCTCTCCACAGACAAGCGACTGGGGAAACCCGTGTGCGTCCGATATTACCTGAAAACTCGGATATTATAGAATGCACGCAAGCACCGACGGAGTCAGCTAGATTGAGGCGAGATCTAGGCTAAAAGAACTAAACTACTCCTTTATCATCTCCTGGGCCTCCAACTTCTGGATCCTCGTAGTAGTCATAATCTCCAGGATTTTCTGCTTCTGAGGGTTTTGGGGGAAGGAGCGAGAATGAGCATAACTTACGTGATTTCGAGCCAACACACAACATGCAATAATATACATGCAAGACTTAACAAGGATGACTCATGTTCTTTTATTTGCTAAAGCAACATTTTAAATATCATAATTTCAAATTCCTATCACTTAGCATTTTAGCCAAATTTGCATTTTATTAAAGAGAGTAATTGTGCAATATTTATAACATCAGATGTTACCTTCACCTTATGCTTATTTGATTGGAGCGACCTCCATTTATTAACACAATTGAGTTCGAAAACCCAGGAAAAATCCAATCTCAGGGCTAGGTGAGCCCACCACATTTTTCATCCCACCACAAAAGATTTTTTTAAATAGAACTAACTCTAGTAAGTTCCCATGTCCACCATTGACCGTAGGCACGGTTGTTTAAACAGGTATCAGAGCCCGGTTAGTTCAATCTTGATCTTAACCGGTCACTGAACTTGGCGATGGATAGGTACTCCACAAAGCCGCATATCTTCGATGGGCACGACTATGCCTATTGGAAGAATCGTATGCGAATCTTCCTGTAACACCCTGACTATAAGGAAGTCAAGATGTCACCTACAATCACTAATCTTTAGACAATTTGCAACAATAAGTATTACTAAAATTGGCGTACCACAAGGATATACGTGAACAGGAAATCATCAACAGTTTAATCAACGGATTGAAAATAAACATTTCAGGGAGATTTGGTAAATACTGCCAAGTTGGCTTATTACAATTCAACACCAGGTATAAATCGAAGACAATACTAATTTCTCAAATGTTCTGGTTTATGGTAGTGAGTGCATCATGTTGTTCTACCCACCATGAAAACCGTTCTTCCTTGTCATTTACCTAAATAAAATAACAAAACAAGAATGAGCCAAAGACTCAGCAAGTACTTGAAAGTAACAGTCAACATCCAATGAACCATATATACTATCACATATTGAACATTTATTGGAAACAAATCTTATGAATGGATGAAATGAAATGATGCAGTGAAGGAATTGGACATATTGCAGCATATACCGGTATAGCGAGTGAAACACCCGTCGGTGTTCACTTAAAGTAACCGTATGAAGAACGTTTCATACGGCCGTCCAACGTGGCCCACATTGGAATGGTGGACTCACGTAACGTGGCCACATTGGAATGGTGGACTCACGTACCCATTCTGGAAATGATGAGATTTTCAAGTGCCCATACTGGAATTGATGGGTCTTACAAAAGTAATTTATGCATGTCATGATGTGAATCCATGGCAAGATTGAATAGTACTCATAAATGAAAAGATACACATGGCATTCATCTACAAATACGAACAAATATAATCATTCATTCACACATCACATAATGCATCAATCATAGTATACAAGTTACTTGCCTGCCGCCCTACGACGGGTTGGGAGGTAAATGAGATACCCCTCCACTCACCGCTTCACCGCCTACAATATAAAATAATAGAAATGAGGACAAACGAGCAAGACATTGCTACACGTGCCCTCCCACCATCTCTAACCAAACCAACCAAACAAAAGGTTCAATTTGATCCATTTACCCAAACATTCCAAATATCCCTAATCTGGCAGTTTTACTAGAAAATTCACCAATAAAAAACCGTAAGTCCAAAAGACCTGAAACCAGTTCTCATCTTTTCTTAACTTAACTGGCTACGAAACTCTAGTTGATGGTAAACTCTAATTCGGCCAAAACAGAGGTCTAACCATCCAATGAAAAAAATATAACTGCAGTCTGCCCAGAATTCAGAACAGCCTTAAAGAAAAGGCTCTAACTTTTAAACCACTGATCCAAATAAAGTGATCTTTATCAGCCTGGAAACATGGTGAAATTATATTCATAAACCTAGTTGGGTGGCCGACCTGGTTCTGACTCTAACTAGATCAAAACCTAGGTGCAACCGACTATACCCAGAATTTCTGACAGACAGAGCAGTGATCGGTTAAAAATTCATAACTCCTAAAACACTGGGTGGAATCTCATGATCTCGGTGCCAAAAGAAAGCTAACGAAACCAGGAACATATCTCTAGGAGAGGTCAACCCGAGATTCGGCCTCTAAAGGGTCGAAACTGGCCGCGCAAGGAGACGGATGCGTTCTGGAATCTCCAGGATAGAACCCGATTTAGATCTAATCCACCATTAATCAATAAAACCGAATCAAACTACCACTAAAAACCTTCGTTACCCTTGAAGAACCGTGGGACGATGATGATCTGCTGCCCGAAGATCCCCCTCTCTTCTCCTCCCTTCTTTCTCCAAAGAACAGCCACCCGAGGACGACGAACGACCGGTTACGCCGGCGGGAGAAGGAGATTGCGGAGGGAGTCTTGAGACACCGCGTCGGGGATCGCGGAGCTACCACCACGGGGAAGGCCGGCAAAGGAGGAGCAAAGGCGCAGGAGAGGGCAGGGAGGTGGCGGCCACAAGGGGAGGGAGAGGGAAGTGGGGAGGCGGCTAGGGTTGGGGTGCCTCCCCTCCCTTGGCCGCCCCCTGGGTGATCTCCCCTCTTGGGCCTCTGGGTGGCACCCACGGCCCAGTTGGCGAAGAAAAGCAAAACCCCCATTGAACCGAAAATTCGAGTTTGCATTTGTCTTTTACCCTCCGGCCGTTCTATTTACCGAATTCTATTAGGAGTATTACATTCTACCCATATGAGATTCGACCTCGAATCTAAACACGATCTTATTCAAAGAAAATCTGCATTGGAATTTATTAACGAAAAACACGTACCATAAGCGAGCAGTGCGGATACTTATCGCGCACGAGGTCTCTAGCGCTCAAGCGGCCTCTCTTCGAGACTAGAAAACCACCACCCAAAGACCCAAAACGACGCCTGACCTAACACTCAACCTGACCTTTCTAGGTACCCTCATCAGAAGAGGATCGAAGGTAAGACCATACTCAATGGTTAACGTCTTAAACTATGACTCGAATCTTGAATGGTTCAGCTGCCCACTCAGCACCAGAACACACCCGACGATGCGTGCATTTCACGCGCGTGTACCGAGACGGTCAAAACGAAATACCAACTTTCTAATTTCTGCAACTTTCGAAAAAGAAGAGAATCCAATTGAAAATAGAGAGTCCTCATCGCGTCCACTCAATGCTAACTCTCCACCAAAAGATTAAATTCCAAATTTGACAATTCATCTCAAAACAAATCCATTTTCTAAATAGGCAGTTTACAAATGAACACCACTACAACCAAAGGAGAAATTACTGGAACGCCCAAACCAAACACTGGTAGTTTGTCTGAATTGGAAAGAATCTACATGCCAACACAGCCTCAACTCAAATTGCAGAAAACGTCGGTCAACAATACCAAACTCAAACGAGAATCAAGAAAACATCTAATTATCCGATGAACATTTCTTTCCACAGTTTCTCTCTTCTAGGGATAAAATTTCTCTCGAACCTTGGAATTTGACTTCATCGCATACCACATGAGCTTAAACCTCTTTGTTAAATATCCTCAAATCATGCTCAAACTGAATTAAATCATCCACACCATTGTGAAGAGACTCTATGAAATCTACCGAATACTTTAGGTAATACAAAATCGATTTGATTAAAGGCATCCATAACACCACAATAGTAGGCACCACGCAATCACATTACCTTCAATTTTCAATAACAACAATTCAAGATCCTTAGCACGCACGAACATGTATTACATCAGAAGAGTTCTATCAATGACCATTCATTGCTCAGGAAACTCTATTATCCCACTTCCTCTACGCACAATCATCGTGTAACCAATGGTCTAGCATAACAATGCAAACCCAAATTTAACCTCCAAGATCTCTACCACAAATTTCAATTATAACATATAGGGAAATCAACGGATTGACTCTCCAACATTTTCCCCAATTCTAACATACTCACTCAATTGCATACTTAGAAATTTCTCACCTAATCTCGCATCATTATCCAATTGCGTTGCTCTATAGAAGTAATCAAGGTTTCCATACCTTCGATAATCCTCAACCTTTTAACATGAACTAAAGTTCTGGAATTTCTCTATACCATAGGTTCTACTCAATCGTAACACTATTCAGACTTACTTCGAAGCCAAACATTCCATGTGAATCAATATTTTTTTTCCTCAAGAGATACAGATCAAATCCATTTCACATTCTTCTACTCCTCCAATAACTTGATAGCGAAATATCACCGCTACCAAAACTTAACCACCACCAAATAGTTGCCAATAAACGCTTTGTAAAACCCTGCAACAAAACTTTTGGGTCTTTCTCAAAAGAAAGAGGCGAATAAGGACAAGCTTCGTCACACATAAAACGTTGCTCATCCCAACGAGCATGAACCCTAAAGAATATTCTGATAATGGGGATATTGGAAAACGAAAGCTGAGTTCACAGTTGAGGGCACACATCCCTCAAGAGAGAATAGCAAATAACATCCGATACGAAAGAAAAACATTGCGATTGAAACTCGACATCTCTTGAGCGGAAAGAGCAAGAAGTTTAGGAACGATTCAAATAATCACAAGTTACAAAACTTGACTCAAATTATCAAATACTCTACTGCACTCTTTCCTTTAACACATCATTTAGTTCTTGAATCTATAACACCTTTCCACATGAACAAAGTAAGTTCTTTAGTTTAACCCACGGAACTACTTAAGAACAAATAATTTTTTTTCAACACGCCAAATTTGTTTGAAACAGCTCATCTACTAATGAAACATGTAATCCAAATGACCTCATCCACAAAACAAGCATTTTCCTTTATAGGACTTCACGAAAAGCAAACAGATTCTCAACGAAAGCGACGAAAATTTCCTTTGATTGCAACCTCACTTTGCGAACTCAAACCAAGGAGCCTTTAGGACTAAATCACACGAAACTCTTAAGAAGCAATAGGATATCTGCATGCACCATTTTACTTAAAATAATTTCAGTTACCAGTATATTCACGAACTCCAAAAGGTCACGGAAACTAGACTTGAAGTATTCTCATTTAGGAGGGGAACAACCACAAGGAGGGAAAGCCAGCTTGGAAGAAGCCTCAATGGAACAAACCAAGGTTTGATGTTACCAAGCTGACGAAGGCCGCTCACCGGGTGCTTGCCGCTTTTGAGGATCAATCCTTAAGCGATGTGGACTCGGGAGCGAGGAGGACAAGGAGGAGGAGATCCCTCAAGACAAAAAGAAAGGAAAGGCCATTGACTTCACCGGCTTGTGCTTCATGGCCGACTCCGTTGACGACGACAACAATGAGGTACCTCCTTCCTATGATGTCCTTTCTGATAGATGTGAATGTATGTTTGAGCAACTGATGAGTCAGGATAAAGCTTTAGAATATGTCATGGCTAGGAACAATGATTTAGAGTCTCAAATAGGTAACTTGACCTTAGAACTTGAGAATGCTAAGAGTCTTGAATTTGATGAATGTTCATCATGCCGTGCTTTGGATTCAGAATTTGCTAAATTGCAATCTGCTCATAATATTGCTTTGCAACAACTTGAAAATGCTAGAACTGAACTTGTCGAGGTTAAATCTGCTCCATGTGAAAAATGCTTGGAATCTAGCAAATTGATTGTTTCTGGAGCTGTTGATTCTAGCCTTTGCAATTTCTGCATAGAACGCGAACATGAAGTCAAATATATCTTATAAGCAGTTAGAGCTAAATATATCAAGCTTAAGGACAGTATTGAGTCTTCAACATGTGCTTCATGTCCAGCTCTTAAACTTGAAACTGCTTTATATAATGAGAAATATGCTAGAGCCATTAAAGGTAAAACATATGAATCATGTGTTAATCTTAAAGATGAAAATGCTTATCTTAAGGATACCTTAGAAAAATTCTCTAAAGGTAAGAAATAATTAAACATGATTCTGGACAAGTCTAAAACTCCTTATAAGAAGCAAGGATTAGGATACAACTCTGTTCAAAATAATTCTAACCCAAAAGCTACTCAACTCTTGGAAAATGGGTTAATTGAATTCAAAACACAACCTGCAAAAACTATCTTTAAATCTGTAGCTATTGCCCAACCATCTGTTAAGTCTAAGGGTACTTCTCCCAGTGGTATTAAGTATCATTGCACTTATTGTAAAAAGAATGGGCATTTGATTGAGTTTTGTTGGCGTAGGTTGAAAAATGATAAGAAAAATTGTTGGCGTAGGTTGAAAAATGATAAGAAAAATTTTGTTAGAAATTCATCTCATCAACCTAGAGCTTTTACGAGACATGGTCATTTTCAAAGAATAAACCTGGTTTAGAATTTGTTTCACATACTAGTCATCATCATGTTCCTAGACAGGATACTTCTTTTGTTTGTGTGACCATTGCTCATGATAGAACTTCTGATAAAATGAAGAATAGCACTTCTGCTTTGCATACTACTCGCAGACGTGTGTCTCAGTACTGGGTTCCTAAGTCTTATTTAACTAACACCAGTATTGAGACACATCGTTCTTCTTTGCCTTGATTTTCAGGATTACCACGGAAAGAGGAAGGACACGTGGTTCGTCGACTCCGGCTGTTCACGTCACATGACCGGAGACTCAAGATGGTTCACCTCCTTCACGCAGTCGATAGGTGATGATTTCATCACTTTTGGAGATGATAAACATGGGCGGATTGAAGGAATCGGATCAATCAGGGTGAACGACAGTTTCATTCTCAAGGACGTTGCTCTTGTGGACAAGCTAAGGTTAAATTTGCTTTCTGTCTCTCAACTTCTTGATGATGGATATGAGACTAGATTTAAGAAAAATGCTTGTCGAGTGCTTGATTCAACTAGTGAGTTTGTGTTTGGAATTACTAGAGTTGCTAGGATTTTTGGAGCTGACTTTTCTGAATCTCTTGCGGTTCTCTCAAATGCTTGATTTTATCTTCATCTTGTGAGTTTTGGTTTTGGCACCGTCGTTTGGGGCACATTAGTTTTGATCATCTGACGCGAGTTAGCAACCTTGAGCTCGTGAGAGGTTTGCCCAAACTCAAAGCCGTCAAAAATGCTGTTTGTGTGCCCTGTAGGCATGGCAAGCAAGATGCCGCCTCACACCCTTCAGTGACTATGGTCATGACTGACGGACCGGGACAGTTTCTTCATATGGATACTGTTGGTCCTGCTAGGGTTCGCTCATTTGGTGAAAAATGGTACATTCTTGTCATAGTCGATGATTTTTCTAGATACACTTGGGTGTTCTTTCTTGCTTCGAAGGATGAAGCTTTTGATTATTATCACGATCTTGTTCTGCATTTGGCTTCTGAACTTCCGGGTGCCTTGAGAGCGATCCGCAGTGACAATGGCACGGAGTTCAAGAATACCTCATTTGCTTCTTTTTGTGCTGAGCGTGGAATTGAGCATCAGTTCTCTTCTCCACACGTCCCTCAATAAAATAGCGTTGTGAAAAGGAAGAACAGGACTCTGGTGAGATGGTTAGGACGATGCTTGATGAGTATAGCACACCGAGGAGATTTTGGGCCAAATCTGTTGCTACTGCTTGCCATATTGCTAATCGTATCTTTGTGAGACCTTCTTTGAGCAAGACTGCTTATGAGCTTCGATTTTGTAGAAAACCCTCTGTTTCGCACTTTTGAGTCTTTGGATCCAAGTGTTTTATTCTCAAGACAGGAAACCTAGATAAATTTGAGTCTAGAACTTTTGATGGTTTATTTCTGGGTTATCCTGCACATTCGAGGGGTTTTCAGATTTTTAATGCTGAAACTAACCTTGTTCAGGAGACATGCAATGTCACTTTTGATGAGACTAGATCTGAAGCTAGATCAGATATTTCAGGTGATACACATATGACAGAGAGCATATTTATAGAGGAAGTTGATGAAGTACTCGATGATGTTCTTCCACTGCTGCTGTTGACGCTCCTATTCCAGCACAAGACCCTGCTGTGACTACTTCGCCTTCAGACGAGGCTCCTGCTGCATCTTCATCATCAGCAATACCTGTGGAGGTCGAAGAGATGTTTTCCTCCCCGGGTGCACCACTTCACATTCAAAGGCAGCACCCTCCGGATCAGATAATAGGTAATCTCTATGAGCGAGTCACTCGCTCCAGGTATAATGATCCAAATCTCTACTCTCATTCTGCTTTTGTTGCTTCTTTTGAACCCCGCGATATATCACATACTTTATCAGATTCTAGCTGGGTTAATGCCATGCACGAGAAGTTAGAGAATTTTGAGAGGAATAAGGTTTGAAATCTAGTAGAACCTCCTAGTAGCCATAATGTTATAGGAACCCGCTGGGTCTTCAAAAATAAATAAAATGAGAATGGTTCTGTTATTAGAAACAAGGCTAGGTTGGTAGCTCAGGGTTTTAGCCAAGTTGAGGGATTAGATTTTGATGAGACCTTTGCTCCTGTTGCTAGACTAGAAGCCATTCGCATTCTGCTTGCATTTGCTGCATCTAAGGGCTTTAGATTATTTCAGATGGATGTTAAAAGTGTCTTTTTAAATGGTTTCATAGAGGAGGAAGTTTATGTTAGGCAACCCCCAGGCTTTGAGAATAATAAGTACCCAAATCATGTGTTCAAGCTATCCAAAGCCTTGTATGGTCTTAAGCAAGCCTCTAGAGCCTGGTATGATAGACTTAAGACCTTCCTGCTTAAGAATGATTTTGAGATGGGTAAGGTAGACAAGACTTTGTTCATTCTTAGGCGTGGTAATGACTTCCTGGTTGCCCAAATTTATGTTGATGATATTATCTTTGGTGGTTCTTCTCATGCACTTGTTTCCAGCTTTTCTGAGACTATGTCCAGGGAATTTGAGATGAGTATGATGGGAGAGCTCAATTACTTTTGGGGCTTCAAATCAAGCAATGCAAGGAAGGGATCTTCATCCATCAGACGAAGTACACTAAAGACTTGCTCAAACGTTTTGACATGGGTGACTGCAAACCAATCTCCACTCCCATGGCAACTTCGACTCTTTTAGACCCAGATGAGGAAGGAGAAGCCGTGGATCAACGCGAATACCGCAGCATGATCGGTTCTCTTCTGTGCCTGACGGCCATGAGACCAGACATCCACTTCACGGTCTAGCTCTGTGCGAGGTTTCAGGCGTCTCTGAGGACTTCCCATCGCCAAGACGTTAAGCGCATATTCAGGTATTTACACTCTACCCTTCTGTATGGTATTTGGTATTCCTATTCGTCATCTTTGTCCATTCGGGGGTTTTTAGATTCCGATTTTGCGGGCTGTCGGTTAGATAGGAAGAGTACCTCAGGCACCTGTCACTTCATAGGCACTTCTTTTGTATCTTGGTCTTCTAGGAAGCAGTCCTCTGTTGCACAATCCACTGCTGAAGTAGAATATGTAGCTGCTACTAATTGCTGTAGTCAAATTTTGTGGATGGTAACCACTCTTAAGGATTATGGGTTAAATTTTGCTAGTGTTCCTATTTTCTGTGATAACACTTCTGCGATTAACATTGCTAAAAATCATGTGCAACACTCTAGGACCAAGCACATAGATATTCGCTATCACTTCCTTAGAGATCATGTCGAAAAAGGTGATATTGTGCTACACTTTGTGGAGTCCGAGGCTCAACTGGCTGATATCCTCACCAAGCCTTTAGACCCAACTAGGTTTGCCACCTTGAGAAGCGAGTCAGGGGTAATTTATCCCTATGGGTTGGTTTGAGGGGGAGTTCGATCTTTTCTGATCTTATCTTGTTCTTTTGATCTTCTCTTGTTCTTTTTCTGAACTTATTGATCTTTTTGAACTTTTTATGTTTTTAGGCTTTTATTGCATCTCATTGCATCATAGTGCATTCATATGAAAAATCCAACATGTGGTATGAAAAATCCAACAAGTTGTATCCAAAAAGATGTATTGTAATATAAGTTTTTCTGCTTATCTTTTGAAATTGATGAAGCTTTGCCTATTACCCTTTGGAGCTTTAGTATTTCAATTCTTGCTCAATGTCATGTCTAGTTCTTTGACTTGCTAGAATTATCATGCTTTCACATATCTGAGATAAGTCTTTCTTTGTATGAGCTAGAACTCTAAAACAACTCGAACTAAAAAGTACAATTTGTGGATGTTTTAGCTAGTTGCGCAATTAGTGCTCCTTTTGTGACATTGGCCCTGTCAGAATTGTTTTGTTAGCTCTTGAATCTAAAATTGACCATTACTTGAGCTACTTGTGTTCTTGAGATTCTAAAACTGCTCTTGTGAAATATGAAAAATCAAGATTGTCTTATGCTTAAATTGTGCCAAACTACTCTTACGAGACTGCTTGTCAAAGACATGAACTTGGAGATAGTTTGATGATCCAGACGATCTCATGGGGACTGCTTGTCACAAATGATATGAACCTCAAGATTTATCGCCCTGGTAGAAGCTTAGGAAGAGTTTGTGGATGGCTCCTAGTCCAGGATCTTCTTCACTAAGATATACCTTTAATCAACTTCTGTTCAAAGCTTACGATGAGTTTGTGGATGGCTCCTAATCCAGGATCTTGTCACTAAGTTAGAACATTAGTCAACTTCAATATTCAATGCAAATGAGAAAACTGTTGAAAAATAGGCGTTTGAGAAATTTGAGCAAAATAATTCAATACAGGACCTGATTGACTCTTAATGTGGTCTTTGTTAGATTTTTGATCTCACTTTGATATTTTGTCTGGCCAGTTTTACTTTAGGATCCCTGTTGATGAACTTGCTGAATTTGAAGCTTTGCTTAAATTGATCAAATCTATTGCTTTATTTTTGAGCCTTCGTGCTTAGCTTTGATATATATGTCTTATCATGATCTTGCTAGCGCTGTTAAGCTTGATATGTTGTTTGTGCAATATTAGAGATGCTAGCTTGTTATTTTGGGGGTAATATCCAAAGCTTCTTGTAATAAAAAAGAAATTAAAAAAAATACAAAAAGGAAGCCACTCCATTGCACTTCATGCATACTCCTTCTTATGCTCCTTTTTTCATTCTGCATTTGTTATCTTTGGGTGAGAGGAAGACGTGATTCCTTGATGACTCCATTGTCAAAGGGGGAGAAGATATTTCAAAGTTGGGGGAGAAAATATATCATTATTGTACAAAGGGGGAGAAGATATATTAAAATGATAAAAGGGGGAGCAATTGGAGAATTTGAAATTTTCTGAAATCTGAGGATTATTGTGAGGGGGAGTTTTTGAATTGCATTCTTATTGTCCTATTGACTTTTATGAACTTACATTGCATTTATTTATCCTCACAATGATCATAGGTTAATTGAACAATTGTTCTTTCATATAGACCTTAAGTGAGATTTTTGACTCTTTTCTGGAAATCAAAGTTTTTATGCTTTCTTTTGCCTTATCTCACTTGCCTATGCTATTCTGATGCTAGCTTGGTTATTTCCATTGCTTTCTCTTGCTTATGGACCAAGATGTGCCTTTGTACGAAAACGAAAGTATTTTACTTTTCAAACCTCCAAATTACATTTTCTGGATTATTGCCAATGTGTTCATCAAGGGGGAGATTGTGGATATCATAGGGATATACTCCAGATCTTAGGATGATGTGACAATTGGCAATGGCATTTACGGTTTGTCGTTTCACGTGTTTTCGGCAAAGTTCAGTTCTGTCAGGAGTCAACCGGTCTGACCGACCGGCCAGGGCGGCGGTCAGACCGGTCCCAAATCGGTCCGACCGGCCATAAGCGGCGGTCGGACCGGCCAACTTCAAAAGTGGTGAATTGAGCTGAGCCAAAAATAGAGGTAGGTTTTTGGAGTCTCCAGTCAAAAGTTCTATTGGTTTTAAAATTCCAGTAGGTTTCGGAATTTTAAGGGTTGAAATCAGCTAAGTCCCAGCTGGCGGTCTGACCGGCCCTGGGGGCGGTCTGACCGGTTTTCACTTTGTTCGTCGCCCGTTGTGGCGGCGTTGTTCAGTTGTTAGGTCAAAGTCATGAGTTTCAGGGTATATATTTTGCATGATGCATGTTTTGACTAACATGGGTCAAGTTGTGAAGAACTTATTCCCAAATTCGGTTTACTTGTCTGTTGTTGTGCAGGTTGCTTGGTGATCAACGACGGTCAACGGCGAGGATGATCGGGATTAGGCTTGGAGAGCTGAGGTCCAGAATGATCGACGATGACGGGTGAGGTCAATGAACTCAAGCGTGACGCAAGATGGACAAGGGTGTTCTTTTAGCTAATCCGAGGCGCAAGATGGCGCAAGGTGTGGCTAGTTAGTTCAAAGGGAGATAAAGACGGCGCATTAAAATACGTGCGTAAGTGTCCCGTTTGTTTTGGACCTTAACGGGAGCCCAATAGGATCAAACTTCCAGAAGGTCTAAGCCTCCACTATAAATAGGAGAGGGTGGTGGCTGCACCACCTTTTTGTCTCTTTTGCTATTTTGAAAACCCTAATTTTCTTTGGGAGAGCTTTTGTGAAGGCTAGGGTTCTTGATGTTTTGATGTGATTTTCGTGCTCTTGGATTGAGCATTGTCCTCCATTGATGGAGTAGCTGTAAGCCCAGATCATATCAATCAATCAAAGGAAAGTTTGATCAATGTTTTGTCTCATTGCGTTCTTTCTCTCTATTTGATGATTTTGGGTTTTTCTTTGATCCGCGAGTTTTTGGTTGAATTCTTCACGTGATCTAGCTTGTTGTGACGTGTGGGAACCTTTCTAGGATCATCTTGATCATCAATCACCCACGAGCAAGATCTTGGATCAAGTTTTCGTTTTGACCCGGTTTTGAACCCTTCTTCAATCAAATCGAAAAGGATCGCTATTCTTCCAAGAATTATCATAAACTTCGATTGGAATAGGTCCCTGATATCATAAAGAAGGTGTGTTCCAAATTTCATCAAGTTTGGATTATTAGATCAAAATTTTCATCTATTTGCATCTTCGTCATCGAGTTTTCGATCTGTTCTGGAGGCTGGCGGTCAGACCGTCCGTGGCCACCCATCAGACCGACCGAAAATCGGTCCGACCGCCCAAGGCCAGCGGTCCGACCGGCAGCGCACTGATGTGCTTTAATCTTTGTTGTTTTTGTCGTTTTGCTTAGGGGTTTATATTGGATTCAATATTAGTCTTCCGCTGTACTGATATACTGATCTTCATAGCTTCCATAGCTACTGGAGTAAAATTTGTGTTGAATCCATTATTTGTGAAAAAGTGAGTGTGCTCCTATTCACCCTCCCTAGTCGCCTTTTCGGTCCAACAAGTTGCCTACGGTTGTTTAAACAGTTTAGACTCTGCAGAGGTTGTACACTGCACACAAAAGAGATAATCATACTCGTTACCCCACATGATTCTGTAGTCATGTAGTTGAGCGATCGTCACAGTAACCTTTCAAAGTATCTTGCCTCTTCCGTCATCTCACCCAGATGGGTTGCCCCCATTTGCGGTGGGTCACATAAGTTGTACGGGATGTTTATCATCACGACTTGCGTAGTTGGTAATTTCACCCTTCCTTGGTGTCCCATTCAAGTTGGATCGTATCCACTACTTGCACTGCCTTATTCGGCCACCAGTGAGATGATTTTCACGGTCCAATAAATTTACTAAGCCAAGTTGCACTTTGCAGACTTGTGGTTGTACTTGTTTTACACGGAAGGTCATGACAATATTAAGTCCTTAGGGTTATCTGGGCGGTTCGTTCCACATACCATCCATAAACCAACATTCCTTAGGCTACATTAGCACCCACCATCATACCATCTATCGTACCATCCGCCCAGATAGTAACAACAAGTTATTAGGGTTTTTGAGGAGCAAAAGACTTTAACTCAACCATCTCAGTCATTTACCCACAATGACTGCCCAAAACTACTTCATGTTTAAAGGATGATGATTAGGACATTTAATGTCCCGGTACTTAAGCAAGACTAGCATGCCGCTTAAGTACAACTTATAACTAGTAATTACCATATAGTTACTAGGGTGACATGGAATAATGAATTCAATTGTCAAAGGATGGCATAATAATTAATTAATTAATTAACAAATGGGTATTTAACTACCTTAAGCTTTAACATACATTTGCTTAAAAGAATTAAAGCATGCAATTTTGGTAATTTAAATGAATATAATTTACATAAAATGTAGGATCAGAATGATTAAAATATTGACTCACCTGGATTAAAGGTAAGAGAGTCTTGATAATCTTGAGCTTGATCAAGTTGCAGATTTCCCGCTTCTGCGAACCCTAATAGGACGAACATACCGGAAAAATGAACAATAAGCAAAAGAGAACAAATAAATACACAAGAAAATTAAATGATCTATAAATTAAACAAGACCAGTTCCATTAGAAGGATCTTGATTTTACAAAATTTTAGAAACAAGTTTCACTTGAATCGGAGTTATAACGGAGGAGAATAGAGCTTCTGAAGTTTGAATTTTACAAGAAATGATAGAAATTCAGAAAATGCACTACTCTGAAAACACTGTTCGGGCATTTTTACCACAATACCATTGAGGGCATGACATTGTGGGCCCCATCTGGAAGAGAGACATGGAGAGAGAGAAGAGGGGAGCCAGGGGAGGGCTCGGTGAGCGGAGGCGAGCGGCGGCCGGCAAGCGGGAGGAATGGGGCCCCACGAAGGTGGTGGCCCTACTGGAGGCGGTGGCGGCGCCAAAAGTGCACGGCGGCGACGACAGGGGCTCCAATGGCGGCAACGGCGCACGGCCTCATGGAGGCGCGGACAAACCGATGGCGCTGGGATGGACATGGCATGCGCACGGGCTGCGCCTGGGGGTAGGGAGGCCGGCGGTCGGGTCAGGGAGGCATGGGGGTGGCTGTGGTGGTGGGGCGGTGGTGACCGGCAATGGGGGAGAAGGGGCCATGGCGGCGGCGCGTCTCAGTGGCGGGGAAGGCGAGTGGAGGTAGGGGACGAGTTCCTTGGCGCCGGGGGCACCTCGTGACGGCGTTGGTTGGGGCAGCGGCTCACCGGCGGCACGGCTGAAATGGGAGCTCCAGCTCCTGTTCTGCTTCCAGGAAGAAGAAGGTGAGGAGTAGAATGGTGGGGAGGGGGATGAAGGAGGTGTGGGGGAGCTTTTCTTATAGCCGGAGGAGAGGGAGGGGTGTGCGTTCCCGAGGCGGCCGCATGGCGACGGCAGAGCGACAGGACGGGGGTGGCTCGACGCGACGACTTGGGAGACCAGGCGAGTGGGAGCGCAGGCGCGCGTCGCTGGCGTAGCAGCGTTGATGAGCGGCCGAGAGGAGCATCTTGTCGACGGGGCGGCGAAGACTTGGCGCCCTAGGCGGTGGTGGCACCCCAAGGCTCTGGGCGGCGAGGATGGCATGGCGTCGTGGCGTGGCGTGGCTGAGGGGACAAGGTGAGGAGAAGGGTACCGAGGTCGCAGGCAGTAGGGGAGCAGGCGGGAGTAGGTGGCGGCGCAGAGACGCAGGCGGAGCACGAGGCAGCGTCAGGGAGTAGGAGGCGGCAGAGCGCACGAGATGGCGCAGGTGGCGCTCGTGCTTGCGGCCAGGTAAGAAAGAAGAAGGCAGGGGGAGGAAGGGAGCCGAGCTAGGGAGGAAATGGACTGGGCCAGGGAGGAAATGGACCGGGGAGGAGTTGGGGCAAGAGGCCGGAGGAAGAAATGGGCCGGGTGGGCCAAGAAGGAAAGAGGGCCGGCCCAAGAAAAGAAAACGGGCTGAGCCCAAGGAAAAGGAGGAGAGGCAAAAAGAATAGGGCCTAAAATTGAAAAGGAGAATTCAAACTTAAATTTTGTATTCGGGAATTTGAAGGAGATTTAAAACACAAACCTGAGTTTAGCTAGAAGCTAGAGAATACATACATTTTGAAAACAAAAAACTAAATAGTAAATACTATTCACGTTCGAAAACGAGGACATTACATAATGCTTATGCCCGGCCGACCATCTTTTGATGTTCCGTGAATTGCAAGCAACCTGCAGTAGCTAGTAATGCTTATACCCAATTGACGGCCGTGAAGTGTCAAATTTTGTGACCGTAAGTATCTTTGATTCGCCGTATTGTTCTCAATTCGTATTAACTATAGTAAATTTGGTATTTATCGATACCGAATCGAAATAAAGTGATATTTACCGATACCAAAATATATTTTAAATAATACTGTATTTACCGAACCATATATACCGAAAAAACCAAATAAACACACCCAATTCTCACACCCAATTCTCTCCATCGTACGGGAGTTCTTCACTTCTTTGTGATTTGGTTTGACTTAGTGTGCTTGGCCTCTTTTCGCTATCCTTCCCCTCATCGTTTTTCTTTGGCAAGCAGCAGAGGGGAGAGAGAGAGA
Organism: Hsuehochloa calcarea; assembly: GCA_036346395.1. Lineage (NCBI taxonomy): Eukaryota > Viridiplantae > Streptophyta > Magnoliopsida > Poales > Poaceae > Hsuehochloa > Hsuehochloa calcarea. The sequence continues at coordinate 23,614,150 of CM070613.1, forward strand.
GAGAGAGACGGACCCGTTAAGTTCCGTGTGAAGCTCCGAAAGTCCGACCGGATTACCCCGGTCTCCCCTCTCCCGGAGACCCTAATACCGTATCATTCATCGCCAGCTTGCGGCCGCCGCCGCCGCTGTAGGAGACGTCCAAGGCTAGGGTTTGATCCCCACGGGGCTATTCCGCGGGGCGGCGCAAGGAAGTGAAAAGCACTTAAACACGAGTCTTGGAAGGGCGATTAGGTGCGTGTCCTCCTCTTTAAGCATCGTGAATTTATGCGCGTTTGTTTGCTTGCGAGTTGTGAGTGTCAAGGTGGATTGGGAAATTGTTTTGTTTCTCGTCATCTTTTCCTCTGCATTGATGGGCTACGAATGTGCGTATGTGTAATGTGACGAACTCTTGTTAGGGTCTTGTGGTGATCTGGTGCGAAATTAGTGCTGGTTACGGAAGATTCAGATTGTCACTGACGGTGAATCATCGAAAAGTTTTTTTTGGTTAATTTGATTTGGTGAATTGAATTCAGATTTGTGGTTCTAGGAGCAGATTAGAGCTGAGCTCCTGTGCTGAAGGTATAGAAAACTATTAATTCATTGGCTTGAGGTTACAGGGTTACTACAATTTGGAAACTTATTCAAATTGGATCAACTGCTCTATGTCCTGTTTATTTTTCAAATTGACCCAAGTTTACATCACGTTTTCAAGCACTTTACAGAGCCACGGAACTGAAGTCAGTATTTTGGGATCTTTAGTGTTTCTTGGACTCATTACTTCGATAATGGACGTAGTTCGTTAAGCATTAGGAATTTAGTATGCTAAACAGCCGTGTATACTTTTTTTTTTATTTACAAAATAGATCTTGGCTGTATTTGTTTTAGCTTATTTATCATATCAGCATCAGTGATTTCAATAAGAATGAAGGATTGCACAGCAGAGTGTTAACTCTGTTGTGCAGGAGGGGATAATTTATCCAACTGCATAGAGGCTAGAGGTGGACACTGAGACAGCTTCCATTATTTTTCATGTGAGCCTACACTTAGTTTTTTTTTGATAGAGTCACTAATTCTGATTTAAGGTGTAGCAAAGCATAACTAAAAAGAACTTCTCAATTATATGGGGTCATTTCGTAAAAATCATAAAAGGTACTGTGTATCAAGTGATAGCGGAACTATATACATTGTGAGCCCCTTTTCTAAATGTGCTTCTTGTTTTTGTATGGTTCATTTTGTGAACCATAAAAAGCTAGACTGAAAATAGTTTAGGCAGCTCGATAAGGTGACAAAATTCTATGTAAAGAATGAAGGATAGCCATTAGCTACCACCTTAATATAATTACACCTTTTGAACCATCAAAATGACTGACACATGTTATCTACTTTAATCAGGTCATGTACTGATGTGTGACAGCTTGAGATTTATCTGTTACTTCGCTTCTAGGATCAGACTGATAGCAGCTACATCATACTGAAGTGAAACAGCTTGTTTTGTTTTCTGTTGGTGATATATGTCGTGTTGCTTGACATGTTGGTACACTGAGAGCTTGAAGCAAGATAAGCAGGCCTTTGGTAAATCTTGGTGAACACTCATGGGAAATCAGCAAATGCTGACCTAACTAAGACAACCTGAGACATCCTGCTAGATCTCTGCCAGGAATTATGAGAATGAAGTTTCCAAAACGTTATGCCATAGTGCTACTGACATTTATCTGCACTAATGTATGTTACATAGAGCGGGTGGGCTTCTCAATTGCTTACACTGTAGCAGCTGACGCCACTGGCACAAACCAAGCAAACAAGGGCATGATACTATCCATGTTCTACTATGGTTATGTTCTATCACAGATTCCAGGTGGATGGGCAGCACAGAGGCTGGGAGGTAGACTTGTCCTGCTACTGTCATTTGTGTTGTGGTCTTTGATATGTGCCTTCGTTCCACTAGACCCAAACAGAGTAATTTTGCTTGTCCTTTCTCGCCTCTTTGTGGGTGTTGCACAAGGTTTAATATTTCCGTCCATTCACACTGTTCTGGCGCAATGGGTGCCACCGCAGGAGCGCTCTCGCTCGGTGTCCCTAACTACCTCGGGAATGTACCTAGGTGCGGCCTGTGGCATGCTTCTGCTACCAAGTCTGGTGAAGCACATGGGACCCCAGTCAGTTTTCTCTGTTGAAGCAATGTTGGGTGTAGCGTGGCTTTTGATATGGTTCAAATTTGCCACTGATCCACCTCGCACTGATCTTCCAAAGGTGGTATCCAAAGATAAGATGAAGGCACAAGCCGGAGGAGTTGTTGCACCTTGCACTGTGAAGATTCCATGGGGAAGGATACTTTTTAGCTTGCCAATTTGGGCAATTGTTGTGAACAACTTCACCTTCCACTATGCATTGTATGTTCTTATGAACTGGCTGCCGACGTACTTCAAATTAGGACTTCAGCTTAGCCTTCAGGATATGGGGTCCTCAAAGATGCTTCCTTATTTGAACATGTTTATATTCTCCAACATCGGAGGGTTCTTGCCGATCACTTGATTACAAGAAGGATCTTATCTGTTACCAGGACAAGGAAACTTCTGAACACTGTTGGGTTTGTTGTCTCAGCTATTGCCCTCGTGGCCCTTCCATTATTCAGAACACCTTCAGGGGCAATATTCTGCTCATCAATATCTCTTGGTTTCCTGGCTCTAGGAAGGGCAGGGTTCGCTGTAAATCATATGGATGTGGCTCCAAAGTTTGCTGGGATAGTGATGGGGATCTCAAACACAGCTGGGACGTTGGCTGGAATAATTGGTGTTGGTCTAACAGGAAGAATTTTGGAGGCAGCAAAGGCGTCTAACATGGACCTGACAAGCTCAGAAAGCTGGAGAACAGTATTCTTTGTGCCAGGATACCTTTGTTTTTTCAGCTCCTTCATTTTCTTGATTTTCTCAACCGGTGAAAAGATCATTGAATAACCAGGTGATTATTTTTTTGTTGGTTACTTATTTACGATGGGGGGAGGTATAAATACAGGAAATTTCATATGTATCGGGTAGTTTTTCAACTTTTGGACTATCTGGATTACCTGCCCGTACATTTCAAGCAAAATGTAAAATTGTTCATTCATCAGAACAAATAGTGTAGTGGAAATAGAACTGATTCATGATCATTTTGTTCAGACTGATTTGATTATCTTTATAGATGAATGTTGTATATACTTGCATCATAATGCTCTGAAGTTCATCGAAATGTGCACTGTATCAAGCTATATAAGCCAAACTGAAACTTAACACTGTATTATAGTCCCATCAATATATTTCATACACAGGACCTCCTCGCATCTCTCACTAATGTACAATCACAAACCACATGAACAAACTGAAAAAAAATGAAACCCCATAGATGCCATTTCAATCTACAAATCACTCTGGCATCCGTTGACCACAGCACACGACAAGATTACATGTCACCATATATGTGTATATATGGTTGTGACTGCTGCAAGACACTTAACACATTTGTATAAGACGTCCGTTCTACAGACGTCAAAGCACAGACTTAACTACCTATTCATCGTACAAATCCGTATTGTAATTGCACACTTTTTTTAATATCAAATTAACTTAAGAAGCAGCTGGAGCTCGCAGGTGCAGGCATGTGACTCATCACTTGGTCGCCAGTGCTGCGAACCTGGGCTCCTTGGCCTGGAACTTCTGCTTGACGTACACCTCCATGTAGTCGCCGAACAAGAAGCTCGGGTAGTCGGCGGTGGCGGCGGGGTCGCCGGAGCAATGGTGGCCATGCGCGCCGGGTTGTAGAAGGAGGCGATGGAGCGGCGGTTGCCGTCGCGGGTGGCCAGGATGCGGTGCCACGCGCTCTTGTACCGGCCGTTGCTCAGCACCTGTCATGCATTATAATTTCACATCTTGATAATTCAAAGGTCTTGGCATTTGCCAACTCAGAAGGGCACCAAATCTTGAGATGATTTCTTCTGTTGATTTGTTAAAGAAGCAGTAGCGTCTCCTGAGCACTAAGCAAGCACTTAAGCTGATTACTTTACGTTAACCTACTAATCAAGTGCAAGTTAATTAACGCGAGCTCCACAAGTCCACCATTGTATCATATATAATAGTTAGCATGCATATCCCGAAGAGGTAATGTGGCTCACCTCGATCTGGTCGCCGGTGTTGACGACGATGGCGTTCTCGAGCGGCTGGACGTCGACCCAGCGGCCGTCGCGGAGCACCTGCAGGCCGCCGACGCGGTCGTCCTGGAACAGCAGGATGAGCCCGCCGGCGTCCGTGTGGGCGCGCAGCCCGTCCACCAGCTCCGGCCGCGGGCACGGCGGGTAGTGGCTCACCTTGGTGCCGTAGAAGGGCTCGAAGTCGCCGTCGTTGGTGAAGGCCCTCTTGATGTGCCCCTCCTCCAGCCCCAGCAGCTCCTCCATCACGCCCAGCGTCTTCTCCGCCAGCTTCTTCAGCTCCCTCCTGTACTCCATCATCGTCTCCCTGCAAGTGCACAGCATCGGTGATCATTAGACGCCTCTCAAGGACATTACGAAGAATGCGATAATCTATGTTCCTGTACTCCATCATCGTCTCCCTCCTGTGTATGCTCGCACTTACTTGAAGGTGGGAGGGTTGGAGGGCCCGGGAAGGTCGTCCTGGAGGGTGAAGACATCCTCCCAATCCATGTCTTCGATCCTCCTCGCGGCGACGCCCTCGGCTTCGTCGTCCACCAGCTTGGCGAGGGCCTTGACCGCGGGGTTGGATTCTTTGAACCCCTCTTCGCGCAGCTTGTAGCAGTCGCTGCACACCTTCTTCACCCTCTCCAGCAGCTCATCAGGGATGCCAGTGTTCACCAGCTGCACCACAACAGTAATTCTCTCACCAGTGTTTCCCTACAATATCTTGGAAGAATGGCGCCATCCACGGTGAGCATTTCTTGAACAGGTTTTGCATATGCTTACCTGGAAGAACCCCCACTCAAACCCGGCGGCGATCTCCGCCAGGGTGGCTGCCCTCTCATCGCCGTCGAGCTTGGAGAAGTCGATGACCGGGATCACCATTGCTGCAAATGATTCTTGAAGTGCCCCTCGGTGGATTAATTAGCTATCAACAATGGCTGGAACTTGGAAGGTAGAATCGAAGAAGAGATGGTATGAAAGTTATATGGCATAGGGGGGGTGTGAGGCCTGCACCTTTTATAACTGCACAAGTTAGGTGTCAAATGTTTGTTTATTGATGATATCCCTGTGGAAAATTAAAGCTAGCTCCAATTGAGGGAGTTTGAATTGGTTTGCAAGTATGAGGCATCATTCTGGCCGGTGTTTACTTTGGTTGTTGTGATGCATTAGTTTATGTGTGATCGATGGAGAGTTTGGGATTAAACAATGTGTATAGGGTCAATGCAGGGGGAGATCAGGTAGCTCAATTATAGGGGGCTAGCTAGCTCGAGGTGTAGGACGGTTAGCTCGTGCAAACCAACTTCGATTAATTTCCTACTTCATTTTCGATCGGTCTCTCCATTGATAAATATAGCCTTTGTACAAGCTGAGGTACAAAGGGGAACTACAAAATGAAGGCCATGCTGTAGCAAGTTTTTAGTTTCATAAATAGGTGCGGAAGGAAGGCCAAGGTAGTGTTTGGTCAGAGGATACGGTGAATATCTTGATACGGAAAGGTAAACTGCGAAACAAATGGGGATAAAAATGCGTGCTTACTACTGAGGTATTGATAATATACATCCAGGTAAGTTTCATGCACTAATCGACTCATGCGCAAGATTAAAACTCTTGAGCATTTGAAACCAGTCCTTTAAAAGCTTGTTTGGATACATTGTGATCCGACTCAATTTCTTCGGATTGACTCAGAATTTAAACTAAAATATCTTTCAATCCGAAAGGATTGGTTCTAATCCCCCTCTATCCAAACAAGCCCTAAAGAGTTGAGACTCGAAGAGGGTATGACATGCATGGATTTGACAATAGGCAAGGCATGGCTTACACAACTACAATAGGTTTACGCCGAGTTCCATTCCTACGATCAACCAGTTTACCCGAAAAGAATACAGCGCTTGACCATGGATGCGCCATGTGACGGCAGCTGCTAACTACCTTAAAAACTGTAATCTTTTACACCCCCTTATCTCTACCGCCCCTGCCATCTTGATGTAGTTGACCTTGTGCAGACAGGTTTGCCTTCCAAGTCCTCCTACCTACACGAGTACACTACACTGCACACACACACACACGATCTGTCTGCTCCTTGATTTCATCCGTTCATTCCTTTTGCCGTTGGGATTATTGTCTTTTGGCAGTTACACGCATCCATGCATGTCTGCTGTGTGTTTTTACGTCAGCTTTTCCGATTATCCTGGCAGATAGCTAGGCTAGCCGACACATCGACACATGCAAATATGTTGTTGAGTTGCCGGCCAATCGACCATATATAGATTTTTTTTTGCCCCCTCCAAAAGAGAGTTTATTGTTAAATTACCTTTGTTTGATCCTTGATTGTTTCAACTTTTAGCTTAAGTTTTTGGGTGAGATGAAAGGTGCGTAAAATTCCCTCGCAAAGAAAAAAGTGCATAAAGTTCAATAGCTAGCTTAGATCTCATGTTTTCTCTCAAAAAAAAAAAACTTAGACGTACTTCATTTAAGTTGACATGAAGTCTAAATTTTGCTGACTTTTTCCAAAGGAAATAGTAAGTTGACGGGGTAAATCAGGGGCGGAGCTTCATGCATCCAACATGGGCTGTGGCCCTTTCTTCGTTTTGACATCTCTATATGCATAGTTATTCATAAGTTAATAGCTTATACTACGTATTAGGCTAAAAAATCAGTAGTTTTGCCCTCACTTATCAATTCCATTCTAGTACTACCAGGAATGACTGGAACATGCCATACTAGCACCCAAACAGGCACACTGTTGCCTCAATCCCGCACCGGCCTCAGTACCGGTCATTCCGGTACTAGGCAAAATTGAAGTGACCACTCCTTTAAATTAGCTTGGAAGGACTAGTCTAATACTACTTATTCGGTAAGTGAAATTATGGTAGACTATGGTAAAATGTATAAAGTTATGAACTCATATTGTATTATTTAACTACGTACAACTTTTGTAGTTATGAGTATTTGAACTATATGTCATTTTTTCTATATATGATTATGTATTTGAAATGAGATTCTAAGTGAAATTATATGTGCATATAATTACACATATATTTATAAATAAATAAATATTATTATATTAAAATCCGGAACGGTGCACTGGAATAGACCAGTACCAACGTATTACATACAAAGAGGCAAACTGGAATGGAATCCCCCCTAGTCCACCATTTTTAAGTTTAAAGCTTAATTTTCCTACATTGATGTTTCATCTTTATAAACATCCCCTCTTGATTTTTGGTCAAACTACGCCACTAGAGTAACTCCTCGAAAACTTTTTTTTGTTGTTGTTGTTGTAACAGCGAAATCAAAATATTTATATAATTGGTAAATATTCATATGACTAACTAGATTCCATATCGCGGCATAGCAAATCAACCACCAATCGGCCTTCCCACAAATACGGTAGATTTATAAATTCAATCCAGGTAAGTTATTGTCTGTTTAAAATTGGGGCTCGATCGTCCAGTCGTCAACTGTGGTACGATTGGTCCAAGGAGATGGTACGATGGATGAACATTTCTGCGTTCGTCAGATGTACCCCGGACAAAGTACAAATAGCAAATAAGGACGCATTTCTGTCCATAGATTGATTGGCCTTCGCCGGTTAGCTAATTATGCTATTAACGCCTATAAATGATCGATCATGCTTGAACCCATTGCCGACTTCAACCAGTTGACTTGCTTCGATTAACATATTGTGTTCCACAGCCTGCAAATTTATTTATTTTCATTTCCTTCCATTCGGCAGAAATAGATTTAATTGCTGTTTTAACAGGTGGAACTGGAACATGTTTTGTTTTGTTTTTTTTTGTTTATATATATCTTCATTGAAGCTAAGAGGAATTGACATGGTTTCATGTATGACTAATAAAATCCCTCGATCTTAGCCGTGTATCTCTCGGAGCACGGCACTTAGCCCAGTCGATCTTGTGGTGAGCAAGGCTTGCCAACATATTTATCTTTTGGGATGGAGAAAGGAAAATTGTAGGTAGAATTGGTAAAACACTAAATTGCACAAATCATAAGGCAACTCATTCAATGGGCGGTTGCAAATAATCAGACCACTAATTTTTTGGTCTTTTCTTTTTATGAGAGCATCGAAACCTTATTTTTAATGTAATTTTATCGAATTCAAGGATTTGGATCTGATTTTTAAGCGATAACAAAATTCGTCTAATTAATATGACCCACATAAAGTAGTTTGTTCAAACATATATATAGAGAGCCCGGCTTGAAACAGGTAAATTTCGTAGGAATTTCATAGGAATCACTATCTTCCGTTCCAAACGGACATCAAATCATTCATGTTCCGTATTAGACAGCTTAATTAAACCCCTCCTTGCCCATTCTAATTCTAGCAAAGGATGCTGCCAATGTAAGTTTTTTGTCCGGGATATGGGTGGCAGTGCTTAGCGGCATCTCGGACTTTGATTAATTACTTCATCCATTCATGGATTATTATTATTTTTTTCTCTTGGCTTCTGATCCAACCACGTAAATGGCGAGCACGTCACGCTCTTGATAGTAACCAATATAAGTCTCTATCTCCAATTCTCCATACATGCATGCATTTGGCTGTTCCTTCTTCTGTTTCTTCTTTAATCATTTACTTTGTTCCATTGATGCGTCACCCCCGGCCTCTCTCTCAAGATAAAAACCATTAAAACTCCAGCTCACTAATAGCGTACTATTGCCTTCGGTCACAAAAAAAAGTGATGTTTTAGACAATTGTATGATCTTCAAAACATAACTTCGACTAGGGGTGAGCATTCGGTTTATATACGGTATATTCGGTTTGGTTTATTTGGTAAAAAAATATTTCGGTTTTGGAAGGTGGCTACCGAATTAACCAGTGTAAAATAAAAAACAAAACCTAATTAACCGAAATAATTCGATTCGGTTAATTCAGTATTTCGGTATACCGAATTGTAGCTCATCAACACTCGTATTCAGATTCACACACATGAACACATGAACACTCACCACCTCAATCCCAAACAATCTATTATTTCTCTTGGTTTCTAAAGAGATCATCAAGAATCCCAAACACAACCAGCAACAAAGCCATCATCTAAATCAGAAAAAAGAAATAGAAAGAAAGAAAAGAATCGTCGTCAAGACGGACTACAGGAGCGGTACCGCCCAGCCACCCGTCCTCCAGATCTGGATGGAGGGGGGCGTAGATGGCGCTCGGCCGCTCGTCATGGATTCCGCGCAGTGTCGGCACCTCTTCAGCCTGTCTTTGCCCCTCGCCGGTTTGCTGCCCTCACATCCTTGCCGCGCTCGCTCCTCCCCGTGGACACATATGCGCGGTGGCCGGTGACGACCTAGCCCTAGCAGCGACAGGCTACTTGCACAGCGGAGAAACGCGGTACGAGTGGGAGGATTGGATGCCTCGTGCCTGGCGACTTACAGGAGGCGGCTAGGGTTGGGAGAAGAAGAATGGGAGTTGGTGGCGATTTGCCGAGTTGGGTGGGGAATCTTGAGGTGGCCATTGGGCCTTGGCCCGCCTAATGGCTTGAGCCGGTGCGGAACTACGAGTCTGTGAGTGAGTGCTAATGGCCTAAACTATAAGGAGTCGGTCTTCGGTCTATTCGATTTCTGGAGACTGAAAACCGAACCAAAGACCGAACACCGAATAGCACGAAAATAAAAACCGAATCTAACACCGAAAACCGAATAAACCGACAATTTCGGTTAATTCGGTTCGGTTCGATGATTCGGTTCGGTATAAAAATGCCCACCCCTAACTTCGACCGCCAATTTCCATTAAAAATATTTGTAAAACCTAACAATATTTTACGAGACAACCCAATTCATATCATTTTCCTATATCTTATCCAAATATTCATAGATATATCGTTGGTCAAAGCTAAAATAATTTGGTTTTCACTTATCCGTGACTAGATGTAGTAATTGTTAAGAGATGTAGAATTCAATTTTCACTATGGCAAACTAGGTGTCTTACCAGTTAGGCTACCAGCTGGTCGGCCCATGCTTCCACACGGTTGCATAATGCTCGAAATTAGCAGCTTGAGATGAAGGCAAGCGTGTGCCTTGTCAACTAAGCTGTAAAAGCTAACCTGAATCCATATCATATTCCTTGGTATCTATCGATCCTAGCTGCTGTGCCTTTCTAGCTACTCGGTGACTCGGAGACAAAGATATCTCTTGGTGCATTTCAAGGCCGGCAAGTTGCGTAAATAATGCAGTACTGCTCCATGATCCCAATCCCTGTTACAATGCAGTTCTCTGGCAAATATTGACGATTGTACACTAGTTCACTAGTACTCCTGGTTAGTTCTATGATGAAAGACTAGGTAGTCAATTTATTGGTTCCTCGAGGTAAAATGGTCAGGGTTGTATTTATATATGTAGTCTGCAAATGGATCTTACCATATGAGTTCTGAAACTAGTTGATGTGTAGATTCAGGAAAATATAGTTGTCGGTTGAGACTGGTAGTCTTGGCTCTGAAGTACCCATTGCAACTACTGGATGATGGCTCCAAAGATCTGGGCAAGAGGGTCGCCTCAACTACTGTTTAATAGTAATCTGGGGTTTATGATCAGCTTGTTTGGTTTCTCTTGTTAGATTTTCCTTTTTTTAACGGATCATGCTGTATTTGATTTATGATGTCGAGTACGGATTTACATCCAGACCCTCTGTGTATTCCGATTTATTCCTATGATTAGTAACTAGCTCACACATTACAATTATCAGCGAATATCACATCCATACATGTGTATAGATAAAAGTGTACTTAATATTACAGAGACATACGTAAATAGGCCTTCGGGCCAAGTTCTTATATAACAGGCCGATGGGCCGACGAGTCCGAAGAGTAAATAGCAGCGGAAGATAAATAAACCAAAATTGACTCCATGATTTGTCACAAGCAATCAACTGAGGCTACAACTTAGTTATCGTCGTTATCTTTATTTCCATAGCCAGACGCAGAGAAATATCCATACATCGGGTTTTCAGCCTCGTAGTCTGAATCCACATATTTGAGCAACAATGAATACAAAAGTACTTAGCAAGCCCTCACAACAATTGAAAGTATATAGATGCATGGCTTGCCAAAGGAGGGGTTTTATGATTATTTTAGCACAAAGCAAGTTTCGCTCAATTACTATATTTATTTTTCCAAACCTACGACTTAGCATTTTTAACTCAAAACCAAAGTGTCATATGTGTAAGAAATTCTTATCTCATAATAAGGTTACATCCACCTGTTACTATTTATGAGATTTCATCCACCTACATTTACTCATTAGGTTCCATCCACCTTTATTTTCTTGTTAGGTTAAATCCACCTTCATTTACATTAACATGCTCACATCCCACATTTTACTATACTATACAAGTGTGGCTTTCTGGACCATGCCTATGACCAAGGGCATGGCTATTCGAATAGATTATACACTCTGTAAAGGTTGTACAATCTTACTCACAAGATACGATCAACTCATAATATCACCCATGACATGCTACCTTAGGTGTGCGGCGGAGACAATCATAATAAGACATTTATAATAACTTGCGATAATACTACACTATCCAATAGGTCGATCTTCGGATGTTTGAACACACATTAACTCCAAAGAAACCAACGTTGGGGAGTAGACGTATCCCGACTTAGTAGCACCACAATACTCAAGGGGTGCTTACACAAAGATACATCCTCCTACAAGCCTAAGTCCAACAACCCAATCCAGACTACCCACAATATGGAAATAGCGTAACAATTTGATAAATTATTCAACCGGTCCATCTTATACTAGATTTATGGTTGCACAATTATTAGTTCTGAAGTTGTGTAACATGATTCGATCCTTAATCGACTCAGGCGAGATAAACCACAAACCATATCATGTGCAATTAATGCACCCACCACATATGATCCACTCACCCAAGTCTCCAACATCCTACAATTATCATTTTTTGTTTCTAGTGGTAACCCATGCTACCACAATTCAATTCACATTATGTCCCAAGTTCTTGTAATGACAATGTGTAACACTCTAGCCCAACATTGAGTATAGAATGTTACCTAACTATTCTAGCTACCAATTTAAACTTTAATTAAACAATAATTCTAGCATACATGCATTGACGAGGATTAAAACCTTCATTTATTATTTAGACAAAAGACCATATGTCTTCATGGTCGTAACCCCTAAGGCTAACGACTTCACTGGTCGTGAGGATTCCAGAGGTTACACAATATCTAACCTGGTCAGAGAAGGTTCTCAACCTTGTCTCCGACCATTCAAAAGCTCACAAAGCCTTGAAAGGATATCTGGATCTAGCGCCAGATATATCCTCTATCGTGTGAAGAATGGAACACGTGCTGTATATTCCATACCACATGATGATACGTAACTCTAAGACACGGGAATGCGGTTAAGTGGCTCACTGACATATAACCGTACAACAGTTGACATGTTGTCAAGTGACGCCTCTCTCGACCAGACACGCTGCTTCTCCAACAGGCGTCTCTCCCAGGGACAACTGCCAACGCTTCATCAACTACATAAGGAGGACTGCGAACCGAAGTGAGGGGGGCCGGAACAGTGAAGATCATTTGGGAGACACTCTCGAAAGAGCATTGTACTCCCGAATTAGTCTTTAGTCTAAGTTATATACACTCATTGTAATAGCCAGTTCAAAGCAATAAAGAGCAATCTCACTACTTTCTAGAAGATACGCGCCATTTTCTCTTTTCATTCATATATTCATGAGATCAGCGATTTGATCGTCGACATGCATGGAACAAAAACTCATCAATGATCACAAATGAACAAAATAATTGCATAAACGGATAAAAGTTCATAGCTTGGTCACATACGCCAAGAACACTCGAGATACATGTACTCAAGAAATACTCATGATACCCGCACCTGAAAAACGCTTGGGATAAAGGAACGCTAGGACCATGCTCCCAATACATAGGATGACAACAATTAATTATAAATCAACTAATAATAAAACCATTAAAGTCTCAAGCATATAAACTAATCAATAGCCAAGTCTATGAATAAATGTAAAGGAGAATAATTGATGACACTAGATTTAAATGAAAGCACTCTAATTAAATAATGTTTGTGTGAGAAATGCATGTGATGCACATGTGCTACTTCCTTCTATGCATGTCTCCATCAACAGTCGTCTAAAAATCAACAACAAAGCATGGGTGAGTCCATGACTCAGCAAGTACAAAATAAAATAATAAACAAATAGTTCATCTTTCAATTGAAACATTAACAATGGTATAAACATGTCCAACAGTTCTTATCATATCTCATATACTCAATTATCATAATTAACTTTTGATGTATGCAATGCGAATGATGCAACTCATCAGCTAATACTGGTATAACGGAGTGTTCACTCGTCGATGACACACTCTTCCCCATCTTCGTTAGGATGATGTCCCTACCTCTGTAGAATTTTATCATGGAGCACGCTGAACTAGCCATATACATGGCAGTATTCACCACCCTAGCTCATATGCATGTAAATGATGCAACAATGTTCATTAATCATCAATGTTATCCATTATCATAACCATGTCATCCCCATGGTCTTGTCATCATCATTATGATAGTCATTCTCATTGCATGTAAATAAGCTTAACAAAAGCATAAATAAATAACATGATAATTAAATATTAAAGGCAACAACAACCAATCCGATGTTTACCATTTTACCATGCACTTACCTTTTAGCTACGAAAGTCAGGACAATGCGAAGGCAACACCGACCTCAAAGAAATACTCCTTGTACAAACATCAATAATACACTCAAAATATACCACAACATTACATCATCAACAACCAATACGCTATCGCATCTACACGCAAACCCGACACACTTAACTTCACCGGATGATCTACTCGCTGTCCCGGTGATCAAACGTTAATAACTTTTGCTTCTATACTCCAAACATATCAAACTTTATGTTTTCTAGAATCTGCACAAAATTACCCACAATATTTTAGTTATGCAAATCCTCTGATTTTTCTATCTAGGTCCCCGCTTCCAACCCCGAATGTTATACTAGAATTTAACAAAATAATAGACTTCACAATTTCGTAACTATTTTTTTCTTCTAAAACATGAAAAATAGCAAAACATAATATCTAGCTAATCCTAGTTATGACCATAATTTCATTCACAAATCTAATACACATCATTATGCAATCTCCACATATGATGTCATTGGTGACGAAGTTCTAGAAAGTAGTACTCCCAAGGCCATAACTTCTTACTCGCTTATCCAAATTTAATGATATTGCATTATTTGGAAAAGATAAGGAAATTATATACAACTTTCCTAACCGAACTAAATCATAATTCTAGACAGAGATATCCTAAAATCCCCTTGTAAGGTTATATAGTACAATTTAATGAACTAGGGCATCACGAAATGTCTAACTCCCGCGACCAAACCAATCTACAACATGAATAAACATCAATCTAAGGCTGATTATATTGTTACCCATAAAAATTGATGACGAACGAACGCAGAGCTTGAAACCCTAGCTTTCCTTCCTTCTTTCCCTTCTCCTTCTTCCTTCCTCCTCTTCCTTGCTTCTTCGTCCTGCTGGTTCCTCCTTCCTTGCTTCTCCTTTGGAGGTGAGCAGGTGGCTAGGTTGGAGAGAGGTAGGCGGTGCCAGGGAGGCAGCAGGTGGCTAGGTTGGAGAGAGGCGCAGCGGAGCTAGGGGCACTCAAGGGGGCAACAAGCGGGGGTTCAGGCGGATCGGTTGGGTTAGGGTTTCCCAGACGCGGTCTCCCTTCTCCTCTTATGGTCGGCCAGCTCTACCCCTCCCCTGCAGGGTCCAATAGGGACTCGGCATGGGCTTGGCTTGGCAGCCGAATTCCTCCCTTGGCCATGGACCAACAGCTCACTCCTTCCTCAAAAGCCCAAAATTCTAGATTTTTAGAGCCTAATTTTTGATTAAATAATATATATTCCTTGATGATCAATATGGATATTACACAATGTTTGTGTCATATTCAATTCAACTATTAAGCAGTGTCTAAGTCCAACAATTAGTCATTAGGGATTAACTAATGAAAATTTATTAATGTAATAATTAACCTAGGGTGACAAGGTATAAGGAGTTATCAACAATCAAGGAGGAGAATAGTACTAACAACATTTGGCAAAGCAAGCTATCAACCTTTAACATAGCATTTCATAAATAATATTAAGCATGCAAGTAATACTTTGAAATAAAATAATTTGCATTTGAAAAGTAGGTTCAACATGATTAATAGTAAGGACTTGCTTTGCTCAACATTGCATATTACTAGGACTCCTGAAGCAGTGGTGAAGTCTTCGGCGATGTTGGAATCTTTTATTTTTCTTAAGAAATTTTTTTGCGGTTGACCGGTGGGGTCTAGCTTGGTTTTTAATTTCCTTTCGAATTATTTTTCTTAAGGAAAAGGCTCTGTGGCTGATAGGTGGGTCTAGCTGGGTTTTTAATTTCTTTTCTATTTATTTGTATTAAGAAAAGCCCGAGAGACTAACAGGTAGGACCGCAGTCCACGTGGACTCAGTCCACCCGACGGTGCATAGGGCGGGTCACGCGTCAGTGGCTTGATCCACCGACTAGGTCTATACAACGGGTTTTAGTTGGTGGGGCCCGAAGATCATAGACTCAAACTTTAACCTATGGTTTAATTAGTTTTCCTAATTACCGTGGGCCAACATGTCATACAGACATTACCTAATAATTAACATTAATTAATTACTAGTTTAACCTAATTACCTAGGTCAATGCGTTAGAGCTAAAGTTGTCGTCTTCCTTAGCAACAGAGGATAGAACAGGGCAACCATGGCCGGCTCTTGGGCGAGCTCGGCGTCGGTGGAGAGGGCTCTGACGACCACCCATGACTAGCAAAATGGAATGCGGGCACCTAGGTGATCCTAATGATGGTGACGACATGGCATAAGATGGTTTGAGGCGACGATGCGACGACACGGATGGCAATGATGCTACTATTAACATGGGCAATTACCGTGCTAGGCTTAAACATGGAGACCAAGGCTCAACTACCATCTACATTCCCAGCGAAGCTAAACATGCGCTCGGTGCTCCAGAGGAGGCGACGCACCGAGCTCTCCACGGCGGCTTGCGGAAGTGCGGTGAGGTGATACGAGCTGCTACTCTATGGTCATGTATGTGCAACCAATTCTAGCCTAACAGGCTGGAGAGATGAACAAGCCTACTGGAATGGGATATCTCTCCTAGAAACCAAATAGGGAAGGAGATCGATAGTGGTGGATAGGTTGCGTGCTCTAGGGCGGTGATAGGGACAAAGGGCATTTCGGTAGCTGTAGGCATGGTAAGGAAGAAGAGTACATGCATTAGAGATAGGAGGTCGAGGCGACCAAAATGCGCAAGACAATGGTGGCGGAAGCTCACTAGACAAGGCGGAAGGAGGCGACGATGGCTCGGTGTGCTCCAGTTAGCTCCGCGGATGGCGACAGCGTTCCTTCTTTCCTGTGAGACAACGGGTACAGAGGAGGCGAGATTGAGGAAGGGGAAGTCAACACAGTCATAGCGCACAAGAAGATGTTGACAAAGACTCACTCTAGCGCCGGGAATCAACGGCGAAGTCAAAGGCCGGAATTGGGGAAGATGACCGGTGCAGACGAATTCTTCTCCACCCGAGGCAAAGAAGAAGGGGAAAGTGGGGGAAAACTTAGAGGAGAGGCTGGCGATCAAGGTGACGTGCTTGACTGGGCCTTAAAGAGGGAGGAGAGGGAGATAGCAAGTGAGGCGGTCGACGTGGCTTGGGCACGACGTGGCAACTGAGCGGAGCGGTGGCAACATGCGCTGACGTGCGGATGGGATGATGTCGTGGCGGCACAACACTCGAGGACGGTCACTACAAGCACTCGAGTGCCTCTAGCACAAGGGCATGATGCGGAGAGAGAGGGTGTGTGAGAGCGAGCGGGCGAGCTGGCGCACAGGGAAGAGAAACAATGCTCCATGGGCGGACTAACCGGTGGGGCTAGGGCCCACTTGTCAGCGAGGGCGGGTGCAATAGAGAGAGCAAGCGAGTGGGCTGCAGACGTGGCATGTGTGGCTGGGCATCGGGTAAATGGCTGGGCCATGAGGTAAAGAGGAAGAGGGGGAGAGGTTGATGGTGTGCTAGGCCGAGAGCGCGGGGACGGGCCACGAGGGAGAGGGGTGGGCCTGGACCAGCGGGGAAAAGTGGCATGAGAGAGGGGATGGAAAGAATAATTTGCAAATTTAGTTTGTTTTTGTAGGAATGGATTTGAATTTGAAATTAAAATCCTAAGGAGATTTAGCACACCATTTAACTTGTGGATTTTTATAATTTCAATTTGGTGCAAGGAAATTGATTTATCTTTTTGAATTGCATGGCAAAGCTTTTATAAAAACTAAAACATGCAACAATATTTTTTGAAATCCAAGAAATTCATGCAAGTTTTTAATGGTTAAAAAATTTGGGCTGTTACATATAAATAAGCACATATACATCATGATGATAGGAGTGTGGGGTAGGCTCTTGAATCTTGGAGAAAGTTGCTTAATGTGTTGTGTTCCTAACTAGAATGGTTTATCAGAGGTTTAGACTTTTGTGCCAAACTGCCTAATCCTACCAAAACCGAGAAACCCTGAACATTATAGTCATTGCAAACCAAAGATATTGTTTTATACTTGACAAGCTTGATAATGTGTGGCTAATTGTAGCACCTCAAATATTATGCATCAATCATCCAAGTACATATTTTTCCATTTCTTTCCCCTTTTTGATAGAAGAAATGTCAGGATCTTTGATTGCTGCAGATGAATTCGATGTGGAGACTGCACTAATTTTCGCATTGTCAACTGCCACACCTTTGGCAGAGACGACGTGGCCTAAATATGCCACAATAGTTTGGCCGAAGGAACATTTCGAACGCTTCAAAAATAAACGATGATGTTGAAGTCTTTGTAATACCATGCGGAGGTGTCGTAAATGTGCTGACAAAGTAGGGATGTATATAAGAATATCATCAAAGAAAACCAAGACGTAGCGGCAAAGTAAATCGTTGTAGCACAGTATTCATCAGAGCCTGAAATGTGGCGGGAGTGTTGGTAATACCAAAGGGCATGACCAGAAATTCAAAAAGACCTTAATGAGTGCGAAAAGCGGTCTTTGCAATGTCAACCGAATGCGTCAACACTTGATGATAGCCAGAACGTAAGTCCAATTTTATGAAAAAAAATTGGCACCACCAAGCCCATCGAGCAACTCGTCAACGATCGAAATAGGGTATTTATCTTTGACAGTTTTGTCATTGAGGTTGCAATAATCCATGCAAACATGCCAAGAACCATCCCGTTTTTTTACCAATAATACCGGTGATGAACAAGATGAGGAACTGCGACAAATGATCCCTTGTTGAAGCATGTCAGCACATTGTCGCTCCAATTCATCTTTCTGCAATTGTGCATAGCGATATGGGCGGACGGCAATAGCTTCGGTCCCCTTCTTGAGATGTATACAGTGAGAAATCTCTCGGACTAGAGGAAGACCATGTGGCTCAACAAAAAAATCATTGAATTCGTCGAGGAGATCATCCAACAAGTTGGTTCCTGTACACATAAGTGCATGGCGGGAACGTGACGGCACGGGCAGACCGGTCCAAGTAACGCAGTGTCTCTGGCGAGCAAAAGACATCGTCATGTTTGAGAAATCCCAAGTAATTGGACAAGCGTGCCAAGCCATTGGACCCCAAGATCACATCAAATCTATCGAGCAGCATGGCGTAGCAATTCAATGTGAAATCTTCGCGGCCAATACGGATCGCCATGGCCCGGTAGAGCCCTAAGCTAGGAACATGATCTCTGTTGGAAACTGTGACATGGAGACCCAAACGTGGCTGTACCAGGACACCGGTGGTGGCCACAACCGCATCGGCAATGAAGTTGTGCGTGGAACCAGAATCGAGGAGAGCGACCAACGTACTGTTCCCAATCTCGATGTGCAGTTGCATTGTCAAGCCCGATCTGGGCTGAATACCCGTGATAGCGTCTAGAGAGATCTCCAGATCGTTGTCGTCCAGTGGAAAATCATCCTCGTCAGCAATATATGGTTGAACCTCAATGACAAAGATACGTTTGCATTCGTGGCCGATAGAAAACTTCTCATCACAATGGTAGCAGAGACCGAGGGAGCGACATCATTGCCAGGTTATACACTTGTTGAAGATCAATATCGCGGACTGTGCTAGAGAGATGATCAATCTTCTCGTGAAGCTTCAAACGATCGATTTCCATCTATTGGAACAGTGCACCAAGTTTTTTACTAGTCGCTTCGAGGTTGTCTCCGTCGGACATGTTGGACGGCGCAGAGGAAACTGATGATACCACGTTGTCATGATCTTTGATTGTTGCAGATGAATTCAATCGGAGGTTGTGACCGGGACGTAGCCCAGAGCCTCGGCGTCGCTGTAGGGACGCCGTGGTGGTCGCAACCGCTCGGCCGAACTCTGGACGAGATGTCGGACGAACAGCACAGGCAATAGAGAAACAGAATAGAGGCAGAGAGATTAAGGCAATTTTCTGATTTCTTATTACCCAAAGCAAAGAGTCTTTCTCCATTTTATAAGGAGTATCTAACAAACCAGACTAGGAACATAAAATGAATACGAGAACGAAACTGTTACATCTTTTCGAAACTAGCTAAGACTGAAAAAGGAAATTACAGAAAGCAACTATTCGAAAAACCAGCAACGAAACAACTTTTGCCGAATAACCAAACCATATTGTTCTGGCGTGATGTCCAAGGTCTGCTGCCTTCTTTTTGCGTACGTGATGCCCCACATGACTAGAACTCAATAAAAGTATAGATAGAGCCTACACCAAATACAGAGAAACAATGCATATA
Organism: Hsuehochloa calcarea; assembly: GCA_036346395.1. Lineage (NCBI taxonomy): Eukaryota > Viridiplantae > Streptophyta > Magnoliopsida > Poales > Poaceae > Hsuehochloa > Hsuehochloa calcarea. The sequence goes on from CM070613.1 coordinate 23,634,201, forward strand.
TTGATATATGCTCTGACTCTCCTTAGATATGCATAAAAGTATATATGTTCTGAAACGAACATCCAAACATGAACTGAACTTCCATTTTGACTTGCGGATTAGAAAAGCACTAAAAACGAAAACGACCAGGTTATTAAAAATAGTGCGCATGCTCCATGCAGCCTAATAAAACCAATAAGTTTAGCTTCAGAAGGTAAGAACAGTATTATCATAAGGAATAACCTTGCCACTTTTGTTGGCTCACAAATCGATTTGGCTGGCATGGTTGACTCAATTGAAAACTCAACGGATGATTTGATCTGTATGCTTGAGCTGACAGGTGGTGCTCATCTGCTATCTGACGATGCCGGGTTGACAACAAGGCAGAAATTAAAATTTCAGGTTCAGATTGTCATCATGCAAATAGTCAAAACTCAAAAGAGCTTAGCATGCAATGGACAAGATAAAAGTGTAATTTTCTAGTTGAGAACCCTGCATCAAGTCATCAGCTGCTGAAGCGTGCATTGCCCCTGACATGATGCGCTCCTCTTTGTCAAATCTGAATTACCATATTTAAGGAGTAGACTATTGAAGTTGCATGTACCAAGACGCCAACTGCCCCGGATTAACCTTGTTTATTCATGTATGATCCGCTCCAAGAACAAATTAGCCTACATGCAAAGAATTGCACTGATTAAACAACGCGTTGATCAGTCGGTCAGCCTATCATGATGTGCTCGTTTAACCAGTAACCAGCAAGCAAATTTCCACTGGTTTTCTGAAAGTTGTTTTGAAGTTGTTCACACACAATATAGTAAGAAGCTAATGACAGAAGTAAAATATCGATCATAAAAGAACTTTATTTGACATGCAGCAGGTAATTAATGACATGTGCAGCACAACAAAGCCATGAGGATCTTACAAGAAAACCAGAGGGGAAAAAACAAGCTTCTTTCTAAAACCAGAGGGAACTTTATTTGGTTTTCGAGAGGAATCCAAATAGAACCCTTTTCTTGGCCAAGCTCTATAGGGGATGGTTTGTATCGTATTATGTCGTAGAGTCCGAACCATGTAATTCTATTCTATTTTCTGCGTGAGTTCGAGTTCGAGTCGCAGTACAAATAGGGAAGTGTTAATAGCCATATAAAGGCTCGGACCCTGCGACCTGCAATTCAGATCGCCGTTTTCAGATTGCAAGTTGGGCCTTATCAAATCCCCACAACAAAAATCGCCTTCTTCTAGTCAAAAGGTGAAATTTTTAAAATAATATTATTTTAAAAGATGATTACAAAGATAAATAGTCCCCCAAAAAATTATAAACTAGGCTCCTTTTGCCGTTTGAATGACGACAGGCTCCTGTCGCCAGGCTCAACAGTCCAAAACAATCCCAGAGCTCCTTGTCGCCAGTTCAACCTCTCGCTAGTTCAACTGCCGACAGGGACACACTCTCCCCTATTAAAGATCCTTGAAACCCTAAAATAAAGGTAGAACTCATTTTTATTCAGAAAAAAGAGAAGGAGGAAGGGAGTGGAGTAGAGGGAGGAGAGAAGCTAGGGAAGCGCTACCCGTCCAGTCGCCCCACTTGTCATGTAATTTTTTTTAACTGAGTGGATTACGTAGTTTTAGATGTAGGGTTACGTAGTGCAGTATATTGTAAAATTATTTTTCGGTGGATAGTCTAGTTTGAGATATGTGGTTAATCGTGGAATTCTTCTTATAGTGCAGTGCATGAAATATGTCGGACGTCACCGATTTCAAAATTTACTACGATCGGGATTATTCTTCAGGGTCCCGAGGAGATTGATTTGCGTTATTTCCAATCGGCGACGGTGCCCCTGCCAAGAGCAGAGGGCGTACATGGGGTGCTGTGATGTGGGTGGTTGTTTCACTTATTCCAAGTGGACCATGATGTGTATGATCTGAGATTGAGTTGTCCCCCCCAGCAGCACAACACACATATTGGGAGATAGCGCATCTCAAGGGAACAGGGTCATGGCAGTCATATGCGCGTATGGCGAGGGATGGAGGGTGAGATTTGGTCCTTCTAGCCCAGGCATATGCCAAGTCTACTCCTGCATCTGCGGCTGAACAAGAAGGGGTGGTGATGACCGAAGAAGAAGTCAGGGTGTCCAGCCACAGCGCGGCGTACACAATCGCCGAAGGTCCAAGAGTAGTTGGTCCTGTCGATGAAGACCACTGTGGAAGGAGCTCCTTCAGTCAGGCAAGCTAGTGGGCTTGCTGACGAGGGTGAGGAGGTGGAAGCCCTTGTGCAAAGGATGGATCTCGAAGATCGGGACTACATGGAATTTTTAGAAGATGAAAGATCCGATGATATGGACTAGTAGGCAATTCCATCCAAGTGGAACACATACCAGTCAAGGTAGTCAAAGTCGAGATCCTAAGTTGGATCAATTTGCCTCGGTAGGATCGAATCGTAGATCGAATCGTAGAATCGGCGATTCTACAGAATTATAAAAATACACATATTTAACATCTATACTATAAGTTATGATTGTTATATGGTTTACCACTTACTTATAACCGAAAAAGGGACACATCACTTTTTATCGCACAACATAAAAGCATAATGGTACTGACATGATGGGTGATATAGTTCTGAACTGCAGAGAAAAGCCAATGACCATGACTAGTTTACTACAATTATATGAGAAATGTTCACAACTTTTGTAAATCAATATCTAATTGCAGCACTTGCATGTTCCTTAAAAGCAGCTAGATATACTTCAGGAATAAAAATAGCTTATCGTTATCAAGCTAGAGATTGCTCATGTCATAATATAAATATTTGTACTAGCATTACCACACTGATATAATATTTTGCATGCTCCTTGTTTATTTATAGTTTCATTCTCAGAAATTAATATCAATAAATTTTGCTCTAAAACAAAATATCAGCAAACCCTGGCCTCTAAAAAATTACAATTTTTTACCCAAATGACTCTACCATGATTCTACTCTGCTATTCTACATGATTCTACGCGATTCTACTCTTTGGATCGCAACTCTACCACGATTCTACCTTATTCGATTCATGGTTCATCGTCAACGAAGGCTCCCATGTGCCATAGGAGTAAGACCAGAGCGAGGTCAGGCAAGGAGTTATGTATAAATGCAAGGATGCTGTGCAGGAGGTGGTTAAATTCCAAGCCTTCTCGGTGCGGCGTATATTCACAGTTGTCAACAAGTCTAACCCAAGATACTACGGCGTGAAATACGATATAGAGTGATGCCCTTAGCGAGTGCACACATTCTAGCCTAAGTGGGACACCTACTGAAAATGTTCTATAGTTGTCCCACACATGTGTGATGTGTTGTCGCTGAGTCATTGCAGTTCCACAGGAACCTGTCATCAGGCTTCATCACCAACCTCATGTACGGTGAGATCATGGATAATCTAGATTTTAAGCCACGATCCATCATTCGGGCGGTTGAGGTAATGTTCCAGTACACAGTCAGTTATGCCAAGATTTTGAGGGCAAAATAGAAGGAATTGGAATCAAGGCTCGGCTCGTTTGAGGATTCCTACCACAACCTCTCTGGGCTACTCTGAGTCATATAAGACAGGAATCTCGGTACTCATATCGGCATTCAAGATTCCACACATCCAAAGTGGGCCAACTAGAGGGTACTACAACGAGTATTCATTGCCTTTGGTCCTTACATCAATGCATTTCGGCACTATCGTCCAATTTTGTGTGTGGATAGCATATTCCTGACCAGAAAGTAATAGGGCCAGATACTGACTGCAATAGCGACGGACGGGAACAATCAAGTTCTTCCCATGGCATTTTCTTTCGTGGAAAGTGAGAACAGATTGGCCGTCCTAGCATATGCATTATACATGATCGACATGTAGGTTGTGGTTCCTAACGAATGTGAGAACTTAGATATACGGAGGAAGCGGTAGCGTGATAGCATCCCGCAACCCAGAGTACTGCACCACGTGGTGAGCAATGTGACGTCCTGAAGGGTAGGCGCCATCTCCCCGCATGAAAAGTGAAACATGTGCATCTCTGGCCTCCAACGGTCAACCATCGCCGTCAGTAGGGACCGGTCGTATGGAAAATGCCTGGACGTACGACCTGGATCTCCCACGTGGTCTTGATCGTCCTCCCACATTGCCTCAACCATCCTCACCAGCGGAAGGAGGCCTGCCGCCCTCAAACTGCGTTAGGTAAGGTTACGAACAAACGTTAGTCCACGAAGTAGTCAGACTGTAAATGAGTACACGAAGATCGCAAAGGCACGTACCTTGGAATCTAGTGTGGGTCCACCCTCCATGCCCTGATGGGCGTGCACAGCTGCAATGCGCTAAGCTCAATCGCGCCTCGCCCTCCTAGGAGAGGATGATACTGAGGTGGCTACGGTGATGCACGTCAATTACCAAGTCAAGCAACTCGTACGGCCACTGCGCAGCGTGTCCTGGGTCCGTCATAACTGAAAATTCAATGCATACATTGTAAAGACTACGAAACATATACATAAGGTAATAAGAAGCGGCATTAACAAAATAATTACCAGCCACAAATAGAAACTAAATTTAAGTTGTGATTATTTTGGTTATACGTAGCCTATGTAGCAACTCCGGACTTTCTTTACAATTTTAAAATGTGTCATGCTATTTTTCTAGTTTAAAATTAATTTTCAGCATTAACAATATAATCAGCACGCACAAATAGGAGGCTAAATAAAACTTGGATTATTTTGATTATACTCTACCTACCCTAGTTAGCTACTATACAATTTTTACAGATTTGTAATATGCGTCTTCATATGTCTGTAGATTTATCCTAAATCGTTCGAGTACTGGAACATTCATAATATGTTCACGATGAACTAGACTATACACAGCTCAAATGATGTACTACATAATTTGACTAAAATGATCAAATCTATTGAATTCTATATCGCTATTTTTGTTTGCTAACCAACAAGGTTTTGACAATGTACAAAGTTGTAAAAATATATACCTGCAAGATGGCCGATATGATCTGATGCTCCGTCTCTCTCCTCCACGACGAATTGCCAGAGCTTCGCTATCTTTCTTCTCTCCCTCGTCTCCTATATTTTTTTTTCCGAATTAAAATGACATTTCGACTATTTTTTACAGTTTTTACAGAGATGGACACTGTCGCAAGTCAACTGGCGACATGAATATTGTTCACTTCTTGTCGATAGTTCAAACGGCGACATGAGCTTAGTTTTGTAAATTTTTTTGGTGACTATTTATTTTTGTAATTATCTTTTAAAACAATACTATTAGAAAAAAAAAATTCTCCAAAAGGCTCTTCCGGTTTTCTACGTGGCAGTTGTAGAATCAGTAGTAATATTGGTGGAGGTGGTCTGTAATAGGGACTACCGGACTAGTGAAGATGGAGGTGGAAGATGCCTCTCAAGCAGCGGAAGACGGAAGATTTGAGCTTTTGCGCTACCATTACTGAAGGTTGTCCTAATATATGTATTGGCATACGTAAAAGTTATTTGTTCAGTAAAGATGACATCGCTATCTTGGCTGATTTCGTGCAAAGTGTGGTTTAAGTGTTTGTATTAAAAAAATAAATCATTTTCACCTCTAGCAGATACTACATCATTTTTACTCACATGATGAATTTTTTTCGGCCGTTCAGTCAGGCAGGCACACAGCAGAGCCGGCGGCCCAATTTGGTAATCCACGGTATAAACATGTTGCAAAGGCCACGGGCCGACCAAGTCATGAAAGCCAGAATCGTCAGCCCATGGTGCCATCGTCCTCATGTTCATGCCGTGCGTGTGTACTCCGGGGGCGGCTGCGCGGTGTAAGACTTGGTGGGCCAGTGGTGTGCCGCGTGGGCGGCGGCGGGGGCCTCAGCTCAGGCGCGGGCAGCGGTGCCGGCGCGGACACGGACGCGAGTGCGGAGGCGGCGAGGTAGCGGCTGTATCGGAGCTCGGTGCTGCAACTAGAGCGGGAGGTGGCGGGGAAGGCGCGAAAGGGGTGGTCAGTGACGGTGCAGGACCTATCGGGTTCCCCGTGGCGCTAGCCTCGATGGTGACGCCGTTCGTGGCATCGCCGGGGACGGACCGCGTGAGCCACTCCAAACTGGGCGCCGTGGCTCATCCTCTGGCCAGCCGGCGACTGCGCATGGGTTCCCCTCGGTGAGGCGGTCCCAGTGGCGGTGGCAGCGGCGCCGGGGTTTGGCCGGAGCGGCGGCGCGGCCATGGGAGGCGGTGGTGGGAGCTCGGCCGGAGGTGGCGAGGATGCCTGGTCGTTGCAATCCGGAGAACTGGGGGAGCACGGTGTCGGTGGAGGCATTAGCAACTCACCAAGTCGACAATAGCGGCTGAAGACGAGCGGGTGAGAGAGATCCGCGGTGGAGAGGGAGGTGGCCAGAAGCGAGAGAGATGGGCTCGTTCCAGGGCTGCGGTGGTTCGGAGGCAGCGGGGCTGGAGGGAGAGGCTCCTGGGCGATGGTGGCGCACAGTGACGGGGGTGGTGGCGCCGGGAGATCACCGGAGGGGGAGATCGGCGGCGGAGGTGGATTCGGACGATTGGGAGAGTTTTGGTGGCACGGCAATTTGTCGTGGCACTTACCTGGGCAAAGAGAGCAGCGTGGGGAGGTAGAAGGAGGCGCCCCAGGTTCTTTATAGGCGGAGGGGAGGAGAGGGCCGATGGGGAGAAGGTGGGGCGGTGCTGGGTCCCGAGGATGCTCGGCATGGTCATCTGAGCGTGGAGAAGACAGGGCGGAGGCAGGTGAGTGGCGATATGGCGCGGAGGAGACTCTAGAGCTTTGCTGACGCGGTGCTGGCGACGGCGGGCAAGTGCTAGCGCAGGCGGCCGCGCTTGGACCGGGCGGAGGGAGGTGCAGCAGTATTGCGGCATAGGCGAGGGATGGCTGAGGTAGGAGCGGTGATGCCGAGTCGGTCAGAGGGAGATGATGGGAGTAGGCAGAAGCCAGAGGTGGCAGTAGGAGGCGACGGCTGCGGATGAGAGAAGGCAGGTGGGGGCGGCGCTGAGAGAGAGAGGGGGGAAGAAGAAGGCTCGGGGGAGAGAGGGCTCAGGAGAGAGAGGGACACTGGGCCGAGGCCGAGCTAGGCGTGGGAGCAGCAGGCCGAAGCCCGGGGGAAGAAGAAGCGGGCTGGCCCGAGCTCGGGGGAAGAAGAGAGGGGGGAGAAAAACGTCGCGGGCTGGGGAAAATGGGTTGACTGGGCCAAGGGGAGAGAGTGGCTGGCCCATGGGGAGAAAAGGCTGAGCCCATAGGAGAAAAAGAAAGTTTGCCAAAATAGGCAGGAGCTCCAAAACCGAAAAGGAGGTAAAAGATTTGAATTTAAATTTTCATACGCGAGAAGATTTGAAACACAAATCCGAGCTAAAAGAAGTTTGAAAATTTTCTGAAAATACTGCAAATTGCAATTTATGAATCAAAAATAGGGGTTGAATAGTAAACACTATTCATTATTCAAAAACGGAGTGTTTCAGATGGTTTCTTTATGTCCCAAGAGAAGTATATTCAGGATCTTCTTGATCGCGCCTCTTTCACTGATCAGCGTACTGTTGAGACTCCCATGGAGCTCAATGTTCATCTCCGGCCCTCTGATAGAGAGCTTCTTTCTGATCCGACTCGCTATCGTCATCTTGTTGGGAGTCTTGTCTACCTTGTTGTTACTCGTCCGTATATCACTTATCCAGTTCACATTCTGAGTCAGTTCATCTATACTCCCACTCAGGTCCACTATAGCCACCTTCTTCGAGTTCTGCGATACCTTCGTGGGACTATCTCTCACCGTCACTTCTTCCCACACTCTAGCTCGTTACTGCCTCAGGCTTATTCAGATGCTACTTGGGCCAGCGATCCCTCTGATCGCCGGTCTATCTCTGCTTATTGTGTTTTTCTTGGTGGTTCTCTCATTGCCTGGAAGACGAAGAAGCAGCATCGCATATCCGTTCGAGTCAGAGATCGAGTTCTGAGCTATGGCTCTCTTGACAGCAGAGATTACTTGGCTACGGTGGTTACTTGAGGAGTTTGGTGTTTCTGTCACTACACCAACTCCTCTCTTGTCAGACAGTACATGTGCTATTAGTGTTGCCTGTGACCCTGTGAACTATGAGCCCACCAAGCATATTGGTATTGATGCTTCCTTAATGAAGTCTTGTGTGCATGATCAGGTGATTGCTTTTCAGTATGTGCCTTCCGAGTTTCAGATAGCGGATTTCTTCATGAAGGTCCAGACTCGAGCACAACACGGTTTCTACCTCTCTAAACTCAGTGTTGTTGATCCACTATGAGTTTGAGAGGGGGTGTTAGAGATATATGTATAGTTGTGTTATTCCCCATTGTTATGAAGGCTTATTTGCATATTCACATCCTGTACTTATCTATATATACTGATCATTGGTCTTCTGAGAATACAAGTTACTATTCTAATACATTCCAAATGTTTCATTATGCACTTCGCTGATCACCATGTACGGTGCGTGCAGTCATTTGGAATACTCTCTCCGGTTGTTTCATGTTATGGACAAGAATACTGTATAGGCTTGGACTGCATTGGTTGATTGCTACCTAAAGAACAGAGACCCTTCAACAGCTGTTGTTGTGTTCAGATCAATGCTGCTGTCAAACCGCCGACCGCATGCTGTTGCCATCACCAAGATGTTGAGTGCCTGCTGTGGTATTGGGGCATCAAAACTCGGCAAAAAGGTTCTTAGTAGCAGTACAATAGAATATGAACATTATTTTGATGATACTATTATTAATTATATTTGTACATATTTTTCAATAAAGAGAGTGATGCTTGAATTAGTATTGAATAACCAATAGTTTCTGCAATGCAATTAGATGAGGATCTGGATGGGAATTTGCAGCTGTGATCACAAAATTTAGAAATTGAGAAGAAATCTTGAGTTGAATGAGAAGTCGTAAGCATCTTTCGAAGCATTTGCACAGAAAAGAGAGCAAGACTCGGTTTGTAGCATCAAGGATGTCATGGAATCGGTTGAAGAGTGTAGTGCTGTTAATAGGAGTAATGAATACTTCATTGCGTCTGAAATTTTCTTAAGGAGCAAAGGGAAATGTTTATGACCTTGCGCAATAGTGAAACACGATTTGAATTGCTCAAAAGGAAGTATGAAGCCAAGTATGGCAAATAGAAATTTGATTGTAACGTTAGGATTATTCTGGAAACATTCGTATAAGTAGTTTGCCTTGTATTCACCTTTATTATTCTTTATTTCTCTTTTGTCTGTAAGACCTTTTATTGGATTATAAGATAAATTTTTCACTAGTTATATAGTGTCATTGGGATCTAATGCGTACTCATGTACAGATGTCGTCTTGTGAAAGTGATAGTGAAAGGAGTAATATATCAGATGAGGAACATGAGTGTGATGTGCAGATGATGCGTCTATTGTAAGACATGGCAAGATAAATACATAAGAGAGACACAAATACAACTGAAGTATTACAACTAGGGGTAACATGGTCTATTTGCCTTTAATCCCCCCTCATATGGTTTTTGGAGCTCACCTACCAGCCACACGCTTTCAACAGACAGCTTCAGATTCTCATAGAATCATGAGCAGAATATAGAAAATAAGAATATGAAGCTCTACCAAACATGATCTAAATAGCTCTAGTGAAACAATATGTAACACAAAATTGTTAGCCGGAAGGTTTTAATAACATTTGCATCAAAACTAATAAAATGTAATTCTGAATGGTGTACTCATATAAGTAATTGATGCATACATTCAGAAAAGTGTAATGTAATAACTGGTCCTCCCATTTTAGTACACCAATCATTCTTTGTCTGAACGTGAAAATAAAAAAAATTAAACCGTCGCTCGTCGCTCGGCTTTGGTGACTATCGTACCCATGTAGTCTTCCCGTTGTCTGATGTTCAAATCTGCAAAGTGCGACAAGGAGCCTAGGTCGAGTGAGGAGGTGAGGGGAGAAGAGTGGTGGCGGTCGAGATTGAGAGGAAATCATTATGGGGTTAATTGAGGAAGCGAGGCGCAACGGCTAGTGCGACCATGAGATATGGGAGAGTGTGGGGGTAGTTTCCGATCGGAGCATAGACCCACGAGTCAGCGCGAGTTTTTTTTTTCCGATGGTGGGACGATCATCTCGCTGCGTACAGAAGTAAACTCATTCTTTTATTAGTTAAGATGGCTCCTGACGCTCAACTTATAGAAGTCTTGCAGAGTTAGGGACTTTGATTTACCTTACTGATCATAGATTGTTCGCAAATATTTTATTTGTTCCCTAGTTTCTCACCGGCACGTGGAGTTTGTTAATGTTAAAAGAACAACAGGTCCCAATTCTAATGATCCTAATAAGAAATAAACGTATAGTTAAATTAATACTCAACGTACCCAAAGTGACTTTAATTGGTGAGATCAGAGGCATCCATGAATAATAGGGAAAATTGTAGTTTCTCTCCGTGACTCATTGTCGTATTTTTTTTAATACCAGTTTTGCAAACTCTCTTTAGAAGAAAGAAGAGAGATTAAACAAAAGAAGTAAGAACTATGCGTAATTACCCCCCTGCATGACATGATGTACGCATTAGTGCACAATTGACAGGCACCACACGCTCAGTACTCAAAACAACGGTACAAGATAAACAAATTTAAAGACAATCATTCAAATTCCAAAGGCAAATTTAATAGAGAATGAGAAACTGCCCCATTACGACCAAATTCGAGCCACACACACCTAACTCGTATTTACATGAACACTTCCACCCCAATTCGATCTATCGAGCTAATGAATCAAATTTAGCATGCTAAGAACACAAAAAAATATATTCAAGCATGGCCTGATCATCCATCACATTGATGAATACATTGCTAATTAATTGGTACTCCATCTCTAGCTAATAAATAACCCAAACCAAACACCTAATGCCCTACAAATAAATTAACCAAATGTTGCTTGGCCATGACACACATAGCTAGCTAGCTGTAGTATGTATACAGACGCAGGACTTCGCCGGAGTTCGGCGCGGGCGGCAGCGCGGCGGCCATCACCGTGAGGGCCTTCTCCTTCTGCTCCTTGAGCTTGACCACCTTCCTGTGGCGATTGGAGTGCTCGTTGCTCCTAAAGCTGGGGCTTGTCGACGGCCGGTACTCCGGCAGCAGCTTGTTCATCTTGTACCGGATGCCGCACGCGTTGCAGAGCGTGCCCGGCCCGCCCGGCCCCGCCCGCCACTGCGGCGTCTCCGACGTGTGGCAGTGGCAGCACGTCCTCTGCGCCTGCCGGTTCCGCTGCCTCGAGACCAAGCGACGGCGGACGATGCCTCTGCCGACGCCATTCCCGAGGCTGAACTCGCCATCGTTGCCGTCATTGCCATTGTTGTCAGCATGGCTGTCGTCGGCGGCGGCCGGCACGAGGACGAGCGGGAAAACTAGAGACCAGGGCCGCTTGCAGACGGCGGTGGTTGGTCGTCGACTCCGCTTCCTCGGCAAGGCCCAAGCCTGGAACGGGGATGCGGGCGGCGGCGACTCGGTCTCCCAGGACGTCGACGACAGGCGGCAGCCGGAGGACGTGGTGGACGTCGTCGACGCGCTGCAGGACAACGCGTACGACGATGGCAACGGCGGCGCCCGTTGGACACGAACCCGTCCAGAGCGCCGCACGCGTCAAAACCGCCGTCCGGAATCGCCGGCGCGAACTCCGGGACGCCGCCGGACATGTCGCACGCGTTCAGCTTCCCTCCCCCGCCGCCGCCCAGCGCGCAAACGTCCACGTCCATGTCCTCCGCGCTCTTCGAGTACTCATCATCCCCGTCGCGCCCCGGGCGCCGTCGCAGGCGCCTCACGCAGCGGCGACAGCGAGCAATCAACCCCGAGCGCCTCCAGGAATCCGTCGTCGAGCACGGAGATGTAGTTTATAACCTTATCAAGAGGGTCGTCGGGCCAGCACAGTCCCCGTCGGGGCAGCACGAGCCGTCGCAGTCGCCGTCGGCGAGGTCGAGTGGGACGTCGTGGAGGGAGACATAAGGCATTGGCTTCCGCATGCCAACGACCACCGAATCATACAAACAATAAGCCCCAAAAAAACCTGCTTTACTCCTGCCTCCCCAACATTCCAACAGAGCTAGGGTTTAATTTCGCATTGGCGGCTACGTGTGAAAAGGATTTTTTTGGGGGGGGGGGTTGTGTGGAATTAGAATATGTGTACATGGAGTAGAGAGAGAGAGAGAGAGACGAAGTTTGGTTTTGAAGGAGAGAGGAATTAGGGATTTGCACAACACAACACAAAAACCCTAGATAATGGAAGGCTCTGGAAGCGATGGTTGTTACGGCCGGGATTTCTTCTCGTCTCTTCACACGGATTCGATCTTTCTTTCCCCTTATCCTGGCCCAGCAAGATGATGTAGTAGCCGTTGATCTCTGTGAGACACGTATGTCACGCGTATCCACCGTGTGTTGTCTTTTGGGTGGCTAGGATTAGTGCTCCTCCTGTCTGATCCTCTTGTGCGTGTGTGTTTTGGGTTCGTGAAGTAGAGACTGTTTTCTATGATACGCACACCGCACTTACACATATAGGGTTTGTTTGGATACATTATGATCCGACTTAATCTCTTCGGATTGACTCGAAATTTGAACTAAAATCCCTTCCAATCCAAAGGGATTGGTTCTAATCCCTCCTTATCCAAACAAGCTCGTACGCGTCTCTTACACACGCTCAAATTATATCCAGATGAAGAAGAGGCCCAACCCGACAGTGTGATCGGGTCTAGGCCCACTACCCCTCTCTCTTGCCCGTTTTTGTATTCGCGTTGGGTCATTGGGTGACGCATGGTGGGGTTTTATTTCTGCACGTGCTGAAAACAGAGGTGGTGCTGCCGCTAACTGTCCATGCGGAGCCGAATTGGTCCATGAAATTGAGCTATGGGGTCTCAATTCAACAAGGAGCATGTGTTGCAAATCGGTTAAGTTCTATTTGCTGCCCCACTACATTAATCTGAGCCCAATACGTGATCCGATCCGAGAGGTGTTGCAATCCGGAAATTAATACTGTATTTGCTACCACGCTACTTAGTAATCCAAGAGGTTTGAACTCCTAAAACTAACCAAACACGTTGTAACCCTCTAAGCATGGGTTTCTCGGTGGCTTTGCCGGGCAATCCTAGTTTTTTTTTAAATAACGCAGTCGGTGCAGCGAGACAATCAATCTAGACAACGGATCGAAATACAATACGGAAGAACCTCTTTATTCATTGATCGATTTCTTTTTGTGTATAGAGATGTCTTATTTATGGACTAAAACCCACCAGGTGTAGATTCGGTATTATGTCCATCAATCCTTAATCTAGGGTTTCTTAGCACTCCCACTGGGGCTAATACCGTGTTATGCATATGTCTCATTAAAAACTTCTCCCAAAAACCCAGTGGAAAAAATGGATTAGAAAAAAGAGTACATTGCATCGTTGGCTCGTTAAAAACCATTATGTGAGAAATCTTCAGGGAAACTCACTAAGAGAAAGAGTGCAACCTCTTTACCTTCTGGGTTAATCTTCAGGATTAAAGTAAAACTTTAGGACTTTAAGTGGATTATGATTCAGGGGATTCTCCACCTGATTCCTGCAACTCTCCAAGCCGCTTCATTCCAATACCACGAATGCACCGTTGGAAACTGGACATAGGCAAATACTTAGTGAATAAATCAGTCAGATTTTCGCAAGATCTAGTTTGCAGGATCTTCACCTCATCGTTCTTTTGGACTTCATGAGGATAGAAGAATTTGGAAGCAATGTGCTTCGTGATATTAATTTTAACATAACTCATTTGCATTTGTGCAACACAAGTAGTATTATCTTTACAGATAATTGTGTTGGTATCGACGGTGTTAATGTCACATGACTTCTGGATATGGTCAATCACACGTATGAGCCAAACACATTCACATAAGGCTTCATATATTGCAATGATTTATAAGTAGTTGGTAGAAATTGCTACCAAAGTCTCCTTAAATGACAGCCAAAAGATGGTTGCACCACCATAAAGTAATATAAATCTATTATAGTATTTTGTACTATAGAAATTTGACAGATATCTTCAGAATTTAGTAATGATTATCAGGATTATTCATGATCTTTGCATTGTCGACCAGCTGGATCTAAACTATTAAGTGGTAAAACCTTCAAGGTAAATTTAACCAGTAATCATTCTATCAACACCTTCTAGGCTTGACTAAGATCTTTAAAATCTCAAGTATGACGATCAATGTTTAGTATATGCTCCCTCTGAAGACAACTTCTGCCGAAGTCTTGTTGCTCCAATGTATTTCATACATTTTTTGAAAATGAATATAAGCAAGAAATATTGTGATCAAATCTACTAGATTATCACGATGCAGAATCTTATATACAAATATCCTATTACTCATATGGAGGTTTAGGATAAACACTATTCGGGAATAATATGTTTAACTTATCAAATATCACTATTTAATTATGCAACACAAGTAAATTATCCTTGTAGGGGATATGGGGTAATACTAGTTACAAAGTCATATGCCTTCTCGATACGATTTATCAAAACCTTTCAGAGTCTTAATATTTCATAACTTTATATGGGTGGTTAAAGTTACAACAAATAGTATGTTCTGTAAAACTATAAAGTATAGTTGTACCACTCTGGAGTAAAATATAATCAACCTTAGTTTTGGCGTTTAGGGGATTAATTGCCAATATCACCAATGTACGTATGCCATACCTTCATGGTACTAGAGGAAACCACCATCCCACTAACTTTTGGTGGAAGATGCACTTTATAAGTGCTTATGTGGCGCACTTTTGGTCTTTAGGTTCCTCATTACATTCTTTCGGGTCTTGATGGGTCCTTGTGCACTTCTAGGGATCATATGATCATTGGTGTGATTAAGAGATCGACTGGTAAAATAATTTTCCTTTAGGGAGATGTGCTTAGGGGTGGTATGTTCAATTTTTTAGACATACTCTTTTTTATATACGAATATGAAGATATTTACAAAATATACTAAGACTATGGACTCTCTTGCAATTTTTTCATGTTGTTCGCATTGGAGTATCTTATAATTAATATATGAGTATACCCAAAGTGATAAAGGAGTATGCTAAGTTCTTTTAGGTGGTATATTAGAGATGAGAGTAACCACACACACACACACACACACACACACACACACACACACATATATATATATATATATATATATATATATATATATATATATATATATCGATTTTGATTCCTTTCTTACTTGGAATTTTTGAGTCCTTCGAGGATCTCGGCAAGGATTTTCAAAACCCATTGACTGCATATTTTATTTATTTATGCCTTTTGCCAGAATTGTTATGCAACGAAACATTATATCATTCGTAATAGGAGAGTAACGGTTTCTGTCGGTGTATTAGAACCGATCTTACGTAAAGATTATTTGATTCGGGGGGTCTCCTAAGGATGAGATCACGCAGAGTGGATTGACACGGGATGTTTAGGCGAGTTCGAGGCCTTCTCAGGAGAATAATAACCCTAATCTGTGTGTATGGTATTGTTGATGATCTAGCAAAGGACTAAAACTATTCTGAGAGAATAGTGCTTGTGTTTCTACTTGACTAGCCCTTGTTTGCCGTTGTTCTTCTCTGTCCCCTTTGTCTCTCTGTTTGATGCCCTTATATAGTCGTGAAGAAGTAGCCGTTTTGCCCTGCGGGAGATGTGCCCAATTAATGTAGTAACGGGCGCATGATGGCAGTAATTACCGGCGCCTTGACTTCTTCACGCCATCTGGCAATTATCTTCCAGAGATAATGGGGTATTTACACACCATTAATCTGGCGGAATAATAGTGCGTGTAGACCGTTCGGATTCCTTAATCAATTGGACCTACTAAATGCAGTAGGTTTGATTATAAGGTGGTCGTAGTTTTCCTGGTCGTAGAGGGACTTACGACCAGGTAGCAGTCGTAGAAGAACTTACGACTATGTAGTGGTCGTAGAAGGACTTACGACTATGTAGTGGTCGTAGAAGGACTTACGACTATGTAGTGGTCGTAGAAGGACTTACGACTATGTAGTGGTCGTAGAAGGACTTACGACCATGATATAGTCGTAGCAAGGCTTACGACTATGGGGGTGATTGTAGAAGAACTTACAATCACTTGTTAGGCCTCTCCTTATAGATATAAGGGGTACTTACAGGGACTATGTGACATCATATTTACCCATAATAAAATTATAGATAAAAGATAAAATGAGGATTATTAGATCCTCGTCATCTATTGACTTTAAGTGAAAGTAACTTACTTGGTAAAGGTTTCGTAAATGGACTTACGACCATGAACATGTCGTAGAAAGATAGTCGAAGGAAAAACTCTTCCGATTGATACTTCCTTTGACCAGAAAGATTTGGTCAAGAAAGTAATTTTACTTGGAGGTGATGAAACGAACCTAACTTTCCCGAGCAGGCCATCTGGGAATTGCAAACAATCTCTGAGATCTGTTGATGAGGCGGTTCAAGCGATTGCAATCGTGAAGATTGCTTACGACTATCAAAAAGCGTAAAAACCCCTACGACCGTCGGTGGTCGTAGTAGAGAATCGGAGAAAAAGCCTTTCGATTGATATTTCCTTCGACCGAAATACTTGGTCAAGAATGTAATTTCGCAGGGGTGACAATCGCACCTAATTTTTCTCGAGCAGACCATCAGGGAATTGCAGCGGCTCTCACGGACTTGTCAGATGAAGCGGTTCGGCGGTACAACCAACTCCTCTGAGACCTATAGGCGAGGCGGTTTCAAGGCGGCGGAGATCGTCTTGATTATAAAAACTTACGGGAGGTAGACTTGGGTTTTACTTTTCCCCAAATCACTCCATTGTTCTTGAGCTCTTGCTTTCTTCGTCCTCGACTAGGTTTCATCTTCTCCGCCAACCCAATCAAAAAAACTTCTTGCTTACGGCGAAATGGCCAAGAGAGTTTACGAATGGGAGGAATCGGAGATGGATGCGGCTAAGATCAAGATCTTGGTCGATCTGGGAAGATCGAGAAGGCTCGGTGAAGTGGATTCGGCTATCGGGCGATCGCCATCGGGGAAAATGGGCAAATCCCGTCTTCCAAGCGTATTGTGAGTGCGGCCTTGATTACTGCCCACCCTTTCTTACGATGGTACTCGAACACTTTGGGGTGGGCGGTGAACTTAGGTCCCAATTCCATTACCATGTTGAGTGTGTTCGTGTATCATGCGAGGCATACACAGGGATTCGGCGGATCTCGAGTGTTCCAATATTATTATGGGATGGCTCGACAAACCGAATTGCCGGAAGGCTATGATCTGAAGCTCCACGACTCGAAGTCGAAGGAGTACATTGAGCTTTACCGGTCTTCGTGGCGGTTTGGAGGAAGAGGTGGTTCTCTTGGAAGGTCACCTCTGAAGAGCGACCTTTCTTTCGTGGGGAAAGGCTGCTGAAAAGAAATCTTCATGGGATTCAACCCGAAGATATTAGCGGATTAGCCCTTATATTCAAGCCATTAAGGACTTGAAGGAAGAAGGGTGACCGGATGGCATGTGGTGAAAGATTTCATCACACGCAGAATTAGTCCTCTGAAGAAGCGAGCATCTCCTATGTGGAGGTACTCGGGAAGAGGAGACCCACCGAGATTACGAGGAGGGTAAGCAATTGTTGACTTAACTCTCCGTTTGGTCTTTCTCAACTTTGTCTAATATTTTTATCTGTTTACGGATCTTTCACAGTGAGGTTGACTCAGTCGGACTCATCTGTGAGAAGTCCCGCCACTCGAGGGTGGTTCCTCAAGTCATTGCGGTTTTGTCATGAGATGAAAGGATAGGCGCCTAAAGGTAATCAAATCGATTCTCTCTTTAGGACTTTATAGTCGTAGAAGATACTTACGACTAATGGTGATCGTAGAATATCTTACAATCAAGAAAAAGTCGTAGAAAAACTTACGACTTGGTACTAGTCGTAGAAAAACTTACGACTAATTAGTGATTCTTCTTTTACATTTTGCTTTGAAAGTAGGCATGGAAAATCGCCGGAGACTGACGAAGAAGTCGTTACGATGACTATTAGTATTTGGGTTGTCGAAAGACAAGACTCGGCTCCTCCCTCGAAGAGGCGTCGACTTGTAAAATCTGCAGGCAAGGGGAGCAAGTTCGAGTTCGGTCTTTCGACCAAACCTCTACAAGACTGCGGCGGTGTAGTTGTATCTGAAGCCGAGGTCGCATGGCCGTCGGCCGAGGAGGTTGAAGCGGTTGAACCTCTCAGCGCAAACCTCGCAAGGCTAAGGTACCCTTCTATTATGACACGGAATCTTTCGCATGATTGGTGCCACTCCTAGTTTTATTAAACAAGCTGGAAAGGGAGAACTAGAAGGATTTTATGTCTTTTATGAAGGGCGATCTTGCATCGGCACAACACGCTGGCGAGGCGATCTTTATACGGAATGGTCGAGACACCTCTCGTCCATCGGAAGATCGAGAAACGAGCTCGGTTCTGTTCAAACTCTGACGAGGGCGTGGTCGTGTTGAATAAATGTTGAACCTCGACGGGCGTGGTCGTGGAGAAGAAGAGGTCCTCCGTTGGGAGGATTGCTCCAAAATTCTGGTTAAGACCAGTGCGAGGTATGTGAAATGTCTTGAAGTGTAAGAAGGACATTTACCTTTTTCTTTTCACAACTGATTTGCTTTTCTTTATTTGATCAGACTCCTTGACCCAGGGAATGCTTCCTTTGAGAAGTCCATTGCCATCCCTTGATTCTTGGGAGGTAGCAATGGAGGTGGTGAAGCATCACCTTTGGCCAGTGGTCGATGAAGTCGAGACTCCTAGAGTGACTCCACACTGCTGAAATTGTAGCTCGACTCTTGAGGTAGCGGCCGTTCTTGTTGAGGTGGCGCTCACATTCTTGGTCGTAGAGACAACAGAGGCGGTGTGGAAGCCTCTGGTCAAGGTGGTGAACGACTGCGCACCTCTGGGAAGGAAAATGTAGGGCGTTCCTTCCCTACCCAAAGAGAATTCTGAAGCAGAAGGAGAAAATTTCAACACGTGGTGACTTCTTTGGGCTGCCTCCATCGTAGGGTCTTACCTTACAAATCTCGTGACCGAGTCCCCATCCCAAAGATATTCCCAATACGGATAATACTTTTGACAACGGCGCCTCGAGAAGGTGTGGTGGGACAAAGTCGCGAGGATAGATAAGCTGCGACACCGGACCTTGTATATTCGATTTTTGCTAGAGCGACTATGAATGTAAGTATCTTGAATACTTATATATGTGGCTTTCCTTCCCTTCTCTTTGTTTTCTTTTTGCGAAAGCTCGGAGCAAATTCTTTGTTGTCGGTGAGTATCATCGACAACTTTTAAACTAAGACAGGAGAAAGAACTACTCTGTGAGGCGAGAGGTGGTAAGTCACTTATCATTCATAGTTGTTTTCGACTTAAATACTCGTATGATGCTTTACGAGAATAGTCATGGAAGAAACTCATGACAAAGTGTTAGTCGTAAAAAGCTTACGACTACTTACGACCGGATAGTGGTCGCAGAAAGACTTACAACCATTCGTAGTCGCGAGAAAAACTTACGACTAGGTCGGTGGTTGTAGAAGTATTTATAACCATTGGTGATTTTATCTCCATCTCATCCTTTGTAGGTTAAGCAGTGATTCAAAGACCTTAGCCGACTCGCTCGACTATGAAAAGAGAGTCGAGGAGGCTAAGGAATGAAGTATTAACCTCTCGGAAAGACTTGAGAGGTTGTCTCTACATCTAAGAAATTGCAGGAAAAAATAAGCGATGAAGTCTTGAACTTAAAATTGTTTTTGAGTTTTAACCTTTACCTAACTCTCTCATTTCTTCTTGAGATAAAGAAAATGAGATGAAGAAGCTCGGATGAAGTTGGAGACAAATCTTTGGTCATTCAGAGTTTTCCGCATTACCAAGAATAAGGATCAAGAACTTGAGGTTACGAGAACTCAAGTCACGAGTAAGTAACTCTTTACTGTTGTCCTTTTGAGTGTTTTCCTTTTTAATGTCAATTCCTTGTTCGAGAAATTGCTGCTCAATTGAGAATCCTTGAGGTGAAATCCAAGCAAAGACCTTGATGCGCAATGAGTCCGTCGCATTGCTAAGATGAATCAGAGGACATCGGGCGTGGGAGCAAAAGCATCTTTGGCTGTTGCTTTCCATCGCGAAGAGGTCAAGAAATTGGATTCTCAATTAGTAGGTAAGAAATGCTTTTACCTACAAATATCTTTGTGTTATGTTCCTCTAGAAGTATTTTTGTTTGGCCAGGTATTATTCTTTTGGAACAAGTGGTGAGAACAAAAGCCGTGAGGCTTCGACTTGTACCCAACGGAGATGGAGTCGATGAAGACTAGTCTTCAAGGCAACATCACTCTCTGAACAATGTGTAGTGAGCTACATTCGAGGAAAAACTCCTCGAGAAGATACTATAGTTGCTCACACAAGTACTATTGGAGAACAAGTCGGAAAATTGCAAGAAATGGTGACCACTCTGAAGGCTAATCAAAATTTGAATCAATAAGGAAGCGATCGAAGGCTGCTTTGTAAGTTACGCTTTAGCGAAACTTAAAGCTCAAGATCCCGCCTTAATGTTAAACCAATCGGTGACGACTTTATCACGAATCGAGGCAAGTCGTCGATTGAGGAAATGATCGATTGGTAAAAGGTGGCGGAGGAAATGCAGCTAGGCTCTCCCCCTTCAGAGTAATCTTGTAACTACCTTGTAAGGCAGACAATTTTTGTTAATGAGTAATATATGATCCGCTTCATTTCCTGAAAATCATCTTGTCGAGTAGTTAGTAACTCAAAAGATAATAAACGAATGAAAGACGAATGAAAGACTAAGAATTGAAGTCAAATTAATAACTTTATCCTAGCCCCCGACTATTTGTTTAGATTGTTTAGACAATCTAAATAAATAGTGTTTAAAAATGGGGTTTCTGAAAACAAAGAGAGGTTTATTTAACTTATAGCTTTTGTTACGGGTGTCAAGCACTGGTCGAAAGAGTTAAAAACGACTCGTCACTAGGAAGTTCCTTCTAGTGGGCAGGACCACGTGCAGAAAGGAAAGGCTTCGACTAGGTGATGTTTTCTTTTCCGACTAGTTTAATTGAACCAAGAACAGCAACTTGAGTTAAGCAGGCGTCTTAGAGGACTTTAGTAATTCGTTCGTCCTTTTTGGTGGACTTGATAAGTCTTTTCGATAGCAAAAGTAGGAGGCGGCGGCGCTAGGAAGTTTCCTTCTAGTGGCGAGGACCACATGCGAGAGAGGAAAGACTTGACTAGGTGTGTCTCTTCCTTGACCAGTTAAAACAAATCGAGTACATCAAAGGTGGTCGAACAAATGTAAGAAAGTGTACTCTACTTAGAATATTTTTGAATTAGTGAAAAAATAGACTAAGATTGAGAGAGTTGGCTTTGAGAACATTTATTGGATAGAACCGGGCTCTTTGTCTGGCGGCAAAAATGAGTACGAGTCAATGCTTGGAAATTCCTTCTAGTGGCGAGAACCACATGCGAGAGGAGAAGTTTCGTCGGATAGCGTTTCGCGCTTTGGCCGGTGTAAAGAAAGCGGGTGTTCTCATATCATAGTCGAAAGATTAAAAAGCACTACTCGAAAATAAGGCAAAAAGAGGTAGAAAGAACACGGACTTTTATTGCTTGAGAAATCGGTCACACATAGAATTTGCGAATGGCGGTCGATGTTCCAAGAGTTTGAGAGAACTGTCCATCTTCCATTGCTAGTCGTCTCAGCCACGGCGAGTTACGCCGACCTTTGTGTAAGGACCTTCCCATTTAGGGAAAGTTTATTCGGTTAGACTTGGATTGGCGAGCCTCAATACCAAGTCACCTCTGACAAAGGCGAGGTTGGACCTTACGATCATAGTATCTGCGAGGCTTGTTGGTAGGCGCGAGCAATTAAGGCTAGGTTTCTCCTCTCTTGAGTAGGTTAATGTCATCTGCTCGAAGTTGTTCTGATACGAGTTGTTGAAGGTTTCAACTCGTGTCGACCATAATTTTAGCTCGGAGGAAGCATGGCCGACTCGAACACTAGAAAAATGGTGTTTCTCTGTTGCTCATTGGTGGTTGTCTGAAGCTGCCCATAATATGGAAGGTAATTCTTGTACCCAAGCCCCAGGCGCTTAACAAGGTGGTCGAAGACTCGAGTTTTAATTCCTCGCATTATTTGGCGTTTGCACGTTCAACCGCCCCATTACTTTGGGGATGTGCAGCGAAGCATAGCATAACTTGGTACCCAACTCGTCATAAAATTCACGAAATTTTGCACTTGAATTGTTTACCATTATGCGTAATTATCCGACTTGGTACTCCAAATCGACTAATTCGCTTCTCATCATGAACCTTTTCTTTGCTTAGTTGTTATCGATTCTGAGTTGACTTGATCCATTTGTGAGCGTGTCAATAGCCACAAAAGGAATTGAAACCTCCGGAGCTTTGGGAAGCGGTCCTAGGATATCAAGCCCCAGTGCAAAAGGCCAAGAAAGAGGTATTGTTTGTAATGCTTGAGTGGTTGGTGTATCATCTACCATGAAATTGTACTTTGGACACACTTTTAACCACCTCTTTAGCATCGTGCAGTAGTGTAGGCGATAAAAACCTTGTCGAAAGGCTTTACCAACTAATGTTACAGCAGGAAGCATCGTCCCACAGATGCCCTTTGTGTATATCGTGAAGGAGTGTTATTCCTTCATTTTGCGGAATGCATCGCATGAGTATCCCTTGGGTTCCTCGTTTATAGAGGACTCCTTCAACCAAAGTATACATTTTGGCTTTTGGGATAATCGATCGCCTCAAGATCATCTTGGTCTGGAACCCTTGCAAAGATACTCGTAGATGGGAGTCATCCGTATCCTCGTAATCTAATGAGGCCATCTCAAGAGGAGGTGCCTCTGGTTCTTCGACGAGAGGCGGTTTTGGAGTTGCTCAAGAAAACTCCTTTTGGTACTATGGATCGGGAAGAAGCCATCAGAGCAAGTTGGTCTGCGAGGAAATTATCCTTCGAGGATAAATTGTACCTCGAAACCTAAAAATGTTTTCTAGCTTACGTGCTTGATAAGTACCGAGCCATTGTTGAGTTAGAGCTTTGGTACTCTTTCCCAATTTGATTCACGACTAGTTGAGAGTCTCCTCTTACGAGTAGTCGACGAATCGAGAGTGCTTCGCGGCTCGTATGCCGGCTAGCAAACCCGTGATACGCCACATTGTTAGTGGCACGAAAGTTTAATTGTATGGCATACTTTAAGGTTTCTCCGTAGGAGATACCGGGACCACCCGACCCGAGCCACTTAAAGTGAGTGACCCGTCAAAGTACATCATCCTTTGGTCGTGGGAATCAGATGGGGATCTGAGCAGTTGATTTGTCCATTCGGCGACAAAGTGCGCCAAGATCTGGGATTTTATGGCCGTTCGGGACACGAAATGGAGGTCGAACTCCCCAAGTTCGGTGACCATTTGCCATGCGTCATTGTTTCCTTATTATGGAGGATTGCTCCCAAAGGAAACTCGGGCAGCACTGACTATTTTGTGCGCTGAAAATAATGCGCGATTTCCTCGAAGACATGAGGAGGGCATCGAAGTTTTGGACACGAGGGTGCGCTCCTTAGGCGTGTAAAACTTCGCTACGTAGTAAACCCGGTCGTTATGCGTTTTCACGTTCTCGACCCGATCTGCGCTTTTTTGCTGTGGCGTGGCGGCTAGGTAAATTAGGCGTCTCTTACGGCTTTGGAGAAACCGAGCAGGGAGCACTCGAAGATACCTCTTGACATCCTCAAAGGCAATGTTTGCCTCGTCGACCACTCAAAACCTTCATGTCTCCGAGAAGTTTAAAGAAAGGTAGTCCTTTTTCTCCTAGTCGTGCGATGAAACGACTTAAAGCCGCCATGCACCCAAAGTGAGTTTGGACTTCCTTTTTGTGTTTGGAGGTCGCATCCGGAGGATGGCCTTTATTTTTCGAGATTTGCTTGATTCCTCGTTCGGATACTAGGAATCCAAGCAATTTTCTGAAGAAATTCCAAACACACACTTCTCTGGATTAAGTTTTAAATGGTGCTTTACGAGGTTGTCGAATGTTTCTTGTAGGTCGATGATATGATTAAGTCTCTTAATGCTTTTTACGACTAGGTCATCAACATAGGCTTCCAAATTCGGCCTAATTGAGATGAAAAGTCGATTGCATTAAGCGTTGAAAAGAAGCAGGCATTCTTTAGACCAAATGGCATTTTGATATAACAAAAGGTACCAAATGGAGTAATGAATGCGGTCTTTTCTTCATCGTTTAGACACATATTGATCCGGTGATATCCGAATATGCATCTAAAAACTTAATATTTCACAACCCATGATAGAATCAACGGTGATCAATACGAGGTAAAGGGAAATCATCTTTTGGACAAGCTTTATTAAGATCGATAAAGTCTACGCACATCGCCATTTGCCGTTTGACTTTTTGACCATTCGAGGTTAGCCAACCACTGGGTGATTGACTTCTCTTATAAAGCACGCCTTAAGTAGCTTATCAATTCGATTTAATAGCATCTCGTCGATCGGGGCAAATCTCCGTAATTTTTGTTTTACGGGTACTTTATCGGTAGTAAAGCTAGCTGTGCTCGATCACCTCCACAGGGACTCGGGCATGTCGGATGCTTGCCACGCGAAGACATCTGCGTTAGCTCGGAGGAAGGTAATGAGGCGTCTTCCTATTTGGGATCGGAAGTCTCCCCAATGCGAGCAGTCTTGAGGGTTTCTCTGCGTCGGAGGAACCTCTTTGACTTAGTCGTTCGGCTTTGGTGCAGCTTTGAAGCCGACTTGCTAGTCGAAGGTGACTTTCATCTCGAGTTGGTATTTGACCAACCATCTCGAGGATCGTGATCATGACTATCGCCATCTTTTGTCACATTGAATTGTGATCACTCCTTTGGGACTGGCATCTTAAGACATTGATACCCATAATGAGTAGCCATTAAGAATTTTGCCAAAGTTGGTCGTCAGAGTATGGCGTTATATCCGATCGAAATCGACCACATCAAAGGAGACTTTCTCGTCACGAAATTACTTGGCGAGCCAAATGTTAAAGGAAGAGAAACTTGGCCAATGGGTTTGGCGAAGACCGATGCGATTCCATGGAAGGAATATCGTCTGATCGCCTTACCTTTGTCCCGGTACTTGCATCTCATCGGGGCTTTGGTAAATAATATGTTCAAAGAAGCGCCACCATCAACCAACACTCGATTTGCAGCGGTTGTTGATGGTGGGTTCGACCCTGTCGAAATCGACTGATCGACTCATAGTGATCGGGCGATCGTCCTTCTCAAAAGAGATGGTAACTTCAGACCACTTGGTAATTTATTGACAAGAGGAGTATGTATGGAATTTACCTCTCGTCCGTGACTTTAAGTTGTCGTTTGGAGTCGTATCTCGATGATCCTCCATAGATATGCTCAGCGGTATGGTGCGGATCTTGGAATGGCATCTCCTCATCATCGGCGACTTGACCACTCGTATGTCCTACACTTTCGAGAGTAGGGGCGGTGCTTTGCCGTTGTAGTAGTCCTCGAGCTTTCTTTGGAAAACTTCGGCGATTGAGAGGTCATGTCCTTCCTTTTATGAAAAGGACACCATCTTGGTTTGTCGTTCCTACGATCGAGCGCTTACCTTTGCCTTGATCGGGGTTCGACTTGGTGGTTTAGGGCTCTCTATCTTTTACGGCCAAAACCTCCTTGAAACCACTAGTTTGTGGCTTTTGACTTTTATTTTCTTCTTGGACTTTTTGCTTTTTGTCCTTACCAACCTCACGGCTCTCGAAGAGCGTGTGTTTCTCGATCGATAGTGTTATTCCACTCGACCGCCTCAGAAGCAGTTGCATATCGATCGGCCATCTCAAAGAGTTCGGCAACGGTGTTGGGAGGATTTAAAGCAATATCCTCTGTTATTCTTCTACTACGGACTCCTTGCTTAAAAGCCACGATCACGAGGAGTCGAAATTTCGGAATTGAGTTACTGAACGACTAAAGCGTTTGATGAATTAGCGCAAAGTCTCGTTGTTGTTCTGTTTGATCCGGTGCAAGTCGTCTTCCTTTCCAGGGCGGTTGTATGTGCCTTGGAAATTTGCCTGTAGAAGATCACAGAGGTGTTGCCAAGAGTAGATCGACTCGAGTGGTTGGTTTAATAACCACGATCGGCGGATCCTTCGAGCACGATTGGAAGGTAATTCGCCATTACGTGCTCTCCTCCTCCTCTTTGCTCGGACGGTATTGTATAGATCTGAAGAAACTTCGATGGGATTTTGAGATCCATCAAATTTCTCCATGTTCACCGGTCGAAAATGAGGTGGCGTGAAGCGCTTTCGAAGGTCGGCGAAAATGCGGCATCCGTAATTACTTCTTGGCGCCTTCTTTGTAGGAAAGAAGGGTTAATGTCGCCGGTGATCGTATCTGACGATACCGACAGCAGGTGACTGTTACATTGTAGGTCTCGGTTCTTGAGGAATACTCCTCGTAATCCACCCGTTGTGAATTTCTTTGCCGGAGTAGTGATTGATCACCTCCTCGGAGGGCTACTTGATCATCAGCCGATCGAAAAGTATTTCTCCGAATAGGAGATCGATGTGACTTATGACCGTGTCGATTCCTACGCAGAGAAATATTCGATTGGTAGTAGTGAAGAAATCGCATTGCTACGACTACGAATGTTGTTGACGAGTACTTCGATCTTGTCATCACGATTCGAAGCCTTTGCGCAATCTCCTCAAACAAAGAGATCGTATCTGGCGTCGAGCAAGCTCTTGATTGGGATTCTCAAGCAAGTCGTTGATGTCCTGGAGTTCTTGTACCTCCTGTGACTGATATTGAATGCGCCCAGGTAGGTTCTTCT
Organism: Hsuehochloa calcarea; assembly: GCA_036346395.1. Lineage (NCBI taxonomy): Eukaryota > Viridiplantae > Streptophyta > Magnoliopsida > Poales > Poaceae > Hsuehochloa > Hsuehochloa calcarea. The sequence goes on from CM070613.1 coordinate 23,661,085, forward strand.
GGGCTGCAATTTTCTTTCTTCGGATGACCTCAAAATCCTCCCCGTCAGATCTTTGAGGCCTTCTCAGTGGAGTGCGAGAATGTCGAGGATTTCTCTCGCGTTCATCAGAGTGTTGGTTCTCTCTGTCGCCGGTGGTTCCCTTGCCATTACTACGAGGAGGCGCAGTGCGTGATCTTCGGGGAGGGTTCTCATTTCGTCCTCCATGAGGTTGACTCGATTTGAGGAAGGGCGAAGACCTCCGTTGATGATTCTCACTTGCGCTTGAGGCCTCCCGCTTGAGGAGTGCTCGAGAGACACCATCTGGCGACTTGGAGTAATCCTCGGTAGGGGAACTCGGGTTATAAGCGTCTCCATCGCAAATGAGATCTGCGGAGAGGCGGTCGTGATTCGTAGGAAAAGCATGCTTGATCCCACTATCTCTGGAGTTACCCTGAGAGATAGGATCACAAGATGCTGGTGGAGTCCTGGAATGGTGGCTTCCAGGACTTGTCTCACCAGGTCGGACCGCCTTAAGGGAACTTGGACACTTAGAGGAAAAACTCTCATTGTGTCGTGAGTCCTCCTGGGTGCGGTTCTGGTCGGATTGACCCTTGTCCTTGGAGGGAATTGGCTCCTCTGTTGGACGTATCGTTGTGGGGGATAAGGATCCCTCCTCAACTCCATTGATGGGATGGTTTCCTGGAGAATAATCTCCGGAGGCAACATCACCATCAGCGGATGCATCACTCGGCTCGTAGTCGAAACCGGCATCCATGTCGACGTCTGCGTAATCTGCCAAGTCGAACCAGTTCTCCTCGTTCCATTCTCCTGCCATGCTTGCATGAGATTGGAAAAAAGAGAGTATGTTGACAAGAGATTACCGGAAGATCCCCACGGTCGGCGCCAAGCGCCGGTGTATTAGAACCGATCTTACGTAAAGATTATTTGATTGGGGTCTCCTAAGGATGAGATCACGCGAGTGGATTGACACGGGATGTTTAGGCGAGTTCGGGCCTTCTCGGAGAGAATAATAACCCTAATCCTGTGTGTATGGTATTGTTGATGATCTAGCAAAGGACTAAAACTATTACTGAGAGAATAGTGCTTGTGTTTCTACTTGACTAGCCCTTGTTTGCGTTGTTCTTCTCTGTCCCCTTTGTCTCTCGTTTGATGCCCTTATATAGTCGTGAAGAAGTAGCCGTTTTGCCCTGGAGATGTGCCCAATTAATGTAGTAACGGGCGCATGATGGCAGTAATTACCGGCGCCTTGACTTCTTCACGCCATCTGGCAATTATCTTCCAGAGATAATGGGGTATTTACACACCATTAATACGCGGAATAATAGTGCGTGTAGACCGTTCGGATTCCTTAATCAATTGGACCTACTAAATGCGTAGGTTTGATTATAAGGTGGTCGTAGTTTTCCTGGTCGTAGAGGGACTTACGACCAGGTAGCAGTCGTAGAAGAACTTACGACTATGTAGTGGTCGTAGAAGGACTTACGACTATGTAGTGGTCGTAGAAGGACTTACGACTATGTAGTGGTCGTAGAAGGACTTACGACTATGTAGTGGTCGTAGAAGGACTTACGACCATGATATAGTCGTAGCAAGGCTTACGACTATGGGGGTGATTGTAGAAGAACTTACAATCACTTGTTAGGCCTCTCCTTATAGATATAAGGGGTATACGGGGACTATGTGACATCATATTTACCCATAATAAGAATTATAGATAAAAGATAAAATGAGGATTATTAGATCCTCGTCAGTTTCTATGTGGACTTTTGAACCATAGCTTTCACCACTTTATTATAGTCATAATGACCCCATCAAGTCTGAACTATCTAGTTCAAATACTTTTATTTAGCAATTATGGTTCATGCTCATATACTTTCATTATGTGACCCGATATGAACGCTTCAAGTGCTCGGCCATAGAATTTGGTTCCGGATTCATGTTCGCATAAGAGAAACTTTAGCAATTGTAGAGGCAAAGTGATTGTCGACAACTTTTTTCCCGTATCCTTCAAATTGAGGGTATCTCAGTGCTAACCAGATCCTTGTCATTTCCCAAACAAAATATTATTTGTTGTTCTGCTTTCTCAGTATTGTAATATGTGCACATCAAATTGATGGGGCTTTCATATTCATAATGAACCTCTTCATGAGGTATTTCACCTTCAAGGTGAGTTCTCTTTAGGAGAGTTAAAGGAGTGATCAATAATTGGTTCGACTAGTGTCATTAGATCTCAGACCCACAGGCATCCCCATAGATTTTAGATCAAGGACCAATAAGCCAATTTTGTGGAGGTGGATATACTATTCAACTCGGGGTATTCCACTTTTAGCAACATATTTACTGCAAGTAAACACTGTGATAACTCCTCCATAATTGGAAATTATCTAGAAGGTTCCCCGCTTCTAGCGCAAAGGAGTATAAACTAAACCTTAAGTTTACCTTGACAAGTGTGTGTATCTTCACACTAAGATCTTTTCCTTTTGGAAAATACGACGACATTCGAACTTTTGGGCATTTCTCTCCCCCCTAATACCGATATTCGATCTTTATTAATAGCATACCAAAAAATTCCCCTATCATAGGAACATTATTGATTGAATTTCAGATCCAACATGATCCCCAATAACTGGTGTTGGCCTAAAGATGTATGCTACAGTGGTGATAACATGTGAGAAATGTTTGATTCCTCCAACACACACTTTTTCAATAAGGAGTTTGATAATTATATGTAATGAGCTAGACTTTTATCAATGCAGTAGCACGAAAACTGCATGATCCTATCATTCTGTAGGATATTCCAACTTATGATTGGTTATTAATCTGCAACGAAAATCCCATACGAGGTCCGAGATTTGACATACTTATTCTATAGACTAGTTTCTTTATTAGTTGCCCAAGTTTTGATCCAATTACTCATACCAGTGTGTTCTAACAGCATAAAACTATAGGGTGCTCTTCAGGAACATAAATATAATGCTGGAACATAAAATATTTGACTATAGTTAATCTATACATAAATACTAGATTTTCTTCCGGACTTTAAATCTTAGTTGAATCACCCAAATAGTATAATTATTCGATGGAAATATTTATTGTTCAACAGGAACACCAAATTTAATTGAGGATGATAACCTGTATGTGTTATTTTAATTTGTAATGCCAGAATCATCATTACTAAATTTAGATCACCTGGGATCAACAAAGTCCAATAGGTCATCTTTCTTTCAGGAGCTATATTTGCTTCAAGCAAGTGATATGGCTTCTAATGGTGATACAGTTGCAGACTACACTTACCAATTTATGCATGTGTCATTTCCGATGAGTATGGCACGCTTCAGTGCATAGCTAATCATGACATATGTGCGAATGCGTCAAGCGGCCGTCGATTTGCTGTGTGCATTCCTACATGCTGGTGGTTAATGTATTAGTGGAGATACAAATCAATTGCCCTTCGTGGGCAGCAATGATTATTGTTGCCAACAACATGTACCGGCAATGGCGTAAATGTTTTTTTTCCCATATCAAATCGACAAGAATAATAATCATGCAATTTACATTCATCATCTCCCAAAATAAACTAAATTAATTTATTACTTCAGGCTAATTTGTTTCCGGCTTTGACCTAGGATATGCCACAATGCCTACCATGACTCTTGTTTTGAATATTTTTCTATACCTCTTAACTTCCAATATCCCACAGATGTCCAATTTCCTCCCCTTTTCATGCCAACTATAAAATCCCAAGTGATAACCTTTGTGGTAGGCATTTGCTTGAAATCAACTCAGAGTTAAAGATTTACAATCATACTTCAACAAGAGTACAATTTTAATTGTTGGCGTGAAACGAAAATATACTTTGTAATATTCTACATATGAAGTTCTTCAGTTAAGAAATCAGTGGTGGAGGATAGTCTTATATAAACTCCAAGTATTAGGACTGAAGTTATTTTGTACTTATTTGAGGAATGTGATGTTTTCTAGCCAAAGTGATCCATCATAAATCAACATATTACTAGGCTTGTTCTAGTGCCATTGAGAAAAATAGTTTCCCTTTTGCCATCTGGGCATCCGTGAACTACAAGCTAGTGAATTTAGGCTTATTAGATATCAGGAGTGTATTTACAATATTTTGTTAGTAAGATATGGCAACATATTTTCAATTTCCAGGCATACGGTTTACAAATTTATTCCATGCAAGATTAGTTTACTATAGGTATGGTATGCTACTGGCAATATGTTCTATTAAGTAGATTTAATCAACTATTCAACATGACATAAGACTTTAATAGAACAACTTAGACCATTATTTTATAAATGGCATATGGGAAGTAACAATCTAATGCATAACGTTTCAGCTTAAAGCAAAAGATAAGAGATACTCTTTATGAGCATGACCAAGCTCGATACGAGCTAAATCTATACTATTAATGCAACTCGTGCAAGAAAACGACATCGATACGAGCAACTAGGAGATTTCTAGAGTCTCCATAGACTATAATATGGCCTTATCATTGCTTTCATCAAGGACAAACAAATATCCACTTAGTAATGTCAAATATGTTCAACACAATTTATGCAATTTTCTATATGTTTATAGCTGGTAAAACATTTAAATACATGAAACAAGAGCAAAATAGTATAGATTAATTTTATCTATTCAGTAGACAATTTTATACATTCCCTAGAATATTTGTGGTATTTTTAGGATTTTTATGATAATTTTTAAGGTATGGGAGCAATTTTCAGAATTACTAAAACCATTAATTAATTTCTAAAACACACAATACAAGGAAAAAAACATAAAATTTATCATGCTTCCAAGGTGTACCAGGTGTACGGTTTCACAATTTATGGAAGCTCACTTACCTTAGAAATCCAGTTTCTAGGATTTAAAATGAAATTTTCAGAATTTACAAATTAATTCTCAAAATTATTAAAAACTTCAGAGTTTTAACTAAAAAATAGCTTAAGTCGCATATTACCAGAGAAAATTATGAGAACTTCAGGGATTATTCTACAAGAATATATGAAAATCTGGTATCCGCCATAATTCCCCAAAACTTCAGGGGGTTTATGCAAAATTTCTTATCCGCGAAAAATTCCTCGTAATTTCAGAATTTTTGATGGCCCATTTGCTATTTTTTGAGATTTTTTTCCCTTTTTTTAGTTCTCCCATTTTTTGTTCGATTTTTCCTTTTTCGATTTTCCTCTTTCGGGCTAGCCCACACTAAGCTAGCCTGCGAAGCCTGGCTAAAAGGGGGCATGCAGGGGGAGGGAGATAGGTTTCCCCTGCTCCTGCTCCCGTGGCGGCAGCGGCTGGCGCAAACACTGGGGAGCGCGTGGGGTGGCTCGCGACGGACATGCGACGGGTTTGGCACTCAATGGGAGCGAGGCGTTAGGCGGCGATAGGCGGCGAAGCGGCGGCGGCGTGGCGTTCGTTCGGCAAGGCGTGGCGATGCGATGGGCTCGCGCGTTGGGTCCGGCATGTAGGGGTGGTGTGGTCGCGGCGGTGCATCGGGAATGGAGGGTGCGCGCCTCGGCGCATGGTCGATGGGCACTCGTGAGGCGCATGCGGCACGCCAGCAGCAATAGAGCGGCACGACTTCTCGCCGTGTCGGTTTTGGCGTGGCCGTGGCGGCGGCTTAGCGCACGCAGAGGCACACAGTGGCGCGGGGCGGTGTGCAGCGGGGCGGCGTGGTGGCGTGCAGCGGTGGTGGTGCGGCGATCACGCGACGCGCCGACAATAGGCGGCGACGGCGTCGACCGGCTTCGAGCCGGGCGAATTTTTTCTTTTTCTTTTTGCTCGATGATTACTAACGAACAAAGAACAATGCATATTCTATCTAATGTGATGATCAGCGGTAATTAATTATAGGTATTAATTAAATAGATCTAGAACTCTAATTAGCAATTAAAAGATCCAATCGGGTTTGAGCAAAATTAATCTTCCAGATTAATTCATTGCGAAATTAGATATTAAAAGATAGAATCCCGACGATGTACCTAGTCGGCCGTGTAGTACGATTCGTGCTGAGGTTCTAATTAAAGACTAAGTCCACCAAAAATATGTTCGGTACTTTGTTCATAAGGCCTTTGGTCGAGAGTTTCTTAACATCTTTCTCTCTCTTTTTAATGAAATTACTGTCTTCAACTTGCGTCCACTGCCTCACGGCCTCGCCCAAGATGCACCACCACCCACCTAGCTTGTAAGTCCGCCTCCGCCATGGACGCAAGCCGTCGCCGCGCCGCCTACACATCACCTTGTTTTGCAATGACATGTGGGCCCAATAACGGCATTATTTGCCAGCTATCCCTTGGATTGCGCCTTACACTGCTAGTTACGTACCGTTTCTGTTTCAACGGCCTTGTACGCTCTCTTACTTGGAACGCGGACTACAAAAATACGCTTCCTTCTCATGGAGGCCACGGTGGAACATGACACGCCCGGATTTGGAATAGTAAAGGGGCTCGTTCATCTATCCTAATCCCTACATTCCTACTACGAAGTCCCCAATAAACATGTACTGGGGTACTAGGAATTGCTGCAGGTTTTTTATTCAAAAGCTGCCTTTTTGTGTTTGTATCCTGCATTCTTACGGGGAAGGATCGTGAGTCTTTCGCTGAATTAGCATATTTTTTTAGTTGTAGTAGTAAAAGTAGTTGAAATTACAAAAATAGCATCGCGATAAGCACGTACGACGCTTTCAATCCGCAAAACCCACCTACGACGCGCATAGTCCGCATAGTCCGCGGAAACCCACCCATCGCGCTTCCAGTCTGCAGTAGGAACCGTTGTAGCCATTCCTATCACGGACTGGAAGCGCTGTGGGTGGATTTCTGTGGACCAAGAGTGCGGTAGATGAGTTCCGCGGACTGGGTGCGCGATAGGAGACATATGTCACTTGTCTAGCCTGCTGCGGTACCAATTTTGTCATTTTAGACGCGGGAGAGCTACATTTGCTATTTTATTTGAAAAGAGCCTAGATGAGCCAAAAACTCGAATGATCGCCATGGTCGTCGGAAACAGATCGTCTGCATTCAAGAGCTCAATACGGAGGTGCTATAGTTCTCTGCATTAGGGATATGTCTCCACCGTCAGATCAGCAGGGACGTCTGAGATCGGATGCTACGACAAAATGTCTACCGTATCGCTGACATTCATAGCCTTTTATTGTTCATCCAACAGGATAACTAATGCAAATCACTATACCATGGTGAATTTTGTTAACAACTGCGGAGGATTCGTTTCCCATAGCTAAACTCTGCATCGCTGCCAGCCAAGCTGCTTGTTTCTAGGGATGAAACAGATTCGGATTGTCTTGGATCAGATTTTTCTCGGATAATTTTCGGATCGGAAATGGATTCGAATATTTTTGTCGGAAACGGAACCGAATACGGTAGGCATGCTATCCGGCGGATACGAATTATCCGGATAAGACCAAGTCCGGATATCCGAATTTCGGCCCAAAAGAAGAGGATTTCAGCCCAAAAGAGAAAATAGAATTTTAATTGATTTCTGAATTTTAGAAAATGCAACAAATCAAATAGCCTTTTAGAAAATAGCAAATAGAGTTAAAAACAATTCTAGAAAAAATCACAAAAATTACTTGAATTATTTTGAACTTAATAAAATTAAGTCCAAGTTAAAGTTGGTTTTTATTTTTGCACATAAATTATTTTTAATTCCTGAAAAATAGGAAAAACCTTTTAAAATCCAAAAAATTGAAGAAATTAATTATTATTTTTTCATTTTCACTTTAAATCCAATAAAATACTAGAAAACTCAATAAATTTTATTTTTGACATTGAAAACTAGGAGATTAAATAATTAACTTTATTTTATTATTATTTTCTTTTTAACCAAGAAAACTCTTTTAAATCTCAGAAAATCCAATAAAATAATAACTTTATTAATTTTATTTTTGGTTATATACTTTGGGATGTTACAGTCATTTGTGTATAAATTAACCATCTAACCTGATCAATGTTAGTGTGAACTAAGTTTTATGTGTGTGATGAACTAAGTGTGAATGTGTGATGACTTGTGACTTTGTGAGTTATGACTTATGAGCTAAATATGGTAAACTAAGTGTTATATTTGTGATGAACTAGTAAATGCAATTTGCTAGTGCCAATGTTATGTGTGGTTGTTGAAAATATGAACAATTCATGAATGTTTGTATCAAATAAACTAGCTATATGTTTTCGTTAATTTCTGGCATACAATTTAAGGGGTTTTCATGTTCCGAAAAATACCCGCGATTCGTTTCAATTCGTATTCGCTCCGTACTCGATATTATTAGTATCCGTATTCGTATTCAGAGTATTCGTATTCGTATCCAGATCCATAAAAAAAATGAAAACAAATATCGCAGGGCCATTATCCGTCCATATCCGATCCGTTTTCACCCCTACTTGTTTCTCCGTCCCTTCATCAGAGGGTGGCACAGTGCATCTCTCGTGAACCGCGTTGGTTAATCAGGCTGGCTCCGGTTAGTTCAATACCGGCCAAGAAATCCTGGTTTTCGGGGAGATGGTCATTTTTTTAACAAGCCATTAAACTCAGCTTTTATAGAAAGCTAATAATAAGTTTTACCAACCAAGTTCAGTCAAACTCGACGTTTGGAAACCAGCTAGCTAAGACTAATAAACAAGTCCACCAAAAACATAACGAGCTATCACAAAAGCTGACAAAAACAACCGATACCAACCCCTAACTAACAAAAGACCACAAAAAACCTAGTGAAAACAACTAGTCATTCTCCATCGCATAGAACTTCTTCAACCAGTCCCCAGCCGAAGTCAACAGTCCTTCTAGTTTCAGCCGGTCGGTTTCTTTCTTTAGAATTCGCTACTGCTGCAAACATGATACAAATTTGAATATATTTTCAGTTGGTTGCTTAGGAAAACCCTTCTCAGTCGTCACTTTTGTGGGGTCACAGAGGATGCTAATCATTTTTTTTCGATATGTCTTGGCTAAATTTGCATGGCTTGTGTTTCAAAATTGCTTGTCACCTAAATTTGTCTACATTTCCATTCATATTTCTAGAAAAAAAAATTGGATGGGGGAGATTCTGTTGATGAAAAAAGAATCAACGGTTAATAGGAAGAACCCTCAATGTGAAGCCCTCTTCCAACAAATTTTTGAGACCCTCTCCCAGCGAATTTTCTTCGGCACGCCAGAGTGCTTTCGCCTAGCCCGAGGCCAGCATTGCATCTGCGTCCGCCCAACCGCAGCAGCGCATGCCATGCCGCGTCCGCTTCTACTCGGCCCAGGTCGCACCTGTTCGCCCCGAAGCCGCCTTAAGAAGCCACGGTCCTCACGCAGCGGCCGTGCGCTCCGGTTGGCGCGGGCCACGCCCACGCCGGCTCTGCTCGCCTCTGCATGCAGGCGCCGCCACCGCCCCCATGCCATTGCGCTCGCGCCTCCACCGCCTCGAGCCATGGCGCTCGCACCGTGGCCGAACGCCCCTATTCCGACCGGCCTCGTTCGCCCCTGCTCGCTCCGCCAGTGGCCGGAGTCACCGGCGCTCGTGCCTCCCTTGCTCGCCCCGCTACAAGCGCTGCCCCCAGCTCGAGCCAACACTGCACTAGCGCCGTGGCTGTGCGCCCTGTTCGTGCCGGGCTTTCTCGCGTCGGCCCTGCTCACGCTGCTCCTGCCCGAGCTACCGCGCTTAGGCCTCGCGTGCTTGCAATGCTGCTCGCCTGGAGCCACTGTGACTGCGCGTGCTACCAACCATGCGTATTGTAGCGGCATGCATCAAGATGCGAAGAGCAAAAAGGAAACATACGTGCAACTGCTCGTAATTTTCTGATTGTTTTACTTTTATTCTACATATTGCTACTCATACGCATTTATGACTATTTGGGGGTGTTCTATTCATTGGCAAAACTATCTTACGTGTATTTTACATTCTAGCTTTACCTCTTATTTATTTATTATATATTTATGTATCAATTTAGTTAGCACTAGACAGTTGAACGTATATTTGGTTGGATTTTACTATATTAGTTTTCTCCAAGGAGCACCCCGCTATTTTTGTCAAACGTACGCTGCAGCATATTAGTACCAAATTACATCGAATTTTTGGCCGATACGGCCGATTTTGATATCGTATTTGCGGTTTTGACCAGCCCGATATCGTATTTGCAGAAATAACAGAGTTGGCGCGCCGGCGCGCGCCATGCGGCGGGTCGACGCTGTGCAGCATGGGCGCAGCCGGCGCAGCCGCCACACGCAGCGCCTTGCCACTGGCGCCACAGCGCGGCGCGCAGCTCTGCTGCTGGCCTGGGCGCGTATGCCCGCCTTGTGAACCCTCAGCCTTAGCCACGCGCATGGCGCTGTGCCATGGGGCTGCGCGCATGGCAGCAAGAGCCTGCAGCGCACAGCACATAACCCGCAACATGCCAAGGCTTGGCCAGCGGCAGCAAGCCCAAGCTGCGCGCCTCATGGCTTGGGCGCAGTGCGCTTGGGCCACGCGCCGCGCCTGCTCGGCCCAACCTCGGCATGTATTGGCGCGGCGCGGCACGCGTGCTGGAGCGCGCGCCACCACAGAGCCTTCGCCGCATATATTGAGAGCGGCCCGCGATTTCATTTCGCGATCGTTCTTACGCTAAGTTCATATTCATCCTCTCGCCGCTCTCTGCTCATTCTTTTCTTTTCATTCGCTTGCTCCCTCGATTATTAACCGTAAATGCGTTCGCGGTAGGTTTATCGTAATTTTAATTTAGCTACATTCTTCTATGTTTAATTAGCCACATTGTCGATAATGTTCGCTATGTATGTTTTGCTAGTCATGTCTCTACCGAGCTACTAGAACAATTCTCGATGAGGACCACCGGTGCAAGTGTGGCTCACCGGCGGCGTGGATGGCCCTCCGCCTGGCGCCGGGCGGGAGGGGCTGGTGGGCGCTAGACGATCGTTACGTCCGTTCCTCGGGAGGCGGGCTTGTTGCCCTTTGCGAGGATGGTGTCCTTCCAACGGGGTTCACCTAGGCGCCACTGTTGTCCGCACTTGTGGACCGGTGGAGGCCGGAGACGCACACCTTCCATTTCGGTGGGGTGAGATGGCGATCACCCTAGAGGATGTCTCGTTCTTGGTGGTCTCCGATCCGGGTGTGCCGCTTGTTCCGCCCTCAGAGAGCGGATGGAAGGTCGACCGAGCGTGATTTGGCCAACCTCTGCCGGAGGGTGCACGTGGCGTCCCTCGGGCTTGGCCGAGGCGATTCGTGAATGCCGCGAGGTGCACACGAGGGCGTCGTTAGGACGATCTCGTTGCTTACCTTCTCCGACTCTTTGGTTGGGTCCTGTTTCCAACCACAAAGGCGATTTTTGAACCCGACTTCATCCGCGTCGCCGAGTCTTTGGGTGACGCGGCCGAGCCGATGCCGCGACTTCTACCGGGATCGGCCGTCCTTTGCGCTACATACCGAGGGTTGTGTGGCGCCGCGGCGGCGGCTACCGTAGCAACCTAGTCGTGTGCTACGTGCTCCTGCACTGTGGAGTTGGGAGCACTTCCTGCTGGGCGTCCGACCATTGAGGCAATGGCGCACGTTCCCTCCCGGATGGCGACCCCATAGGACGCGCCCACCATGGGCTTACGGTGGATGCGGCGGTCGTCTGCTGGGCCGGGCCAACGAAGACCGGCGAGGTGCTACTCGTTGTACCACAACGAGTTCGAGTTATTGCACGAGGCGACATCATCCGTGTCCATGGCATGCTGATTTTCTCCTCGCGGCGCGCGCACCGCCGTCTGTTTCATGCCTCGTGGATCGATTTTTGTGGACGACGACCGCCACCGGTGTTCTCACATATGGTGGAGCCTTACGCGCGCAGCGCGCATGCTGACGATTTGTCGATACCACTCGTGCCCCCGAGCGTCGGCCCACGGAGGCGAGCCGTACACCGTGAGTCAAATTTCATCAAGTAATTTTTGCGATACTTACGTCTTCTTTTGTAACATTAATCTTTCCAAAATGCAGCAATCGAGGTCGGGTGGGCATATTTTGGACTGGCAAATGCACCAGCACCAGTGGATTGAGACATGGCTTCACAGGGTTGTCGTGGATGTATGGCATGAGCCGCGTCCATATGACCCTCAGTCGTACGATGCGTACATGGAGTGGTACATGCCACGAACGCGCGCAAGACTCACCATTCCTCCTCGGGCGCCCGAGGAGGTGACATTTCAGACGCACCAAGAGAGCCTCCGCCGCACGCGCCACACCGACACCGCGTTTCAAGACATGACGACACCGTCGACACTTACAACCTCGGTTCGCAGTTTTGTTGACGATATTCGTATCTTTTGTTAATGAACTTTTGTTACATATGTCACTACAGATTTGAGCGGGCGGTGCGCGTCTGGCGCGTGACGAGGCCCAACTCAGGCCAGATAGAACCCCGGCGGCATATATAAAAGTTTTGAAGCACATCTCGGCGGAGATGAAGAAGATAGTAAAGAACTTGACCTGTGGTCGTTCGAGGGACGACGTCTTGCGCAGCGGGCACGAAGTGGGGGGGCCGTGCTCACCCGCTAGGTCACCACGACCTAGCGAGTCCGTGACGTCGTAGCGTTCCCGTCCGGTCATCTGCGGGCAGTCGCCGCCGCACGTAAGTCGCTATGTACAAATTTACATCAAGTTTTGTAATTATGCCTTACGTTCCGCTAACATCATGCCGTTCTCTCGCCGTAGGTCCGTCGGGATGAATCACTACATCGTTCGGACCGGTACCACGACTGCCGCCCCCTCGGTCATCTGACCGCACATCCGGGAGAATACGAGGTTCTTAGTTTACATCCGAGTGTTCATTTGTACTAACATCGTCTCGTCTTGCGACCTTCACCTCGGGGTGACGGCGATTCACATCGACCGATGACGACGACGGGCCTCCCAACTCCTACCAGGGGAAGCGATTACGACGCCGTGGCAAGGACAATGGCGGCCGGGTTTTTAGCGTCACGCAGGCGTAGCTCCTCGGGTTCGAGCCCCACGGTATACTCGGCGAGAGTTCATCCGCAGAAGCGGAGTTGCGCATCGCACCCCAGTGGCCCAGTGGTTTTCTAGCCTCCGTCGTGGATGAATTCCTCGGAAGTGTCCCCCAGGTCGGCACGTCTCATCAAGACGACATGTACGCCTACCAGACTCTGCTCCAGACTCAGTCTACTGGTCCACCTCCGCCTCAACGGTCTCCGTACCCCTCCGAACCGACCGCGCGTTCTCGAGGCGGTGGGCGTATTCCACGGGTCATGCTCGGCGCAAAACAAGGCCGCGCACGCGAACGCAGCCGCAGCAGGGAGAGAGTAGTGGCTCAGACGAGTGAGCCGTATAGTTTCACGTGTTATGCTATTTTCATTGTACTACATGCTTGTTATCGCTATTTCGTATGAGTGTCTTGTTCTGTACTAATCAATAAGCGTACAAACTTTTTGTATGAAGTACATTAATTGATCTGTACGAAAGCAACGTTATATCAAAAGATTCTTAATAAATAAAATAATAGAAAAATTACATAATCAAATACACTTTGTCAAACACAAAAAATTTCATTTTTTTTTTGACCTCATTTGCTATAATTTAAAATTCGGGAGACCGCATTGCGATTATGAAGATGCCGTACAACATGTGGGTAGCAACTACTTAACGATGTGTGCTACTTGTCTCCATGGCGCCATAGCAAGGGAGCCTTGTCTCGACGTCGGTGGGTCTCGGTCGAAGGAGCCTTCCCTTATCGCCGGACTCTCCACGTCGGTGGTATGTCGAAGTCGTCAGTACCTGCGATTGTATGATGTAAGTACATCGACTGTTACAAAACGTAACAAGAATGTCAATTGTTCATAACTCACGTCGTCCATGTAGATTGCTCCCGGACGACCGGATCTGTTATGGCGGCCGGGCTCACCGCATGAGCCTTTCCTTGCCCTTGTCACGGACCGCCCACGTCGGGTGGTGTGTCAAGTCGTCCATGTCTGCGTTTGCATGATGTAAGTGCCGTATAGTGAAAATCATAAGAAGGATGTAATTTCTTCATAATCGACGTCGTGGATACGGATGATGCCCGGCGACCGGATCTGTTGTGGCGGCGGGCTCACCTCATGAGCCTTTCCTTGCCCTTGTTACGGGAATGTCCACATCGGCCGGTGTGTCGAAGTCGTCCATGTCCTACGTTTGCATGATGTAAGTACACGTATAGTGAAAATCATAAGAAGGATGTAATTTCTTCATAACCGACGCTTGCATGAGCCTTTCCTTGTCGTCGATATGGATTACGCTCGGAGTTTCTTTGGGGACCTTGGTGCCTCCTCATCCGTACGTAAGGTTTCCACAGTGAGAAGTTCTCGCCCGCACGAGTAGTTTAGCATGTACTCTCTTTGGATGAATGCCATGTCGTACATCTCGGGCCGTCAATCCTTTGGAAGAAGTGGCAACAGCATCTCGGGCCGCATTACGTGGGGATGAAGTTAAAATTGAAGGAATTAAACATTGGGAGGAAAATCGATGCGCGCGAAAGAAACGCTTACCATGTAGTGGCCGCGACTGTAATGCGCCGGCACCGTGTGCAGGTGTGTGGATGAATGATCTCTGTAGGTTCACACACACACACTTCGGGACCGCAAGCGTGGTGGCTTTGGAGCATCTTTCATTGAAAAATCCGTATTTTAGTTGCTTCCTCTTCTGCGCAAGCGATTGCGCTCGCAACATCCTCTTGTAGAAGTTTGCGAAGAGTCCATAGCCGGTCTCGTATAATTTTGCATTTGTACATAACAAGCAAGACAAAAACTTTAAATTACGACGAGTGACGACCAGGACGAACTAGGTGCATTGGGACAATCCTTCATTGAGTGCCTGGGGTCTTGCATATCCCGCACTTCACCGTGCGGCTAATCTTTGATACGTTGACTAGCATCCATGTCATTCGGAGCGCGCTTGCGTTCGCCGTCGCCTTCCCTATTCTCTTCAAGTCCTGTTGGGACCCGATTGCACCATGTCGGGCCAAAGATCCTTGTAGTTCATTTCCAAACCATACGAGTGAAACTCTCCGCTCCATGTACCGAATAGGTGCTGCATGTCGTAGTACTCAGAGATGTATGGTGTAGCCATCTGCCGCATTTGTGCACATGCCTTGTACACGTGCGAGCATGGTTTGTGGAAGAGCTTTGGCTTGTTGCAGGTGCATGTCGCCACATCACCCAGGGTGCATGCCTGTTTTCTTTCCCCCCTAGCATGACTATTGACGTATTTCTGTCGAAGCTTGATCTCGTACTTTTACTTTGAGGTCGTCGATCACCCGAATGTCGTGCATTCGGCCTTCTCCATCTTCCGATCCATGTGTCTCGCATGTTCTCGGACCACCGCTTGCCTTCGTCCATCAGCCGCTTGGTGCGGTGGCTCTATTCACTGAAATAACCAGCGGTCCGAGTCCATGTCTCTGGACAACCGTAGTGATAGGGAGCCCGCGCACACCTTTCAGGACGCTATTGTAGACCTCGGACATGTTGGTCGTCATAACGTCGTACCTCGCACCGTCTGTGTCATAGAGGAGGGACCATTTCTCCAATTCAGGAGCGTGGTCGTTAATCCACTGGGAGAAGGTTATGGCGCTACTAGGTTGCTCCCTCTCCGGAGTGGACTCCCTTGTATGTCTCGTAGTCCGGTGTTCAAGGTCTCTCCAAATAGACTCAAACTTCCGTCATTTGGTTCGCATACACAATGCCTTGACCGTCTTCATGAGTTCCTGACTGCGGAACCGCGTGAACAAGTTAGATGCAAGATGCCTCATGCACCACCTGGATTGCACGTCGTTCCACTGGTGAGATGGATCCATCCCACGCTGCATGATGTTGATGGCCGCCAACAACCCAGCATTGCGGTCTGTGACTAGGCAGACGTTGGCCCGGTCTCCCACCACAGCCCTCTTCACGTTCTCCAAGAACCACAGCCAGCTGGATGTGTTCTCGCTCGACAATGGCAAATGCAACCGGAGAAGTTGGTCATTCGCGATCGGCGCCACCGCGGTGAGGATGGTGCCCTTGTACTTCCCGTGAGAAAAGTGCCATCCATCGTTAGCACGGGACGGCAGAACTTGAAGCCCCTGATGGCCTGCGCGAAAGCCCAGAACACCCTATCCAGTATGAAGTGGTTGGGCCCTTTTTCAGCATCTTCACGCTCCAGCTTGTTTATGTACGTGCCGGGGTTTGATCCGGCAATCTGGTGAAGCAATCTCGGCACAAGGTTGTACGCCTCTTCGTATGTCCCGTACATAGTCTCGATGACTTTCTGCTTGGCTCGTCGAACCTTGCTGTAGCTAACTGGATAGCCAACCTGATTGACGACTTCCGACATCATCAGCTTGGGGGAGACAGACACGTCCGCCTCAACTAGGTGCGTGATGAGGTTTGCAACATATGCGAAGTCACGTTCGATCTCGCCGCAGGCTCATTGAGCTCGCAGTGTGGTCGATCGGCTCCTTGACCGTGAAGACCGAGCCAAAGATCTTTGCTCGAGAGCTGACCTTGCCAGGCAGCCTTCTACTATGCACTTCATGCGTACTTCCACTGGTTGGACCGGTGCACTCGGACACTACGGTGATGGATAAAGCGCATCGTGCTATAGCTTGTTGCACGCCACCTTGTTCGGAAGCGCGCCCAACTAAGAGGGTGTCGGCTTCAAACCCCACGGGAGCCTTCTTCTTGCGGTAGTACGGCGAACGCACCGCGATATCATCAAGTCTCGATGCCACGTAAGGACCACCGGCCGTGTGCGTCCTCGTCGGTACCATCCGAGCTTGGGTCGGTGTCCTCGTCGGACTCAACCGAGAGTCTCGTCCGTGAGATACTCGTGGCGGTCGATGCGGCCGACCACCATGTTTCGCCCCTCATTTGGCTCAAAATTAGGCACGGACTTCCCTCCGAGGCGGCACATTCCGTCTTTGCCATCTTGAGCTTCGGCCGCGCTTGCCCGCTTATGCGAGCCTCGGCATCATCGGGGTTTTGAGACGCCCTATGTACGAAATTGGCGTACACCATAGGCTTCCGTGAATGGCCGCCTCGGTGGGAGACAATCTCCATATCTTGCCTCCATGCTATGCTTCCATCCACCTTTACGAGCTCCCACACATAATTGGTGCGGTGATCGCCTCAATCATAACTTTCTTCGTCCCTGGCTCGTGAGGAACTCCTCCGGATGCGGCCGCACTCGTGAATATTCATCGCGTGGAGCCCCTCGCCGGACCACCTTATGCGGCATCTCGACAGTCCAACCCATCGTGTCCGGCTCGTACAAGGCCATCGCCGTAAAATACAATCAAGATAAAGTACAGTAGCGACAAAACAATTACATCCAGTATTACAGGAGCACAGATTATATTACTATTTATAGAGCCTATACGATCAGAACATGTCTCTGATGCCGAGATATCATCTAGTCCGAGAGACATGTCATGGAGTAGTACGTATCAGAGAGACTCGTCGTGAAGCCGCTCGTACCCCCGTGGCGATCGGGACCACCTGACGCCGCGGCAGATCCGGCCCAAGCGGCCGCCAAGCCTCTTCGCGCGCACGGCGTCGCGGCACGTACGCAACTCGTCGACCAGCCACTCCTTTGTGCCGGCGTCCTTGGCGAAGGCGGCCATGGCGCGGTCGAGCACGGCGGACGCGCGGTCGTCATGGCCGAGGCGCAGCTCCATCTTGGCGTACTTGGCGTACACCGCGGCGTCGCGTGGGCAGGCCGCCACGGCCGCCTCCGCGACTGCGCGCGCGCGCCCGGCGTCCCCGTGTACGGCCTCGAACGTGAGGTAGTGGCACCAGAATCCGGCGTCCTGGAGACCGGCGCCGTCGGGGTCCACCGCGCACCGGGCACGCCACTCCTCGAAGATCTCCCGGGCGGCGGCGACGTTGCCGTCGTGGCGAACCTCCATGGCGATCCACCCCCTGTAGATGGTGGCGTAGTCGGCGGCGCAGTCGAGGGCGCCGCGGAGGAGGAGCCGCGCCTCCTTCAGGTCGCCATCGGCCCTGTACATGTCCAACGCCGTCTCATACCACCGCAGGGCTCGTCCGCGGGCGGGGTCGGCGGAGTCCAGCAGCTCGTAGACGCGCCGCCGCCGCTGAACCGCCGTGGTAGAAGCGCCCGCTCCGATCATCCCCGTGTGGATCAGCAGCGCTACGGCCGGATCGACGGAAGAAGAGAGATACAGACGCGGCTCGTGTTTTGGGAGGACGAATGGGTTGGGATATATCTGCAGGGGCATCGCTTCCGTTTGCATGAAGGGATCTTAATTCTCATCGGATTCGGATTGGGAATCGCCAGTGTTCGTAGCTTAAAACCCATGCAAATCCGCATCGTATCATGATTCACGCACGCTGAACCGGGAGAGCATTAGTGCCAGAGCAAAGCAAAATCCTGTGAAATTACCGGAAAACCCTACAATTCAAACAGGCCATAAAAGAATTAGGCCAACGAGTTGAAGGGCGCGTTGATTAAAGGCCTTCAAAGTTCGTTTTCCCCCCAATTTTTTTTTTTTGGAATTAACACTGTCCATTGGTGTTGAATGCAATTTTCTTTTGAGCGTTGGTTGAGCAAGAAAAGTTACCAATACACCCATAAACTTTGTATAGAATTTTGTGTCACTGTGCTTTATACGTAGTTCTCCGAGAACTTCCCTTAAAGGCATCTATAATAGTATATTTTGTTGTCTTTAATTATGTCACGTTAACAAAATTTTACGTGGAGGAGAGAGCACACGTCAACAAAACATGATAATCCACTCTAGTTGACATATGAGTCTGTTTGAAAGAAAAATTATAAAATATAAATATTAGAGAGTATGTTAGAGGTTATATATTGAAGATATTGTCTTTAAAATGATGTAGTATATATTAGATACAATATTATCTTTAAATATTAGAGATGCTCCTGATGAGTTGTTTTGTGATAGTTTACATTAAATATGGGTAGGTCTATGAAAATTACTTTATTCATATCGTATTGTGTAGTCTGTGAGACTCGAAACGTAGTGGTTAACCACAGGACATGGTCTCCGTCCGTATCGATTGGACTAGCCAGCAGGTCGCAGATTCGCACATCTTAAAGTGTTATAAACGTTCCAAAATTTGACTGATTTAATTTGACTGATTTGAATGGCAACAGGATAATCTTCTTTAGTAAGAGAAAATAACAAAGCCTAGCCATTTTATTACGTGCAAAACTAGCTAATCACAAATCCTAGAAAATTAGGGATTGGGATGGCAGCGTCAGCGTGCTTCATTTTTGCGCAGCACATACTTTTTTCTTAGAGAGTACACAATGGACGCACTCACTTATAAACACCACACCACACGGACGCACACACGCACATCGGTCCGCACACACACGCGTGGATGTGTTCTTAACACATCTAATCTAAAGCGGGGGCTAGACCCTACGGAGCGCAAGCACGTGTTTTGACCACTGAACATACGGAGGGATGTGATTGGTCGAATATAGGATTTGTTCCTCCTAACATAACAGGAGAAATATATATGAGCCTCTCGATGTAGCCGGATAAATAAAATGCATGATTGTGCCACTAGTGGTCGAAGAGTCAACCACATAAAGTTATCTGTCACAAGATCGAAAAAGTATTGAACAGTTCATGGATGACAAAATATCTCACCTTGAGTTACGACTGAGTGCATTACTCGGAGCTCTACCACTAGGTATTCGAAAAACTAACACTCAGTACTCGGAGCTACAGTACTCGGAGCTAAAGTACTCAGAACTGTATTACTCGGTACTCGTAGCTACAATACTCGAATTTCAGTCGAAAAGGATCATCGAGTATCACCAATTAGACCACCCAATAAGGCATGATCTGACCATTCACACTGAAAGCCAACAACCGAAACTTTCACAACCACAAATGACAATACAACCCAACCGTCAATTATTTATCATCACAAGGCCTACGACCAGTCCACATGGTCTTTTACAACCAGTCCACCTGGGCTAACAATCTCCCTCATTGATGAATACATTGACAACACTTCAAAGATATGAGTTGAATTTTGATAGAACCGAAACATAGATTTTTTCTTTACCTATAGTCCACGAAAATAAAAAAAGATAGAGTTAGTTCATCCAGTCCAAACCAATCTGTGCTTACAATTTTTCTTTTCAGTTTGTTTGTTGAATTCTTGGTTGCATCGTCGTGTGTCAGGTTGTTGATTTCTAGTTCTAGTTTTTATCTAGTTTATCATTAACTAGTTTGCGTCTCAATCTTCGTGTTACTTTGCGTAGCTTCATCGTTGTGTCCAACTTAACGCCAAACAATCTCCTGCCGCTCAGGGCCGCGGCAAAATAAAACAGCCGGCCATCGCTGCCACGACAACCAAAACCCCCTGCCATCGCTGCCGCTGTAAGATCGAGGTGGCCGACTAGAGGGGGGTGAATAGGCGGTTTTAAAAATCTCTATCGGGCTAAACCAATATATAAATGCGGAAGCTAATAGCGAATTGGTTTTGCACAATTAAAACCTAAATCAACTAGGCTCAACTAAGTGCACCGACAATACAAGAGAGCAATCATACAATGATATATAAGCAATTAAAGCATGTAATGTAAATTGCTCAAAGTAAAGTACAAGTAAAAACAAGATGGACACAATTATGTTTTACCGTGGTGTTCGGAGACTTGCCGGTCTCCCCTAATCCACATTGAGGTAAGCCCAACCACGTTGGACCGGCTCCACTAATTAAGCCAACACCTCCGAGGTAAGTCCAACACTTGGACCGGTTCCAATCCGAACCAACACCTCGCTCCACTAGGGTTGCTCTTCCTCCACTCCGGAGATGGCGAACACCAGACCACTCACAAACACGCCGGGTCTTCTCACAAGCTTCTTGAGAAGATCACCGCGCACGACGCCTCCACGCCGTCTAGGTGTCGGCAAAAACCAAGAGTAACGAATTCAAACTTTCACTTGAACTAATCAAGTGTCAACGCTCACGTGGATACACAATCCACTACCTAAGGCAACACATGCACTTAGTGTTTACTCTCTAATCTCACCAAGTGCAACACATGCACAAAAGAGAATAGAGACTTGCTCTTAGCTCAAAGAATGAGTATATCACTTAACAATAGCACCATCAACCTCTCCCAACCGGCCAAGGTGGCTATATATAGCCCACACACAAAAACTAGCCGTTGGGAGACAAACCCCTGAAAAATCAGGGAAATCGGAAGTTCCACCGTTCAAAGTCCGGAACTTCCGCACCTCAGCGATAGGCACAATAACGGCTATATCAGACGAGAAACTAGCCGTTGGAAATTGAGATCGGAACTTCCGCCAACCAAAATGCGGAAGTTCCTATTATCGGAAGTTCCTCACATAACATTGCGGAACTTCCGCCAACCAAAATGCGGAAGTTCCTACAGAAATTTGGCTAAGTCCCAAAAGGGTGCTTCTCTGGAAAAAATGTTCTGCCAAATTTTCGGAACTACCGATAATAGGAAGTTCCGCCCATAACACTGCGGAACTTCCGATAATAGGAAGTTCCTCCCATAACACTGAGGAACTTCCGATAATAGGAAGTTCCACCCATAACACTGAGGAACTTCCGATAATAGGAAGTTCCGCCCATAACACTGCGGAACTTCCGATTATCCTGACAAACACAACAATAGCTTTTTCAACAACTTCAATTGCAAAACACATTTACCAATTGATAAGCCAATGCCGACAAGGATCAATAGCAAGATTCATAACAAGTTGCAAAACATATTTGCCAACTTTTAGAATCATACCACAAGGAAAAAGGTACATGGACTTACACTATTTGCAAAACACATTTGCAAACTTAAGTCACATGCCACAAGAAATCAAATATGAGCATCAACTATTTGCAAAACACATTCGCAAATAACAACATCATGCTACAAGGCTAAGGTGCATGGACTTCAACCATTTGCAAAGTATAGTCCCATGCTACAAAGAATAAATGCATGAGCCTCGGCTATTTGCAAAACACATTCGCAAATAATAGCTCTATGCATAGATGAGCTAGAGCAAACACAATGAGCTATCAACACATGACTAACTCATGCTACTAGTCAAGACCCCTCTTAATAGTACGGCAATCCTGTACTAGCAATCCGGTCTTCCAACCAAACACCAAGACCGGTAAAGACTAGGAACACATCCTTAGCCCTAGCTAGTCATACCTTTGCCTTGCATCTTCTTGAAGCTTGATGACGCACATCAACACTTCAAGTCCGGGTCCTTGACTTTGACAATCATCAACACATGATGATTTCTTCACTTCGGGATCTTGTCTTGAACATCAACACATGATGATTTCTTCATCCCGAGTCTTCACATGCATCAACGCATGATGCATTCCTTCACTTGACCTCCATCAACACATGATGGGTCTTCTCTTGTCTTGACGATCAACTCATGATCATCTCTTCTTGATAAGCATCAACTCATGACGCATCCTTTACACCAAGCTCTTGACTTGATGATCAACTCATGATCATCCCAAGTCTTCACCATCCTGGAACATAACCTATTCATCCAACTCATGGAAAATGTTACTTCCCCAATATGATTATCATTAATTACCACATCATACCATTAACACATAATGGTGGGATAAGATACCTCAATCTTTCCCTCTTTGGTAATTGATGATAACCACTTAATTACTCATAAATTGAATGTTGATAAATGAGAGAACAAATTGAGTATATATCAACTACACAAGTTATATATATACTCTAACTTGAGTATACAAGAACTACACAAGTTCTATATACTCATAACATGAGTATACAAGAACTACACAAGTTTTGTATACTCAAACGGATTTGTTTCAAAGTGGAAAATGGAATATGGATCAATACTAATGAAACCATAAAATATAGAATAAAACTCCCCCTAAATGTGTGCATGCACAAATGTGTAATAAGATCATATGCACATATTCAAGTTCAACTTATGGTTGAGTTCAATCCTATATTTTGGATCCGAGGAATGCAATATTATATAAAAGTACAAGTTGAAAGCATACATCGTTGATTTTCACCTTTATATCCAAATGAGACTATACACTAGATATAACAAATAGAATTGTTAGTCTCACAATTGGATTTGTCATTAATCACCAAAACACTCCATTAACTCATAATGGCGGGTCTAGATCTTTCAGCCGCGACAAACACAATCTCTGCTGCCGCTACCACTCCCTGCTGGCAACCACAACCTCCTGCCACTCCCTACCGTGACAACCACCACCTCCTGAAGCTCGCTACCATGGCAACCGGAACCTCCAACCATTCTTGCCGCGGCATACAGAACCTCTTGCCATCGCTGTCGCAGCAAACATAATCTCTAACGTAGCTTCCCGTCTCTGCCGCTCGCTGCTGCAGTAACCAAAATCACCTGCCATTGATGCCGCGGCAACCATCGCTCCTGTCGCCGCATCCTTTATCTGCTGCTCACTGCCGCGGCAACCACAACAGCCTGATGTCGCTGCCGCAGCAAACGCAACCACCTGCCGTCGCTGCTGCCGCCGCTTCCCAACTGCTGCCGTAGCAAGCCAAGGCATCGCCGTTGCTGCCGACCTCCTACCGTGGCAAGCCAAGGCGCCGCCGCCGATGAACATCCCTTGCCGCGACAAGCCAAGGCGTTGCCGCCACTACCCATCTCCTGCCGCGACACCGAAGTTCTTGTCACCGCTACCACACACCACCGCGGCAGCCGATCTACCTTCTTTGTCATTGCAAGCGCACCAACAGATCGCTCTGCATTGTGCCTCTAAGAAGCGAATTCTCTACTGCGGCATACTACAATACCAGCCGTCATTTTGAAGTTTCAGAAAGGAGCAAGAATCAAAAGGAGAAACCCTAATCAGTTGGTTTCGGTTGTTCAAGAGAGGAAAACCAGAAAAAAAGAGGTCAAAAAAATAGAAGAGTGTCCTCCTTCCCAAAAATTGAAAAGAATATCAAACTTTAGCCAAAACTAGTAAAAATTGGTAGAGCCCTTCTACATATAGTCACAAGCTTCACAATTTTTTTAGAAAGTTTGGCCCACGGGTTTGAAAGATATAGCAATTTCAAATTTGAACTCGAGTCGGTTTCGAGTCCGAGTATGATTCTGTTTCCGAGACACCTTCAGTTAAACGAACATAACTTTTGCATATGGTGTCCGTTTTAGACGTTCTTGTGCTCGTTGGAAAGTTAACAACGAGGCACATCCTTTCCACCTAAGCTACAAGTCACCCTCCAGGGCCCCCAAAATCGGTCATCTTCGGCCACGAATTCGCATAGCAAGTTTTCAGTTTCTGTTTTTGCCGTTTCTTTTGGTCTTCCTTTCAGAATTTGGGTTTCGCCTCAACTGCAAAATTGTTGATCTCATCGCAAAATTTCAAAAGAGCATATATAAGATATATAAAAATGTAATACCCTTTAAATTATCTTTCAAAGATGATAAAGATCATCTCCATTGGATCTGTATAATGAAAGTTATGATATTTTCTTTACCACTGTTCTGAATTCTGGGAAGATAAATGTTAGTGTTTTCATCTATTGTTTAGACTACTGTAGAGGCCGAATCTGGGGTTTTTTTTCCCTTCTAGAGTTTTATTCCTGGGAACGTTAGCTTTCTTTTGGCACCGAGATCAGGAAAATCCGATCTGTAGTTTGGGAGATATGAATTTTTGATTACGAACTGTCCGGTCTGTCTGAAAACCGAGATCGATGAGGTTTGTCCTCGGTTTTGTTCAAATTAGGGGCCGAATCAGAACCTTCACCCAACTAAGTTATTTTAGCCCTTAAAATTATATTTCCAAGCTGATAAGAATAATTCTCATTGGATCAATAGGTTGAAAGTTACGCCGTTTTCTTTATCTCTGATCTGTATTCTGGACAGACGTAGATGGGTTGTGTTTAGCTGATAATTAGCCCTCCGTTTTGGCCGAATCAGGGGATCCCGCCAACTAATGTTTTGTAGCCTGATCTGTTAAGATTCAGTGAGCACTGGTTTCAGGTCTTTTGGAGTTACAGATAATTAATGGTGATTTTTCTAGTATCGCTGCCAGTTTAGCGGTAATCGGGCTGTTGGGTAAACTTGGTAAAATTGATCCCGTTGTTTGTGTGGGAGAGATAGAGGGGATGGAAGGGCTCTTGTAGCAATGTCATATCTTGTTATTCTTATTTCGATTATTCATTTGTGTAGGCGGTGAGTGGAGGGGCATATTCGTGTCCTCCTATTACGTCACATCGCGGAAGGCAAGTACCCTATGCTGTTTGGTGATGTTTCCAATTATTTGCTTGATGTCGGCATAAATTGTGAATGCCTTTTTCTATCCATCCTGATGTTTATTTCATTTCAAGAAGATGACTCTTGTGATTAAAGAATTAGCATTCATTTCAGTGGTTGCATTCCATTACATGTAACTAACTTGTGTGGCATTCTTGATATATTATGTTGTGTGGGAATGCATACTTATACTTGTTTACTTATGTTGTTGAATGCCATGTGTCTTTTCCACTAATGCGTGATATTCATTCATACCATGAGAAATCATCATATTCATTCATAAAATTCATTATGACCACGGAAGTGGATTCTTTTTTGTAAGTCCCATCAATTCCAGTATGGGCATTTGAAAGATCCATCAATTCCAGTATGGGCATTTGAAAACCCATCAATTCCAGAATGGGTACGTGTGATCCACCATTCCAATGTGGGCCACATTGGACACCCGTATGAAACGTTCTTCATACGGTATTTGAGGTCCCCGTACTTTGTTAAGTACGGGCTTAAGTGAACACCGACGGGTGATTCACTCGCTATACCGGTATATGCAGTCGATAAGTCCATACCTTCAATGCATTCTTACATTTCATCCATTCATGTATTCATTCATACACACATGTATGTGTTCCAATATTCGTTCGTAATTCAACTGAATTGTGTTGTCCACTCCATGTTTGATTATTCTTGTTTAGTACTTGCTGAGTCTTCGACTCACCCTTGCTTTGTATATTTTAATTAGGTAATTGAGGAGGACGACAAGATGATTTGGTGGGGTAGTTCGGCACACTACACTTCACTTTTATCCAATCAGAACAATTATTATTGCCATTCAGTCAAGCCAAATTGTTTAAATAAGTTCCAAATTGTAATAACCCTATGTTGGTATCGTTTGACTGTTCGTGATATTATGTTCGTTTATCCATTCTTTACCATGATTCTAGTGATCGTTCATTGTCATTCTTTAGGAATTTATGTTGATTGAATCTGGATAATCTAGTTTAAATGCTATGCTTAGTAGTTTGATAGGTTTGCGTGACATTTTGGCTTCCGAATAGCCAGGGTGTTACAAAAAATTTACTTGGTCATCTTTTGAGACTAGCTGTTGTTCACTGTTTAAGCTAGAGGGCTATTTACATTGCACATTTTTCTGATTTTGTGCTCTACATCATGTGAACAATCTTGTACCCCAACAAAGAAATTCGAGTAGTTGGCTAGCGTCTCTCCTAGCACTTGGTGTGATAATTTTCTTTGCTTACATCAAGTCACATTGATCTTTACATGTGCGTTCATACACTTCTTTTGTAAGCTTTGATCAGATAGCTCTTTCTAGGCTAGCATCGGCAATGTTGACTAGTACTTTGAGCGATTTTTCAACTTGTAATTCCCGATTTGATTTGTTGCTAATCCTTGCTACCATATTGAAGCCTATCCTAGATCCACCTTTACCATTGCACAGGTACCAGTTGCCTGCAATCTCTTTGTCAATCTTCAGAGATCGTTGAAACCGACATTAGTTGCCGGTCACCGCCTGTTTGCTTGGTAAGAATTGGTAAGAACTTGGTATGAGCTTGAGTGTGAGTGACTTTGAGCCTCGAGATCCTAGTTGTTGATAGAACATATACTTGTGATTTATTTTCTTATTTTCTACTGACCATGGCAGGTTCACGGAATGATTATGAGATAGATCCACATCTTCTTCGAGGCATTGAATGAGAGCGCAAGAAAGTTCACGAGAAATATGCACACTTGAGACAAGCTTCTTCATCACTGGAGGTATATGATCGTGATAGTACGTCCGGTAAAACTAAAATTACTTTGCCATCCTTTGCTGGTAAATTTGATCCTGATGCCTATGTTGACTAGGAGATAGCTTTAGACAAAGAATTTGAATATTATGAATGGTCTGATAGGCAAAAGATTAGAGCTGTCACTTGTATTTTTGTTGAGGATGCAACACTTTGGTGGAAATATTTACGTAGATATGGAAGAGTGCCTCAAACTTGGCATGCATTAAAGAAACTTTTGAGAGATGAATTTATTCCTAAATATCATGCTGATTATTTGTTAGCTAGATTACAACGTTTCAAACAAGGCCGTTAAACTGTAAGGGAATACTATCATGAATTGAAAACTCGTTTATTACATTATGGCTTAGAGGAACATGCTGAAGCTAGAGAGAATAGATTCTTAAGTGGGCTTAATTAAGCAATTCAGGACCTTCTTGTTCACAAAAAATATGGTTATCTCTCTCTCTCTCTCATTTGTTTATACTTACTGTAAGGTTGAACGTCAGATTAAGGAGAAATTGAGAATGTTTGATGATAGGACACATGAGAACAAACCTATGTTTATGTTTTTTTTTCGTGACTAACAATTTGCAGGAAATTGAGAACCATGCCGAAGAGTTGAATGAGCTGATTGAACCACCGACTCCGTTGGTTGAGAAGGAAGATGAGGAGATGAATGCACCGACATCATCTGAGGAGAGCTAAAAAGGTAAATATCATGATGCTATCATCACTTAAGGTGAGTATGCTTATGAAGAACTACAATTGTCTACTGGTCATGCTATTTTATAGCAAAAATTAGTGAAAAACAATTATGATATGCACATGTTTCTAGCAGAGAATTCAGACTGCATTGACTTGAGTGCACCATGTAATAAAATAATCGAATTGCCTACTATTTTGAGTGATTCATGTCATGAGTTAATCACATCTAATGAACGTGTGGAATTGGTTAGACATATAGAAGTTTTGACTAGAATTTCTCCTACTGAATCTTTATGTTACGTAATGTTGTGTCCCCCTATAAAATTGTCCCATGCTATGGAGAAAGTTTCTGTAATTGCATGTTCGAAATCCTTGTTTAGTGCCTACACCCCTGGATATAAGTTTAATTTGATTGGAGATTATGGTGTAGACAATCAATTTCTTGTATATCGAATATGTATAAATTATGATCTCATGGATGAATTGAAGCTTGCTGTTTTGAACAACAATTCTTGCGTGTCGAATCTTGTTCATTATGAGAGGAAAATAAAATTTAGTGATCATCTAATACCTATGTGTTTGTCTCTTATTGCATCATCTAGTATTGACAATCTGCATCCTGATGTTGAAGTATGGAAGAACTTACAAATCTTTTACCCTTACTAGATGAATTTGCTATCGCTCGATTTAAATCTGATTATATGGATGAACTTTGTTTGATTCCAAAAGTTATAGCCTTGCCCATATGTGCTACCACTGCAAGTTTACCACCTCAGAGATTTGAATTTCATAAATGCTTCACTTACATTTGCAAAACTAGTTGCAATAATTGCCGTGTGAGAAATTTTGTTTTGCTCATTAACATATATGATTATTCTTTAGGTGATAATACAATGAGCTTGTATGATCGTTGTTGTTTTATAACATTAATTATGCAATAACGAAGAACTGTTAAAACGGATGACATATACATATACCATGCATACACCTTGGCTTATTTGTTACCCTATTTTCAGCTTATCAAAAGCCGAGGACGGCTTTGTTTTCAAGAAGGGGAGGATGATGAGGACATGACCCCTATGGATACAACCATATTTGCTATGCTTCATGTTCCAATTATAAGAGCTCGTATGATTCACTTAAATTATTAGGTGAGCTCATTTTTAGGGGCACCTTTATATTATATGAATTATATGATGCTTCCTAATGATAAAAAAATATATTTGTGCAGTACCACATCACTTTTTGTCCAAGCCAAGAAAGAGTTCGAGCTGGACAAGTTTTGGAATCCAATTTGGCCTACGGAGATAGCACTGACTTCAAACGTGTATAACATTGACATACGAAGTCCGTTGGAGCTCCATGAGTACTTGATGGAAAGCTTATATCATCCTCTTTCCAACAGATCTAGTCTTACCTCAAATTCCTTATGTGCACACCAAAATCACCAAAAGAAGGTGTTACGTCACTTGTTTGGGCCAAATTGGGCCTTGTAATACTTGGGCTAAATTGGGCCCAAGGGGAAGGCGCCACCCTAGGGGGCTCATACTGTTCACGTAGACAGTTCATGTATGAACAGTGCTATGAGTAGTACCACCCTCTATTTTCTTAGCTCTGTGCAGCTCCCTCCCCTATTTAAGGTGGCAACACCCTTCTAGTTTTCCTTAGATTTTGTTTAGTTAAAAGTTAGCTTTATTGTAACTTTGTGTATTGGCTTGTGTCGATTAGACCAACCATAATACTGCTTCAGAATCCTAATTTTATCAAATATTTCAATCCTATTTGCAATTTTAGATTGCTTATTATATTGTTCTTGAGTATTCTTTGATTGCATACAGGAATAGACCTTCGTGGTTAGGTCGATCGTGCTTCTAGCATGGTCAATAACAATCACGAAGTTGGTTCAGTGATTATAGGCATATTGGTTGTGCATGATTGGTAGTCAAATCATGAGAGTCGTCTCCACAAAAATTGAGTTATCATTCTCATCAAAAGATCGGGACACCCATTGTCGCATCACCATGCTCGCACCCTACAGTCTACCTACGTGCAAGACTAGTTTTCAATAACTTAGTTAGCTACGACAATCCCACACTTGCCCATACGTTGGTATGCTTAGGTCTTAGATCTGGAGTTGCTGGCTTCAGTCCTTAGTTGGCCACAGTCGAGAATCTCCCCAATCTACGAGTCACAATCCTCACTTTCTTAGAATATATTATAACTTGCCCGCGTCTAAAAATTAGGTTTTTCATTTTATTTTCATACAAAATAATAGAGGAACACCCCTCTGGATATTTTTCAAAATCTCCGAAATTCACATTCATCATATTGTCATTTTTATAAAAAATTTCGTAAAATTTATCGTTCTAGTCGCAGTTGTGCGGTAATCGCACTAAAAAAAATTCCCAAATGACATTATATTTTGTATATCCCATATTGTAAAGGCTACAATAGTAAATGATCAATATTCCAAGGAAATACATGCAGTAATAGGATTTACAACTACCAATTTCCCAATCATAGCATTTTCATACGAAACATACACACATGCATAATAGATTTTTGCCAAACAAAGTATAATAAGTAAAGTACTGGGATTAACATGATCAAAGAAGGTTCTTGCCTTGCTCTGGTTATTATGAGTATGAAATTGGTTGGTCGTCGAAGATACCTCTCGAACAATCAACGTCTATTGCAAAAAGAGCCGGAAATCAATTAAATAATGCAAATAAATTACAACAGTAAAAAATCAAATATTTTTTAATATTTAGTTAGATTATGATTTTATATGGATTTAAAGATAAAAATCATTCAATTTGGAGTTTTTTTTTAGCGAAAGTTATTGAGGTTTGGAATTTGAATTGGTTTGGAAAATCCAGAAAAAGAAAAGGGAGAGAGAAACCTCTCTCTGACAGGTGGGACCGACATCTATTTTCTTTTTCTACCAAGCAATACGGTGGAGTTGGAGGTGATCCGGGGCGGGCTAGCGATGGAAGCCGATGACAGCGTGGGGAGGTCCTCCGTGGTGGCGACGCTTGGGGGAGGAATGCTTGAACACGGAGTTGGGGAATGATGAGGGAGCCTAGGCGACACTCTAGGTGCGAGGAATTGACGTGGGGTGCGCTGAGGCCACAATGGCAATGGCGACGGCAGCTCAGGCTGGAAACAGGAAAGACGAGGTCGTCGGTGAGTGCCTGAGGAATAAGAACAAAATTGATTGAGGGGATTGAGGCCTGTTGTCCCCGAACACATTTTGACGCGAGTAGAAGTGGAGGAGGATCACTGTGTTTGCCGGAACGTGGAGGTGGCGTGGCGCCCGAGTTGGAGCTCGAGCTTGTTCTCTCCGGTTTATGCTCGATTGAGAAGAGGAGACGAGGGAAGGGGCAGCCATGAGGGGAGGTGGCGGCCAGAGGGGGTGGGGTAGGGGAGGCGCAAGGGAGGGGGGCTTAGGGTTTTGGCTCCCCCCACAAGGCCGGCTGCCCACATGGGCCAAGATGCTGTGGGCTTTCAGCCCATAGCCCGGGTTGTTTGAAAACCGCAAAAAACCCTTGAACTTTTGGTTAAAGTCACTCCCTAAAACAATTCTCATCCACAAAGTATTTCTTCTTTTTAAATATTTGGGATATTACAATATGATTTAGAACTACCGATTTCCCAATCATAGTATTTTCATACGAAACATACGCGCATGCATAATACATTTTTACAAAATAAAGTACAATAAGTAAAGTACTGGGATCAACATGATCAAAGGAGGTACCTGCCTTGCTCTGGTTGTTCTGCGTATGAGATTGGTTGGTCATCGAAGATATCACTCGAACAATCGACGATTATTCAAAAAGTGCCAAAAATCAATTAAATAATGCAAATAAATTCCAACAGTAACAAAATTCAAATATTTTTTTGCATATTCAAGTATATTATGATTTTATATGAATTTAGAGACAAAAATAATTCAATTTGGATTTTTATAGTGAAAGTTATTAAGGTTTGGAATTTGAGTTGGTTTGGAAAATCCAGAAAAAGAAAAGGGAGAGATAAACCTCTCTCTGACAAGTGGGACCCGCATCCCTTTTATTTTTCTTTTGATTTATTTTTCTACCAAAAATATTCGGTGTATGACAGGTGGGCCCAAGTGATTTTCTTTTTTTAATTTATTTTCTGAAGGAAATAATTCTCTTACAGGTGGGACCCATGTGTCATAGACTAGGCTCATAAGAATAGTGCATGGACCAAAGGTCCATAACACAGTGCGTCGGTGTAAGATCGAAGAGGCCAACTAGAGGGGGGTGAATAGACGATTTTGAAAACTTTTTGGCTAAAATCGAGTTTTATGCGGAATTATAAATCAATTCGGTTTTGCCCAATTAAAACCTAAATCAACTAGTCTTTACTAAGTGCATCAACAATATAAGACTATTGATAATGATAACAATTATACAAAGACATGTAAGCAATTTAATTATACGAATATAAATTTCACAAAGTAAAGGACAAGAAGAACAAACCACAAGGACACAATGATGTTTTACCGTGGTGTTCGGAGACTTGCCGGTCTCCCCTAATCCATATTGAAGTAAGCCCAAACTAATTGGACCGGCTACACGAATTAAGCCAAACACCTCAGTTCTACTAGTGGTAGCTCTTTCCCTCTTCGATTAGGTGAGCTCCAACATTCACAACACGCTGGGCCTTCTCACAAACTTCTTGAGAAGATCTCTGGACCACGATGCCTCCATGCCGTTTAGGTGTCGGCAAACACC
Organism: Hsuehochloa calcarea; assembly: GCA_036346395.1. Lineage (NCBI taxonomy): Eukaryota > Viridiplantae > Streptophyta > Magnoliopsida > Poales > Poaceae > Hsuehochloa > Hsuehochloa calcarea. The sequence goes on from CM070613.1 coordinate 23,693,639, forward strand.
AAGAGTAATAAGGTAAGCCCCTTGCTTGACTCTCACCACATGCAACGAATGCACAAGCTCAAGTGGATACGAAATCCACCTCTAGATGCAACACATGCAAATAGAAACCTCTCTCCTTGCTCACAAGGTGCAACACATGCACAATTGAGAGGAGAACCTCACACTAGCTCAAGTGGGTGAAATGGGATGTCAAGCTATCTCTCTCAACCGGCCAAGGGGATATTTATAGCCCCCACAACAAAAACTAACCGTTAGGAGTAGAAATCAACAAACTCAGCAAAATGCGGTAGCACCGCGTTGAAAGCCCGGTACTACCGATTTTTGCTCAACGGTCGGAAAGGGTGCATTGAATGCTCAAAAATTAGTCATCAAAATTTTTGGTGCGGTAGTACCACAGTGCAAAGGCCGGTACTACCGTTTTGCGGTAGTACTGTAACATCCCAATTTTCCGAGCTTTAAAAATCTTTTAAGTAGTTGCTAGTTGAAAAACTCACCATTTGAATTTTATTTGAATTTAATTTAAAAGCTTAATTTGGACTTTCAATAACAAAAGGATTTAATGTGATTAATCCCAACATCAATAATGACCAAAGGTATTTTATTTGGATTCTATGGGCTTGGATATATTTTTCAGATTTTCCTGGAATTTTTCTGAGTTCATTTGCTATTTTCTATTTGCTATTTGCATTTTTTGGAATTTCTAAAAAGAAAAATCAATTTAAATCCCTCCGGAACAGTGCTGGGCCGAAGCCCAATACTATTCTGCGAAGCCCACAGCTGTCTGACCAGTAGCTACGCTTTGTCTTGTGTGACGCTCCGCTGACAAGCGAGCCCTGCCTGTCAGTCCCCCATCTTCCCTCTCTCTCCCCGCACGCGCCTTCCCCCATTGGATCGCCCGCGCCCGCATATCTCCCTGTCTCGCTGTCAGGTGGAGCCCACCGGGTTGTCGTCCTCGCGCCTCTCTTCTTCCCTGCACGTGCGCTCGCCCTCGCCCGCCATTGCCGCCCTCCGAGCTTTGTCCGACAATAGAGATTCTGTTGAGATTTCTTCGCGCCGACCCCACAAAATCCCGGCCTTATCTCTACCATACTCATCCCTAATCAAATCAAACTCCATTTCGGTTTCTATCCCCTGGAATCTTGAGATTTCCAATCGTGGCGTCTCGGACTCAAATTGGGGGTTTCCAATTCTAACGTCCCTCAGCCCTATAAGTAGCACCCAAGGGTTTCCCTCTCCCTCCTCATCCCAGAACCCTAGCCGATTGCACCCCCTTCGCCTCAGCGCCACTGCAATTGCCATTTTCTCTTTTGTCGCCGTCGTCGGTAATCTTTGAGTTGCGCCGTCGCCGCCTTGTCCTCGCCGACCTCGCCTTCGTGTTCAGCACCACCAGGGCCACCTCGGGCGCCCTTCCTCGCAGCCAGAACCCTGCCGGAGTGGCTGTCGGACAACAGCCGCAACTTCGCCACCACTCCAACCTCACCGCCGGTCGCCACCGTGGTTTCTGAGCATCGGTAAGGGTGTCATCAGCTGTGCAATAGCGTGGGCTATCTTCTGGTATCCTCCACCGCCGGCGAGTTGCCGCCGATCGTCCTCGACCCTCGGGCCCAGAGCGCCGCTCCCCTCCGCCGTGCCCCGTCAGTGCCACCTCGCAGCCAGCGTCAGCAGCAACGCCAAGGTGTCGTCTGCGTGACGTCGCGTCAACGGCAGCGCATCGCCGCGTGGCCCAGTCCACCGCGCCAACTCCCCCTCAGCTCGGTGAACCCAGTTCACCTTGGGCCGTGTCACTGACATGTGTGCCCCACATGTCAGTTTTGATTTAAATTTAATTCTTTTTCTGGAAATTCTCAGCTGATGCAAGCATTGCACGATAAATTGATTTTCCTTTAGGAAAATAATTCAGAAATTCAATAAAAATCCTAAATTAGGGTTTTAATTATTTCCAATCTTCAAAGCCCATAACTTTTGCATCCGAACTCCGATTGAGCCCATCCAAATTTCTAAATTTATATAAATTCAAGATCTATTTATTGATGAATTTTATTTGATTTTTGGAGTTTGTTTTGCCTCTTTTATTTATTTATTTTTGTATCTTTTGTTTTATTTGCGAGTAGACGTCGATACTTGGGGAAATTTTGGAGAAGAAGGAGCACCTCAAGATCAAGATCAGTACCTAGACCTATTCCAAGGCAAGTTATACATTTGATCATGTTGTACCTAGTTTTCAAATTACTTTGATTCAAATTATTGTATTTTATTTTACGTATTTATTTAAATGTTTTTGGGTGTAGTTATTAATCCAAATTGTTACATCTACCTTGTCTATTGTATGTCATACCCTTTGTCACCCTAGGTTGGTTCCTTATAAGTTGGTAATATCATAGTACCAATGGGGTTGGTTAGATACAAGTAGATTGCTTAGCCATGCTACGAGTCATCATTTCATGTGAGTCGTAAATATAAATCTGACTAATATAATATGGAACTATGTGATAAAACTGTATGTGTTGTGCGCTATTACTCGCATGTGTTGCACTTAACCAACAGGGTGGGGAAAAGATTTAGACCGAGGTAAGTGGTGGATTCTGTGTGATTGGTGGAGCTATGTGCTGGGAATAATAAACTATATGACTTAGTTAAAAATTGGAAGTCTTGCATTGGTCAATTAAGGACTTAACTTTGTGCACCATTGAACTGCGCCTTACTGTACAACCGCAAGCCTAATATGGGCTGTGCCTAACTTAGTAAGTTATAAAATCTTGACATTGACAACTCAGGTTGTAGGTTAAGTTGTGTGATGGGCTGGAGGTGTGATTCTCATATCGCGGAACGGTTTACCGCATCCCTGTCCAACGATGTGTGTCGTACCAAACGTTGTGTGTATCGATTGGACGACAGTAAAGCACATCGGGAGTGTCAATGCTTGAAATGAAGTTTCCTAAAGGTTTTGTTATGACCAGTGCTAGCTACACTGATTGTATCGTGTGGGTAAAGTGTACAACCTCTGCAGAGTGTTAAATCAATCTATTCGAATAGCCGCATTCACGGTCATGGACATGCTCGAGGATTTCACACGAGGGGTAGATTTTAATAAAACAATTGGGAAAACTCAGCTGTGTGAGATAACTTGTGCAGCTGTGTGAACAACTTGATTAGACTATGTGTCCTTTGTGAAATCAAATGTTAAATTAGTATTGTTTATTTGTTTTAAATTATGTTTTCAATCTATTACTTGTATTCAATTGCAAATATTGCATTTCTGCAAACGAACAACAGAAGCCATTCCTTTGGAATAAGCCATCATCTATACATTGCACTCTGTGGTATGACTTGCGAGTATTGTTGTGTACTCATCCTTGCTAATCAAATCAACAGAAGTGGAGGAGTCATCACCTGTTTTTGAAGAGGAGTTCTACGAAGGTTGATCGTTAGGGTCTCGATCCCAGTCAGTTGCTTGTGGTGAATTGATGGGATTCTGCTGGAGTTTATTTTTGTTCCGCTGCTGTTTATTTCTTTATTATCAGCCTGGTATGGCTTACTAAATGTAAAACTCAACCTTAAGGTCACAACACTTATTTGTTATCCAAATTACTCATTTATTTAATACTTCATTGTATGGAATTGATATTTCATCGATGTTGCCACTGTATGCACTAGCGTGATTCTGGACTAGTGCAGAATACGCAAAGGGTCCAGATTTACATATTTGGATCCCGACAGTACCTCTCTTCTCGAGCGGTATTACCGCAGTCCAATTTCAACACAGATGACACTTGGTAAAAAGGTCATAACTTTTGACTCCGATGTCGGAATTGAGTGATCTTGGACTCTATAGAAAGCTTATTCAGAGGGCTACACAATCCACCTATTTGATTGATATCAAACACATTTAATCCAATCAAAAAGAATACTTAGAAATAGCAATAAACAATCTTAGACCATGCCAAGGGAAAGTGCATGAATCCCAACAATTTATAAAACACATTTGCAAACTTAGATCATACCACAAGAAGTAGCTACATGGACTTCAACCATTTGCAAAGTATAGTCACATGCTACAAGGATTAAATGCATGAGTCTCGGCTATTTACAAAACACATTCACAAATAATAGCATCATGCCATGGAGAGCTAGAGCAAGCGAGATTTCAGCTATCAATACATAATGAGACTCAAGATACTAGACAAGATCCCTCTTAATAGTACGACAACCTATACTAGCAATCCGGTCTACTAACTAAACACCAAGACCGGTAAAAGACTAGGAACATATCATTAGCCCTAACTAGTCATACATTTGCCTTGAGCATCTTCTTGAAGCTTGATGATGCACATCTTCACTTTAAGTCCGGGTCATCGTCTTGACATGCATCAGCCCATGATGCATCCGTTACTTGACCTCCATCAACACGTGATGAATCTTTTTTTGACTTGATGATCAACTCATGATCATCTCCTCTTCGAGATCTTGATATGCACCAACACATGATGCATCCTCTTCTTGAACCTTGCCTTGATGACGATTAACTCATGATGTCATCCGAAGTCTCCATTACCATGAAACATAACCTATTCATCCAACTCTTGAAAAATGTTAGTCCCATAATAATAAACATTAATTACCAATATATACCTGCAATAAATGCTTCTGAATAAGCCATTACTGAAAGGTGTGGTACTACCGCCATTGATCATGTAGTAGTTTCACTCTCCGATCATACTGAACACAAGGGCGGTACTACCGCTTTGCTTTGAGGTCCAAAACAGGCACTCACTGGAAATAACATTCCGCTTACTAAATCTCGGTTACATTGGGTTGCGGTAGTTCCGCCAACAGATTTGCGGTTATACCTCTACACGGTAGTTCCGCCACATGAACTTCGGTACTACTGCATATTGGTAGTACCGTTTACCAAATGGAGTCATACCGATTTTCACTGAAGACTTTTCCAGAAGCAAAACAAATTCAATGCACGGCTCCTTTGTCTTGAGCCATTACGATCTTTTATCATCTTTGCATTTCCTTTTTATATCTTCAATTAAACTCTGGGACTAAACCTTGAAAACAACTCAGCACACACATTAGCCCCACAACACAATTACAAATAATTGAATATAAGGCAATATGAATATATATGAACTACACAAGTTTTATATACTCAAAGGATGTATTTCAAAGTAGAGATCCCCAATATATGTGGATAAAAAAATATTGATCAATACTAATGAAACCACAAAACATAGAGTGAACTTCCCCTAAATGTGTGCATACACAAATGTGTAATAAAAATATATGTACATATTCAAGTTAAACTTTTGGTGGAGTTCAACCATGATTTTTACCTTTTCATCTAAGAATATGATGTCGAATGCATACCTCCATGATTTTCACCTTTTCATCCAAATAAGACTACACAATAGGTATATCAATAGAAGTGTTAGTCTCACATATAGATTTTTCATTAATCACCAAAATATTCTATTAACTCATAATAGCATGTCTAGATTCTTCACTCGGTCCACCAGAGTGTTAACTGTGCTTTTATTGATTCCGGGCCCGCATGTCAGTTGGCCATAGATTAAAAACAGGATTTAACACCGCATTAACTATTGTCGGGGCCCACGCGTCATTGAACCTATCAGTAAACAATCAACATTTAAACAATGATTAGCCCTTAAGGACATAGATTTGGCCCCATTAATGATGTTCGCACAACGCGTGTCTGGTTCGGACAAGGGGCGCAACAACGGCTGGGAATAGCAAAAATGGAACCGGGGAGGGAAGGCGGTCCGAAGGGTGGTGGTGTTGAGGCTCGGGCGGCCCTATGGCGGTGTGGTGAGGTCACGTGGCGGCCGCCGTGGGGAAGGAAATAGCGCGGCGGTGCCGGAGAGGAAGATGGGAGGAACTAGCGCAAGCATGAGCACTAGCGAGGTGTGGGGTGCTTACCAAGCAGTACGATGGAGGCAGAGGTGATCAAGAGTGGGTTGGTGACGGAAGCTGGTGGCGGCGTGAGGAGGTCCTCCGTGGTGGCGATGCTTGGGGGAAGGAAAGCTCCAACCAGGGGTTGGGGAAGGACGAGGGAGCCTAGGTGACGCTCCAAGTGCGAGGAATTAATGCGGGGCATGTTGAGGTGACAATGGCAATGGCGGCGGTGGCTTGGGCCGGAAACGGGGAAGACGAGGTCGTCAGTGAGTGCTTGAGGAATAAGAACAAAATTGATTGAGGGGATTGAAGCTTATTGTCCCAGAACACATTTTGATGTGAGTAGAAGTGGAGGAGGATCACTGTGTTGGCCGGAATGTCGAGGTGGCGTGGCGGCCAAGTTGGAGCTCGAGCTTATTCTCTTCGGTTTGTGCTCGTTTGAGAAGAGGAGATGAGGGAAAATGGCTAGGAGGAGAAATGGAGGAGAGGTAGAGGGCTTTGGTGGCCTTTTATAGGTGATAGGGTGGAGAGCTCGTGAGTTGGAGCTCGGCACGGGCACGAGCACTGGTGGAATGGGCATGGGCAACAGTGGCGTGGAGCGACGGGACGGCAGTGACGGCAGCGGGTCATGGGCGCGCGAAACCGCGGGCGTTCGGCCGAAACCGGGTGCGGAGGTTGGCCCGCTGGCGTGATCGCGTGGGTGGAGCTGGCCATGGCGCGGGCGAGCTGGCGTATCATTGCGCTGCCCACGTGGAAGATGAAGTCTGCGGGTGGGGCCTGCTGGTCGGTGAGAGGAGGGAAAGGAGTTAGATTTTCGAGAGATCCAACACGGGCTGAGTTCTAGGAAATTTTTAAATGTAGTAATATAGCTCCAAAAATTATGAAAATTCTAGGGGAGGTTCCTAACATAGTGTAGATCCTTGTGTAATTTTTCTAGGGTTTTGTTAGTCATATATTTTTCTTAAAAAAACCTTTTAAGTTTCTGTTTTGCTAGTACTTTTATTATTTGATGTGAGGAGAATTGCAAAACATAGTTGAATTAATTATCCATTTTATATTCAGTATAATTATGCTAGGTTTGGATTTTTAATTATCAACTTTCATTTCCATTTGTTTTATTTATCCATTAGGTTTGTATTTCCAAAACTGATGCTTAGGTTTTAAAAATACAATAAAACATTGAATGAAAATCCAGAGAAATCAAATGACAATAAGATACATCAAAAGTTTTTAAAAGTTCATATTTTCATTCATTTGAACTATGCCTAAAATTTAGGATGTTGGTGAGGTCAGCGAGGTTCTGCGACGGTCACCGATGAGCTATCCCGGTAGATAACACTTTGGATGATGAAAGATGCAACGAGGGAGGAGGAAGAAACTAGGGAATTAAATTGTTCATGATGACATATTTTAAAGAATGTACACTCCGAAGTTGCATATTTCGAAGAAAAAACTTTGCAAAGTCGCATCTCAAAACCAGAAACTTTAGAGCGTGACATACGTTTAATAACTCTTTTCTAAAAGGAGTAAACGCCGCCCTTGACCAGCGCTGGCACCGCTGATGTCGCTGCCGCCACCTCCTTGCTAGGCAGCGCTGCTGACGTTGCATGCCGGCTCCACCGTGTCACCGGCCTTCTCCCTTGGCCATTGGTGCCATCACCGCCATCTTTCTTGCTTCCCGATCATGGGCATCGCCACCACGCCGACATAATCGGCGGCGCTATGGTGAGCCCGTGCCGACGGTGGTGACACGACCGGCTGGGCAAACGCGCAGCGCAGGTGAAGACGGGCACCAGCCACCGGCCCACCGCATCCTACCTCGCTTCGCTGCCACCGCGACAGGATTCGGCTGTTGCTAATATCTGCTCACTATCTTATCACAAGCAGACACGCCATTGTAAAATTAGTAATCTCCTAGTTATCATTGTTACGTTAATCGGGCAACCTATGGTTAATTGATTGACAAGATACTTGTTCTAAATATATTATTAATGCGTGTTGTTAATCATGATGTGACACCAGTTGTTTATAGGGGAGCACCTAGAATTAGATCGTCTCTCATGCAGTAGTCGACTGTAACACGAAAAATAAGAAATATTGTGTATAGATATTGTATATGAATGAGCTGTTTATAAAAATATATAAAAAAATAATATTTTATAAAAAAATATTTTTAGTACTGTCTATAGATGATACGGAGGAATACTATATATAATAATTATCTATATCATTATATATGCTATAACTATATTTATTACTTATCAGTGGAGTAAAAGATATTGATATGCAATTAATACAGGCCTCATCTAAAGCGAAATAAGACATTTATTCTTTCCCTAGTCTATGTATACAGAACTAAAACGACAATTAAATTGGACCTATTTTCCTGCTGTTTCCAGCCGTGGAACCGAAACCAAGAGCAACTAATGTCCCAGAAAAAAAAACAAAAAGCGGATTTCTCTACCACGCCCCATGATTTCCCCGCAGGGATCCATCCGAGCTGTCCGTTTCTGATCGAAGCGAAGCAAACCAGCCACAAGATTTCTATCCCTCGGCTGCATGCTCACTGCTGCGTTGATATACTTTCGATTACGAAGAGCAGTGGAGGGCAGGAGTAAGATCGATTGTTTTCTCCCTCGGTTTCGTCCGTCCAGCACCCCGTAAGATTTCTCCTCTCCTCTCTTCTCTTCTCTTCCCCCCTCTTCTTGCTCGATCTTGATGCCTTGCCTTTCTCGGTCGCACCCGTTTCTTGTGGTTGTTCTTGCTGTGCTTCTGCTGCTGCTGCTGCTGCTGCTTTTGTTGGTGGTTTTCTGGAGGTAGTGGTCGGTAGCGAGCACGGAAACTCTATGGTCTGAATTCTGCGATCTTTTGTCCATCGATCCGTTTCTTGATGCCTCTTTCTTTCTTTCTTTCTTTCTTTCTTTCTTGTTGCTCTATTTTGGATTGATGTGTTCTCTCTTAGAACGCGTGGAATTTCACCATCCGTTTCTTGATTCCTCCCCTTGCTGTTCTTCGTGTTGCTAACACGTGCTTGGGGGGCTTGATGATCTCCCTTCCGTCTCCCTTAGCTTGTTCTCTGGCTTTATTTTTCTGATTTGGTTTGTTAGAGAAACCGATGTACGTTTTTTTTATGCGGCTTATCTGATCGATCTTGCTTCTGAATGCTGCTAGCTCAATGATCTTTGTTCGTCTCTCCTCGAAGAAGCTACCTTTAATTTTGTTGCTTTCTACTCTCCTAGTTTCGATATGCCCAAGTTGTTCCCATTATAGCTTGATATGGGTTTCTTTATTCCTAACGGAGCGATTGGTACTTGCAAGATGGAACACTCCTTAACATTTCACAGAATTGGATTTTTGTTGCTGCTAGATTCCCCCTCTCCTTTTGTTCTTCAGTTCTTGCTGTTGAATGCTAATGTGCACTGCAAGCTCGGTGTTGTCTGTTCGCCTTTCCTAATTTGTTGATTGAAACTATCTTTTGGTTTCCATTTTGGGTTGTGGTGTCAAGAAGTGGTCGCCGTTTCTTGCTGTGGGTTTCTTCAGTCTGACCGACGGGTTCGTTATTACAAGATTACAAGATGGAATTAAGCTTTCTCGTCTATTACCATTATCTCCTGTTTGGCAAACATATGGATTAGTCCTTGAGGTTTCTTACTAATTTTGTTGATTTGAAATCTTCTTGCCTTTGAATTTTGGTTCTACGATTTTGTGAAGCTTGCACCTGTTTCATTGCAGTTAAGTCTTCTACCACTTTGGCAAGATAAGGAGTTATTGCATTTGCATCACAAAGTTGCTTCTTCCAGATTATACGTACACACATTCTAGAATGTATTCAGGGGCATATATTGCATCCAATCTTCAGTCAGAAAGTTTCATAGGAGTACCTTGGTAGCATCATTACATAATTGTCTTTTCGCCAAGAGAATGCCAAGTCCTGCATTCATCTTTGCAAACAGTGGCATGTCTATGTTTTTAAAATAAAGTGTAGTTCAAGTTCTACATATAGTAATGTGACGGTGCTACTTAACCTCTTTAATTCATATTTAATCAATATTTTCTGGTATTTCTACGGCCTGTCATCCAATGGCAGTATGTTGAACTTATGATTCCTAATAGATTCATTCATACTAGTATTTTTCAGGAAAGCAAACCAGCAATGGGTGCATCTAGCAGCAGACAAAATCTTCCTGTGACATCAAAGTTTTCTGATGCAGGAGAGAATGACACAGTTAAGTATGCCATGTCATCTATGCAAGGATGGCATGATACAATGGATGATGCCGTGAGTACTCCATAACCTTCCAGTCAGTTCTAAGATCATTTTGAGGATAGCTGTACAAAATATATGATAAACTCAGCAAGTTGTGGTGAAATACTATGCCTAATATGTATCCTTCTTGTTCTCCAGTGTGCAGCTTTGCTAGATCTTGATAATGACACTTCCACATCATTCTTTGGTGTTTATGATGGCCATGGAGGTTTGATCTTGATTCTCAGCTTCATATGAAAAACAAATTTCAAATGACTCAACTGATCACTTCGTGTAATACTTAAAATCTCACATAATTTGTATTGTTGTAGGAAAAGGGTCTTTTGTGTGTGTGCATGTGTGCATGATTGTCGGTGTGCATGCTTTGAGCACTGTAGTATCTATGCTGTAATTTTCAGCTGACAATATTTTAGACAATTCCCATACAGAATAAACCTAATTGATTTTATGCATAATGTCAACATGGGTAACATGAATCATGTTTATGGATGAGAGTTGGAGGGAAAGAGTCATCATAGTTAAGGGGATTATCACAGAATAGCTTAATATATATTTTACTTTCTGGATAGGGTTTATATTAGCATTTATGTCGACTTCCCAATATGTGCTCTCTTTCCTATGGTAATAATTGAAGGGATATTCAGCTAATGATATTCATAACATTCCTTTGATATATAAGATTATGTACACTCAGGACTAGTACTGTTGATTCATCGTACTATTTATACAGATGTGTGATGACCATATTGAGTTGTTTGTTTTCTGTTTCAGGAGACACAGTTGCATTGTTTTGTGCAAGGCACTTTCATAATGAGGTTGTCAATGATGAAGCTTATCTTAATGATTTGCCAAATGCAATGCGGAGAGCGTTTTTCAGGTTATTTTGTAGATAATTAATTCATGTAGTCTATATTTTAGGGTTACATAAGGTCTCTCTATTTTTCTAAATCAGAAGGCAAAGAGCCCAAAGCGGGACATTGTTACCCAATTTTTCATGGTTGCACTTGTTGCACATGCAAAATATGAAATTTGTAATCTTATTCCTACTTAACTGTTGCAGAATGGATGCCAAGACCAAAGGACAGGAGGGATGGAGGGAATTAGCTAACCATCATGCTAAAAGCAATTGGATACAGTTTCTCAAGACTAGTGTTTATTCTAAACTTTGCTCTTTTGGGGAGGTAATATTTCAACTCCTGCACATTCTTTAAACATTCAAATGAGGATACAAACTTACATGTTTATTCTTGGTGCTACACTGCATAATGGAATGCCAACCTCATTTAAACAATCCTCTTCCATTGCTGTCACACGTCCGTACTTCATCTATTGCAGAGCAACATTGTGCTCAAGCTGTTGAAGTTGATAAAAAAAAATTATTGGCAAAGTATTCATGTTGTGATTATCAGTGAAAAGGAACTGGAAGGATTGTGATGTGGAGGTTCTGTTGTTTCTTTTGAGGTGATCCTCACAAGCATTTCATTTTACCTACCTACTAGTTGAAGGACAAAAAAGAGCTACTTAAGCTCCCATTTCTTGTTGCAATATCCTCAAATTAAGGTTCTATGTTATATTGTCATTTTTAGATTTCACATTCTCTAATTCATGGTTTCTTTCTTTTGCTGTTTTCATGGGATGACACGTACATTTTTTTTGTATAAGTCGCGTTACTGACCTATTTTTTGTAGCCTTTTATTTTATAAGATTTGGAAATGTTTGTTGCTGTGTTATATGCTTCAGTTTGAATTTTTTTTTTTTGGTCCACAGGAACGAGTACCCTCTAATTACATTGGACCAAGACAAGAAGGAAGCTCCGTATGTGTGGCTGTCATCAGAGACAACCTAATCACTATTGGGAATATTGGCGATACTCGCTGCATAGTCTCAAAGAATGGCCAGGTGCATGTAGTGGCTATTTTGTTGTCTAGTTAATGTTCTCTGGTTGCAACAAATGCATTTAAATGGTTCCTAACTACTATGTTTATTTCTATTTTATCCAAAGGCACTTGAGTTATCAATCGACCACAAACCAACACTTCCGTTTGAAAGAGCAAGAATTGAAAGTGCAGGAGGAAATGTAACCCAGACACTGAATGGCGGTCGAATTGAAGGAAGAATATCTCTCTCCAGAGCGATTGGTATTAGTCTTGTCAGATCTTTTTCCGGTTGTGTATGATTGGTTGGGGGTTATACAATCTATTGTGTTGTAATAGTTCTGCTTATCTTTCAGGTTATATGGAATACAAGCAGAACAAAAATTTGACTAATGAAAGGCAAGTGGTGACATGTAATCCTAACACTCGCAGTGTAAGTCTAGTTATGTTGTGTTAACGGATTATAAGTTTGTCTACCAGAAATGGTTTGATAAAATATGGCCCTTCTTCTTGTTTAGGTTCACATAACTGATGACACCGAGTTTCTTGTCATAGCAAGTGATGGCATCTGGTAAATCCTCAACTGAAAACAGCAGAATTGATTATTTCAACATATACTGATTGCCCCAAAATTCCATGTAGAATATATCAATCTTCACTTGTTTGTTCCAAAACAGTATTCAGTCAGGGGTTTGTACAATTTGGTTCCGTTAAATTTGGCACGGTCTGGACTGGTACCTTCAAAGGTCACCATTTATAGTTCATTTTTGTATGGTTTCTTGTACCACTGGATTTTGAGGGAATTCAATGCAATGGACGTGATCCTTTCGATATTTTTTTTATGCCTATGGGGACGTAGAAGTTGCAGAATTGATGAATATTTGCCAATGCCTGTGCTAGGTAGTGTATCCTAATGTCAAGATAATTATTAAATTAATAGCGTAGTCTCTGCTTGCCCTATTTAGTTGGGAATGACCATAAAATATATTCAAGTCGTCTTGTCACAATGTTACTTATATGGCCCAGGAAGGCACAGCCTAAGCACGAGGCACTTACACATTTAATTTCTCTCTCATCCATTTGCTTTTATATTTTCCATGAATATTTCCATCTTAAATTTATACACCTGTTGTATTTATTTTGTAGGGATTGCATGACATGCCAGCATGTGGTAATTTTTGTACGCCATCGCTTGTTTGTAGAAGTGAGTTTTTTTCCAGCTTGTTTGCTTGCCTTAATACTGACCGATACATTAAAAATAAATATTGCTACTAGATGAAGAAACATTTATCGACAGCGTGTAATGTTGTTTTAGAACGGCTACTTCATACTGACAGAAAAAGGGCGTGTAGAATATCTACTAGTAAACGTAACATTGTAGTACAAAATATCATCTGCAGCTTATGTGTTTGGCTGCATAATGTCAGTCTGCTACATGCTGATTGACATTGCAATTCTACATGTGAAGAGCTAGCATGTTTTGCATTGTACAATTAATCTGTTATTGGCATTGCTATTTCGCTTGCCTTGACTTATATCTGCGTGTGTTGTGGTCAAACACTACAGGGGGAGACTGATCTGAAGATCATATGTGAGGCGCTTCTTGACTACTGCTTGGCACCACGTAAAGAGCATCCAGGAATCGACAACATGACTGTCATACTGGTCCAGTTCAAGAGGCTTGCTACCACAGCCTCCTCCTGATCTAAACTTGCTGACCCTGGTTCAGTCCATGCATGAATCTTAGCTTACCTGCAGAGAGTTTTGGATTTTGATCAACAAAAATATTGATACTCTTTAGTTGGAAACGTTATAGTGCTATTAATCTTACCTATTTGTCTAAGATGAAGTTGATTTAATTGTGTAGGATGATTCCATTTTCATGAGTAGTTTGTTGTAGTAGCTGGTAATGCCTGGGAACAAAGGAGATTTGGCTTGAGAGCCACCTGAATTTATGCACCTTTTCCTATGGAATGTTGATGATTCTTCTGGAGTACTTCATGGATGCAGGATGCTCAATACCTTAAGCATTTCTATATGGTAAAGTGTATGATTTCTCATTTCTAATGTGAATTCGGTGTTCCATTAAGCCTGCATTCATGCATACTACCTAGCTGAGTTGTATATATAGAGTATACTTCACTACTACAAAAGAGGCTATAGCAGACGGCCCATCACAGACGGTTCTTTTGGAACCGTCTGTGTTGGGTCTGTTCCGACCTGGAATAGCCGAAGGGAGCCTATCACAGACGGTTCTTATTTAGAACCGTCTGTGATATGAATCTATCACGCAGACGGTTTACTAATAGAACTGCTCGCGAATTATCGCGAGCGGTTCTATTAGTAAACCGTCGTGATAGATTCATATCACGACGGTTCTAAATAAAACCGCCTGTGATATGTCATTCATTCAGCACGGGTTCTAATTAAGAACCGTGCGTAATATATACTGACGGTTCTTAATTAGAACCGTCGTGATTTTAGGTTTTACCATGGCTTAGATTTTTCCTTACTCTTGAATTTACCATGGCTTGGATTTTTACCATGGCTTGAAATTTTCTTACTCTCTCGATTTTACCATGGCAACCAATGTTCGCCGCGGTAGGGTTTGGCGGGCAATGCTCTGCCATGGGCGATGGATTGGGCTGCCGTGGTAGGGTTTGGCGAGCAATGCTCGCCATGGTAGTGGATTGGGCTGCCAGTGGTAGGGTTTGGGCGTGCAATGCTCGCCATGGTAGGGTTTGGCCGGGCAATGCTCTGTAGTGGTAGGGTTTGGGCATGCAATGCTCTGCCGGTGAGTGGATTGGGCTGCCGTGGTAGGGTTTGGCCGGGCAATGCTCTGCCAGTGGTAGGGTTTGGCGAGCAATGCTCTGCCATGGCGATGGATTGAGCTGCCGTGGTAGGGTTTGGGCAAGCACCAATGCTCACCGCGGTAGTGGATTGGTCGCCCAAAGCGGTACTGCGGCAGATGATTATGTGCCGCGGCGGATGATTGGCTACCAAACCCTACCACGGCGAGCATTGCCCGCCAAACCCTCCGCGGCGAGCATTGGTTGCCATGGTAAAATCGAGAGTATGAAAATTTCAAGCCATGGTAAAATCTCAAACCATGGTAAACCCTAAAATCCGCAGGCGGTTCTTAAGCGTAACCGTGCGTGATGAATGCTAATCACAGAGGCGGTTCGTGATACGAACCGCTGCGTGATGACATCTTATCACGAGCGGTTCTTCTTAAGAACCGTCGTGATATCATCATCGCTGAGCGGTTTTGTATAAAACCGCTCGTGATTCGCAGCTACGGAGTTCGAAAATTTTGAAGCAGCGTGCGCGGGAAGCAAAATAAGTTACCGCTGTCCTTATAAATAATAGCCGAGTCGAGGTGAATGTGTTGAGGATCAACACGTGGGACACCGAGGTGTCTTCTTGGACTTCGTCTTCGTCGACGATGCTTGGTCAAAGTTCACCGCCACTTGCCTCAATGGACCTCCACCCACGCTTGCACCGAGAATCTGGACCTCCGTTCCTCAAAGAGCAGGTCATGCGTTTTCATGTACATTACATCTTTGTATCATCTGCATGGGCTTTTGGCTGATGAGATTAGAGGCACCGATGGTGTTTTTGCGTGCATGGATGCGCACTCGCAGGTTGAAGAGGTGCGGCAAGAGTTGCGCATCGAGGTACACCAACTACCTGAGGTTGAACCTCAAGCACGTGAACTTCACGCAGGAGGAGGAGCTCATCGTCACCCTCCACGCCATGCTGGGAAGAAGGTATGCATGTATCTTCCTCTCTGTCCCGCCATTTCATTTTTTACTGCGAGCAATGTTGCATATCAAGACTATCATCATTGCGAACATTCAAAATCTGATTTTTTTGCGATAGAAAAAACTATCACAGACGAGTTACGAACAAAAACCGTCGTGATAGTTAATATCCTGAGCACGTTTTTTGTTCGAATGCGCGAAAATGAACTATCACAGGCGGTTTTGTTCGAACCGCTCTGTGATAATCTATTTTCGCTGACGGTTTTTGTTGAGCGTAACCGCAGCGTGATAATAACTATCATGACGGTTTTAAAACCGTCGTGATGATCGTCTGTTATCACAGACGCGCATAAATCTGAGCAGTTCAAAAACCGTCTGTGATGACGGTGTAGAACCGTCTGTGATGAGGTTTTGTGTAGTAGTGCTTTGAGGTGTTTAAATGCTTCAGTTAATATTGCGAAGAGATCGATTACTACATGCTGCATATGTTTTTCGCCTAGGTAAGTAAGTAGTAATGGAGTATCCCTTAAATAGGTGAACACCCCATAATTGATTGAAATTATGAGGTACTACCATGTGGACTGGACTCCAGTTGCCCATCAATGGATATAATTGTTGAGCGTTGGTCAGAGGATTGGCTAAAGTAGAGTTTATGCTTTTGCATTAACGGTCGGAGATAGTATGTAACATACATAGAGCTTTTGTACGGTACTCAATCTTACCCCTTTAGAGGTAAGAGGGTGTTTAGATATGAGCCATTGATTTATTGAGGTTAGTTTTGGCCTAATGAAAAGTAAGTTGAAAATTACAGAATAACAACAATTTGAGATAAATGTTAAAATTAAATTTGCAGGCATGTTTATAGGGTTTAGGGTGAAGCTGCTCCAAACGCTTGGAACCACCAGCCGCCGTAGGCCGTAGAACGACACAGCAGCTACCGAAACTCGAGCGTACTCGTGAAGCCGCCCAAACGAAACTAAATTACGATGAACAGTAACTGCGAAAACGAAATTGAGCCGTTGATCCCTCCGAACCGGTATCGAGCACCAAGGGCCGTCCGATCCACATAACCGGTTCCCCAGCAGTAGCAGACTACTTGTGCCTGGACCTGACCGAGTCGGTGTTTTGTTGTTCCGAAACCGAAGCAAATTCGGCGTCTCTTCCTTCTCCGATCGATCGACATGGGAACGAGATCGAGCGTGCCTGCCGGCGTGGCCGAGCGGCGGAGGCGCGGATTGGAGTTGCTGGAAAACTCCATGGACCCCGGCCGCCGCCTGGCCTTGTCGTGGTGCATCACCGCGCGGTGGATGTACGAGGGCCGCTGCGGCATGAAGACCGCGCGCCACTTCCTCCGCATGGGCCTCGACGACGTCGCCGGCGACTACCACGCGTCCACGCCTGCACCAGCATCTACAGAACGTGGATTGCCATGCATGGAGGTGTGGCGCATAATAGCAACGCTTCGACGACGTCGCCGGCGACTACCACGCCTGCACCGGCATCTACAGAACGTGGATCGCCATGGAGGTGGCGCATAATAGCAACGCCGGATCTTCGAGGAGTGGCGCGCGCGCCCCGGCGCCGAGGCCGACCCCGGCTTCTGGTGCAGCTACCTCGCGTTCGAGCTCGACCACGGGTACGCCGGGGGCGCACACGTACTCCGTCGCCGAGGCTGTGGCCCAACTTCCGGAGAGAACTCATACATCTTGTGCAACTACTTGGCAATAGCTTTTTTTTCCTGTTATTCTCAGCTTACTCAGCTAGTCTTAGTCGTATTCTTCTGCTACTCCATCGCATAATGGCTTTGACTGGAACATGCAGCAGGGTGCATGCACTCCCTCACACACACCTACATGAATTACATGCAACACGGTCCACAACATGTGATGACACTCGACCAACATGCACACACTGTTGAACAAGTTTATCGTGACGAATATGCAAATACAACAAGATTAATCTAATAGAGAGGAGGCCCTGGCTGCCTGCCTGCGGGACGCCGCTGTGTACACCAAGTATATATGCCAAGGCGGAGCTGTGCCTCGACAACGACGACCACTACTGGATTCCGGCTCTTTGCCGAGTGCCTCAGGTACTCGGCAAAGATTCCTTTGCACTCGGCAAAAGTTTTGCCGAGTGCGACACTCGGCAAAGGGCACTCGAAAAAAAATTTATCGGCGAAGCAACTTTTGCCGAGTGCCTTTTGTCGGGCACTCGGTAAAGGCTTTGCCGAGTGCCGAGTCAGCACTCGGCAAAGAAAAGGCACAGTCACGGCGCCGGCCCCGTTGACGGCCGCTTTGCCGAGTGCCAACCTGGCCGGCACTCGGCAAATATTTTTTAATTTTTTTTTTTTTGAAAATTTCTTTGCCGAGAGTCGGATGGCTGGTACTCGGCAAAGCTGGAAAACTGGGGTTTCAGTTGCCCATATTCCCAGCTTTGCCGAGTGCCATGACCATGGCACTCGGCAAAGCTGGAAAACTGGGTTTCAGGCGCCCATATTCCCAGCTTTGCCGAGTGCCATGACCATGGCACTCGGCAAAGGGGTCCTTTGCCGAGTGTTACACTCGGCAAAGTGACCCAAAACTGTGTTTTTTATTTATTTATTACATTCCATCACGACAAACAAATCCATCCAAACATATATCACATCCATCACATATATATCTCATCCATCACATATTTATCACATCCATCACATATATCACATATATAACAATAAGTGCTCAAGTCCATCCAAACAAATCCACAAGTTCATCACAGTCGACAAGTGCATCACAAGTACATCACAAGTACATCACAAGTATATCACAAGTCCATCACCAAGTGAACAATAAATGAAAATACAACTACCATTCATCTCGAAGGTGGCCACTGCGACTGTGGTGAAGGAAAAGCTCCATCATTCGGAGGCGCATGAGGTGGATTATTCGAACCCGCCGATTGAGGCTGCACAAAGGAGAAGAGATTGCATGTGAGACAAGATTACATTAGATACCTAATCTAGGAAGGTAGAGGTCATACAAGCAAAGCACAAGCGAAAACAAAAAACTTTCATACTCACAGGAGTAGCTGCAGCTGCAGGACGCGGAGGCGGAGGTGGAGCCAACAGCCCAGCTAGCACAGCAAAGCCCGTATGTTGCCCAAGACCTTGTAGGAACTCCGTAATGTCCGCCAGCCTCTGCGTCTGGGCCTGCCGCTCGGCCTGCTCGGCCTCGGTGGCCGACATCCTCTGCCTTTCGGCCTCCGACTCGACGTTGCCTCATTTCTTGTTCCAGCCGGGCCTGCAATATTTCACTCCAATATTTCAGTAATGCAAAGCTAATAAAGGTGTGTAAAGATCAATGTACGACGAGTAAAACAGGAATAACCTCGAGTGCGTCGACCGTCTTTGTCTTGTGGTGATGCCGTGGCGTATGGCGAGCTCTCGCTCGTGCTCGTGCTCGGATCTGGGAGAGAGATGGAGTAGAGGCCGTGTCGATGAGGCCGTCGCCAAGCCAGAACCGCCCATGCTTCTTGCCTTGTCCCACCCTCATGACGATCTCTCCATCAAAGTCCTGGGTGCTCGGATCATGGTCTGGCCCATGGACCGACCTTGCCGAGCGATGTACTCACCGATGCGGGTGTGGGCCGCCGGGTTCGTGTCGCTGGGGCGGGTCCTCCAGGTTGAAGGAGACGTCGGACGTCGCCTTGCCCTTGTGGGCCATACACCATGCCTGGAAGTCCGAGCAAGGCTGGCCACTATGTGACGCCGACTGCGAGAAAGACAGCAAGATAATTAGAAATCAGGCAGAATTGAGCGTCACAATAGATAAATGAATTCG
Organism: Hsuehochloa calcarea; assembly: GCA_036346395.1. Taxonomy (NCBI): domain Eukaryota; kingdom Viridiplantae; phylum Streptophyta; class Magnoliopsida; order Poales; family Poaceae; genus Hsuehochloa; species Hsuehochloa calcarea. The sequence goes on from CM070613.1 coordinate 23,713,284, forward strand.
TGTACCCATGCTTGTTTGTATGCGGAGAGGTGCGGTCGCCTTGATGGTGTCTTTGGACCTTGCATCATCAAGCAGCGGCCGGGCATCATGTGCATCTGGAGATACTCCTCCGTGAACCACTTGTCCACGATCATCGCCAAAGACTCGGGATACGATTGGCACCACCGGGAATCATCTACACGTCATCAAGTATTTGACATATAAGAAGATCAAATTAAGCGTGCTTAATCTCAAAACAAATCAATATTAATGTTCTTCATCTACCTCAAAGTCTTGGTCCCGGTCGTCATGTTTCTTGCGTCTTTCTTGGTGACCTTCTCTCCAAGCTTCGACTCGTGGTAGGTTACGATGGCCTGGATGCGCACCTCGTGATGCATGTCGATGATGAGTTTTTTTACAGGCTTTGGTAGCCACCTGGTCCGCCCTGGCCTCAAATCCCTCATCGCATCTGAAATAAGTCTGCATACAAACGCGATGTATCCATTCATTATTTCAAGAAAAGTCCAATGAATGCGATGTATTGAGAAATGTTGTGCGAGGGAGACTTACCCAAAACTCCGCCTTCACCCGCGCCGCCTTGTTGGGGTACTCCGCATCGGGGCCGACGGCGTAGTGGTCAAACGAGTAGGCCGGCTCCGTCTTCCCGGCGTACGTGATAATGCCGGGGTAGTGTTGCCTGCACAGAAGACCCAGGATGCCATTGGCGGAGCGTGCACTACCACCTGACACAACCACCCAGTTCCTGCACAAGTGATTAAGAAAAATTATTAGTTTCTCTTTTTTTTCAACATATCATATGAAGTAGTGGTGACAACATCTAAAGTTACTTACTTTTGCCCTTCGGGGCGAATCACTGGGCGTCGGTGAGGATGCAGACCCTGAGGGAGGCTCGCGGGACCTCGCAAGTAGACACTCGAAGAGGAAGAGGAGGAAGCGGAACCCGTGCCTACCGCCTCGTCGTCGTCCTCGTGCGCCCCCTCCTCCTCGCCCGTCTGCCCGAACCAGCTCCTCGTCCAACTCGGCCCACGGCGTCGCCTCCTCCAAAGCACCTCCTCACGTGGCGTGGGAGGAGGCGGCCCCCTGCGGTCGGCGGTCCTCTTCCTCCTCCTCTGTCCGACCCTCCGCCTCCTCCTCCGCGGGCGTGGTCTCTAGTAAAGCGAGGACACGTCCCTACGACGGTCGCCCGCCATCTTTGTTCACTCACCTGCAATTAAAAAGAATAAGCAAGACGTAATTAGAAATAGATGCAAAATGAACAAAACATAATTACAAAAAACATAGTAATACATGTATTAGAAATAGATGCAAAATGAACAAAACATAATTACAAAAAACATAGTATTACATGTATTAGAAATAATCTTCATGATTGGGATTAGCTGGATCATAGGTCTCGTCATCACTATCAACATTGTCCAAATCATCAACACTATCCGAAGGAGGAATGTTGTCTTCATTGTCATTGCCTAAACGTAATCGCTCAAGCATTTGTAAGTCCTTCACATTTCGCACCTCGTCTCCAGCGTCCTCGTCATCAACCCTTTCATTGTCTACTTCCATTCCTATCGCTTCGGTTAAGTCTATCTCAAACCTCCTTGTAGCCCTCTTCTTGAAAGAACTCTCCATCATATGTGTTTGGGTTGAAGTTGTAATCTTCATCGTTTGGGACAGGTAGTTTACCGTGTGGCGATACCTTGTGCACAATAACCCAACCCTTAAGATGCTCTTTGTCTTGGCACGCGTATGGCGTATAATAAACCTGGACGGCCTGTTGAGCCACAATGTAGACATCTTTTCTGGATAGCGGAATCTGTCGAATCTCGACTAGCCCAAGCTTAGGGGTTCGCCTCGTTACTCGTGATGAAACCGGTGGCATTTGAATATGACAGATTAAGAGGTTTGGAACCATAAAATGCAAGTTCGTAGATTTCTTCAATTCTTCCATAATAGTCGAGGCCATCGTCTTGCGGGCGTAAAAACTCCATTGTTTGTGGTTTTTCGATTGGGCGACTACGCTCGTAGCTTCGTGTGAAAGCGATATCCATTCACGTCATAACCGGTAAATGACTTGACCCTAACGACACAGCCGTTTGCAACCTGTCTCAACTCGTCACTTATAGACGCATCGGTTTGGGCCTGCAAGCTCAAGCAGGATAGATCGTTATATTATTCGAACGTACGATCAACTTGGAATGTCGAACTAAGTCGAGCTAAATTGGACAATACCTTCATTTGAACCAAGAAATGAAATCGGGGCTCCCTGGTCCCGCACCCTGTGAAAGAAGGGTATCAGTTTCCTGCGGGGTAGGATCCCTTGATTCATGCCAGGATTGACGAAGAAATTCCCTGTACCAACGAGAAACAAGGGGGTTGGACGAAGAAACAAGGAGTGACGGCGTATTGAAACAAGTTCGTTGAAAACTTACCCAATGAACGACTGCACCTCGACAAGGTTGGTCAACACATATAGCATGATACTGCGCCACTCTTCATTTTTCAATTGCTTAGTGGTCGATGCACTTGCGCTTCCAAGTTGCCCTTGGAAAAGGCTGAGGTTCGATTCATTTTATGACATTGTAACGAGGGGTGGATTATAAACGCTAGGAAGGTTCTCGGTGTAGTATTTATTTGTGAAGTTTGACACCTCCTCCGAATATCTAATCCCATTTCAGGATGCGTAGATGAGGTTAGTTTCATGCTCTACTCTCTAGAGAGCGAAATTTGGAACACCTCATTGTTCTCCAAATACACGTCTGGCGGGGATATTGTGTATCCGGAGAACAACAGGAGATCTTGCGAAACTCATCGCGGATCGGAGTAGACCACTAAACTAACCCCATCTACGCATCCTCGGCTAATCAAAAACGTGGACAATTGAAATAGATACGGTTATAGATATGCAAAGATCGCATATTTCCAACCGTATCTCTTTCGAACGAGAAACGCCTAACTAGGTTACGCCTAACCGAGAATAAAGCCGGGCGACCAATCGAGAATGGCATTCAACAAAGTGATATAGCAATAACAAAGTGATATACCAATCGGATATGGCAATAACAAAGTCGATTTTTCGAGTAGGCGGCATAGAGTAGTTGATGATACATACGTTACTAATTCTTAATGACACTTAATCTTCAAGTTAGTGTCGCACGAGCAGAGAGTAACATAGATTTATTATGAAACATTGTGTATGGGGATCACAACCTTCGTAAACGACTAAGGTATAGATACAAACATTAAATGCACTCTCAAGCGGGAAATTTTACATGCACGAAAATATTTTACATGCCCGAAAATATTGGATGACTCAAACTATAATTCAAGTGCAAGTTCGGGACCAAGCATCAAGCTTGCCTATGAATTCCATACATGAGGAACCCCAACGACATCCAACTAGGTTTGATTTTTTTATATATAAAAGAAAATTAGATCCGCCAAATCATTGTCACCCAATGATCTTAAGCACCGCACCAAATCGAACCAATGCAATCAAATCGGCTTAAGCTTGAACAAGCACGCATACCGACAAATAATCACATAAATAATTAAGATCGAGTTTACGAATGGATTCTAATTCCACGAATCCAATCCAAAGTTAAACTATATCGGCATTTCATCCGTAAAATACTAGTCTTCGTTAAATCACCATAAGTCGTGCAATTCATTGCCTATGAGCACAACTTAACATAATTAAGCTCCATATTAAGACAAGGAACAGTATTAAGACAAGGAGCAGGGACTAACATCAAAATTGCTGCTTTCTAGCTTCTATCCAAAATCCACATCAAAATACATTGGATTTAGTTATGTCAGACAAAACTAATCTAAAAATAGAAGAAAAAAAAATGTATCGGATAAAAACCAAGTCGGGCTTTATTTGGGTTGGGCAATCGCATAACGCCCAAATCTTTGCAAGACAAGTTTTCGGCCTAGGACTTTCTTCCATTTTAAAACTTGACTCGTAAGAGAAAATGAGCCCAAACCCCACTGGTTAATTCGGTCCAGTTTCTCAAGGACTATAGATGCAATTAAATGTTAGGACTATATTGTCTGTCAGGTACATGTTTTAAATCTGATGTTCTTTTTTCTCGATCCCTGTCTTGTCATGGTGGATTATTTGATTATATGTGACAACAGAACACATTGTAAGCCTTTGGTTTTCCCCGATACGCTCTGGTATAAAGATGTGATGTTTCACTAATTTTTCTTCATGATTTAAGCTGCATTTAATTTGATCAAGTTTCTTGTAAGTCATAGGATTCATCGTTCGGATGTATGAAAATATGTAATTTGAATGATTTTTTAGCATGTAGTTGCAAGTTGTATTTCCTTTTATAGTTTGAGGCCTTACTACGGTTAACATGTAGGTGAAAGAGGCCTTGGAGTATCACGCAAAAACCACTTTATTTTAAGGGGACAAACATCCATCGCATTGTCAAAGGATTTGTTGCTCGGTACCAAAAGATTGCAAGCTATTACATTGCGATATATTTGTATATAGCTAGTGATAGTATGTTTTAATCTTTTGTCCGATTTCAAATCTTGAGCTCTAGATTATTTACATATATATATAATTGGTATTTTCTTGGTTATGCGTCTAATACCGAGTTTTTATTTTGACTTTGGATATCTCTACTCTCTATTGCATTTTAACATCCGTTTTGTTCGAACTAAAACTCAACTTATCAAATTTCTTTTCTGCAGGTGGTGATTTTTCAAGAGGAGATGGTATTGCTTCATTAGCCCAGCTTCTTCTTTTAAGCGATTTCTTCAGAGTGTACTTTATAAGCTCAACGTTGCATGCTATTTCCGGATGTGGTGGAGAGAGCATATATGGTGGAAAATTTCGAGTTAATGGTTATATTGAAATTTGTGGCTTTTATAGAATTTGTTTGTTAGCCATTTAAGGTCCACATCCCACGATAAGCGTGGCTCTGTGCTATTAAGCTTTTCTTGAAGTTTTCATGCGTACTGTCTTGTGTTCTACAGATGAAAATTTCAAATCAAAGCATGATCAACCTGGTGTTCTGTCCATGGCAAATGCTGGAGCAGATAGCAATGGATCCCAATTTACGTATAAGGATATAGGGATACCTTTTGTTACTTGCCCATATATGGATATACCACAACCAAAACTAATATTTTGTTGAGAAATTAATGGTTGAGAGTATGTGATGGCCCCAACCCAAGTGGTATATTATCCACAGCAGTAATTGGTGTCATTAATTCCTATGACGTCTTCCTCTTCTGGAGAAGTCTTTTTTTACCAATGCTCCTGTAGTCTGTCATCATCACCCAACTAGGGCTCAAGACAACAACTAGGATCAATGAAGTGCTTGTCACTACAGGACATATGAAAGGTTGCAACAACAACAACCAACAATATACTACTAATCAACAGTTATAAATACACGCACTTACATCACAAGAACAATAAAACTAGATATCCTTGTTGTATTAATGGTAAAAGGCAGTATTATTCGGAAGCGTTATCAGAACCAATCAACCAATCCCAACTACCCGGGTTGCACACAATTGGGGGTTGGAACAGGGCACTTACCAAGAAACACCCACTTACCAAGAAACACCCAGATCTCGATCAGAGCAGGCGGCGGGCGGAAGCCTGGGTCTGAGGCGAGGTGGCCGGGGGAGGCGAGCGGGGTCGGCGGGCGAAGGCGTGGCGGCCAGCGGGCAAGGGCGCACGAAGGCGAAGCGGGCGGAGGCGAGGTGGTGGGCGAGGCTTGGGCAGGGCGGCGCGAAGCGTGTGGGGCGTAGCATGGGCGGGTGGCGGGCGCAAGCGGCGTGGGAGCGAGTGAGAGGGAGAGAGTAATGAGAGAAAGAGAGAGAGAGAGAGCGCCCATGTGAGGGTAGGCGCCTGCGAGTGCGGATCGGCACTCGGCAAAGTTAATTTTCTTCGCCGAGTGTCGTGATCGGCACTCGTGAAGTTCTCTTCTTGCGAGTGCGGTGGCGGCACTCGGCAAAGTTATTACTTCTTAGAGTGCCAACCGAGACACTCGGTAAACTAATTTTTGGTTTTTACCACTAATTTTTTGAAGCTTTAGTACACTACACAAATAACATGTTTAAATTTGGGACATTTTCATTGCCTTTTGGCATATTTCAATAGTTTATTTTGTTTTGTTGAATTTTTCCAAAAATGTAAGTTTGAGCTATGAGTGCATCGAATAATGGATTACATTCGTTCAAAAAATGTTATCCTTGTTTCTTAGTGTAAATTTAGGCTAAATCGAGGCTGTCTCGAAATTTCGATCAGCGTGCTCACGAGAACACTTGTAGCCAACTTGCGATGGGAGTGGTTTTTAATTGTATAAAATGCGAGCAATGCGAAAATCATGAAACTTGTCGAGTTGCCGCCGTATCGTATCGTATGCGTGGAAAAATTTGAAAAAGTTTGAACATGCTATCACGTATGATGCTCACAAACCAAGAGATCTCACATGTGATCACCTTGATCTCTGGTTTGTGAGCATCAGACGTGACGGCGTCGAAACTTTTTCAAATTTTTTCCACGCGATACGATACGATACGCGACAACTCGACAAGTTTCATGATTTTCAAATTGCTCAGCATTTTATACAATTAAAAACCACTCCCACAAGTTGGCGCTGCGTTCGTGAGCACGTTGATCAAATTTCGAGATGCCTCGGATTTAGCCTAAATTTACACTAAGAAATAAGGATAACATTTTTTGAACGAATGTAATCCATTATTCGATGCACCTGCAGTTCAAACTTACATTTTTTGGAAAAATTCAACAAAACAAAATAAACTATAGAAATATGCCAAAAGGCAATGAAAATGTCCTAAATTTAAACATGTTGTTTGTGGTAGTGTACTAAAGCTTCAAAAAATATTGGTGGCAAAAACCAAAAATAATTTTGCCGAGTGTCTCGGGTTGGCACTCGGCAAAATAAATTCTTTGCCGAGTGCCAAACGGGGGGCACTCGGCAAAGAGGACGCCGCTGGATGACGTTAGGCCCCCTACTAATCTTTGCCGAGTGCCTACCTTTGCCGAGTGCCTGGCACTTGGCAAAGCGATGCTGGCCGAGTGCGGTATTTCTTGAGTGCGGGCACTCCAAGAAAGGCCTCTTTGCGAAAGTGCCATATTTTGCCGAGTGCGGCGCTCGGCAAAGCAGGTCTTTGCCGAGTGCCCGCAATTTGGCACTCGGCAAATAGTTTTGCACTTGGCAAATCACGTGTTTCCCGTAGTGGACCTCCCTGTTCTGTAGTCGAATCTCCTTCAATTCGGTAGTCGAAATCTTTTGACCAGCCGAATCTCGTTCGACTAGTTAGTCGAAATCTCCTTTCGACCAGGTAGTCGAACAATGAACAGTACTAAAAAAACACATGATTGGTTTCGGAAGCAACTGCTTCTCTTTTTTGGCTTTTATATTTCTTCAACTCAACTCACGACACAACACACAGATTACGGAACTTGCATGGCCTTATAAAGGCTATAGACTTGTACGCCTACTCGGACTCGTTCTAGTAGAACTGCTCGGACTCGGTTGCAGCTTCTATGTATCCTATCCAAACTCAATCTTTCTTAATCTTGTACAAAGATTAAAATCCCAACATACACTCCCTAGTCTTGTAACAAGATTTTTTTTTAAAAAAAAACTAGTAATCACTCCATCTTGATTTATCCCGATCTTCTCACGTATTTGAACTTTCAAGTCTCCCTCTTTACTTGTACTCCCATGCGTCGTTCCTTCCTAGGCCGATACCGCCCTACCGCCTGCACTTGCTCCATCCTGAGCCGTGCACAAACCAACGCTTGCCGCGCCTTGCACCCGGACTGAACTCGTTCTTCCTTGCACACCTTCCTGGGCTGGGGCACCTACTCCCACATTCGCCTGGGCTTCGCCATTACCCGAGCCTCTCGCTCCTCTCTGTTGCACCAAGTCTGCCCACTTTTTCGCGTATATCTCAGTTGAGGCTACACCACCTCTAACTCGTGTGCTCGTGTGTCCTGCATGTTTATGGGGCCTACCGGTAGCGTCTGCTGCATGCATGTCACGCCCTTCATGTGCTGGGACTCGCCGCCCCCTAGAACTCCTGTGCGCCTTGCTGCGCGTCGTCTGCCTGTGCATGCACGTGGATGCTACTATGCACCAACATGCATGTGAGGACCAGCATGGGTATTATAATAGCTCAAATTTCTTTTTCCAATTAAAAATAATATTTAATTATTTTTTGAATTTTTTCAATTTTTAAAAGCTTTCTCCTAATTATTTTAAAAGCCAAAATAAACTATTTACAAAAATTAATTACCAATTATGAGTTAAAAATATTTTATTTAAGTCCAAAATAACTCAAAGAATTTTTGTGAATATTTTCATGATTTTTGAACTTTATTTACTATTTTCTAAAGCCCAAATAAATTAACTGAATTATTTTAATCGCTAATCTTTTGAAAATCCAAAACAGTGGTTGGGTCGAATCCTTCCCCGGCCCACAACCATTTCTTCCACGCCAGCTGCGCCGTTGACCAGCCTTTCCTCTCTCTCCTGCCCCGACCCCACCTGTCATCTTCGACCTCTCCTTCGTCTTCTTCTGTCCGAGCTAGAGTACTGCCAATCCCAGTCGTAAAGCACATTGATGCGGCCGTTTCCACTCGAGATCATGTCCAATAATTACCATGATCACCTTTCACTCACTGCCACACTCAATCGACCTTTTCTCCATCTTTACTCGATTTACTCATCGCCGCCGCATCGGCCATTAACGCCTACGCACGTCCACGATGTTCCTGCTATTTCTTGCCCTATAAAAGGGGGCACGACCTTTGCATTTCACTCCTCACTCCATTCCCGCAACCATGACCACGTTGCTCATTTCTATCTGCCGGAATCGAAGCCGAAGCTCCTTCACCGCCAGCACTAGCACCATCGATTGTGCCGCCGTCCGTTGATCTCTGGTGTCATCGTCTACACTAGGAGCTTCGCAGCGTCGTGTTCTACCTCAGGCGCACTTCTTCTTCACAAGAGGACCATCGAAGCACCGTCACCACCGAAACCCGTACCCCGCCACTGCAAACCTTCTTGCCGCCGGCCACTCTGTTGTGCTTCGCCGCCGTAAGGTATCGCATAAGGTTCAGCGTTATCTCTTCTTCTTTTTGCGCACCTTTGCGTAGCTCGCCGTGGCACGTAGCGCCGACGATCTTGTAGTCGAGCACCGCCGCTGCTGCCCTAGGTAGTCATAACCTTCCTTCGACTAACTAGTCGTAGTTCCTTCAACTAGGCAGTCGTAGCTCCGTTCGACTAGATAGTCGTAGCTTCCGTCGAATAGATAGTCGTAGCTTCCTTCGACTATATAGTCGTAACATTCTTTCGACTAGTGCAGTCGTAATCTCCTTCAACCAGCGTACTCAGAAGTGAACAGTACTTAGAGGTGAACAGTGCTCGAAGATGCACCGTACTCAAACGATGAGTAGTCCTCAGCGGCGAACAGTACTCGGAAGATGAACAGTACTCGGGAGGTGAACAATACTTGGAATTCTATCTATTCTTGTGACATCCAAACTTCCGGATTCGTTCTCCTTCGTACGAACTCCGAATCCGTCAATTCTTGTTTCTAAATTCATATAAATCAAATATATACCTTCCAGAAGTAAAATTATTTAATTTAGAGTTTATTTGCATTTGTATTTGCATTTATTTGTATTTGTTTGTTCTTATTGTATATTTACGTATAGATTTCGACGACTCTGGGGAATTTGAATTAGGACAAGAAGAGTCTTTCGAGCAAGGAAAGTTATACCTTTGACCATGTTTACCCTAATATTTTAAATTATTTAAATTCTATTTTAAATTATTATTACATTCATATTTCTATTCAGTTATTTTAAATTCTTGTTTTAAAGTTCTAGTTACACTATTTCCTTTGTATGGCCAATATTGATGTTTGAACAGTATTTCCCTTGTCGCTATAGTTAAAATAAAATTGAAAAATGATATTCTTAGACAATGTTTAGACCAAAATCTTGAATTTGGGGAGTTTAGTGAAAAATTATTCAAATTTGATTCAAATTGAGTCTATGGTATTGTCTTACCATAGAAATTTTTAGAAAATACTTTTGCTTGCAAAATAAATTAAAATAGTTTAGACTTGGGAAAAATGGATGATTGGTATGGTGCAAGTCAATACACAAGATCGATCCATTTTCATGACCGAGTCAAGGGTTGTGGAATGTTGCCCAGGTTAATTAAGGACTGGTCTTCGAGCCGCATCTTGCTAAGCTCCACTGTATTACCACATATCCTATGTGGGCAGGACTAGGCCCAATAATTTGTAATACCTCATTGTTGTTTATGCTATGTTGATGTGTGGGTGTTAGTTAGACAGTAGTCCCACTTGGCGGAAGAGGGGGCGTCCGGCAGGTGGTTAACCCAATGGAGGTGAAACCTTAGCGGGCATAATAACCTTAGAGTAGAGCATTGTAAAGACCTTGACGCATGCTCTAGACTGCTTACCTAAGGTAGTGAGCAGTGGTATCGACATATGCCAAACAACCTCTGCAGAGTGTAAAACTATTCGAATAGCCATGTCCACGGTCATGGACATATTGAGCAAAGCCACTCCAAGTTAGAATTTGGTTTTGATTTTAAAATGATTTAGCAAATATTTTTGGGATGGTTTATCCTTGTGGTAAAATTATGCGGTTAGCCATGTGATAGGAGGGTATTCTTCACCATTCTTGACTGGAGGTTATCCACTATAAAATTCTAAATTAAAAAAATGATTTTAGTTATGGATTAATGAATTGCCTTGAACTTAGTAAAAGTATTTAAACATGAAAATGCACCTTTGTGCAAAATAACCATACACCCTTTCCCTTTGACATTATCCAGCATGCATTATATTTTGTTAGTTGGGTGTAACTTGCGAGCACGATTGTTGTGCTCACTCTTGCTGAATAAAATTTATTCAAGTGAAGAATATTATCAGGACGGTGATGATCAGGACGACTAGGCTACGCCCCCAGACGATTACCTATGTCGAATCGTGTGGCCTACCTATGTAATTTGCTTCTGCTTTTTCTTTATATTTGGCCTTGTGCCTGATTTTGTAATGAACTCTGATTATCAATTAATAAATGCATGATATAATTTTACTATCACTTTTGTTTGACTGTGTACACTAGTTATTACTGGACTAGTGTATGAAATACAGAGAATATGGAGTCCTTTGTTCCCGGGTTCGACAAGTATGACCCGTACCTTGCCCTGCGTTCGTGTGTTCTCGAACTCCCGAGCCACCGCCAGTTGATCTGTGGCCTCCTGTTGTGCCTCCTGTGTGAACTCCGTGCTGCCCCTGGGTCCGGCCATGTTTTGGTTCGATACCTAAGTTCCACTCTGGCTCCTCTAGAATGTTCTTCACACAAACCGATTTACAAGTTTTCAGGGAAATTTTGTACAACTGGTTCGGGAATATTGTCACCTTCAACAACATATCTTTGTTCTTGTCATAGGCACACAAGAACTCATCCTGTAGCTCCACCCTGCACCCCTGTTCCGCCAACTGCTCGAGACTGAGTATGTTATTGCACAAGCTCAGTATAAAATAAATTTCAGGTAGCAGCTTCTGATCGTCGTTCTTGCATTACAACAGTATTGTTCCTTTGCATCGTATTTACACCATGGAGTCGCTGCCAATGTTGACTTTATCCGTAATCTTCTTATCGAGCTCATAGAACATGGAGTGATCTCCCGTCATGTGATTGCTTGCTCTATTGTCCAAGTACCACAGATCTGTATGATCGTGATTGCCTCTCTCTGTGCGTAGTTTAGGAACTACGTTCAACATCTCCATGACTAGTGCCTCTTTGATACATAAGGAGAGAAGTAGGGCAGACTTGTTATCATCTTCACTAGCTCGGGTTAGGTTTACTGTGTCATTCTTTTTCTTGTTTGGACAATCCGAAGCGTAGTGCCCATACTTGTAACAATTGAAGCACTTTATGTGGCTGCAGCACTCCGACGCGTAGTGATCGTATTTGTCACATTCAAAACACTTGATATGTGACTTGTCACAGGATCTGTCACCGCCGTCTTGCCTAGTCCAATCTCCACGTCCTCCTCTACCACCTCGCTCACACCCGTGTCCACACCCGCGACTTCTTGATGAACCACGACCATCGTCCTCCTACGGTTCCTTGCAAAACCGTCTGCCCTCGCTTCTTGTATCCCCCTTTAACAGCAACGCCTACTTGTTCTGGGACTGATACCTCTGCTCGTTACGGGACCGATACCCCATCAGTAGCTCCTCATGCGCCTTGAGGGAGCCGATGATGTCCTCAATCTTCTTTGTCTCCAGATCCGAGGAGTACATGAGGGTGATGACGACACGTACAAACTTTTCTGGTAGCATGATAGGTATTTTTTCACTACCACAGATTCCTCCATCTTGTCACCGAGAGAGACAATCTGATTGTACAGTGAAGTCAGCTTGCTGGCGAACTCATCCACCAACTGGGTTTCTCCCATCTAGAGATTCTCGAACTCGGTGTGCAAATTCTGGAGCTGTACCTCTTTCACGCAATCAACTCCCTTGTGCATCTTCTGAAGCGTCACCCACGCCTCACGTGTCGTCTCCTCGCCGATGAGCTGCCGCATCATGGAGTTTGGCACCACCTAGTAGATGATGGCCAGAGCCGTCTGGTCCACCTTGTCGTCCACCTCCTTGTCTTTCGCCTTCGGATCGACTGCACCCTAGACTCCCTGGGCGTGCATATTCGCCTTCATCTTCATTGCCCACACCAGGTAATTGTTAGTCGTCTGGACATGATACAGGAGAGAGAACGACCCATCCTGGGTCTTTGCCTTGTTGCCCATAATCTTCAAATAGGACCAAGATCATAACGCTTTGAGACCATGTGTAGTCGAGCCTCCTTCGACTAGGTAGTCGAAACCTTCTAACCAATCGAACCTCCTTTGACCAGGTAGTAGAAACCTCCTTTCGACCAAGTACTCCTTCCATCCAGGTAGTCGAAAACTCTTTTCGACCAGGTAGTCAAATAATGAACAGTACTCGCAGAATAGTACTCGAAACGATGAACAATACTCGAAAAAACAAACGATTAGTTTTAGGAGCAACTGCTTCTCTTTTTTGGCTTTTATATTTCTTCAACTCAACTCACGACACAACACACAGATTGCAGAGCTTGCATGGCCTTATAAAGGCTTTAGATTTGGACGCCTACTCGGACTCAACACTACTTTAACTCTTTCTAGTAGAACTACTCGGACTCGGCTACAGCTTCTATGTATCCTACCCAAACTCAATCTTTCTTAATCTTGTACAAGATTAAAATCCCAACACATTCGCCATGCTCGACCGCGCCCTGGCCGCCTTCGCACCAAGAGTAGCTGGTGGACGAGGTGCGTATGTACGTATGTACCACGACTCCATACGTGAGCTGAGGAAGAGGTAGAGCTAGAGGCTTGGCAGCCGCTTCCAGTTCATCCGTAGCGGCAGGTGGTCCCGACCGCCACAGAGCTATTGTAAGTCAATAATCTGACTAGCTAAATTTATGAAGTCTCTGAACTTTGTGCGAGTTTGTGGGAGTCATGGTGCAAGTGCTCGCGGTGTGTGCGGCAAGGTGCGTCAGTTGTGTTGAGCCCGAGTCCTTAGGAACGTGGGATAGCACGATATGTGAGTCCTAGTCGAGTTTGTTTAAGTACCTTACTGCTGCTTTATTAGTTAGCTTTTTTCAGATAATATATAGTACCGGAAAGTTGCCCCAACTCTCGAGTGTTCTTGCATGTTCTTTGCGTGAGTTTTTTCAGAATTCAGGAACTTGGGCGTATGCTTGCTGGGCTGATAGCCAACATCTAGTATCAGAGCCTCGTGCATGCCAAAATATATGAGGTTCGACACCATGGAGCTCACCATTCAGCAGGCGGCGAAGGAGAGCAGCGATGTGCCGTTCAATTGTCCGATGCTGACGTCGTCCAACTACACGACATGGGTGATCAAGATGGAGGCGATCATGGATGCCCAGGGGTCTGGGAGGCCATCAAACCAGCGGCCGGAATGACCGTGGAGCCAAAGAAGGACAAGATGGCGCGTGCCTACATCTTTAAGGCTATCCCAGAGGATATTCTCTTGCAAATCGCAATGAAGAAAATAGCGAAGGAGGCCTGGGACAGTTTGAAGACAAGATATGTCAGAGCTGATCGGGTGAAGAAGGAGCGACTGCAGACCTTGAAGAGTGAATTCGATGCCTTGGGCATGTCAGATGGGGAGTCGGTTGATGGTTTTGCTGGCAAGTTGAGCGGGATGGTGACCAAGTACAGATGCCTCGGCGCCACCCTTTATGATGACGCCCTCATCAAGAATCTTCTGGACTCTATACCCGACAAATTCCTCTAGCTGATCGCCTCGATCGAGCAGTCCCACAACCTCGACTCAATGTCGTTCGAGGATGTGATCGAACGCCTCAAGGCATTTAAGGAGTGCACTCGTCCGCATGGCAACACCGGCAATGGCAATCAACTGCTGCTCACTCACACTGAGTGGACAACTAGCATAAAGAAAGGCGGCGAGGAGTCGTCCACTTCACCAAAGGGGAAAGGAAGCGGCGATAGTAACAGCTAGAACCACATGCGAGACAAGCCGCAGGGCCGTGGTCGTGGCCGCAGTAAGGGCAACCACGGGGAGAGTAGTGGCAGCATGCCATGCCAGGAGAGCAAAGCAAGTCGCAAATCCAGTACAAGCGAACGCGACAAGGGGCACATCTAGTGTTTCAGTTGCGGCAACTACAAGCACTATGCGTTGGAGTGCCATAGCAAGCGCCGCAACGAGGAAGTGAACCTCACGTGCGTGCATGACAACAAGCCCGCCCTAATGCTCATCGAGAAGGCTACGAATGTCATCATGCTCAATGAAGAGAAGGTGATGTTGGACTTGCACGCTGATGGAGAGACACAGACGGACACCAATGTTTGGTATCTTGAAAACAGTGCCAGTAATCATATGACTAGCTACCATGGGAAGTTTACGGACCTTGATGAAGCTATCACCGGGCATGTGAAATTTGGCGATGGATCCCTTGTGCAGATCAAAGGCAAGGGGTCGGTGATGTTCGAGTGCAAGAATGGAGATCATCGCTTGCTTCCAGAGGTATATTACATTCCCAGCCTTCACAATAATATTGTAAATCTTGGACAGATGACAGAAGAAGGGAGCAAGGTTGTGATGGTCGGCCAGTACCTCAGGGTCTTTGACAAGCATGGAGCACTATTGTTGAAGGTGACGAGATCACCGAAGAAATTGTACAAAACACATCTCCACACAAGTGAACCGAAGTGCCTGTTCACTAGCCTCCAGGATGCAAGTTGGTTGTGGCATGCAAAGCTCAGGGACACAAACTTCTATGCTTTAAAACTGATGGGTGACAAGGAAATGGCGGTGGGACTACCGAAGATTGATCTCCCGAACAAGGTGTGTAAAGGGTGTTTGATCGCCAAGCAAACGGGAGTTCTGTTTCCTACCTGAGCAAATTTCAGGGCAGAAAGGATACTGGAGCTACTGCATATTGACTTGTGTGGACCCATCTCGCTGAACACACTCATTGGTAACAAGTACTTCATGCTAATTGTGGATGATTATAGCAGGTGGATGTGGGTGTATATCTTACCTACCAAGAAAGCGGTGACACCTGCCTTTAGGCGATTCAAGGTAGCAGTGGAGAATGCCACTAAACGCTGGGTGAAGACGCTTCGGTCAGACCGCGGGGGCAAGTTTCTATCAAGGGAATTCAAAGAATTGTGTGAAGAAACATGGATAGAAAGGCATCTCACTAAACTGTATATACCCCACAGCAGAACGGTGTGGTCGAGAGATGCAATCAAACTGTGATGGCCACCACAAGAGTGCTTCTTGACAGCATGAAGATATAGGGTAGTCTTTAGGGGAAGCAGTCAAGCATGCATTCTATTTGGTCAATAGGCTGCCGACCAAGGCGCTGCACAATGCACTCCATTTGAAGCTTGGACGGGCCAGAAGCCCCACGTGAGACACCTTAGAGTGTTCGGGTGCACACCACACGCGAAGATCGCCGAAGCACATTAGAAGAAGCTTGATGACCAGAGCTCTCCTATGGTATATCTTGGAGTTGAGGAAGGCTGCAAGGAACATCGCCTATATGATCCCGCTCGAGGTAAGCTTCATGTCGGTTGTGATGTGGTGTTTGAAGAAGACAAGATATGGTCTTGGAGTCATGTAGGTGAACATGAACATGGAGAGCAGCCGATGTTCACCGTACTAGAGGAAGAAGACTCAGCTGACGTGTCGTGGCATGTGACAGGCGTGGTCGGATCCATGTCTTCAGTACCAGTAGATGCGACAACCGTGGCAACACCGGTGTCACAGGCTATGACAGCGATGACAAGCCTTCCAGCCACACCGCCGGAGATGCCAACTCCGGTGAACTGACCTGAGGTGTAGGCGAGCAGGGGCACTTCCTCCACTAAAGAGCAGCCATACAGGTACCGGTCGCTCGGTAATATCTATGCAAATACCGAGGAGATTACTCTTGATCCAGAGGAGCTATACCTGGCTGCCGAAGAGCCAGCCTACTACCAAGAAGCTGCCACTAAGGAGAATGGCAGGAGGCCATGAACAAGGGGATTGCAGCTATTGAGAGGTACAACACTTGGAGTCTCGTTGATTTGCCGTAGGGACATAAACCAATAGGGCCCAAGTGGGTGTTTAAATTAAAGAAAGACACTGGGAAGTGCATCATCTAGACTTTGAAGAAGTTTTTGCACTGGTGGCGAGACTCGACACATCCGGATGTTGCTTGCCCTATTAGCACAGTGCAGCTGGGAAGTGCATCATCTAGACATGAAGTCGGTGTTTCTCAATGGTGATCTCCAGGAGGAAGTGTACATTGTTCAACCTGAAGGCTACCCAATGAAGGACCAAGAGCACAAGGTGTACAAGCTAAGGAAGGCACTTTACGGGCTTCGGCAAGCCCCTAGGGCATGGAATGTGCGTTTGGACAAATGTCTGAAGGAGTTGGGCTTGGTGAGATGTTCACATGAACAAGCTATGTACACCAGGAGAAATGGAACTGCAATTCTGATCGTAGGAGTTTATGTGGATGATCTGATCGTGACCGGCACAAGCTCAGACCAAGTAAAATCCTTCAAGCAGCAGATGATGGAGGAATTCAAAATGAGTGACCTGTGATTACTCATTTACTACCTTGGGATTGAGGTACATCAGAAGGACAAAGTAATCACTTTGAGTCAGACTTCATATGCAAAGAAAGTTCTATCATAATTGTGGATGACACAAAGTAACCCAACCAAGTTTCCAATGGAGCCGAAGCTTCAGCTGACAAAATAAGGTGATGGCAAGGAGGTGGACACGACAGAGTATAGACATGTGGTTAGTTTCCTGATATTACTTATGCGATTAGCATTGTGAGTAGGTACATGGAGAGGACAACAATGCTGCACTACCAAGCAATCAAACACATTTTGAGGTATGTGCAAGGAACCATTGAGCAAGGGCTGGTGTACTGCAATTGATAAGGAGATGAAGAACTAGTGGGATTCACACATAGTGATCTCGTTGTACTGCAATTTGATCACTTGGACCTCACAAAAATAGAATATTGTGGCCCTGTCATCATGCGAGGCCGAGTTCATGGCGGCAACCGTAGCTGCATGCATGCTAGGCACTGTGGCAAAAGAACTTGATCGGCGAAGTGTTAGAGAAGAAAGCCAAGCCGGTGACACTGTTCGTTGATAACAAGTCAGCAATTATTTTGATGAAGAACCCATAAATGAACTCCAAAATTAACAAGACCAATGTCATTAGCAAGATCTTGAATTTAGACAAATTTAGAGACAAAAATCATAATTTTTGGAGTTATAACAGAGGAGAACGTAGCTTCCGAAGTTTGAATTGGAAATAAATCGAAAAATAAAAATATTTGAAACACAAACTCGAGCCTAGAAGAAAGCTGGAAGTTTTTGAAACTAACTTCTAAATTGAAAAATGATCGAAAACCGGAAATCAAATTAGTTACTAATTGTCGTCCGAAAATGGGACGTTACAATATTATTGCGAGACACGCTACTACCAGATCATGTGATTGCATCATGATGCATGATGGGCCAGGGTAAGGCGAGCAATGGTTGTCCTTTGAGTTGGAATTACTAAAATAGCCTTGTTGTACGGTTCAGTTGTATGCTTGTTTATTTGGTAGGAAATTTGTATCTCCTACCAGTAACAACTAACCAAGATATAGGTTTTTTTTTGTGGCCAAGTTTTTCCTAGGTTGTATTAAAGAAGAAATGGGGCCTAAGCCCCCTTGCAAGCGTTTGCGCCGAGCTTGGCTTGAACGCTGGCGTGCGGGAACACACCTGTCCCCTTTTGCCAACTGAGCTACACTCAGCTCTCAGATAGAGATGGTTTCTACCTAGCTGTGATCAACTGCTGATGTATCTGTAAGGTAGAGCAACTCATCTTGTATCTTTGTGAGATAATTAAAAGGCTGAGAAGCATGCCCATTTCATGTCAGCATGTTTACCTGTCTACAAAATATCTTTATGTTGCAAATAATGCATAGAAAAATAAGAACATGATACAGATTTTATGTGAAAAACATTTTTGGAAAAAAAAATACAGACACATGAAGATAATATCATTATATGAGAAGATATTTACAATAAAATTATTTATTCCTATAAACTAAAAGATATATTTATAATGGTACATAAAAGATTCTATGTAGGAGTAAAATTATTAGTTAAAGTAGGAAATGAAATTCATCACTCTTAAACTCAATTCGTATCATACTCAAATTCAACAATTTTCACTTTGAGACGAATTCCTCCTGTAGCCAAAATAAAACGTAATTTACTTGAAATAGATTAGCATAAACACCTTGTGAGTTGAATGTTTATAGGACTACTAAATGATCTTTACTATTATAAAAGAAGGACTTGGTGGTGGTGTTGGTGAGTCGGTCATTTATCCTTTTTTAAGTTGGTGGAATCTTTTGTAGATAAATATATGCACATATATATAATATATTTGAATGATCTTCTGTTGATAATTAGATTGTCTGTGTTTGTGGTTTGTGATAAGATTATATATGGCTTGTTGATTGGATGCAAATTATGTCTGAAACTTTCATTTGTATGGATAATTATCTTATGTATATTAGTTTTCAAAGTTTATAACTTATATTATGTTTTATTTAAAATCTGTTGCAACGCACGGGCACTCGGCTAGTGTTAACTAAGTCTAAGCAAAGATCAAACTTAGTGGTATGAATTGACCTTGTCATATCAGATGGATTATCAGAAGTACTTATCTTGCCGACTTTAATGTCACTTTTAACAATGACACCAAGAATGTAATTATATATGATGTTAATATGTTTCGTTCTCTCAGGACGTAAGATAATTAATGCTTTGACTATCGCCGAATACTATAGTGCAAGACGTACTTCCACAAAGCTCATTAAACAAACCTTTTAGCCAAACAACTTCTTTGCAACTATCAGAAATAGCCATATACTCGGCTTTTGTAGTGGACAAGGCAACAGTAGCTTGCATGATTGCTTTTCAACTAATGACACATCCCCAAACAACAAACACATAACCAATAAGAGATCTTCTCTTATCTAAATCTCCAGCAAAATCTAAGTCCATATAACCAACGATTCCATTTTTTGTCTTCCCAAACTGTAAACGAGCATCAGATATGCCCCGCAAGTATCTAAAAATCCATTGAACTATTTTAAATGCTCTTTGACAGGACCAGTCATGTATCTACTAACAACACTCAATGATTAAGATAAATCGGGGAGAGAATATGCCATGACAAACATATGTGAACCAACTGGCAATGGCATATGGAACTCTAGACATATACCCACCTTCATCATCTGACTGTGGACATGATCCTAAAGAAAGTCTAAAATATGCAGCTAACGGAGTACTCACTGGTTTGGCCTTATGCATGTTGAAACGGCAATGGACTTTACCAATATACCCTTTTGACTTAGGTATAATTTTTTAAACTGTCTATCTTTGGTAATTTCTATGCCGAGAATCATCTTTGTTACACCGAGATCCTTCATCTCAAATTCACTTCTCAATTATGCCTTAGCTTTGAAAATTTATGTCTTGCCTTTTGCAGCAATCGACATATAGGAATAAATAAATAGCTGAACCATTAACAGTCTTCAAATAAACACAACTATCATAACTGGATCTTTTCAAATCCTCAAAGATTATAAATAAGTCAAATCTCTTGTACCATTATATGGGTAATTGCTTCAGGCCATAAAGAGATTTCTTCAACTTGCAGGCGTAATTATACTTTCCCAGAAATACAAAATATTTTGGTTGCTCCATATAAATGTCTTCCTCCAATTCCTTATGTAAGAATATAGTTTTCACGTCCAATTATTCAAGCTCATAATTATGCATGGGCACTATGTTGTGTAATGTACTAATGGAGCTATGCTTCACAACAGGAGAAAATACATCTATGAAATCAAGACTTGGAATTTGGTTGTATCATTTAGCAACAAGCATTGCCTTGCACCTAACCTCTTCGGTTGGTGAAATGTCTTCCTTCTATTTGTAGTGAATAGCCTTCTTATCAATTTGCAACTTGACCAACTCCTAAGTGTCATTCTTCTCAAGAGATTGTATCTCATCATGCATGCAGTCATCCATTTCTCTGAATCACTAGAAGAGATAGCCTCCGAATAAGTGAAAGGTTCTGCAATACCTTCAATTTCTTCTGCCACATTCAAAGCATAAGCATCAACATCAGCTTCTGCAACCAATCTCTTGGAAACCTAAATATTTCTTTTAGTCTGTTGATTGTAATGGAATGTTGTGGTGGTTGAAAGACAACAGGAACATCCTATATGTTTTTCTTTCTGACTTTTGGTGTAGATCCCGATTCAATAACATGCTCCACATGCACACTTGATTTCTGCGGCTTCTCAACGGGAACATCAATACATAATTTATCGCGCAACATGATAGATTCATCAAAAGTAACACTTCTGCAAATAACCACCTTTCAAGTTTCAGGATTCCATAATTTATGGATTCACACTAGGTTTATAACCAAGGAAAATGCACTTATATGCTCTAGGCTTCAATTTACTATTGTTAACATGAGCATAAGCAGAACAATCAATTATTCTCAAATTTGAATAATATACTGGAGAATCAAACCATACATCAGTTGGAGTCTTTTTACCAATTGCCAAGTTGGGTGACCGATTAATCAAATAAAAAGTAGTGGATGCGGCTTCAGCTTAATAACTCCTAGATAAGTCGGAGTCAGATAACACACAACATACATTTTTCATAATGGTTATGTTCATGCGTCCGGCCACACTATTTTTCTAAGGAGTACTTGAGGTAGTGTAATGTTTCACAATACCTTCTAATCTGCTAAAACTTCAAATTCATCATAACAGAACTTCAAGCCATTATCAATACGTAGCATTTTGACATGCTTGTCAGTTTGCTTTTCAATGATAATCTTCCACTCTATAAATGTCTTGAACACATCCGATTTGTGCTTATGAAATATGGCCAAACTCTTCTTGAATAATCGTCAATGATGATCAACATGTAGCCACCACCTCCAATATGCCTATTGTAGAGTGAATTGATGTGCTAAACTTCACCCTCTTTTGCTTGTCAAAGACACAGTGTTCACAAAACTTCAACTTGTCGATGCTTTGACCATTAAGGAGTCCTCTTTTGAATAACTCTATCATGTCAATTTCACTCATGTGCCCCGAACGCATATGTTAAAGATTAGTAGTATCATATTTGGATGATTTATTTGAGGCAACAACAACATTACTGAAATTGTAGTACCTTGCAGATGATATAGGTTGGCAGCAAGAGAGCCTTTGGAGATCTTTAGAACTTCACCTTCACCTAAATATTTGTATCCTTTAGCACCAAGAGTACCCAGCGAGATAAGATTTCTTTTCAAACCCAGAATGTGTCAAACATCCGATAAAGTTTTGATGGTGTCATCAAATATTTTGATCTGGATAGAAATAATGTCCGCAATCTTGCATGTGAATTATCACCCATCAACACAGAACCACTTGGCGTTGCTTCATAATTCACAAACCAATCTCGGTTCGTACTTATGTGGAAAGTGCAGGTCGTATCAAGAATCCACTCATCACCGATTTTAGAATTCCTGGTGAAGGCAACAAGAACATCTATATCAAAATCTTGCTTAGTAACAATGGTGGCTTTAGCATCATCCTGTTGTCGATCTTTCTTGAAATTGTTATTCATTTTATTCTTTTTGTTTACCCACTAGCACTCAGATATGTCGTGTCCATCTTTCTTGCAATACTTGCATGACTTGTACCTGCTTCTAGATTTTGATCTGCCTTTGTTATTTCTGGTTGAGCTTTTGCCTCTTGAATCATTTGTTTGAACTCCTCTCCTGTTGTCTACCATGGACAACTACGTCTTCTACATGCCAATTTGAAGTTTCATTCGAAACCATAAATTTGATATTTTCCTTCTCATGCAGTGCTTTATAAACTTTATTAAATGTAAGAATATCTCAGCTATATATAATAGAACATAGAGCATGAACTAGGCAGCGAGCATAAAATAATAAGACATAAATCTTCATCATCGTATTTTACCTCTATAGACTCAATATTTGAGATTACTTCTTTGCACACTGTCAGGTGGTTCAATAATGACTTGTATTCCGCCATCTTATATGATTAAAGCTTCTGCTTCAAATGCATCTTACTGGTCAGATCGTTAGTCATGCAAATCTGCTCTAGTTTCAACTATAATGCGGCGACTGTCGTCTCCTACAAAACCTCCTACAAAACATTATTTGATAGATGAAGATGAATATGAGATAAGGTTTTACGATCGTTTCTTTGATTCTCCTCAAGAAACCATGCATCGGGCATCTTATCAACCCCGAATAAAGCGTCATCCAAATCGAGTTGTGTAAGAACATCTCGCATCTTGACTTGCCATAAAGAAAACCTCGTGTCTCGATCCAGCAGCGAAAGATCATACTTTAAAGTCACCATGCGGAAGAAATTCTTAATTTGCTGGTACAATTCTGTGTGTACCGAGCAATCAATAAATTGTGACTTCCTTGGTACACTTCTATGTACACAAAGCAATGAAGATCTTGCTAGCTTGTGGTAGACCTATGTATGCAGGTAGTGCTTTTGGATGGATTTTGCTATTTGGTTGTCAGAGACAACTCGGTTCTGGGCGGACGAATTGGCCGGCCGCTTACGCTCTTTCGGATTACGCAACTCAAACTTTACTACAGACTTGACACCTGTTTGGGAAGTCACGAATAGATCGAGTTCGCTTTGGTCTTGTGGACTGTTTTCGAACCGATTGGATTGGTTCAGGAGACTATCCCTTCCTTGCATATGGACAACTCGCGGGATGCGAGCAGAGTTGATCGTACGATTTTTTTGATTGAATCCGCTGAGATCTGATACCACTCGCTGCAAAAAATGCACAGAAAATAGGAACGGGAGGCATGAATTTTGGGTGAAAAACCGTTTTGTGAAAACCTATGGATGCACGAAGGTAACATAACTATATAAGTTGATGTTTACAATGAAGCACTTGCTCTTCTTATCGATTACAGAGATATATTTATAGTGGTGTATGAAAGACTCCGTGTGTAGTAGTAGAACTATGAGTTGAAGTAATAAATTTCGTATTACACTTAAACTCAATTTATATCACATAAGTACTCGACACTTTCAACTCAGGAATGCCCAGTACTGCTCATTGCCACCAACACAAGAACATGTATACATGCCGCACAAATATCTATGTACTCTCAAGTCTCAAAACACATCGCATTTCACCATAAGATAATAAAAACAGCATTACAGCAGCAACAACAAATCTATACATCATCTTTTTTTTGGTGGCATGGAATCTATACAGCATCTAGATCAGTTATTACTAAAATGCTGCAACCCCAACTCCGTAGCGTTCGTCATACTACAAATAATACGTGCTAATTAAGTGAGTACTTGTGACATCCCGTTTTCGGACGACAAATAGTGCCTCCATTTGATTTTTGGTTGTTCGTTCGATTTTCGTTTTGTCGCTTAAATCCCAAAAAATCCGAGCTGCCCCTAAGCTCAGGTATGTGTTTCAAAACTACCTTCAATTCTGAATACAAAATTCAAATTGAATTCATCTTTTAGATTTTGGACCCCTCTCAAAATCTTGCCCCTTATTTTTGGGCCAACCTTTTTAATTTCGACCCACTCATTTTTCTCCCTCACCTTCTCCTTTTTCCCTCCCCGGGCCGACTTTCCCTCGGCCGGCCCACTTTTTCTTCCCCCGACCCGGCCCGGCCCGCTCCTTTCCCTCCAACTTTTTCTTTCCGTTGGCCCGACCCGAATCACCCTCCCTTCTCCCCTCGGCTACGCCGCCTCTCACCTCCCTTATCTCTTCCCTGAGCCATCGCCTCCCCCATCTCTCTCCCCCCCATCACCTAAGCCGCATCGCCCCCCCCCCTCAACCGCAGTGCCCCTCCCCTCCTCCCGCGTGTGCCGCCTCCGCCCGTCGGCCTTCTTCTCCGCTCGGCTCGGCCTCCATCTCCTTCTCCCGCTCGACCCAGCCCTCTTCTTCCCCTCCGCCCAGATCCACCCCCACCTTCGGCCTACCCCACCTTTGCCGCGCCACCCCCACCTCGCCTCGCCTCAAGCCTATCCTCCTCTGCCGTGCCATGCCCTGCGCTCGCCCCCACCCGCATGTCGCCTCCACCTGCCCTGCTGCCGTCAGCGCCCTCCGCGCCATACCCTGCCGAGTAGTCTCCCCAGCGCGTCACCTCCATGACACCAGCTCTGTCCTCGCGGCACGACTCCGCCCGGTCCAAGCCATGCGCCGCTCGGTCTGTCGCCTGCCCCGTCAACGCCAACGTCCCGTTGTCCTCACAGCCATGGGTGCCCACTCCGTCGCCCATACCGTGCCCACGTCGTCACCCATGCCACCACCGACATCATCGCCTCCATCAGTAACCACCTCTCCCCGGCTATAAAAGGCCCCAGCGCCCTCCTCTGCCTCTCCCCGTCCCCTCCCCTCTTCCAGGTAAGTACCCCAAAGAGTCGCTGATTTTGCTTCTTCTTCCCTCCGGTCAAAGACCCCCCCTTCTGTCGTCGGCCACCCCACCAGTCGCCGGCGCTTGGAGCGCCGCGGTGATGCCCCGAGCCTCCCCTAGCAGCCGGCCACAGCTCCCTGCCGCCGAAGGCCCTTGCCGCTGTGCTCCTCTACCGCGCCACCGTGGCTCCAGTCGCTGGCCTACTCCGCCGCTTCCCTGCCCCACCTACCACCTGGTGAGCCTCCCCTCCTTACCCTAGTGCTCCTGCGCTTCCCCTGATCCTCCCCTCTCTTCGGTCGCTGTCGCCCTTGTGTGGCCGCCACACCCGATCGTCCCGGACGTCGTTGTCTCCTACCCAGCGCCGCTCCGGCCCCAATGCCACCTCCCTCAGCTCCCCCTCCTATCCGGCGTCTCATTTTGGTTGTCCCTAGTATCTCCCTGGCCGCCGCCTGCCGTCCTCCGCCATCGCCAAAACGCCCTCCCCACCGCCCTGCTTCCCTCTGCCGTTTGCCCTCTCTCTCTCTCGTGGCCGAGCCTCCCCCCTCTCAGCACTGCTATGGATAGCAATAGTAATGACAGTAGATGGCTGCCATGGTTACCAAATCCTTGCACTTCAGGCCAGCTATTGTTTGAGCATTGATTGTTGACTATGGCTTGTTGCTCATCAGTATCAGGGTTTGGCTGTCAGTAAATGGAGTAACTGGCAATTGAATTTCAGTAGTAGTAGCAGAGGAATAATGGAAGTGATCTTGTAGCAGTATTTGGCATGTGTCGTTCTGTGTAGTGACTGACTTCGAAAATCAGTTTTGATCTGTCAATTGTGAATTGGTGCATTAGGTCAATAGTTTGTATGGCTTATAATTGGAAAATATGTGTATAATCTGATATTTGTGATTTTGTGCTATTGAAAGTCTGTGTTAAACCGATAGCTAAGTTTGTGTTAATATGTCAATTGAAACCCTGTTTGTTCTGGCAATTGAATAATATGTGTTCTGACATTTTGAAAATATTGCCATTGAATCCCTATTTATGTTCTGGCATCTATGGGCTTAATCTGATAATTGGTGAAATCTCTGTGTGCACTCTTTCATTTGAAAATCAGTGTTGATCTGGCAATTGAGAATTTGTGCAATAGGATAGTAGGATGTTTTGCTGGCATTAATTTGAATGGTTGATTTTGACCCTAATTGTTAGGGATAGCTTTGATCTTCAGTAGCAGTATTATCTAATTGTTTTATTAATCAATTGTTAGCTGTTGGTTAGTGCTTCATCAGTGGTTCAGTGATTGTTGATTGTAGGTTTAATCTCTCCATAGTAGTGACTTTTGGTAGTAATTTTAATATTAGTGTTGTTTGGAAATGGAGCTAATAATTGATGATAATCTGTGTTCTGAACTGGCATTAGAGAATTGTGGTCTGGCAGTTAAATCCTCGTTGGTAATCTGGCAATTATATAGTTGGTAGTAGAATCTGTGTTTTTTTGTGGCAGTAGGTCGTGGTAGTAGGTTGAGTAGCTGGCATTTGAATCGGTGTATTGTCAATGATCCGTATAGCCAGCAATTGGATCGTTGTGTATAATCTTGCCTGAGATTGGTGTTGTATTGTCATTCGAGGAATTTGTGTTGCTCTTGTATCTAGTTTTGGTGTAGAGCTTGTAGTTAAAATGTTTTTCATCTGTAGAAGTATAGTCTTGCTACCTTCCAAATCCGCAATAGAGTATCCCGGCAAAAGCTCCTTCGACCTTACCCTCCTTTGTATCTTCCCTCCCGGCAGAACTTCTCTGCCATTCCTCCTTTCGCTCAACGGGTCGTTTGACTCTGTCAAACATTCCTGTGTCGCCCAATCCCTTCTCTCAAGCTCATCCTCCGCGAATCTTTTTGAGGCTCTTGTGTTTTATTGGTCTTTTGAGTTCTTTGGATTTATTTGGTTT
Organism: Hsuehochloa calcarea; assembly: GCA_036346395.1. Classification (NCBI taxonomy): domain Eukaryota; kingdom Viridiplantae; phylum Streptophyta; class Magnoliopsida; order Poales; family Poaceae; genus Hsuehochloa; species Hsuehochloa calcarea. The sequence continues at coordinate 23,740,380 of CM070613.1, forward strand.
TTCGACCGTTGTTGCGTAATTAGAAATCGAAGTCCAGAAGAAACGACGACTCGAGCAGGATCAAGATCCAAGCAAAGATGCCGACCAAGATTTCGAACACCTATTCAAGTAGGCTTTGAGTAAGATCAAGGCCATGGAAAAATAGCCCAGGCGAGTCAATAATTTGATCTTGTTGATCCTACATTTTATGCAAATTATGTTCTTTTAAAATATCAAATTTCATGCTTTAATTTCCTATGAAAATGTATGTCAAACACCCTAAGGTAGTTAAATGCCTAATTGTTGATTAAATAAATATTATACCATGTCCTTGATAATTGAAGTCCCAAAATCACTAGTAATTATATGGTAACCTACTAGTTATAGGTCGTACTTAAACGCCATGCTAGACTTGTTTAAGTACCAGGGTATTACTATCCCAAATCATCATTCTTTAAATCATAACAATTGTTTTGGGCAGTCATTGGGGAGAATGACTGGACTGGTTGGATAATTTGTTTCATACTCCTCAAAAACCCTAAAACTTGCTAATACCCCATCTGGGCGGATGGAAGGGTGGTGGGTGCCGTCGAGTACGAGAATGGTTGGTATGTGGTATGAACCGCCCAAATAATCTTAAGGACTTAATCATGTGATGTCCTCCAATTGTAAAACAGTACAGCCACAAGTCTATAATGGTGTCGACCTGGCTAACTAATTGGTGTCCACCGGTACAAGCTGCACCATTGGGGGACTCCCCTTCACCATGAGCCCATGAGGCTACGGGTTGGGGTATGTGACTTGCGGGACCCTAGGCGTAAGTCGCATGGCGCAAGAGGGGGACTGGGTAAGTGATTGTTGAGTTCCACGGAACGAAACCCTACTCAGGTGAAATCTTAGCGGGTTTGGCAAATACCGAGGGATGCCTTGTAAATGCCTTGTGATAATCTCCCCTTGATTCACAAGAGTTAGTTCTATTTCAAAAACTTTTGTGAATGGGTTGAAAAATGTGCGGGGCTCACCTAGCTCTTCATTTGGATTTTCCCTGGGTATTCTTACCCAGTGTTGATAATAGGTGGGTATGATCACCATAAAAAAAAGCATGAAGGTGGAGGTAGCCTCCGCTGTTATTAATTATTGCACAATTAATCTTTTTAAAAATGCAATTTGGTTAAAATGCTAAGTGATAGGATTTTCTAATATTTGTATTTATAAATGTTGCTTTACACAAATAAAAGAACCCGAATCATCCTTGTTAAACCTTGCATATATATTATTGCATCTGTTGTGTTGGCTCGCGAGCATGGTAGTTGTGCTCATCCTTGCTCTTTCCCAAATTCTCATAAACAGGAACCTTAGAGCTGTCGACTGCAACAAGGATCCAGAAGTCTAAAGACCTAGGAATCGTTGAAGCGTAGTTTAGTCCTTAGCTGTTCTAATCTCACCCTAGTCTGGCTGACTCCGTCGGTTTTTGTGTGTCTCCTATATTGTCCGAGGTTTTCGGATAATATCGGGCGTACACGGTCCCCAGTCACTTGTCTGTGGTAAGATGTGCCCTCATCCCTTTATTTTTGTTGTTGCTTCCGCTATCTTTTGTAATGTATTCATTTGGCCTGTTCGCCTTTATTGTAAAAATTGGTCCGAAGCGGTCTATGTAAACTCTGATATAATGAATGGAATGATTTTACGCTATGTATGGTTTGATTCAGCAATGTGCATGTGAAATACTATCTACTGATCCAGGGAATAACACAGTACCTTCACAGATAAATCCGAATAGAAAAATTTGGGGTCCTACGGTACTACTATACCAAAACGACGACGGCTCAACTCGATGGATCATCCTCTTCCTACATCGTCCAACAGTCAGAGAGACGGCTGGCCGGCACGGTTATCTTGCCTCGACTTCTGTGGGCCGCCACATGGTCTTCCTGGCGCAGAGCAGCGCCTCCTTGTGGTTGGAAACGGCCATCCTGACCTCCCACTGCAGCGATCTCACCACGCTCTGCACCTCGTCGACCGTCTCCTTGTCGTCCCTCACGATCAGCTTGCCGTTCGGCCTCAGCATCCGGTCCACCTCCACGATCGCCGGCAACACCTTGCACCTACAAAAACGACCCATATTTGATCATAATATAAGTGATCGATGGGTTTTTTGCAATGTTTGAAACATGCATGACAATGTGCAGATATATATTGTCAGAAACTTTTGTTGATCTCCAGTACCTGGTCCTGAGCTTTGAGAAGAGATGGTCGGCATGGAGGAGGTCGTACGACCTCGGGTAGGTGCTAAAGGACTCGCACCAGTCGTGGTATATCCCGAACAATCCCCGCTCGTAGATCACGGGCAGCGTGTCCGGCGAGTCGATCGTCACCACGTTCATCACCCACACGTTCATGTCCCGCAGCGCCGCGGCGAATCTAAGCAAAAATTTACGCAATCGTAACACAAAATTCAGAGCTAGAGTACATGATCAAGGATGAACAACGTTTCTTCTTCGTACCCTCCGTAGACGGCTCTCATGTCCATGACGTTCCTGACGGTCCTCCAGTCGATGCCCATGCCGGTGAGGTACGAGTTCCGCACGACCTTCTTCCAGTGCTCGTAGTCCGCCACGAAGTCATCGGGGCCGGCTTGCCGTACACGCCTACCTGGCTGCTGTTCAGCCAGTAGGGCGCCTTCTCCAGCCTCTCCGGCCACTGCTCCGGCCACTGCGAGCCGCGGACTGACGGGTCCGCGGGCACCCGGTGCATGCACGCCCGCAGCGTTATGTTCCTGCTTGCACGCCAGAAGATTAAGCTAATAAGGAAACGTAAATCGTCTAATCAGAAACCAATGCTGGTGACTTCAGGACGACTCTTACCAAGCTGCGTTGGGATCGTCGGAGGGCTCGCACAGAGCCGGCTCCTTCTGCCTCCTCTTCTCGTAGCAGTGGTTGTTCTCCGGCTTCCGGAAGACGACGAGGCCGACCTGGTCGACGGTGTCCTTGCTCTTCTTCACCATCTCCCAGCACATGGCCTTCGTCAGCTTCACCATTTCTGCACCCCACAAGATCACACCAGCCATGAATGCAACTCTGCAAGTAGGCAAGCAAGGGAGAAGGGGAAGGACGCAAGAAGAGTCTGACCGTCCCAGATCTCCACGTCTTCTGGAAGCTTCTGGTACACCGGCGTGGCTGACCAGACGAAGAAGCCGCCGGGGCGGAGCAGGCGGTTGAGCTCGAGGAGGAGCATGCCGCCCTCGATGTGCCACGGCACGCGGCACCGGGCGCAGTGGACGACGTCGAAGACGTTGCTGGGAAAGGGAGGCGGCGGGTGCCCATGACGGCAGAGATGGCCGGGATGCCGCGCTCGATTGCGAACTGCACCTGCGCCTCGTGCTCGTCCTTGGGCGCCAGAGACATGGTGAGCACGTCGCGGTCGAAGAGGTAGCCGCCGAAGCTGGCCACGCCGCAGCCGACGTCGAGCACCACGCGGCTCCGGCGACCCCATGCCACGTCCGGGAGCGCATCCTGGATCAGGTCTATGTAGTGCAGCGCGCCGTGCTTGAACTGTGTGCCGCCGCCGGGGAAGGTGAGGTGCTCGCCGGAGACCTTCACCCAGTTCTGGTGCCCCTTGTACGCCGCCAGCTTCGTGTGCGGCACGTTGTGGTACCAGATCTTGTCGCGGCTGTGTCGCCACCGGATGGGCTCCTTGTATGCCGCCGGCGCCGGACGAGGCACGTCGGCGGGTCGGCGGGACAGTGCCGCTCCCGGTGCTCGTAGTGCTTGGTGTTCTTGAGCTTCTTGATGGCGGCCTCGTTGTCCAGGCACGGGATGTAGTCCGCGCCGGTGCTCGAGTTACAGAGCTTCCAGCTGAACGACGGCGAGGTCGCACCGCCCCCTCCTCCGCCGCCGGCTTCTTCTTGTGTTTCCCGTTGTTCTTCTTGGTGCGGTTCTTCTTCTCTTTGGTCAACTCCGCCGCCTGCGTCGTGAACGACCCGTTCTGCGCCGCCCGCTCCGTCAACAGATCTGCCTGACCGTTCGGCAGCGCCTCCGCCGCCGCCGGCAGCTGCTGCTCTCCTTGCCCTTGCTCGCCATTGTCCGGCCTCTTCTCTTCAGAAATGGTGGTTGTTTCGGTTGGAACTACCGCCACAGCCTCCGTGTTGTCTATCGTGGTCGTGGTCGTCACCTCGGCCAATGGCTTCACCGGTAATACAGCTCCTTCGCCCTTGCCATTCTCGTCTGAGAACGTCTTCTTTTCGACATCCTTCACCAGGTCGACGCCGTCCAGCTTGCCGTTCTCGTCGTCGAACGTCTGGTTCTTGGGTGAGCCACCGGCGGCCTCCTTCACGTCGGTCGCCGTCATCTCCTCGGCGTTCTTGTCCTGGCCGACACTCTCCTTCGTGTCAGTCGGCGTCTGCTCGGCGCTCATGTCCTGACCGCCGCCGCTCTGCTTTGTGCCGGTCGCCGTCTGCTCCTGGCCGCCGGTATCCTTCAAGTCCGTCACCGTCTCCTCAATGCCCTTTCCCTGGGCGCTGGCGCCGTCCGTGTCACCGGTCTCTGGCTTCACGAGCTTCCCGCCCTCTGTCTTGCCGTTCTCGTCATCAAACGACTGGTTCTTGGACGACGGCTTCTCGCCGTCGCCTTCCACTCCGCCCTTCGTGTCCGCGGCGGTCGTGATCGTCTCCGCAACGACGTTGGCGCTGTCCTGCTTGACGTTGTTGGTGGCATCGATGGAATTGTCCTCCTCCTTGACGACCTCCGCCTTCTTGACATCGGACGACATGGCCGCCGGGATGGTCTCCGGCCACGACATCATCCACATGCCGAGAAGGCAGAGCGCGACGAACAGGACGATGGTTGCCGTCGAGCAGAGCGACGACCGCTGCCTTTGGTTCCGATCGAACAAGGCCATCCTTTCCTTTTCAACTCATGCAACTCTATATGCTTCTTCAGAATTCTCTCTCTGCGCAGTCTCATCAAATAGGAGGAAGTTAATCACGAAACTAATCACATTCTGCATCTAGGTGTCCCCTGCAACACAATTTGAGAAACAAATAAACAATTGAAGAGCGTATAGTTACTGGCGTATGTGTATGATTTACATGAAAATCAAGGTAAAGTCGTGACATTTTATAGTGACCAATTCATGAATTTAACATAAAACAAGAACAACAAATATACCTCAAAGAGTGACTTTCTTGGAGTGGATATGATGCAATTTAATCAAGAGCAATCTGCCTTAATCTTCCAGCCAATTTCCTAACAACGAACTTCCATCCATGCCCATTGGTCTTAATTTGTTCTTGTTCAAAAGGGGTGGCAATTAGTGCGTGTTTTTAAGGGCGCCCAGGGTGGCAAAGATGGAGGGAAGGGAGCATATTGCGGGGAGTGAGTAGAGAAGCGGCGAAGAGACAACACAGGCCACTCCCCCGGTTTTGTTGCACCATGTAGGCAAAAACAAGGAGGGAAAAAACCATTGTGTTGTGTTGAGGGGAAAAAGAAGAAGAAAAGTTTAGTCGTGATTTTTTTAAATAATATTATTTTTAAAAAATATATAAAAATAAATAGCCGATTCAAAAAATTACAAAAATAGGTTACTGTCGCGGTTGAACTCGCAACAGGTACCCTGTCATCCCGTGTCACCGGTCCAACTTCCTGTGGTTTCGACTCACGTAATCGGAATGAGGTTTTGATTTCACGTGGTCGGAAGCATGTTTTGACTACTTAGTCGGAAGGTGGTTCGACTACCTGGTCGAAGGAGGTTCGACTGGTCGGAAGGTTTCGACTACCTGATCGAAGGAGGTTCGATTGGTCGGAAGGTTTCGACTACCGGGTCGAAGGAGTTTCTACTATCTCGTCGTTCTGGCGACAGGGAGTTGGACCGGCGACAGGGGGTGACAGGGTCGGCGACAGGAGCCTGTCGCCAATTCAACCGGTGACATGACCTATTTTTGTAATTTTTTGAAACGGCTATTTATTTTTGTAATTTTCTTTTAAACTAGTATTATTTTTAAAAAAATTCCATGCATGTCTCCTTTGAGGCCATGGTTGAATTTCAAGGTTTTGTCTGAACATCATGTAGCATGGTTTCAGTCCTATGTCCCATTTATGTGATAAATACTTGTGCGGCTGCTTTGCGGACTCACTGTTTTTTTAGGAAAGGCAGGAGTTTATTCATTATTCATAACAGGATTTACATGTACATTAATAAAGTTTGGTGGAGATCCATGTGTGAGTGTAGATCCGTTTGTGTGTGGATTTAACAGACACCTGATAATATTTTCTATGTAGATCTAGTCTCCACTATGAATGGAAGAGGTGTAGGATTTGCACCTTGAACCCTTACAAGTGAAGAAACCATAATTTATGATTTGGAGAAAGTGGAAATAGAGGAGGTTAGGGTTTGAGAGAGATGGATTGATTGAATGCTCAAATGTTGAGTTTTTATCTTTCATTGTAGACTGGCTATAAACCAACAATCTCTTGATTAAATCAAAACAAGGTTTGTCCCAAGATGAGTTCTATTTTGTTCTTGCTCTCTTTAATGCTTTTGAGATTTTGTGTGTTCTTTTGATGGGTCTTTTGCTGTAATCTAGGTTGCTAGCACCTGTGGGAATTAATGTTGGGTCATCTTGACCATCTTCCACCCACGAGTAAGTTTTTGGATGAAGTTTAAATTTTCTTGGTTCTTATATCTAATTGACCTCATCCAAGAAATTCGTAGAATCTTGACTTCGATCGTCTCAATCGTCGATTGAAATAGATTCTTGACCTTCTTGATGAGCTAATGTTGAAATTTCGAGGGATTTGAATCTCAAAATCAGAAGTTAGGTAAATTTGAGATCATCGTGGCCTGTTGTCCCTACAGCCGGTGATCAGACCGCATCTCAGGTGGTCAGATCCACCACCCGGCGGTCAGACCAGCCAGCTATGTTTCACCTAGGGGATTTTCGGTTGTCCATCCAACAATATGCATGAGTTAGATATGTAGTTGCATGGGCAGTTCATATGTCAGGAGATGGAATTATCAGGGACAGTTGTTACACAGGGACATCATCCTTTCCATTCCGCACACTGAATACTTATTTATGTGGTCCCTGCTGTAAAATTCAATAAGTTACAACTGAAATGTCTTACGTTGACAGCATGGTAAACTTATACTCTGCACCTCTGCACCCTGAAACAGACTAACGGCTCTCTCTTGGGAATCCCAGGAGGGCAAGAATTAGGGCGATGAAACTACCGTCTATCAGGCCTCTCAGAATCTTCTGCTTCTCCGGCGTGTACGGCGGGTACCTCGCATTGGCCTCCCCTCCGAAACCGCGGATTAGGACGGCCTTCTTGTGGCTGAAGCAATCAAAGCTGAATTTCCCATGGTAGGAGCCCATCCCGCTATCGCCGACTCCACCGAACGGCAAATGTGGGTTGGTGAGCTGCGTTCGGAGATCGAGACATCTTATCGTCTTGCAACTGACATCTTCATAAGCAAATGTTACTCAGACCTTCAGTGAGCAGGACTTACATGTATGACAGCATCATTTACAAGCATTCCTCCTGCCGAGACACTTGATACAAACTCATCTTGCAGTTTCTTGTTCTTGGTGAAAAGATAGGCTGCAAGCGGTTTAGTCCTGGAGTTCAGGAAATCGATGCTTTCTTCAATCTTGTCAACCTGACAACACCAGTCCAAACAGAATGAGATACTAAGATTGTTCGAGCAAAGCCAGCATATGGTAGCAATCTTGACACAACTAGAACAAATATGGCATGAACCTAGCACACGATCATATGAGTAATTATAGCACTAACCTTTGCCCCTCAAGACAACCAGCGAAAAACCATTTTCTATGTAAGACCACTTTTGATTGTAAATTGGGAAGTTTGTTCTTTTTTATTCTGATCACATAATTATGGCAGTTTAATTCTAAAGATTATCCCAGATAATATCAAGTAAACTTCGCAGTACTCCAGCAATAATTGTTGTCTCAAATCAATTACGGTGCAATCTAATTATGTACATATTTTTGGTACTTTTTTGTTCTGTGCGGTTCCAAGAAGATCTTTCATCATACCACCAATGGCAGCGTTACCAACCAGTCTAAGTTATTAGTGGTAATGATTGATGAAGGCAGAGAAAAACTAGTAACCGTTATGATAGGAAGGAAGGGGCCAAATATTTCCTCTGTCATAAGAGCCGAATCAAGAGGAACATCTACCAACACAGTAGGAGCTATTTTTCTGCAATGCAGAAAACAAATGTTAACGATAAACCAAACTCCTTTCACTAGTGCAATAGTGTCTGCAAAGTTGACATTATAAATTCTCACAATTGCTTCTCATCTGTCTGTCCACCATACACAATCTTGTCAGAAACTTTCTTATCTTCTATCAAATTTTTCAATCTGTGGAAATGATTAGAATTCACAATACGAGACAAATCTGCTGATTGCATGGGATCCTTTCCATAGAACATTTCCAAAACTCTTTTCAAAGAGTCCACCTGTAAAAAAAAATTCATGGGTAAGCAAATAGGAGTTTAGTTGGCACAACGAACTCTTTAGGTGTAATGCTCAAGGTTATGTGTACCAGCTCTGGAACAAATGATCTCGTAGTTATGATGTAATCCGGAGAAATACATGTTTGGCCATTGTTACAGCTCCATTTGCCCACAGCAATCCTCTTAACAGCAATCTTCACGGGAAAATCCGTTAGGAAAAATCCATAAACATCTTTAAGAGTGACAATTTACGAAGTGATGGTTTACATGAAGATCAACGTTAGAATCAACAATAACAGGGCATTTTCCACCGAGCTCCAGAGCCACTGGGGTTAGATGCTTTGCAGCTGCTGCCATCACTATGCGGCCTACATTTCCATTACCTGCAATTTCACAGGAATATATGCACTTCAGAAACTTAACATTGCTGCATGCCTAACATGTATTCATAAAAAACAGAGGAGCGATATACAATTAAGTACAAGAACCAGCAAACAAGGAAAAATAATTAATGCATTACTACACAGGACGTTTTCATAGGTAAGAACTTAACCTGTGTAGAAGATCTTATCCCATTTTTGTTCCAGGAGTGCGGTTGTTTCAGGAATGCCTCCCTCCACAACTTTTATACAGGAGTTATCAACATACTCGGGTAGCAGCTTTGCGAACAATGATGAGGTGGCTGGCGCAATTTCTGATGGCTTCAGAACAACAGCGTTCCCAGCAGCGATTGCTCCAATGACAGGGTCGACAGAGAGCACTATAATGAAGGTGAAGTGATTAGTTGTCTTTATTACAAACATTCAGCAAGCAGGCTAACATGCCAAATTATCATTCATAACACACAGACAGGAGGGGCAAAATGATTTGGTTATTTTTAGTTCAGATTATGTAGTCAGAATAGTCCATGCAAGACATAAAGTGCTAAGATGGTACAAATATCTTTAAAAGTTAGTGCTTAGTGCACCATAAATAACGGCCAAAGGATCCTAACTTTTAATGGAATAGTGCTGAAACATGATCTCCAAATGCTCAGATGTTGAAGAAATCAAGACTTGTGACATAAGATAGGTTGCAATCAGGGGCGGAGCCAGTAGGGGTGCCGGGTATGCACCGGCACCCCCAAATTTTCTTCTAATTCATGTTTCAGCACTGTGAAATTGCACTTTTGTAAATAGCTACCTGTAAATGCAATAATTCATTGAGTAGGTGTAGCTAGCCGTGTAGGTGCAAGCATGAAAAGACGAAAGGAAACCAACTGGCTACAAAGTTAAATATACTTTCGCCAAGAAATAAAAAAATATGTCTAGCTAGCTTTCAAGGTAGTCTATACACATAGCTAAGTGGCAGATATATAGCCTGATATCATGGATATCTAACATTCTAACAGCTATGTTAAAGGTATATAGCTGATATCATGGATAACTAACATTCTAACCAGACTTGGAATGCAACGAACTACCCACAAACTTAATTAGAAAAGTTGTTTATTAATTCTAACTGGAGATATATATGGACCATTCTGAGATGCAACCAAAATCTACTAAGTACATATCAATATGAGATCTTCAGAAGTTATATTTACAATATGCAGTCTAGAATAGAGGTGATACAATGTACATATGCGATGTACCTAAAACCTTACTCCCCGATTAAAAGAGATAAGTAGAAAACGAAAAAAAAGAGAGGTTTGACCTACTTCACAATGTGAATATTATTGTGTTTGCCCATTCCAGTCACAAATAAATATCATTTTGGACATTCATACAGTTTTTAAAACACAACTTTGATCACCAGTTTTTATTATAATATATTTGTAAATCTTTTTTTAAAGAGGGAGTATGTGAATACAGGAACAACTGGCTCTCATTTGTTTATATGCGTTTTACTTTTGTTTCCTTCCACTCATGTATATATGTGAACTACTACTCCATGAACCAAGCTTATTTTTACTCCATGAAGCATAAACATGAGAACCCTACAATCTACATAATCTTTTTTTTTCTTGTTTGCTGAAGTTAATCCTTATATTGGGAGTTGTTGCAATCCTACAAAGGAGATATGATTGCGTTGGAAAAGAAAGAGGTAGTATGTGAAGCTAGATGGGCTACCTCAGCCAATGACCAAAGACCTATCATGACACATTATAATCGGCACATTACCTAGCTTTAGCTTGGTACCTCAGCCCATAGGTGCAATTCCCAAGAGATTTGAGGCAGCCGAAGGATCTTGCTTGACAAGGTCTTGCTCTTAGTTCGTGAATAGTTGGGCTTTAATGTGTGTACATAGTATAGACATGCATGTAATGAATAGGCACTAGATAATGGAGATATGCATTTTTAAGTACAGATTCGATGAGACTCTCTTTCTAACTTGATAACTTCATTGATGACATACGAAGTAATGATAGGTTTAAGGACTTCAACAATCTTGGTGATCTTTCTATTAAATTTGTTGGAACAAAAAAGCATGAAGTTTACAAGTTGGTATACTTGCTTCTCAAATTGGTATTACTCCTACCGGTGGTGATGACGAGCGTTGAAAGAGTATTTTCTGCTATGAGTCTTGTGAAGAACAAGTTGAGAAATACTATGAGCGATCTATTCTTGAATGATTGTTTAGTCACATTTATTGAGAGAGAAATTTTCTTGAAGGTTAATGAAGATGATGTAATGAAACATTTTCAATGTATGAAAACGTGTAAAGTGGTATTATAATTTCCTTTATATAGTTGCATATTTTGTAATTTTCTATTTATGTAAGACTTTATTTGAATTATTTGTATTGTTCTTTTGACAAATTTAGAACCTATGTGTTGGATTTATGATATTATAAAATCATTGTATAAACTATAAAATTATGAGTGTAAAGTGTGCACCCCCATCATCTAATTTCTAGCTCCGCCACTGGTTGCAATAGAGAATAAATGCAAGAATAACATGCCAAATTATCATTTATAAGTCATGACACAGAGGATGGGCAAAATGATAGGTTGCAATAGAGAATAACTGCAAGAAACCGATATGACATCTAACCAATTCAAGCACAGGAGAGGGGAACATATAGAACTCATGCCTCAAACTTCCAGCATCATCATCCAACAAACTAATCAACGGCTACTATATCCTCCAAATCTCTTCCACACAAATTGCATTAAATCCCTACTCAACTGCATGTCTGCATTGATATATATTGTTATGGCATCTACGACTAAGAACACGTCATCAACTTACAGAAAGGATAGTTCCAGGCTGAGATGACCAGCACAACACCGAGGGGCTCTGACACAATTTGCGCACTGGATGGGAATGTAGTTATGGCAGCAGGTACCTGGATATAAAGTAGTAAAGGTTACAGCTCAGATCAGCAAGACAATGAGTTTTAAGAAGGCTGAAACATATAGGGAGACTGCACTTGCATACAGAATGCTTACCTTCTGGGGTTCCATCCAATTCTTCAGCTCCTTCAAGGCAAATGTGCAGGACGCCTTCGCCATCGATATCTAAGCCATGAGCAGACAAGGGCAGCAAAATGTGGTTATCAGTTACCAGGTCAGGAAAATTATAATCCGGAAGTTGGTAGAGATATATTAGAGATAGGAATCATTTTGTATTCTTTATCTGTCTTTTGTATTACCTTATCTGTATATGGTAGGGATGAAAACGGATCTCCGACCGATCCGGACGAAAATGGATTCGGATTGTTTCGGATTGGATTTTTCTCGAATATTTTTTGGATCGGAAATGAATTCGGATTTTTTTTTGTTGGAAACGGAAACGAATACGGTAGGCATGCTATCCGGCGGATACGAATACGGATTATCCGGATAAGACCAAGTTCGGATATCCGGATTTCGGCCCAAAAGAAGAGGATTTCAGCCAAAAGAGAAAAATAAGATTTTAATTGATTTTCGAATTTTAGAAAATGCAACAAATCAAATAGCCTTTTAGAAAATAGCAAATAGAGTTAAAAAAATTTAGAAAAAAATCACAAAAATTCCTTGAATTATTTTGAACTTAATAAAATTAATTCCAAGTTAAAGTTGGTTTTTATTTTTGCACATAAATTATTTTTAATTTCTGAAAAATACGAAAAACCTTTTTTAAATCCAGAAATTTCAAGATTTTTTTTTTCATTTTCACTTTAAATCCAATAAAATCCCAGAAATCTCAATAAATTTTATTTTTGACATTGAAAACTAGGAAATTAAATAATTAACTTTATTTTATTATTTTTTCTTTTTAACCAAAAAAACTCTTTTAAATCTCAGAAAATCCAATAAAATAATAACTTTATTAATTTTATTTTTGGTAACATACTTTGGAATGTTACAACCATTTGTGTATAGATTAAACATACATGTTGATCGATGTTAGTGTGAACTAAGTTTTATGTATGTGATGAACTAAGTGTGAGTGTGTGATGACTTGTAACTTTGTGAGCTATGACTTATGAACTAAACATGGTAAACTAAGTCTTATGTTTATGATGAACTAGTTAATGCAGCTTGCTAGTACCAATGTTATGTATGGTTGCTGAAAATATGAACAATTCATGAATGTTTGCATCAAATAAACTAATTATATTTTTTCGTTAATTTTTAGCATACAATTTAAGGGGTTTTCATGTTCCGAAAAATATCTGTGACCGTATTCGTTTCAATTCGTATTCACTCCGTATTCGTATTCGTATCTGGAGTATTCGTATTCGTATCCGGATCCCGAAAAAAAAATTGAAAACAAATATAGCAAAGCCATTATCCATCCGTATCCGATCCGTTTTCACCCCTAGTATATGGCATGCACCCCTTGTATACCCTATATATATTGCTCATTGGGCCTTTTCAATATACACACAATATTCATAACATGGTATTAGAACCGAGTTAGGTTTAGGGCTTACCCTAGCCATCGCCGCCTCTAGGCTCTCATCGTTCTTTGTTGCCGCTGGCCCCGGGAGGATCGATCTTTACTCCAGGGGCCGCCTCTCATCGCCACGCCTCGATGGCTGGTCCTTCCGTCCGCCGGCCTTGGGCGCCTACACACATGGCGTTCGACGAGGACCACATCTTCACAACCGCCGCACGCCACCGTGGGGTTCCGGCCGGGCTCGGAGTCGGATCTCGTGGGAATGTGAGGCCTTTCGCGTGAATCTGCGGTGTAGTCTCCCGCACCGCCATCACCCTCTCTGGCCGCCTCCTCCAGCCAGATCCGGCCGGATCGGCTCCCTCCCGATGCACAACGCCATCGCCCCGCCTCCCGACCATTGTGCCGTACCCGTGGCCGCCGCCGCCTCTTGGCCGCTACACCGCGCCCGTGGCCGCCGCTGCCGCCAGGCCGCCGAGCACGCACCTACCTCGGATCTGGCCGTCTCCACCACCGGCAAGCCTGTATCCGGCCTCTCCACTGCCGGATCCGATTTCCCCACCACTGGATTCGGTGCCCTCCTCACCGTCGCCGCGTCTCCCTGGCCTCAGATCAGGCAGCTGGGCTCTTCCTTGCCTCCGGATCCGGGCTCCCCGCGTCGGATCCCACCACCACTTGGCCTTCTTGGCCTCTCCTTTCGGCCCCTGCCGCCATCGACAGCCGGAACGCCTCGCCGCCCTCGGACCCCGAAGCCGCCATGGCGAAAGCCCTCGTCGTGCAGGTGTAGGGCCGCCGCCTCCACTGCACCTGGGAGTGGGAGTGGGAGCAGCGACGGTGTCAGGAAAAATCTAGTGGACGCACGCGACATTTGGCCGGGGGGGGGGGTATGGTGGAGATGGAGGTAGATCTTTTGTGGAAAGCATTGGTGCTTATGGTGATGGAGTTGCTGCTGTCGGTGGAAACACACTTTATGGGCTGTTACGGGCTGGTGCTTAGGGTGAGTCTTTTGCTGCTGCTAGTTATGCTAGTATCTGCTACTAGTTAGCTTTAGTTATTTTCTTGCTTTGTGTTGTTTCTTCCGCTGCTTCCATTCAAATCCTATCACTCTATCTTTGAGTTCGTCTAAGCCATGTGGGTCCATAAATTTATTATCAGTCATAGAAGCATAAGAATTCTTTTTGCATAACAGCAACCGCCGCTCTTTTCTTCGAGCTGCTGCAGATCGTCGTTATGATGCCGCCGCTCTCTCTTAGCCGCTGCCCCGAGCTTTTAACTCCGTCGCGCTTCTTGTGCATTGCGCCTCTGTTGCACTTCTTGTGCACTGCGCCGCTGCCATCTTTGGTTTCGATCTGCGCCGTCATGCTTCTATCTATTCCTATTCGGCTTGATTTGACAGATTTCTCTATTTGTCGGTTTCATCATCTTCTTCGTCATATTGTCATGGTCGACTTTGCTCCCGCACCTTGTGCTTCATGGGCTGTGGCACAACCCCGGATGGGAGGAGATTTTTTATCGACATATTTTTCAAGAGCTGCATGCTACGACGACATTATCAAGACTTAAATTTTGGATTTTTATATATATTTTAGTGTCAACCCTTTCCAAATGCAATGCTATTGCATACGCCTTGCATTTGAGGGGGGTGTTAGAGGTATATTAGAGATAGGAGTCATTTTGTATTCCTTATCTGTCTTTTGTATTACCTTATCTGTATATGGCATGCACCCCTTGTACACCCTATATATATTACCCATTGGGACTCTTCAATATACACACAATATTCATGACAGAAGTGACAGGTGAAAACAATCTCTCAATATTTATTCTTCCTTTTCTAATAAGCCTAAGAATAAATTGTGAAGTAATTAGCCAAAGTTCCCCCCCTTTTTGCTACCGATGCAGATTGCAATCAGCAATCAGGGCGCAGTACCTGTTGGAGTTTATGGGCTTTTATAAATCATAGGAAAATCCAAAAGTCTCACTCATGCATGATGGAAGGTAGGAAGTTTAGTAACATATTGCTAGTTTAGGTGGGAGGAAATCAACTTATGAGGTAGAGTTGATCTTACCTAGTTGAAGCAAGCAAAAGAAGAACACACACGTGCTCGTGTCGCCATCGCCATCGCTCATGCGTGAATGGTCCAGCGATTTCGTATTCAGTTGGGTGTGGGGCTGCTACTTCTTTTTGCACCTCAAAACTATGCATGGCATCTTTGAATTACAATTAATCAAAACCACGCGTTAATTGTGATTAATCGGTTTCCAAAATGTTCTAGTGATGTAATTGCGGCAACTTCTATTCTTGTTGCGGATTCCATATGAGGATCAGGGCGTCTCCATTCAGTGTAGACGAAACAGATTAGCCTCAGAATTTTTGTTCTGTCCTCATTTGTGCTACACCACCTTGTCTACTCCATCCTTTTGTCGGCGTGCACTGATGTGGGGAGAGTAGTATCTCCGAAGCCAGTGTCCCTCATGATCCTGCACGGATTGGGGCGAATAAGATTTTTGGGAAGCATTCACGCGGTTGCTCACTGCTTCCTCCTTCGTGCATCTTCCACTTCGTGTCGTCTTCTTCGCATTAGACTCTACCCGACCTTCACCGAGCGATTCTCTGTAAGTCACGGTGATATCAAGTGATTTGGCTAGGTCTTGCTTCCTATAAATTAGTCAAGTGATGATGATGATTTCTATTTCTGTTAGTAGTATTATTGTTCTAGGCTTTGCCTTTTTAGCATATATATATATATATATATATATATATATATATATAAGATAGATGTGTTTGAGTTCATGATCATGTTACTATTGCATCGATTATTGTTTTAAGAATTAAAATAATTATAAAAATGTGCATATTCCTAACAGTAACAACTTGACCAATCCATTCCTATCTTGAGAGTAACAGTGATGCTTCAATAACTAGAGTGGAACTACTCAAACTAGGCATTCCTGGCTTGGAATCTTGGATTAAGGCAAGATTTAAACAAATAAACGGAAGAAAGAATGTAAGAACAGAGAAGTAGAAACTGATGCAAGTTGCATCTGCCGAAAAGAAAAGTGTAAAAAGTTTCGCACAAACCAAGAAATAGACAAGATACAAACTTTTGCTAATCTGAGACCAAACACAGAAGAGGGTTTCGTTGAAGCAAATGTTGCGGCTCCAGAACAAACAGTAGAAGAGGAAGGACCTCTGGGTCTTCATGCAACTAGAAGAGTTGAAGTCCCGATATTCTCAGAGAGGGGATGCAGTATTGGTAGAGTAAATATGTCATTTTTTATTTAAAAGAAAAGGGGAGAGGACTATTTATACTATTAGATTAGGGGTACAAGAGATTATAATACTACTCTTAAAGGACCTATGATTATAGGGGTCTCGTGGTTTTTTCATCCTTCCACGTGTAGTTTTAGTGCACGGTGGACCTTCATAGGCCTCGCCCACCATATCTCTT
The DNA here is from genome assembly GCA_036346395.1 of Hsuehochloa calcarea. Classification (NCBI taxonomy): domain Eukaryota; kingdom Viridiplantae; phylum Streptophyta; class Magnoliopsida; order Poales; family Poaceae; genus Hsuehochloa; species Hsuehochloa calcarea. The sequence continues at coordinate 23,757,157 of CM070613.1, forward strand.
TTCTAGTCATGACTCCCTTCGGTCCGCACGAGGTGGTGTCAAAACAAAGCCCCTTTTGCCGGGACGGAGGTATCAGGCCTCGCGGTGATGGTATTATTGTGCCAAATTCTTGGACTCTTTCGCTCCGTACGAGAGTATATGTTGTATGGCACTGTTGTACCCTCCTGTCAAAACTGTTGTGCGACTTTTCTATAGAAGGGTACCTGTGGCTTTGCTTGATGTCTTGGGCGGTGGGGCCACAGGGCCGCCTGTGCGACAAGCAACGCTACAGTGGAGTATTTGACCACTAAGAATCAATTGGCACGCAACCCTTTCGAGAATTATGACGGCAAGAACATAGAAAGGGACCAGAAACACCCAACTTTCCCAAATCACTGCCGACCAGAACCCAAGAAGAATTCGATGAAAACAGTAGCAGCCTAATCAATTGAACACCGTAACCAAATTCGATCGCCAAGAGGGAAAACGTACCAAAAAAATCGAGTATTTATGGATCCAACATGAATTAACAGTGGTAAGGGAACTCCAATTCATGAGGGGAAAAAGTACTAACCCCGAATTTTACAAGACAAACACAACTCAAATGCCAAAAAAAATCCGAATAATCAAACTAATTTTCTTACAAGACCACAAAGTGCTGCGTAAAAAAACATTCTTTACTGATCCAGCACCAGTAAAGCTCAACACATACAAGGGTGAAGCTACCCGCGTGTTTGGGGTGCTAGAGTATCAGCTCCTCCTGCCGCATCAAGAGTAACCCCTCGCTACTACCTACGCCGAAATTTGGGGGGATAGGAGGCGGCGACTATTCTCCATGGAAGAAGATGGTCCAGGAGCTAGAGGATGAAGACAAGCGAATTTGGGCCAAATTCATCCACTCTCGGTAGCAAGGTAGGTCCACATTTCATGGCCCAGTGTACCAAACGTGGGATGCAGTGTTCGAGGTGCTCTAGATTGTAAGTGAAGATGCATCATTTCCATCAAGTCATGTTGGAGTATCACATTTGCTACAAAAATATGGAAAGCTTTGAATTTCTATTCATCATACATTTCTTGATAGACCAGTTGGGCATAACAAATGAGTTATCACCTTCTTTGCAAAAGAAGGATCAAGACATTGTTGAAGCCATGGGTTTGATTGTGGATGTGAAAGTGTGCTCGTAAGACTTGAGGGACAATGGGTGAGAGCCATTGTTTAACCAAGTCAGAAGCTTTTGTGAGGAAAGTGAGATTGATATGCTAGATATGGACGATCACGTTGGAGTTAGGCGTAAATATGCGTGTCGGAATCAAAAGGTGACGCGTAAATCTGCGTGTCGGAATCAAAAGGTGACTCACCTTCATTATGACAAAATTAACATTTTCAATGCTACTTTTGATGCCATTACAACAGAGTTGGATCATCGCTTCAATGAAGTTTTTTAGAGTTATTATATGCATGTTTTGTTATAATCCTAAAGACTCGTTCTCTAAGTTTAATGTGGATAAGCTTGTTCGACTAACTGATATTTATGCTAATGACTTCAACATAGCTGGTCATTGATTGTTAAAAAATCAGCTTCAAACCTTCATTCTCAATATTATAAGAAGTGTAGAATTTCATGAATATCGTGATCTTCTAAAGGTCACTCAAAAGATAGTTGAAACCGAAAAGGATAGAACTTTCACATTGGTCTATCGCCTCATCGAGCTGACATAGGTCATTCCAGTGGCAACAACATCAGTTGAGATAATCTTCTCGGCAATGAATATTATCAAGACAGATTTGCGCAACAAGGCAGCGGATGAATGGCTTAGTGACAGTTGAGATAATCTTCTCGGCAATGAATATTATCAAGACAGATTTGCGCAACAAGGCAGCGGATGAATGGCTTAGTGACTTGATAGTGTGCTACACTGAGTAGGAGATATTTAGGAGCACTGATGATAGTAGAATCATAAGACACTTTGAAGATATGAAATCTGGTAGAATGAATTTGCCTCACACTCAAAGTTAGCGTCTTAGTGGTATGTTTCGTTTTATTTTCAATATCTATAACTATTAATAATTTACTATTGCATCACTAATTCTGATCATTTTGATCTACCAACTACTAAAAGCTACTCGTGTACATTTATGGCCATTCGGAACACACAATCCGGTAGCGAGGTACTATCTTCAATGTAATTTGTATTTTTTTTGGCTATGTATGAGTTTGGATTGATCAAGACAATTCAATGCTTGTTTATCTCATGTTAGTTTCAGTTTTAGCACCTCTCTATTTTCGTACCGAATTCGACACCGAACACACACTACGATTAATCAAAAACTAAGTTTTGTCATTGCATGCAATCGCACATGGGAAAGAAGACAAATCATGGGTACAAAGCCAAGATTTCAGTTCTCACCAATCCAAGAATATATGCAGAAAGAACAAAGAGATAGCAATCCTATCTCATTCTCGCTTCACGTACGAAGCATCACCACCGATTCAACTTTCAACAGCAAGAAGCGGATGTATGTGTATACATATATGCAAATACCTCGTGCAGGTAGGACTCCATCTGCGGCTTGGCGAGGTCGGCGTGGAGCGCGTCGCTGATGTCCCGCTCCCTCTCCTCGGTCATCCTGACCAGCGCCCGCAGCTGCGCCGCCCGCCACTCCGCCGGCCGCGTCCGCCCCGCCGCGAAGCTCGCGCGCAGCTCCCGCGCCATCCCTTCCCTTTCTTTAGCAGGCTCCTCCTCTCGGTTGCTCGCCCGCAGCAATGGAGATAAGGAAGCAAGTAACAGAGAGATGCAAGAAGAGGAGGCGGGGACGGGCCTGCCTATATATACACTACACCGGCTTGCCTGATTGGTTTGAAATTTTGATTTTAAAGAAGAAAAAAAAGTCGATTTAGAGATAATTTGTTAGACAGAGAAGATAAAAAAATTGTCAGAAGATTAGTAGAAAGAAGATAAAATCATGGATATTTTCCCTTGGCGATGAGATCTGTTTGGACTGTAGAGATTCTCCTCTCTCTATCAGTTCCTTGGGAGTTTTAGAAGCTAAGGAGACATCGAGGAGTGAGTGACATGGAGTTTTGTTCGCTTTACCTCATCCTTTTGTTTTGTTTAGACGCAGATAATTCTTTTTAACTTTTTCTTTAATGTCTTTTAGCGAGCCAAGACGTTGTCACACAACTGAAAGGAAAGGTACGGTGTCTCACGTATCCCAAACACTGGAACGATAATGGAGTAGAATGCACAAATAATGGGCCCGTGAGGAACTCTAGATATGCTGAGATATGGGGTGCAATTCGTGTACACTCAATTCAATATATATATATATATATAATCAATCAATTAACTTATCAAAATGGAGCATATCTCAAATCTCAATCCATGGACCGTAGAACCATCTGAGAAATAAAAGATTGCTTGGTGTTGTCGTAGCCAGGCACTAGGGGTGCCCCACAACCTCGGATCGTTAGGAATACCGTTGTTCGACCAGGGGTACTGCACCTGTGTAAACTAAGTCCATACGGATTAATATGGATAAATATACCTAAATACTCTCTCTCTCTTGGTCGTGAGGGTAAGAAGGTAAATGTTCCTTCTTACCCTCCTATATATTGAGCCCCATGGGCATGTAAAAAGGGGATCTCCTCTCATTCACACTAATGACAATACACATGCATACTCAATGTTTGACTCCTCTCCTTTCGGTCCTCTCTCAAGATAAAAAGGGTACTGAGTACTCACTGTTTAGTCTTTTTTACTACTACAGGTGTTCTGACTAGTAAGGCATGTGAGTTGTTGTGGTGATGATTAGGGCTCAAATCCTCTTGCTATTAACCAACTAAAGACAGATTAAACGGTGATATTTGGCAGTTTGGGTATTCCAGCCCTCATGTGCTAGGAATCCATCAGGTTTCGTCATGGAGTGACAGTATCGGCAGCGCATCCCTCGCCCCGTGACGACGACCACGCCGCCGCACATCACGCGTACGGTGCGGATTCCGTGCACGCACGACGGCACGCACGGTACACAACCACGCGTATGCAGTGAGGGGGATATATCTCGTTTTCGCTTGGTGATCCGTCTAATTCCCTCCGTGCTTGCTTCAATTGACATGTGTCGGGATACAAATAAGCTTGCAATTAAAAATTTTATTGCGTAAATCAGGAAGTCATACAAGTAAAAAATTATAGATTATTACCACTAGACGCACAATACGGTAGAAGATGAGTTGGACCAGCCCAGTCTAACTTCGCGCACGCCGATGTAGTGAAAGTACTCGATCACCCAACGTTGTTGTCCACCGATCATCTCCTCCAGCAGCCCTTCCAGGAAGTCATACGAGCAAGAAATTATAGATTGTTCCCACTCGAGGGACTGTAGTCATAGGCTTTGTAATCGGTAATCGTGGGTTTCGTCATTGATAGTCATGGGCTTCGTGATTGGTAGTATTGGACTTTGTAATCGGTGGTCGTAGGCTTCTAATCGGTAGTCAGACTTTGCGATAAGTGGTCATAGGTCTCTGATCGATGGTCGTAAGCTTCGAGTGCTTAAATTCTTGTAATATTTGAGTACCTCGAGTACTCGTGTCTAGTCGGTCTGCGGTATGACCGGCATGTACACAACGATAAGACTAGTTTTACAGAGTGGTCCCGAGTTGTTTTCTGAATGCTGGTATTTAAGGTCGTGGATGGTATGGTTCATGTTTATTGATAGATGAGAGTGTGATATTCGTATGTGAACGGATATTGGTTAAGTTGGAGAACTTGTGCGGAAAAACGTTATTTGATCTTTGCATGTGCAGGTTGGGAGTGGAGACGTTTATGGTCGATGACGAGAGAGACCGGAAATAGGATGGGGAAATCCAAGGTTTACGTGGTTGTAGATGTCACGAGGTGGTCGTGCTTACGTTGGGGCACATGGAGATCAAAGGGAATGCATGATACTTGGAGAAACTGCGAGATTTGCAGTCCTGGAGGCTTCGACGCGTGAGGAGTTATGGAAGGCTTTCATAATTAGAAGGTTTAGATATATTGAAAAACTCAGGATTTGAGGAGTTTCGGGTCCCTTGATTTTCGGAAGAGATAGGATTATGTGTCCATATTAATACAGACACGGTTTAGGGCTCTAGCATATAAAGACCGAAGAGTTAATAGTAACGGGAGACTTTTGGAGGCTTTTAGGTGACGCTTTCGGAGAAAGTTTTTTGTGTTTTTGTGCTAGAGTTTGAGGGATGTCGTGAGAGCACTTTCTAGCCACAAAATATGTTTCAGAAATAATAGATAAGATCTACTCAAAAAAGATTAGTCATCGTAGACTGCATGTTCTTCTGTCTTTGGCCAATTCATGTGTTGATCGGCATTTGACTTGTTCTTGTCAATCGTCTTCGATCTGTTCTTGTTCTTTGTAGTGCGTGAATCTCCCGAGCCGAGGGTGGAAGAAATCTGATAGTCGAATCCTTTCGACTAGGTGATCGCAACCCCTTCGACCAGATCGACTTCACCTTCTTCGATCACGAGTTGTGCTGTTCACCTAGTTGTCGACAATAGTATTGATTGGCAAAATAGATCAGAGCTGTTTCGACCACTACGATGAGGAGATGAACTCATACGAGTACGTTGTATTTGGTTGTCGGTTGAATCCAACTCAGATCCTCTTCGGTAATTCGAAAAGAAGGTAATATAATCATTCACCCCCTCTGATTGTCGTATCCGATCCTACAAGTGGTGTCAGAGCGGGTTGCTCTGGTGTCAGAGGTATGTGAATCGTCTCTCCATGCTACATGGTACTGATTTTACTTTCTGGAAGTGTCGTGTGCAAGCTTATATTGAAACTCAAGGTAATGATGTTTGGAATAAGGTTTCTAGACCATATGAGATTCTGGTTACGATTATTAATCTAAAGAAAACAGATGTTAATTTAAATACTCAAGCTCGTAACTTGCTATTTTAAGGGATTTCTCGTAAAGAATTTGATCGTGTAGCTCAAATTAATTATGTCCACTTAATATGGAAAATTCTTTACGATTATCATGAAGGAACCACAAACATGAAGAAAACACGTAAAAATCTTTATAAAAAAGAATATTATGACTTTACTATGAAGCCGGGTGAAGCTATTGATAATTTTTTTGCTCGGTTTGAAAAAATATTGAGTAATTTACATGGTGTTAATGTTATTCCTACTGATGAAGATAATGCAACTAAAATTTTGAGATCTTTAGGCTCTGAGTGGTTGATGGATGTCATAACTATCAATTAAACTGTCGATCTAGATACTTTATGTAACATCCCAAAAATGGATTTGTGTTTCAAATGTAAGAAAATAAGAAGAAACTAAAACTTTTCTTGCATCTTGAAGACCTTGGTCATTTTTGTAATTCTTATAAAAGAATTATGGAAAATCAAATTTAAATCCTCAATTGACTCTAATCAAGAACCTCCTTGGCATAGATCTTGTGCCAAACTCTTGGAGATATTTCTTCTGAGTTCTAGGGAGGCTTGGCAACACCTCTGAATTATCTCATGATTTTTAGAAATTATTTGATAATTTTTGGAGGCAAGTCAAGTTTGGTCAAACCCTATTTTCACCTTCTGGAATTTCTGGAGAAAAATTCAGTGCATGAAAATCTCTGAAAATTTTATAAGAGGTTCCTCCTGCTGTCAGCAAGCTCCAGTTAAAATTTCATAATTTTTGGAACTTGTTTGCTACCTCAATTAATTCCTCAAATATCAGATGTTTAAAATTCAAAACCGAACTGGTTTGCACTGTTCTTCGGGTTCGGATCGGACTCGGGCTCGAGCCACTTGACTCGGTCCAGTCCACTAACTGTACCAACTCGGTCGTTCGGGCGCGAGGGTTGCGAGCCGTTGGATCGGCATCGAACGGGCTTCGATCAACCGAACGATGGAATCGTTTTAATCTACCTGTTCGAACTCAGCCGTTCGATTTCAATCCGACGGTCGACACGTCGTCTCCTTCCTCCGAGCAGCGCGCGGGTGAGCTCAGCCATGGCGTGCGCAGAGGAGAAAAGCGCGCCGCGTTGAGTCACCTCCGTGGTCGCCTTTAAACGGCTAGCTCTGCGCGCATTAAATGCCTGTCGCGCTCCTCCCTCAAGTGCTCTCATGGCAGTGTTGACCCGACTGGAAAACCCGGCCGTTGCTCTCTGCCATTGCTCTATTTAAACTCCATTGCTTCACCCTTGGCTTCCTTTAGCACCTCCGCAACTCCAGCTAGCACTCACCAGCTTGCTTAAGCTGCAGTTCCTCGCAATCCCCTCGACCGCCATTGTTGAGTGTGGAGCTTCGGTGGAGGCGGTGCAGCAGGGGTTTTCTTCTTCAAGTCTTTGCCCCCTCTGCTCCCCTTTACTCTCTGGAGCTTCACCCTCACTCGGTTTAGTTCTCTCTTTGCTCAGGTCGCTGTGCCCTAGTGAGGACCTTACCGCCGCCGTTCGGTCACTCGTCGCCGGAGCCACCCCGTGGGTCTCTGGTCGTTTCTTCAGCTCAGGTAGCTTCACTTTACCCTATAGGAGCTTAGGTGTGTTTTCGTTGTTCTTTTGGGTATCGTCCGTTCGGAGTTCTCCGAGCCATACCTACTCACCGCACTCGGTGGTCGCGTCTGCCGTTTCACCATACTCCGACCAAGATCGCGCACGGTCGGACCGTTAAACTTTAGACACTCATCCTCGCCCTTGGTGGCGCGCCATTGTGGTCGGAGACGCCGCCGAGCCAGCGGCAAGCGTGCGGGGAGGCGCCGCCGTGGTCGGATTCGACCATCCATCGAAGCTTGGTCGTTACGACTATTACCCAGTCGTAAGTTCTGTTGCGGCCTGTACCTAGTCGTAAGTCCTTCTACGACTATTACCCAGTCGTAGGTTCTACTACGACTTGTACCTAGTCGTAAGTCTTACTACGACCATGTCATGGTCATAAGTTCTTCTACGACCACTACCTGGTCGTAAGTCCTTCTACGACCATTACCCATTCGTAAGTTCTGTTACGACCTGTACCTAGTCGTAAGTCCTTCTACGACTATTGTCCAGTCGTAAGTTCTGCTACGACCACTACCTGGTCGTAAGTCCTTCTTTTGGTCGTATCTTTTGCATTAAGAATCCAAATCAATTGGTTCTTGTTGCTAAATTCTTTACAAATCATGCTCTTGCTACTGTCAAATTTTCAGAATATTTAGAGAAAGTTTGCTATTGAGTTTTTGCGTTTCCTTCGTTCTTATCGGTTGTTTTTCGCTTTCTCGTTAGGATCCGAAGAGCACATTGATAATATAATTGATCCTCAGCAACATCTTGACCCACAGCAAACAGGCAAGCAGTTTGATCGTGTTAATCCCATTATTTTTCAAGTCTAATATATTGATTTCAACTTGTATGTATGCATTGCTATTTTGTTGTCAAATTATGGTTAGTATCCTATAGTTGCATAACCTGTAGGAATTGTTTACCCTCTACTACCATGAGCTTAGGTTATTTGCTGTGGTCGGAGTTCGATGGATGGACTCTGGTCACTTAGTAGATTACGATTTGAAATTGCTTAGAAATACTTAGTTTCGGTAGTACTGGGCGATCATCGATTTTTAGTCGATGATCTTGATCACACACTTATTTATTATGCCATTATGTCCAGCACTTGTGCTTTGTTACTTTGTAAAGTCAAAAACTGAAAATAAAATTGTTTTAGACTTGGGCACAATGGTATGTTGGTGTGATCTGTTGGTGTGAATGGAATGGTGCCTAGGTCATTAAGGACCGAGTTACTTGTGTCACTAAGCCAAGCGCTTATGAGTGCTAACCACGCGAGAGGGATATGGGACCTCTCTTGACTAAGTACTTTGGCGTGTGTTATCTCCGAGTCGCAGGAGGGGGTTGTGTGTGTGGTGTGAAAAAGGTTATGTGTTCTTGTGTTGGGTATGCGGTGGTGGAGATTCCGGGTAGGCTCTCCACCTCGAGGAGCATTGTAGTTGTCCAAGGCTTTACCTGCGACGGGTAGTTGACCGAGGCTTTACAATGACTCCGACACAACGTATGGGTTTCTATCCATATGGGCGCATGATTAATACACAATATTGGAAATATCTCGTAGGACTTAGTTGTCTTGCAGATACCCAAGGAAGTATGCTAATCATGTGGCAAAAGGCGATGCAGCGTGTGGGTACATTGGTACACCCCTGCAGGGATAAAACTATTCGAATAGCCTCGTCCTAGGTTATGGACATGCTTGGTAAGGTCGTGCAAGAACTAGACTACAACCTTTTTAATTAAAATTTGACATGGTTGGTATGAATGGGTAATTCATACTATGGTCGTGGTGACTAATGGTTTAGTCACTTCCAGGACTGTTGTTGTCTTCTATCTACTGTTATATTGTTGTCTTTTTCGGTTATTTGAACAGTAAAAACTGATTTGTCAACTTGCTTTTAAATGTACTACGTTATTGCAAATAAAGTTTGCTTTGTGCTGAAAATGAAACATACAGCCTCCACTTAAATAAGCTTGTATGTAGATATTATCTAGGCCTGTTACTCTACACGTAAGTCTTGCGGAGTACAATTTTTGTACTCATTTGCTTTGCTTAACTATTTGTTGCAGAGGAGGAAGGTGAGCCCCAAGGGCCTCACTTTTGTGAAATGTGCTGTGGATTCGACGGCTAGCTTGGCGGTCCGGTCGGTTGCCTTGTGGGTTAAAGGCACACTGGTCGGCTCTTTTGTTTATGGCCATCTTATGGTACTTTTACTTCCGCTGTCTATTTCTTTGGTCTATGTATGTATTTGGCCGGTCGGCCTCTCTTTTGTAATATCTATCCTTTATTTATGTTAACTTCTGGTTTGTTTCTTGCTTCGGTTCTATGTGGATGAATGGAATTGATGCATGAATTTTGTAAAGGGGTATGTATACTGCACTTCTGGGAAGTATACATGTCCCGAGTCCCGGTTTATTTGATTTGTGATGCTAGGACCGAATGGATGGTTAAGCATTACGAGCCTAATAAACCGGGGTCTCACAAGGTTTGGTATCAGAGCCATACTGACCGTAGTAACCCAAGCTTGGTCGTCTTTTAGGATATTTTTGGAAAACCTTATTTTCAAAGTATCAAATGAGTTATGAAAGCTTAAGGAATTCTCAGATTTTACTCCTTATCTATCTTAGCTTTCTCCTCTCATCTTACTCTAATTGAGTTTTGAAAATTGTTTACCTCTTCTTTCTTCAAAGATAGTGGTATCGTTTAATTGGGTTTGGGGAACTAATGAGTTTGGCAAATTGAAGTGGTGGCTGCCCGCTACAAGGTTTTGAAGCTTCTGGAATGGATGAATTGCGACTAGAAGCTTGGATGCAAAACCTGGACAACGATCTTTCAATTTCCGGACAGCAAGCTCAAAGGTTCTAAATGGGGTAGAAAATGAAAGTTTAATCAACTAAAACTGGTGGGAATAGAAGGGTAAGATGTGATACTAGTTAGCTATGTATCTAACACTAATGTCGCTGATTTAACATTGCTCTCTAGTGGTAATAGATCTTACCTTAATCTTCTGATTTTTATCTTCTCAATCGATTACTCGTTCATTCAATACAGGTTAGTTGCATTGGGAAGTTGAGATTTGGTTTTATGATTCCTTGCTGTTTTTGGAGTCTTTTTATAAGCCTTTTTAAAGTTTATATGCTTGCTGTTTTTGGCTTTCGATTAGGGTGATATTCCATTCCCCTAGTCGCTAGCGTTTTGCTTCTTTCGGCTTTGATTTTCGGGTCTAGTGGTTAACCAAAATTCCTTGTAACAGGATGGCCGGACGCACTCGCAGCGGCCAAGGCCAGTCAGCTGGTCCGGACGAGGATCTTCCTTCTCCCCCGACCATGGCCGAGGTCCTTCTTCAGATCGAGCGCAACCGTGCAGAAGACAGGAGGGTTCTTCTGGATGTCATCGCGCGTAACACTTCCGCCCTTACCGGTGCTTCAGGATCCGGGCAAGGGAGTGGACACCAGCCGCGTGGGGGATTCGCGGAGTTTCTTCGCACTCACCCCACGTTCTCCGTGTCCGAGGACCGCTGACGCAGACGACTGGCTTCGTCTAGTTGAGCGAAAGCTTCGTATAGCACAGTGCCAGGAGCACGAGAAGGCGTTGTTCGCATCGCACCAGCTGGAGGGTGCAGCTTTGTCTTGGTGGGAGAGCTTTCTCGCCATGCAGCCTGACGGTCACACCGTCACCTGGGAGGAGTTCCGCACTGCCTTCCGTCGGAGTCACATCCCTTCCAGCCTGATAAGGCTGAAGAAGAAGGAGTTCTTCTCGCTCAGACAAGGGCGTTTCTCAGTTACGGAGTACCTATACGAGTTCAACTATTTGGCTCGTTATGCTCCGGAAGAGGTGGCCACTGATGAGGCCAAGCAAGAGAAGTTCAAGGATGGTTTGTCTGAGGAGCTTCAAGACAAGCTATCTATCGTTGACTTCCCTGATTTCCAGACCTTGGTGGACAAGGCCATCGTCGCCGAGCACTCAGGGAGAGCGCTTGTGGATTCCCGCAAGCGTAAGTGGGAGGCCCACAAGTCCTCTAGGGTCAGCTATCCCCGCTTGATCGGTCTCGGGGTCACGCCCACGAGCTTCAAGACCCCGAGGCCGTCAAGACCGTTTTCGTCCTTCGCAGGCCGTGCCCCAATCACGTGCACCTACGAGTCAGCAGGGTGGTTCCCGCAACCTAGCTGCCGGAGTCACTTGCTTCGCCTGCAACCAGAAGGGGCATTATGCGAATCAATGCCCTAAGAAGACAGGAGTAGCCCCTTGTCCTAATGGGGGACGCGGGCCAGGAGGTGGTTCTTCTCAGGACCTGAAGATAGTCCCTGCTACCCAAGGCGTGGGTAGTGGTCGCGTCAACCTCATCTCCGTAGAGGAGGCACAGGAGGCACCCGATGTCGTGTTGGGTACACTTTCTGTTAACTCTCATTCTGCTACTGTTTTGTTTGATTCGGGAGCATCCCATTCTTTTGTTTTTGAGTCTTTTGCTGCTATTAGTGAGCTCCTCTTTACTCCATTGTTGGTCCCATTGCTCATTCGCTCTCCGGGTTCGGAGTTGAGAGCTGAATCTGAGTGTAGGGGTGTCCCAATTGAGATTGAAGGGGTAGAATTTTTAGCAAATCTTATCCTCCTCCATTCAGCAAGTATAGATGTAATTCTTGGTATGGATTGGTTGTCTCAGCATAAGGGACAAATCGATTGCGCCAAGAAGTGTGTCTCTCTATCTAGTTTATCCGACGAGCAGGTTCACTTTTCGCCGAAGCTGCTAGGTGCGCATCTCTTCGCTCTTGAAGCGAAGCCCGCTCTAGATATTAGTGAAGTCCCAACAGTTCGTGACTTCGTTGATGTCTTTCCTGCAGATCTTCCAGGGATACCACCAGTTCGAGACCTCGAGTTTGCCATTGAGTTGGTTCCCGGTACCGCCCCGATTTCAAAGAGGCATTATCGGATGCTACCGAACGAGTTGGTGGAGTTGAAGAAGCAACTGAGTGAGCTGCAAGAAAAAGGTTTCATTCGCCCTAACTCATCTCCATGGGGTTGTCCTGCAATCTTCGTAAAGAAGAAGGACAATACTTTGCGTATGTGCGTTGATTACTGTCCGCTTAATGAGGTAACGGTAAAGAACAAGTATCCATTGCCCCGCATCGATGATCTCTTTGATCAATTAACTGGAGCTCGAGTATTCTCCAAGATTGATTTGAGAGTGGGATATCATCAAGTCCGGATACGACCGGAAGATATTCCAAAGATGGCTTTCTCTACTCGCTATGGCTTGTATGAATACACCGTCATGTCATTTGGCTTAACCAATGCTCCTGCTTTGTTCATGAACCTCATGAATTCAGTATTCATGGAGTATTTGGATAAGTTTGTCGTGGTCTTCATCGATGATATTCTCATCTATTCCAAGGACGATGAGGAACATGATGAGCATCTGAGGCTTGTGTTAGCCAAGCTTCGTGAGCACGAGCTGTATGCGAAGTTCAGCAAGTGCGCATTCTGGTTGAAGGAAGTGGCTTTCTTGGGTCATGTTCTTACAGCAGGAGGCGTAGCCGTTGATCCTAGTAAGATCAGCGATGTTCTTTCATGGAGTCAGCCTACTTCGGTAACCGAAGTGCGGAGTTTTCTCGGTTTAGCTGGATATTATCGCCGTTTTATCGAGAACTTCTCCAAGATCGCGAAGCCGATGACGGAGTTTCTCAAGAAGGACAAGAATTTCTTGTGGTCCGATGCTTGTGAGGAAAGCTTCCAAGTACTCAAGAAGCGTTTGACCACTGCTCCCGTTCTCGTTCTTCCCGATATTCATCAAAGCTTCGATATCTTTTGTGATGCTTCTCGTCGAGGACTCGGTTGTGTCCTGATGCAAGAAGGCAAGGTAGTGGCCTATGCATCAAGGCAATTGAGACCTCATGAACTCAACTATCCTACCCATGACTTGGAATTAGCTGCGGTGATTCATGCACTTAAGATTTGGCGACATTACCTAATCGGTAATCGTTGCGAAGTGTATTCGGATCACAAAAGCCTAAAGTATTTGTTCACCCAACCAGATCTGAACCTCAGGCAAAAGAGATGGTTGGAGTTGATCAAGGACTATGACATGGGTATTCACTACCATCCGGGCAAGGCTAATGTCGTTACCGATGCGCTCAGTCGCAAAGCGCATTGCAATGTCTTGTTGCTCCAGGAACGTCAACCCACCCTTCTGGAGGAATTTCAGCGTCTCAACCTGGGTATGGTTGAGCATGGTTCCCTCGCTGCCTTGGTTGTGCAACCAATCTTGGTGGATCGGATTAAGATCGCTCAACAATCGGATGCTGGAGTAAGCCGCATCAAGGAAAATGTTAAGAACGGAACAGCCAAGTGCTTCTCTGAGGATGAGCATGGTGTTGTAAGGTTTGGGCATCGCCTTGTGGTTCCAAAGGACATGGAATTGCGGGATTTGATTCTCCGCGAGGCCCATGATTCGCCTTTGTCTATTCATCCCGGGGCCACAAAGATGTATCAAGATCTCCGTCAGGGATTTTGGTGGACCCGAATGAAGAGGAAAATTGCGAAGTTCGTTGCCAAGTGCGACGTATGTCGTCGTGTTAAGGCCGAGCATCAGCGCCCAGCAGGACTACTTCAGCCTTTGTCTATTCCTGAATGGAAGTGGGATTCGATCGGGATGGATTTTATCACCGGTCTGCCTCGTACCTCTAAGGGCAATGATGCCATCTGGGTTGTCATTGATCGGCTAACTAAGGTGGCGCACTTCCTTCCAGTCAAGACGAATCTCCGTGTAGGTCTTTTGGCGGATCTCTACATTGCCCGCATAGTAAGCTTACATGGGGTACCCAAGACAATTGTCTCGGATCGTGGTTCTCTTTTCACCTCTCGCTTTTGGCAAAGGTTGCAAGAGGCTATGGGAACCCATCTTACCTTTAGCACAGCATATCACCCTCAAACTGATGGTCAGACTGAGCGGGTCAACCAAGTGTTAGAAGACATGCTTCGTGCTTGTATCCTCTCCTATGGAAAGAATTGGGAGAAATGCTTGCCATTTGCCGAGTTTTCCTACAACAACAGTTTTCAGGCCAGTCTCGGCATGTCACCTTTCGAGGCCTTATACGGGAGAAAGTGCGAGAACCCGTTGAATTGGTGCGAGACCGTGAAGACCTCTCTTTGGCCGGACTCGATCAATGAGGCCGAGTCAAGTCCGACTTATTCGTGATAAACACGCGCACTCAATCCAAGCAAAAGAGCTATATGGATCGCCATCGTCGTGAGTTGAGCTTTGAGCCTGACGACTTTGTTTATCTCAAAGTCTCTCCTTTGAAGGGCCATCAGCGTTTCGGCGTCAAGGGCAAGTTAGCCCCTCGATATGTCGGTCCTTACCGCATTATCGAGAGGAAAGGAGCTGTTGCCTATAAGTTGGAATTGCCAGCTGCACTTGAAGAGGTACATGATGTGTTCCATATGTCCCAATTAAAGAAGTGCCTCCGTGTTCCAACTGAGGAAGCTCCGTTGGAAACTCTCGATGTCCAAGAGGATTTGATCTGCCGCGAGCACCCTGTTCGCATACTTGATGAGGCTGAACGAAGAACAAGGAATAAGACTATCAGATTCCTCAAAGTTCAGTGGTCGAACCATTCTGAGGATGAAGCTACTTGGGAAAGGGAAGATCGTCTCCGTGCAGACTATCCATCTTTCTTTACCGAGTGAGCCAAATCTCGGGACGAGATTTTTGTAAGGGGGGAGGTTTTGTAACATCCCAAAAATGAATTTGTGTTTCAAATGTAAGAAAATAAGAAGAAACTAAAACTTTTCTTGCATCTTGAAGCACTTGGTCATTTTTGTAATTCTTATAAAAGAATTATGGAAAATCAAATTTAAATCCTCAATTGACTCTAATCAAGAACCTCCTTGGCATAGATCTTGTGCCAAACCCTTGGAGACATTTCTCCTGAGTTCTAGGGAGGCTTGGCAACACCTCTGAATTATCTCATGATTTTTAGAAATTATTTGATAATTTTTGGAGGCAAGTCAAGTTTGGTCAAACCCTATTTTCCCCTTCTGGAATTTATGGAGAAAAATTCAGTGCATGAAAATCTCTGAAAATTTTATAAGAGGTTCCTCCTGCTGTCAGCAAGCTCCAGTTAAAATTTCATAATTTTTGGAACTTGTTTGCTACCTCAATTAATTCCTCAAAAATCAGATGTTTAAAATTTAAAACCGAACTGGTTTGCACTGTTCTTCGGGTTCGGATCGGACTCGGGCTCGAGCCACTTGACTCGGTCCATCCACTAAGCTGTACCAACTCGGTCGTTCGGCGCGAGGGTTGCGAGCCGTTGGATCGGCATCGAGCAGGCCGATCAACCGAACGATGGAATCGTTTTAATCCACCCGCTCAACTCGGTAGTTCGATTTCAATCCGACGATCGACCGCCGTCTCCTTCCTCCGAGCGGTAGGCGTGAGCTCACCATGGCGTCTTGCAGAGGAGAAAAGCGCGCGCGTTGAGTCACCTCCGTGGTCGCCTTTAAACGGCTAGCTCTGCGGCGCATTAAATGCTGTCGCTCCTCCTCGAAGGCCATGATTCGACCGCTCCCATCGCTCTCAAGTGCTCTCATGGCGGTGTTGACTGACCGAAAACCCGTAGTTGCTCTCTGCCATTGCTCTATTTAAACTCCATTGCTTCACCCTTGGCTTCCTTTAGCACCTCCGCAACTCCAGCTAGCACTCACCAGCTTGCTTAAGCTGCAGTTCCTCGCAATCCCCTCGACCGCCATTGTTGAGTGTGGAGCTTCGGTGGAGGAGGTGCAGCAGGGGTTTTCTTCTTCAAGTCTTTGCCCCCTCTGCTCCCCTTTACTCTCTGGAGCTTCACCCTCACTCGGTTTAGTTCTCTCTTTGCTCAGTCATTTGTGTCCTAGTGAGGACCTTACCGCCGCCGTTCGGTCACTCGTCGCCGGAGCCACCCCGTGGGTCTCTGGTCGTTTCTTCAGCTCAGGTAGCTTCACTTTACCCTATAGGAGCTTAGGTGTATTTTCGTTGTTCTTTTGGGTATCGTCCGTTCGGGAGTTCTCCCGAGCCATACCTACTCAGTCGCACTCCGTGGTCATCTGCCGTTTGACCATACTCAGGCAAGATCTTGGCCCGGTCGGACCGTTAAACTTTAGACACTCATCCTCGCCTTGGCCGGGCGCATTGTGGTCGGAGACGCCACGAGCCACCGGCAAAGCGTGCGGAGGCGCGCCCGTGGTCGGATTCGACCGATCCATCGTAACAGTGGTCGTTACGACTATTACCCAGTCGTAAGTTCTGTTGCGGCCTGTACCTAGTCGTAAGTCCTTCTACGACTATTACCCAGTCGTAGGTTCTACTACGACTTGTACCTAGTCGTAAGTCTTACTACGACCATGTCATGGTCATAAGTTCTTCTACGACCACTACCTGGTCATAAGTCCTTCTACGACCATTACCCATTCGTAAGTTCTGTTACGACCTGTACCTAGTCGTAAGTCCTTCTACGACTATTGTCCAGTCGTAAGTTCTGCTACGACCACTACATGGTCGTAAGTCCTTCTTTTGGTCGTATCTTTTGCATTAAGAATCCAAATCAATTGGTTCTTATTGCTAAATTCTTTACAAATCATGCTCTTGCTACTGTCAAATTTTCAGAATATTTAGAGAAAGTTTGCTATTGAGTCTTTGTGTTTCCTTCGTTCTTATCGGTTGTTTTTCGCTTTCTCGTTAGGATCCGAAGAGCACATTGATAATATAATTGATCCTCAGCAACATCTTGACCCACAGCAAACAGGCAAGCAGTTTGATCGTGTTAATCCCATTATTTTTCAAGTCTAATATATTGATTTCAACTTGTATGTATGCATTGCTATTTTGTTGTCAAATTATGGTTAGTATCCTATAGTTGCATAACCTGTAGGAATTGTTTACCCTCTACTACCATGAGCTTAGGTTATTTGCTGTGGTCGGAGTTCGATGGATGGACTCTGGTCACTTAGTAGATTACGATTTGAAATTGCTTAGAAATGCTTAGTTTCGGTAGTACTGGGCGATCATCGATTTTTAGTCGATGATCTTGATCACACACTTATTTATTATGCCATTATGTCCAGCACTTGTGCTTTGTTACTTTGTAAAGTCAAAAACTGAAAATAAAATTGTTTTAGACTTGGGCACAATGGTATGTTGGTGTGATCTGTTGGTGTGAATGGAATGGTGCCTAGGTCATTAAGGACCGAGTTACTTGTGTCACTAAGCCAAGCGCTTATGAGTGCTAACCACGCGAGAGGGATGTGTGACCTCTCTTGACTAAGTACTTTGGCGTGTGTTATCTCTGAGTCGCAGGAGGGGGTTGTGTGTGTGGTGCGAAAAAGGTTATGTGTTCTTGTGTTGGGTGTGCGGTGGTGGAGATTCCTGTAGGCTCTCCACCTCGAGGAGCATTGTAGTTGTCAAGGCTTTACTGCGACGGGTAGTTGACCGAGGCTTTACAATGACTCGACACAGCGTATGGGTTTCTATCCATACTGGCGGCTCATGATTAATACACAATATTGGAAATGTCTCGTAGGACTTATTTGTCTTGGCATACCCAAGGAAGTATGCTAATCATGTGGCAAAAAGCGATGCAGCGTGTGGGTACATTGGTACACCTGCAGGGATAAAACTATTCGAATAGCCTCGTCCTAGGTTATGGACATGCTTGGTAAGGTCGTGCAAGAACTAGACTACAACCTTTTTAATTAAAATTTGACATGGTTGGTATGAATGGGTAATTCATACTATGGTCGTGGTGACTAATGGTTTAGTCACTTTCAGGACTGTTGTTGTCTTCTATCTACTGTTATATTGTTGTCTTTTTCGGTTATTTGAACAGTAAAAACTGATTTATCAACTTGCTTTTAAATGTACTACGTTATTGCAAATAAAGTTTGCTTTGTGCTGAAAATGAAACATACAGCCTCCACTTAAATAAGCTTGCATGTAGATATTATCTAGGCCTGTTACTCTACACGTAAGTCTTGCGGAGTACAATTTTTGTACTCATTTGCTTTGCTTAACTATTTGTTGCAGAGGAGGAAGGTGAGCCCCAAGAGCCTCACTTTTGTGAAATGTGCTGTGGATTCGACGGCTAGCTTGGCGGTCCGGTCGGTTGCCTTGTGGGTTAAAGGCACACTGGTCGGCTCTTTTGTTTATGGCCATCTTATGACACTTTTACTTCCGCTGTCTATTTCTTTGGTCTATGTATGTATTTGGCCGGTCGGCCTCTCTTTTGTAATATCTATCCTTTATTTATGTTAACTTCTGGTTTGTTTCTTGCTTCGGTTCTATGTGGATGAATGGAATTGATGCATGAATTTTGTAAAGGGGTATGTATACTGCACTTCTGGGAAGTATACATGTCCCGAGTCCCGGTTTATTTGATTTGTGATGCTAGGACCGAATGGATGGTTAAGCATTACGAGCCTAATAAACCGGGGTCTCACACTTTAACCGTGGATGATCTTTTCTCTAGATTGAAAACCTATGAAATGGAAGCTTTGCCATCTAAGATTGATAAACCTTCATCTTTAACTCTTGTAACTAACCTCGTGCAGGTTGCTTCGTCGAGTTCTTTTTCTGTGTCTGCTTTGTCTTCTTTTTCAAAAGAACAGTTCGAACAGCTCCCTAAAGAGGATTTAGTGTTGATCTCCTCACGAGCATACAAGGCACTAAACAACATGAGTATGAGGAAGCGAGGTGACATGTCAAGTTCGATCAAATGCTATGAGTATGGAGAGCCAGGACACATAAAAGATGGAGTGTCGCAAGCTCAAAGGGAATGTGATAAAGGAAGACAAGAATTATCGTCATCGGCCATTCAAGAACAACAACACCAAGGGTGATAATTTTCGTCAGAAATTTACTGAAAAGGTTCTTTCTACTATTGAGCATCTTGATCTGAGTGATGTGGAATATGGAAGTTGTGGAGACGATGACCACGACAAAGATGATACTAAAGGTAAGAAGAATAACAACGATAACATCACGGGCATGTACTTCATGGCGAAAAATGATAACAACGACGACGATGACAGTGATCCCGATGAGATAAGACCATCATATGATGAGCTTGAAGATGGTCTGATTAAACTTGCTATTGAACTAAAAAAGACAAAAAGAAACTGAATGAAAATAATTGTCTTGTTGAAAGCTTAACTTCTGAATTCAATAGACTTGGAGCTTCTATTCCTGATAAAGAATCATGTGAGTTTTGTCAAGTTTTACATTCCGAGTTGGAGACTGCTAGGTCAATGAATGCATTAAAATTGATTTAACTTAGGAATGTGAATGCTAAATTTGATTATGTATGGTTGGCACATGGCTCTTGTGATGAAAAATTAAAACTTGCAAATAATAAAATTGAAAAGCTCAAGTTTAGTTTATCTACATGTTTAGAGTCAAGTATTTCAAATGCTCAAACTAAAACTTGCTCTAATTGTGGATTGCTAGAAGTTAGACTTAATTCATCTCAGGAAACAATTCAACAGATGCTTCATCATGAGATATCTTCTTGTTAGACAACTTAATGATTTTACCGAGAAAGAAAGATTAGATCAGTTTAATGTTTCTAAGAAACTTGTGAGTTAATCTGTTAAATGCACAACTTGTCTCATTTTAACTAAAGACAATGGATATCTCAATGACACTTTAGAGAGACTTTTCTTTGGCAAGAAAATTTTGAATTTGATCCTAGACAAGTCAAAAGTGAGTGTTAAACTCAGGGTCTAGGATTTAATTCTGTTGAGCATAGCAAGAATAATCCTCCTAAGATTGTTAAGCTTGTTGAACTTGGAAAATTCAAGTAAAATCTGAACCAAAATAAATTATTTTTAAATAGGTTGATATTGCAAAGGATTCATCTACCGAAGTGGGTGCTGTAAAGGCAATAGATACATCAAGACAAGTATAAATACACTCATTGCGAGAGAGAGTCATTTGGTTCAATTTTGCTTTCGAAAATCAAAGAAAGAAACGAAAGACAGGTTAAGAAAAATTTCTCGTACTAGAGTGGAGTTTGATGAAGCTACTTATCATCGCTTTGCTCTCTCTAAATAATTTTATGCAGGTTTGGGAGCTGTCGGTGTATTAGAACCGATCTTACGTAAAGATTATTTGATTCGGGGGGTCTCCTAGAGGTGAAATCACGCAGAGTGGTTGACACGGGATGTTTAGACAGGTTCAGGCCTTCTCCGGAGAGAATAATAACCCTAATCCTGTGTGTGTGTGGTATTCTTGATGATCAAGTAAGAAGCTAAGACTATTACAGAGAATAGTACTTGTATTTCTCCTTGATTCGCTCTATCTTTTTGTCCCTCCCCTCGTCTCCCTGATTGATGCCTTTATATAGTCGTGAAGGAGTAGCCGTTTTGTCCTGCGGAAGAGGCGCCTTAATTGAGCCAGTAATGGGCGCATGATGGCAGTAATTACCGGCGCATTGGCTTCTCCACGCCGTCTGGCAGTTATCATTCAGAGGTAATGGGGTATTTAAGCACTATTACTACGCGGAATAATAGTGCGTGTAGACCGTTCGGATTCCTTAATCAATTGGACCCACTTGCCTGTAGGTTTGATTATAAGGTGGTCGTGGTTTACCTGGTCGTAGGAGGACTTACGACCAGGTGGTAATCGTAGAAGGTCTTACGACTATGTAGTGGTCGTAGAAGGACTTACGACCATGTAATGGTCGTAGAAAGACTTACGACCAGGTAGTAGTCGTAGTAAGACTTACGACTATGGGGGTGATTGTAGAAGATCTTACAATCACTTGGTAGGCCTCTCCCTTATAAAAATAAGGGGTACTTCTGGATACTATGTGACATCATATTTACCCATAATAAGAATTATAGATAAAAGATAAAATGAGGATTATTAGATCCTCGTCATGAGTTTTTCCGACAGGTCCGGTCAGACTGGCGTCTGTCACGCGGTCATACCGGCCGGTGGTCAGACCGGTATAACAACTGCGGTCGGACCGGCAGTGTCCAAAATCTAAAAATTCATTGTCTCTGTCTACTATTGCTTTTGTTCATCGCATATTTTAGTACTGGTTATCTAAAGCTCTATTGTCTAACCTCAGTACTAAGGTACCGATGATTTTTCGTGCATTGTAGGTTCGTCGCAAACGAAAGGAGAATGATGAGGACATCACTTCTACTGATATGAACACTCCTCTTGCTGCTGCCATGAATGATGTGCAAGATCCAATTACTCGGGCATGTGCTCGTCAACTCAACTATCAGGTAAACTCGTTTTTAGGCGTAAATAATATTTCCGCTGAGAATCCGATACTTCCTAAGACTTGTGATTTTCTTGTTCTTAGGAATCATGGAGAGGAGGAGCCAACTCACGGCAAGAGGAACACATTAAGGACTTCACGTAATTCGTCCATCTCCACCAATTCGGCTGCATTCAAGTCTACTTCATCGGGCTGACGAATTTAGGCTTATTATCCATGGCGCTGCGACACCTTTTGGGCTGAGGGCATTGTATCACCACTTAGGCTATTTGGGCCGGCGATCCCCCTGACCCCTCCCCCCTTGGGCCGCCATTTTCATAGGTATTGTTCAGGTGAACAGCACCGTGGTCGTACTGTTCATGTGAACAGTACTGTGAATAGTACTACCTCTATTTCCTTAGATAAGTGCGGCTTCCCCTCCCCTATTTAAGAAGGTCGCACCCCTTTAATTTTTAATGGGTTTTTCTTAAGATATTATTCTACTTAGCAGTATCATCGCACGTTCGGTTGAGGAACCCCAACTTCTGAACTTAATCTTTATTCGCAATACAATTTCAGATTGCATCTTCTACTCTCTTATTTGTGTTCTCGATTCACTTGCAGGAGATAGTGTAGGACCGTAAAGGCGACTAGGGGGGTGAATAGGCGCTTTCAAAACTTTCTCGCCTTAATCAAATTCAACACGAACTTTACTCCCTTAGCTATGAAAGCTAAGAAGATCAGTAAGCGCACAGAGGAAGCCTTGTGCTGAATTCGATAACCCCGATAGCCACACGACACAAATGTGGAGACTTAAACTCAAAGGGTTGATCTGGGCACAGGCGGTCTGACCGGCTACCACGGGCGGTCTGACCGGTGTGATATCGGTTCGACCGGCCTTCAACTGGCGGTCTGAATGCTGGCGGTCGGACCGGCGTATAGAAATCGGTCAGACCGATTTTGTCCAGAACCGAAAAACCAAACCCAAACCCAAACCCAAATCCAAAACGAAATTTGATCCAACTTTTGATTCAACCAATGAAACTTGACCAAATTTCGAGCACACCTCCCTAAGGATATTAGAGACCTATTCCTAGCGACGATCCTTCAGATCCACTTCGTAGAATTGATCTCACAAAGTTTTAACAAAGAAGTGCACAAACCCTAAAAATACGAAAATCTTTGATTCAAGACTTGCTTGTGGGAGTTGATGATCTAGATGATTCTAGTAGTATTTCCACACATCAAAGCAAGAGAAAATAGGTCAAGAGACCAAGCTTGAACCCTTGAATCAAGGAAGCACCAAATTCATCCAAAAGAGAGAAGAACACCAAGAGGACAATTGATCTCTCAAGCAAGCATCACAAGATTGATTGATCTCACAAGATGCTTACAAAGCCACTCCACGGAAGGAGGACAAGAGCTCACCACGGAGCAACCACAATCTCTCCCTCTCTTCTCCTCTCCAAACCCTAACCCTAGAAAAGGCAAAGGAAAATCCAAATGAATGCTTCTAAGGGGTTTTACATCTCCCCCTTCTATTTATAGGAGAAGCCTAGGGTTTCACTTTTGGGACCCACACACACATGGGACCCACACACATACAACTCAATCTGTTGAAGCAATCGCCTGCTTCACCACGTGTAGGTTGATCAGCGGCTCTACATGTCGTCAAGTTCCACCCAGGGACTTGCACCGACTTCCGCACCGCCTGATCCAACCAGCTGCACCGAACTGCCCGTTCGATCCATCTTGCCCATTCTGCACCATGCTTGAGTCACACGACCTCACCCGGTATCCATGATCGTTCTGGACCTCAGCTCTCCAAGCGTAGTCCCAATCCACCTCACCATTGACGTCGTTGACCTGCAAGCCACCTGCACAGCAATAGACAAACAAACCGACTCCGGGAACAAGTTCTTCACAACTTGATCCACGTTAGTTCCGCAATGCAATATACAACAATAAAGCATTGAACTCCATACAATATCCACATTGAAACCAACTCAATGCCAACTTGGCTACCCTCCAAGTCATTGGCGGTCTGACCGCCCCACAAGGCTGGTCCAACCGATTTCAGGCCGGTCGGACCGATCCCACAGCGCATGGTCGGACCGCCTGAAAGGACAGCCAAATTTTCATTTCGAAATTCAAACCTTCCGAAATTTCAACTGAATAGAACTTTTGTCTGGGAGCTCCAAAAATGATGTGACCACATCCAGGAGACTCCCCTCACTTGCCTGCACAACCTATTTTTGGATTAGCCCCAAAATCCACTTTTAGGTCAGGCCGGTCCGACCGGCAACAACGGCCGGTCCGACCTCTCCACAGCGGTCGACCGCCCCCTGACCGATCGTCGACCGCCTCAGTCCGACGATCAAGCAAACAAAACGCGAGATTTTGCAAACCAACAAAGCCATTGCCAATTGACTCATCATCCTGAGATCGTGCACATATCCTCACGATATCCACAAATAGCCTTCTTGACGAGGTGAACCGCATTCGGCACGGTTGATAACCATCGGAGCAGTGGTGTAGTGATTGCGAGGGGTTCGATCTGTTTTGGTCGGAGCCTTTGGATCATCAACGTCATGTTCTCCACAATCGACTTATCAGTACCTTTCGGAAGATCGGGCCACCATCACATCAGGTGGTATGAGAGCAATTGTTGCCCGTCAGGTAATCACAATTTTCCCTTTTAGATTAGTTTATGTTCATCGTCTTAAAATCACTAGAAAATTAGCCCCACAAAAATAATTTTTCATGGTGTTCTTCCGCTGTCCCATCACCCTTTTGAGCCATTGCAATTTTTCTTTTCAGTTTTGCTTGCTGAATTTTTTATTGCATCGTCATGTTTAGTTGCTGATTTCTAGTTTTAGTTAGAGTCTAGTTCGTCATCGTCTAGTTTGATCTTCGTGTTCCTTTGCGTAGCTTCATTATTGTGTCAAAACTTCTGCCACGTCAACCAGATTCGCTGCCAGCCCCTGACGCCGCAGTGTACCTCAGCCGCAGCCTCTGCTAGTTTCGGTTGGAAGTGTGTAACCCGATTTGATCTCTCGTGCAAACCCTAGTTTGTTTCGGGATTTAAAAAAAGCAAAACAATTTCGGTTGCCAATTCAGTTTGCAAGAGAAGGAGAGAGTTTTTTTTTGTTTGTCCAGAAGAAGATAAGGAAAGAATTGGTTTCGGTTGCTCAGAGAAAAAAACATAAGAAAAAAATGAAAGAAGGCAAAAGAGAGAGTCCATCTTTTCTGAAATTTGGAAAGTGCATCAAACCTTTGCCAAAAATAGAGAAAATTGGTGGAGTCATCCTTCATACATCCAAAAGCCTCCACGAAATATTTGAGCAAGTTTGACCCATGGGATCAAAAGTTATAGTAGTTTCAATTGAGGCCAAAACGAATTCGAGTCCGTTTCCGACACCCTTCAGTAAAACGGGCATAACTTTGCCATACAGAGTCGGGAGTCGACGTTTTTGTACTTTTCGGAAAGCTAACTACGGCGCACATCCAATAAAAACTACTTGTAAGTCACCCTTCAAGATCCCCAAAATCGGTCATCTTTGGCCTTGAAATCGCATCACAAGTTTTCGGTTTCTGTTTTTGCCGATTCGTTCAATCTTCCCTTCGAAATTTGTGGTTCATCTCAACTGCAAAGTTATAGATCTCGTCGAAACCTTTCGAACGAGTATATATAAGCCATATAAAACTTTATGTTTTCATCGTTTGAGACTAGCTGTTGTTTCTGCTCAATCTAGAGGGTTGTTTGCATTGCACCGATACCGATATTGTTGTCTTTTGTGCTCTACGCCGTGCAAACAATCTTGTGCCCTACAAGGAAGTTTGAGTAAATTGGTTAGCGTCTCTCCTAGCACTTGTTGTGAGGTTTTCCATT
This sequence comes from Hsuehochloa calcarea, assembly GCA_036346395.1. Taxonomy (NCBI): domain Eukaryota; kingdom Viridiplantae; phylum Streptophyta; class Magnoliopsida; order Poales; family Poaceae; genus Hsuehochloa; species Hsuehochloa calcarea. Next base: position 23,782,795 of record CM070613.1, read on the forward strand.
GCTTACACCAAGTCACATTGATCATTGCGTGTGTGTACATACACATCTCTTAGTAGGGCTTCAATTAGCTAGCTTTGATTAGGCTAGGATCAGCAATTTTGACTAGTACTTTGAATAATTTTTTAACTTGCATTAACTGATCTGACTATTGTTGATCCTTGCTACCATATTGAAGCCTTCCAAGCTCCACCTACTCTTGATCAGAACAGGTCCCCTCTTACAATTGAACCCACGCTCGACACGGTATCACGAACCAACCACCGGTTGCACCACCTGCTGTATTGGTAAGAACACTTGTAAGAGTGTGGTAAGACACTTGAGAGTGTGTGATTCCACCTTCCACCACCTAGTAGTTGATAGGGATGATACATTTGTATTGTCTTTTGTTTTCTACTAACCATGACAGGTGAGACGTCTAATGAGAGAGTGTGTTGTAAAGAGAGAGCTCATGACGCTCTTGGATGAACAACGCACTACCATTATGAGGACATCAATAGGAAGCTTCAAGCTACGACGGTTACATTGCAGCGCTCCATCAATGATAGTATTGCAGCACTCACTACACGCCTTGAAAGAATGGTGAATTGGCCACCAAACAATGCACGCGAGTATGATCACGATGCAGGCCAAGATCTTGAGGAGGGAGATGATAATGAGAGGCAAAACCGCGACGCCGGCGCTGCTCTTGCTGCCCAAGATGCACATCAATGACACCGCCTACATCAGAACCGTCACGGTTTGGGAGGTAATAATTTTCAACACCACAATGCTCGTGCTAACGATGACCCATTTGCTAAAGTTAAATTTATCATATCATCTTTTGCAGGTGTTTATCATGCTAAAATTTATCTAGATTGAGAGATGACAGTTGAACAAAAATTTAATGTCCATCTAGCTCCTGAAGTGCATAGAGTCAGACAAGCTGCTAGTGAATTTAAAGATTTTGCTACCATTTAGTGGAATCAAGTAGTTAATTCGGTTTAACACCTGATACATTGGATAGATTGAAGGTAGCTATGCGTGCTAGATTTGTTCCTCCTGCTTTCAAACGTGATATGCGTAAGAAATTGTAGCGCTTAGACCAAGGTAATAGATCTGTCGAGGAATATTATCAAGAACTACAAATAGGCATGCTGCGTTGTAACATTGTAGAGGATGAGGAGGATAAGATGGCACATTTTTATGGGGGCTTAAGGCGTGAAATTCAGGACTTAGTTGATTACAAAGAGTATAACGATATCAATAGGTTGTTCCAGCTTGCTTGTTTGGCAGAAAAGGAATTGCAGGGTATGCAACAAAGGACTAGGAGCAACTTTAGAAGTACATCTATATCGAGATCGACGCTGAGGCAAGCCAAGACAGCTCTACCTCCTGTTTTTCAATCTGTTGCCCCCTCTTTGAGTAGGGCGCGTTCAACAGCACCACCACCACCGTCACACGCACCCGAGACGAGCAAATCTACTAGTGTGCAGGCACCAGCACAGAGCTCTTCTTCGGTTGCTTCCACGGGCCATACAACGGGCATTGTGTGCCACCGTTGAAAGGGATGGGCCACTTCATGAGAGATTGCCCAAGTCAGCGGGTATACATTGCGATAGAAGATGGTGGTTATGTAAGTACTAGTGATGTTGAGGATGAATATACTCTTGCAGCTAACCTTGCAGGCAATGATGATTATCATGAGGCAGATAGCGATGGTGATGAAATTTTAGGTGCCGCTGCTACGGCGAATTATAGGACCATAATTGTGCAGCGAGTATTGAGCACTCAAAGGTCATAATTTGTTTCAAATGTTCCTCATCGTCAAGGATTACCGTGTTCGTATCATAATTGATGGCGGGAGCTGTAATAACTTGGTGAATTCAGGATTGGTCAAGAAGCTTGGCTTGACCACACGTGCGCATCCTCACCCATACCACATTCAGTGGTTCAACAACAGCGATAAGGTGAATGTAACACAATCTACGAGAGTGCATTTTTCCATTGGTTCCTATCATGATGTTGTTGATTTCAACGTAGTACCTATGCAAGTATGCTCACTTTTATTAGGTCGTCTATGGGAATTTGATACCGATGCAACTCATCATGGTAGAGTAATAAGTACTCTCTTATGCACAAAGGAAAGAAAATAACTTTACTACCTTTGACACCTGCTGAAATTGTGAATTCTGATAAAGGGCTAGCTGAAAATGAGAAGAAATAACTTGAACATGAATCTGAAAATCAGCAAGTAGTGAAGAATATTTTTCCACCTAAGAAAGAGAGGTTGGCACCTAGTTCTGGAACCGAGGGAATTAAATTAAAGGGGTGTGTCATGCTTGCAACCAAATATGATCTTGCTGAAATTTTTCATAATGATATGCCATGCTATGCTTTGATATGCAAAGATACTTTATTTTCACTTGATGGTATATCTAGCTCTTTGTCGTCTGACTGTCACTAACCTTTTGCAGGTATATGAGGATGTGTTTCTAGCTGAGATACTCCCGGGACTACCGCCTATTAGAGGGATTGAACACCAAATTGACTTAATTCGGAGCAACTTTGCCAAACCGTGCGGCGTATAGGACCAATCCGGAGGAGACTAAGAAAATTCAGCTACAAGTCCAAGATCTTTTGGACCGAGGGTACGTACGGGAAAGCCTTAGTCCTTGTACTGTTCCTGTTCTTTTGGTTCCTAAGAAAGACGGTAGTTGACATATGTGTGTTGATTGTAGAGCCATTAATAATATTACAATACGGTATCGTCATCCTATTACTAGGTTAGACGACATGCTGGTTGAGTTGAGTGGTTCTATTCTTTTGAAAAGATAGACTTGCGTAGTGGGTACCACCAGATTAGAATGAAATTGGGAGATGAATGAAAAACGACATTTAAAACTAAGTTCGGGCTATATGAGTGGTTAGTGATGCCTTTTGGTTTAACTAATGCACCTAGCACTTTCATGTGTTTGATGAACGAAATTTTGCGTGCTTTTATTAGAAAATTTATGGTGGTTTATTTTGATGATATTCTAATCTATAGCAAGTCATATGAAGAACACCTAGATCATTTACGTGCTGTTTTTAATGTTTTGAGAGATGCATGTTTGTTTGGTAACCTTGAGAAGTGCACATTTTGCACGGATCGAGTCTCTTTTCTTGGCTATGTTGTTACTCCACAGGGCATTGAAGTTGATCATGCCAAGATCGTCGCTATCCAGAGTTGGCCGCCTCCTAAAACGGTCACACAAGTGCGGAGTTTTCTCGGGCTTGCTGGTTTCTATCGGCATTTTGTTCGGGATTTCAGCACCCTCGTTGCACCGCTGAATGAGCTTACAAAGAAGGGTTTTTCTTTTACTTGGGCCACCATACAACAACAAGCTTTCGACGCTCTCAAAGATAAGCTGACACACGCCCTTTTGCTTCAACTTCCTGATTTCAGCAAGACTTTTGAATTAGAATGTGATGCTAGTGGTATAGGTCTTGGTGGTGTGTTAATTCAAGAAGGAAAACATGTTGCTTACTTTAGTGGAAAATTAAGTGGTCCTAGTTTGAACTATTCTACCTATGATAAAGAATTATATACTCTAGTTTGAACTTTGGAAACATGGCAACATTATTTATGGCCCAAAGAGTTTGTAATACATTCTGATCATGAATCTTTGAAGCATATTCGAAGTCAAACCAACCTGAACCGCAAACATGCTAAGTGGGTTGAGTTATTGAGTCTTTTCCTATGTCATTAAATATGAAAAGGGCAAAGAAAATGTGATAGCTAATGCATTGTCTAGGAGATGTACCATGCTTTCACAACTTGACTTCAAAATCTTTGGATTAGAGACAATAAAGGAGCAATATGTGCATGATGCTGATTTTAAAGATGTGTTGCTAAATTGTCAAGAGGGAAAGGGTTGGAATAAATTTGTGGTGCATGATGAGTTCGTGTACCGTGCTAACAAGCTATGCATTCCAGCTAGCTCCGTTCGTCTTTTGTTGTTACAGGAGGAGCATGGAGGATTGATGGATCACTTCGGCGTGAAGAAAACCGAGGACATTCTGACCCACCACTTTTATTGGCCAAAGATGAGGCGTGACGTCGAACGCTTCATTGCCCGCTGCACCACGTGCTAAAAAGCTAAGTCACGACTTAATCCTCGTGGTTTATACATGCCTCTTCCTGTTCCAAGCATACCTTGGGAAGATATTTCTATGGAATTTGTTTTAGAGCTTCCTAGAACAAAGAAGGGGGATAGTATTTTTGTTGTCGTGGATAGATTCTCTAAGATGTCTTATTTTATACCATATTTTAAAAGTGATGATGCTACAAATGTTGTTGATTTGTTCTTTAAGAAAATTGTTTGCTTGCATGGTATTCCGAATATGATAGTTTCAAATCGTGATGCTAAATTTCTTAGTCATTTTTTGAGAACCTTGTGGGGTAAGTTGTGGACTAAGCTGTTATTTTCCACTACTTGTCATCCCCAAACCGATGGACAAACTAATGTAGTCAATAGAACATTGTCTACTATGCTTAGGGCTATGCTTAAAAAAGAACTTAAAAATGTGGGAGGAATGTTTGCCTCATGTGGAATTTACTTATAATTGCTCGCTGCATTCTACCACAAAGAAATGCCCTCTTGAGATTATTTATGGTTTCATACCTCGTCCACCTATCTACTAGTTGCCTCTTGCAGCTTCGGAGAAGGTAAATTTTGATGCACAACAGTGTGAGTGTACTGATTTGATACTTTGAGATTATGAATGCTAAATATAAAGTTACTGGTAGTCAAGGACGCAAGCATGTTACTTTTGAACCTGGTAATCTTGTGTGGTTACACTTGCGTAAAGAACGATTCCCTGAATTGAGAAAGTCTAAACTCATGTCTCGTGTAGATGGTCCTTTTAGAGTGCTTGAACGTATTAATGATAATGCATATAAGGTAGACTTGCCTGCGGATTTCGGGGTTAGCCTTAGCTTTAACATTGCAGATTTGTGACCTTTCTTGGGCGCGAAAGATGAGCTTGAGTCGATGACGACTCCAATTCAAGAAGGGGAGGATGATGAGGACATCACTTCTACTGATATGAACACTCCTCTTGCTGCTGCCATGAATGATGTGCAAGGTCCAATTACTCGGGCACGTGCTCGTCAACTCAACTATCTGGTAAACTCGTTTTTAGGAGTAAATAATATTTCCGCTGAGAATTCGATACTTCCTAAGACTTGTGATTTTCTTGTTCTTAGAAATCATGGAGAGGAGGAGCCAACTCACGGCAAGAGGAACACATTAAGGACTTCACCTAATTCGTCCATCTCCACCAATTCGGCTGCATTCAAGTCTACTTCATCGGGCTGACAAATTTAGGCTAATTATCCATGGTGCTGCGACACCTTTTGGGCCGAGGGCCTTGTATCACCACTTAGGCTATTTGGGCAGGGCATCCCCCTGACCCCTCCCCCCTTGGGCCCCTTGTCCTCGTCATCAAGTCAAGGTTCAAGTAAAGGATGCATCATGTGTTGATGCGTATGAAGAGCTTCAAGAAAAGGAAATCATCATGTGTCGATGATGATTCAAGAAGAGAAGATGATTATGGGTTGATCAAATCAAGAGAAGACTCATCATGTGTTAATGGAGGTCAAGTAAAGGATGTCATCATGAGTTGATGAACATCGAGTCAAGATCCCAAAGTAAAAGAAATCATCATGTGTTGATGATTATCAAAGCCAAGGACCCGAACTTGAAATAAAGATGTGTGTCATCAAGCTTCAAGAAGATGCTTAAGGCAAAGGCATGACTAGTTAGGGCTAAGGATGTGTTCCTAGACTTTTACCGGTCTTAGTGTTTGGTTGGAAGACCGGATTGCTAGTATAGGTTGCCGTATTATTAAGAGGGGTCTTGACTAGTAGCATGAGTTAGTCATGTGTTGATAGCTCATTGTGTTTACTCTAGCTTATTTATGCATAGTGCTATTATTTGCGAATGTATTTTGTAAATAGTTGAAGCTTATGCATTAACTCTTTTGTAACATGGGACCATAATTTGCAAATGTGTTTTGCAAATGATTGAAGTCCATGCACCCTCGCCTTGTGGCATGATGCTATTATTTGCGAATGTGTTTTGCAAATAGTTGATGCTCATGCATGATCCTTGTAGCATGTGATTTTAGTTTGCAAATATGTTTTCCAAATGGTTTAAGTCTATGTACCTTATTCCTTGTGGTGTGATTCTAAAACTTGGCAAATGTGTTTTGCAACTTGTTAAGAATCTTGCCTTTGATCCTTGTTGGCATAGCTCATCAATTGGCAAATGTGTTTTGCAATTGTGGTTATTATGAAAGCCAATGTTGTTTTCTCAAGAAGATCGGTAGTTCCGATGTTATGTCTGTGGAACTTCCGCTCAGCAGTAGTACCAGCGTGTTGGGAGCGGAACTACCGCAACCCGGATGGTCTGAAATCCAGCGGTATGTATTTTCCAAAGAGACGCTTTTCGAGTTGGTTTTGCTCTCTTGGAAGTGCGGTATGACCGATGTGTTGTCGGCGAAACTACCGCTCTGCGGTATGACCGGTGTTCCCATGGCGGAACTACCGCAAATCGGATCTACCAAAATCTTGCGGTACGTATTTTCCAGAGAGACACCTTTTTAGTTTTATTTGCTCTCTTGGAAGTGCGGTAGTACCAGCGTTCCTTGAGCGGAACTACCACAGATCAGATGTACCGAAATCTCGCGGTACGTATTTTCTAGAGAGACGCTTTTTCAAGTTCAATTTGCTCTCTTGGAAATACGGTAGTGCCGGCGTATTGGGAGCAGAACTACCGCAGCTCGGTATTTCCAGAGGTTGGTGCGGTACGTTATTTCCAGTAGGTGCCATGTGTTGGACCCAAGTGGAAGCGGTAGTACCGCCCTTCAGAAAACAGAATGATCAGAGTGCGGAACTATCGCAACATGAACGTCGGTAGTATCGCGCCGCATTCTCAACGGCTAGTTTCTTGTCTGAAATAGCTGTTACTGTGCTTGTCGTGTAGGTGCGGTAGTACAGGTCGTTGAACGACGGAAGTACCGCTCTTGCTGATTTTTCAGCAACTTTTCTTCCCAACGGCTAGTTTTTGTGTGTGGGCTATATATATACACCTTGGCCAGTTGGGAAACAATCTTTGGCACCTCAATTCATTCTCTTGAGCAAAGAGCAAGCCCTCTCATCTCGTATGTGCATGTGTTGCACTTAGTGAGCTTGGAGAGTAAACCTTAAGTGCATGTGTTGCCTTAAGTAGTGGATTGTATATCCATTGAGCTTAGACACTTGTTAGTTCAAGTGAAAGTCGTAGACTTGTTACTCTTGGTGTTTGCCGACACCTAAACGGCGTGGAGGCGTCGTGGACCGGTGATCTTGTCAAGAAACTTGTGAGAAGGCCCAGCGTGGTTGTGAGTGGTTTGGTGCTCACCATCACCGGAGTGGAGGAAGAGCAACCCGAGTGGATCGAGGTGTTGATTCGTGTTGCAACCGGTCCAAGTGGTTGGACTTACCTTGGAGGTGTTGGCTTGATTTGTGGAGCCGGTCCAATTCATTTGGGCTTACCTCAACGTGGACTAGGGGAGACCGGCAAGTCTCCGAACACCGCAGTAAAACATCATCGTGTCTATTGTGGTTTGTTCTTGTGCTTTACTTTGAGTAATTTACATTTCTTGTATTAATTACTTATATATCTTTGTATGCTTGCTAGTCTTTATTTGTTGTACATTGTTGGTGCACTTTGTAAAGACTAGTTGATTTAGGCTTTAATTGTGCAAAACCAAATTGTTATTAGCTTCTGCATTATAAGTTGGTTTTAGTCAAATAGTAATTTTTAAAACCGCCTATTCACCCCCTCTAGTCAGCCTCCTCGATCTTACAGGTAGCCTAATCTATCATGCGAGAGACAGAAAAGTTTAGAGCTTCTAAAAGTTGTTTTCAGGACAGTATAGGCAGCAGGTGCTATAATGTGAGTATAGTATAGCCCAGATTCATATGAAGGAAGTCTTTCTAATACCCTTTTTCCATTTTCTTTGTGCTTTGTAATGACTAGGTATTCCTTACCATACTCTTCTTCAGTCTCTACGTGGAGACCGTTAACGCGAATATCTTTAAAGCTTAAGAGAGTTCTTGTCGATTCTGGGAACAACAAGGCTTCTTCAATGACCAATGTTGTGCCCATCAAGAGTATAATTGTAGCTCTTCATGAGCCTATTATACAAGTATCGCTGCCTGCGATTGTCGTAAGACTACCAGCATTCTTGCTGATCGACTGGAAAAATGTTGTCTCTTTTAATATGGTATTCATTGTACCACTATTTGCTAAGCACACTTTCTCCATAGGGCGCCACACGCGTTCTGATATATATAAAGTATTCATTAATATAGGGTAGGAAATATTCCACACATATAAGTAAAATACTTCAAAACATAACACAATTTGCTATTAATATGGGAAAAATTCGTGCGGGACTCGTAATAAGAATTTATTGCTTTGCTCTCCTAAAGCTTACAACCAATATTCAAAATCAATGGTCTATCACAACCATAAATTGCAAATGACTATAAAATCTACGTGCAATGCGTGCACTAGATCGAACCAACAAAGTATGAAGAAACTTCTTCATGAATCTGTGCCATGTCCATCTGCTCTTCTTTGGCAACTACAGTTGTTGCCGCTACGATGTCCAAAGAAGGTGTGATAGGGTGCTATATGGCTGTCCACATCCATGGGTGCATCCCATGATCGTGGGTCCTCTGTGCTTGCAATGGCGAGGTGTGCCTCATGCTGTCATTTTCCCTTCTTCTTAGCCTTGAAGGCATCGATCACGTGCTGCGGCTCATTGCAAACACGTGACCAATGACCCCAAGTGCCACATTTGTAGCAACTTTGGCCCTGCTGACCATAGGGCTTTTCATCGCGCTTCTTTTGTTCACCCTTCTTAGCTTGAACATTCTGTCTGGTTTTGTGACCCATGACCTTACCCTTCTTGCCTCTTTCTTTTGGGTAAGGCTTCCTCACCTTGTAGCTGCTTGCATTGACTTCATGGCCAACTTTGCTACTAGGCGGCTGTGAGATGTAGTTCTTTCTGAGAACGTCATCTTGAGCTTCCGCAACTTGCATGATGTCAATCAGTTCGGCATACTCCTTGTAGCCGTCCCGACGATAGTTGCATGCGGATTGCACCGCGTTTGGGTGAAAGGTAGATAGAGTTTTCTCGATCTTATGCTCATCTGTGGTTACCTTACTACATAGTTGAAGACTTGTACAAATTCTGTGCAATGCAGAATTGTACTCCTCACGGTCTTGTAGTCAGCAAAATGTAGTCGGTTCAATTCTTGCTCTGCCGAGGGAGAATGGTGTACTTCAGCTTTTCAAACCGCTTCTTTAGTGCGGTCCATAAAGTTAGTGCATTCTTTTCTACCATATACTCATTCTTGAGTGTTAGGCAGAGATGGTGTCTGAAGAAATAAAGTGCTTGATCATTCTCCTCAGTGATTGGAGTGGTGTCCTTTGAGGTGCCAAGTCCAATAGCAGCACGGAGCTTCTTGGCTCCAAGTACTATTTCGACATCTGATGCCCAAGTCAGGTAATTGTGGCCATACTGGGCCAGCTCTTCGAACTCCTGGTTCGTAATGCCAGTCATCTACATATTTATGTAAAGATTCTATAAGATTACTGCTGGTAATTTACAAAAACGGTTGCAAAAATTCTCATACTGTTCCCGTATTTTTCTATGCATTTTCATGATTTACTGCTATTTTAGTGAATAAAAGCAATCTAAATAATCAAAACAATAAATACAGCAAATAAATTGCATAGAAATAATAGCAACAAAGTTAAACATTCTTCAAATGCTAAAACCGATTAAAAACTTGAATTCTCGAGGCTCTTTTCTGCTTGAAAAATAACTTTTGGTGAATTCTGCAATTTTCAGGGGTTAAAACGCGAAATTTTAGTTCAGAAAGTTCGAGGGGTTTTCCCCAAAATTTCCTTATTCGCAAAAAAATTCTCGTAATTTTCAGAAATCTAGGGCCTTTTACAAAATTGGATTTTTTTTGTTCCCTTTTTTTCTCTTTCCAGCCGTGAATATGGGTTCACCGGCGTTAAAAGTGGGGGCTCCGGGGGTAGGGCTTCCCTACCCCGAAACCCTACCCCCTGTGCCCCCGGGTGGCGGCAACCCCCTCCATGGGAGCCACGGCGGCCGGCGCTGGCGGGAGATGCCGTATGTGAGCGGCGGCCGGCGGCCATCACGGAGCTGCTGGCGGCGGTGGCGGTCTTGGCCATGGCCGGCAGCGTAAGGTGGCGGCGAAGCTGCGCAGCCGAGGCGGCAATCCCTTGAGGCGGCGCTCCGTGCGGCACCGTGAGGCTGCGCCGGCGGTGGCTCAAATTAGCCGCAGTGCGTGCACGCGCGACCGCCACTCCTCCTATTTTTTCTCGTGATGTTTTGCGGGCGTCACCGACCGGCGATGGTTGCGGCTCTTGGACGGAGGGTCATGCTTGGTGGAGCTCGCGCGAGGTGGTATCGCGGCGGCGGCGCGGGACTCTGGAGCCGCCGGCGCATCTGATCGGAGGCCGGCGGGTGCGAGGCCAAGATGGGGAGGCGGCGGTGCTTGGCGGGAGATCCCATGTGGGGGCGGCGCTGGTCGGTGAGGCCGACTGCAAGGCGGCCGCGGCGCACAACTCCAGGCCATGCGTCTACTATTTTGTGTATTGTTCATGCATAATCACTGTGCGTATGTAATTACTGTTCATGCGTAATCACTATGTGTGTGCATAATTACTGTTCATCCGATGCAATTATCGCTCATGCAGTTACCGATCGGCTTGGCCAGCAACTTCAAGTCGACTCGCGGTAGATTAGAACGAATTTGTAATTTCAATCTACAATACAATCGACATCCAATCTTTCATGTAATCTCCCGATCAACATTGTGCTGACTACTTCAAGTCAGCTCGCGGTAGATTATAACGGATTTGTACCGTAGAAAACCAATCTAGAAAGCAAATTTGCAGAATTGAAAGCGATCTAAAAAATACGATTCAATTTACGAGTGTCATTCTTCGACGGTTACCTTTCAATGCGAGGAGAGTCGATCATACTGATAACGTGTTGAGGAACCTTCGCTGGCGAGTCCAGTCCGAGCGATTACCACATAAATAATACTCAGAATCGTAAGAACACAAGAACACAATAGTAAATTGAACACAGAGATATAAGGGAACTTCAAACTTCGCTTTATTGCTCTTCAATTAATCTTCATAATGGCAGGAGGTCCCCCCTATATATAACCTCCTAACTGTTGAGAATGAGAGGATTGGAGTAATCACCGCACTAGCCAAACGTGGGCAGGGGTGGCTTTATATAGCTGACCAATGCCAGGTTTAGAAGGTTACAAGATCCACAATTAGTGGAGGTAAACAAGGTAAGTTACAACAGTGCGGATATACAGAATCATATTGCTAATACCCGCTGATGATCGATCGAGAGGATTAGGACGCAAAGAGCGGACCGAATTCGGAGAATAACTGGACCGGCAGGCCTTTAGTCATGATGTCTGCGAATTGATGTGAAGAAGGCACGTGAAGGACTCGAACATGCCCAAGAGAGACCTTTTCACGGACGAAGTGTATGTCGATCTCAATGTGTTTGGTGCGCCGATGTTGGACTGGATTGGTTGATAGGTAGACAGCACTGACATTGTCACAGTACACAACGGTCGCGGAAGCAAGCGAGACATGCAACTCCTGAAGCAATTGGCGCAGCCAACAGCACTCGGCTACTGCATGGGCGACGGCTCGGTACTCGGCTTCTGCGCTGGAGCGGGAGACTGTGGTCTGACGCTTGGAGGACCAGGACACGAGATTGTAGCCGAGGTAGACGCAATAGCCCGAGGTGGAGCGTCGAGAATCGGGGCAGCCTGCCCAATCTGCATCGGAGTAGGCTGTGAGGGAATTCACCGAGAGGTCGATGTGCGCGTGCCAACGTCGAGGGTTCCTTTCACATATCGCAGAATGCGTTTGATCAACGCAAGATGAGGTTCCCGCGGATCATGCATGAAGAGACAAGCTTGCTGAACTGCATATGCCAGATCAGGACGAGTGAGAGTCAAATACTGGCTGCACCAATCAATTCACCCAAAAGCTTAAGCTGATAGGGAAAGACGGGCAATTCACTTATAGTTCAACACTCTCCCTCACGTGTAGGCTCCCTCAGGCCTAAGACGTGGAATAGAAGTGGGTTGCAATTATTATTTTTAATTGCACCAACCGGGTCTTGAACTCAAGACCTCTTGGCTCTGATACCATATTGAGAATGAGAGGATTGGAGTAATCACCGCACTAGCCAAACGTGGGCAGGGGTGGCTTTATATAGCTGACCAATGCCAGGTTTAGAAGGTTACAAGATCCACAATTAGTGGAGGTAAACAAGGTAAGTTACAACGGTGCTGATATACAGAATCATATTGCTAATACTAACCCTGCTAGGGTTTCCGTAGAGAGCCCATACATGGGTCGGCTTTCGGACCGGACCAGAGTTTCTTAACACATCCAACCATATGCATGCATTTGTTCGTATACTATGGGCAATGATGAGTTTGATATGCAGTTGCATGGGCAGTTCATAGTCAGGAGACGGGATTATCGGGGACAGTTGTTACACAGCGACATCATCCTTTCCATTCCGCACACTGAATTAACTGACAAATCATACTTATTTATGTGGTCCCTGCTGTACAATTCAATAAGTTACAACTGAAATGTCTTACGTTGACAGCATGGTAAACTTATACTCTGCACCCTGAAGCAGACTAACGCCTCTCTCTTGGGAATCCCAGGAGGGAAACAATCAGGGCGATGAAACTACCGTCTATCAGGCCTCTCAGAATCTTCTGCATCTCCGGCGTGTACGGCGGGTACCTCGCATTGACCTCCCCTCCGAAACCGCGGATTAGGACGGCCTTCTTGTGGCTGAAGCAATCAAAGCTGAATTTCCCATGGTAGGATCCCATCCCGCTATCGCCGACTCCACCGAACGGCAAATGTGGGTTGGTGAGCTGCGTTCGGAGATCGATACATCTTATCGTCTTGCAACTGACATCTTCATAAGCAAATGTTACTCAGAACTTCTGTGAACAGGACTTACATGTAGGACAGCATCATTTACTAGCATTCCTCCTGCCGAGACACTTGCTACAAACTCATCTTGCAGTTTCTTGTTCTTGGTGAAAAGATAGGCTGCAAGCGGCTTAGTCCTGGAGTTCAGGAAACCGATGCTTTCTTCAATCTTGTCAACCTGACAACAGCAGTCCAAACAGAGTGAGATACTAAGATTGTTCGAGCAAAGCCAGCATATGGTAGCAATCTTGACACAACTAGAACAAATATGGCATGAACCTAGCACAAGATCATATAAGTAATTATAGCACTAACCTTTGCCCCTCAAGACAACCAGCGAAAAACCATTTTCTATGTAAGACCACTTTGAATTGTAAATTGGGAAGTTTGTTCTTTTTTATTCTGATCACATAATTATGGCAGTTTAATTCTAAAGATTATCCCAGATAATATCAAGTAAACTTCGCAGTACTCCAGCAATAATTGTTGTCTCAAATCAATTACGGTGCAATCTAATTATGTACATATTTTTGGTACTTTTTTGTTCTGTACGGTTCCAAGAAGATCTTTCATCATACCACCAATGGCAGCGTTACCAACCAGTCTAAGTTATTAGTGGTAATGATTGATGAAGGCAGAGAAAAACTAGTAACCGTTATGATAGGAAGGAAGGGGCCAAATATTTCCTCTGTCATAAGTGCCGAATCAAGAGGAACATCTACCAACACAGTAGGAGCTATTTTTCTGCAATGCAGGAAACAAATGTTAACGATAAACCAAACTCCTTTCACTAGTGCAATAGTGTCTGCAAAGTTGACATTATAAATTCTCACAATTGCTTCTCATCTATCTGTCCACCGTACACAATCTTGTCAGAAACTTTCTTATCTTCTATCAAATTTGTCAGTCTGTGGAAATGGTTAGAATTCACAATACGAGACAAGTCTGCTGATCGCAAAGGATCCTTTCCATAGAACCTTTCCAAAACAATTTTCAAAGAGTCCACCTGTAAAAAATTTCATGGGTAAGCAAATAGGAATTTAGTTGGGACAAGGAACTCTTTAGCTGTAATGCTCATGGTTATGTGTACCAGCTCTGGAGCAAATGATCTCGTAGTTATGATGTAATCCGGAGCAATACATGCTTGGCCATTGTTACAGCCCCATTTGCCAACAGCAATCCTCTTAATAGCAACCTTCAAGGGGAAAAATCCGTTAGAAAAAATCCAAAAACATCTTTAAGAGTGACAATTTACGAAGAGATGGTTTACATGAAGATCAACGTTAGAATCAACAATAACAGGGCATTTTCCACCGAGCTCCAGAGCCACTGGGGTTAGATGCTTTGCAGCTGCTGCCATCACTATGCGCCCTACGTTTCCATTACCTGCAATTTCACAGGAATATATGCACTTTAGAAACTTAACATTGCCGCATGCCTAACATGTATTCATAAAAAACACAGGAGCGATATACAATTAAATACAAGAACCAGCAAACAAGGAAAAATAATTAATGCATTACTACACAGGAAGAACATTTCAACCATGAAGTTTTCACAGGTAAGAACTTAACCTGTGTAGAAGATCTTATCCCATTTTTGTTCCAAGAGTGCGGTTGTTTCTGGAATGCCTCCCTCCACAACTTTTATACAGGAGTTATCAACATACTCAGGTAGCAGCTTTGCGAACAATGATGAGGTGGCTGGCGCAATTTCTGATGGCTTCAGAACAACAACATTCCCAGCAGCGATTGCTCCAATGACAGGGTCGATAGAGAGCACTGTAATGAAGGTGAAGTGATTAGTTGTCTTTATTACAAACATTCAGCAAGCAGGCTAACATGCCAAATTATCATTCATAACACACAGACAGGAGGGGCAAAATGATTTGCTTATTTTTAGTTCAGATTATGTAGTCAGAATAGTCCATGCAAGACATAAAGTGCTAAGATGGTACAAATATCTTTAAAAGTTAGTGCTTAGTGCACCATAAATAACGGCCAAAGGATCCTAACTTTTAATGGAATAGTGCTGAAACATGATCTCCAAATGCTCAGATGTTGAAGAAATCAAGACTTGTGACATAAGATAGGTTGCAATAGAGAATAAATGCAAGAAACCGATATAGGTTCTCACAGCGCTCTGGCCAGTCGCGGCGACCCCAAGGCACCTAGGCGCACGCCAATATGGCTATTAGACGATGACATATGCTAACCAAATCAGCTCATATAACACACATGTAACAGAGAAAAGATGAAGAATAGACGAGAGATGGGCCACTACCCAGTCTGCCCACAACCCCACTAGGGCCAAAAGCCCATCAAAGTCATTCACTACCTCCTACCGTGCCCTAATACCACCAGGCTGCCACCTCATCCTCTCCTTGCAGATGGGCGAGCAGCAGCAACCAGCATTGCAAGCAGCAGAGTCAAGGCGAGCAGCCATGTCGTCCCCCGCTGGCCGACTGGACGACATATCGTCCACTAGGCGACCCCATGACAACTATGGCAGGATATGCAAAGTTTGTTCTGAGGAAAAGTAAAGATACCAACTATGACATCTAACAAATCCTCAAGCACACGAGAGGGGAACATATAGAACTCATGCCTTAAACTTCCAGCACCATCATCCAACAAACAAATCAATGGCTACTATATCCTGAAAACCTCTTCCACGCAAATTGCATTAAATCCCTACTCAACTGCATTGATATATATTGTCATGGCATCTACGACTAAGAACACGTCAACTTACAGAAAGGATAGTTCCAGGTTGAGATGACGAGCACAACACCGAGGGGCTCCGACACAATTTGCGCACTGGATGGGAATGTAGTTATGGCAGCAGGTACCTGGATATAAAGTAGTAAAGGTTACAGCCCAGATCAACAAGAGAATGAGTTTTAAGAAGGCTGAAACATATCTGGAGACTGCACTTGCATACAGAATGCTTACCTTCTCAGGTTTCATCCAGTTCTTCAGCCCCTTCAAGGCAAATGTGCAGGACGCCTTCGCCAGTGATATCTAAGCCATGAGCAGACAAGGGCAGCAAAATGTGGTTATCAGTTACCAGGTCAGGAAAATTATAATCTGGAAGTGACAGGTGAAAACTATCTCTCAACTTTTATTCTTCCTTTTCTAATAAGCCTGAGAATAAATTGTGAAGTAATCAGGGTGCAGTACCACCTTGACCAAATCCATTCCTATCTTGAGAGTAACAGTAATGCTTCAATGGCTAAAGAGTGGAACTACTCAAATTTGGCATTCCTGGCTTGGAATCTTGGATTAAACCAAGATTTAAACAAATAAACTGAAGAAAGAATTTAAGAACAGAGAAGTAGAAACTGATGCAAGTTGCATCTGCCCAAAAGGAAAAGTGTAAAAAGTTTTGCACAAACCGAGAAATAGACAGGACACAAACTTTTGCCGATCTGAGACCAAACGCAGTGGAGTATTTGACCACTAAGAATCAATTGGCACGCAACCCTTTCGAGAATTATGACGGCAAGCACATAGAAAGGGACCAGAAACACCCAACTTTCCCAAATCACTGCTGACCAGAAGCCAAGAAGGATTCGATGAAAACAGTAGTAGCCTAATCAATTGAACACCATAAGCAAATTCGATCGCCAAGAGGGAAAACGTACCCAAAAAAATCCAGTAATTATCGATCCAACATGAATTAACAGTGGTAAGGGAACTCCAATTCATGAGGGGGAAAAGGTATAACCCCGCATTTTACAAGACAAACACCACTCAAATACCCAAAAAAAAAATAGGAACAATCAAACTAATTTTCTTACAAGCCCACAAAGTGCTGCATTAAAAAAAAACACACCCTTTACTGATCCAGCACCAGTAAGCTCAACACACACTACGACTAATCAAAAACTAATTTTTCTCACTGGATGCAATCGCACATGGGAAAGAAGACAAATCATGGATATAGAGCCAAAATTCCAGTTCTCACCAATCCAAGAATCTACGCAAAATGAACAAAGAGATAGCAATCCTATCTCGCTTCACAATGCATCACCACCGATTCAACTTTCAACAGCAAGAAGCAGTTGTATCTGCGTACATATATGCAAATACCTCGTGGACGTAGGACTCCATGTGCGGCTTGGCGAGGTCGGCGTGGAGCGCGTCGCTGATGTCCCCTCCCTCTCCTCGATCATCCTGACCAGCGCCCGCAGCTGCGCCGCCCGCCACTCCGCCGCCCGCGTCCGCCCCGCCGCGAAGCTCGCGCGCAGCTCCCGCGCCACCGCCGCCCCCTCCTCCGCCATGACTCCCCTTCCTTTCTTTAGCGGGCTCCTCTCGGTTGCTCGCCCGCCGCAATGAAGAGAAGTACGCAGGCTTGGACCATCCCTATATATACACCACACCGGCTAGCCTGATTGGTTTGTTTGGTTTGAAATTTTGATGTTAAAGAAGAAGAAAAATCTCGATTTAGAAATAATTTGTAAGAGAGCGCAGGTAAAAAAAAATATTGATTAGTAGAGAGAGAAGATCAAATTGTGGATATTTTCCCTGGGTGATGAGATCTGTTTGGACTTTAGAGATTCTTCTCTCTATATATAAGTGAAAGGAAAGCATTTTTTAATAATATTAATTTAGAAGATAATTGTAAAAATAAATATTCAAATTTTTATTTACAAAATTAGGTGGAATGGCGACAAACTCTTGTCTCTTGGCAACACGAACCTATGCACTTGCGACGTAGGGCTTAACAGTACACAGAACTCTCTGTCATCAGTTAAATTGGTGGTAACGACCTGTTGCCAATTCAACTAGCGACAGGGTCCCTAATTTTTAATATTACAATTTGGAAAACTATCATTTCAAATGGCGATATGGATCCCTTAAAACCCTATCGTCATTTCAAATGGCGACACAATCTCCCCTATAAAAGACATTGAAAACTATAAAGTTCAGTGAAAACCCACTTTTATTCAGAAAAAAGAGAAAGATGAGAGGGATGAGAGAGAACTAAATGGGGGAGAGAAGCTAGCGAAGCACTGCCCATTCGGTCGCCCACCTTTCAGATAATTTTTTAACCGAATGGATTACATAGTTTTAGATGTACGGTTATGTAGTATAGCATATTGTACATAATCCTTTTCGGTGGGTACTTTAGTTATAGATATGTGGTTAATCGTGAAAATCTTATTTACGGTGCAGTATGTCAAATATATCGAACGCCGCAAACTTCAAAATTTACTACGATCAGGGCAATATTCTTGGGGTCTGAGGAGATTGATTTGCGTTATTTTCAATCGGTGACCGTGCCTCTAACAAGACTAGAGCAACGTACATAGGGTGTTGTGATGCAGTGGTTGTTTCACTCGTTCGATTTGGACCATGTTGTGTATGATTTGAGATTGAGTTGCCTCCCCCAGCAAAACAGGGCACATATTGAGAGTTAGTGCGGCTAAAGGAACAAGGTCATGGCAGTCATATGTATTCAGGGCGAGGGAGGAACGGTGTGATTTGGCCCTTCTGGCCTAGGCATATGCCAAGCCCACTCCTGCATTGACGACTAAACAAAAAGGGGGTGGTGATGCCTAAGAAGTCGGGGACTCCGGCCACAGCACGACACACACAATGGCCGAAGGTCCTAGAGTTGTTGATGATGTCGATGAAGACCATGCGGAAGGAGCTCCTTCAGTTAGACAAGCTAGTGGGCCTGCTGACGAGGATGGAGAGCTGGAAGCCCTAGTGCAAATGATAGATCTCGAAGACCACGACTACATGGCATTGTCAATAGACGAAAGATCCGACGACGAGGATGATGTGCACTAGCAGACGGTTCCATCTGAGTAGAACACATACCAGTTCGACAACCTCGTCGTTAACAAAAGCTCCCATGTGCCGTGGGAGTACAACCAGAGCAATGTCAGGCAAGAAGCTATGTACAAATGCAAGGAGGTCATGCAGGAGGCGGTCAAATTCTGGGCCTTATCGGTGCATGTACATTCACAATTGTCAAGTCTAACCCAAGATGCTATGACGTGAAGTGCAACATAGAGGGATGCCCTTAGCGAGTGCGCGCAATTGAGCCTAGTGGGACACCTACTGGAAATACTCTATAGTGGTCCCTCACACATATGTTGTTGCTGAGTCAGTGCAGTCCCACAGGAACCTTCATCAGGCTTCATCGACAACCTTATGTACGGTGAGATCGTGGATAATCTAGATTTTGAGCCACGATACACCATTCGAGCGATTCAGGCAATGTTTCAGTACACATTCAGTTATGCCAAGGCGTAGAGGGCAAAACAGAAGGCATTGAAATCAAGGTTCGATACGTTCGAGGACTCCTACCACAACCTACGGGCTACTCTGAGTTATACAAGACAGGAATTCCAGCACTGATGTCGACATTCAATATTCCACGCATCTAGAGTGGCCAAAAAGAGGGTACTAAAGCGAGCTTTCTTCACCTTTGGTCCATACATCAATGCATTTCGATACTACCATCAAATCTTATGTGTGGATGGCATATTCCTAAGTAGAAAGTACATGGGCCAGATACTAACTGAGATAGCAACGGACGGGAACAATCAAGTTCTACCTATGGAATTTGCTTTCATTGAAAGCGAGAACACGGAGAGCTAGTTGTGGTTCCTAAGAAATTTGGGGATTTTTGTCGTACAAGGCCGTCCTAACGTATCAGTCATACATGATCGGCATGCTGACCTGCTGAGTGAAATAACTCAGCTACAAACAAGGATAGAACGAACCACTTTCATGGGTGGATCTGTAGAGTAGGTGGTGCATGAGGCACTTGGGTGTAAACTTCTACAATTAATTTTGCAACAAGGACTTGATGAACATGTTTAAGCGATTGTACAACCAGAACTAACAGCGAAAGTTTGAAGCACTCTAGAAGATTCTGGATGAGCGGGCCCAATCGCACAAAAGGATGCAGCAAAAAAGACCACCCAAGCGTTGATCAGGCCCCCAAAGCATTGCCATAACTACCCATAGATTGTCCTAGTGTGGCGAGGAAGACGGGGGGCACAGGTTGAAATACTTCTCAGACTAGATTGAGCACGAGCCCAAGGAGAAGTTGTCGCTCCTACATGACAGGGGTAGTGCAAAATATGGTATCATGACAACCAATCTTGCTTAGGTGTATAATTGGGTCATGCGCAACACCAGATGTCTCCCTTTGGTTGGTATTATGGAGGTAATTCTCTGTGGTGCCACAGATTACTTTGTTGACAGGAGTAACAACGCGTCGCTCGCCATGACAAATAACATAGTACTCTACTCCGCCATGATCACCAGGTACATGGAGGAGAAGAGCAAGAAGGGTGAGGTGCACTGGGCATTCCAGATGGACATAAGGGAGCTTCGCTTCGAGATAATGTGCGGAGATAAAGGACACCGCGGGATGAACCACGAGAGGGCCACTCTCGTGTACACGCTACACCGTGCTAGTTGCATATGCAGTTGCAACAAACTCCTTCTGCATAGTCCCTGCTCCCATGTCACGGCCGCATATTCGACGGTGGCGCAGCATCCCGGCCAGTACCTCTCTGCCTATTTCAGCAAGGATGGGTGATGCAAACCTGGAGTGTAGAGATGTATAGTTACAGCGTGGTTGACCATTTCACTAGCCATCCGACCTGGGAGCAACTTATCTGGACTACGGACATTGATAGGCTGAAGGGAAAAGTTGGCCAGCGATAGGTACGGCATATCTGGAACGACATAGATGAAGTAGAAGCCGAACATCGTACGAAGAAGTGCTTAATTTGCAGGGAGTCTCGACACACCTTCAAGAAATGTCCTACGAGAAATCCACAGGACAAAGGCGACATCGGCAATCTAGACGTCACCGCGGAGAACTCATCCGATTGCTCCACTCGAGGTGGTCCACATGGCGGACGTTGAGGTCGAGGCCACGGGAAAGGTCCGTCCTATTGAAATATGTGGTGTCCAATGCTCTGTAATATCACTTTTATTTGTCAAAGAAAACTAAGTGATGGCGTTGCGCTGAATGTTATGTAATATCATTATGATTTATTGATAAAATATGTGACGACGTTGCATTGAATGTTATGTAATATCATTGTGATTTATCGACAAAAGATGTTATGACGTCGTGTTGAATGTTACGTAATATCATTGTGATTTATCGACAAAAAATGTTATGACATTGTGCTGAATGTTATGTAATATTGGTGTGATTTTTTGACAAAATATATTATCGCAAATAGTCAGTACAAAAGCAGTATAGAGGATCTTTGTCAACAGTTGAATTCACGACAGATCACTATCGTCAATTCAATTGACGACAGGAGCTCTCTGTACTGTTGAGCCCCCTATCGTTAGTGGATAGGTCCTTATTGCCAATTAGAATGGTGACATGAGACACCTAGTTCTGTAATTTTTATCGATTATTTATTTTTTATAATTATTTTTAAAATTAATATTATTTAAAAAAAATTCAAAAGAAAGCTACGGTGTCTCACTTATCCCAAACACTGGAACGATAATGGAGTAGGATCAGGATACACAGTGTTTTATAATTCGGTGAAACAATGAAATATGACTGGTAATGATTTACTGTAGTTAGAAGAAAAAAATAATGTAACTATTGATATGAGCCTTTGAATTTTTAATGGAACGGTACGCGGAAGTTCGTTTTCTAATATGCACGGTACATCCTCCGCATTTAAACCGGGTCCATTTTCTAATAATGGGCCGTGTAGAACTGTGGATACGATGAGATATGGCGTGCAATTCATGTACACTCAACTCAATAAAAAAATCAATCAATTGACTTATCAAAATGGAGTATATCTCAAATCTCAATCCATGGACCGTAGAACTCTCTTAGAAATTTTTAAAAAAATGATTGGTATTCTAACTAGTAAGGCATTTGAGTTGTTGTGGTGATGATTAGAGCTCAAATCCTGTTGCTATTAAAAAAAGACTACGTTTATCGGAGTAGCCACTATTTTATCGATAAATGGTTAATTAACCAACTAAAGTCAGATTAAACGGTGAGGCTATCCATACCGTTTCGGTACTAATCGGTATGTACCATTTCGTCACTTAAAATAGTACATAGCAAATATACATTCCGTACTGGTCTTGATACCAGTCAATACCGGTGGATATCGGTCAATATCGGTCATACCGACTTGATACCGGCCTCAATACCGGACAATATCAGCAGTACCGGTGGAATTGATAATATCATCTATTTAACTCGTTGAAGTATATAAAAAAATAGAAAGTACTATCTGTTCGCCAAAGAACTCAAAATGGTGGATGTGTATTGCAAAGAGCATGCTCTGATTACAAGAAAAATAGCTATAAATACACGTGGATTAGGGCTTGGATGTTGGTTGCAGTTTTACATAACTCAAAGGCACATAGGCGGGACTATTTATAGTTTTACAAGTGTCGGCAGTTGGTTGCAGTGGTGCCTCTTCGCGCCAATAGTTGCGTCTCTTCAGGCCAACAGTCGCGTCTCTTCATGATGATTGTTATCGCCGATATCTCCACGTGTAGCTGTTATTAACCACACGTGGGTAACCACTTTCTAGTACCTCCTCTGCGGGGAAGAGGTCCTGGAGAGATCGTGAAGGAATCCATAGAGGAGGTCCAATTGGGCCTCCGGAAGGGGTTTCGGGAACGGTTAAAGAAAAGACTTTTAGGCCCACCTTCTGATTGCTTAATTGATCTTGGGCCCAGAAAACTAACTTAAGCTCGGTAAAATCCTGGCTTATCTATAAATAAGCAAATAAAGATATACCCGGATAATTGACTAGTTAACAATCCTTGTCAGCTAGCCCCTCAACTTCAAGTGAAAATAACTTACTTGAAGAGGTTTTTGACCAGAACTAGACTTGGTCAAGAAGATAGTTTTACTTGAGTTGTAAATAATTATTTTCCTTAAGAAGTAGGAGTGTCAGTCATATATATTTATGAAAGCAATTCCCGAAGGGACAAATATGTTTTAGTTTTAAGCGATTTATTTGGAACAAACTTTAATAAATTCTCATTTGTTAAACTTTCGTCTAGTTTATTTAATTCTACGTTACAAATAACCACCAGAAGGGCAAGAAGAAGAAACATTCCTTTAGAGACTTTCATCAAATTTCCGTCCTCAAAGCTTCTCATGAGTAAAAACTCATATTGCTTTAGCATTTCTATTCCTATGGTTGGAGCATACAATAGAGAAACAACCTCTATTGTACCTTTCCATCCACGATGGATACGTGATGAAGATAACTTTGAGAAAATAAAAACTTTACAACTACTTTTTCTTACACATCTTTGATGTGCAAAACAACCTCCTTGACCGAACGTGAGTTGTCATGTCACCACTAATCGAGGCACAGTTGTTACATCCTTAAGGTAGTGGGCTTTAAATACATCAATGGTATATATATGGATCTTTTACCCCTCCTTAGGCACATTTTTACCTCAGTTGTTTTCACTTTCCCCTTTCACCGAGTACCTTTTTGTCCTCCACGAACCTTCGAAGAGAAGGATCCCTTAGTCCGCCATTGAACCGAAGCAATGGTGGGATGAAACCGTCAATTCTATCCGCAGAGGAGCTCAAAGGACTGGAACAAAAAGGCATCTACCAGAGAAGGCTCTCATCGAGTGGTGTGTACCAGGAAGGGAGATTGAACCAAACCCTCCGGCCAGTTTCACGGTACTTTTTGTGCCCTACCTCCGGGCAGGCCTCCGCTTGCCCGACGGTGATTTCCTGATCGAAGTTCTTAATCCTTATGGAATCGAGTTGCTTCATCTTGTACCAAATTCAGTTCTGGTACTTAGCGTTTTCACCCACATGTTTGAGGCGTTTTTAGGGATAGCCCCTAGTTTGCGTTTGTTTAGGTTTTATTACCAAACCATCCACAACAAGAAAGGTGATGATGCTTTGGGCTCTTTTTATTTCAAATTTTAAGATGGCGTCAAGAGGGTGTTTCCCTTCTTGGCTACCAAAGTTGTCAAGGACATGGAGCAAGGAATGATTTTATTCCGAAGTTCCAAAAGAGAGTAGAATCACTTACAATCGTAATGCTCCACTGGAGTGGTCCTCAAAAAACCAAGTTGCTGACAAGGAGATCAACCTCTCAAATGGTGAAAAAAGAGTAGTCCTAGTGATCAGCAACCTGGTAGAGGGAGGTCTAACTAGACGAAAGGTTGTCCATGACTTCCTTAAGAACAAGATTTTCCCACTCTAGAAGAGGAAAATACAATCATGTAATCATGATGTCACTAAAAATGGTAACATCTTACTCTTTTTACTCAAACTGAATTTTCATAGTTAGAGTAAAGTAATATTTCATTATACTGCAGCTCTCTCAAATGATGAGGTCCTAGCTAGGACCTCAGTCCTGTTAAAAGATCGGGTTCCAGAAAAGGAACCGATCGACATAGAGGCGCAGTCCCCAAGCTTGATTGGGGCGACTTTATCACTTTAGAAAAGATCGCACAGTGGTAAGTATTAATAGAAACTAATTAGACATAAGAAGTAAATTTTCTTATGCCTAATTCATATGTTTCTGGACAGACGACATCACAGAAATGTCCTATCTCAGATGTCGGTGTGAGTTCTACTCCTTTGGCAAAGAGTGCAAGGATTATTTTCAGACCTCCTATTGCGCCAAAGAAAATTAAACCCACACCGGCTTTGGCCTCAGTTTCCCCAAGACCTCCTTCTTCAATTCCATCTTCTTCGAGACACTCTACCCGCGAGGTATTGAAAACAAAAGTTAAGACTTCCATTTCCCGATATGTCTCTAATCCCCAGCCAATGTCTTCTATATCAACTTTTTTGGCTGGGGTGGTCCAGTTGAAGGATCGTAAGAAGAGTCTGAAGAGGAGGTCCCTCTTCAGAGGGTTCCAAGGCCAAGGACCTCCTTGGCCTTGGTTCCCTCCTCGTTAGAGGAAAGGAGAGAGCCTATTTTCACTTTGAATGAAGACTTCATGTCACTTTTTAACGAAAGTAACTTCGAGATCGAGTAATTTCTTCGATTACAACTTTATAATTTTTAGCTTAAAATGACTAATCATCTCTTTTCTCTTTAGCCTTTCTTCGCCGTCAGACCCGAAAAGGGGACAATTGACTACTCAAGAACAATCCTCGCCACCAATTGTATTAGCAGCAGAGAAAATCCCCGGCAGAAGAAAATCTGCCAATGGAAGGAACTCCTAAGACCACTAAGGAAGTGGTCCAAGCATCCTGGCTACAACTACTGGGATGTCCAAGGGGACACCACATGACATGGAGATCCAAACAGAAAGGACCTCCTAAGAGGATCAAACGGAAGAGGTGGTCCATGAGATCACCCAATCAGAAGAGGTGGTCCATGAAACCATCGAAACTCAAGATGAAGATGATCATACCTTGGTAAGCTTTTTATCTTGATAATTTTACTTTGAATTTACTAGTATAAACCTGACTCAAAGGATGTTTTAGGAGCCGCAAAATATCAGTACTGATCCAACCAAAGGAGTTTTTCGTCTGGTCCAATTGGATCAGCCCGAAGATGAGATTCCTCTGGGAAGTTCCCCTTCCATAACTAAAAAGAAGGACCTCCAGGACCTCATGACATCTGTCAAAAGGTGCTGGAGAGTCAATATTGACATGGTAGAGGAGATTAAAACTTTTGTAGAGGATAAAGAGAAATAAGTACGTGAAGTTATTATTTAATCGTAAGATTATAACTAAATAAGTAACGTATGCCTCTGTTTACTTCATAGGGAGTGCTTACTGGCGAAATCCAGACAAGAAAGTGCTGAATCTGCACTTCATGCTCTTAGATTGAAATTATCTGAGGCAGAGAAAAGATCTGAGACGAGTGTGGTGGTCATGGTAGAGAAACCAAGAGATCCGCCTCTTGACTCAAAAGAATGAAAAGTTACAAGAGATCCTAGGTAGACAATCTAAAGAAAGTCATAATCTCCTTGAATAGAACAAAATGCTCATTAAGGAGAAAGAAGGTAAAGAAAAGAAACTTCTCTTCATTTTTACAGAGCATTTGATCTATTATTTGCAATGCATAAATTTTATTCTCTTTTTCATTCCTTTTTAGAACTTGAAAAGCCAAAAGAGGGTCTTCAGAAGACCTCTTCTAACAAAGATCTTCAGATTCAAGACTTGAAGGAAGTGGAGAAAAGAAGTCGTACTACCGTACAAGAACTTGAAAAGAATGTAGATATCTAAAGAAAGTCATAATCTCCTTGAATAGAACAAAATGCTCATTAAGGAGAAAGAAGGTAAAGAAAAGAAACTTCTCTTCATTTTTACTAAGCATTTGATCTATTATTTGCAATGCATAAATTTTATTATCTTTTTCATTCCTTATTAGAACTTGAAAAGCCAAAAGAGGGTCTTCAAAAGACCTCTTCTAACAAAGATCTTCAGATTCAAGACTTGAAGGAAGTGGAGAAAAGAAGTCGTACTGCTGTACAAGAACTTGAAAAGAAGGTAGATACCTTGATGAAGGCTGATAAGGAAATTACTACGCTTACGGGAAATGGCTTTTCTCGGATCTTGACTTCTCTCAGAAATCGCAGAGCAACTGAAGGCTCTGGCAACTCCTCTCGCAACCAAGATGACCTTGGACGACCTTAGGAATGACATTTATACTCAAATTATGTATATTCAAAAACACACACTTGTTATGAAGACTACCATATATCAATATTTGACGAGAGCAATGAGTCAAGCTTTAAACCGAGTCTTGTTGAAGATAGATCTCCTTTATGGGGATTCTGTTGATCTTCATAAGCTTGTCCCTGCGCCCAAGTTCAAGACAAAAGAAGCAAGTATTGCAGCCCAAGCCAAGATCACACCAGTGGTGGCAGAAATCATCAAGAATATTGAAGCTAGTGCTCCTGCCATTCCCTCAAGTGTTCAAAAAATGACATTGTAATGATAATATGTTTTGTTTTAAATTATATGGGATAATGAAACGATTTGGTGTATGATAATTATGATTATTTGTTGAAAGTTGACTAACTATGTTTTGCTAATTAAATTTTTGCAAGTTGAAAGTTGTATATTCTGCTATGTGTATGGATGTGTAGCCCCTCGCATGGAACACTGTGTCCGGCAATGGGAGAAGTGTTTCGGGCGAACAAATACATTAGGATCAGGATATATATTACAAAATCAATGATCCACACTAGTGTGTATTTAGGAAGATGAAATCAGACTGTTGGGATCTTATGCAATGAGAATTGGCTTATAGAAGAGATCCCAAACAGTTGTTATTTCCCAAATGTATACCGACAGCCATTTGATAAGTAAAGACACTATGACCCATGAGCAAAATTGATCAACCGTAGGCACTTACAAAAGATGGTGATCATGTATGCGAAATGATACGAAAAAATTTATACCGAAAAAATCAACATAATACTGACAATAAAAACTGAACTTATATAATATAGAAAAAATATACTTATATATAGAATTTTGAAGATATTCAATGTTACATGTGTTAGATAAAACACAACCATCCTCCATAGCCAATCTAACTGATCCTGGCCTAGCGAGAGCAACTACAGTATATGGACCCTCCCATCTAGAGGACAACTTGTTCAAGTTGGCTTGGTTCTAGATGCGTCTCAAGACCAGGTCACCCACATGAAGTGTTCTTGGACGAACTCTTCTATTAAAGTAGCGTCTCAGCCCTTGCAGATAGGTATCCGATTTTAATAGTGCACGATCATGTCTTTCTTCTAGCATATTGACATAATCTTCACGCAAATCTCCTTGATTTATTTGATCGAGGAGGTCTATACGTGTGGAACCTAGTTGAATCTCACTAGGTAGCACTACTTCTGCACCGTAGACTAGAGCAAATAGTGTTTCACCAGTTCCTCTACTGGTAGTAGTACGCAATGCCATAGGACAAAAAAAAGCTCATTCATCCAACTCTTCGGGCATGCCTTAAGGCGACTAAAAACTCTCTTTTTAATACCTTGTATAATCTTACCATTGGCTCTTTCTACTGCGCCATTGCTCTATGGATGTGCTACGGAAGCAAAGCATACTTTAATGCCAATTTCATCGCAATAATCTTGAAACACATCATTAATAAATTGGCTCTCATTGTCTGTGATAAGACGACTGGGTATTCCAAATCTTGTAACAATGTTTCGCACAAGGATTTTCTTTGTTGTTGCAGCAGTTATACGAACAACTGCTAGCTTCTATCCACTTAGTGAATATATCGATGGCCACAAACAAGAATTTATGCCCATTGGGTGCTTGCGGCAGTGGTCCAACTATATCGATGCTCCAAGTCAAAAAAAGCCATGACAAGGGAATGGTCTATAATTGGTAAGATGGTTGATGCACTTGCCTGGCATGGAACTGACACTGCTCACAGATCTTAACAAGGTGCATGACATCTTGTAGAGTGATGGGCCAGTAATAACCTTACCGAAAAGCTTTTCCAACTAATGTTCTATAGGATGCATGTGTACCACACAAACCCCAATGGATTTCTTTTAGAAATTTTATCCCAGAGTCTTGGGATATGCAACGCATAAGAACACCATGTGCTCCCTTCCTATACAATGATCCTTCGACCAGCTTGTACATGTGTGCTCTTCGAATCAACCTATCCTTCTGTTGAGGATCATTGGGCAATGTCCCTGATGCAAGATAAGTGGTGAATGGTTTTATCCGCTCCGCATCTTGCTCGATGACCCCAACCTCTAAGGTGGTCAAACCCATTTCTATTGAAAGTTTCGTAAGGTATTCGAGAAAAACACCTATTGGAACAGGCGTTCGTGAGGAATCCAATTTTGATAACTGGTCCGCTAAGGAGTTTTCCTTGCACGGTATATGTTGGACTTTAGAGTCCTTGAAGTGTTTTTCCAACTTTCTCACTTCACCCAGGTATTGAGCCATTATCTCATCGAAACAAGTGTATTCCTTTGATACCTAGTTTACGGCTAATTGTGAATCTCCCTTCGCTAAAAGCCGACAGACTTTGAGGGATTTGGCTGCTAAAGCCCGGCTATAAGTCCTTCATACTCTGCCATGTTGTTAGTGGTAGGGAACAGAAACGGTATGACAAACTGAAGTTGATCACCTTGTGGTGTTATTAACAAAATCCCAGCCCCCAAGCCTTTAAGCTCGCGGGAGCCATCAAAATACAGTGTCCAATGATCGTCTGGCCCTCGACTTTCTTGAGGTTGATCTTCGATGTTTGTCCATTCAGCCACAATGTCAACCAAGACATGGCTTTTTATGGTTGTTCGGGCAGTAAAATAAAGATCAAACTCCCCAAGTTCTACCGCCCATTTGGCTATGACCGTTACTTCTTGGTTATGAAGTATATTTCCAAGAGGAAAAAATGATGGCACCGTGATTTTATGAGATTGAAAATAATATCTCAGTTTTCTGGAAGTCATCCGAAGAGCATAAATTAGTTTTTGGACCGAGGATATCTTTCCTTCGGTCCGTGTAAGACCTCACTTACATAGTAGATGGGTCGTTGAGACCCTTCCCTTTCTACAGTAAGTACTGCACTTACCACATTTGGTGTTGCTGCCAAGTAAACTAGTAAATGTTCCTCCTCTAAAGGTGAAACCAATACTAGAGGATTTGAAAGATAATCCTTTAAGCCTTTGAAGGTTTTGTCAGCTTCTTCGGATCATTGGAACTTTTTATTACTCTTGTGGATCACCTTAAAGAAAGATAAACCATATTCTCCTGATTGAGAAATAAAACGACTAAGAGCCGCAATTCGACCAGTTAAGGCTTGGAAATCTTTCACAGTAGAAGGTGGTCGTAATTGTTCAATGGCTCGAATTTTCTCGAGATTAACTTCAATCCCATGAGAACAAACAAGAAAATCAAGCAACTTGCCAGAATTAACCCAAAAAGTACACTTTTCACAATTAAGCTTTATTCCATGTTAATTTACATTTTCAAAGGTCTCTGTGAGATCCTTCAAATGGACATATTTAGTACTACTTTTCACAACCAGGTCATCTACATAGGCCTCTAAATTACACCCCAGCTGACTGCTGAAGTTTTTCTGCATCAAACGTTGGTACGTGGCTCCAACGTTCTTTAACCCGAACGATATCATGACATAGCAATAGACGCCAAAGGGTGTGATGAAGGCAATCTTTTCGTCATCTTGTTTCTCCATGCTGATCTGATGGTATCCGGAATAAGCATCAAGAAAACTCATCAGTTCGCAACCCGCAGTAGAATCAACTAATTGATCAATGCGAGGCAAAGGGAAGTTATCCTTTGGGCAAGCAATATTTAAACTGGTAAAATCCACGCACATGAGCCACTTACCATTAGATTTCCTGACCAAGACCGGATTCGCAAGCCATTTGGGGTGATCTACCTCCCGAATGAAGCCGGCTTCAAGGAGCTTATCGAGCTCGGCTAGATTGCTTCTTGACGATCTAGGGCGAAACATCTCAGTCTTTATTTGACTGGTTTTTTCTCAGGATGAATGACTAGCTTGTGTTCAATTACCTCCCTTGGGACTCCGGGCATATCAGATGGCTCCCACGCAAAGACATCTGAGTTGGTTCGGAGGAAGGTGAGGAGCTCGTCTTCCTATTTCTCACTTAATCCCGTGCCAATTCGGACCATCTTGGATTGGTCATTGGGGCTAAGTGGTATTATCTTTACCTCCTCATTGGGCCGAGGAGTAGCCTTGATTTTCACAGCCTTCCCTGCTTTATCCCCCAAAGTAAGATCTTTCAGAGGTAACTGATCGACAAGTTCTAGCGACTTAAGATCACATGAAAGCGTGATGGCCTGATCACCTTGCACCACAATCACGCCTTTTGGCCTAGGAATCTTTAATTTGAAGTTAAAACCAAAAAAAAGGTTAAAAAAGGGTTAGGTTTATCAAAAAAAGGCCAAAGGCCTTTAAAATAAACAAAAACCCAAACAAGGGGAAAATATTTTAAAATAGTTCAATAAAAAAGAAAGAAAGGAAAGGCCCAAAGTGGGCCCAAAGGCCCCAAAAAAAGGGCAAAGCCCAAAAATTTAAAACCGGAAAAAAAATTTTAATGGGAAAGGGCCCAAACATTCCCCCAACCAAGGGTCAAATTTACAAAGTTTGCTAAAAGGGTTTTTAAAGAAACCAAAGGCCCCAAGCCGGGGATAAACCCCCCCCGCCCCCAAAACCAAATAACTCATACAAACCCCCACCAAATATAAACAGTTTTTGGGAAAAATAAGAAAACAAAATTTAAAAATACCAGGGGGAACAAAACCCCAAACCCCACAAATTTCCACCCTTTAAGGCACAACCGGGAAAATTTCCCCTTTCAAAAAAAAAGGGAAAAAAGGCAACAAAGAACCCCCAGGGCCGGGAGGAGCAACCCCCAGGGGAACAACCATGGGAGGAAAGGGCCAAAGTTTTTTAAAGGGGAAAAAAAAAAAAGGGAAACATCTAAACCCCCAACCGAAAAATTAAATTTATCCCAAATTCCACCCCTTCCAAATCACCCCAATACAAAACCCTTAGCAAAAGGGAAAAAATTTTTTAACGTTAAAAAATTTAATTAATAAGAAAAATAAACAAAAAAACCTTTTAAAAAAGGAAAAAAAACCCAGGGGCCCGACCAAATTTTTGGAAACAAAGCGGGGATGGAATATAAATTCCCCAGTTAACAAAAATAAAAAAAGAAAAAAAACCCCAAAAGGAAACGACCCCAAAAAGAAATTATTTTCACCAAAATTTGGGGAAAAACCCAAACCCGGGCCGGTTTGAAAACCCCCAAAAAAAAAAGGGCCCAAAAAACCCAAATTAACCCAAAAAAAAGGAAAACAAAAACTTTTCCCAACCCCTTTTCCCCAAAAAAAACCCCTGAAAAAATTTAAAAAAAACCCAAAAAAACCCCAAAAATCCAAATTTCCCTTTTGGGGAAGAAAACAAAAAGGAAAAGTTTAAAAAAAACACCAAAAAAAAAATTTCCCCAATCAAATTAAACCCCAAAAATTTTAAAAAAAAAAAAATTTAGAAGGGGGAAAACCCTGGGCCCTTTTTCCTTTAAAAGAAGGGAAAAGGGTTTCCCCCCCCGGGGAATGGCCCCCCAAAACCCCCCCCGAACTCCAAAAAGGGGTTTCCCTTTTCCCCCAATTAAAACCCCAGGCGGGCCCATAAAAAAGGGGGAAAGGGGGAAAAAAAAACCGTGGGGCCCCCCAAAAAAGAAAGGGAGGGCGGGCCCCCCCCCGGGCCCCAAATTTGGGGGGTTTTTTAAAAAATTTTTTTTCTTTTTTTTGGGAAGGGAAAACCCTTCCAAAAATATACCCCAACCCAAAAAAAATTTTTTTATAAAAAAAGAAAAATTTCAAAAATTTTTTTAAAAAAAAAATTTGGAAAAAAAAAAACCCAAATTTTAACCTAACTTTCCCCTTAAAAATTTCCCTTAAATTTAAATAAAAAAAAATAAAAAAGAAAAAGAAAATAAAAAATTCCAAATTTTTCCCACCAATTTTGTTTTCCAAATGAAAGAATTTGACCCTTTTAAATTTTAAAATTTAAAGAAAAAAAAGGTTTCCCAAATTTTTAAAACCCGGGGAAACTAATTTTCAATTGGGTTTAGGCCTAAAACCCCGTTTTAAAGTTTTTCCCTAAACCTTTGTAAAGGGTTGGGCCCCCCCCGGGGTGGGGGGGGAAAATTGGCAGTTTCGGGGCCCCGGGGCCCCCTTCCTAATTTTTTCTTTTTAAAAGGGGTTTTTGTCCCGAAAAGAGAAAAATCGAAGGCGGGTTTTTCAAAACCCCCGGGCCCTTTTTGGGGGGTTGAAAATTTTTAAAGGGTTAAAAAAAGAGAAAATTGTTTGGGAAATTTTTAGAAGGCCATTTAAAAATTTTTAGAGGGAAAGAAAAAGGGAATTTGGGGAAAGGGAAAAATTTTGGGTTTTGGTTTTCCCATTAAAAGTTTTTAAAAAAGGGTTTTTTAAATTTGAAGAATAAAAAAAAATTTTTTTCCAAAATTTGGTGGAAGGCCCCAAAACATGCCGCCAATAATTATAAAGGACGGGGTTCCCAAAGACAAGAAACCCCTTTCACCATTTAAAGGGTTGGCTTGGGTAAAAAAGCAACCCAATTGTTAATTAAAAACCAAATTTGCGTGGGATCCCTTGCATTTCAAAAATTCCCCACCCCAAAACAAAAGCTAAAAGGGTTTTTCCCACTTAGAAAAAAAATTGGGGGTAAGAGAAACGGAAAAAGCCCCCCCCCAAACCTTTGGAATTTTTTAAAGGGGGAAAAAGCAGGGTGGGCCCGGTTTTTTTAAATATTTGTTTACCCCAAAAATTTTCGCTTTATAATAAAGTGAAAACTTTAAATTTGAAATTTCAAATAACCCCGGGGAAATTCAAATTTTAAAAAAATTTTTGAAAGGGTAAAAAATTTGAACTTAAAATTCCGGGGGCCCCCACAAAAAGGCAAAAAGGGGGAAAAATATGGTTTTTCCGGTCAAAAAGGGGCCCGGGATGTTTTGGATTGGGCCCCCAAAAAAAAGGGGCAATTTTTAAAAAGGGGCCCAAAAACAATCGGGGAAAATTTTCTCCAGGATTTTTTTGGAAAAGGGGCTTTGGCCCAGAAAGGGGAAATCCCAAAAAAGGTTTTACCCCAGAAAAGTCCCAAAAAAAAAACACCAAAAGGGAAATCTGGGGTTGGGAAAATGGGAAAAGGGCAGGGTAAACCACAAGAGGGCCCCGGACAGTAAGGTGAAAGATTGCAAAATTTTAACCCCCGCACCCAAAAGGGGGATGGTCCCAAAAAGGGGTTTGTTTAAAAGGCCTTTCACCCCGAGGGCCTAGGGCAAACGGGCAAAAAAGGGGTTTTGGCCGGGGGTTTCCCGGATGGTGAAAAATTTTAAAACCCAATTTGCGGAGGTTAAACCCAAAAAGGGTCCCCGGGAAAACCTGGGTACAAAATTTTAGACCAAGGCCCTAAATGACAAGGGAAACCCCCCAAAGAAAAAGGGGCCCCTCCAAAAAACTTTTTCAAAATAAATTGGCCCAAAATATGGGTTTTGAAATAAAATTTTCAAACAAATTGGTTTACCCTAATTCGGAAAAATTTTGAATCAAAAAACGGAAATTTCGTTTTCAAAAAAAGGGATGCCCGGGAGGAAACGAAGGAAATTAAAAATTCAAGCCCCGACCAACCCCTACCGATAAGGTTATAAAGGGGAAAATTCAAAATTCGAATTTTTAAATTTTAAATTAAAAAAAAAAAAAATTTAAAAACCCAAAATACCGGGGCAGCAATGGACGGGAAACCCTTTAAAATTTATGGTTGGGAGGAAAAAATTTTGTTTTAAAATAAATTTCCAATTCTTTCAATTTGCAAAGGAAAAAAAGGTCCTTTTTAAATTTTTTATTGAAAAAATGGAAGGCATTTTTCCCTAAAAATTTATTTTTATCGAAAAAATTAATTTTTAAAAAGAAATTTAAATTTAACCAAAAAGTAAAACCAAAATTTTAAAAAAGGGATTTTAAAAAAAATTTTGGGTGAAAGCAAGTAAGGTTTTGGGTAACTTCAAAAATTTCCAACAAAGGAAATTGGGATAACCCTTTTTAAAGGTTGACAACAACTAAAATTTTAAATTTTTTAAATTTAAAAAAAAATTCCAAAAAAGGGTTTAAAACCCCAAAAGGACAAAAAAATAACCGGGAAAAAATTTGAAAATAAATTTCCCAAAGAACTGGGTTTGGAAAAAAAAGGGGAAAACTTAAATTTTGGGGGGTTTTTTTTAAAAAGGCCCCAAAAGGCCTTTTAATTTAAAGGGGTAGTGAAAATTTTAATTTTTCAACCAACAATTTCTTTCTTAAAATTTTTTAAAAATTGGGTATTTCCAAACCATTCTTTTTAAAGGGAAATTTTTGGGAAAGGGTTTCATTGGGGGGGGGAAAAATTTAAGGAAATTTTTTTCCCCTTGGGTTAAAAGGGAAAAGAAAAAAAGGGAAATAAAGGGACCCTATAATTCAATTTTTTTTAAAAAGGGAAAAAACCCAAGGGGATAACCTAACCCTTTTGCAAAAAACCCTTTTAAATCCTTTTAAGGTCAAAGAAAATTCACCGGAAGATTTAAAAATTTATTTTTTTCCCAAAAAAGGATAAACAAAAGAGAAAAGAAAATTTTAAATTTAAAATCCGGGAAAACTTTATGGGGAAAATACCCAAAATTTCCCCATTTTAAAAAATTAGGGGTTTTTGGGGGAAATCCTTTAAAAACCCCTTAATTTCACCAAATTTTATTTGAAAAAACTCCGGGCCCGGATTTAAGCCCCCAAAGGGAACCCATTGTCCATTGGTGGGGTTTACCCAAAAAGGTTTTTCTCCAATTCACGCTGCAACTACTTAAAGCTGTCGAGAAAAGATAAACAATATACTCGTACCTTGACATGTACTGCCGCCCAAAAGACTAATTAGCTTAGATAGTACATATGCATCTGAGGTCCATGGATAGCTAAGGTAGGAGGTGATACTATAAAGAAAACACCATAGACCATAGTACATGCCTGTTAAAGAAGTCTACCTTACGATGCTATTTTCCAACTTCATCGCAAGCTCCATGTAAGATTGTCGATCTGCCTCCAAAATAAATTCGTATGGCAAAGCCACATGTTCTGTTGTTTTCGAAGACCAGATCGATGCCCCCAAAATAAATTCATATGGCAGAGCCACATGCTCTGTATTAATTCTATGATTTGGACTCGTTGTGAGTCACTGTTTTTTCTTCTCCTAACATCGTGCAGCCTCATACTTAAACTCAGGATTTTTGGCTATGACTACTATATCTAACCAATTCACATTGCAACTACTTAAAGCTGTCGAGAAAAGATAAACAATATAATCAAACCTCGACACATACTACCGCTCAAGAGACCAATTATGTTTAAACTATATATCTTAGATAGTACATATGCATAGGTGATACTATAAGAAAACACCATAGATCATATGTGGGTATTATGGGGATATACTCATGATCTTCGGATGATGTTACAATTGACAATAGCGTTGAAGGTTTATCGAATCACGCGTTTTCGACAAAGTTCAGGTGCTGTCAGGTCACTAGCGGTCAGACCGGCAAGGGGGGCGGTCAGACCGGCAATGTGGTGGTCCAACCGGCCAGGCCTCGGATTTCCAGGGTGAAAATTTGGTTAAGTCTCTGGCTGGGCGGTCAGACCGGCCAGGTGGCGGTTCGACCAGCCTGAGGGCGGTTAGACCGGCCCATGGGTAGCGGTCTGACCGGTTTTCACTTGTTCGTCGGCCATCTTGGTGGCGATGTTTATTGGTTAGATTAAGATCATGGGTTTCAGTGCATATGTGTTGCATGATGCATATTTTGACTAACATTGGTCAAGTTGTGAAGAACTTATTCCCGGAATCGATTTCTTTGTTTATTGTTGTGCAGGAAGTTTGGAGGTCAACGACGGTCAACGACAAGGATGATCGGGACTAGACTTGGAGAGCTGAGGTTCAGGACGATCGAGGATGTCGGGTGAAGTCAGTGGACTCAAGCATGGTGCATAATGGACAAGGATAACTGAACGGGAAGTTCGGTGCGATGGGTTGCATCAAGCGGCGCGGGGGTCGGTGCAAGTGCCATGGTGGTTTCGGTGGGAGCCGGATATGAGAGACTTGCCGATATGAAGAGAGTCGTTGATCAACCAACACGTGGCGAAGCATGGGATTACTTCATGAAGATTGGACTCCGTCTTTGGAGAAGGATCGATAAGGGGGTATTTTGGTAATTTTACCAAGATACCGCCTTGATTACTTTTGGCTAAACCACAGCGCAAGACGGTGCAAGGAGAAGTGGTTTAGGTCAAGAGAAGATGAAAACGGCGCTTTGGAATGCGTGTGTGAGTGAAACCCGTTTGTGGGTAGGCTTAACGAGTGCCCATTAGGGAATAAATTCTAGAAGCTAGCCCCCACTATAAATAGGGGTGGGTGCTGGTTGTGCACCTCCCACCTCTTGAGTTTTTGGTTGAAACCCTAATTTTGGTGTTTAGTGAGAATAGTGGAGGGGTTAGAGTTCTAGAGGTTGGATTGATTGTGTGCTCTTGTGTTGAGTATTCGTTCTCCATGATGGAGTGACTGTAAACCAACATGTATCTCAAATCAATCCAAGCAAGATTCCTCAAAGATGATTTCCTTCTTGTTCTTGCATTGTATTTTGTGATTTTGGAGTTTTCTTTGATCCATTGTTTTTATTTTGGTTTCTGGTCTAGATCTCGCTTACTGTGACATGTGAGAATTCATCTAGGGTCATCTTGATCATCTATAATCCACGAGCAAGTTTTTAGATCTTGTTTTCGTGTTGACTCGGTTTTGGAGTAACCTTTACTCAAATGAAAAAGGTCAAAACTTTGATAAAGATCTTCGCGATCTTTGATTGGAATAGGTTCCTGACATCCTAGAGAAGGTGTGTCTCAAGTTTCATCGAGTTTTGAGTTGTAAATCAAAATTTAGACCAATTTGTGATTTTGAGTTCGGGCTGATTTTACTGTTCATCGGGCTGGAGGTCAGACCGCTAGGCTGAGAGGTCTGACTGCCCAACTTATTGCAAATTGATTTTTTTTGGAAATTTTGGCTGCTTTGCTTCGGGGTTGTGATTGGATTCAATACAAGTCTTCTGCTATACTTGTATATTGATTTTCATATCTCGCATAGCTATTGGAGTGAAAATCGTGTTGAATCCGATCTTAATGAAAAAGAGATCGTACTCCTATTCACCTCCTTTAATCGTCGTTTCGATCCAACACTATAGTACACTGACCATAGTACACTTGTTAAAGAAGTCTGAAGGTAGAGACTAGAAATGATAGGTTAAACACAACGATGCTATTTTCCAACTTGATCGCAAGCTCCATGTAAGATTGTCGATCTGCCCCCAAAGTGTTTTGTAAGACGAGATCGATTGGGACCTGTTCCTACAAGATAGGAGCATTAAGCCTAGCTTGTAGATTGGGGATGGCTATGTGCATGTATCTTAATTCTCAACCATTAAGCCTTGTTACAATGATTACTGTTGCACTAGCTAGCGATTGAGCCAAGCATCGACGAGTTTTCTTTTCTTTTCTTTTCTTTTTTACGAAATCGGTAGGAAAAGATTCTACTGTATATACATATATATTTATAGTAAAAACAAAAGGAAAGTTACAAAAGGATAATTACAAGGAAAAGAAAAATGTAACACAAGAGACTATGAAACCAATTATTTGTGTGTAGTTTGTAACTATTTCCTGAGACTTCGAGACGCTTTCATTCATTTCACACATGCACAAAGGTCGTCAATTTTGGTAGGAATTTAGTGCGAACCGAACGAAGACACGAAAGTGATCGACCAAAAAGTTGTTTAGAAAACTTTTCTTCTTCTTTTAACCTGTTTGCAGTAATTGAAAAGTACCTATATTAAGCTGTTTACATGGATCAACATGAAAGTGATCGTCCGTTTTTGGTAGGATGCATTTAGAAAAAATAGATGAACATAGCTACGTTAGTGTGTTTGGATGGATGAATCATGTGGTACTTGTATCATATGGTTAGAAATATATCATCGTCCATGCGCTAGGTTGGAGAAACGGAATAAAGCCGTTCGGGACGAGGTTATTCAAGTTTAGGGAAGATGCCGAACCAACTTGTTCGCCAAAATCGACTGAACCACACGGTCCAGGACGCCATCTTTCGCTACGTGCACTCACTGCACCTCGCTGAGCCACGCCGCCGCCCCAGTGCGCTCCGATCGTCCCCTCCATGCACATTAGCACCGTTTGGGTCCCTTCCATCCCACGGTCATCATCTTCTCCCCTTCTCTGCTAGGAATCACCTAGAACGCCTACGCCTCTGTCACGCTCCCCGCGTCAGCCGCCACCTTCGTCCGAACGCTCTGGCCAACCCGGAGGTTCCCCCCACGACCGACCGCGGTACGCCATGTTCTAGAACACCACAAGTGTTCCCCCAATCAATTTTGGGATTCCCCCACGGGATCTCACGCTGCAGTCATCTTCTCCCACTCTAGCCGAAAACCGCTGACACTGCAACCGCTTCCACTCTAGTGAGCTTCCCTCCTTCCCTTCTCCAGGTGCATCCCCTCACCTCCCCCGACCTCCTCCCACCACTCACTCCGACCCTCCCACTTCCACCGCGCTGTCGCGCGAGCTCAGCCGCGCTTCCTTGGCTCCTTCATCCCTCCCGCAACCCATTTTTTAGGTCAACGCGGA
Source organism: Hsuehochloa calcarea (assembly GCA_036346395.1). Taxonomy (NCBI): domain Eukaryota; kingdom Viridiplantae; phylum Streptophyta; class Magnoliopsida; order Poales; family Poaceae; genus Hsuehochloa; species Hsuehochloa calcarea. The sequence goes on from CM070613.1 coordinate 23,822,133, forward strand.
CTCCCCGTCGTCCCACCGCCGCTGGCGAGCAAGCATTGCCATTGTCGTGCCCCTCCTTTGTTCATCTCTTCTATCTGTCTCTCTACGTTCTTTGTTGTGTATGTGGATATGATTCCATGCCAGGTGGGCCCAGAAGAAGGTAATTTCACCAGGAGCAGTAGAGGAGGTAACCCAACAGAACTCATTCAACTTCATCTCTCAAACCAAACACCATCTTGAATCATCATGTACCATCTCATTCAAGCAACGAAAGAAAAGTGTGTATCATATCATCCCACTAATCAAACATACTACTTGTACCATCCTATCTAGGATTATTACATCCATTCTGTACCATCTCATCCCTTTTACCATGATTCACCCAACCAAACGCAGGGACCGACGAAGAAAGGTACTTCATGCCGCAACAGATTAGTATATATACAAACCTACACTGACAATTTGGAACTTAGATGCAGTGATTACAGAATCCCTCTTTCATTATATATCAGCCATTGGATGCTAAGTCCAATATCTAGAGATCAAGCTTCATAGATATTGAGAAAAGCACGCTGCTATTCGTACGACACACATACAACAAGGAAAGGGAAGGTCAAGCTAGCTTGCTGATGATCACATCATCTTAACAAACATAGATACGTAGGGCACTGCTAGTAGCTAGATACTGTGGTACTGACCGATGATTATTAAGAGGAGGATGATGCATGCACGGACCAACATGATCGTGTTGGAATATGCGACTTGTATTATCAGGGGTCAATTGGCCAGTATATATACACAATACATGTTACAGATAAGGAAACCAAATCAAATCATATCTCTAACTATATCTCTAACACCCCCCCTCAAACTCATGGTGGATCAACAACACTGAGTTTGGAGAGGTAGAAGCCGTGCTGTGCTCGAGTCTGGGCCTTCGTGAAGAAATCCGCTATCCAAGCTCAAGGCACATATCAAGAGCAATCACCTAATCATGCACACAAGACCTCACGAAAGAAGCATCAACACCAATATGCTTGGTGAGCTCATGCTTCACAGGGTCACGAGCAATACTGATAGCACTGATCGCTCGACAAGAGAGGAGTCGGTAGTAATGTAAACACCAAAATCCTCAAGTAACCACCGTAGCAAGTAATCTCTGCGCCAAGAGAGCCATAGCTCGCAACTCACCTCTACACTCGAGCGAGACAACGTGAGTCTGCTTCTTCGCCTTCCGTGCAATAAGCGAACCACCAAGAAAAACACAAGAAGGAGAGATAGACCGCGATCGAGGATCGCCGCCCAAGTAGCATCCGAATAGCCTCAAGTCTGTGAGCGAGCCGGAGCGTGGAAAGAAGAGACGCGAGAGATAGTCCCACTAAGGTATCGCGAGAACTCAAGAAGGTGGTTGTAGTGGACCCGAGTGGGGAGGAAACAACCGGCTCGTAATGTGAGCTGGATAAGTGATATCCGGACGAGTAATGCGACAAGGTAGACAAGGCTCCTAACAAGGTGGCGATAGAGTAGCCTCGACGTAAAGAGGCTCGCCATCGAGGGTCGGAGGTGAACATTGAGCTCCATAGGAGTCTCAACAGACGCTGATCGATGAGGGAGGCGCGATCAAGAAGATCCCGAATATACTTCTCTTGGGACATAAAGAAACCATCCAAGTGGAAGTAACCTCAATTCCAAGGAAGTAACGAAGAGGACCAAGATCCGACATAAGGAACCGCTCACTAAGACGAGCTTTGACAAAGGCAATGTACTCGAGTCATCTCCTGTGAATGATCATATCATCAACATACGTAAGAAGAAGAGTCCGACCACGAGACGAAGTGTGGACAAAGAGCGCGGGATCATGATCACTTGTCGAAAAACCAGCAGCAGTGACCACAGAGGAGAAGCGCCAAACCGGCACGAGGGGCTTGCTTAAGGCCATAGAGAGAGCGACGGCGCATGCACCATGCCCTCGAGAAGAATACCTGTGGCGGATGCATGTAGACCTCCTCACGCAACTCGCCATTAAGAAAGGCATTCTTGACATCAAGTCGAGAATGCAGACCCATGGCGAACAGACGCCACCGAAAGAAGAGCGGACGGTGGTCATGTGGACCACATGAGCAAAAGTCTCGTCAGTAGTCACGACCATGCTCTCGCCGAAGCCACGAGCAACAAGACGCGCCTTTATAGCGCCAAGAGAGCCATCGAGCGAGTCTTAATCTTATAGACCCACTTACATGTGATGGGACGAGAGTGAGATGGGAAAGGAACAAGATCCCAAGTACCAGTACTGTAATATCCCAAAAATGGATTTGTGTTTCAAGTGTAAGAAAATCAGGAAAAATTAAAACTTTTCTTGCATCTTGAAACCCCAGTCATTTTTGTAATTCTTTAAAAGGATTAGGGAAGATCAAATTCAAACCCTCATTCGACTCTAATCAAAACCTCCTTGTCTTAGATTTTGTGCCAAACCCTTAGAGATATTTCTCCGAGTTCTAGGGAGGCTTGGCAACACTCTCAATTATCTCATGATTTTTAGAAATTATTTGATAATTGTTGGAGGCAAGTCAAATTTGGTCAAACCCTATTTCCCTCTTCCGAATTTCGGGGAAAATTCGGTGTATGAAGACCTCTAAAATTTTGTGAGAAGTTCCTCCCGTCGTCAAGAAACTCAGATTAAAATTTCATAATTTTGGAGCTTGCTTGCTACCTTAAATGATTCTCCAAAATCAAGATTCAAATTCAAACCCTAACCGGTTTTCACTGCTTGGGTTTGAGTTTGACTCGCTCGAGCCACGGGCGCGGTCCACCCCACTAACGGCACCAACTCGGTCGCTCGGGCGCTAGGGTCGTGAGCCGCTGGATCGGTATCGCACGACCTTCGACCACCGAACGAAGCGGAGTCGTTGTGAACCGCCCGACCGACTCGGTAGTTGGATCTAAGATCGAACGGTCCTCGACTGGTCGAACGATGGGATCGTTTCAATCGCTCGATCTAGCCCACCGCTCGATTCCAATCCGACGACCAACGAGTCGCCCCTTCCTCCGTCCAGCGTGAGCTCTGCCATGGCGGCGCAGAGGAGAAAAGCAAAGGGCGTGCAATCCACTCTATGTCCACCTTTAAACGGCTAGCTCGAGCGCATTAAATGCCTGTCGCTCACCCCTCGTAGAGGGCCATGACTCAACCGCCCCATCACTCTCAAGTGCTCTCATGGCGTTGTTGATCCGACCGAAAAATCCGCCGTTGCTCTCCGCCATTGCTCTATTTAAACCCCATTGCTTCGCCTTAGCTTCCTTTAGCACTTCGCAACTCCAGCCTAGCACTCACCCTCTTGCTTGAGCCGCAGTCCCTCGAACTCTCTTCGACCGACATTGTTGAGTGTGGAGCTTGGTGGAGGCGGTGCAATGAGGTTTTCTTCTTCAAGTCTTCGCCCTCTGCTCCCCTTTACTATTTGGAGCTTAACTCTCACGTGGTTTGGTTCTCTGTGCCTGTGTCGCTGTGGCCTAGCGAGAACCTTACCACCGCCGTCGGATACTGTCACGGGAGCACTCCGTGGGTCTCTCGGTCGTTCTTCACCCTGTACTTTCGCATTGCCCTATAGGAAAGTAAGTGTGTTTTCGTTGTCCTTTGGCATTGCCTGCTCGGGCGAAGTTTCGAGCCATACCTCTCGATCGCACTCAGGTGGTCGCATCATTGGGCCTGAGAAGCCGCCGAATCGCAAAGAGTGCGGGAGGCGCCTCGTGGTCGGACTTCGACCTATCGGTATGGCTTGGTCATTTCGACCAGATGCAGTGTTATGTTGGGTAAATGTGAAGTCTCGTAGTCCCCAGGAGTACCCTTATGCTTATAAGGGAGAGGCCTACCGAGTGATTGTAAGTTCTCCTACAATCACCCCCATAGTCGTAAATCTCACTACGGCTATGGTGTGGTCATACGTTCTTCTACGATTTGTATCTAGTCGTAAGACTTGCTACGATTACGTCGTGGTCGTAAGTGCTTCTACCACTAGTACCTAGTCGTAAGTCTGTCTACGACTAGTACCCCGTAGATATCTGGTCGTAAATCCTTCCACGACCACTATCTGGTCGTAAATCCTTCTACGACTATGGTCCAGTCGTAGGTTCTGCTACGACCACTACCTGGTCGTAAGACCTTCTTTCGGTCGTAGTTTTGGCATTGAGAATCCAAATCAATTGGTTCTTGTTGCTAAATTCTTTATAAATCAGTACCTTGCTTCAGTAAGGTTTTCAGAATTTTTGGAAAAGTTTGCGGTTGAGTCCTTGCATTTTATTCGTTCTTATCGATTGCTTTTCGCTTTCTCGTTAGGACCCGAAGAGCACATCGACAATATTGTTGATCCCCAGCAACATCTTGACCCTCGGCAAGCAGGCAAGCAGTTTGATCATATTAATCCTAATATTTTTCAAGTCTACTATATTGCTTTCAACTCGTATGTATGCATTGCTATTTTGTTGTCAAATTATGGTTAGTGTCCTATAGTTGCATAATCTTTAGAACTTGTTTGTCCTCTACTACCATGAGCTTAGGTTATTTGCTGTGGTCAGAGTCCGATGGAGGGACTCGGATCACTTAGTAGCTTCCGATTGGGAAATGCTTAGCCATGCTTAGTTCGGTAGCTTTGGGCGATCATCGACTTAGTCGATGGTCTTGATCACACAAAAATTATTATTCTTCCATTATGTCCAGCACTTTGTGCTTTGTTAATCTTGCAAATCAAAAACTGAAAATGAAAACTGATTTGGACTTGGGCATAATGGTATGTTGGTGTGGTGTTTTTGGGTGTGATCGGAATGGTGCCCAAGTCATCAAGGACCGAACATCTTGTTACACTAAACCAAGCATTATTGCGTACTAACCACATGAGGGATATATGAGACCCCTCTTGACTTAGTACTTTGGCGTGTGTTATCTCCGAGTCGCAGGAGGAAAAGTTTTGTGTGTGTGTTGTGTGAAACAGGCTTTGTGTTCTTGTGTTTGTGTGGGTGTGCGGTGGTGGGGATTGCCGGGAAGGTTCTCCACCTCGAGGGGCGTCGCAGTTGTCCAAGGCTTTACCCGTGACGGGTAGTTGTCCGAAGCTGGGCCACGACCCCGACACAACGTATGGGCCTCTATCCATACGGGCGACTCGAAGTTAATACATAATATTGGAAACGCCTCAGAGGACTTAGCCGTGCTAAGCATACCAAAGGTAGTGTGCTTAATCATGTGGCAAAAAGGCGGTCTCGCATGTGGGTAAGTTGGTACACCCTGCAGGGATAAAACTATTCGAATAGCCTCGTCCTAGGTTATGGACACGCTTGAGGAGGTCTTCCAAGAGTTAGACTACAACCTTTGTTTTCAAAATTAAAACTTGACATGGTTGGTATGAATGGGTAATTCATACTATTGTTGTGGTGACTATTGGGTTAGTCACTTCCAGTTGTTGTTGTCTTCTATCTCATCGCTATTATTATTGTTCTTTCGGTTATTTGAACATTAAAAACTGATTTGTTAAATTACTTTCAATCTATTACATTATTGCAAATGGCAACTTGCTTTATGCTAAAATGAAACATACAAATTTCCACTTGATGAGCTTGCATGTAGTATATGTACAGTTTGTTACTCCACATGTAAGTCTTATGAGTACATTCAAAGTACTCACCGGCTTTTGCCTACGCTTTTGTTTGTAGGAAGAAGGTGAGCCCCAAGGGCCTCACTTTTGTGAGATGTGCTTCGGTTTGGCGACTAGCTTGGCGGTCCCTCGGTTGCCTTGTGGGTTATAGGCACACTGGCGGCTCTTTTGTTTATAGCCATCTTATGGCACTTTTGCTTCCATTGTTAAATTTCCTTATGTATATGTCTTTGGCCTATGGCCTTTCTTTTGTAATAACTATCTTCTATTTATGTTATCTTCGGATTGTTGTTTTTGCTTTGGTTCTATGTGGATGAATGGAATTGATGCATGAACTTTGTAAAGAGGTGTGTATATCGCATTTCGGGAAGTATACATGTCTCGAGTCTCGGATTATCCGCTTTGTGATGCTAGGACCGAATGGATGGTTACATTACAAGTCGGATAAACCGGTCTCACAAGTACGCCGAGGGCAAGCAATCTCCTCGCCATGGCATGCCGCCACTCAGATGAGTAACAAGATCCCGGTAGGAGGTAGGCTCACAAGTAGGCTGCGCCAAAGAAAGGCAAAACGGCAGGGGCCAATCGACCGGGCGATCGCGAGAGCGTGAGCGAGGAGAAGACGGCCCATCTGGGGAAGATGAAGCATCGTAAGAAGATGAAACATCGAGAAGTGGGCTCATCCGAAGATCCTCAATACGAGGTCGACGAGTGTAGACGAGTGTAGTGGGGAGCTTGAGGAGCCGCAGAGACGAAACAGTGGCGATAATGGCGGAGAAGCCACAGGAGAAATATGTGGAGACGAGATAGGTGTATCCGAAAGGTCAAAAGACGAGAGACTCCACGAGAGGAAGTCGAAGGAGAGACAGACGTGGGTAGAAGGGACGAGACTCGCCGAAAGTCACATCCCGAGAAATCCGCATCCGTCGACCAACAGATCCCAAAGACCGATAGCCCTTGTGCTCGCAGATTGCACTCTGTAAAGACACACTCAATGGATCGAGCAATCGGCTTGGTGCGTTCTCGAGGGCGAGGAGAACGTAGCAAACGCAACCAAATGCATTTGGCGCGAGTAGTCGAAGGAGACCACAGAGACGCCAATAGGATTGCGCTCAAGAGCGTGTAAGAAGGCCGGATGTTGACGAGATAGGTGGTAGTGGACACACCTGCGCCAAAAGTGAGGTGGAATAGAAGCGGCAATCATCGCGCACGCCGACTCAAGGAGGTGACGATGCTTGCGCCAAGAACACCATTCGAGCATGAGCACCAGGACAAGAGAATCGAAGCGAGAGTGCCTCGCCAAAGAAGGAAATCAAGCAGTGATGAGAGAGGTACTCGCCCAACAGAGTCACCACGAAAAACACGAATAGGAGTGGAGAACTCGTGAAGTAACCATAGTGGAAAATCTGCTTATAGATGGATAAGACCTCACTACGAGAAGACATGAAATATATCCAAGTGTGGCGAGAGAAATCATCTATAAATATGATATAGTATCGATGACCCCTTTCGAAACGAAGGAGCCGACCCCAAACATCTGAATGAACAAGATCAAATGGACGTTGAGACACCGACTCACTATGAGGATAAGGAAGTCAAGTCGTTTGCCTAACTTACACCCGACAATGTAGAGACACGCCTCCCGAGATGCACCCTAGAAGACCACGACGAACTAAAGACGATGCATTTAGAGCCACAGATGGCCAAGACGGTGATGTCATTGTTGGAAAGAGCCGTAGACGGAGTGGTAGAGGCGGAGAGACCGGCGCGACGGTGGCGGAAGGAAGGTGAAGCGCCAAGCTCCCGAGACGCCGCGAGTAAGGCGCCGAGGGCCGTAACCAACCAAAGCTCCGTGTGGCGGTCCCGAACACAACAAGAGTCGAGTCGAGAATGATCCGATAACCAAGGTCAAGAATCAGCCCAACAGAAGAAGTCGCATGGTTAGGCGAGGAACATGAGCAATGAAGGAACATGAAAAGATGAGTTGCTAAGAGGTCCTCGACTGCAGACAGAAAGAGAGGTACCATCGCAGAAGAACACCGATGTGGGAATCAAGAGGTGTAACAAAAGATAGAGTGGAAGAATCTAAGTCATGTGGAAGGATGCTCCGTAATCAAGGATCCACGGGAGGTACCTGCTCTGTAGGAGGTGGTTTCTCGTTCAAGAGTCGGTCGCAGAACTCGCAGAACTCCGCCGAGGAAGAACTGAAGCGGCAAGCGCCATCAAGTCCGCTATCTCCCGCCGGAGAGAAAATGCGAAGTAGTCGATGCGCACGTCGCTGTAGAAGTACCGGTGCGGTGCTAGGAGAAGAACGGCGTGAAATATGTCGCTTGCTTGTAGCACCGAGACTCAATGTGGCCGATCTTGTCGCAGAGAGGAGCGGCGAGGACGACCACCGCCAGATGGAGGGCGCCACCAACACCATGGGGCACTACCGGAGGAGGCAGCAGATCAAGCGTGAAGTAGTCAATGTAGCGTGTGTACGGCGACGAGCACGAGGGGAGTGGCATCGACCGGCACCACTGCACGAGTCTCCTCCAGACGATCTCTGTAAGGGCCTCGGAAAGAGTGACACGAGGGTGGCGCAAGTAGTCGGGCACGCCGCTCAACTCGGGATGAAGGCGAGTAAGGAACTCAGAGACACGCGGTGAAACCTGTGTCAAGACGATGACACCAAGCAAAGATGAACAGAACGACAGCAACCAAGAAGCGAAGAGAGTCCATTGGCGCTGCATCGCGAACTCTAAGCGTAGAAAGCGCCAACAATAGCATCACCCGCCAAGAGAGTGCTCTGGCGAACCATCGATGTAGAGGGCATCTCCAGAGGGTTCGTGAAGGCTGTCGAAGATGAGTCCACATCCGACACCAAGAAAATCTCACAATCTCGAAGAGAACCGAGGTCGACATCGGCGATGAAGACAAAGAAGCACTCGAAAGGCCGTTGTCGCACCACCGAGTGTAGGTAGTCAAGCGATCCATGTAGGAGTCCGAGCCTCTTGGTAGGCAGAGGCGCCTTCTCATCGCGAAGGCCAAGGCCTCAATAGCGGCCTTTATCACCGCTTCGGGAAGCGAACAGCGAGGCTCCATCGGAGGAGTAGGGCATGGCGGACAGGTGACATCGCTAGAGAGAACGCCCCAGAGACGAAGACCACGATATGGATGCGCATGTGAGACACGGTCGGTGTAGTTAACACCGTCAAGATCACCGGCAACGAGGAGAGAAACGGTGCCCATTGGTAGGCGGCACCGACGGCGCGGCGACAAGACAACGATGTCTAACAGCGGCGCCGACTCGCGCGCGGTTAGAACAACGCTTTTTTTCTCGGCCGGCTTACCTTAAAACTAGCTGAACCGACCGAAAGACAAAGGGCTTTGTCTTTCGCCCAAAAGCCAAGAGCACCGGAACTAGGGTTCCCGCCATCAAGGCTTGGCGGGCGGCGGCGACCGATTTAGGGCGGTGCTTAGGGACAAGACCGGCGAGGGTGGCGGTCGGTGGCAAGACCGGCTAGAGCGCGAACCGGCGCGGGCGAAGGCTCCGCGACGATGAGGCGGCTCGGCGGTCCAGATCTCCCGTCGGGGCTTCGAGTGGCGGCGGCAGCTGTCCCCGAGCGGTGACGGCAAGGCGGCGGTTCTCGAGGATGATGAGGCGGCGGCTCGGGTGGTCCAGATCTCCCGCAATCGGGTCTCCGAAGCGGGCGGCGGCGGTCCCCGAGAACGAGGAGCCCGGCAGCCTCCGAGCTCGAGACGAGCACGGCGGCGAGGGCGTCGAGCGGTGGTGCGGGCCGGACGCGGATGTGAGCGACCGAAGCGGCTCGGGCGAGGAAGAGGAAGACCGGGTCGACGACGGTGCCCCCTCCTTCTTGGAGCTCTCATGGACTAAGGACACGATCTCCTGGAGGCGGCGGTGGTTGCGCAAGGCGAGGAAGCCGAAGGCCGACGGAGCGGCAGCGGAGTTGCACGAGGAGGTAACCATAATGCTCTGATACCATGTTGGAATATGCGACTTGTATTATCAGGGGCCAATTGGCCAGTATATATACACAATACATGTTACAGATAAGAAAACCAAATCAAATCATATCTCTAACTATATCTCTAACAGATCGGTCGATATGTTATTGTGTTGATCGTTGCATGTGCCATTGCAAAATTAATCGTACGTGAGTTAAGTTATGCAGTCTGAAAGGAATGTGCATGCACGATGGGCATCGATCTTTTCTATTTGGTTAACTTCTCTCGGTGTAGTTAAGTTCAGAGGCGAATCCTCCACCGGGGCTTTCTTATGCTCAAACCTACCCTACGCTGGCGCCGTAGCCTACGCTCGGCTTGGGTAAGCCTCGATTTTGTAACTTGAGTAGAGTAAGTGACGTGGGTATCAACCTTCTGGGTACAATCGTTAGTCCACGTTATGGTACAACGAAGATCCTCACGTTATTTTGGTTCTAAGTTAAGCAAAAGTTCCAGTGGAGCACGTTCTGGAATCCAATTCGACCTTCGGAGACAACACCGACTTTAAACGTGCATAGAATTCGCATATGGACTCCGTTTCAGGTGTTTGAGGACATGATAGAAATATTATCTCGTCCTCTTTCCAACGGATCTTGCCCCGCCTCCAAATTCATTTTGTGCACACCGCAATCGCCAAAACAATTCATGGTTGTTTCTGAATCCGAGTCTAAAGGTGCTGCGCCACCTCCACTTGGGCCCAAAGGCCTTGTAGCTCCTAGAGGCGTGCGCCCCCCGTGGCCGTCCTCATATATATTCATGTGGGCGGCACTTTAGGGTTTGGATTTTGTTTAGTTAAAAGTTAGCTACATTGCAACTTCGTGTATTGACTTGTGTCGATTAGACCAACCATAATACCGCTTCGGAATTCCACCTTACCGAGTATTTCAATCCTATTTGCAATTTTATATTACTTATTATTTTGTTCTTGCTTCTTCTTCGATTGCATGCAAGAATAGACCTTCGTGGCCAGGTCGATCGTGCTTCTAGCAAGGTCGATAACAATAACGGAGTTGGTTCAGCGATTATCGGGTATATTGATCGTGTACGATTGATAGCCGAATCGTGAGAGTAATCTCCACCAAATTAATTTATTCTTCTCATCGAAAGATCGAAACACCTATTATCGTATCAGTAAGTCTCCGTACACAGTTTCAATAGATTCTATATATCGCCGAGCATGGGCTTCTCTGAGTGGAACAGAGGGCGCATGCATGGTCGTTGGTGTCATGAACGAACGGTATGGATGCCCATCATATATGCAGTGTGAGTTCATCCGTTCACGTTCTGATTTACGTTGCATTCGTATATGATAATCCCTTTTTAAAAAATCTTTTGAGATTGTGCATCCGAAGAAATCTTACAACCTGTCAGGGTTTTGTACAAGATTTCATGACCTGTATGTATTTTTCTGAAACCGGAAGGGACTAAACTGCAAAGCTGCAGTGCCATGCTGGGCTATCCGGCTGATCAATGCATGGGCCTAGACTTCGGACTGGAATTCCGCGATCCGGCCTTTTATATTTTCTTTGAATTCAATCTGATTTCCCAAATATTTGTTTATGTCGTTTTAACTTGCTGAAACCACCGATTATTGCCTTTTATATTTGTCTATTGTTCCTTACCGCAGTTAAATTTGCTTTTGGTCCACAATAAGTTTGCTCAAGGCAGGTGCGAGCAGTTACAACAAACTTTTTTAAACATCTTCATTTTATTTGTGTGTAATTTGATGTTTGACTTCAATAAAACATAGAAGTTTTTTCTAATTACAATCTATATTTATTGCAAGGCAACTCACAATCGAGTTGGTCGTGGCCTTAAGCTAGTGCCAGCATGGTGGCTATTACAATTTGGCTCGTATTTGTCCTATATTCATACTCGGAAGTATTTGTATCCACATCCGAATCGAGACAAAAAAATAAAGTGGCATAGGAAAACTCATATCTGTGTTCAATTACTTTGCACGCTAAATCCTTGCTTCTACCCTTAAAAAACAAAGATAAATTCAGCTTTTATAGAAAGCGAATATAGAGAATTACAGGAGTCTACTACACAAAAGATACACAAAAGATTAGGAAAACCTATCAACACCTAAAGCACAGGGTCTAAAGGATCAACACAAACATAATCCTGAAACACAAACCACCCCAACTAGACCAAGGATAATAGAATTACAGAAACTAATACCAAAAGCACAATAGGTTTAACCAAAGTTTCGAAATTCCCTCAGCCAGTCTTCTGCCGAGACCAACATCCCTTCCAACTTTAATTGATTACCTTTTTGGTGAGGATACGTCAACATTGCAAACATAACACAAATTGGAATACACGACCACTTAGCACAGTTACACAATATAAATTACTGGTCAAAGGATCACCAATTCTGAGATAGTCGTCATGGTGCTGACGTGGAACAAACATAGAAGAAGATAAACAAGAGCACAAGATGTAGTCCCAGACAATCTTCCCTCTCTTTATTGATATTTGCGCTTAGACTTGTTGTGTACAGTTAGTAGCCCATACCTCTCCTTATGTAGGCTGGAGTTCCCTCTCTCAATAGAATACGTAATACGAGACTAAACTATGCTAATGAGTTTAATAACCCTGTTACTCTGATAGACCGATTTAGGTAACACTAATTTTCCCTCAACATTACTCTTAGATGACCGTACATCCACATAGGCTAATAAGAGCATACAGTTAAACATAGGCTAATAAAACTATCTACAGTGAATCAAGCTACACACAAGTCCTTGTACAGGGAAGCAAAGCTAAGGGTGCCAGAGCTGCGCCAACACACTACCACAAAAAAGGCTAATACTAGACGGTTCATCACAGACGGTTGACCAAAAATGTTTGTATTAAATACAATCACAGACGATTTTGATTTAGCGACCGTCTGTGTTACTGGCAGTACTAAAAACCGTATATGAAGAGGTAATATCTCCACAGACGGTTCTGAACAAGAAACGTCTGTGATATTTCAGAACCGTCTGTGAAGTATCATAGACGGTTTTCAGCATGAACTGTTTGTAATTTCCCGTCCTAATCACAGATGGTGTGTATTAAAAATCGTCTGTGATAAGTATCTCTGTAATTTTACCATGACTTGAAAAAAATCTCTAACTCCTTTATTTTACCATAACTTGAAAAAAAATGGCTAATTATGTGATTTTACCATGACTTGAAATATTTTACGTCGAACTTTTTTTATGATTTAATCCATTTCTTAAAAAAATAATTAAATATAACATCTCACTAACTTTATTTTCAATTCTAACCTCTTTGATCACGTCACAACGCGCGGCGTGAGAAAAACACTCTGTCACGCTATGTACCACGGCGTGACCAAAGTTGCCATAATAGCTAGCACGCGTCCGTTTTTTTGACTAAATCCTGTCATACCAAGAGGGGCAGGGGCAGCGTGATAGCACTCGTTTGCCACGCCGAGATTTATGACGTGACAACATGCTTTTACCACGGTACACGTTGTGACGTAGCCAAAGGGTCAGAATTAAAATTAAAGTTAGAGAGATGTTATCTTTAAACTATTTTTTAAAATAGATTAAATCAAAAAAAAGTTTAAGATTATCGTTCCTATAGGGGTTGGCACTGTAGAGCTGTTTGGAACACAGGAATCAGCCGTAAGAGAAGTGCTGCTCTGAGCCGTTTTTTTGGACTTTGAGCACAAATGTCGGCCGAGTCGGCGAGTCCAACCATCATGTTTGTCTATGTTTATAGCTGACGCGCAACACTCGTCGAAATGTACAGCCGTTATTTTAAACGCCATTGTGCACAAGATGCCTCAATTCCATAGTTGTCTGACCACTTTTGGGCTAGTAAACTCCCATGGTCTGAATTCACTTTTAAGGATTTCCGACCCTTGGATAAAAGTCCTTGCCACAGGTGGCGTGATATCAACCATCAACAGCATTATTCTGACAAGAGATAAGAGTTGCCATCTCAACGATGCTGTTTTTTATATTGCAATACTCAGTGCTGGCATTATATGGGCCATTGGAGGTTCAGTCGAACTCTCAGTAGTGCCTTTTGGTTTGCTTTCCAGCGCCAGCCAATGGTATAGTGCCTTCTGTCCGTAATAGTTCAATTTAAATAAGAAGTAGCAATGACAGATAACATACTTCAGCTTTGTTTTTCTCTTCTTATTGTTGGGCTTAGATGGACAAAGGATGCATTTGAATGTACGCTTAAATGGACAAAGAGTGCATTTGAACGGATGCTTAAAGACTAAAATAAGCGAATGGAAGTTATTTGAATGGGTAAGCATCCTACTGGTTTATAATGTAAGTTATTTGAACAAATAAGTGCGAGAACTTTGATCAGGATGCTTAAATGGACAAAGAGTGCATTTGAATGTATGCTTAAATGGACAAAGAATGCATTTGAATGGATGCTTAAAGACTAAGATAAGCGAATGGAGGCCTAGGCGGGGTAAGCATCCTACTGGTTTATAATGTAAGCCATTTGAACAAATAAGTGTGGGAAGCTTTGATCGGCAATTAGTATTCGGTGTTGGGTGATTTCAGGGAGGGTAAACAAATAGATACCATATTGGGATGGTCCCTTGGCTTAGGTTATGAGTTGTCGATTACATTTTCTATTGTTGTGTTCAAATTTTGAGATGTTATCAGAAAATATAATCTTTGCGTGCATACTGTGTTTGCTGTCGTGGTACGATTGAAGACCACCGTCAGATACCGTGCGAGTCTGCTCTGCGTGAGAGAAGACCAGGCAGCTTAAGGAAACTTGGGAACTAATCACGCAGCCTTTTTTATCCCTTGAGCAGCTTGGCTGTTAATACAGTAGTTCAACTGGCTTTGCTTATGCTACAATGCAGTGTGTTTTCTTACAAATTAAAATCGAGCCAATTTGGATTGTTATAAGCGTATGTGCGGGCAAGTTTGATCTGCAATTATCAATTGTATCTATCTCTAAACAAAATGAGACAACGACTATAAAATGTGCACCACAATTGACTGCAACATAATTAAGCCTTCAGATGAAATTTTCCAAATGACATACCACCAAAATATCCAGTACCTTCCAATGACATACCAAAGCCAACACGACCCTTAAGCACGATCCATAGTTATTTGAACAAATCACTCAGATCATCATACATCACCAGAGGCTAGCTAAAAAAGATCAAATAGTCACAATCCATAAACCCCTGTAAAATAACTAGAGTTGCAGCACCAGCACCAAAGCTACATCTTCCTCTATGATTGGGAACAAACCCAGGCTTCTTTTCCGGCGCTCTGCAGCGTTTGCACCCCACCAAGTCTAATTGTCAATCCTGTCTCTGATGTCTAGCAGCCAATTCCTTCAACTTATGGGTTCCAATCAGATTCAACATGCACATTGGCAAAAGAAGCAGCAGCCACGCCAACAGTGGGCCGACCTCATCAAGGCCAGGCAGTTTTGTGTAAAACAGATAGGCATACAAAAGGATTTGTAGCAAAATGTAACGATTCTGCAAAACAACAATGGGGAAACAAAAATGTTAGCTATGAATCTTGTAACACCAGAGTTGCAATAATAGTCAACAGGGGAAATGTTACATCACGGCAATTCTAAGGCGTTGAATCTAGTGATATCAACTGTAACAAAACATTTCCTTCTGCAAGGGCCATAGCTGTGCCAAACACAAGCATGGGAGTTGAATGGAACAACAAAACCACTTCCTTAAGTTTCTACACCTCACGAATCTTGCAGATCTGAGGAGGAATAATTCTTACGGCGCTCGAATGCTCCCAAACAACGCTACACCTCAGGAATCTTGTAGAAAACCCTAACGCCACCACTTCCCATCTGATCAGATTGCCTGGTTTACCGAGCCAAAACGAAAAATAGCAGGAACCTTTCGGTATTGACAAGGCATTTCATGATGGGTTTTCCTCTAACTTTAGATGTATAGCGATCGGGGATGCTTACGCTGAAGAAACCGGCCCAGTTGAAGCCTTCAATCTCGCGCTCCTTTCCCACGCCGGTTGCCCCTTCCGCTTCCATCGCCTCCGACGAACGGGTGGTGCGGAGGCGCCGGCGAGGCGAAGAGGACTATGATGACGAAGTGCAGCTATTGGGATGGGGATTTGGGTTGCCACTTGCCACTGCCTCTGGCCAATATCTGCCTCTATCCTCTGCCTCTTCTATTATTAAGGGATGAGATTGAAATCTAGCAAAACTCTCCTTCCAGCTCTCTCCGCGGTGCCCCACGGCCGGCCCTTCTTGTTGTAGATCTCCGGCCCCGGCCGCGGGTTCGCCGCCGCCGCCACGGCTGGCTTCACGTCGCCGGTGGGCACCGTGTCGTACCGCTCGATGACACCCTTCTTGTTGTAGATCGGCACAGCACCCAGTCATCCAACTGCAGAATTTAGCTATCGAGATTTACGTTTCGAGGTGATGTTACTATGTTCGATGGATGTGACACGACGGAGGACGATAAGCTTCGCGCCGTTGTCTCTATCTGCGAGTGCGTGAGCCGTGACGCCAGGCAGCCGCCCTTTTTTATTTGTCTCTGCAATCAAATTAAAGAACTTGGCTGTATCAAGCAGTTTTTGGTTAACCTGTAGAGTTGAACGGCCGCAGGACTAATGAGGTTCAGTGTTTGACCGTTTAATTTTTAGCTATACTAGTTGTATCTTTTAAGATAAAGAATATTTGAAATAAGACAAGTAATAACTTGTTTAATGCTATTCAATGTTAATTAACATAATTGATAGCAATTAACGACATTTAACAATGACTAACGATAATTATCACAATTAAAGATAATTAATGCAATTGTCATCAATTAATGACGACTACCGTAATTAACTACAATTAACACCGATTTCCTACTTTTCATATGAAATTTCACTTGAAAATTAATAGTACCGAACTTTTATCTTTACATAACTATCATTTATGCATTTGTATCCACGACAAACATGTTACTTGCTCAATATTTTTGCAACGATTACAATGGGGAAAAAATTAAATAATTAACATTGGAGAATGTAACTCGAGGTGTACCACATTGCAATTCATGCTTCGAAGAAAATAACTTTGTTTCTTTGCAATATTTATAGGTACAATTGAAATATTAGAATACACCAGGAGTAGAGAAAAAGATACAAATTACAATATCAAAAGAGATAAATTTTAACTACTATATTTATTTGTATAAATATGCACATCTCCTTCCATTTAAAGAAATCGTCCATTGCTACTTCCAACCTACAATCACAGAAGACAATAGAGCAATGAGATAGTACCAAAATGTTGTTTCCAAAAAAAAAATTTGATACTTCCAACCTAGTCTCTAGAATGAAAATGATAATATTTGATAGAATTTCATAGCAAATTCCAATGGTAAAAAATAAAATGTAGCAGATGGAGGAGAAAATCTTAAGTTTTACGGAACGAGAACACGAAGCAACACATGACTGAGATGTGTCGACTAGACCAACCGTAAAGGACCTCTGTGGAATCCCACCTCTTGAAAATAATCATATATTTGTAATTCAGATTGCTTTTTTACCTATGTCGGTGTTTTAGAACCGATCTTACGTAAAGATTGTTTGATTCGGGGGGTCTCCTAGAGATGAAATCACGCAGAGAGATTGACACGGGATTTTTATACATGTTCAGGCCTTCTCCGGAGAATAACAACCCTACTCCCGTGTGTGTGTGTGGTATTAATCAGATTCTCAACAATCAAGCCGTAAACTAAGACTATTACAAAGAACAAGATTTGTCTTTCTCCTTGATTGTCCTCGATTGGTGTTTTCGCCCCCTTTTCCTTCTGATTGATGCCTTTATATAGTCGTGAAGGAGTAGCCGTTTTCCCCTGCTGAAGAGGCGCCTAATTAAGCCAGTAATGGGCGCATGATGGCAATCATTACCGGTGTAGTGGCTCCTTCAGGCCGTTTGGCAGTTATCTTTCAGAGATAATGGGGTATTTAAGCACTATTACTGCGCAGAATAACAGTGCATGTGGACCGTCTGGATTCCTTAATCAATTGGACCCACTCGCTTGTAGGTTTTATTGATTATAAGGTGATCGTGGCTGACTTGGTTGTAGCAGGACTTATGACTAGATACAGGTCATAGCAGAACTTATGACTGGATAATAGTCGTAGAAGGACTTACGACTAGGTACAGGTCGTAGCAGAACTTACGACTGGACAATAGTCGTAGAAGGACTTACGACTAGGTACAGGTCGTAGCAGAACTTACGACTGGGTAATGGTCGTAGAAGGACTTACGACCAGGTAGTGGTCGTAGAAGAACTTACGACTGGGTAATGGTCGTAGAAGAACTTACGACTGGGTAATGGTTGTAGAAGGACTTACGACCAGGTAGTGGTCGTAGAAGAACTTATGACCATGACATGGTCGTAGTAAGACTTACGACTATGGGGGTGATTGTAGGAGAACTTACAATCACTTGGTAGGCCTCTCCCTTATAAATATAAGGGGTACTTCTGGGGACTACGTGACGTCATATTTACCCATAATAAGAATTATAGATAAAAGATAAAATAAGGATTATCAGATCCTCGTCATCTAGCCCCCCAGCTTAAAGTGAAAGTAACTTACTTGGTGAAGGATTTGCAAATGGTCTTACGACTATGAAAATATCGCAGAATAATGGTCGAAGGAAAAACTATTCGACATTTTGAGTGCTACTTTGACCATGAATTTGCTTGGTCAGGAGGGTTGCTTACGATTATCAAATAGTCGTAAAAACCCCTACGACTATGAAGTGGTCGTAGTAGGGCGATCGGAAGAAAATCCTTTCCGATTGATACTTCATTCGACCAGAAAGACTTGGTCAAGAAAGTAATTTCGCTTTGAGGTGACAAAACAAACCTAATTTTCTCGAATGCACTATCTAGGGAATTGCAACCGACTCCCACAGACCTGTCGATGAGACGGTTCCCAAAGCGGTGGCAATCGTGCAGTTATAAAAACTTACCGGGAGTTAGACTTGGATTTTTACCTTTTTCCCAAATCGCTCCCACTGTTCTTCAAGTTTTCGCCTTCTCCGCCTCCGACTCGATTTCGTCTTCTCCGCCGCCAACCCAATCGTGCCTTCTTTTGCAATCTTTTTTCAATCCAAAACTTCTTGTTTCTGAGAGAAATGGCCAAGAAAGTTTCGAGTGGGAAGAGTCTGAGATGGATGCGCGAAGATTAAAGTCTTGGTCGACGCCGGAAAATTCCGAGAAGGCTCGTGAAATGGTTTCCGCTATTAGGCAAGACTGCCGTCGGGAAAATGGGCAAATCCCGCCTTCCAAGCTGCATCGTGAGTCGCGCCTCCAACCGCTCGCTCACCCTTTCTTACGGTGGTACTCGAAAGACTTTGGAGTGGAATTAGTGAATCTAGGTCCTAATTCCATTACTATCTTGAGTGTCTTCATGTACCTCTGCGAGGTGCGCACAGGAATTCGGCGGACCTCGAGCTTTTCCAATATTATTACGGATGGCTCGACAAACCGGAATTGCCGAAGTTACAGATGAAGCTCCACGACTTGAAGTCGAGGGAGTATATTCGAGTTTCACTCGGTCTTCATGGTCGGATGGAGGAAGAGGTGGTTTCTTCGAAAGTCACCTCGTAAGACACCTCTCTTTCGTGGGGAAGGTCACGAGAAGAAATCTTCATGGATTTGACTCAAGATATTAGCCGGATTGCCCCTACATTCAAGCCATCAAGGACTTGAAGGAGGAAGGGTTGACCGGATGGCATGTGGTGATGATTTCATCACACGCCTAATTAGTCCCTTGAAGAAACGAGCATCTCCTATGTGGAGATATTCAGGAGAGGAGACCCACCGGGGACTATGACGAGGTAAGTGAACTTCCGACTTAGCTCTCGGCTTGGTCTTTCTCAAAGTTGTCTAATGTTCTTATCATTTACGGATCTTTCACAGTGGAGATTGACGCTAGAGTCAAACTCGCCTCGTGAGAAGTCTCCGCTACCCCGAGCGGTGATTCTCAAATCATTACGGCTTTACCCAAAATGAAAAGATAGAGCGCCTAAAGGTAATCAAAAGTTGATTTTTCTTTAGGACTTTATAGTCGAGAAGAACTTACGACTAGTGGTGATCGTAGAATATCTTACGATCAAGAAAATGTCGAGAAAAACTTACGATTTGACACCGGGTCGAGAAAAACTTACGACCGGTTAGTAATTCTTCTTTTTCTGTTTTGCTTTACAGAAAGTAGGCATGAAAAATCGTCCAGACGACGAGGAGTTTGCGCTGATAACCATTGGTGCAGCATTGTCGAAAGACAAAGGCTCGGCTCCTCCGTCCAAGAGACGTCGACTTGCAAGATCCGCTGATAAGGGAGGAGCAAGTTCGAGCTCTGGTCTTTCGACCAGATCTTCTACAAAGCTCGCGCGGACGAATCAGAATTGAAGCCGAGGTCAAGCTATCGGGCCGAGGAGGTCGAAGCAACTGAACCTCTTAAGCGCAAACCCCGCAGGGCTAAGGTACCCTTCTACTATGACAAGGAATCTTTCGCAGTTTCTGCCACTCCTAGTTTTGTTAAGCAACTGGAAAAGGAGATCTGGAAAGATTTTATGTCTTTTGTGAAGGACGATGTTGCTCCAGCACAGCCTGTAGTTGAGGGTAGTGCTGCTCTTGGAGTGGTCGAGACTGGTCTCGGCCATCCAGAGAATCAGGAGACCAGAGATGTGGTTCCTGTTCAAAATCTACGACCAGACGTGGTCGTAGCTGGACCCATTATTGAACCTCGACCAGACGTGGTCGTAGAGAAGAAGAAGTCCTCCGTTGGGAGGATTGCTCCAAAGTTCCTGGTTAAGACCAGGGTGCAGAGGTATGCGAAATGTACTAAAGTGTAAGAACAATATTTACCTTTTTCCTTTTCACAACCTGATTTGCTTTTCTTTATTTTAGTCCGACTCTTCAAATTTCTGAATGCTTAGTTGATAAGCCCATTGCCACTTCTTCCGTTACTGGAGAGGTAACAATGGAGGTGGTCGAAGGATCATCCTTGGCCCAGGTGGCCGATGAAGTTGTGGCTCCCAAAGTGGTTCCTACAACTGCCGAGGTTGTAGCTACGATCGTTGAAGTAGCGGCGCGCCCATCAAGTAGCGGCATACCGCTGAAGTGGCGACACGACATCGAGGTCGAGAAACAACAGGCGGTGAGAAGCCTCGTCAAGGCGGTGATGAGCTCAGACACCGCTACCGAAAGGAAATCGTGGCGACGTTCCTTCCAAAGATTCAAAGAGAAGCCGCAGCTACGTAATCGAGGAAGAAGAATATTTCAACTTCGTGGCCGACTTCTTTGGACTCGCTCGCTGTAGGGTCTTCTGCTTTTAGATCTCGCGACCGAATCCCCCATCCCAACGATATTCCCAACAGAGGAAACATCTTTGACAATGAGCGTCTTGAGAAGGTTTGGTGGGATCAAGTTGCGAGGATAGACAAGCTGCAGAGCCCGGAGCTGGTGTACTCGACATTTGCTAGGTCGACCATGAATGTAAGTATTTTTAGGATACTTATATATGTGGCTTTCCCTTTCTTCTCACTTTGCCTTCCTTTGCGTAAAGCTCTAGAGCAAATTGCCGTTGTTGGTGAGTATCATCGATAACTTCTAGAGCTACGACAGGAAAAAGAGGAACTCTGCATACAGGCGGAGAGATGGTAAGTCACTGTTATTCATAGTCGTTTTCGACTTGACTACTTATATAGTGCTTACGAGATTTGTCATGGAAAAACTCATGACAAGGTATTGGTCGTAAAGAGTTTACGACCAGAGGCTTTGTCGTAGAAAGACTTACGACCAGGTCAATGGTTGTAGAAGAACTTACAACCGATTGACTGATGTTCATATCTACTTTTATCCTTTGTAGGCTAAAAAGTGACACAAAGACCTTAGCTGACTCGCTCGATTATGAAAAAGAGGAGTCAAAAAAACTAAGGGAGGAAGTAGTAGACCTCTTGAAGAAACTTCGAGAAGCCATCTCTGCAACTAGAAGTTTGCAGGAAAAAATAAACAGTAAGTGCTGAACTTAAGACTGCTTTTGACTTTGACCTTTACCCGACTCTCATTTCTTTTCCAGAAAAAGAAGATGAGATGAAGAAGCTCCTGATCAAGTTGGAGAAAAGCTTTGGTCATTCAGAGTTTTCGTATTTCCAAGAATAAGGATCAGAACTCGAGGATCTGAAACTCGAGTAATGTAAGCAATTCTTTACTGTCATTCTTTTCGATTATTTTCCTTTTCTAATGCTAATTTCTTTTTCAGAAATTGCTGTCGAATTGAGAAACCTCGATGCTGAAATAAATGAAAAAACTCTGATCTATAACGAGTCCATCCGCATTGCTAAGAAGAATGCAGAGGACGTTAGAACATGGGAGAAAAAGCACGCTGAAACCATTACTTCCCATGAAGAAGAAGTCAAGAAGTTGTATTCTCGACTAGTAGGTAAGAAATGTTTTTACCTATAATTATATTTGTGTTCTCTTCCTCTAGAAGTTTATTTTTGTTTGACCAGTTTTATTCTTTTTAGAACAAGTGGTCGAAAACAAAAGACTTCGCGAGGCTTCGACTCGTACCCAACAGGAGATGGAATCAATGAATACTAATCTTCAAGGCAACATCACACTCCTGAACCATGTACTTGGTGAGCTACATTCTGAGGGAAAAACTCCTCGAGAAGATACGATAGCTGCTCACATAAGTACCATCGGGGAACAAGTCGGAACCTTGCATGAAATGGTGACCACTCTGAAGGCCAACCAAGCTGAATCCATAAGGGAGGCAGTCAAAGCTGCAGTAAGTTACGCTTTGGCGAAACTTAAAGCTCATGACCCCCGCCTTAATGTGCAACCAATCGAAGCCGACTTCGACTGCCCTGAATCAGAGGCGGGTCGTCTTATTGAAGAAATGCAATCGGTTGGCAAAAGGTATGAGGAAATGCAACTGGGCTCTCCTCTTTGAGTAATCAGAACGACTTTGTGAGACAGACAAGTTTCTGTTGATGAAATATATATGATCCATCTTGTTTCCTGCAAATTATCTTGTCGAGTAGTTAGCAACCCAAAAGATAACTAACGAATGAAAGACCAAGAACTGAAGTTAAATTAATAACTTTATCCTAAGCCATCTTGTTTCCTGCAAATTATCTTATCGAGTAGTTAGTAACTCAAAAGATAATTAACGAATGAAAGACTAAGAATTGAAGTCAAATTAATTACTTTATCCTAGCCCCCGACTATTTGCATAGCTTGTTTAGACAATCTAAGTAAATAGTGTGTGAAATAGGGTTTCTGAAAATAGAGAGAGGTTTGTTTAACTTATAGTTTTTGTTATGGTTGTCAAGCACTGGTCGAAAGAGTAGAAACGACTCGACACTAGGAAGTTCCTTCTAGTGGGCAGGACCACGTGCAGAGAGGAAAGGCTTCAACTAGGTGATGTTACCATCTCCGACTAGTTTAATCAAACCAAGAACAGTGACTTGAGTTAAGCAAACGTTTAGAGGACTTTAATAATTCGTTCGCCCTTTTCTGATGGACTCGATAAGTCTTTTCTAGTAGCAAAAGGGGGAGACTGAGCAACGCTAGGAAGTTCCTTCTAGTGGGCATGACCACGTGCAGAGAGGAAAGACTTCGACTAGGTGTGTCTCTTCCTTCGACCAGTTAAAACGAAACGAGTACACCAAAGGTGGTTGAATGAATATAAAAAAGTGCACTCTACTTAAAATATTTTTTGAAATTACTGCAAAAATAAACTAAGATGGGAAGAGTTGGCTTTGAGAACATTTCGACTAGATAGAACCCGAGCTCTCTTTATTGGCAACAAAAGTGAGTAACGAGTCGATGCTAGGAAGTTCCTTCTAGTGGGCAGGACCACGTGCAGAGAGGAGAAGCTTCGACTAGATGACGTTACTTGCCTTTCGACTAGTGTAAAGAAAACTGGGTGTTTTTGGATCATAGTTGAAAGATTATAAAAGCACTACTCAAAAATAAGACAAAAGAGGTAGAAGGAACCTGGACCTTTATTGCCTGAGAGGTTGGTCACACATAGAATTTGCGTAACTGATCGATGTTCCAAGAGTTTGAGAGAACCTGTCCGTCTTCCATTGCTAGTCGTACCGACCCTGGCCGAGTAACTTCGACCACTATGTAAGGACCTTCCCACTTGGGAGAAAGTTTATTCCGATTAGACTTGTATTGGCAGAGCCTCAACACCAAGTCACCTAGAGCAAGGCTGCGAGGCTGGACCTTACGATCGTAGTATCTGCGCAGGGCTTGTTGGTAGACTGCTGAACGGATTAAGACCAGGTTTCTCCTTTCTTCGAGTAGGTTAATGTCATCTGATCGAAGTTGTTTCTGGTCGGAGTTGTTGAAGGTTTCAACTCGTGTCGACCGCAATTTTAGCTCCGAGGAAGCATGGCTTCGGCCCAACACTAGAAAAATGGTGTTTCTCCTGTCGCCGACTAGTGGTCGCATTTAACCGCCCACAATACTAAGGTAATTCTTGTACCCAAGCTCCCGAGCGCTTAACGAGTCGGGTCAAGACTCGGTTTTAATTCTCGCATTATTTGGCCGCTTGCACGCTCGACCGCCCGCTGCTTTGGGGATGTGCAATGTAACCATAACATAACTTGGTACCCAACTCGTCGCAAAATTCCTGAAAGTTTGCACTTGCAAATTGTTTGCCATTGTCTGTAATTATCCAACTCGGAACTCCAAATCGGCTAATTACGCATCTCATCATGAACCTTTTTGCTGCTTTCGTTGTTATCCTAATTACAGGTTCGGCTTCGATCTATTTTGTGAATGTGTCAATAGCCACAAAAAGGAATTCGAAACCTCCTGGAGCTTTGGGAAACGGTCCTAGGATATCGAGACCTCAGGTCGCAAAAGGCCAAGAAAGAGGTATTGTTTGTAATGCTTGAGCTGGTTGGTGTATCTGTCTACCATGAAACTAGCATTGGGCACACTTTTTAACCACCTCTTTAGCATCGTACAGAGCTGTTGACCAGTAGAAACCTTGTCGAAAGGTCTTACCGACCAGCGTTCTGTAGGAAGCATTCGTCCCACAGATGCCACTGTGTATATCATGAAGGAGTGTTAGTCCTTCGTTTTGCGGAATGCATCGCATGAGTACCCCTTGGGTTCCTCGTTTGTAGAGGACTCCTTCGACCAAAGTATACATTTTGGCTTTTCGGGATAAACGATCTGCCTCAAGATCATCCTCGGGTACGAAACCCTTGTGAAGATACTCGTAGATGGAAGTACTCCAGATATCCTCGTAATCTAGTGAGGCTATTTCAATAGGAGGTGTCTCTGGTTCTTCGACCAGAGACGGCTTTTGGAGTTGCTCCAAAAACTCCTTTGGCATCGCAGATCGGAACAAGCCATCCGAGCAAGTTGGTCTCATGAGGAAATTATCCTTTCGAGGATTGAATTGTACCTCAAACCTAAAAATGCTTTTCTAGCTTACGATTCGATAAGTACCGAGACATTGTCAAGTTAAAGCACCGTACTCTTTCCGACTTGATTCATGACTAGTTGAGAGTCTCCTCTCACGAGTAGTCGATTTAATCGAGAGTACTTTCGCACTCGTATGCCGCCTAGCAAACCTTCGTATCGCCACGCTGTTAGTGGCCCAAAGTTTAATTGTATGGCATACATTAAGGTTTCTCCTAGGAGATACCAGACCACCTCAAATTTCCGAGCCACTTAAAGTAAGTGACCCATCAGTACATCATCCATCGGTCGTGGAATCGTGATCGGGATCCCGAACAGTTCGTAATTTGTCCATTCGACGATAAAGTCCGCCAAGATCCGATTTTATGGCCGTCGACACGAATGGAGGTCGAACTCCCCAAGTTCGACCGACCATTTTGCCATACATCCCGCAGCTTCCTTATTATGGAGGATCGCTCCCAAAGGAAACTCGACGACACAAACTAGTTTGTGCGCTCAAAATAATGCCGCAGCTTCTCAAGACATGAGGAGGGCATATAGAAGTTTCGACTCGAGGGTAACGCCCTTAGGCCCGTAAAACTTCGCCGATATAGTAAATCGGTCGTTGTACGTTTTCACGTTCTACGACCAAGATCGCGCCATCGCTCGTGGCGTGGCGCCTAGGTAAATTAAGAGCGTCTCTTCCGGTTTTGGAAAACCGTAACAGAGCACTCGAAAGGTACCTCTTGACATCCTCGGCGCGTTTTCCTCGCTCGACCACTCAAAACCTTCATGTCTCCCGAGAAGTTTAAAGAAAGGTAGTCCTTTTCTCCTAGTCGTGCGATGAAACGACTTAAAGCCGCCATGCACCCAAAGTGAGTTTCGGACTTCCTTTTTGTGGCCTGAGGGCGATTTGGAGAATGGCCTTTATTTTCAGATTTGCTTCGATTCCTCGCACGGATACTAGGAATCTAAGCAATTTTCCTAAAGAAACTCGAATACACACTTCTGGATTAAGTTTTAAGCGGTGCTTTTCGAGGTTATCGAATGTTTCTTGTAGGTCCGTGATATGATTAAATTTCTTAATGCTTTTACGACTAGATCATCAACATAGGCTTCCGATTCCTACTAATTGAGATGAAAAGTCGATTGCATCAAGCGTTGAAAAGAAGCACCAAAGATTCTTTAGACCAAATGGCATTTTGACATAGCAATAGGTACCAAATGGTGTAATGAATGCGGTCTTTTCTTCATCGCTTAGACACATATTGATCCGTGGTATCCGAATATGCATCTAAAAACTTAATATTTCACAACCCGCAGAGAATCAACCAACCGATCGACACGAGGTAAAGGAAAATCATCTTTTGGACAAGCTTTATTAAGATCAGTGAAGTCTACGCACATACGCCATTTGCCGTTTGACTTCCTAACCATTACAGGGTTGGCCAACCACTCTGGGTGGTTGACTTCTCTTATAAAGCCTGCTTTAAGTAGCTTATCCAATTCTGATTTAATAGCATCTCGTCGATCAGGAGCAAATCTCCGTAATTTTTGTTTTATGGGTACTTTATCCGGGCATGTCGGATGCTTGCCACGCGAAGACATCTGCGTTAGCTCGGAGGAAGGTGATGAGGGTGTCTTCCTATTTGAAGTCGGAAGTCTCCCCGATACGAATAGTCTTCGAGGGCTCCTCTGCGTCCAGAGGAACCTCTTTGACTTGGTCGTTCGGCTTTGGTGCAGCTTTAGGCTTCGACTTGCTAGTCGAAGGCTGACTTTCTTCTCGAGTTGGTATTTGACCAACCATCTCGAGGTATCGACGGTCGCAATTATACGCTATCTTCTTGTCACAATGAATTGTGATCACTCCTTTGGGACTTGGCATCTTAAGACATTGATACCATAATGAGTAGCCATTAAGAATTTTGCCAAAGTTGGTCGTCCGAGTATGGCGTTATATGCCGTATCGAAATCGACCACATCAAAGGAGACTTTCTCTGTCCTGAAATTACTTGGTGAACCAAATGTTAAAGGAAGAGAAACTTGGCCAATGGGTTTGGTCAAGACCCCAGACAATTCCATGAAAAGAGTATCGTACCGGTCTTACCTTTGTCCTGGGTACTTGCATCTCGTCCAGGGCATTTGTAAACAGTATGTTCAAGGAACTGCCACCATCAACCAAAACTCGATTGACCCGACAATTGTTAATGGTGGGTTCGACCACAATCGGATATCGACCTGATCGATTCGAAGTAATCGGGCAGTCATCCTTCTCAAAAGAAATGGTAACTTTCTACCACTTCGGTAAATTATTGACGACAAGAGTATCTATAGAGTTTACCTCTTGTCCGGCAGCTTTAAGTTGTCGTTTTGACTCGTATGTCGATGATCCTCGGTAGATGTGCTTAACGGTATGTTGCGGATCTTGGAATGACATCTCTTCATCATCTGACGACTTTTGGCCACTCGTATGCCCTACCTGCTCGAGAGTGGAGAGTGGTTCTTTGCCGTTGTAGTAGTCCTCGAGCTTTCTTTGGAAAACTTCAGCGATTCTGGTCGTGTCCTTCCTTTTTATGAAAAGGACACCACCTTCGTTTGTCGTTTTTTCGATCAGGGCGCTTACCTTTGCCTTGATCAGGATACGACTTGGTGGTTCGTGGCTCTTTATCGTTCACAACCAAGACCTCCTTGGAACCACTGGTTTGTGGTTTTTGACCCTTCATCTTATTCTTGGACTTCTTTGCTTTCTTGTCCTTTTTTCTACCAACTTCACTTGGCTCTCGAGGAGTATTGGTTTCTCGATCGAAGTGTTGTTCCACTCGACCGCCTCATAAGCAGTCGCATATCGATCAGCCATTTCGAAGAGCTCCGCAACAGTGTTGGGAGGATTCAAAGCAATATCCTCTGTTATCCTTCTACTACGGACTCCATGCTTAAAAGCCCTAATAACAGATGAGTCAGAAACTTCCGGAATTGAATTACGAACCTGACTAAAGCGTTTGATGAATTGGCATAAAGTCTCGTCGTTGTTCTGTCTCATCCAGTGCAAGTCGTCCTCCTTTCCAGGGCGGTTGTATGTGCCTTGGAAATTCGCCAGTAGAAGGTCGCAGAGATGTTGCCAAGAGTAGATCGACTCGAGTGGTTGGTTTAATAACCACGATCGAGCGGATCCTTCAAGCACAGTTGGAAGGTAATTTGCCATTACATGCTCTCCTCCTCCTGCTGCTCGGACAGCTGTTGTATAGATTTGAAGAAATTCGATGGGATTTTGAGATCCATCAAACTTCTCCATGTTTACTGGTCGAAATCGAGGTGGCCAGCGGTACCAAGGTCGCGAAAATGCCCAGATCCGTAATAACTTGACGCCTCTTTACAGAAAGAAGGGTTAATGTCATCAGGTGATCGTATACGACGATACCCGGTAACAGGCTGACATGTCCTGTAGTAGGTCTCAATTCTACGAGGGGAATACTCCTCGTACTCCATCCGCTATGGATTTCTTGTCGGGCGGCGAACGATCACCACTCCGAGGGGCTTCTTGATCATCAGTCAACCGAAACATATTTCTCCGAGTAGAGGATCGATGCGACTTATGGCCGTGTCGATTTCTACGTGGTGAAATGTTTGATTGACTGGTAGCTGAGGAAGTCGCATTGCTACGACTACCTGAAAGATGTCGACGAGGTGCTTCCAGTCTTGCCATCACGGTGCGAAGCCTTTGCGTAATTTCTTCAGCGAAGAGATCGTACCCTGGCGTTCGGGCAAGCTCTTGAGTGGGATTTTCGAGCAAGTCTTTGATGTCCTAGAGTTCTTGTGCTTCTCTCGACTGATATTGGATGCGCCCAGGCAGGTTCTTCTGGGCTGCAATCTTCCTCCGTCGGATGGCCTCAAAATTTTCCTCATCAGATCCTTGAGACCTTCTCAATGGAGTGCGAGAATGTCGAGGATTTCCTCGCCATCGTAGTATTGGTTCATTCACATCGGTGGTGCCCTTGCCATTATCACGAGGGGCGCAGTGTGATCTTCGGGAGTGTTCTTATCTCGGCCTCCATGAGGTCGATTTCGATCCGAGGAAGGACGAAGACCTCCGCTGATGATTCTCACTTGCGCCGAGGCCTCCCGCTTGAGGAGTATTCGAGAAACACCATCTGGCGACTGGAGTAATCCTCCGTAGGGGAACTCGGTTATAATCGCTCCATCCGCAAATGAGATCTGCGGAGAGATGGTCGAATTTGCGTGAAAAGCATGCTTGATCCCACTCCTTTGGAGTTATCCCGAGAGAAAGGATCACCGATGTTGGTGGAGTCTCGAATGGTGGCTCTCGTAACTTGTCTCACTGTGTCGGACCGCCTTAGGGGACTTGGACACTTGGAGGAAAAACTATCGTCGTGTTGTAAGTCCTCCCGGTGCGGTTTCGCCGGATTGACCCTTGTCCTTTGAGGGAATTGGCTCCTCCGTTGGACGATCGTTGTGGGGATAAGGATCCTCCTCAACTCCATCGATGGGATGGTCTCACGGAGAATGATTTCCGAGGCAACATCACCATCGAGGATGCATCGCTCGGCTCAGAGTCGAAAACCGCATCCATGTCGACGTCACAATCCGCCAAGTCAAACCAGTTCTCCTCGTTCCATTCCCCTGCCATGGGTGCATGAGATTTGGAAAAAGAGAGTAGGTTGACAAGAGATTACTGGAAGATCCCCACAGACGGTGCCAACTGTTGGTGTTTTAGAACCGATCTTACGTAAATATTGTTTGATTCGGGGGGTCTCCTAGAGATGAAATCACGCAGAGAGATTGACACGGGATTTTTATACAGGTTCAGGCCTTCTCCGGGGAGAATAACAACCCTACTCCTGTGTGTGTGTGTGGTATTGACTGTATTCTCAACAATCAAGCTAGAAACTAAGACTATTACAAAGAACAGTACTTGTCTTTCTCCTTGATTGTCCTCGATTGGCTGTTTCGCCTCCCCTTTTCATTCTGATTGATGCCTTTATATAGTCGTGAAGGAGTAGCCGTTTTCCCCTGCTGAAGAGGCGCCTAATTAAGCCAGTAATGGGCGCATGATGGCAATAATTACCGGTGTAGTGGCTCCTTCACGCCGTTTGGCAGTTATCTTTCAGAGATAATGGGGTATTTAAGTACTATTATCGCTGTAATAACAAAGGCATGTGG
Source organism: Hsuehochloa calcarea (assembly GCA_036346395.1). Classification (NCBI taxonomy): domain Eukaryota; kingdom Viridiplantae; phylum Streptophyta; class Magnoliopsida; order Poales; family Poaceae; genus Hsuehochloa; species Hsuehochloa calcarea. Next base: position 23,852,379 of record CM070613.1, read on the forward strand.
ACCGTCTGGATTCCTTAATCAATTGGACCCACTCGCTTGTAGGTTTTATTGATTATAAGGTGATCGTGGCTGACTTGGTCGTAGCAGGACTTACGACTAGATACAGGTCATAGCAGAACTTATGACTGGATAATAGTCGTAGAAGGACTTACGACTAGGTACAGGTCGTAGCAGAACTTACGACTGGACAATAGTCATAGAAGGACTTACGACTAGGTATGTGTCGAGCGTAACTTACGATCGGGTAATGGTCGAGAAGGACTTACGCAGTGGTCGAGAAGAACTTCGGGTAATGGTCGTAGAAGAACTTACGACTGGGTAATGGTCGTAGAAGGACTTACGACCAGGTAGTGGTCGTAGAAGAACTTATGACCATGACATAGTCGTAGTAAGACTTACGACTATGGGGGTGATTATCAGATCCTCGTGAACCTAGTTCTTGCTTGTTCTTTGATTGCTTGTAGGAATTGATCCTCGTGATCAGGTCTACCGGGTCTTTTTCACGGTTGATAACGACTTGGTTGTTAGTTCAGCGATTGCTTGGTTCATGCTTGCTGCGTTCGTAGCCTGGATCGTGAGAGTTGACCGTCATCCAATCGGAATTTACCCATCTCACCGAAAGATCGGGACAACAGAGTTCATCACAAGCCCACCACGAAGCATGATCTTTTTTTCGGTTGTCGTCTGCGCCTCATAAGGTGATGAGACGGTAGCCACAACCTACTTCATCGAACCTGACACGCTCTCCCGGCAGCCATGCTTCTTGAACTTGTAGGGACGGGTCATACCGTGATTGTATTCCGCTTGGCACACTCTTACTTCATTAGCATTCTCTAGCTGGTCCGTATGACCAACCCCTGCAAGTTCAAGAAGCATGGCTGCCAAGAGAATGTGTCAGGTTCGATGAAGTAGGTCGTGCCTACCGTCTCATCACCTCAAGCTGCGTGGACGACCCCTCGAAAAAACCATGCGGCGTGGTGGACTTGGTTACTTTCTTATGTGTACTCGCTGTCTTCTTCAAAAAAAGCTACGCTTATCAGAGATGGTTCCTGTTAAAAACCGTTTGTGATAAACATCACAGACGGTTCCAATTACAAACCGCCCGTGATAAATACACATCACAGACGGTTCTTGTTAATAATCGTCTGTGATAAATACACATCACACATTGTTGTAGTTTATAACTGCCTGTGATACATATCACAGACGGTTTATCCCACTAAACCGCTTGTGATAGTTCCTTACATATTTAAAAATATTCTGTTTTTCTCCTTCCAGCATCAGAAGTATCACTAAAAAAGTACCGTTAATTTTACAAGTGTTTGGAGCATGCTAGAGTTGAAGATGGAGCGCATTCTAGACCATATCAGGTGGTTGGAGAATATTGTGTGTGTGTGTGCATGTATCATTATTGTAATTTATGGCATATTTGTTAAGTATCAGGGTAACTATATCACAAACGGTTCTTATTAAGAACGGTCTGTGATTAAGCTTCCACTAGCACATACGGTTATTTTTTAGAACCGTGTGTGATAATTCACATACGGTTTTTAACAATAACCATCTGTGACGTATGCGATTATCATAGATGGTTCTATTTATAGACCGTCTATGGTAATTACGTATCAAGCGTTCAGAATAGCCTGTTTTGCACTAGTGGAGTAAGAAGTCTAATGTGCTAGCATGTGGGACCAGGGGTATTTTTGGGCATATTGATAAAAATCTGCCAACATTTGGGGGGAGGTAACGTCAATGAGACCTAACAGAAGTAACGGTAGTGGCATAAAGGGGCACAAAGAAGAAACTTAGTGGCATATAGGGAATTGAACATTTTCTAGTGGCAAATCCGAGATCGGGACAACTATCAGTGGTATACAAGGATTTTCCCTTTTAAAATCCCTCCGGAAAACCGGTACCACCCTTCCCGTTCCCCATCCTCCGCTGAAGAAAACATTTTTCGGTACCTCTCACTAAAACTGATTTAAAAATTCCTCCAGAAAAATGGTACCACCCTTTTGTTCCCGTCCTCCCCTCTGGAAATGGTACTTCTCACTAAAGAAAACCACTTGTCATTAAAACCGATTAAAAAATGGTACTTCTCACTAAAGAAAATCACTTCTCAGTAAAAACCAATTTAAAAATCAAGAAAATAATAGTGCAAAATTAGGAGGAGCGGGGACTTGAACACTTAACCAAGACTCAAACCCACATGTGCTAACCATCCCACCCATATAGATTGGTGTGATGAGTTGTTAGATGCTCTTATTTTATTGAGTATGTATGAAGTGTAATAAACTTGCACAAATAGATAGATACTAAAAATTGTAGTAGACACAAAACTAAACTACACTACACAGAAACCAAAACTACAATAGACATAGGACAAACGACGGTAGTAGACATGTACCAAAAGTTGCAGCAGAACGAATCCTAAATTGCAGTGTACAAAGACCAAAAACTGCAGTAGACACATGACCAGCGGCTGCAGTAGACACATACATATAGAGCAGTAGACATAAGACAATGATCGGTCTGTATGAGCGAGGAGGGGGAGTAGAAAGAGAAACATGGGATGATTTCAAACTTTGAAGAATAATATCTCCTAGACCAATGATCCTATTTTCGACCCAGTTGCACTGTTGTGAACCAAAAAATTAGCTTAACAAAATGAAATCTATATCGAATATGTTTTAGCGATGTCAACATCGGTGTACTGCACAATAGGTGCATCATTACTGCACATTGTTGAAGACCTACTGCACTGTCTGAACGTGGAAAGGGTGCACAAGAGGAGACATGTGAGTGGGAGGAAGTTAGTGGAGGGAGTTACCCTGGTGGGTGGTGGTGGGTTTCGTTAGATTGGGTTTTGACCAAGGTGGGTTTTAGCCCATATATGCTCCTTGTAACCGATCTCAACTTCAAGAAAGAAGAATACTACTTGGGGCCTCTTTTATTTGCATGATTCCAAAAATGTGGAAATAAAAACACACAGAAATAGGATAGGAATGCAGGTGCGAAATAGAGGGTTAGAAAATGTAATAATTTCTCGACTTATGTGCACTAATATTTCACAGAGAGAGGTTGGAGTGAACAGTTTTCCCTGTAAATTTCCTTGTGAAACCCTGGGGCATGAATTGTATTCCTCTAAAAAACTTTGCTAATCCTTCGGAATCCCAAATCCTGTATTATTATTTTTTCTCTCCACCAATCCTGTGAATGAAAGAGGCCCAGCCGATGTGGCCCTCGGGCCTACTGTCTCTTAATTGGCTGGCTGAATGCCCCATAGGTCTAAAATACAAACCATTTGTTACATGAATACATGTTTCGGTGGTTGGTTTATTATTCGCCATGTCTTGGGTGCAAATTTATGCGTAAATTAGTAACCTGGGTTCCTGTGGGCCTGTGCCATGTAGCTGAATTATTCCCAAAGAAACACAGTAGATTTAACTGATGATAAAACTTGAAACTTTAGAGTCAGCTGGTTGAAGCTGCATCCCTTTAATTTTCACCACTTACTGCTAATACATTATTTTGGCCGTGGATCAAGCAGACACAGTGGAGACCATTTGCATGTTGCAACAATCAAGAGCTAGGGAGACAACGGATTCATGATCAAATGAAGTCCACCAGATTTTTTTTTCCCGCCGAAAAAGAACCAGATATAATCTTTTATATTCACTTGCATGTCCGGCCGGGACAATCAGCATCGAGAGTTTGAGATTCCAAATAAAGCTAGCCTCTGTTAGGCTCTCCTGCTCCCTGTATATATATATATCTTTATATATATATATATATATATATATATATATATATATATATATATATATAATATTAAGCAGTTTCAGTAGGCTGTTAATATAATCGATTCTAGCTAGACTAATTTAGGAAACGATAAAGGGCAGTATTCAGTTCTAGAGCATTGACGTATGGCCGCGTATTTGAGTGATTACGTTTAGTTTCTACTTCGTACATGGAGATTCAATTAAGGTCGCTCGAATAGATCAATGCAAATAGTAGTACATATATAGTCTAGAGTCGGAGCCAGGCTAAAATACATATGTTGGATGGATTCTTAAACACGTATATATTCAGAACGGCCACGAACAATTAAACACGCCAACTTCACCCGGTTTTAAAACAAGGATACATAATTCGACTGTTTTCTCTGTTAAAAAAAATAGTCATATTCTGAAAATTCATTTACAACTCTATTATACATAAATTATACTAAAATATTTATGTAATTTTTGTTCTTGATCACCGTAATTATTCTTAAAAGTCTTAATAACTTATATTTCCATCACATGACTCAAAATCTCACATATAGTTTGAGAAGTTGAGCAAAAACAAAGATAAAAAAATATTGTATACCAACAAAATACGGCAATATGGTGAACCCGTTATATTCTTCATATGTGCTTTGAGAAGTTGAGTAAAAACAAAGATAAAAAATAAAATTATATACCAATAAAATACGGTAATATGGTGAACCCGTTATGTTCTTCACATATAATTTATGGGGTTGGGCAAAAACAAATATAAAAATAAAATTATATAATAACAAAATACGGTAATGTGGTGAATCCGTTCTGTTCCAAAAAAAAAATCATAATTAATTTGAACCCAATTCATCGTAGGAAAAAGTGTAAATCTCAAAAATATCGAACGAATAAAAATTCAACAATTATGATTTTTTTGTGCTTATAACACATCAATAATACAAATCTTATAGCACATCCAATGAACAGAAAAGTAACAGTTTTAATGTAAAAAAAACTATCAGATGTTATACATCAATTCATTGCTTAATTAATTAAGTTGATCTTTTCCACGGTTCATTGCACCTTACCACGAAAGTATACTCGCCCAAACAACCAAATACTGAATACTCCCTACTTTTCTTACACCGGCGGGCCCCACAAGGATTGACGACATAGACAAGTTGACGTATATATAGGTGCATCTAGCTTGCTTACTTTAATGGAGTGTTTAGTTTGTTTTATTTGGTTTACTTAATTCCTAGCTGGTTGTTTCTTAAGGCTAACCGGGCGAGTTCTTACCTGAGAGACAAAGCTAACCCGAGAGGTCGCAGGATCAGATTAATCCGAGACACGACTAAGTAACCGAGAAAGTACATAGCTCGCAGAAAACTTTAGACACGGGGCACGCGGTGTGATTTGCGGCGTGGGTTGCTTGAGTACGTTATTTTCAACCCTGGTTATCACCCTAGCGAACCATCAGATGCCTTACACGTTATTAGACTTAATTACCACGGTGGAATTTAGCCTATGTACATTATTCATCGGAAAAGTGGAGTGCGACTCGTGTTTATGGTCCTGTGAAAACCCGGCGCATGATAATTTTGTGGATTGGATGACGAATTTGCAAATGATTCCGGCTTAATTTGTCTTGGAGTTCATAATTTAAAAACACGGGATGGAATGGTGCTCTCTTAACGAAGAACCTATATAAGTTCTACAATCACTATGATCTTTCGTGAGTGAAGCTGATCTGGCAATGGTATTATAGAAATATTATTCCGCACAGTACAAGGAATCAATGCTCTTTTTGTTGAGAGATATTATGAAAGTCATTACGATATATAGAGGAATTGTTATGGCAATAATTGGTGCTGGTACATCAGTGTTATTCTAGCTAATTTTTTTAATTCTAACCTTTACTGTCAAAAATACCCGGTGCTATTCACCTTTGCTATAAACCAACAAATCTCAATCTACTTCAAAATCATAGTATAAGAGAACAATTCAACGTGCCTTTAGCTATTGAAGCTTTTGAGGAATATAATATGCTTAGGGAAGACATTAGGTGTTTTCTTCCAATTAATAATTGCCAAGATAGCTGGACATACATACGGGGCTTATCACAATATTCATTTCTATGTTCTATATGTAAATCTTTATTATGGAAGCATGGCACATTTGGAAACAAAGGGATGACAAAGTGTTTGACAATATCACACCAAATATTTCTTGTTGGAAATACCTTTTTAAGAGTGAATTTGCTCTACATATGCACCGAGTCAAAGAAGGCCATAGACAAACTTTTTTTGATTGGCTAGAAACATTTGTTTGATGTTCTTCGTCACTAGAGGGTGAACATATTTGTTTTTTTTCCCTTGTATATAAAACCTTTTTTATTTTATATGTCTCCCTCACTCACTGTTTCTCATCGGGAAAAAAAAACAGACCTACCAATGATGGACCATCACTAGTTCATAGTTAATTATGGGCCTATGGCCAACTTAAGATGGCATCCTTTTTGTCTACATGTCATACATGTTGACATAATGATGCATCTCGAGCTTACAAGAATCTATATGTAGTTTATAAGAAAAACAAGCTAGCCCTGACGCTGATTCGCAACCGCGCCGCCACAAGTCCACATAAGTTTGTTTAATTAACGGGAGCTGTATATCGTCCTTGTTTCATTCGCCGTAATGTTTCCACCTAATCCATCGCTAATTACAGCCATAATAGCGCCATCTACCCCATCTCAATGGAAAGTGGGCCCTGGGTGTACGCAGGACTTTTTCGCCTCTCAGAAGGGCAGGGTAGCCGCCCAAGCACGTGAGCGTGGGATTTAGATTATTGCGATTCGCAACTCTCTTGCGTAAACATTACTGCTACCAAATTGTCATGCATGACGATACACATGGATCTGGATTTCGACATTGAATCTCCGCTGCCTTGCATTGGAATCCAACAGGGCAATAGGTTTCTTTTAATAAAAACGACGGAATCAACCAGGTGTACCAAGAAGGCTATTGGATCTAGAAAGAGGACATTCCATGTCCCGTTGGATCTCACGATGAAAACTCAAGGCTAATTAAGCTGGAAATCTCTGGCCAATTAGTGTTGGACGCTGGAGATCCATGTGGGTGGATTTTGCGCAATTATTGTATTCTTGAAGCAGCTAACGTAGCAAATGACGAGAACTCATTGTTCATCAGGGTTCTTTTTCGTTTCCGCAAAATCAGATTATATATATATATATATATATATATATATATATATATATATATATATATATATATATATATAATTTTAGTTTTGTTTGCATGTGTGTCAAACAAACTCAAATGCCCACATTAATAACTTAATTGCAAGTACCGAGTAAAAGGAATCTACGAAGCCCATTGGCATGGTCCAAACTACGCCGAAAACGATACCAACAAAATTATATGAAAATGCGCAATTACGTGGAGACTACACCGAAAACGACACGAGCAAAACTATATAAAAATACGCAATTACCTAGAGACTTGAGCCCTCTGATTCGACGATGGAAGAAGAAAACCCAAGGTTCCAAATCAGCGGCTCTTCGTAACCGCGCAGGAATTAAAATCTTTTGTCATGCGTCAAGGGGCATCGAGCTGGCTAAATTAAACCCAGCACAAGGGCCATCTCGCACGACACGCTTTGGATACAAAATTGAGACGACGGGGACATCGTGGACGTAGACGAAAACCCAGCACAAGGCGGCGTATTCTAATCGTGCGCTGGTGTGGCCGCATGCGACCGACCGGTGCACGTCGCCGTCGCAGTCACGGGAAGCCGGAGTCCGTGGGGCGGCCCGTGCGCGCCGCGTCAGAGACCCGCAGTAGGCCGTACGAAACCCGCTCCTGCACGTACTCTGTCCATGACAGGTGGGGGCGTAGCGCTTGTGGTCCCGCAAGTCAGCGCGGGGCGATCGGATCGCGGGAGACGATGGCGCTGGCAGGTCGCCGCGTATGATTTGTTTGATACGAGTACCCGGACGACTGCTACCATGGTAGGTGGGGTCAACTCATTTCGTGGACCCATATGTCAGTGGGAACGTAGTATGTAGCGGAGGTGGAGTGCAATAATAAATGTAGATAAGAACGAGAGGAAGGCAGGTCATGCCGACGGGTGGAAATGGAATCACGCGCGCGAAATAAACAGAGCGGCGCAATTTCGTCGCGCACGCACGGTCGCGTAGCCACCAGTGCGACTTTCCCACTGACCAGTGGGGTCAAGTCAAAGCGTGGGGAGCCCGCGACCGTAGGCTACTGTAAACAAACGCAAAAACTCTCGCACCCGCGTTTCGCCGCATCGGGACAATTCAGCGCTCGAGTCGAGGAGGGACAGGTGGGCCCCACGAGGACGGCAACGGAGTGCGTGGCGACGTCGCCTGCGCCACATCCCACATCATCCGGAAGCGGCCTTTGGCCGCCGCGTGAAAGGCGCGCGCCTGGAGTCCACGTCGGCCGGGGCGGTGGCCCCACACAGAGAGAGAGAGACAACCATAGGATGCGAGAGAGAACAAAGGTTATGGTTTGGTATGCTAAAATGGGAAGGAAAATGAGTTTAATGTGTTATATGAGCCACGCGTAAAGTGTGAGAAGTGTAGTTTTTGCAGACATAAATATATAGTTTTAGTTTAGCTACCAGTATATACATATTATATAATATTTACCAGATATTTTACAAAAAAAATATATTCAGCTGAACATGTATGATTCACCGAGGATCCACCCCTGTATACGCTCCGAACCTGCAGTATATTCAGGATAGACAGATTAAATCAAGTGGACGACGGGAATCTGCGCGGCCGGTACAGCCGTATGACCAATAGCCCGGTAGGGCCCACATAGCATGACGCCCCAAAGCGTGGGCCCACAAATGAAACCCTCCTCACCCGGGCCCACCCGACAGGCGGGTAGGCACGGCTCATATCTCACGGTCCGGATGCGCCTCAGCCCGCGGCCACGGGCGGCGCCAAAACCGCTGAAGTCATCCGTGACAAAATCCCTTCTCGGCTGGACCCCCACCCTCGCATCCGACCGCCCACACATCCCCTTAGCCCTCCCGATGCTCGCGACGTGGCCACCTCCGGTCAACAATCTCCTCCCCTCCCCCACTTGCACGTGCGTCACATCGCCCCTGCCCCCGTTCGCTCCTCGACACGTGTCCCGCCTCCGGTCTATATATGCCCCCCGTTACGGCGAGCTGATGTTCCATTCCAATCTTTCCCGAGCTCCGGATTAGCAACTAATCAGCCTCCCTGCTCCCCTAATCCACGATCAAGAAGCAGCCTTTCTTTGTGATCCGCTGCTTGGAATGGACTGCGGTGGTGGTGCGCTGCAGCTACCGCCGGGGTTCCGGTTCCACCCGACCGACGACGAGCTGGTGATGCACTACCTCTGCCGCAAGTGCGGCGGCCTCTCCTCGCCGCGCCGGTCATCGCCGAGATCGACCTCTACAAGTTCAACCCATGGGAGCTCCCAGGTATGTAATTAATCTCTCGAAATTAACTGATGTTCTTAGTATGAAAAATTTGTGTTAATGGATGGATGTGTGCATGTGCGTGGATGCAGAGAAGGCGATGGGAGGGGAGAAGGAGTGGTACTTCTTCTCGCCGAGGGACAGGAAGTACCCGAACGGGTCGCGGCCGAACCGGGCGGCGGGGACTGGGTACTGGAAGGCAACGGGGGCCGACAAGCCCGTGGGGTCTCCGCGGCCGGTGGCCATCAAGAAGGCGCTCGTCTTCTACGCCGGAAAGCCGCCCAAAGGCGTCAAGACAAACTGGATCATGCACGAGTACCGCCTCGCCGACGTCGACCGCTCCGCCGCCGCCCGCAAGAAGTCCAAGAACGCGCTCAGGGTAAGCCGGCTCTCGCCAGTTAATTCATCTTCTTGCAGTACTTACTAGTGTTGGTATATGCTTTCCTGTTCAATCGACCAAACCTCATTTTTTATTGAAAAAGACATTTAACTGACAATATTGATATTTACAATGAGAAAAAAATCAACGGAAATCTTTCTTCAAATGGCAAGCCATAGCTTTAGCAAGGTCAATTTGTTAGGTTCGCGTGCCCATATATATATATATATATATATATGCGTGTTAATGCTTAACGTCAATCTTGATCGTTGGATCTGAATTGAACAATTAAGATTAATGCGGGCTCCCACCTCTAAACCATTTAATTACTTTTCATGCTCTCACTTTCAATACACATTCATTAATGCGTCTTCATTAAACAAGCAACGGTTAAGATTGATATTAGTACTTTAGCACTATATATATATATATATATATATATATATATATATAAACCATAAAAAAGTGTCCCAAGATTCGTACCGGTGGAGTTCAATTATTAGGAGATAGGATGACGATTTAAATTTTAAAAGTTTGATTCAATCTCGACGCATATTTTACGATATCGATGGTACCTCTGCCCGGATGTATACGCCTGAGAAACCACGTTCGTGCGAAATTGCCGAGCTGCAGCACCCTCGAGTCGTCCCTTTCGTGACAGCCTGTGGCTGCTTTATTTTGATTGCACTAGAGACAAGTAAAAAAGCGCGGCTGCATGGCGTCACGGCTCACGCACTCGCAGATAGAGACAACGGCGCCAACCTTATCGTCCTCCGTCGTGTCCACGTACAGAACAGCGATGGCCACACCCACATCCATCGAACGTAGCATCATCACCTCGAAACGTAAAATAGCAGTCTACTTTAATTACTTTTTACTTGTACGCATCGATCAATCTCGATAGCTAATTTTTTTGGTTACTTTTACTGTCTGATTATGCAGTTGGATGACTGGGTGCTGTGCCGAATCTACAACAAGAAGGGCGTCATCGAGCGGTACGACACGGTGCCCACCGGCGACGTGAAGCCGGCCGTGGCGGCGGCTGCCAAGAACCCGCGGCCGGGGCCGGAGATGAAGCTCGAGCTGTCCGACTACGGGTTCTACGGCCCGCCGCTGACGCCGGCGACGGAGATGCTGTGCTTCGACCGGTCGGGGTCGGCGGACCGGGACTCGATGCCGCGGCTGCACACGGACTCCAGCTGCTCCGAGCACGTGCCATCGTCGTCGCCGGACTTCCCGAGCGACGGCGACCGTGACCTCGACTACGCCGAGAGCCAGCCCACCGGCGGCGTCTGGCCGGACGCCAACGGGTTCTTCATCGACGGCTCGCTCTTCGAGCCGCCGTCGCCGGGCGTCTTCGCCCGCATCGACGCCCGCGACGCCGCCGTGTTCGGGGACATGTTCACGTACCTGCAGAAACCGTTCTGAAGGAACGCAGCATCTGCACGTGCTACGTACAACTCTAGTCCACTGACATGTTCATGTCGTCCAATTACCAGTCTAGGTACAGCCAAACCAGCTCAACCGTGCACACTACCCCCCTTGTCGCGATCAAAAGGAAAGCATAGAGAAATTAACGGTACATCAATACCCAATCGCGAATTCGCGATCGGGTGCAGAGTTTTTCGCACTATATATATAAGATGTTCACTTCATCGTGGCATCTGATAACGGTACAATCTGATAACGGTACAAAGATCTTTGTATCTGGTCCTGTCCCTGATTTTGGCTGCCGCATAGGAATGGGAAGCATGGTATATGCGATGACTTGGTAATTTTCGTCCATATATAGCCGTCGAGTCGATTTTGTCGAGAAATAGCGGTAGTCGTCGCGTTGCTGACTCGTAGATCAATCCATACATGAGCATCAAGAGAGATAATGAACACATGTGTATAGAGGAGAGTCAGTATTTTTATTCATCTCTATATTTGTTATATATGGTGTCCTTGTATTTATAGGCAATAAGGGTGGAAACCCTCCAAAGACGATTTAGTCTTTTGCCTATAAAACCCTAGATTTCAATTTTTGTTGTGTTAGTTGACATGCCTGCGAGATAGATTCCAAGAGAACAAGGAAGATTTAAAAGATAAAAAATGAGACTGGAGATTTGGATTGAGGGGCTGTTGATGGTACTGTGTAATGTAATTGCAATGTGATGTAATAGAGTCGCTTTCGGTGTGGTCTCTCGCGTGACCTGGAAAGCCAATTTTGTAATGCAATTATCGTAATAAACTGTGCTGAAAATTGAGTGTCCTTGTCTCCTTGATCCATAAAGTTTACAAAAGTGGTTGGCAGGGGTACACACTGAGAAAGAAAAGATGGGATCCATCTTGTGTGCCATGCCAGTGGAAAAGCCTGTCCCCTGCTGATGTTAATTTGCTCGCGTGACTGAATGAGACTGACAGAGAAAGGTTGGTCTGCCTTTTGTATTTTGCGATGGGGAATCAGTGGATGCTAATCCCACTCATGTAACTGGGAGATGTCATATTGTCATGCATGCATGCTACTTTTGAACCATAAAAGGGCATCATGAGTCATCACTTTTTTTAGGGGCATCGTGAGTCATGACTATATGGCATGCACTAAACACCGGTCTCTGAAGGTGGCTTGTTCATTAGTGAGTAGTACATTCGAGCTCCAGAAGGCACTGAAAGCTATTGTTCGTTGCCTTGCAATCTTTCTGTTGACAAAACGTAGGTAGGAACACTTTTGATACAAACTTCCTATTGCAAATTTTGAGACAGTTCAGTTGCTGTAGTCCAGCTCTGAACACAATACCACATTACCGGTTGACAAATGCTTCCGCTTGTTGTCAATAACTACATGACTATTGGCGCTTCAGTTCAAATCCAGCACTGAAGACAATACTTCCTGACATCAATAACACTAATCTTGCAGGATTTAGCCCTGCATCGGTAAGCTTCAGAGATTGTTCAAGTACGCACTGAAAAAACATACCAACTGGTCAATTTTGTTGTGCCATTGACATGACTGTTCCTATGTTAGTTTCAATAAAACAGTACTCCCAATAAAGAAACCGATGTCTTGAATTCAGGTGTGGTTGCTGGTATTGTCTGTCTAATCTAGTACAAGGGGTCTCAATTCAGGTCACCAGTGTGTTCGGTCGTGTGATTCAGTAATTGCAAGTTTGCAACGTGTTGTAATAGAGTAGCTTTCTCTTGCGTCCCTCATCATCTCATGACCCAAAGCCAATGTTTGCTGTACTGTAATTTGTAAGTTATGTCCCGGGTCTTCCTGTTCACAAATCTGAATATTTTGTTCCACAAAGTTTACAGAAGTTATTAGCAGAAGTACACAGCATGCACGGGGAGGGAGGGAGAGAGAGGTATTCAAATCTTTGTGACCTGTATGCATGCAGTGCTCTCTGCAGAAAAAATTTCGCCAGTTGTGTTTGCTTGGATGACAAGAAGATTGGTCTGTTTTTTTGTACATTCTGATGGGAGTCATTTCAACTGAGAGATGTCGCAGAATTATACCACCTTCGAATCATGACAATGCATCCAGACGGGAGGCGCAGGCACGCCATCTTCTTCTACCTGTGACATTTCTACAGCCATTGCAGTGGTGCAGGCCCAAGCTTGAGCTGCTGGTCGACTACAGCAAATTCTTCCCGTGTTTTTCTTCTTCTTTGGCATGTAGCAGTAGCACAAACACCCCTATGTTACACCGATGCTAAACTTAGAAGAAAAACATGGTAGAGGTGAGTCATCCGTGCCTGAGAGCAGCAGCTGGAAACCGGTATCTCGAGTAGATCATCACCGGCGCTCCTGAATGTAATGATCAGAGCAATCCTCCACGACACAATCGAGAGCTGACGCACCGGCGCCGCCAGCAACCGCCGAACAGTGGGATACGAGGTGCGCGTGGCTGAGGGTCGGAGGATACTCGGGAGCAGCCTCGTTGCGACGGCGACGGCGGCGGCGGCGGCGGCGAGGCCGGAGGCCGAGACGGCCTTCTCCCGTTGCGGGCGTGGTGGATCTGAGCCGTGCGTGCAAGCTTGATTGATCCAACGGCTTCCTCGATACGAGCTCCTCCGTATGGGGCGAAACGGTAATAAGAGATAGTATAAGGGTCTCTTCTGAGATACGTGTCGCGATGCGTACTGCACGATTTCGATCGGACGTTTGGATTGCCGATTTTATTTGCGATCCACTCAGTTGATCAAAGGTTATTAAGTTGTACTACGTGGGTCAGTACTACAAAATAATCCTAAACGACTCCACTTTCTTGATCTGGACCGCGCAAAATTGATCGACCGTTTTCGCAGTGCCAGGTTAGATCGCGATAACTGTGCGCGATCACGGGGGAGCTGTGAAATCACGCTCTCTAGCCCACACGGCGGTGGCGTATCTCGAATCATTGACATGTGGGCTATGGTTTCCTCAGGCCCCACCTCTCAATCTCACCGACCTTGACTGCAAGAGCGGCTGTTTTTCGCTTTTTAAAAAAGAGCGACTCTTCTCCCCGTCTCCCCGCCGGAGCTCCCCGCCTTCCAACCGTGTGCATCCTTTTCTCCCTTCCGAAGGCTAATCCTCTCGGCTGTGGCCGCTGCTTCATTGTCCCAAGGTTCGAAACTTGTCATCTCCGTGGGTCCCTGGATTTCTCTACTCGGATTCCTCTGTGAAAGTACTATGCTATTCACTGGATCAGTAGATAACACTTCACATACACATTACTTATTCAAATCATACATGGCGTAAAATCATTACATTCATTAATTTACATATTAGAGTTTACATAGACCACTTCGGGTCAAATTTTTTTACAATAAAGGCCGAACAGGCCAAATGAATACATTACAAAAGATAGCGGAAGCAACAACGGAAGCAAATGGGTGATGGCACATCTTACTACATGCAAGTGACTGGGGAACCTGTGTACGCCCGATATTATCCGAAAAACGTTGGACAATATAGGAGGCACACAAGAATCGACGGAGTCAGCTAGACTGGAGCGAGACTAGAACAGCTAAGGGCTAAACTACGCTTCAATGATTCCCGGTCTTGGACTTACGGATCCTTGTTGCGATCGGATACTCGAGATTCTGTTTTCGAGGGTTTGGGGAAAGAGCGAGAATGAGCACAACTACCGTGCTCGCGGGCCAACACAACAGATGCAATAATATATATGCAATGTGTAACAAGGATGGCTCGGGTTCTTTTATTTGCGTAAAGTAACATTTATAAATACAGATATTAGAAAAATCATATCACTTAGCATTTTAACCAAATTGCCTTTTTTAAAGAGATTAATTGTGCAATAATTAATAAAAGCAGAGGCTACCTCTACCTTCATGCTTATATTTGATAGTAGTCATACCCATATATTACCAACACTGGGTAAGAATACCCAGGAAAAATCCAAATCAATGGCTAGGTGCGCCTCACATATTTTTCATCATACCCACAAAAGTTTTTGAAATAGAACTAACTCTCATAAGCTCCACATGCCCGCCCGTGACCGTGGGCACGGCTGTTCGAATAGTTTTTATTCTCTGCAGAGATTATACATCTTTACCCATAAGAGATAACCAGCTTGATATGTACACACGTTTCTGTAGACATGTGAATCAAGGGGAGATTATCACAAGGCCTTTACAAGGCATCCCTCGATATTTACCACACCCGCTAAGGTTTCACCTGAGTAGGGTTTCGTTCCCGTGGGATCCGACAACCACTTACCTAGACCCCCACTTGCGCCATGCAACTTACGCCTAGAGTCCTGCAAGTCACATACTCCAACTCGTAGCCTCGTGGGCTCACGGTGAAGGGGAGTCCCCCAATGGTGCAGCTCGTACCGGTGGACACCAATTAGTTAGCCAGGTCGACACCATTATAGACTTGTGGCTATACTATTTTACAATTGAAGGACATTACAGGATTAAGTACTTAAAATCATCTGGGCGGTTCGTACCACATACCAACCATTCTCGTGCTCGACAGCACCCACCACCCTTCCATCCGCCCAGATGAGGTATTAGCAAGTTTTAGGGTTTTGGAGAAGTATAAAACAAATTATCCAACCAGTCCAGTCATTCACCCCAATGACTGCCCAAAACAATTGTTACAATTTAAAGAATGATGATTTGGGGTAGAGTTACCCCGGTACTTAAACAAGTTTAGCATGACGTTTAAGTACAACCTATAACTAGTAGGTTACCAGATATTTACTAGGGTGACAAGGATATTGGGAGTTCAATTATCAAGGACATGGTATAATGATTATTTAATCAACAAATAGGCATTTAACTACCTTGAGGTGTTTGACATACATTTGCATAGAAATTAAAGTATGCAATTTGATATTTTAAAAGAACATAATTTGCACAAAATGTAGGATCAACATGATCAAAGTATTGACTAGCCTGGGCTATTTTACCGTGGCCTTGATCTTACTCAAAACCTGATTAGATAGAGGTTGGAATTCTTGGTCGGCGTCTTTGCTTGAATCTTGGTTCTTGTCGAGTCGTCGTTTCTTCTGGACTTCGATTTCTAATTACGCAATAACGATCGAAAAACCAAATACATTCAAAGAATTCAAAAAGACCAATAAAACACAAGAGCATCAGAAAGATTCGCGGAGGACGAGCTTGAGAGAAGGGATTGGGCGACACTGGAATGTTTGACAGAGTCAAACGTCCAGTTAAGCGAAAGGAGGAATAGCAGAGAAATTCTGCCGAGAGGGAGGATACAAAAAGGATAGTTATTACAAAAGAGAGGCCGACCGACCAAACGACATATACATAAAGAAGTTTAACAATGAAGCAAAAGTGCCATAAGATGGCCATAAACCAAAAGAGCCAATCAGGGTGCCTTTAACCCACAAGGCAACCGACCGGACCGCCAAGCTAGTCGCCAAACCCAAGCACATCTCACAAAAGTGAGGCCCTTGGGGCTCACCTTCTTCCCACAAACAAAAGCAAGAAAAGCCGGTGAGTACTTTGAATGTACTCGCAAGACTTACATGTGGAATAACAAACCTATATATATACTACATGCAAGTTCATTGAAGTGGAGACTGTATGTTTCATTTTAGCATAAAGCAAGTTTCCATTTGCAATAATGTAATAGATTGAAAGCAATTTAACAAATCTGTTTTTAATGTTCAAATAATCACAAATGACAACAATATAACAGTAGATAGATGACAACAACAATCCTGGAAGTGACTAAACCGTTAGCCACCACAACAATAGCATGAATTACCCATTCATACCACCCATGTCAAATTTTAATTTAAAAGGTTGTAGTCTAACTCTTGCAAAACCTAACCAAGCGTGTCCATAACCTAGGACGAGGCTATTCGAATAGTTTTATACCCTGCAGGGGTGTACCAATGTACCCACACGCCAGACCGCCTTTTCGCCACATGATTAGCACACTTCCTTAGGTATGCCGGCACAGCTAAGTCCTACGAGACATTTCCAATATTGTGCATTAACTACGAGTCGCCCGTATGGATAGAAACCCATACGTTGTGTCGGAGTCATTGTAAAGCCTCGGTCAACTACCCGTCGCAGGTAAAGCCTTGGACAACTACAATGCTCCTCGAGGTGGAGAGCCTACCCGGAATCTCCACCACCGCACACCCAACACAAGAACACATATCCTTTTTCACACAACACACACAACCCCCTCCTGCGACTCGGAGATAACACACGCCAAAGTACTTAGTCAAGAGAGGTCCCATATCCCTCTCGCGTGGTTAGCACGCAAGAATGCTTGGAGAGTGTGACACAAGATGTTCGGTCCTTGTTGACTTAGGCAAGACATCCACAAACCCAATAACCCACCATCCAACCACCTGCCCAAGTCCAAATCAATTTTTCCATTTTCAAAATTTTGACTTTACAAAATAACAAAGCACAAGGGCTAGACATAATGGAATAATAATTAGATATGTGATCAAGATCATCGGCTAAAATCGATGATCGCCCATTGCTACCGAAACTAAGCATTTCTAAGCAATTTCAAATCGTAATCTACTAAGTGACAAGAGCTCATCCATCGAACTCAAATCACAGCAAATAACCTAGGCTCATGGTAGTAGAGGATAAACAATTCCTACACATTATGCAACTATAGGATACTAACCATAATTTAACAACAACATAGCAATGCATACATACTAGTTGGAAATCAATATATTAGACTTGAAAAATAATAGGATTAATATGGTCAAACTGCTTGCCTGCTTGCTGTGGGTCAAGGTGCTGCTGAGGATCAATAATATTGTCAATGAGCTCTTCGGATCCTAACGAAAAGCGAGAAACAAACGATAAGAGCGAATAAAACACAAAGACTCAACAGTGAACTTTCTCCAAAAATCCTGAAAATTTTACAGTAGCAAGGTCATGATTTATAATGAATTTAGCAACAAGAACCAATTGATTTGGATTCTTATTGCAAAAGATATGGCCAAAATAATTTTGCTCAGCTTTTATAAATCAAAAATACTACTATTCATTAGCAAAATTTTCTGGAGCTATACTGAGTTTGGAAACATTTTTAAATTAAAGTCTAGTTAAAAACATAACCAACAAAATTTGAATCAACCGAAAAGGATTTGAAATGAATTAGTTATGCATTTTACAAGTTATCATATTTTTCAGTTGATAAATAAATCCTCTCGAAATTCAGAAATTAGAAATGACGTGGCGAACTCGGGACGCCGATCTTGGATCCAACAAATCGCGTCCAGCGCTACGGCGCAGCGATACACGCACAAACCCTAAACGCCACCGTTGATCTCGATCCAACGGTTCACGTGGACCAGAGCGTTCGGCGGTCCGAACGTTCACGCGCACGCGAGCCGTGGATCTGGGATCCAACGATTCACGTTGATCCGAACGCGCCCACGCACGCGAACCGTTGATTTGGGATCCAACGGCCCACGAGCACTCACAGCACAGCGGTTCGACGCTTCATTGGACGACGCCCGTCGATCTTTGATCTAACGGCTAAGATCGCTCGACAACGAACGCCCGCTGGTTTCATCCGACAACGCAAACAGAGGAGGTCACCGGCGGTTTGCCGGCGAATCGAGCCAAGTTGTAGCAAACAAAGGCTACCAAAAGACGCTCAATAACGTTGCGCACCTGCTGGTACCAACCATACCTCGGATGGAGGACCAGAGCGGCGGCGCAACGGCGACGCGCGGCTGCGCTAAGCACTGGTAACGACGACAACACGATACCGCGGCGTCGAAGGCTAACTAAAGGTTGCTAGAGCATCTAGAGGTTCACATGATGCTACTGAAGCGAAACCAGAGGGGTTAGAGCACTCACCGACACGAGACGATGATGAGCGTTTTTACCGAATGGGGAAAACCGAAATTGATTCGCTCTCTCTTTGTCAAAAGAAAAATTGATGAGGGTTAATACTCTTCGAGATGCTAAGCAACTAAGGAAGCAAAGGTTTTGAAAGAGAAGGCCCGAGCACCACTTTCACCGAAGGACTCAAGCTTCAACAATGGCGCCGAGAGCAATTTTTACGATTGAGCTCACTCAAAGTGTACTAGAAGCGATCTTTGGAGCTCAAGGGTGTTTAAAGGATGCTAAGGAAGCAAGCGGAGGAGTCTTACAGCCGAGAAGCAAGGAAGAAGCGACGGAGGGAAAATGGTGGGCGTGTGTTGAGGTCGGCCGAGAGCGACTGAGGGGTGTAATGTTAGGAGACAGCACTACTGTGGGGCGGCCGGACGGGAGCAATAATGCGAAGAGCGGTTTGACCAGTTTGACTTGCCTCCAAAATTTATCAAATAATTTCTAAAAATCATGAGATAATTCAGAGGTGTTGCCAAGCCTCCCAAAACTCAGGAAAAGATTTCAAGGATTTGGCAAAGAAGGGTGATTAGGTCGAATTTAAAGATTTTCCATAATTCTTTTGAGAATGACCAAAATGCACTTCAAGATGCGATTTTCTTACATTTATTTGGAAGATAGCAAGACTATACTACTACATGCGACAAAGCAACTTAACTACAGGTTTACACCAAATCTAGATACCAGATCAACACACAATCAAATGGCAATTCAATACCAATCTCAGATGCCAGATAATACACAGCGATTCAATTGCTAGCTACTCAACCTACTACTACAACCTACTGCCACAACAAAACACAAATTCTACTACCAACTATATAATTGCAAGAACACCAATCATTGCCAAACAATACGGATTGCTAAAGCAATCAAATCAATACTTCTAGCTTACACCAAATACATTTACTTCCAACAATCATTGACCTACTGATGAAGCACTAACCAACAACTAACAATTGATTAGCAAAACAATTAGATATTACGACTACTGAGGATCAAAACTATTCCTAGCAATTAGGATCACAATCAATTCAAATTACTACCAGCAAATCATCCTATTGCCATATTGCAACAATTCTCAATTGTCGGATCGATTGCAACCTCATTGCTACTGCTAAATTACTTATACTGATGAGCAAATAATCCATAGCCAACACAAAACATACATACTGCCAACAATATTGATATAGAAATTACTGTCAAACATTGCCATTAACACATAGATCAACCATTGACAGATTATAAAGACATTGCAAGCTTAACACACTATATACCAGAACACACAATTTCAAAATGACAGATACTAAACATAGATTCCAAAAGCTATTACACAAATCGCTACCACTGTTATTATCCCCGAACACTGAAGATCATTTCCACCTCCTGACAATCATGTTCTGGTGAAGTACTAAACATCAATCAATAATTCAATTTACTGATACTGATGAACAAGAATTACTAACAACAATCAATAACTGGAGAAGCAATGCACAACCATCACAATTCCTTACTCACTATCATCAACATGGATACTGATGATCATACGGACATAGACAACAATTGATAAACCAATCACTGCCATCAATCATTGATATGGGAAGCAATTAACCGACAGTCAATAACTCAATGGTCAGTCAAAGCTGGCCTGAAGAACAAAGTTTCAGCACACATTTTCACCAGCTGAAAACATTCACAAACAACCGTTCAATACCACAATCAACAATCAAACTCAAGCTTAACAGGGATGGAAATACTGACAGCCATTAAGGGATGAAGCATCAGACATGGCTGCTGATTTTGCTCTGCCATTGATGCACATAAGGGCCCCCAAGCAGAGGGTCAGGGGCTTAGCCATAGGAGCAGGGGAGAGGGGGTGCGAGCCTATCTGACCGGGCGGGGTAGCCGGTCTGACCGGGGAGCAGGGGCGCACGGGGGCGGCTGGGCGGCGTGGCCGGGGAAGATAGAGAGAGGGAGGAGATCAAGGGCACCGGGAGGAGGAGGGGAGGCTCACCGAGCGTTGGTGCGGGCAGAGGAGCACCGGAGGTGGCCGTCGATGGAAGTCGAGGCGGCGCAGGGAGGGAGCACGGGTGCTGCGGCCAGTGGTTGGGGAGGCACGGGTGCACCGAGGAGGAGCTCCAGGAACCGGCGGGTGGCAACGGGGCGGCCGGTGGCAGAAGGAAGGTTTTCGGCTGAAGGGGGAGAAGGAAGGATCGGGGGCTCTTGGAAGCACTTACCTGGGAGAGGGAGGAGTGGGGCGGGGAGAGGCAGAGGGGCGCTGGCCCTTTTATAGCCCGGGAAGGAGGGGAGCTGGTGGAGGTGATGATGCCAGTGGATCTGGCGGCATGGGCGACGGCATGGGCGCGGAGGTCGATGGGACGGCGCCATAGGCGGGTCGGGCGACGGACCGGCGACGGAGGCGATGACCTAGGCGACGCACGGCTCGGACCGGGTGCTTCACCGCTTGGACTGGTCGGAGCCGTGCTGCGAGGATGGAGCTGGCGTCATGGAGGTGACGCGCTGGTGGGGGCGACTTCGGTAGGGTATGGCGCGGAGGGCATTGACGGCAGCAGGGCAGGTGGAGGTGGGGGAGGCGCGGCATGGGAGTCGGTGGGGAGCGACCCGAGGTGGGGGCGGAGGAGCAGTGGAGCAGGTGGGGGAGATGGAGCCGGGTTGGGCGACGGAGAGGAGAAGCCGGGCGGAGGCGGTAGATCTGGGGAGAAGGGGATGGAGTGAAGCGGCGATGCGCCTCGGGGAGAGAGAGGGATTGGGGGAAGAAGCGACGTGGCCGAGGAACTGAGGGGAGGAGGAGAGGGCGAGTCAGGCCGGGCTGGGGAATGAGAAGGGAGCGGCGCGGGCCAGGCTGGGGAAAAAGGAAGGCGGGCCGGGCTGCGGGAGGAGGTGGACCGGCCGGGGAAATCGGCCCAGGAGAGGAAAAATGATAAATGGGCCAGAAAAATGGGTTGGCCCAAAAGAAACAAAGGGGAGGCAAGATTTTGGAAGGGGTCCAAAATATGAAAAGAGTGAATTGAATTTGAATTTTGAATTTTGAATTTTGAATGGAGGTTTGAAACACAAACCTGAGCTTAAAGGAAGCTTGGAGTTTCTGGAAATTCAAGCGACGAATTGAAAAATAACAAAAATCGAAATTAAATAATCGACACTATTTGCCGTCCAAAAACGGGATGTCACAATCTCCTTCGCCGAACTGGCTTGTTTCCATTCCAGGCTAGTAGGTTTACAATTACAAGGGGAGTCTTTCCTCTCCTCTTTAATCTGCTTGTAATTAGTAATCTGCGGTGATAAGAATGCTTTTGCAAGCAAATACAAGCAGAATACGAATAGCTTCTAATTTAGCAACAGAAGCGAAGGTCTCATCAAAGTCTAACCCTTCAACTTGGCTAAAACCCTGAGCTACCAATCTAGCCTTATTTGTATCCATAGAACCATCCTCACTTTGTTTATTTTGGAACACCCAGTGGGTTCCTATGACATTATGACCACTATGAGACTCTACTAGGTTCTAGACCTTATTCCTCTCAAAGTTCTCTAACTCCTTATGTATGATATTGACTCAGTTCGAATCAGATAAAGCATGTGATATATCGCAGGGTTTAAAAGAAGCAACAAATGTAGAATGAGAGTAGAGACTCGGATCGTGATACTGGAACGAGTGACTCGTTTATGAAGATGATTAATCATCTGATCTGGAGGATGACGCCTCTGAATGTGAAGTGAAGCTCCCTGGGGAGATATCACATCTTCGACCTCCGTAGGTACTGCTGATGATAAAGATGCAGCATGAGCCTCAACTGAAGATGAAGAAGTCGAAGTAGGTTTTTGAATTGGAACATGAGCATCAGCAGCAGGAAGGGGATCATCAATCGACTCCATCATCATCTTCCTCTACAAAGATTCTCTCCGTCGCCTGTATGTGACCTGAAATGTCAGATCTAGCTCTAGGGCTAGTCTCATCAAAAGTAAAATTGCATGTCTTCTGAATAATGTTGGTCTCAATATTAAGAACCCAAAACCTTTCGAATGTGAAAAGTAACCCATAAATAAACCATCAGAAGCCCTTATCTATCTAATAAGTATGTAACAATACTCTCGTGTACATGATGAGCTTGCATGAGGGAGGAATGCTCATTTCCAGTAACATAACTGCAGCACAAAGGATAACTTTGAAGTTTCCACTAAAATGATAAGAGGTGAACAAATTTAGCGATCTCACATCGATAATTCATATATAACTAGAAATGTTCTCCTTTTTTTTACCTCAATAATTCTCGAAACGTATTATGTTCTCAATTATGTCTGCAATGAAAGAACATACAGTATTTGATTGCAAAATACGTAGAGATGGCTCCTTGTGGAATCTGTGGAAACAGCAGGCGAGTATGAAAGCCGGTCTCGATCTCCATCAACCAGCAAGTTTTTGGGGAATTATTATCTCCATCACAGTATCAGATAACCTGGGGCGTCTACACGTTGAACTTGCTATGTCTTGCTATAGTGCTTCATTTTAAGAATAGTGGAAGAAATAAGGAGAGAAGCAATTTTGCCAATAAATAAAAAGACATGCTAGCTACAGCTAGTAATGTCCTATCACAACTGTGTCTGCTACTGAGCTTGGATGACAAGAAGATTGGTCTGCTTTGTTGTTCTTTCAGATGGGAGTAGCCACATAGTTACCACCTTGGGACCATGATTGTGCATCAAAGACTAGCAGAGTTTTGTGAAGCGATGCAACTAGTTTTGTTCAACGCACTCTCCGAGGTGCGCGTGGCCGACGGACGGCCATGTATAGCACTGGCACATCATCATCTTTTTTGCATGTCAGAGTTAACAGAGCCAAGAGTCGCACGGCGTAAATAACACGCATGGAACAACTGATGAGGCGAAACATGCGTAAAATATCAATCCCATTTCATTGTGAGCAGGATGAACATACAAGCTTTCTAATATCTTAAGGACGTTCATTTATTCTTGTTAAGGTATGAACTCCCCTTCTCTACTTCCATCTATCTTTTATCCATGTTGATGCAAACTTTATTCAGAGACGCGAAGTGATCACGAATTCATTCTTGGGCATACTATCGCACCGTGTATGGGCCCATCCGAGCCGCGCTCTCTCGTTGTCATATATCACAATCTGATCCTGCATTGTAACGGCTGCAAAACGGAAGATCAGTGGAAATCATTATACATATATGCATGGTGCCCAGGTTTTGGAAACTGGACAGTGTATGTCTGAACTTTCGCACCTCCAATTATGTTCATTTCCTCCAGAGGATGCCTCGATCCATCGAGGATGCCCAAGCACACGTTCCCATCTTTCTGCCACAAACATGCAAGGTCATATTAGGCATTGTTCTTTCCTTCGATGATTTGTCGTTCACTGCTGGTAGTCAATTGAGTTATGCAATGTTTACAGAGATAATGAGGTAGTTTTCAGGAGGTATCTCCATGGTGGCCTTATTATGGCCGTGTTGAAAGATCAAAGACAGTGACTTGAAAAACTTCTTGATGTCAGTGACAGATTTGAATGGCTTATCCCCTCCCCAGCATACAGGTAGAGCATGATCAGGCACCAGTTTAAGTGAGTTGCCGAGAGCGTCTTTCACCTGCAAGATCCACATGCCATGAGTTCTGTGCAGCTTGATGTCTCTGTTCAAATATATGGGCATCATAATGTACTGTGATTTGATATGTACCGCAGAAAGAGTTGCTTGGTATGGCTGGGCTGCAAAGTAGGTGTAGGTGCTACCACTGTCAAAGACCACCTCCATTGGATTCAGGCGTAGCGGAGTTCCATTGAAGTGCAGTTTTGCTGAGCCAGGTGAGTAGTAATTCCTGGAAAAAAAACCAATTAATGTTGTATGACGTTTGAAGCCAAATGAAAAGAAAAGGATCAAAATCTCAGCCCTAGCCTTCTCTAGCTTTTTTACAGGTTATCTTCGCACAGTGCAAACAATCGATGGTGCGGGAATCATGAGACACTGAAATGGACGCCTACATCTTTGTCAAATCACCAGCACATACAATTAGCAACATGCTTACCCGAATCTGCTCCGGACCATGGGGACCCAGGTTACGGCTGAAGAGGGAAACTTGTCAACCCCAACGAGGAGGAAGCCTCCTCCTTTGATGCTGATACAATGGCCAATGACATGCTCAGTGATCATCCTTTGGTTCTTGAGCTGCGAGACCAGGTCCAGCGAGCCCCTCCCAAGCCCAAGGAGGCCGTCCACCGGCGATTCCACCTGGAAGTTCGGCCCCACATCCTGATCGTGCCCGCAGCTGCGCAAAACGAAAGTCACCGTCGACAACCGAATCCGGTGGGCACTGATCACGCAAATGTTTCAGTGTGTGGCGTACCCAAAGGCGAGTTTGGGACTGGCTTTCGGGAGAGAGAACTTGTCGCCGCGGATGAGCACACCCTTTGACCTTCCGTCTATGTATCGTATTTCGTAGGCGCATTTGTTTTGTGGATGTGTGCACGTATTGGGTGGGTTACCCAGGTCTTTGTGCAGATCAATGCAGAGCTGGTCTGTACATGGCACCAGCTTCTCCCGTGTTGGCCGGTACATTGTTGCTTTGTGTGGCACCTGCAATGACCAAGGCAGCATGCATCAAGCACCAAACGCTGGACCAGAGCAAAGATCATGCCAAGATTGTACGTTTCAAGCCAATCAAGGACTAGAAATGAACAACAAAGTTGTGTTCAGAATTCTGACGCAGTAATAAGATGGTGAGTGTGTGACACTGTGTACTGTACTTTGTTGCAGCTGATGCAGGGTTGGCACTGCAGCCAGGTGAGGTTGCTGCCGGTGTCAATGTCCAGGAAGTAGGCATGTGGTGGCTCCCCAATGCTGATGCTAACGTACAAGTGCCTGCAGATGCACATCGAAATTGTCTCAAATATCGCGCAAGAAGCTGATGCGCAAAAAGTTCAGGAAGTTGATGCAAAGGTACAGCAAAAAGACCATTCTTGGAAAATAACCGAGACAGGAATCAGAAAATAATTAGCATTGGGCAAACTTGGGAGCAGGTCGCCAACGTATACGTACCCAGTTGGGTAGACGTCGCCATAGAGCTGGAACATCATGTGGGAGGAGGACGCCACGAGTGGGAGCAGGAGCAGGATGCCGACGATCGGGGTCCACCTGGCAGCCATGGTGGGGTGTGGGGGGAAGGAGCCGGAGTTGCAGTGAAGTGGTAGTGTGGAATAGGTGGTTTCACACACTCCTCTTCTTCTGAAGCTCGCTAGCTCTCTGTTTCTTAGGATCGTGTAACCTGCAGCTGCTGCAGGGGATGTGCTGTGAGGTATTTATAGGCGTTGGCTTGGCATCTCTCTATCCTGTGTGCACTGTTTTGTGCCATTTTGTTTTGCATTACGCTGTTTTGCATTTGCGTAATTTTGGATTCCAATTTTGATTTTTGCCTTCCGTTTGGAATTTCATGTTCGCTGCGGAATGGAATTTTAATAGATCTTAACCGGTCTTTGGAGCCATGACGACTGACAAGTATTCGATCAAGCCACATATATTCGATGGAGTTGATTTTATATATATATTTTAACTTTTTCTTGAGCAAACACTGAGTTGTCAAGGACTACAAAAAAAAAGTAGGGCTCCAATTTTGTAGATGGCATCATATTTGTCATAAAATTTAACCATGGCTCAACGGTGAGAAATGAGCTAACAGTCAACAAGGAAGATAGAACTGTTAAAACTAGAAATGTCCATTTCTTTGTACTTCATAGCTGTCTATAATGCAAATATATGCATATTATTCCCCGCAGAAACTATATAATAAGTATGTAACAATATTCACGTGTACATGATGAGCATGCATGAGGGAAGAATGTTCATTTCCAGTAACATAACTGCCACACAAAGGATAAGTTTGAAGTTCACACTGAAATGATAGCGGTGAACATATTTAGTAATTTCACATCGAGTAATTCAATAATATAACTAGAAAGATTCTCCCTTTTTTTCTTATCAATTATGCTTGCAACAAAAGAATATATAGTATTTGATTGCAAAATATGTTGACATGACTCCTTGTGGAAACTGTGGAAATAGTAGGTGAGTATCAAAGCTGGTTTCGATCTCCATCAACCAACAAGTTTTTGGAAACTATTCTCTATCACAATTTCAGATAGCCTGGGGTGTCTACACGTGGAACTTGCTATGTCTTGCTGTAGTGCTTCATTTTCAGAATAGTGGAAAAAGTAAGGAAAGAAGCATTTTGCCATTAAAAAGACATTCTAGCTATAGCTAGTTCCTATCACAACTGACAAGATTACACTACACACAGCTACACCAGAATGGAATTCTCATTTGATATAGAAGTTCGATTCCAATTGGTGTGTGGAAAATTAGAGCAAAATTTCCATAAATTTTCGTACGTGTCATGAGCTCATGAAATTAGTAAATAATTGTCAGTCTCATGATCCTAATTCTTAGGTGACATCAACTTGCAGCATTCCTGTTCTGTCAGTTTATAGACAAGAACCAGCCGAACCACAGTAGTTTGTGCAAAATTTCATATATCATAATATATTTCTGTCTATTCAATCAGTCAAACTTTGCAACTGATTGTAACAAAACTCATGATATTTTTTCTGAGAACCACAACTCATCATGTGATTTGAATATTAGGTGAGAAATTATGCTCAAAGCTGCAGGCCAGCATGTGTAATCAATCCTGGGACTTGGGCCGTGCTCGGGCCGGCCCGGCACGACTGCACGTCAAGCCCCGTCCACCTCCGCCTACCCGCAAGCCCGCGACGCCGCGCCGCGCAACCCCCGCCGGCGACGCCGCGCCGCGCCCGCTTGGCCGCCTTCACGTCGCCGCGCCAGCCCCGCCCGCGACGCCGCCCAAGCCTCTACGTCGCCGCCGCCCCCCCCCCCCCTGCTCGCGCGCGAGGTGGAGCTGTGGAGCAAGGCCGGCGGTGGAGAAGGTGGAGGGGCGGTGGGGGAGGTGGAGCCGAGGCAGGTGGAGGCGGTGGGGGAGAAGGGGGAGGCCGGGCGGTGGGGACGGTGGCGGCGGAGCTCGGGGGTGGCAATGGGGGAGAGGGGGAGGCGGTGGGGGAGGTGTGGGATCGGAGTTGGGGGAGATGGCCCGATGGGGAGATGCCATGGATGGCAGGATGGGGGTGCTGCACGCCTGCACTGCTGCCGGCTTGGGGAATGCCCGAATGGAATGAGGATTGGCCGATTGGACACTGCTACGCGGTCTAGTAATCTCGAGCTTGACTACTCGCCATTAATTTCTTTCTCCTGCCTCCGCTGACTGGTTATGCTGTCAGCTGGACTACGGGAGAGAGACCGAGAGAGCAAAGATTAGAGACAGGGACGTATTAGATGGAATGGCTGTGCATTTTTTTTTGTCGGAGTACTGGTGGATGTGTACAGACGAGTAATTTACTCCACTTAGTTATTCTCATTTTCGAAATAAGGTAGCAGCATCAGGTATAAAACACAAAGTTGTGAGGTAACGGAAATTGGGAAACATGATGTAGAGATTGGTGATAACTGACAAGACATAGAGATTAGAGAAGTAAGGGGCAAGGCAACGAGTCCTCTACACGAGATTCTCTTCAACGCTCATTGCCCGTAAAAATGCATGTCCACGGCTCATTTGCTCTTGTACTCGATTCAGTCTTTACTATAGTGCGGGATTCTTTCAATTCTTTGATTCTCGCAGCTCATTTGCTCTTGTGCTATGTTCTGTCTTTGATCTAGTGCGAGATTCTTCTCATTCTTTGATTCTCGCGGCTCATTTGCTCTTGTGCTCTGTTCTGTCTTTGATCTAGTGCGAGATTCTTCTCATTCTTTGATTCTCGCAGCTCATTTGCTCTTGTGCTCTGTTCTGTCTTTGATCTAGTGCGAGATTCATCTCATTCTTTGATTCTCGCAGCTCATTTGCTCTTGTGCTCTGCTCTCTCTTTGCTCTAGTGCGAGATTCTTTTTAGGCATGGGGAACTACGACATAGATGACCGTCATATGGACGGTACGGAGGGGTACGAGAAGTACCAACGCGGTCTAGACTTGATGGAGATGCCAGACTTCGATAAGTTTATTACATATGCATGTGCTACAAACCATAACATGCTCTTCTTCTAGAGCAGGGGGACGTTATATTTAAGTTGTTACATATGTGTGTGTCCTGTGCAAGTTTACTACTACCCTGAAATTTTCATTTCAGGTTCTTCCATCAGAAACGAAGGTTTCAGGGATGAAGAGGAAATCAGATGCAATTGCTACAACTACTGAACCAAGGAAAGTACAGAAACCAGCCCAGGACTGGAGCTGTGTACGATGTCAAGTGAATGCAACTAGCGAAGCTTATTTCTACCAGCAGATCAAGGACATAATTTCTCTGGTAGAGAACTATACCATTCGAAGAACGGACAATCTCAATCCCAAGAAAATATCGAAGATATCTAATATCTTTCACCTCAATACATCTCCCAGTTTTTTGTTCAATGACTCGATTTCCTCGGCACCATCTTCAATAATCACAACATCATCAACATAGCCTACCAATATTGTGATCCTCTATGCCTATAAAATACAGTATGATCTCTATTGCATTGAGAATAACCCATACTACATACTGAACACCTGAATCTATCAAACCACGCCTTGAGACTGCTTCAGACAGTATAAAGACTTAAAGCCTGGAGGAATCTTTGTGTATACCTCCTGTTGTAAATCACCATGTAGAAAAGCATTCTTCACATCCAACTGATGTAGGGGTCATCCGAAATTAGTTGCACAGGAGATCAATGTTCTTACTGTGCTCATCTTCGTCACTGGTGTAAAGGTCTCATGATAGTCTATCACATATGTTTGACCATAATCTTTTGCAACCAACCGTGTCTTGTATCTCTCTATCTTGCCTTCAAGAGTTTCTTAATTGTAAATACCTATTTGCATCCTACTGCCCTTTTTCCTGCTGGAAGTTGAACAAGATCTTATGTT
The DNA here is from genome assembly GCA_036346395.1 of Hsuehochloa calcarea. Classification (NCBI taxonomy): domain Eukaryota; kingdom Viridiplantae; phylum Streptophyta; class Magnoliopsida; order Poales; family Poaceae; genus Hsuehochloa; species Hsuehochloa calcarea. The sequence goes on from CM070613.1 coordinate 23,882,366, forward strand.
TTGTTCTTCTGAAGTGCACTAACCTTCTTTTCATGGCATCCTTTCACTTAGGATCATGCTTAGCATCTCGTCAATCCTTTTGGAACATGCACTGTCTGAAGAAATGCAATGAATGCTTTGTATGCAGGTGAGATATGAGAATATGAGATGACATTTTCAATATCATGCTCAAAGCCATACCGGACTGGAGGTTTTCTGACATTAGCTCTAGTTTTCCTACGTTGTACAAATGGTAACTCTCGATGGGAGTGATTAGAAGGAATATTACCACTCACCCCAAGGGGAGGCAAGGAACTTGATGGAGAGAGGCCCAAGGAGGGATTTGGGACTGGATCAGCTAGCAAGGCCACTGCTCAGCCGTGGTTTGTTTGATTGCTATTCCCCGACTCAGTTGGTGACTCAGTCGATCGCTTGTCCCTTTGCTTCTCCCTTTTTTCCCAAAGTGTTTTCACTAATAAACCTTTAATTCATTTGGGGCTGTCACAACTCTCGCATATTCTGTTAGGCTTGGGCACATAATTGTTTCCACAATGACTTCTTCTTCTCGTTGACTATCACTCTCCTTGTTCTCCCCCTCTCGACTGTCACCCTCAGTGATAGGAGAAAACTCTAAAAACTGATCAGGAGTACCTCCACTCGTGTAGTAAGACTCAAACTCCCGAAATATCATATCCATACTCACGAACAAACTTCGTTTAACTGGGTTCCAGCATCTATAACCCTTCTGACTTGATGAATATCCTATAAAGATACATTTCAATGCATGTGGATCCAACTTGCCAACCGCTGGTCGGTGATCCCGTACAAAACATACACAACCAAACACCTTGGGAGGCACCCTGAACTCCCATTGATCCAAAAGAAGTTCAGTTGGAGACCTCATCCCAAGTATTTGAGACGACATTCGATTGATGAGATACTATGTCGTCATCACCGCCTCGCTACACAATTCCTTTGGCACTGTAATATCCTATTTATTCTTCAAGAGTTATAAATACAAATTGATAAATTAGGGAAAAAGAAATTAAAAATGAAGAATTTCAGTGAGGAATTAGAATCAAGCCTTTCAGCCCACGATCTTGTGGCCCATGTGCACTGCATAAAAGGATGGGAGGGGCTGCCTCTCCCTTCCCTAGCCACCTCCCTACTGCAGCTGAGAGAGAGAGAGAGAGAGAGAAGGAAAATGTTGTACACATGTTATGGATTCTTTTTGCTACTGATTGCTATGTTGTTGTAAAGTAAGATCTAGGAGGAGGAAGCAAGGGGAAAAGCAAGGAAGGCCAGGAGGAAAGGAAAAGAAGGAAGGAAGAGAAGAGTTTCGCTGAATTTTGTGATCACTATTGTTTTGTCAAGGGTAAACCTTATTAGTACTTAGGATTTTTCATGGTTTAGTCACTGTTAATTTTGTAGGTCATTTTGATTAGAGGAAAGTTAGTTTTCAATCTGCCCTAGTTTGTCAAGGTTATGTGCAGAACATTGCGGAGGTGATTAGGGATATTTGGATTCAGATTCAGAGGTCGGTCTAATTAGAGAAAAGTTAGATAATCTCGCTATCTTTTCAGGAAGGTCTGGAACACTAGAATCGAAATAGTGAGCTAAAAGATACATTCTCAGGAAGGTTGTCGTCCAGATTTTGGATGTAGCTGGGATACGTCGTGAATAATGATCATTTTTATATAGTAGATGGTAAAAATAAATTATGGTGACAATTTGAATAATGTAGAAAATTTTGTGTAGTTTCCAGAACTAGTGTGATGTAACGGTGGCCCGATCTTCCAAAAGGTACTGATCAGTCGATTGTGGAGAACTCGACGTTGATGATCCGAAGGCTCCGACCAGAACAGTTCAAACCTCCTGCAATCACTACACCACTGCTCCGATGGTTATCAACCGTGCTGAACGCGGTTGACCTCGCCAAGAAGGCTATCTCCTGCATGCGAATCGAGAACACAAGCAAGAAAATAGAAGATACAATCTGATATTGTATTGCAAATATAGATGAAGCTCACAATGTGGGGTTCCTCAACCGAACGTGCACCGAGACTACTAAGCAGAATAATCTCAAAGAAAAACACATGTTAAACTATGACGGCTACTGTATATATATAGGGGGACGTGAGGAGGTCGACCTAGGGTTGTGCGGCCGTGGGAAGAGGTGTACACAACCTGGACTCCGACCTCGACACGCTTACAAGACCATATTAGGCCAAAACGGTGACGCAGCACCTTATTCACTATTCAGGTCGCGTATCTCTGGTCGAAGACCTTGTCGTAGGACTGGTCCAGGGGTGGTCTTGAGGAGTCCATGTTATCTCTGGTCGTAAGCCTTCTTGAAGTGGTCGTAGACCCTGTGGAACTGGTCGTAGACCTTCTTGAACTGGTCATAGTCCTAGATTTCTCAGTACAAGTAAATCATCTCCGTTAGGCAGCATCATAGAGTTCTCAAATAATACACTCAGCCCTAGAAACGAATTTACCTGATAAATAAGTTGACGAGCACGTGCTCGAGTAATTGGACCTTGCACATGAGGAGTGTTCATATCAGTAGAAGTGGTGTCCTCATCATGGTGTAGTTCATATATTTTTAAGTTTTATAATTAAAGATATAAAGTTGTGAAATAGATTGTTCGACATATTCTGGAACGATCTTCGGGTAAAGAAACGGGGTAGAAAATGATAGAATCAGATGTTCATCATAACTAGGAAATTGTTGGTTTTTTTGTGGGGATTCCAAAAAGTATTAGATGGTTGAATTTTAAGTTTGGATGAATACATTATAGTCGTTTTACTATTGGGACAGTGGGTAGTGCATCCGGTAGTTTTTGGTTAAATGGGTCAATTTGGTGTAGAAGTGCAATGTCGGTTATAATAAAGTGTCGGTGCTATCATGTTATGATTTTGAGATGTGTTTTGAATTATTTGTCCAAGGAGTGTGGTCTCTTGTTCTTTGCCGCCACTTCGCTATCCAACTTCATAGGGATAAAGAGGCAAGTGTATGGTAGACAGTGTTCATTGGTTGATCACTGTATTATTTACCACTCATTACCATTATATTATTTGTGATTTTCACTTTATTTAATTGCAAACAATGTGAATGGTCATGATTTTATTTGTATTGATGGATATAAGAATGTTGAATAATATTAATAATGATGAATTTATGAATAATTGTGCATTCATAAACATCATTGCATATGATAAGGTGATCATGATGTGATCATAACTCCACGGGAGTGGAGGAGGTCCCCGATCCTTTAGGAGGACGTGCTTGAGAGTGAATATTGTTGCTAGTATTTACTCACGCTATACCGGTATACACGAAAGAAGTGCATGTGAACATGTAGCATAGGGATACATAGTATGAAAAGAGAATTGAATGATTGAGTATGAGAATAAATAAAAGAGAAACGATTGATGTTAATGATGATATTGTTTACCATGATTAAGCATTACTCATTGTTTATTATTGTGCTTGCTGAGTCGTGGACTCACCCTTGCTCTATTGTTGTTTTTAGGTTACCGTTGATGATGTTGCTCATGGGAAGGGCTAGCACACACTTGGAATCACGTCATTCACTCAATTACAATAATTATTGATCATGAGACAACTTATTAGTATGATAAGTTATAATTAGAAATGGATATTATTGCTTAGCCTTTGTTGATTATTCATTAAATATGCTTGATTAGTTTGGTTTTGCGTTGATCTTGGTTTAATATTTTGGCATGCTTTCGATGAATTAACTATCCATGATTTCTTTATTGATATCATTATGTTATTGTGACCCATGGACGGATTTTTTCTTTCATATGCTTACTGTAATTTAGTGTTAATTATTGTAAAAATTGATAGCTAGGTTAGTTTAGTGGTATTCTAGGCTTCGTGTAAGGCCGAGGTATTACATGCACATTCATACGAAACATGAGTGGGTGTGCTACCTCCAACAAATATCGATTCTTCCTTTTAGCCACTCCATTCTGAGGTAGGGTTCTTAGACAAGTAGTCTGATGAAGTATCCCTTCTTCCGAGAGATACGCTGCAAACTCCTTGTAAACATACTCAGTTCCATTGTCTGTTCATAGCATCCGAACCTTTCCATCAAACTGAGTAGCAACCATCCTATGGAAGTCCTAAAAACACCGAAGGACCTTGCTCTTGCGCTTCATCATATAAATCCAAGTCATACAAGTATATATAACAATCAATAAATATGACAAACTACTTAAAACCACTCACAGAATTAACTGAGCATTGATCCCAAACATTTGAATGTATTAATATAAAAGCTTCATAACTCTAAAGACTAATGCTACTATATATAGACAATGTATGCTTTCCAAACTCACAAGCATCACACAAAAGTTTACTCTTATATACCTTTTTAAACAAATTAGGGCATGACTGACATAAACTCTCAAATGATAGATGTCCTAAGCGACGATGATGTAATAAAACTTCTCCCTCCATTCCTCTTGTAGCCACAGCCAATGCCGCATCAACCTAATCAATGTACGATAGCTCATTACGCTTTATTACTGTCTCAATCCTCTTTCTAGTTCTCTTCTCCTGGAACAAATACGAATCCTCATCAAATGTAACAATGTATTTGAATTGGTCAATGATAGAACTAGCTAAAAGAATGTTAATTGGAAAGAAGGGAACATGTAAAACAGAGAATAAAGCTATGGATGGTGTGCACTCTACAGATCCTACATCCTGAATAAGCTGAGAGGTTCTATTAGCTATTTGGACAGCTTCAAAATGAGTATATGGGGTGTAAGATGCAAATGCACCATGTGAATCCGTGACATGTTTGAATGTCCCTGAATCTATGATCTAATCAATATGAGAGTGTTTATATGTGGATGCAAGTGCATGTGCCTGAATACCTTCGCCCACATGGGCGTAGTTGGCAAGGTTACCAAAGGATGTGAAATCATGAGAAGTCTCTAATGCCTTTCCCTGCTGCCACTTGTCCCACCGCATAACTTGCTCATTTGTCAAAGTAACAGACGTGGTCACCTCTGTCAGGGCCATATTAGCCCTAGGGCCAACTCGGCCCCTTCCTCAACCTCCACCTCCACGACCATCACGATATCCACCTCGACCTCGATAATCTCCAATTCGGCCTCTACGACTACCACAACCTCCACCTCGACCTCCATACTGTGGAGAAGGACAAGCACGACTCAGATGTTCTCTCATCCCACAGTTGTAGCACTTCCTATCGTCTAGTGTGGTGTATGCAGATCTGACCGGATTGTTGCCCCTATTGCTTGTAGTCGAACCTCCTCCTGCACCATCCTGCACCATAGCCGAAATAGCCACCTCCATAGTAGGCAAATTTGCCTAGTGAAACATGACAACCCTTCTACTCTCAAACTTTGGGTTCAGTCCCTTCAGAAGGTGTTTAACCCATTTGTGTTGCAGCCACACCCTATCAGCCTCAATATCACCAGCACATGTTAACTCCAATGGATCATAGTGATCTAAATCTACCCATAGTTGTTGCAGTTCACTAGCATACTCCTGGATGGTCTTCTCCTCTTGTTTTAGGGCCTCCACATTGCCCTAGACTTCCACCATCATCATCACATTTCCTATCCCAAAGTATATGATGCTTAGCGTCTTCCACATTGCCGGTGTACTCTGCATCATCTCCATCATCCGAGCGATGGATGGAGACATCGAAGTTAGCAACTAAGCTACCACTACAGAATTGGTGGTGTTCCACATCCTCCAATCCATGCTCGCCATGTCTGCAGGCTCAACACAAGTCTCCCGTAGGTAGTGCTCTATCTCATTCGTCCTTAGAATTAGCTGAGCTCTTCTAGACTAACTCAGGTAATTTTTACTTTCTTCTAACTTTACATCGTTCAGCATCAGCTCCAGCTTTAAGTTAGATGACCCTGCACTAGCCCTCGAACTTATCATACTCATCGCGAAGAGGTCCTGTAACATGCTTCTTATGTTACCAGCGGGGAAGTAGTATCAACAACTGTCTTCCTTTCTCTTCTACCGCCCTCATTGCGGCTTCTTTCTCCTCCTTCCTTGCAGCCTCAATTTCCTCAAGGGTCATCTTCTCAAAAAACCAGAGCCATGCCAATTACTGCCATGATATGCCGCGCGTATCTCCCATGATCACGACAATTCTTCACGTATCAACGTTCTGCGAACCTGGATGATTGCCTTCACAATTACCCAAATCATGCAAAGCCGCAGCATTAATTCATTTTTTTCGAACAGTGAACTATCTCTGTGTGTGTGTGTGTCTTTCTCCGAATCTTTCTTTTCTCTCTTCGGCTTCTTCCTCCACCGACACTTCAGTTATTTTCTCTCTTCGGCTTCTTCCTCCACCGAACTCCACATCTTTTCTTCTTCCTCCACCGACAGCTTCCCCACCTCGGCGATCCTCCACAAGAGCAGCAACTCGAGAACTCTCCTTTTCTTCCAATCCCCTTCTTCCTCCTCGAGCATTGTAACATCCCATTTTTAGTTGATGAATAGTAATTACCTTGGTTTCTAATTTTCATTCGAATTTTCAAATTTTGGTTTAAATTTCAAAAACTCATAGCTTCTGTTAAGGTCGGGTTTGTGTTTCAAACTTTCTTTCAAATTCTGGATTTCAAAATTTGCTTTGAATTCTCCATTTTCAAAATCAAAACCCATTCTTTTCTTCTTGGGCCGGGAGAACCCGGCCCACTCTCTCTTCTACCCCTCCCGGCCCAGTCGGCCCGGCCGTTTTCCCAGCCGGCCCAACCAAGTCGTTTCTCCCCCCAGCCGACCCATCTCGCCCGGCCCGGCCTCTCTCTTCCCCTCCCCTTTTATCCCTCGCCTTGCCCCGCACCGAGGCCGTCGCCTCCTCGCCTCTCTCTGCCCTCTCCCGACTCCATTGCCCGGGACCTCCCTCCCGCACCCGCCGCCGCCGCACCCACTCGTCCTCTCTGCCCCGACCAGCCCCGCCTCCTCCGGATCCGCGCCGCTGACTGACTCCGCGCGCCACGCCGACTCCCAGCGCTGTCCGCCGACTCCTGCGACCCAGCGCAGTGGCTTTTCTTCTCCCCATCTCCGCCGCCCGCCGTTCCGCCGTCTCCACCGGCTTTCCCCTCTCTCCCGGCCATAAAAGGCCGAGCCGCGCCTCTTCCCCTCTTCGCCTCCCTCTTCTCGGAGCCGCCGCCGCCATCTCCCCTCCCTCTGGTGCCTCTCGGCCCATCCGCCACCGCCAGCTCAGCCCGCTTCGCCCGAGCGCTCCTCACTTTGCCAGTGGCGCCCCCCCGCCGCCAGATTCATCGCCCCGTCGCCTCCCCAATGCCGCCTCGCTCCCGACGCCGGCCGCCTCCATCGCTCCCCGCCTCGACCGATCTGACGGTAAGATTCCCGCGCCTCCCTGATGCTCGTGCCCTCCTCCCCTAGCTCTCCCTTTCCTCCGGCCGTCGACGCCACCGGTTGGCCCAGTCGCCGACCCATTGCCGTCGTCCCTCTCCGGTGCCGCCTGCCGCGCCGCCGCCTCCTTGGCATCTCCTCCTCGCCGGCGTTCCATTTCACTGCCCGCCGCCCCTCCGGCCCGCCGCCGCAGCACGCCGTGGCAGCTGTGCTGCTCTCCCCCTCTGTCTCTGTCTCTCTATGTGGTGGCCCCGTGCAGAGCAGCATCAGCAGAGCCCCAGCAGTAGATTTGTGGCAACAATCGCAGTGGATGACAGCTGCAGTGGTTTTGTGTTTGAGCAATTGAATCTTTGTGTAGTTTGGCATTTGAAAATCGGTGTATTGAAATTGTATATTGATCTTGCGTATTGTTTTTGTTAATGCTGTGTAGGGTAGTCGTGGAGCAGTAATTGCGATTTGTGTACTAATGATTTGTGTATTGAAGTTTGTATGGCATTTGTGTATTGTGTTGTTTTGTAATCCTCGGTCGTCAGTAGCTTTCCATTTTGGCGAAACATTTCCAAAATATTTATTCTCGTATGATTGTGCTACGACTTGCATTGATTCGATTAACTGTTGTTAATGGTTAACTCGCCGATTGTCAAGTACTAGTAGAATTATCATTTTCGCTTTTACTTGAGATCCGTCGATTAAGAGCGTAATTTGCAAAATCTAGGAAATCGAAGTTATGCAAATGACCTTCGTAATCGTCTTCACAATCATGTCTATTTTTGTTAAAAACATATTTATTCAAATTTCCTGCGTTGTGTAAAATGCTTTGAAATGAATTTGCATTTTCTCAAAATATTTTGGGAAGCTATTCGGGATTAACATGTTAATCTCGGTATCTTGCTCGAATAATATCTATTATTTTAATAAAAGCTCTTGTTGTAAAATCAGGTCACATTGTGTTGTTATCCGATCGGCAAATATCTTGCCCGATCAGCAATATCCAAAGTTGAGTATCCCCGCGGAAGTTCTTTGACTTCGTTTCTCCCTTGTTTTCCCTGGCAGAGTTTTTCAGCCATGACCCCTCTCACTCAGTTGGTCGGTTGACTTTGTCAATCATCCCCTCCTCGCTGAACCTTGTCTCTTCAGCTCGTTCATCTCAAAACTTATTTAAAGTGCTTTGATTATATTTGGTCTTTTGAAAGTTCTTTGGATTTATTTGTTATTCTTGCTTGTATCGTGTAATTAGGAGTCAGAGTCCAGAAGAAGCAGTGACTCAAGCAGGATCAAGATTCGGATAAAGACGCAGAACCAAAATTCAATACCCCTGGTAGAGAAGGCCCTGAGTAAGATCAAGGTCGCGATAATCTGACCCAAGCGAGTCAATACTTTGATCATTCTGAGCCTACATTTTACGCAAACTATGTTTATTTAAAATATTAAAGTTGCATGCTTTAATTTTGTAATCAATGATATGTTAAAGCTTAAGGTAGTTAAATACCCATTTGCTGATTAATTACATATTAAGCCATCATTTGATAATTGAATCCAATATTATTTGTCACCCTAGTAAATATGTGGTAAATACTAGTATAGGTTGTACTTAAGCGACATGCTAGTCTTGCTTAAGTACCGGGACAATAAATATCCCGATCATCATCCTTTAAACATGAAAATGGTTTTGGGCAGTCATTAGATGTAGATGACTGATGTGTTGCGTTAATTAGTTTTCCTTCCTAAAACCCTAAAACAACTTGCTAGTACCACATCTGGACGGATGGAAAGAGTGGCAGACGTAGCACGAGAATGGTTGGTATGTGGTATGAACCGTCCAGATGAATTAAGGACTTAATCTTGTCATGACCTCCTGTGTAAAACAAGTACAACCGCAAGTATGCAAAGTGCAACTTGGTTTAGTAAAATTATTGAACCCTTAATGTCATCCCACAACTGGTGTTTAGAAGTGTGCAAGCGGCAGGACGTATGCTAGCTTGAATGGGACACCGAAAACAGTGAAGTTATCAGCTGCGCTAGTCGTTGTGGTAAGCATCCCGCACAACTTATGGAATTGGCCATAGGGGTGAGATGACCGAAGGGGCAAGGTAGTTTGAAACGTTACTGTGACGATCGCTCAACTACATGACTAAGGAATCATGTGGGGTAACGAGTATGATTATCTCTTGTGGGTACAGTGTACAACCTCTGCAGAGTCTAAACTGTTTAAACAGCCGTGCCTACGGTCAAAGGAGGACATGAGAACTTAACCTGAGTTAGTTCTATTTCAAAAACCTTTGTGGGTGGAATGGAAATGTGTTGGGCTCATCTAGCCCTTGTTTTGGATTTTTCCTGGGTAGTCTTACCCAGTGTTGATAATCGGTGGAAGTAACCGCTATCAAAATTTAAGCATGAGGTGGAGGTAACATCTACTGTTATTTAATATTGCACTTATTCTCTTTAATAAAAATACAAATAGTGTAAAATGCTAAGTCATATGACTTTGTAATTATGATAATTGATAATGTTGCTTTAGCAAATAAAAGAACCTGAGCCACCCTTGTTAAGCCTTGCATGTATACTATTGCATACTTTGTGTTGGATCGCGAGCACGGTAGTTGTGCTCATCCTTGCTCTTTCCCCCAAACCCTCAGAAGCAGGAAATTTTAGAGATTAGGACTACTACGAGGAACCAGATATCTGAAGACCCAGGAGTTCTTGAAGCATAGTTTAGTCTATAGTTGTTCTAGTCTCGGCCCAGTCTAGCTGACTCCGCTGGTACTTATGTGCATCCTATATTACCTGAGTTTTCGGGTAATATCGGATGTACACAGGTTTCCCCAGTCGCTTGCCTGTGGAGAGATGTACCCTCACCCTTTTTGCTTCCGTTGTCGCTTCCGCTACTTTTGTGATGTAATCATTTGGCCTGTTAGGCCCTTATTGTAAAACTTGACCTGATGCGGTCTATGTAAACTCTGATGTGTTAAATTAATGAATGGTATGGTTTTTAAGTCATGTATGAAATGATTCAGTGATGTATCTGTGAGTGCTATCTATTGATCTAGGGAATAGCACAGCGTATTCGCAGAGGATTCTATATTAGAAAATCCGGGTCCGACAGGCATCACAGCAACCGGCTCACAACGGTGGCGGCCCTCGTGCTCCCGAGTAGCGTTGGGCAGCCCGAGCGGCAGCGGCGGTGGCTGCCTGCACAACGTCGGCGTCGGCGGCCCGCACGCCCGCGAGGCGGTGGATCTGGATGGTGGCGGCAGAGGTGGATCTGGAGGGCGTCGACCCAAGCGGTGGCGGCAACGGATCTAAGGTAAGTTTAGCGCTTTGATACCATGTTTTTTTATAGAAATTATTGTATGTTGTCCCCGTAGGATCCCCCATCATTTATTTATAGTCTAAACATTAAATCCGACTCTAACATAACTCCTTACTAGATCCTAAAACTAACTCCCCAACAATATTCATGTGTCGGCAATCAGCATTGTTTGTATGTTTTTCCGACTTGAGATCACAGAAGGCCAACTCGCAATGGTACCTGCCTAATCCACTGCAGTATTCAGTTCTGAAACCAATGCAAAGAATACAAGCATCACATATTGCATATCAAAATTTTAGAGCTTCAAGTAAATGGGAAACATAGAGCAACTCAGGCTAAACATATAAAATATGGACCATCTCATTATGAACAGGAGGATCATACATGTTAGTAACTTCTCATGTGCCTATATTACATGCACGTCCTTCTCTCCTTTCATCCCTCATTTTCCTCAGGCATGTGAATACATTACAGACTTTATTTTGATGGCAACAGGCTGCCATTCTTCAGTTACAACACTACTTACGATTCCAGGAATGTGAGGTCAGCGGTAAATTTCTCCAACTCCATCGATGGCACAAGTAGTGTTTAGATGGATGGGCTAGTCAGCTAGTGGTTCAAATGTGAGAAATGATCATGGCAAGGAAGACATAATAGACTTAGCGCTCCTACTGCATGATCCACGGACCCATCCGAGCTGCCCTCTCTCATTGTCATATATCACCATCTGATCCTGCATTGTAATGTCTACAAAACAGAACATTGCTTGCAATTATTACACAAAGATGCATGATATCCTAATTTCAGAAACTGGATACTGTATGTCTGAACTTTAACTTTGTACCTCCAATTATGCTGAAATTCAGTTTAGCCGCCGATCCGTCAAGGATGCCCAAGCACACATTCCCATTTTTCTGGCACAAACATATGAAGACATTTTAGCCATCATTTTCAACAAAAAGATTTGTGGCTCACTGCTGGTAGTTAGTTGAGTTATCAAATATTTACAGTGACAATGAGGTAGTTTTCAGGAGGGATCTCCATGACGGCATTCTTGGCAAAGCTCAAGAACAGTGACTTGAAGTCCTTCTTCACGTCAAACACAGATTTAAACGCCTTCTGCCCTTTCCAGCACAGAGCCAGACTGGGATCTGACACCTGTTTAAGTGATTTGCTGAGACCAGCTTTGAGCTGCAAGATCGCATCTCATTAGTCCACTGTTTCTTCAAACTCATGGCAATTAGAATGTATTATGGTTGAAATCTACCGCAGAAACAGTCGCTTGGTACGGCTGGGCAGCAAAGTAGGTATAGGTGCTACCACTGTCAAATACCACCTCCATTGGCTTCACGCCTAGCGAACGTCTATCGAAGTACACTGTTGCTGATCCAGGTGAGTAGTAATTCCTGGAAAAACAATGTTGTGTGACGTGTGAAACCAAATGAAAAGAAAACAAATGTTCATAATCAAAAGCAAGCCACATGCATGATCAATATAATGCAACAACAAAACAAACTCCATGGACAATAGTGCTTACCCGGATGTGCTCCGAGCCATGGGCACCCAAGTTACACGTGAAGTGGGCACGATATCATCCCCGAAGAAGAGGACACCTCCTCCGTTCGTGCTGAGGCAATGGCCAAGGACATTCTTGGTGATCCCTAGCTGCTTGAGCTGTGAGAGCAGGCTAACCGATCCCCTCCCAAGCCCAAGCAAGCCGTCTGTCGCCGCTTGCACCGCGCCATTTTTGCCCACTTGCTGGTCATATCCACAGCTGCACAAACAAAAGTAATCATCAGTAACTAAATCCAGTAGCGCTAATTAGGCAAGGTTTAACTAAGTGGTATACCCAAAGGTGAGGCTGGGACGGACACTGGATGAATTCCTCAGGGGTAGCGAGATGTTGTCGGTGACAAGCACACCGAGAGAAGATGCACTGTCTGTGTACTTGATTTGATAGTCACATTGCTGCGGTGAGGTACACTTCTTATTAGGGCCTTGTCCATTGTGCAGTGCAGTGCAGAGTGAGTTTGCACATGGCACAAGATTATTCTTTGTTGGCCGGTAGAACGGGTGTGGCACCTGCAACAACCATCAGGAAGGCAACATCAAGCACCAAACCTTGGCCCAAAGATCATACCGATATTGTATTTCATGCCAAATCTAGGACTAGAATTAAGCGTCAAGTTTTCAGCACCGAACATTGGATTAAGATTGATGCTAAATCCTAGAGCTAAAACAATGCCATGTTTTCTGCATCAAGATTCTATTGTTCACATAAAGCAACAGAATTGGAGACATAATAAATTTAGGGCCAAGAACTTCAAAAATATAGGAGCTTAGAGTTCTGACATGAATACCATAGGCGCAAAGTTTTTCGGCTAAACACAATGCCTCCGGTAACCAAGACTAGAACTTTGCAGCAATTCTGAGAAAATTAGTATGTAACATCGAGTTTACCTTGTTGCAGCTTTGGCAGGGGGCGTCGCACTGCAGCCAGGTGAGGTCACTGCCGGTGTCGACGTCCAGGAAGTACGGCTTCGCTGGGTCCCCAATGTTCATTGTAAGATAGTAGTGGCTGCAGAGAAACAGCAAAAAAAATGTCAACTATTGCACAGGACTTGATGTACAAAACCATACCATCTTTACAAGGAAGATCAAAACTTGCATGGAACAGGAGGGGATAAAGCAAGAAGAAATTTATTTTTGAACAAGTGGAATTGGATGAACAAAGAGCAAGCAGAACTGTTTCTCTGAACAAGTAGGATTAAAGGAGAAAAGAGCAAGCAGAATTTGAGGGACAAAATCAGGAAAAGATTATGGCTTGCACACGAATTTCGATGTACTGAGATCAATCACTGCTCATTTTCCCATGCAACAACCTGAAATTGCCTTCAGAAAATCTCTCAAAAAAAGATCTAATTGCAGCATTTCTTGCAGAGAAGTTTACACTGCACATGGCAAAAAGATGATACTTTTTTGCCCAAATACAACAGAGCAATCAGAATAATAATCTCTTGCAATAACATTTGGTTAGAATCGAAACAAGACTGATGCTTTGAGCATTACAAGCATTGAGCAAAACTTCAGAGAATCCGAAAGCCCAAGAAAAAAATCATCGGATTCTTCGCAAAGTCGGGAAAAAAATCGAAGTCTGCAGGCGACTTGATCATACTAAAGGCCAACGCCCGCAGAGCTACGGAGACGACTACTTGCATTCGCAAGAAACGAAATAAAATCTGCGAATAAACTTGAGAATATATTTGCAAAAAAATCAGAGTTTTTGTATCCAAAACACAAAAGAACTCAAATAAACAACAAATTTTATCAATCTTGCCACCAATTTTGCAACCAGGAAGGCCACTAATCCAGCTTGATCAGGGGAGGAGATCGCATACCCTATGGGGTAGACGTTGCCCTGGAGCTGGAACACGGCGGCGGACGACGACGGCGGAGGCGTGGACCTCGCCGGCGTTGCGGCGTGCGCTGGAGCAGGCGCGAACGGGAGCAGGAGCAGAAGGGCGAAGATCGGGGCCCACCTGGCAGAAGTCATGGAGGCGGATCACTAGAGGAGCAGTTTGAACAGCTGTTTTGTGATGGTGTGAGGAAGAAACGCGGGGAAGTGAGGGTATTTATAGGAACTTTTGTTATTAATTGTTACTTTTTAATTTTTATTTTAAAGTTAACTTCTCGTGAATTTTATTTTCAATTCTAACTCTTTGATCATACCACCACCGTGATGTAACAAAACAATATTACCATGCTATAAGATAAATCCACTAAAATAGTACTTTTTGTGTCAACTGTTATGCCACAGTGGTGGCGTGATAAAAATTTACCTAGATACGGGCTGATGTGGTAGTGTTATTTTGTCACACTACGAGTAGTGACGTGACCAAAGAAAATTTTTAAAAGATTAATTAATAACAAAAATTCTATTTATAGGGGGAGGAGAACACGCTTTCCTGGAAGTTTATTAGATATTTACCTTTTTTTCGTTTTCTTTTCCTATCTTTTTTCTTTATTAGTTTTGGATTTTGTGCGTTGGCTAATTTAGTGTTGGGTTCTTGTGGGGGTTGGATTTGGATTTTGGATTATTTTTGTGGGCTAAACAAGCATGGTATATCTTTAACGAGTACATCTAATTCGCGAACGTCCGCGAGATGCACAACCCGTGGACAACTCAAGAAAAAACCATAAAACTTTCAACTCTATTTTAAAAAAGTTTGGACTTCATTTCTAAACTTTTAACTCGTTTGCAAATACTTTTGACTCGAGAAATAAGAAACTTTGGCCTCTATTTCGAAACTTTCAACTTGATTGCAAACACTGTTTTCTCTTGGAGCCCTTTGCCTTGAAAAACCAGCCCTAACTTTATATTCTTCTCTTGAAGCCCTTATAAAATGGTTCTACTCCTCTGACAACTTGTTATGTGCTGACATTCTTTCAAGTAAAAGAGAACTCAGACAAAGTACACTCTTGAACAACAAATTTCTCGATACAACCAGGTGTTTGCAGAGTGCGAAGCACATTGTGAAAGCTCATGAGCAGCACAATTTGACGCCCATGTGCTAGCATTTACAGTAATCAAACATGTACATGGTAGTTCAACACGAGTGTGACGTATGATAACATATAGGAGCACAATGATACACATTAGGTCTTTTTCTCCTTTGTCTGGTCTAAAACAAGCAGTTTAGATCAAACGCTACAGTATGCATAAAAATATCAAAATCGTTATGGTGTATTTCGCTACTGGAGATACTTCACTGCTTCTGTGGTACTGTAGATTTTCTATGGTACAGCAGAGGATCTGAATCCCGGTTGGTTGGTGAGCTGTAACTACTATTGCTCACTCTAGCAGCCCGCAGTTTTCAACAGATTATCCAACTTGGATGGTCCCGTGTGGATTTACTGGGAAAGAATTCCTTGTGTTCTCTCCGGTGAAGAGAAGACTTTTCAGACTTTGAGCTGAGACAGTGCTACGTTGCTATCAATCCTAAAATTAAAATTTAAAAGAATTAACTAGACCGCGTTTTGTTGGATGCAACGAGCGCGTTAAGTAATCGAAGGTTCGGGACTAACTACGGATTACGTACGGTCAGTGTGCGCTGCTCATTTGACGCACTAAATAAAGACGTAGACATTGCTTCCGTGCAATTATGCCGATTGTCCAAAGTGTTTCTTAATTGTTTACTAACGTCGTTGTTTCCGGAACTTTTTTAATTAATTAACTTTATTTTTAATCCTAACCTTTTTAGCCACACTACCATCGTGGTGTGACAAAATAATATTATCACACCATAAGATAAATATCGAAAAGTACTTTCATAGTATTGTAACTTTATTGAGTTTTACAAATACATTACAATAGTAATTAGCGGTCAAAATTGTATTTTTGCTAGTGTGTCAATATCCAAAATGACTTGTTTTGTGATATGAAGGGAGTAATTAGCTAGGATAAACCTTTTTAAAACCACATGAAATACTGAAACGTTCTGCATATAAATCTCAATCCTCAACACTTGAGAACTTTGGGCAGATATGTGTACACGTAGAGAGGGCGTATATATATATATATATATATATATAAAGAAGAACAGGACATCTCAACGGATGCCCCAGCTCCAATGTTTATTGAAACCGAGTCTCGTAGTTCTAACTCAACAGACAGCGATTTCATCCCATTTCCTCTCACTTCTTGATCCTGAATAACATCTCCAACATTTTTGGGAAGGGTGTACATGTCCAGTGCATCTCATCCTTAGGTGCACGTAATCCACGCGTAGCAAAGTAGGAGGAGATCATCGGCAGCTCAGTTTCGGGTAGAATGCTCGTTAATTAGCATGAGATATCAATTAAGAATCTCGAGAAAACCGCGTCTCCTGATCAAGCCGCAGCTCTCGGGCGACTCAGGAGGCAATCGCCCGTGTCATTACCCCTAGGGTAATCACACTTAGGCATACGGATTACTATTCGTCTGCCCGGTAGAACACCGCTCCAACGAATAGCAAGCCATTTTATCAAGGTTGCGCAGTGAACAATAAAATAGAAATCAGACATCTTTATTACGACAGTTAACCACGCAAGACTAAGGTTATTTACAAGCGGTAAATTACAAAACTGCCAAAAGAAATTGGGACCAAGTCCCTTATCTTGCCTTCCTTGCACCCTCCAACTTCTAGTCGTCCCAACGGTTGGATAAAAATGCCCCTCACCCTGTCTCTCGCAGCCAGCGCTATAGCCTCCTGCGGCGTCTTTGGTACCTGCATGTCCTTCGTCCACTCGGGATATTTCCCGACCGGACTAGGATCTACAAAGGAGAATACTAACAAGGTTGAGTACAGATGTACTCAGCAAGCATTAATAGCAACATATGCACTGAATGACTCATCTCTGTCTGCATCACAATTTCTATCTCATCTCATTTCATTCTGAAAATAAATCATTAAAACAATGGTGGCAAATTTTATACTGAAAATACTACTTGTCACTCGGAGAGAAGATAGACCCCTGGTGGTTCCCGTAGACTCCAATCCAGGAGACTGGCATGAATTCATGATTTGTATAGCATCTGCAGCTTGTACCACTTTACCCATAGCTATTCTGAACCTTAAAAGGAACCAGGCCCCCAGCATTACCTTTGATGCGGGTCCAGGCTCAGAATACAGAACGTTTTCCAGGTTACGTGATTAATTTCTCCACCCATTACTTTCCGTCGGTGCCGACCTCGTCATCACACCGAGTTCTGGTAATGTTGGTTGAGGCGACTCGCTCCGCACTCAACACTCCACCTTAGCGCTATAGCGCCTTGGATCCCCCACTTCCGGACTTCTCCTACCGGTTCTGGGTTCCTCCATATCACACTCACACCTATTACTTACCCATTGTGGAAAGCATAATCACGTAACAAGGTAGCATTTTCTGCCCGCTGAAACGGGAAAATGGTTGGCACTGATTTACGGCATCTGACCGAGTAAGAGTTTTGTTGGTCCTTATATTTTACCCATATGTAAAGGGTCCCACCTCTTACCTCATCATTATCATCTTTTTCTCATTTTCTTTTCCTGCCCTGGGCCCCCTTTACCAGCCATATAATAAAATTCATCACATTTCTTTTCATCTTTCTCATCTCTTTCATAATCATCTCAATCAGTTGATTTAAGTTTTGGGAAATAAATTTGTGATGCAATACATATTCTACAGCAATATACGGTTTACATTTGAAATAGCTATATTGATGTTCAAGAGGATCGCTTGCCTTCAGAATTGCAGAAAATATCGTCGTCGACGAAATCTATACCAACTACACCTGCAGGCGTCGGCTCATCTGCTGCAATTATACGACGGCGAGAATAATAAATAATTAAGCAAATACTTAGTGGTTTTATGTGATATTATGCGAATAAACTGCTAATGCAACTCCTATTGGTTAGTCAATTTTACTTTACAAATATTTTCCCAGATCTTACCCAGTTAGCACTCCGCCACCGAATCGCCTAGGTTAACTCGCTTATGCGCGATTGCGGTACCGACGATCTATCACCCTACAATAGCGGCCATTCTAACTTACCCTTGTTGCACTCACAAAAACAAAACTGACTGCCTTACACACAAACAGGTTACTAAAAGAGATAAAACGAGCCAAAACCAAAATCCTAAATTTTCTACACTTAAAATTATACCCAAACTTCTAATCCTAAACCTTAATTATTTACTAACCTAAATACCTAACTAACTACCTAACCCGCCGGCTAATCCAAACCCTAACCTAATTATTAACACCGCCGCCTCCGCCTCCTGCCGACACAGCTCCTCCCCACGCCCCTCTCTCTATTTCCTCCCCACTCTCTCGTCTCCCTTACTCTCTCGCCTCTCTCTCGGATCCTTCGCCGCGGCCTCCACTCCCGTCGGTCGGCTCCTCGGCGCTGCTCCGCTCGCTCGGCTCGAGCTCGCTTGGTCTGCTGCTGCTGTTCCTTTACCCGGGCCGCCAAGGCAGCGCCGCCATGCGCCTCCTCCATCTCAGCTAGCTGCCGCGCTCCTTGCGCCGCCCGCCCTGGGCTGCGACCCAGCGCCCTCACTCCCGGCTATCTCTGCCGGCCCTTATGCCCTAGCGCCGCCGCCCGAGCTCTCCCGCGGCTCCTCTCGGTCCGGTGTGCGTTGGCGTGGCGGCTCGGCCTCCCCGCCGCCGCCTGGTTCTCTCAATGGCTCCTCCTTTGGCTCCTCGCCCGGCTGCTCGCCTTCCCTCGGCGCCCTGCGCCTCAGTGCCGCCTCCTCGCCTTCTCCCTCATCGCCCGCCCTAGATCTCTCTCTCTCTGGCGCACTCCTGCCGTGTTCTCCTCCTAGCCTCCCGGTTCGGCTCCTAGCGCCACCTTCTTCTTCACTGGCGCGGCCAAGGCCCGGCCACGCTGCCCGAGTCGGTTCGGCCCTCTACTCGCTCAGATCGGGTGTGCTCCGGCCCGGTGCTTGGCCTCCCGCTCTCGGTCCTCTCCCCTGGTGCCCTAAGCCCACTCCCGGCTCGGCCTGCTACTGGATTGGTTCACCCGCTCCAAATTGGTTTTAGGCTAAGCTAATTTTAGTACTAATACACTACTGCAAACTGATGATTTTTTTGTATGCATGTTCATGGTGACCAATTGGGGTGGTGGAGGCTACTGAAGGTAGATGTTGGACTCGGTTTGCCACTGGGGTAAGTCATCCTCCTGATCTCCCTCTTCACCCCTCCTCCTAGTGCTCTGAGATGGGCTGAACTGAAAGCTATACTTTGATGCTATTGAGATCTGGTGATACGTGTGAATGGCATGGATGAATGATGGTGAGGCTGTGGTGTGGTTGCTACTTGTGCAGTGGATAGTTCAAACTGATGTGTGAATGTGGTTACCTCTTGATGAATCTGGGTGGAGAAAAGGGGTGGCAAGTGCTAGTGCCTTGTCTTTGGTGCTCCCTCTCCTCGATTCCCTGGCTCCTGGTTCCTGGTGGTTCCTCCGGTGCCAACTTTGACACCCTTGGCCGGTGGTCTTGCCATCTTGTCCTCCTCCTCCTTCTAATTTGGATGGATGGTGATCCGAGTTGTGTTTGGTGTGAGTTTGCTTGAGCTTTTGGCGGTGTGGGTGTGGCCTTGTGTTCGCTTTGAAGGGGAAGGCACTTGGTGGGGAGATGAAATCACTGGGTTTTGGCCGGGAATGCATCTGCCTGGGGAATGCATTTCTCGGGGAATGCATTCTACGCTTTATCTAGAGCATGCACAATCACGGCTTATCTCCGATCGTGCCATGTCTTTTACTGTGCTCTTATTCATCTTCATTTTTACCATGATCCTATTGGTGCACTCGTGAATCGATAAGCTTAAATGGGGAGGTGCATTTGGTGGGTTGGCTTGCTAATGACCACCATGCCCTTGTGCTAACCGAATGGCTCCTCAAGATATTTGGGGCTATGGGCATTTTGGTCAATTGACTGGCAATACACTATGCAATGGATTCTCTGCAGTCGATGCAATTTGATATTCGTAGGTGTTGGGTTCGAAAATGCCGAATGATGAAACCTACGGAAATGAGACGGCGCCGATTCTCTTAGGTTGGTCTAGGTGTCGTGAGTATCTAGGTGCCGACTGATTTGGGTTAACCTAGGTGACTTGAGAACCAAGATGCCGGTTAACCCAGGTTGGTGTGGGTAGTCTTGATACTCAGGGTGCCGGCTAATCTAGGTCGATCTGGGAACCGCGATGATTCCTACTGTACTCTGACGGCAAACTACTTTATTCTAACTCTATTCTCTAGTTTTTGAACTGCTAATGGTCTTGTGGTTGATTGACGGACAATGGAGCTGGAAATGGTATTTCGGATTGAGTCGAGGAAGACGGTTTGACTGGACGGCGATGGACGAATCATGCTTCAAGGAAGACTTCAGTGATATGCAATGCAATACAAGATTTTAATTTAATCTTTTTGTAATGTACTCAAAGTTGTAAACATGATCTGTTCTGATGTAATAAATTCTTGTACTACTAAATTCAGAAAATTTTTATTTACTGCTAACCAGCTATTAATGTTAATTAAATTAGTCTGATTTTCCGGGTTCTCACATCCTCCCCCCCTTAGAAAAATTTCGTCCTCGAAATTTGGATCTCACTCAAACCGGTTGGGGTAGGCTTCACGTAGTCTTTTCTCGTATCTTCACGTGGTTTTGCTGACGGGATGACTTCTCCATTTGACCTTGCAATAATGAATCATTTGATTCCGCAGCTTCCGGCCTTCTATCGCTACAATGTTCACGCGATGCTTCCATACGTGAGATCACTTCACAATGGTGTATCAAGATTGGTCACATGTTGAGAGTGGTCCCTCCAACATTTTCTGAGTTGAGGTGCAAGAAGTATGTCGGGGATTCGTGATAACTAGTTCGGTAATTCCATTCGATATGCTAAGGTGTCTTTACACTTTATTATCCGAACTGGTTTCTCTTTTAATCCATATCAGCACACCCTGCACATAGGTGATACCTTTAAATATTCCTGATTTCAGATTTAAAGATGTAGGTCTTTCCTATGTTGGTTGCGTAGCTCCTTTGCCTACATTAAGTGCTCTTGGGGTGCCTTCAGGTTAGTTATATTCTCGTCGTTTTCCTGTATCAGATCAAGGCCTAGTAACGGTCTTTCTCCGACCATAAATCCATAGCTGGGTCATCTGTACTTTCTTGCGTAGAGGCCTCGTATGGTGTTATTTGAGTACTAGACTGGTAGTTGTTCCTGAAATTTGGTTGATAACCAATTCCATCTCCCGATTTGGGGGCATACCAGGTAATTTCTTAGGGAGTATATCTGAGAAGGCTATCACTACTGGTATGTCCTTTATCTCCTTTGGTCATGGACTGGTCAATGTAGGATGAGATTGTTTTGGTGGACTTCTGATTCCGATATATTGTATAGCAGCATAAAATTTTAACAGTCGTTCTCTGTTCTAGGGGTGCCTTCACATGGTGTACTATTGTCCCGTTATGCTGAACAATATACTAAATTCCAAAAGCAGGATCCAGCTCAATTGCCGATCTCTAATGGCATTAGGCGATCTCCAATAAGATATAATCCCGACCATAGCAATAGATTGATCATGTACATCAATTTGCTCCATCCTCATAAATTCATCTCGCCCAAGTCTACACCAATTTCTATTTGTCTTCTAAGCGAAATCATTTGCTAAAATTTTCTGTGGCAAAATCAAATATCATAGCCTCATTTTAAATTGCAATGGAACCTTTGGCTAAAATTCCCCAATTTCTATCATGTTATCATTTCTAAGATCAGTACGTCAAGCATTCATATTAAAATCATACTCTCCCCAATCAATCTATTACCTCTGTTGATCCACCATACCATTGTTCACATTAGTCCACCAACGACTGTAGATTAATCAATCACTACTATTCAATTAACTCTCCCAATTTTATCAATTCATTATAATTCAACCAATACACCGGCATTCCAATCATAACTCCCGATAGTTATCCAGCTCCATTCCTTATTCATTACCTATCAAGATCCGATTGCTCGTATTAGATTTCCAACAATAACTACTAATATATCTGGATCCAAATTCATTGTGCATTCATGTCCCATAAATCCAATATGACCTAATCGTCCAATTAGTTTAACCAAGTTTACCCATATATCTCATAATTCAACTGGTTCACCGAAAATTAACATCATGCACTGTTATGAACATCCAACATTTTCGTATTTCAATCATCACCTTTACGGGATCAATTCTCAATACTAATTTACCCACAATGACTAAAATCTATTTGTATCCACCAAGATGTATTCTATAATCCAACCAAGATTTATCTCTATATATCAACAAAGATATACTTCTTTGATCCAACCATAACACATTCCAATATTGAACAAATGCATTTCTATCATCCACAATAATATATTTCTAATAATCCGATTACGATGTAATCCCATAATCCAACAATGAGGAAATTCAATAGTCCAACTCCGCAATTATATAATCCCATAATTCAATCTTCAGTAATAATCTATTTCCATAATTCAATATCCCTGACTCCAATAATCCAACAAATGTGTTCCTATAATCCAGTAGCCAACATTTAGTTCTACATCCAACAATAATCCAATATTCACTAATCAAGCATTTCTAATAATCCTACATCCCTTGATCCAATATCGACAACAATTTATTTCTAGAATTCGA
Organism: Hsuehochloa calcarea; assembly: GCA_036346395.1. Classification (NCBI taxonomy): domain Eukaryota; kingdom Viridiplantae; phylum Streptophyta; class Magnoliopsida; order Poales; family Poaceae; genus Hsuehochloa; species Hsuehochloa calcarea. The sequence continues at coordinate 23,905,275 of CM070613.1, forward strand.
CATTCATTCATCCAATACTCAATAATCCAATAGTAATATATGGTTATGATCCAATCATTCAGTATCCAACAATTATCTAATTCTATGATCCCATATCCAATAGCTCATTACTCCAATATCCAATCAATAACTTAATTGTATAATCTAATATCCCCAAACAATGTGACTCTAGCAATCCGATATCCAATATTTTTGTAATCTTTTAATCCGATATTCAACAATCGTGCCATCTTCCGTCAGGTGGCGTGCTATACACTTCGCACATCTATGGCTATGTCTACAAGCTACTATTGGGATATGAGTCTCTCAAAGGATGGGTTGAAGATTCTCGGCCCAGGTGGTCCATATCGGGGTGGTGGTTGTTGTGGCATGCTTGGACCAGGTTCATGGGTAGGTGGTGGATGGTATGTGGTGGTCCTTAAGCCTTGGCCTGATGTAATGGCAGATGTGGTTCCTGAGTACTGGGGTGTTTCAATTATTTGCCCTGGTGGCTCTCGGTATAATGGTAGTTCGGGATTGGTCAGGGGTTGGCCCGATAAGATCTATTTCTGGGTTTCTTATTGCTTCATCCTATGGTGATAGATCCCCTCTTAGACCCATTCCTTGCTCCTCATTTCCTTGATCTTTCATCCTTACCCGCTTAGGAAATCTCCAAATGAGCGTTATCACCGTCATTCCCGCCGCTCGATCCATGACCATTGCTAGGAAAGAGGATTAAATACTTTACAAATGATTCTTTGGGGACAAAAGGAGGAATCATTCCCTTCTTGATGTTTATCTTGACTTTAGTGGTTTTTTCGCAGGAAAGGAATTTGTTTTCTCAAAAGATGGGAGTATTTTTTGATTGCTGACTTGATTTGGGTAGAACAGATACAACAGCACATTAGATGTACTGCCTACAATTGGAACACGTCCACGAGTTGAGCCACTTTCTAGGGTGTTTTTACCATAGTGCTCCTATAGGCCGAATGTAAAATTTCTTAGGAAGCAAATGTCTCTCTTGGAAAGAAGGGGAGTAGTTGTACCAACACAATTGCACATACTTATTTGGAAGAAGTCGATGGTTGCACTCCTAGAATACCTTTGGTTGATGCCAATTTATCCTCTAGTATTGCCTTACTCTCAACAGGAAAATGGAATTGAAGATTGTGTCTATCTAGATATGTTGTAAGTACCACAATATCCTGGTTGCTAGGTAGACATTGGGAAATTGAGCCAGTATAAGGTGTGTGAGGAGGACGTCGGAGGTAAGGTCCTTCCTTTATTGCTTTGCTTTGTGGTGTAAGACAGTTGGAATAATCTCGGACAACCGACCCTAGCCAAGATATCTGAGGAGAAGTTGGGGCTACTGTTGAAAATAAGATTTGACGGTAAACTCTCACCCTCCACTTTATGGCTTAAAGCTCTGAATTTCCTCCTTTGAGAATCATGTACATATGCTGAGATGTGTGCTTCCATATATAAACTTCTACGAGTTCAATTGGTGAAGAACCTGTATCATGCACATTTGACGGTGCAAGGATATCAGTTCCCCCAAGACTGCCCTTCATCATCTGGATTTGCGGTTGTTGACAATTTGTCAGAAGGTGCTGAGGCTTCAAAAACCCTTTTTGCAAAAGACCATGGAGCGCTCTGCTCTTTACCACAAAGACCATGAATCCTCGAATGTATGATCTCTATTAGGCGTTCCGCTTCATCTCTATGAAATTGATTCTGTGTGATGATCTTCTCAATGTCAGCGAGTCCACTGCCATCACTTCGATTTCTGCAAACACTTTCCATTCTGCGGGGGAGGTGTTATGAAATGGGTTGAGTCAGCTGTTGTACCCATAACATTTTAATTGACGAGTTCTTCTGTTGGTTGTACGAATTTCTTACTTCTTCAGCAGTGATCTGTGGTAGGGAAGGGGTATCATATTTATCTGGCAGAGGCTAACCCGAGGGTGAGTTGTTATGCCATACACAGTAAGCAAATAACACCAAGAAACAAAGAGATGCAAAAAGATCCAAATCCTATACTACCTGAGTCTATCGTGCTCAGTCACGCTCGAGATCCCGTTTCGAGACCGCCCAAATCCACGAGTTTGGGATCGCCGAGCTTGCCCCGAGTGCGAACCTACATCTATCACGATCCACGCGCCCGTGCACGCCGAGATCCGGCTCGAGTCCACCCAAATCACATATTTGGGATGCGCCAGGTTCATTCGAGCACGCCTGTGATTTCGCTCCTGGTACGCCCGAGCTACACGCCGAGTGCCACGGACCACTCGTCCGGAAATCGATATGCGTAAATGAGAAAAGTCACATTTTCTTACATCGTCACCTTTATATGCTCTCTTTAAGTATAATTACTTTTTTTTTGGAAGGCGATTTGATTCATTTGGTGATACAGAGGAATAGATAAGGTGTTCTATGGGTATGGTCTACACTTATCCAAAACTGGAGAGTGAGTCCATGCCAGAATTCTACTCCATGCCTCTAGTCCAGGCACTATGATCTAAATCTTATATTGATACACCCATGCTAACATTTTCGAATGACCTATCCTATGTTGAATGGCTAGCCTGACTGATCATTAACAGGAAATAACAGCATGGATCCTACAACGAGGCACACGATTCTCGGACAAAAGACTGGACCTAAACCTCCTGCTAAGGAATGGTTCTACGTTAGTAGGAATGTCACTTTTAAGAAGAGGTAAGCTTTTCAACATAATATATATCTTTTTGAAAGAGGGCGGTTTGGAATCGAAATTGAAATGAAGGCAAGGATTAATAAAATATTTAGTGCAATATAGCAAGCAAGAAGGACATACTTAAGGTATTGCTACAGTTTCTATTTTATTAGCGTGGCCCGATCTTATTGCTCTGATACCACCTGTGACGCCCCGTGTCATTACCCCTAGGGTAATCACACTTAGGCATACGGATTACTATTCGCCCGCGCGGTAGAACACCGCCCAACGAATAGCAAGCCATTTTATCGTGGTTGCGCAGTGAACAATAAAATAGAAATCAGACATCTTTATTACGACAGTTAACCACGCAAGACTAAGGTTATTTACAAGCGGTAAATTACAAAACTGCCAAAAGAAATTGGGACCAAGTCCCTTATCTTGCCTTCCTTGCACCCTCCAACTTCTAGTCGTCCCAACGGTTGGATAAAAATGCCCCTCACCCTGTCTCTCGCAGCCAGCGCTATAGCCTCCTGCGGCGTCTTTGGTACCTGCATGTCCTTCGTCCACTCGGGATATTTCCCGACCGGACTAGGATCTACAAAGGAGAATACTAACAAGGTTGAGTATGGATGTACTCAAGAAGCATTAATAGCAACATATGCATTGAATGACTCATCTCATCTCATCACAATTTCTATCTCATCTCATTTCATTCAAAATAAATCATTAAAACAATGGTGGCAAATTTTATCTTGAAAACACTACTTGTCACTCTGAGAGAAGATAGACCCCGGTGGTTCCGTGAGACTCCAATCCAGGAGACTGGCATGAATTCATGATTTGTATAGCACTGCGCAGGCTTGTACCACTTTACCCATAGCTATTCTCGAACCTTAAAGGAACCAGCCCCAAAGATTACCTTTGATGCGGGTCCAGCTCGTAATACGTAACGTTTTCGTGTTACGTGATTAATTTCTCCACCCATTACTTTCCGTCGGTGCCGACCTCGTCATCACACCGAAGTTACGTAATGTTGGTTGAGGCGACGCACCCGCACTCAACACTCCACCTTAGCGCTATAGCGCCTTGGATCCCCCACTTCCGGACTTCTCCTACCGGTTCTGGGTTCCTCCATATCACACTCACACCTATTACTTACCCATTGTGGAAAGCATAATCACGTAACAAGGTAGCATTTTCTGCCCGCTGAAACGGGAAAATGGTTGGCACTGATTTACGGCATCTGACCGAGTAAGAGTTTTGTTGGTCCTTATATTTTACCCATATGTAAAGGGTCCCACCTCTTACCTCATCATTATCATCTTTTTCTCATTTTCTTTTCCTGCCCTGGGCCCCCTTTACCAGCCATATAATAAAATTCATCACATTTCTTTTCATCTTTCTCATCTCTTTCATAATCATCTCAATCAGTTGATTTAAGTTTTGGGAAATAAATTTGTGATGCAATACATATTCTACAGCAATATACGGTTTACATTTGAAATAGCTATATTGATGTTCAAGAGGATCGCTTGCCTTCAGAATTGCAGAAAATATCGTCGTCGACGAAATCTATACCAACTACACTGCAGCGTCTACTCATCTGCCGCAATTATACGACGGCGAGAATAATAAATAATTAAGCAAATACTTAGTGGTTTTATGTGATATTATGCGAATAAACTGCTAATGCAACTCCTATTGGTTAGTCAATTTTACTTTACAAATATTTTCCCAGATCTTACCCAGTTAGCACTCCGCCACTGGAATCGCCCTAGGGTTAACTCGCTCTACCGCCGCGATTGCCCGGCTGACGATCTATCACCCTACAATAGCGGCCATTCTAACTTACCCTTGTTGCACTCACAAAAACAAAACTGACTGCCTTACACACAAACAGGTTACTAAAAGAGATAAACGAGCCAAAACCAAAATCCTAAATTTTCTACACTTAAAATTATACCCAAACTTCTAATCCTAAACCTTAATTATTTACTAACCTAAATACCTAACTAACTACCTAACCCGACGGCTAATCCAAACCCTAACCTAATTATTAACACCGCCTCCGCCTCCCCGCCGACACCGCTCCTCCCACGCCCCTCTCTATTTCCTCCCACTCTCTCGTCTCCCTTACTCTCTCGCCTCTCTCTCGGATCCTTCGCCGCGGCCTCCACTCCCGTCGGTCGGCTCCTCGGCGCTGCTCCGCTCGCTCGGCTCGCCAGTTCGCCAGTTCTGCTGCCGTTCCTTTACCCCGCGGCCAAGGCGGCGCCGCCATGCGCCCTCCATCTCCAGCCACGCTGCTGCGCTCCTTGCGCCGCCCCGCCACACGCTGCGACCCAGCGCCCTCACTCCCGGCTATCTCTGCCGGCCCTTATGCCCTAGGCGCCGCGCCGAGCTCTCCCGCGGCTCCTCTCGGTCCGGTGTGCGTTGGCGTGGCCGGCTCGGCCTCCCGGCCGCCCGCCTGTCTTCTTGGCTCCTCCAATGGCCCGCTCGCTCGCTCGCCTTCCCTCGGCGCCTGCGCCCAGGCCGCCTCCTCTTCCTTCTCCCCTCGATCGCCGGCCCTAGATCTCTCTCTCTCTCTGGCGCACTCATTGCCGTGTTCTCCTCCCTCGCCTCCCTCCGGTTCGGCTCCTAGCGCCACCTTCTTCTTCACTGGCGCGCCAAGGCAGCCGCCTGCCTGCTCCGTTCGGTTTCCCCTCTACTCGCTCAGATCGGGTGTGCTCGGCCTGCTTGGCCTCCCGCCTCGGTCCTCTCCTGGTGCCCTAAGCCCACTCCGGCTCGGCACACTCATCGGATTGGTTCACCCGCTCCAAATTGGTTTTAGGCTAAGCTAATTTTAGTACTAATACACTACTGCAAACTGATGAATTTTTTTTTTGTATGCATGTTCATGGTGACCAATTGGGGTGGTGGAGGCTACTGAAGGTAGATGTTGGACTCGGTTTGCCATCGGGTAAGTCATCCTCCTGATCTCCTCTTCACCCTCCTCCTAGTGCTCGAGATGGGTGAATCAAAGCTATACTTTGATGCTATTGAGATCCGTGATACGTGTGAATGGCATGGATGAATGATGGTGAGGTGTGGTGTGGTTGCTACTTGTGCCAGTGGATAGTTCAAACTGATGTGTGAATGTGGTTACCTCTTGATGAATCTGGGTGGAGAAAAGGGGTGGCAAAGTCTTGGTCTTGTGCCGGTGCTCCCTCTCCGCTCCCCGATTCCTGGTTCCTGGTGGTTCCTCCCGGTGCCAACTTTGACACCCTTGGCCTGGTGGTCTTGCCATCTTGTCCTCCTCCTCCTTCGGCTGGATGGATGGTGATCTGGAGTTGTGTTTGGCTGTGAGTTTGCTTGAGCTTTTGGCAGTGTGGGTGTGGCCTTGTGTTCTGGCTTTGAAGGGGGAAGGCACTTTACCGGGAGATGAAATCGGTGGGTTTTGGGTGGGAATGCATCTGCCGGGGAATGCATTTTTCGGGAATGCATTACGCTTATCTAGAGCATGCACAATCGCGGCTTATCTCCGATGTGCCATGTCTTTTACTGTGCTCTTATTCATCTTCATTTTACCATGATCCTATTGGTGCACTCTGTGAATCGATAAGCTTAAATGGGGGAGGTGCATTCGGCTGGGGTTGGCTTGCTAATGACCACCATGCCCTTGTGCTAACCGAATGGCTCCCTCAAGATATTTGGGGCTATGGGCATTTTGGTCAATTGACTGGCAATACACTATGCAATGGATTCTCTGCAGTCGATGCAATTTGATATTCGTAGGTGTTGGGTTCGAAAATGCCGAATGATGAAACCTACGGAAATGAGACGGCGCCGATTCTCTTAGGTTGGTCTAGGTGTCGTGAGTATCTAGGTGCCGACTGATTTGGGTTAACCTAGGTGACTTGAGAACCAAGATGCCGGTTAACCCAGGTTGGTGTGGGTAGTCTTGATACTCAGGGTGCCGGCTAATCTAGGTCGATCTGGGAACCGCGATGATTCCTACTGTACTCTGACGGCAAACTACTTTATTCTAACTCTATTCTCTAGTTTTTGAACTGCTAATGGTCTTGTGGTTGATTGACGGACAATGGAGCTGGAAATGGTATTTCGGATTGAGTCGAGGAAGACGGTTTGACTGGACGGCGATGGACGAATCATGCTTCAAGGAAGACTTCAGTGATATGATATGCAATGTACTCAAAGTTGTAAACATGACAAGATTTTAATTTAATCTTTTGTAATGTACTCAAAGTTGTAAACATGATCATCGAATTTTTCAAAAAATTTGAAAAATCGATGTAATAAATTTGCAAATTCGAATTTTTTGTATCAAAATTTACTAAGTTCGAAATTTCGTGGCAAACTTTTTATTTATCGATTGCTAACTAGAAGTGACTATTAATGTTAATTATAATTAGTCGAGTGTTGACGATTTTGGCCGCCTAGACAACAAAGTTGCGCAGGTAATCACATTAAGAAAAACTACGATTTAAGTCGTCGATTCTTCATGCCTTGGATGCATATGAAGTGGTATAACACAAATGCATATGTTGCTAAAAAATTATGAAGTGACTAAATTTAAATTTGATGCCAAAATCATGATTCATGAAACAATAAAATCTATGTGAACAATCTCTAGCTAAAAAAAAACATTATAGGGAGTAAATGTATTGTTTGACAACTTTGGAATATCAGTGCTTCATCGACACATGACAACACTAAGAACTTCCTCATATATACAAACTAAGGTAGCGTGCATAAGGAACCGGTGTATTGTTTTTGCTTAGATACACCGTCCAATCAATGTGTTGTTCTTGACACAACAAGCCAATGCAATTTCAAATGTACATGCTTGTTCTTAATTTTTCAAGCTCTTCAGCCTACATTTTATTGGTGATATGCCCTAGAGGCAATCATAGAGATGATTATATCACGTCTATATTTATGAGTTATTGAATAAGTGTTATTATGTTTCTTGAATGAATCATCGTTTATAAAGATTAACAAGTATGTGACTTGTTAGTTAAACTCTTTTAACTTATATGATGTCGTTCTAAATGTATCATTGGTCGGATGTCACTGGTCGGAACACCAATTATCCTACCGACCAGCACATGTATTGATTGATAACCATGTTTCATCGGTCATAGATATAGGGATATCGAATCAATAATGTGAATACATGTTAGAGAACATGGTGTTGGATTGAATTACCTTGAGACACTGCTGAGATTGTTATGATTTCATATGTCATCAGTTAGTCTCAAGATATATAATCCTTAGACCTGAGATCAGCATGATTTCCTACATGTGTAAGAGTACACTTTGATGTTGTCAAAGGCTACTCCGTAACTGGATAGTCATAAAGGTAGCTTTCGAGTGTGCTAAGAAACATGCGGAGGAATGTGACTGGTCGGATATAAGATTTGCCCCTCCTAACATAACAGGAGAGATATCTCTGAGCCCCTCGATGTGGTTGGATAAAAAGAGTGCATGGCCATGCCACTGGTGGTCGAAGAGTTCGATCACATGAAGTTATCTGACACTCGATCGAGAAAGTATTGAACAGTCCATGGATGACATAATATCTCACCTAGAATTCAACCAGATATCGTGAGGCAAAGGGAGAATACACAAGCTAGTCGTTCAGTTCGATACACAAGCTAGTCGTTCAGTTCGATCAGATACGGACTAGTCGTATGGAGATATGAGCTGGTCGTAGGCCGGTCGAACAAGATCACCAAGTGATCGAAACCTAGTCGTAAGGAGTTATGAACTGGTTGAGACCAAATATAAGCTGGTCGTAGGCTAGTCGAAACTTGTTTATAAGGAGTTACGAATGGGTCGATACCAAATAGGACCTGGTCGTAGATCATATTACATTAAGGTTCGTCCGATATAATTTGTGTGTATTCAAGAATCGTTATGTCCTACTAGGTACCACTAACGACTCATGGTCGGAAAAGGTTTTCAAGTCACAACTGGACTACACATAAACCTACAGTGTCACACATTTAATGGGTTAAACAAAACAGTACAGATACGATTCGTCAAACATGTTCGAATAGGATCCGTCATGGGCACTATATAAGGAGATGCTTGAGGCTATTGGGGAGAGAGAAGTGGAGACAAGGATACGTGATTTGTTCCACAAAACCCTATCTGCCATCTTCTTGAGAGAGCCTTCCCGTACGACTTGGTGCTAGCACACATGTGTACGACGTTCCTGCCCTAGATGTGTGGATACTGTAGAAGCGCTACTGCGATTGCTATTGCGTTCGAGGACGATCCGCTACTTTACAAGGAAAGCGATCGACTAGGAGGTAACGATCTGTGATCTCTTACTTGCATGACATCTTGGTTTATATGGTATAATTTTTGAATTATCAGCTAGCATAGCCTACTCGTATCCCAACATTGGTATCAGAGCCATTCTACATAGTTTTTTTATCTAGATCGGTCGTATATACTAGATATGTGGTAGTAGTAGATTGGATCTATTACTGGTTTGGTCTGGTAACCTAGATCGGTTCATTTGGATGGAGCAATCTAGGCACTGGTTGATAAGATATACCGGGTTTCGGTGGTAATGGATGGGTTTGAGAAGAGGTATAAGTTGAGAGCACTAGATGATTTACTCGACTTGTTTACGACTGTCTTGCATGGTACTCCTACCGATCGGAATTCCGCCATGGGAGTATGTCGCAGTGCGTGGTCGTATCAAGGTAGTGATCAGATTGGTTCAGAATAGGGTTAATATGATTAATCTGATGATTTCTGAGAGCGTTGCCCCTTCGAACCCCACCCGCTAACCGGCTAGCAGGACCGACGTGGTCGTAGCCGCATTATAAGGCGCTATGTGTCATGTCACCCGGTAGAATTGGATTCTATGCATAACTCGTTTTTGCAGGGATTGATGTAAATAGTATGACCCATTGTGTATGTGGTGCATGTATAGTTTTTTCCAAGGCCTATGTGTCATGATGTGAGATAGCCATCGAGCTATATATTATTGTATAACGGTCTGCGTACCGATGTGTGATGCTTGATATTATCATCTGTAATTTATTACAAGCTCTTAGGAGTAATTGCTTAGTAAATGAATGCGGTCGGAGACTTCAAGTATGGTGGTCGGAGGATAGGAAACATGGTGATAGAGATCGTCATGATGAGGGTCATACTATTTCACAGTTTAATATGATTATTTATGAATGTTTATTCATGTCTTGCTATTTTATCATGTTTTATTATTGGATGTTTTAGCATGGTAGAATAGTATCTCTCAAGAAAAATTAAGTTAATTTGATGTCTTTCCAATTGTTGCGACCATCACGATTTTGATCGTTAATTGGTGGGTCTACCATAGTAGTGTGTCATTAACTATCTTAATAAGACGGGGTGGGTGTTGGACACCCACATGCATAGCGTTGGTTTAACTTAACAAGGCTATCAAAACGGTTTTGGGCCTTGGGACATGGTACTGTTGGTTGCTGGGGCATAGAGATGCCGTCCAACAGACAAGAGTCATATGTGATATGATTAGTAAGGGGTTGCCTGCCCAAAATCACTATGTTTCTAGCAAATGGCCATAGCTCACTAGGACTTAATGATTTTATGGATCTTGAACTCACTATATGATATTTGAGGGAAACATAGTTTAGAACATATAGTAGGAGTATCTTTTATTGACTGTTGATGATCAAGTTCGACTAGGTATGGATTGGTCGTATAGTGATATAACCAAGTCCAGACTAATTGTATGATGATATGACCAGGTCCAGACTAGTCGTATAGAGATACGAGCTGGCCGTAGACTGGTTGAACACGACCACCAACATGAGTATCTAATGGAAGATCTAACATAAACATAGTGCTGAATCTTTGCATATATTTCTGTTGTAGATCATGGCACCTACTACTTCTTCTGCACCTACCTTTAACTTGCGATCTATTCTTGAGAAAGAAAAACTGAATGGTACAAACTTCATTGACTGGTTTCGTAATTTGAGAATTGTTCTCAAACAAGAAAAGAATGAATATATTCTAGAGGGCCCATATTCTGAGGAACCGAATGCCGATGCTCCTCGTCCTGATAAGAATGCTTACGAGAAGCATTGCAATGACACAGTCGATGTGTACTGCCTAATGCTTGCGACCATGAACCTTGAGCTTCAGAAGCAATATGAGACCACAGATGCTTACAATATGATTGTAGGTCTGAAGGGTATGTTTCAGAATCAAGCAAGGGCAGAGAGATTTAACACCTCTAAGGCATTGTTTTCTTGTAGACTGTCAGAAGGTAACCCGACCATTCCTCATGTGATCAAAATAATTGATCACATTGAGAACTGGAAAAGCTTGGCTTCCCCTTAGCCAAGAGTTGGCTACTGATGTCATTCTTCAATAGCTCCCTACGAGCTTTGAGCTTGTCATATTGAATTTTCATATGAATGGCATAGAGAAATCAATGACCAAGTTGCATGGCATGCTTAAGAGTTCTGCGGAAAGTAACAAGAAAAGTTCTAATCATGTGATGATGGTTCAAAAGACTACTAGCTTCAAGAAGAAGAGTAAGTCAAAGGGAAAGGGAAAAGGGAAAGGAGAGACTCAAAATAAGATCGAGAGTCTCAAGGCCAAGCTTAAGAAGCTCAAGCTGGGTCCTGAGCCTGAATCAAAACATTACCATTGTCACGAGACTAGGCATTGGAAGCGAAACTGCAAGAAGTACTCAGCAGAGATGAAAAAGATGAAGGGAAGTAAGACTTCCATTCAGGTATAAATGTTATAGAAATTAATCTTGCCTCTTCTTCGACAAGTTCTTGGGTATTTGATATCGGATCGGTTGCTCATATTTGCAATTCGATGCAGGGACTGACAAGGAGTAGAAGTTTGGCAAGAGGAGATGTTGATCTTCGCATGGGCAATGCAGTAAGAGTTGTTGCATTAGCTATTAGCACTTTACCATTTGCTTTACCCTCAGGATTAGTTATGGAATTAAATAAATGTTATTATATTCCTGCTTTAAGCAAAAACATTATTTCTGTTTCATGTTTAGGAGCAGAAGGTTATGAGTTCAGAATAAAGAACAATTGTTATTTGATTTATTTTAAAGATATGCTTTATGGCCATGCTCCACTGGTGAATGGATTGTATGTTTTGAATCTTGGTGATGAGCCCATCTATAACGTTAATGCTAAGAGACTTCGACCTAATGATTTGAAACCCACTTTTATTTGGCATTGTTGTCTAGGTCATATAAATAAGAAGCGCATGATGAAGCTCCATAAAGATGGTCTTCTAAACTCATTTGATTTTGAATCATTTGAAACATGTGAATCTTGTTTACTTGGTAGGATGATGAAGTCACCTTTCATGACTAGAGGTGAGAGGGCAAGTGACTTATTGGCCCTTGTACATACAGATGTATGTGGACCAATGAGCACTTCAGTTAGAGGTGGTTTTCAGTACTTCATAACTTTCACTGATGATTTCAGTGGATTTGGCTATATCTATTTGATGAGGTATAAGTCGGAATCCTTTGAAAAGTTCAAAGAATTTCGGAATAAAGTGCAGAATCAACTTGGCAACACAATCAAATGTCTACGATTTGATCGTAGAGATGAATATTTGAGCTATGAGTTTGGTGATCATCTAAAGAAATGTAGAATTGTTCCACAACTTACTCCGCTGGGGACGCCTCAATGGAATTGAGTGTCTGAATGACGGAACCGAATATTATTGGACATAGTTCGGTCAATGATGAGCCAATCTAATCTTCTATTGTAATTCTGAGGATACGCTTTAGAAACAGTTGTTTTCACTTTAAATAAGGTTCCATCAAAAACTGTAGAGAAGACACCATATGAGATTTGGAACAGGAAAAGTCCTGGATTGTCTTTTCTCAGGGTATGGGGCGGTAAGATACATGTCAAATGTTTGACGTCTGATAAACTCACACCCAAGTCCGATAAGTGCTTCTTTGTGAGGTATCTTAAGGAAACTAAATTATATTATTTTTATAATCAGGTTGATAACAAAGTGTTTGTTGCCCGTAATGGTGTCTTCTTGGAGAAATAGTTTCTTTCCAAAGGAGTCAGTGAGAGAAATGTGCGACTCGAAGAAATTTGAGAACCATCTGAAAATGTTTCAAGTCCCACTGAATCTCTACAGGATGAACAAGATTGTTGAACCTTTAGATGAGGCATCATACCATGTAGATAAAAAGGCCACATCAATTTCCTATAAGGTATGGGCATGTTATTTTATTATTGAATAATAATGAGCCAAAGACTTATACTGGAAGCGATAATGGGCCTAGACTTTGAATTATGGCTTGAAGCCATGAGCTCCAAAATAAAATCCATATATGACAATTAAGTTTGGAACTTGGTTGATGCACCCGATGGTATGTCGGACCCGGATTTTATAATCCAGAATCCTCTGTGAAATCATCGCTACTCCTGGATCGAGAGGTAGCGCTCACATTACATTCTTGATTCATTTCATACATCGAGACCAACCCGTCTTAATATTACAACCTCAGAGTTAAATAGACCACGTCGGGTCGAGTTTACAAAAGAGGGCCGATCAGGCCAAATAGGTTCATTACATAACATAGAGAAACAAGTGCGGAAGCAAAATGGGCAAACACGACTCCCCGCAGGCAAGCGACTGCGGCACCTTGTGTACCACCAATGTTATCCAAGGACTTGGAGAATATTGGCTATACACCTGTGCCAGCGGAGCCAACTAGACTGTGGCGAGCCTTAGCCTACGCAACCATCTACTCTTCGCCCTGGTCTTGACCATCGAGTCCTTGCTCCTCGTAGTAGGCGTAATCATCCTGCTCGGAGGCTTCTGGGGTTTGGGGAAAGAGCGAGTGAGCACAACAACCGTGCTCATGAGCCAACACAGCAGATGCAATAATATATATGCAAGGCTAAACAAGGGTGGCTCGGGTTCTTTTATTTGCATAAAGCAATATTTGTAAATAACATAATTACAAATCCCTATGACTTAGCATTTTTAAACTGATTACATTTTCATTAAAGAGAATAAGTGCAATAATAAATAACAATGAAGGTTACCTCCACCTTATGCTTAAATTTTGATAACTAGATTCGTCCACCGATTATCGACCTTTGGTAAGGCTACCCGGAAAAATCCAAAACAAGGGCTAGATGAGCCCAACACGTTCCCATTTCCACCCACAAAGATTTTTGAAATAGAACTACCTCAAGTTAAGTTCCCATGTCCGCCTATGACCGTAGGCGCGGCTGTTTAAACAGTTTTTGACTCTGCAGAGTTTGTACACTGTACCCGCAAGAGACAATCATACTCGTTACCCCACATGATTCCGTAGTCATGTAGTTGAGCGATCATCACAGTAACGTTTCAAACTACCTTGCCCCTTCCGTCATCTCACCCCTATGGCCAATTCCATAAGTTGTGCGAGATGTTTACCCCAACGACTAGCAAAGCGGGCCCCGGCCCCAGAGACTAGCGTAGCGGGCAACTTCACCGTGCTCGGTGTCCCATTCAAGCCAGCATACGTCCTGCCGCTTGCACACTTCTAAACACCGGTTGTGGGATGACATTCAGGGTTCAATAGTTTTACTAGGCCAAGTTGCACTTTGCAGACTTGCGGTTGTACTTGTTTTACACAGGAGGTCATGACAAGATTAAGTCCTTAATTCATCTGGACGGTTCATACCACATACCAACCATTCTCGTGCTACGTCCGCACCCACCATTCTTTCCATCCGTCCAGATGGGGTACTAGCAAGTTGTTTAGGGTTTTGGGGAGGAAAACCAATTAACGCAACACACCAGTCATCTACATCCAATGACTGCCCAAAACCATTTTTTTTCATGTTTAAAGGATGATGATTGGGGTGATTAACACCCCGGTACTCAAGCAAGGCTAGCATGGCACTTGAGTACCGACTATAACTAGTAAGTTACCATATAATTTACTAGGGTGACAAGGATCAGGGAATTCAAATATCAAGGGCAAGGTGTAATAATTACTTAACAATCAAGTTGGCATTTAGCTACCTTAAGACCATTTAACATACATTTGCATAAAAATTTAAGCATGCAGTTTGCTATTTTAAAAGAACATAATTTTGCATAAATTGTAGGATCAATATGATCAAAGTGTTGACTACTTTGGGTCAAAGGTTGAAGAGTCTAGGTATCCTTGAGCGTGGTGAAGTTGGGGTCAAAGCTTCTTCGTACTCTACTCGGACGATCGCCAGGAAAATAAAGAAACAAGCAAACAAAGCAAATAAATACAACATCCATAGAAAATGAATTCAAACATAAATCAAATCAGTACCATAATATAGGTTTTGAAATTATAAATTTTGGGCACAAGTTTCATATTTTTGAGTTATAAAGAAAAAGATATGAATTTTGAAGCGTAAAGCGATTTTTCGATTAAATAGAAAATCGAAAATCTGAAATTCACCGCGCCGACACGTGTCCACGGGTCCACAAGACGGTCGTGGACCAGTCCACGACGGCGCTGTGGCCTCACCAAGATGGCGAGTGGGCCCGCTTGTCACCGTGACAGGCGATGCGGGTGGGGCCCACCGTCGGCGCGCCAGCGCTGATGAGTTAAAGCGAGGCGACGCGCTCGAAGGCGTCGCCTCGTCTTCCTCGCAAAGACGGGAAGAACCGAGGGGCGGGGAGAAACGGGAGAAGGAGAGAGCGGGCGGGCGAGGGGAGGAGGCGCGGCGGGAGGGAGGGGAGAGGGAGAGGCGGCTCGGGCGGAGGTGAAGGAGCCGAGGCGGCTGCGGCGACCCGAGACGGAGAAGGCGGCGATGGGGCAAGCGGAGGAGAAGGCGACGGCGGCCGGAGGCGAAGACGGAGGCGGCGGTTTGGTGGAGCCGAGCGGGAAGGACGAGGCGAAGGGCGGAGAAGAAGAGGGCGCTCGCTTAAATAGCCGAAGGAGGAGGAGAAGACAGGCGACGGAGCTCTGAGGATGGGGCGCCAGGCATGGGCGAAGCAGCGGCGGGACCGAGGCGGCCGGGAGGGCGCCGCACGAGAGAGGCGGGCTCGGCCACAAGGCAAAGCCGAAACGGCGCCACTGAGAGAGAGAGGGAGGAGGCCTTGGGCGGCGACCGAGGAGCGGGCGACGAGGCCGAGGCAGGCGCGCGAGGGAGAGGCGCAGGATGGGCGCCGCGGGCGGCCGAGCGAGGCGGAGCCGGGTCACGGCGCAAGAAAGGGAGGAAGACCGGCCGAACGGGGGCGACGGAAGAGGTAAGAAAACAAGCCACTTTCGATCCTTGGATTTGCAACTGGAAAAACTAGGAAATTTTTCTTCTTTTGAAATTGACCGAAACGAGATGTTACAAAACCTACCCACCTTAAAAAGAATCTCGACCCCGAGATTCGAGCTAATCCAAAATGTAGGGTAGTCTAGCTTGATTGGTCTTCACGCTCCCACGTGGCTTCGCGCTCGAATGATGGCTCCATTGAACCTTGCAAAGACGGATGATTTGACGCCTTGTTTGCTTCTCCACAACGTCGAGGATCTTGATTGGGTGCTCTGGATATGACAAGTCCTTCTGGAGTGTGATGGCTTCAACTGGGGCTTGCTCTTCAGGCACTCGGAGACACTTCTTGAGTTGAGAAACGTGGAACACGTTGTGAACGTCTGACAGACTTGCGGGTAGCTCCAACTGGTAGGCTACTTCTCCACGCTTGGCGGTGATTGGATACGGTCCTATGTACCTTGGTGCAAGCTTGCCTTTCACCTTAAATCTCCGCATTCCTCAAGAGGTGATACTTTAAGATACACATGATCTCCAACCCGAAGGTTAGTTCCCTGCGACGATTGTCGGCATAACTCTTTTGTCTGGACTGGGCAGCTTGTAGACGATCTCTGATCAGCCGAACTTTCTCTTCTGCCTGCTTGAGGGTATCTGGTCCAAAGATATACCCTTCTCTCGATTGACCAATGCGAGAGGGTTACGCATTTTCTTCCATAGAGTGCCTCGAATGGGGACATCTTCTGACTTGACTGTAACTATTGTTGTAGGAAAACTCTGCATAGGGTAGGCATCTTTCCC
Source organism: Hsuehochloa calcarea (assembly GCA_036346395.1). Taxonomy (NCBI): domain Eukaryota; kingdom Viridiplantae; phylum Streptophyta; class Magnoliopsida; order Poales; family Poaceae; genus Hsuehochloa; species Hsuehochloa calcarea. Next base: position 23,922,021 of record CM070613.1, read on the forward strand.
AATCCACAGCAAACTCTAAGGCACAGGCTCGGAGCATGTCTTCTAAAATCTGATTTATCCTTTCGGTTTGTCCATCCGTCTGGGGATGATATGCAGTGCTGAAGTTTAGGTGGGTTCCAAGGGCATCATGCGAGCTAGCCCAAAAATGCGAGGTAAATTGAGATCCTCGATCCGAGACTATCCTCTTGGGAACTCCGTGTAAACACACGATCTGAGCCATATACAACTCGACCAATTTGTCTCCCTTATGCGTAGTCTTCACAGAATAAAGTGGGCGACTTTCGTCAATCATCAACTATCACCCATATGGAGTCATATCCGGACTTGGTGCGAGGTAACCGGTGATGAAATCCATCCCAATCTCTTCCCACTTCCATTGAGGTATTTGCAATGGTTGGAGCAATCCTGCGCAGCCTCGGTGTTCGGCTTTGATTATTGGCACACATCACAACAAGCTACAAACTCGGCGATGTCTCTCTTCATTCTCGGCCACCAGTAGAGAATCTTCAAGTCTTGATACATCTTAGTGCTGCCTGGGTGCAGGGTATAAGCTGAGCTATGGGCTTCTTTCAGTATCAAATCTTTAAGTTCCTTCTGGTGTGGAACAAATAGGCGTTTCCCATACCATAGGATTCCTTGTTGGTCTTCTACCATCTTAGGGCTTTCCCTTTGGCCATGAGGCTTTTAAATTTCTGGATTCCTGGATGTCCTTCTTGAGCGGCCTTGATCTGCTCTTCTAAGGTTGGCTGAACCTCCATTGCTGCTATGGTGCCGTGCTCTACTATCTCGAGGTTAAGCGCTTCTAAATCCTTATAGAGCTCAGGTTGTGATTCTTGAATCATGACATTATTGCAATAGGCCTTGCGCTTAATGCATCGGCTACTACATTAGCCTTTCCGGGATGATAGTGCACATCCAAGTCATAATCTTTGATCAATTCCACCACCTTCTCGACGGAGGTTGAGATCGGTTTGGGTGAAGATGTACTTGAGACTCTTGTGATCAGAAGATGTTGCAATGATTTCCGATCGGTAGTGGCGCCAAATTTTGGGCATGCACCATCGCCGCTAACTCTAAATCATGGGTTGGATAGTTATCTTCATGAGGACGGAGTTATGCGGACGCATAGGCTACAACTTTTCCCTCTGCATGAGCACGCATCCAAGTCCTTGGCGTGAAGCATCGCAATAAACTTCAAAGTCTTTTGCATGTCCGCAAAACTAACACCGTGCGATGGTTAGCCTCTTCTTTAACTCCGAAGCTCTTCTCACAAGCTTCGACCACTCATATTTCTTTTCCTTCTTGGAGGTGGGTCATGGGTGCAGGCGGCTTTGAGAACCCTTCTATGAAGCGTCGATAGTATCCGCCAATCCAGAAAACTACGACTTGATCCACGAAGTTGGTTGTTTCCATTCCAAGACATCTTTTACCTTTGATGGGTCTATGCAACTCCTCCTGCGGTTACAATATGTCCAGAAAACCGACCTCCTGAGCCAAAACTCACACTTGCTTTGTACTTGGCATACGGTGATGCTCTTTGAGCTTCTCGAGGACCAATCTCGGATGTTCAAACATGATCCTCATTGGTCTTGGAGTATATCAAAATATCGCCTATGAATACGACAACAAATTTATCCAAGTACTCCATGAATACCTTATTCATGAGGTTCATGAAATAGGTTTGGCGCATTGGTCAAGCCAAAAGACATGGTGTACTCAAGCAAAGCCGCAGGGTGGTAAAGCCGTTTTGGGATATCCTCGGCCCTAATCTTGGTGATGGTACCACGACCTCAGTCTATCTTGGAAAACACCATTGCTCCCGTCGGTGGTCAAAGCAGATCATCAATGCGGGCAAAGGGTACTTATTCTTAATGGTTACCTCATTGAGGGCTCTATAGTCCACGCACAGTCTGGCGGTGCCATCCTTCTTCTTTACAAAAAGTACAGGCGAACCCCAGGGAGATGAGCTAGGCCTGATGAATCCCTTGTCTTGTAGTTCTTCCATCTGCGCTTTGAGCTCTTCGAGTTCCTTGGCAGCCATCCGGTATGGTCTCTTAGCAATCGGGGCAGTCCCTGGCTTCAGGTTGATCACAAACTCGATATCTCGGTCTGGTGGCATACCAGGCAATTCTTCCGAAAAACTTAGGGTAGTCTGGACTCTTGGGGTTGCCTCCAATGATGTCTCCTCAAGGTTATGGATTGCATGATCCAAACCAGAGGAGTGGTCCACATTAACCCTTATCGTGGTTCCGAAATCCTTGGTGAGTACCACCTTCCTGTTGGCACAGTCTAACATTCCTTGGTATCTGGCCAACCAATCCATCCCTAGGATGATGTCCAGGGTTTGGGCGTGAAGCACTAAGAGATCCGCTAGGAATTGGGAATTTTCCATAGCAATCTCTACTTGAGGGCTTACTAGGATAGCAGTTAAGGATCCCCCGGGTGAACTAAGTACCACGGGTTTCTTTAGCTTAAAAATTGGTAGTTTAAGCCTTTCAACAAATTTTCTTGAAATAAACGAATGCGAAGCCCCAGAATCAAATAAAACTTGTGCTGGTACTGATTTGATAAGGAACATACCCATTAAGACTCCAGTGGCTTGCTGGGCCTCCTCTGCCGTGACATGATTCACGCGGCCGCGGTTCAGTGTTGAAGCAGGTCTTGGTGCTGGCGGCGTCTGGTGGCTTCTATTCAAGATCGTGTCCGCCCCTCGAGGTGATGTGGCCTCGGCTTGGCCTTCACTAAGTAGTCGGCGTTAGGGGCACGGTTGGCAAAATGCCCTTCTCTCCACAATGGAAACAATGGAGATGAGCTGCCGGATGGGTTGATACAGGTTGTCCCACGGGGCGAAGAGCACGGAAACCAGTCCCACTAGGATGCGGAACTGAAACTGGAGTCCTTGGTGTCAGCGCGGCAGTCGGCCTGAAAGACGAGCTACCCTGGAAGGTTGGTTTTGGTGGAAAACCACCATGCGGCTTCGAAGACCATCTTTCTCTTGCGGTGATCTCCGCATCTTCCTTTCATTCTCCATCGGAAGAGCTTTGTTAACTAGGTGGTGGAAGCGGGGTAGTCGTGAAGGATCGGTGGCCTCTCATGTCTTCACGCATCCCTTCCACGAACTGTCGATCTTCTCTTCCTCGTCGGCGACGTCTGCATGGGCGAAGTGGCGAGTGGTTGAACTTTGTCGATATTCGTTGATGACATATGTCCTTGCTTAAGGGATCCGAACTCGCCCTTCTTAACCTCATCGTTCAGTAGGACGAAATTGGTCTGAAAACCTTCTTGAATTCATTCCAAGAAATTGAATGCCCGATCGGTTCTTCTGCGATGGCCATCCGAGCTCAGCAAATTCCCAGCCGACGGGTCTTGGGGAGCTTCGCATCTGCAGTCTCTCCTTGTCCGCAGATTCTTCGTCGACCATCGAGTCTCTCGCTACTGTGAGCGCCGAGATAGTTCTCCCACCAAGCAAAGATTTGCTCCCTTGAGTGGTGAGTAGCGAAATCTACTTTATCCTCTTGAGCATCCGCCGGCGGCTTCTTTTCTGTATCCCCGAGCCAGTCCTCGCCTCTAGGGGTTCGTGGCGACGCAAAGGTAAGGGGTCTTGTCCTCGTGAAATCCGCCATTTAGAGTGACGCCGCGTTCCGGTCTGTTGGTAACAGCAAAGGCTCAAGGATCTGCGTCTGTTGAAACATTACTTGCGCCATGGTTGGGTTAGTGGCGGTGGAGGAGGCAGGGTCTTGAACTTGTCCACGGCCACGACCGCGGCCACGGCCAGCTGCGAAAGCACCACGAGGTGGGCAATGGCTCTTGAGTGACATCGAGAGAACAACCTGGTTAGGACTAAGAGATATGTATGAGGGTTTACTAGCCCTCTAAAGCACTCAGAAAGCCATAAACCAAACGAGAAAAACAACCATTGCGATACAAAGCCTTAAGGGCTACTCTGCATTAATAATACGAGGTTAAGTGTTTACATGACTTATAATACATAGCATATAGGCTATGCTAAGCCATGACACTGGTTACAACATATCGCCTACAAAGGGAAGCAGAGAAAGAGTGCTTGCAAACCAAAACACCGCCTAGCAAGCACTACAACTACCCTGAAACTAAGCTCGACTACTCCTCCATTGGGAGCTATGCCCACTGCCAGCGGCGCTGCCGCCCGGGGAGCGGGAGCGGCTCGGGGAGCTGGTGCGGGAGCGGTCGCTGCCGAGGCTAGGCGACGGGGAGCAGGAGCGCGAACGGCTGAGACGGCGCCTGCGGCTGGGCCCTCCAAGGTCAAAAGCAGGCGGCGGACTAGGACGCCGCACGCTCTTGCGCGCGGTCATCCTCGTGCGGGCTCCTCTGGGGCGAAGTATCCGAACGATCATCCTGTTCGGAGGCGCGGCGGCCGAGGAGGAGGAGCCGAGCGAGCACGTGGTCGCCGCAGTGATCCGCCAACTCGCGAGGCGGCATCTCTCGCGCCTCATCGCGGTGGTCTTCACCTTCCCTGAACAGGTTGTTGCGGAGGGTGTCGGAGTGCTCGTAGCTGGAGGTGAGGAGCATCCGCAACTGGGCGACTTCGTCTTCGGCGGCGTTGAGGGACGCCGTCATAGCTTGGGTCATTGGACTCAGTGCGCCCAGTGGGGTCGCGTCATTGGTGTCGGCGACCTCGGAAGTGTTCCCCTCAAGAAGGTACGGAAGTGACGGTAGGGCGAACATCGCAGAGACCCTGTGCATCCCTTGACAGCGAGCGATGTGGCGGCGGCAAAGATCTGAGCAGCGTCCGCACAACTGGTTCGGGGCGCCGGGGCGTGGAAGGTGTGAGCAGTGAACTCACCATCTCGGGCATAGAGGAATACCTCCATGGTCCAAGACTCTCTGTCCAAGATGTGGACCGCTCGACTTCTAAGATGGGCGGACGGTAGTATCCCAAGTCTGACATGAGTGCCGGAGGATAGCCACATCTCGCCTGACTTCCTCTCCATGGGAGAAAAAGTCCCAAGGGTCCATGGCGGGTGTGGAGCGACCATCTACAATTTTGAAACAAGAGGAAGAGTCAGTAAAACACAATGAAAGCAAGGCAAGTATAGAACGAAGAGTGGTGAGCAAAAGCAATAAGTACGCTATATTTTTCCCAAAAATTTTCTTAAATTTTGAAAATACGACTCAAGTCCTTAGGCTCGCCGATCTAGCTAAGAATCCTACATCGTATGCTCGATACCAGCTCTGTCGGACCGGATTTTATAATCCGAATCCCTCTGTGAAATCATCGCTACTCCTGGATCGAGAGGTAGCGCTCACGAGACACATTCTTGATTCATTTCATACATCGCGAGACCAACCCGGTCTTAATATTACAACCTCGAGTTAAATAGACCACGTCGGTCGAGTTTACAAAAGAGGGCCGATCGGGCCAAATAGGTTCATTACATAACATAGAGAAACAAGTGCGAAGCAAAATGGGCAAACACGACTCTCGCAGTAAGCGGCTGCAAGCACCTTGTGTACCACCAATGTTATCCAAGGACTTGGAGAATATTGGCTATACACTGTGCGGTGAGCCAACTAGGTATGGCGAGCCTTAGCCTACGCAACCATCTACTCTTCGCCTACGGTCTTGACCATCGAGTCCTTGCTCCTCGTAGTAGGCGTAATCATCCTTTCGGAGGCTTCGGGGTTTGGGGAAAGAGCGAGTGAGCACAACAACCGTGCTCATGAGCCAACACAGCAGATGCAATAATATATATGCAAGGCTAAACAAGGGTGGCTCGGGTTCTTTTATTTGCACAAAGCAATATTTGTAAATAACATAATTACAAATCCCTATGACTTAGCATTTTTAAACGATTACATTTTCATTAAAGAGAATAAGTGCAATAATAAATAACGTGAAGGTTACCTCCACCTTATGCTTAAATTTTGATAACTACAGTTCGTCCACCGATTATCACCTTTGGGTAAGGCTACCGGAAAAATCCAAAACAAGGGCTAGATGAGCCCAACACGTTCCCATTTCCACCCACAAAGATTTTTGAAATAGAACTACCTCAAGTTAAGTTCCCATGTCCGCCTATGACCGTAGGCGCGCTACTGCTTAAAAATGATTTTGACTCTGCGAGTTTGTACCTTGTACCGCAAGAGACAATCATACTCGTTACCCCACATGATTCCGTAGTCATGTAGTTGAGCGATCATCACGAGAACGTTTCAAACTACCTTGCCCTTCGTCATCTCACCCCTATGGCCAATTCCATAAGTTGTGCGAGATGTTTACCCCAACGACTAGCAAAGCGGCCCCGGCCCGAGAGACTAGCGTGGCGAGCAACTTCACCGTGCTCGGTGTCCCATTCAAGCCGAGATACGCCCCGCCGCTTGCACACTTCTAAACACCGGTTGTGGGATGACATTCGTGGTTCAATAGTTTTACTAGGCCAAGTTGCACTTTGCGGACTTGCGGTTGTACTTGTTTTACACAGAGGTCATGACAAGATTAAGTCCTTAATTCATCGGGCGGTTCATACCACATACCAACCATTCTCGTACTACGTCGCACCCACCATTCTTTCCATCCGTCCGGATGGGGTACTAGCAAGTTGTTTAGGGTTTTGGGGAGGAAAACCAATTAACGCAACACACCAGTCATCTACATCCAATGACTGCCCAAAACCATTTTTTTTCATGTTTAAAGGATGATGATTGGGGTGATTAACACCCCGGTACTCAAGCAAGGCTAGCATGGCACTTGAGTACCGACTATAACTAGTAAGTTACCATATAATTTACTAGGGTGACAAGGATCAGGGAATTCAAATATCAAGGGCAAGGTGTAATAATTACTTAACAATCAAGTTGGCATTTAGCTACCTTAAGACCATTTAACATACATTTGCATAAAAATTTAAGCATGCAGTTTGCTATTTTAAAAGAACATAATTTTGCATAAATTGTAGGATCAATATGATCAAAGTGTTGACTCGCCTGGGTCAAAGGTTGAAGAGTCTAGGTATCCTTGAGCGTGGTCGAAGTTGGGGTCACCGGCTTCTTCGTACTCTACTCGGACGATCGCACCGGAAAATAAAGAAACAAGCAAACAAAGCAAATAAATACAACATCCATAGAAAATGAATTCAAACATAAATCAAATCAGTACCATAATATAGGTTTTGAAATTATAAATTTTTGGGCACAAGTTTCATATTTTTCGGAGTTATAAAGAAAAAGATATGAATTTTTGAAACTGTAAAACGATTTTTCAGTTAAATAGAAAATCCGAAAATCTGGAAATTCACCGCGCCGACACGTGTCCCTGGTCCACAGCACAGTGCGTGGACCAGGTCCACGCACGGGCGCGCGGGCCTCACCGCACTGGCGAGTGGGCCCCGCTTGTCAGCCGCACGGGCGACTGCGGGTGGGGCCCACCCGTCAGCGCCCATGCGATGAGTTAAGCGAGGCGGCGGCGTTGGCGTGCGTCTCGTCTTCCTCGCAAAGACGAGGAAGAACCGAGGGGGGGAGAAAACGGGAGAAGGGAGAGAGCGGGGGGCGAGGCGAGGCGCACGCGTGGGAGGAGAGGAGAGAGCGCGGCTCGGGCGAGGTGAAGGAGCCGAGGCGGCGGCGACCGAGACGGAGAAGGCGGCGATAGGGCAAGCGGAGGAGAAGGCGGCGGCGGCCGAGGCGAAGACGAGGCGGCGGTTTAGTGGAGCCTAAGCGGGAAGGACGAGGCGAAGGCGGAGAAGAAGAGGAGAAGACAGGCGACGGAGCTGAGGATGGGCGCTTGAGGCATGGGCGAAGGCGGCGGGACCGAGGCGGCCGGAGGGCGCCGCGACGAGGAGAGGCGGGCTCGTGTGGGCAAAGCCGGAAACAGCGCCCACTGGGGGAGAGAGAGAGAGAGGGCGCAGTGGGCGGCGACCGAGGAGCGGCGACGAGGCCGAAGCGGCGCCGCGAGGAGAGGCGAGGATGGGCGCTCGGCGGGCGGCCGAGCGAGGCGGGAGCCGGTCACTGGGCGCAAGAAAGGGAGGAAGACCGGCGAACAGGGGCGACGGAAGAGGTAAGAAAACAAGCCACTTTCGATCCTTGGATTTGCAACTGGAAAAACTAGGAAATTTTTCTTCTTTTGAAATTGACCGAAACGAGATGTTACATGGTATCACGACCATAGAGTGCAAGTGGATTTTTAAGAAAAAGATAGATATGAATGGAAATGTTCACATTCATAAGGCACGACTGGTCGCGAATGGTTTCAAACAAATTCAAGGTGTTGATTATGATGAAACCTTCTCACCTGTCGTGATACTTAAGTCTATCTGGATTATTCTAGCTATTGCTACATATTTCGATTATGAGATATGGAAAATGGATGTCAAAACGACTTTCCTAAATGAAAAACTAAGTGAGGATGTGTACATGACACAACCTAAAGGTTTTGTCGATTCAAAGGAAGCTAGAAAGGTATACAAGCTTAAGAAATCCATTTATGGATTGAAGCAAGCATCTCAGAGTTGGAACATTCGTTTTGATTAAGTGGTCAAAGGGTTTGACTTCATCAAGAACGAAGAAGAACCTTGTGTTTACAAGAAGGTTAGTGGGAGCAAGTTTGTGTTTCTGATCTTGTATGTGGATTACATACTATTGGTCAGAAATGATATTCCAATGCTTGAATCTGTTAAAACTTCATTAAGAAATAGTTTCTCAATGAAAAATTTAGGAGATGCAGCATATATTCTTGGTATAAGGATCTATAGAGATAGATCTAAATGGCTAATTGGATTAAGCCAGGATATGTACACAGACAAGGTGTTGAAACGGTTCAACATACAAGATTCCAAGAGAGGTTTCTTGCCCATGACACATAGCATTAATCTTAGTAAGAGTCAGTGTCCTACGACCACTGATGAGCGAAACAAAATGGGTAGAATTCCATATGCTTCGGCTATTGAATCTATCATGTATGCTATGCTTTGTACACAACCAGATATGTCGTATGCTCTAAATGTTACAAGCAGATATCAGTCGGATCAAGGTGAAGGTCACTGTATAGCTGTCAAGAATATCCTTAAGTACTTGAGAAGGACTAAGGATGCATTACAAACCGACTAGGATGATTTCATATCGCAATCAGGGTTTGTGTTTTGTCTTAAAGGTGGAGTAGTGAGCTGGAAGAGTTCCAAGTAAGGAACAGTTGCTAATTTTACAACAGAGACCGAGTACATTGCGGCTTCGAAAGCTGCAAAAGAAGTTCTATGGATTAGAAAGTTTATTAACGAACTGGGTGTGGTTTCGAGTGCTTCCAATCCAATGGATCTCTATTGTGATAATAGTAGAGCTATTGCACAAGCTAAGGAGCCTAGATCAAATGTCCAAACGCATACTTTGACAACATCATATTTTTCGTGAGATCGTTGAAAGAGGTGATGTGAAGATATGCAAAGTGCACACGGATTTGAATATTGATGATCCACTGACAAAGCCTCTCCCGCAACCTAAGCATAAGGCACACACAAGAACAATGGGCATAAGATACGTATATTATGATATCTATATGATTGACTCTAGTGCAAATAGGAGACTATCGATGAAATGCCCTAGAGGTAATCGTAGAGATGATTGTATCACGTCTATGTTTATGAATTATTGAATAAGTGTTATTATGTACCTTGAATGAATCATCTGTTATAAAGATTATCAAGTATGTGACTTGTTAGTGAAGCTCTTTTAACTTATATGATGTCGTTCTAAATATATTCCTGGTCGGATGTCATTGGCCGGAACACCAGTGATCTTATCGATCAACACATGTATTGATTGATGACTATATTTTACCGGTCATGGATATAGGGATATCGAATTAATAATGTGAACACATGTGTAGAGAACATGGTGTTGGATTGACCCCACCTTGAGACACTTTTGAGATTGTTATGATTTCATGTGTCATCGGTTAGTCTCAAGCAATGATGATGTATAATCCTTAGACCTAAGATCAGCATGGTTTTCTACATGTGTAAGAGTACACTTTGGGGTTACCAAAGGCTACTCCGTAATTGGGTAGTCATAAAGGTAGCTTTCGAGTATGCTAAGAAACATGTGGAGGAATGTGACTGGTCGGATATAGGATTTACCCCTCCTAACATAACAAGAGAGATGTCTCTGGGCACCTCAATGTGGTCGGATAAAGAAAGTGCATGGCCATACCACTGGTGGTCGAAGAGTTCGACCACATGAAGTTATCTGACACTCGACCGAGAAAGTATTGAATAGTCTATGGCTGACATAATATCTCACCTGGAGTTCAACCAGATACCGTGAGGCAAAGGGAGAATACATGAGCTGGTCATTCAGTTCAATCAGTATGGACTATTCGTATGGAGATACGACCTGGTTGCAGGCTGGTCGAACATGATCACTAAGTGGTTGAAACCTGGTCGTAAGGAGTTACAAACTGGTCAAGACCAAATATAAGCTGGTCGTAGGCTGGTCGAAACCTGGTCCTAAGGAGTTACGAATTGGTCGATACCAAATAGGACCTGGTCATAGATCATATTGTATTAAGGTTCGTCCGATATAATTTGTGTGTATTCGGGAATCGTTATGTCCTGTAGGTTTCCGAGTCACAACCGAACTACACATGAACTACATGGTGACACACTAGTCCGTTTGGTTGGGTGAACCAGGGTGAATGGGATGGGATGGTACAGGATGGATGAGATGATACAAGTATGGTGTTTGGTTGGTGGGATAGGATAATACATGATTTTATTTGGTTGCTTGGATAGGATGGTCCTGAATGGTTCAAGATGGTGTTTAGTTTGAAATTTTAAGAAAATTACATAAATATTAAATAAAATATTTTTAAATTTAATTGAAGTTTATTTTATTCATTTAAAATACAAGACAAAAACAATATCGAGAACAACATAAAAATTCAAAATGCGTGAATTTTCTACAGTAGTTAGATGATGATTTTAAATGAATTTAGGTAAAATAATTATTCCATTTGGAGTTAGCAAGTAAAAGTTGTTGTAGTTAGCAAAACGCTGAACCGCGTGGTTCAACCTTTTTTGTCGAATGGAATGGTACAGAATAAAAGTGGAATATTCCCTCACATAGAACCATCCCATCCCGTACCGTTTGGTTCTATTCATCCAACCAAACGTGGGGATGACCTCATATCCTGAACGGAACCATCCCGTTCAGCCTCATACCACGAACCAAACGCAACGGATTGGAACAAACCAGTACGGATACGATTCATCAAACGTGTTCGGATAGGATCCGTCATTAGCACTATATAAGAAGATGCTTGAGGCTATTGGGGGAGAGAAGTGGAGATGAGGATATGTGATTTGTTCCACAAAACCCTAGCCGTCATCTTCTTGAGAGAGTCTTCCCGTGCGACATGGTGCTAGCATACCGGCGTACGGTGTTCCTGCCCTGGACATGTGGATACCGTAGAGGCGCTACTGCGGTTGCTATTGTGCTCGAGGATGATCCGTGATTTTGCAATGAAAGCGATCGACTATGTTAAATGATCGACTACGTTGGACGATCGACTAAGACCACTACATCGACGTGCTCTTCGTTGGACCAGGCTGCTCCAACTCTTCTTCCGCTGCATTATGCGTCTGGTGGTAACAATCTATGATCTCTTGCTTGCATGATATCCTGATTTACGTAGTAAAATTTTTGAATTGTCAGCTAGCATAGTCTACCCGTATCCCAACACATTTCACATTTCAAAAAAAATACAATCAACTATTTTGATTTCACATTTTACAAATCAACAAAAAAAAAGATTTGGGATCGAGATGCACCTGTTGACTCTGGCCAATGCCTGTTGTTGCTACTTGCTGCTGGGAACGAGATCCACCGGAACCCCGCTGCCACGCCTTGCCACCCGCGGCCACACGCGCCCTACCCTTCCTTGCTCTGCCCTACTCATTGATGCCACGCACCGGCGCTTGCCGGCAGTCGCCGCGTCGTGCTGTCGTGCACACCAGCAGCCAAAGCAAGCTTACCCTTGCCAGCTCGCCCTTTGCTAGTTCGCCGCCTCGCCCCTTCCTTTTGCCGGTGCCACCAGAGGCTCTGTGCTCGTGTCATGTGTGTGTGTGTGAGAGAGAGAGAGAGACTAAGATAGAGAGGTGTTAGGTTTGACTTGAGATGGACAGTGCTTCGGTTTGACTGTGAGGAGAAGATGGACTTTCTCCTATTGGATTGTTAGCCCCTACACGCAAATGGAAGAATGAGCCACATCGTTGAACGGATTGGGATGGGGTTGTGGTGGGATGGGCTGAAACAATTTGGTGTACAAGTATGAGTATATGGCCTAATTATTGGTATATATATCTAATATGCATACTTTATACGTGGTATTTGGAGAAAAATGGGTGTTCAACTGAACACCAATGAACCTATTCAGGTCTGCCCCTATTGTGGAGCACTTGGAACCGTTTGGAACGCGAGAATACTATAGTGAGATTAAACATGGACACTTACTAAATGTTAGGTTTTGTTGTATATTCGAGGTCGCGTTGTCGACTAACGAAGTTCTTAACTCATAAATAATAGACAATATACAAGAACACAAGGATATATTCCTAGTCTTCTCTCTTTATATAGGAGTAGGGGGTTTCCCTTCGTGCATGAATAAACAATGAGACAAAACTAACTAATAGGCCTTGTGGGTCGACAGTACTATAATGAGTCTTTGTTTAGGTAAAGTGTACACACATAATCGGACCTCGGAAGTGGGCCAATATACAACACTCCTTCTTGGACACTATGCCAACGCCATGCTTATGCCTCATTAAAAACTTTCAAAAACCTAGTGGGCAAAATAGTAAGAAGAAAATAGTACATAGCTCGTGTTCTTGCAATTGCACATGCTGCCTCATTAAAATCCTTGAAAATGAGAAAATCTATTGAGGGAAAATTCAAACAATGGAAAAAGAGTACAACATCTATTCATCCAATGATGAGCATATATGAAGGCTGTATATCCCCCCAAAGACAACAACATTTTTTGTGTTTTCTCGTACAAATATCACAGATAAGTTTCTCGGTACTTGGTTCTGGTAAGCTCTTAGTAAACAAATCTACAAAAATCTCACTTGATTGGATTTTTTGTATTTCTATATTCCTATTTTTCTGCTATTCATATGGGTAGAAATGTTTAGGGAGTATATTTGTCATATGCGTCTTGACGTAACTATTATTCATTTGCATAATACAAACTGCATTATCCGATAAGTTTCTCAAAATTTGGTCCTGGCAAGCCCTTAGTAAACAAATCCGCAAGATTCTCACTTGATTGGATTTTTTGTATTTCTATATTCCTATTTTCCTACTGCTCATGTGGGTAGAAATATTTAGGGAGTATATTTGTTATATGTGTCTTGACATAACTATTCTTCATCTGTGCAATGTAAGCTGCATTATCCTCATGAATGGCTGGGAGTTTTATCCACCTCTACATCGTAAGACTCTTGCATATGATGAATTATTCTTCTAAAGCATATGTACTCTCGAGTTGTTTCATATAGTGCAATGATCTTAGTATGATTAGTTGATATAGTAACACTCGATTGTTTGACAAATCTCTTAGAAATAGCTATAGAAACACTCAAAACCACTAAAAATGGGAAATCAAACTGTGGATATCATGGGGATATGCTCCAGATCTTAGGATGATGTGACAATTGGCAATGGCGTTTATGGTTTGTCGTTTCACGTGTTTTCGACAAAGTTCGGAACTGTCAGGACTGGGACGGTCTGACCGGCCATAGCATGGCGGTCCGATCGGTCCTAAATCGGTCGGACCGGCCGTGATCAAATAGTGTCAAATTGAGCTGGACCAAAAATAGAGGGTGTAGGCAAGAGAGGGGATTCTATTGCACTTGGTCCCATAATTTTTGGAGTCTCCAGTCAAAAGTTCTATTCGTTTTAAATTTCCAGAAGGTTTCGGAATTTCAGGGCTTGAAATTCGGCTAAGTCCTTTTGGGCGGTCGGACCGGACTATAGCTGGTGGTCCGACCAAAAGCTAGCGATCGACCGGACCTAAGGCGATCGGACGGTTGTCACTTGAACGCCGGCCTTCGTGGCGGCGTTGTTCGTTGGTTAGGTCAAAGTCATGAGTTTCAGGGCATATGTATTGCATGATGCATGTTTTGACTAACATGGGTCAAGTTGTGAAGAACTTGTTCCCAAAATTGGTTTACTTGTCTATGGTTGTGCAGGTTGCTTGGTGGTCAATGACGGTCAACGGCGAGGATGATCGGGACTAGGCTTGGAGAGCTGAGGTTCAGAACGATCGACGATGCCGGGTGAGGTCAATGACTCAAGCGTGACGCAAGATGGACAAGGGTGACCTATTAGCAAATCCGAGGGGCAAGATGGCGCTAGGTGAAGCTGTTTAGATCAAAAGGTTAAAGACGGTGCTTTGCGAAGCGTGCGTGTGTGACCCGTTTGTTAGTGGGCCTTAACGGGAGCCCAATAGGATCAAACTTCTAGAAAGTCTAATCCTCCACTATAAATAGGAGAGGATGGTGGCTGCACCAAAACTAACCCTCTTTATATTAGAAAACCCTAATTTTGTTTAGAGAGAGCTAGGCGTGGAGGCTAGGGTTCTTGAAGGTTTGATTGGATTTTCGTGCTCTTGGATTGACCACTGATCCTTGATGGAGTGGGTGTAATACAACATCAATCACGAATTTAATCAATGCAAGGTTTGCTTGAGATAAGTCTCTTTTCGTTCTTGCTTTCAATTTTGTGATTTTAGGGCTTTCATTGATCCGCGAAGTTTTGATTGATTTCTTCACGTGGTAAAGCTTGCTGTAACATGTGGGAACCTATCTAGAATCATCTTGATCATCATTCACCCACGAGGTAGCGATTGTATCTTGTTTTCACTTTTGTTCGGTTTTAGACCCTTCTCCAATCAGGTCGTAAAGGATCTTTGTTTGTCCAAGAATTATCATAATTGTTGATTGGCATAGGTCCTTAATATCATATAGAAGGTGTATACCAAGTTTCGTGAAGTTTGGAGTTGAGAATCAAAAGTTAGATCTATTTGTAACTTAGTCATCGGGGCTGTTCTTGCTGTTCTGGAGCCTGGCGGTCAGACCGCCCGAGGGCACTGGTCCGACCGATTTGGTCAGAGGTCCGACCGCTAGTATAACAGAGGTCAAACCGCCAGTACATTAAATTGTTTCAATTTTTGGTGATTTTGTCATATTGCTTAGGGGGTTAAATTGGATTCAATACTAGTCTTCTATTGTACTGGTATAT
Organism: Hsuehochloa calcarea; assembly: GCA_036346395.1. Classification (NCBI taxonomy): domain Eukaryota; kingdom Viridiplantae; phylum Streptophyta; class Magnoliopsida; order Poales; family Poaceae; genus Hsuehochloa; species Hsuehochloa calcarea. The sequence goes on from CM070613.1 coordinate 23,937,285, forward strand.
TGATCTTCATAGCTTCTTCATAGATATTGGAGTGAAATTGTGTTGAATTCATAATTTGTGAAAAAGTGAGCGTGCTCCTATTCGCCCCCCCTAGTCGCCTTTTCGGTCCAACACAAACCTAATGAGAGAAATATCTACTAGGCTTGTATCCTTAGTCTAGGTATAGCTCGACGATATATATATATATTTCTTGTTATGTTAAAAGAAGATTGTACTAGAAGAGAGTAGTTGACAGGGTTAAGCATGATTATTCTACGGTATTAACCAACCTTATCGAGTGTTGACATTAGTTAGAAAAATCTTTGGCGGCCTATACAACAAAGTTGAATGCGCAGGTAATCTACGCGTGCAGCGTCCAAGTTCAACGAACCATCGTTTGTCTATCGAGAAATGGCTTATTGGCATTGTTGATCCTTTGAACGCACGTGCAAGAGAGTGGAGAGGGATCCTCTGCATTACAGTTCTCAATGCAGATATGCTATAGTATACAGGGATTATGATTGATATTCATCGTCCGATCGAAAAGCGAAGGACAAGATCAATCGATAGTGGTTTTTGCTACAATGGTTTTTGCTACAGTACTGTCGATGGTTTAGTATTGATCTTATGAATGAATGCTAGGGGCTCTCCTAGAGCAAAATCACAAAAAAAGGACACAAAAAATTTATACAGATTCATGCCTTTTCCCTAAGAGAATAATAACCCTACTCCTATGTTGTTATATTGATTGTGTTTATAACAGGGAGGAAATCACTAAAACTAAGGTTTAATGACTTCTGTCTCTCATTGTGCCTGTCGAATCCCTAGATCCTCTTCTCTTTATACAGCGCATGAAGGGGGTGGCAGTTGTCCACGTCAAGAGGCATCTTGTTGTTTGATGCAATGCACACATTTAAGGGTGGTTATTGCCAGAGACATACCCCCCCACGTCGCCTTGCGGTTATGTCAAAGATAGGGGTTTAATATGTGTAGTTATCTCAGGAATAACAACACATATTAACTACTGCATGCATTAAACACAGCGCACAAATGTCCCTAATCGATTGGAACCATATGTCTATAGGCTTCATCGACCGTAGGGTGGTCGTAGCTGACCTGATCGTAGTAAGACTTACAATTATAAGGTGGTCGTAGAAAACTTACGACCATGAGGTGATTATAGTAGGACTTACGACTATACAGGGTGGTCGTAGAATAACTTACGACCACTAGGTGTGTATGATCTCCCTCATTGTTAATATTGAATGGTACATTTGAAGGATGTATAAACGATATTATTATCTATAATAATAAAATATTGTAGATAAATAACATAATTAATTAAGGATTATTAGTACTTTCTCAACTATTGCTACAGTACTACATCAAAACATTGTTCGCATAATATGAAATATTGTTTACACAGTGTCCTCTGTATTTACTAGAGAGGATCCTGATCCCTTTGGAACCTACCACACATGACTACTGATGTGCTTCCATGAGCACTTTGGATCCGTTTGGAACGCGAGAACACTGCAGCGAGATAAAACATGACTCTTACTAAATGTTAGGTTTTTTCCTCCACATAACAGTTATAAAACTCGGACCGGTCTGGTAGTTAAATCGGAAAAATCTAAACCCAAAAGCTACGCGGTCACTCTCACATAACCAGAATATAATTAACCAGTCTGTTTTTCGTCGACCCGGCTAACCCGTCCGGTTTCCTCAGCCCAACCGGGTTTTGTTAGTATCTAATATCGCCCCACCGCTGTGTTGTTTCCTGGCCACATGCGTGGGCCCGCTGTTCAGCCACTTGTGTTTTGCGTTGCAGTAGATTATTTTTTTGAATTTTGGACATATTTAGCCCCATTAGACCATCGAAATTCCAAAAGTAGCCCCTGTAGCGTCAAAATTCAAAAAATGGCCCCCTCGCCGCGCCTGCTACCGTGAGGGTAGCAGCTGCTGCCAAAAAAAAATAAAAAATTGTTCTCTTATTTCTGCTATTAATTCATGCACAAGTTTTAGTTCCACGGTACCTCTGTTGTATTTTGGTTTTGGCCATTAAAGTGCAATTATTGACCTGTATTTATGTTGTTTATTTAATTATTATGGTTGCTTTGCAGAACTTGTGATATTTGCCTTTTTGAGTAGCCATTATAGTTGTACATACTATCTTGGTTTAGTTAGGGGCACTACTACAAAACAAGCTATACTAGATGCCTCATCACAGACGATTTATTTTTCTTATTCTTTGATTTTACCATGGCGGTTCTTAATACAAACTGTGACCGTCTGTGATGAGACGCGTGCGTGGGAGATCGAAAAAATTTGAACGCGTGCGTGGGAGGCAAAATATTTTGATGTTGTCCTTATAAATAATAGCCGAGTGTTATATGTTGACTATTTAGAGCCCTAGCATAAAAAGGCCGAAGAGGTTAAGAGACTTTGGGGTTTTTTTTTGGAGGCTTTGGGCGGCGGCTTTCTGAGAAAGCTTTTTGGTGTTTTCATGCTAGAGTTTGAAGGGTGTCGTGAGAGCACTTTGTAGCCACAGAATATGTTTTAGAAATAACATATCAGATCTACTCAAGAAAGTTTAGTCATCACCGACTGCATGTTCTTCTGTCTTTGGCCAGCGCTTGTGTTGATCAGTCTTCGACTAGTTCTTGTGTTGATTAGTTTTCGACTAGTTCTTGTCTATCGTCTTCGACTTGTTCTTGTTCTTTGCAGTGCGTGAATCTCCCGAGCCGAAGGGTGGAAGAAATCTGATAGTCAAATCCTTTCGACTAGGTGATCGCAACTCCATCGACCAGATCGACTTCACCTTCCTCGATCACAAGCTGTGTTGTTCACCCGGTTGTCGATAGTAGATGTGACTGGTAGAACAGATCAGAGTTATTTCGACCACTACCACTAGGTGACAAACTCGTAAGAGTACGTTTGATTCGATTGCCAGTTGAATTCAACACAGATACTATTCGGCAAGTCGTAAAAGAAGACACTACAATCATTCACCCCTCCTCTGATTGTCGTATATGATCCTACATGTGGAATCAGAGCGGGTTGCTATGGCGCCAGAGAGGTATGTCAATCGCCCCCCATGCTAGATGGTACCGATTTTGCTTTCTAGAAGTGTCAAATGCAAGTTTACATTGAGGCTCAAGGTAATGATGTTTGGAATAAGGTTGTTAGACCATATGAGGTTCCATTCCAGTTACTAATCTAAATAAAATAGATGTTGATTTAAATGCTCAAGCTCGTAACTTGTTGTTTCAAGGGATTTATCGCAAAGAATTTGATCGTGTAGCTTATATTAATTCTACCCACTTAATATGGAAAACTCTTTGCGATTATCATGAAGGAACCACTAAAATTAAAAAAGTGTGTAAAAATCTTTATAAAAAAGAATATTCTGATTTTGCTATGAAGCCTCGTGAAGCTATTGATGATCTTTTTGTTCGGTTTGAAAAAATAGAGTAATTTGCGCAGTGTCAATGTTATTCATACTGATGAAGATAATTCAACTAAAATTTTAAGATCTTTAGGTTCTGAGTGGTTGATGGTTGTCAAAACTATCAATCAAACTGTCGATCTAGATACTTTAAACATGGATGATCTTTTCTATAGATTGAAAACCTATGAGATGGAAGCTTTACCATCTAAGATTCATAAATCTTCATCTTTAGCTCTTGTGACTAAACCAGTGCAGGCTGCTTTGTCGAGTTTTCTTCATGTGTCTGCTTTGTCTTCTTTTTCAAAGGAACAGTTCAAACAGCTCCCTAAAGAGGATTTAGTGTTGATCTCCTCACGTGCATAAAAGGCACTCAACAATATGAGGATGAGGAAGCGAGGTGGCATGTCAAGTTCGATCAAGTGTTATGAGTTTGGCAAGCTAGGCCACACCAAGATGGAGTGTCCCAAGCTCAAGGGGAAGGTTAGCAAAGAAGATAAGAATTATCATCATCGGCCATTCAAGAACAATACCAAGTGTGACAATTTTCATCAGAAATTTGCTGAAAAGGTTCTTTCTGCTATCGTGCATCTTGATCTGAGTGATGTAGAATATGGAAGTTGTGACGACAACGACCATGACAAAAATGATGCTAAAGGTAAGAAAAAGAACAACGATGACTTCACGAGCATATGCTTCATGGCAAAAAAAACGACAACAACGACGACGATGACAGTGATCCCGATAAGGTAAGACCATCATATGGCAAGTTTGAAGATGGTCAGATTAAACTTGCTATTGAACTGAATAAGACAAAAAGAAAATTGAAAGAAAATAATTGTCTTGTTGAAAGCTTAACTTATGAAAACAATAGACTTAGAGCTTCTATTCCTGATAAAGAATCATGCGAGTCTTGTCAAGTTTTACATTCTGAGTTGGAGACTGCTAGGTCAATGAATGCATCAAACTTGATTCAACTTAGGAATGTAAATGCTAAATTTGATAATTTAAGGATGGCACATGACTCTTGCGATGAAAAGTTAAAACTTATAAATAATGAAATTGGGAATCTCAAGTTTAGTTCACCTACATGTTTAGAGTCAAGTATTTCAAATGCTCAAACTAAAACTTACTCTAATTGTGGATTGCTAGAAGCTAGATTAAATACATCTCAGAAAACAATTCAACAAATTCTTTATCATGAGATATCTTCTTGCTCTAACTATCCTAAACTTACCATAGAAATATAATATTTAACAAGACAACTTAATGATTTTGCTGAAAATAAAAAATTAGCTCAGTCTAGTGTTTCTAAGAAACATGTGAATAAATATGTTAAATGCACAACTTATCTCACTCTAGCTAAAGACAATGAGTATCTCAAGTACACTTTAGAGATATTTTCTTTTGGCGAGAAAAATTGGAATATGATCCTAAGCAAGTTAAAAGTGAGTGTTAAACATTAGGGTATAGGATTTAATTCTATTGAGTATGCCAAGAATAATCCTCTTAAGATTGTTAAGCTTCTTGAACCTAGAAAATTTGAAGTAGAATCTGAACCAAAACAAATTATTTTTAAATCAGCTGGTATTGCAAAGGATTCATCTACCCAAGTGGGTGTTGTAAAGGCAATAAGATAGGACTTCTCATCAAGACAAGTATAAATGCACTAATTGTAGTAGAGAGGGTCATTTGGTTCAATTTTACTTTCGAAAAGCAAAAAAAAAGAAAAGAAAGACAGGTTAATGAAGGTTTCTCGCTTTACTCCCTCTAAACTATTTTCTGCGGGTTTGGAAGTTTCTGCAACTAGACCAGTATGACCGGCGTCTATCACACGGTCATACCGCCGATCAGGCCGGTGTCTATCACGCGGTCATACCGGTCGGCGGTCAGACCGACACGACAACTGCGGTCTAATCGGCAGTACCCAAAATGTCAAAATTCTTTTTCATTGCTGGTTGTTGCTTCTGTTCGTCGCATATCGCAGTACTAGTTACATAAAACTTTATTGTCTAACCCTAGAACTAAGATACTGACGATTGTTCGTACTGTGTAGGCTCATTGCAAGCGGAAGGAGAATATATGGTTTATTGACTTTGGTTGCTCGCGCTACATGACCGGAGACTCTAGATGGTTCTCCCTCACTCATGCCACCGGTGATGAGATTATTACTTTTGGGGATAATGCTCAAGGGCGAGTTCTTGCAAAAGATACTGTGCGTGTCAATGACAAATTCATTCTAAAAGACATTGCTCTTGTCAGTAAGTTGAGCTATAATCTACTTTCGGTTTCACAGTTGATAGACGGTAATCTTGATGTGAGCTTTAAAAAGCATTCATACTGCATTTTAGATTCTTCTGGTGATCTAATATGCAAAATTATTCTAGTTAGCTGTTTGTTTAAGGGTGACTTTTCATATTCATCATTCTCTGATCTTAGGTGTCTTGTTTCATCTAATTCTAACGATTTACTCCACTGACACCGTAGACTAGGTCATATTGGTTTTGATCATCTTGCTCGTATCAGTAATATAGATCTTGTTAGAGGATTGTCTAATCTCAAAATTGAAAAATCAATGAATTTTGTTTGTTCACCCTATCGAGGGTAAGATGATTTCGACATCACATCCTCCTATCACACTTGTTATGTCTGATGTACCTGGTCAATTGTTGCACATGGACACTGTAGGTCCTGCTAGAGTTCAGTCAGCTGGACGTAAATGGTATGTTCTTATTATTGTTGATGATTTCTCTAGATACTCGTGAGTCTCTCATTGCATCTAAGGACAAAGTTTTTGGTCACTTTAGAGAGCTTGCCCTTAGACTTGCCACTGAACTCCCAGGAGCACCTAGAGCAATTAGAAGTGATAATGGAACTGGATTCAAGAACACATCATTTGCTTCCTTTTGTTCTGAGAAAGGGTTGGATCATCAATTTTCTTCAGCTTGTGTGCCACAACAAAACCGTGTTGTAGAATGTAAAAATAGAACGCTGGTTGAGATAGCTAGAACGATATTAAATGAACATGCTACACCTAGGAAGTTTTGGGCTGAAGCTATCTCTATTGCTTGCTACATTTCTAATAGACTATTTTTGCGAACTAAATTGCATAAGACTTCAAATGAACTTCGATTTGGTCGTTCTCCTAATACTTCTCACTTGAGGGTATTTGGATGTCGTTGTTTTATTCTTAAACATGGAAATCTTGATAAATTTGAATCTAGATCTTCAAATGGTATTTTACTTTGATATGCAGCCCACACTCGAGGTTATCGTGTATTCAATTTAGAAACTAACAAAATTGCTGAGACCTGCGAGGTCACTTTTGATTAGGCTAGTCCTGGTACTAGACCCGACAATGCAGGTGTACAAGTAAATGACACACCCGAAAACATCTTCTATGACTCTGACGACGATGAAAGGGTAACCCCGATTCACACTTCGACACTCATATCTACACCGATGGAGTCTACAACTAGTGGCTGTGATCCTACCTCCAATGAGGTAGAGGCCACTACAGCTACATCTATGTCTCCTACGGCACCGCAGGCTCCTCTGCATATTCAACGACGTCATCCTCCTGAACAAATGATTGGTAAGTTAGATGAGAGAGTTCTTCGCAATAGGTATAACTCAGATGCCTCATATGCTCATGCTGCTTTTGTTTCCTCTTTTGAACCCCAAGATGTAAGTCACGCTTTATCTGATGAGTTTTGGATTAATGTCATGCATGAGGAATTAGAAAATTTCAAGCGTGATAAAGGCTGGACTTCAGCTTTACCTCCTCATAGCCATAATGTTATTAGAACAAAATGGATTTTTATGAATAAACAAAGTGAGGATTGTGTTGTTCAAAATAAGGCCAGACTTGTGGCTCGGGGTTTTACACAGGTAGAAGGTCTTGATTTTGGTGAAATTTTTTCACCTGTTGCTCGATTAGAAGTCATTAGAATCCTTTCAACATTTGCTACATCTAAGGGTTTCAGGTTGTATCAAATGGATGTTAAAAGTGCTTTTCTTAATGGCTATATTGAGGAAGAAGTGTATGTAAGACAACCTCCTGGTTTTGAAAATTCTAAATTTCCTGATCAAGTCTACAAACTGTCCAAAACTTTATATGGTTTAAAACAAGCACTTAGAGCATGATATGATATGTTTAAATCATATTTGCTTAAAAATGTCTTTCAAATGGGCAAGGTAGATAAAACTTTGTTTACTCTCAAGCATGACAATGATCTTTTACTCATTCAGATTTATGTGGATGATATCATCTTTGGTGGTTCCTCTCATGCTCATGTTTCCAAGTTTTCAGATACTATGTGTAGGGAATTTGAGATGAGCATGATGGGAGAACTCATGTTCTTCCTAGGCTTTCAGATCAAGCAATCAAAGCAGGGTATTTTTGTTCATCAAACCAACTACACCAAGGATCTCCTTCATCGTTTCGACATGGGGACAAGTAAACCAGTCTCCACACCAATGGGATCCACTGCCGTGTTAGACCTTGACGAGGATGGAGAGACTGTTGATAAAAAAGAATGCAGAAGCATGATTGGCTCACTTCTGTATCTCACTGCTTCAAGACCAGACATTCACTTTGTTGTATGTTTGTGTGCTCGCTTTCAAACTTCCCCACGTGCTTCACATCCCCAGGCAGTTAAGCGCATTTTCAGGTATCTTCAGTCAACTTTAGAATTTTGTTTATGATATTCTTCTTCATCATGCCTTACCCTTAGAGCTTATTCAGATGCATATTTTGGGGGTTGTAGAATTGATAGGAAGAGTACTTCTTGCACATGTTACTTTTTAGGCACATCTCGTGTTTCTTGGGCTTCTAGGAAACAGTTATCTGTTGTACTTTCCACTACTGAGGCTGAATATGTAGGTGCTGCTTCTTGTTGCTCACAATTGCTGTGGATGTCAACTACGCTTAAGGATTTTAGCTTATAATTTGATAGTGTAACATTTTTCTGTGATAACACTAGTGCTATTTGTATTGCTAAAAATCTTGTGCAACATTCACGAACCAAACACATTGATATTCGGTATCATTTTCTTAGATATCATGTGGAAAAAGGAGATGTTATTTTGCATTTTATTGATATAGATTCTCAAGTTGCTGATATTCTCACAAAACCACTTGATTTTGCACGGCTTGCGCTTTTGCGAAGTGAGTTGGGTGTATTGCATCCTATGAGATTATTCTGAGGGGAGCTTGTTGCTTGTCAAACAATTCATCAAGTTTAAGCCATTGAAATCAATTGAGGTGTAGAGCTCTCTTTATCATATTTACTCATGCGCTGTGTAGCTTTGATCATGACTAGTTATAATTATTTTGCCACATTTGAACTAAAAATGACATGGCGGAATATTGTGACTAGATTGATTATAATTATTACTTTATATATATATAGAGAGAGAGAGAGGCATAAAAAGTGCTCAAATGACAAGAAGCATGCTTCAAGCATGCCACAATTGAAAAGAAGTATGCTACACGCATGCCACATGCTTAAGACTTGAGTTGGAGTAATAGGTTGTTTCATGAGATTGCTAGCTCATCTAGATTTAAAGTTTGCCTCACTTTTAGGCTCTTATTTTTTCTTTGTAATATCTCATTGTGCTCTTTATAATCGGTTTGGTCATTGTTGAGATGCCTATCAGTAATTTAATTTGCTTAATCATGCTAAAGACTTGTTTTGACATTGCTATATGGTATATGACTTTATATGATCTATATAGATCTACTGAAAAAGATGGCTTGGTCAATCTATTAAATCAATGTGCAGTGACTTGGATAATCTACAAAGGTTATTGATTTTTACTCTCCTTACTCCTTACTTGATAGTTTTTCCTTCTCAGAAGTTCTTAATGAACATTGTCAAAGGAGGAGGAAAATCCTTGTGTTGAGGGGGAGTTTTCTGCCGTGACTGTGTATTAAGGATGAGTTTTACAACTGCTGACTACTGCTGTGTTTTGCAGTTTTGATTTTACAACTGTTGTTTCGACTGCTGCTGTGTTTTGTCAAAATTCCTTGCTTTGCTGTTTTGAAACTTTCTTTGTTTCTTTTTTTTCAAATTTCAACTTAAGTTTTTGAAGTATTGTCAATGTATTCATCAAGGGAGAGATTGTTAGACCATGTTGACTGGTCGTAAAATAACCATGTAAACCGGTTGTAAACTTTGTGGTGGTGAATAATTGGCGTTTGGGTTGTATTGACATTTGCGGTTGTGAAGGTTTGGGTTGTTGGATTTTGAGTGTGAATGGTCCGATCATGCCTTGTATTGGGTGGTCTAATCGGTGATACTCAGTGATCCTTTTCACGAAGGACAGTCAGAGTTGCATGGTCGAAGGTTGGGAAGCTACAGTGCATAGTTGATGGAAGCTAAAGTGACTGGTCGATGGTCGGGCTACGATGGATAGTCGATGGTCGAATCTCGATGGATCGTCGATGGTCGGGCTACGATTGCTTGGTCGATGGACTGTAGTCGTAGGCTTTGTGATCGGTAGTCGTGGGCTTCGTGCTCGTTGGTCGTAGGTTTCTGGTAAGTGGCCGCAGGCTTCTGGTAAGTGGTCGTAGGCCTCTGATCGGTGGTCGAGGCTTCGAGTGCTTCAAGTCTTATATTCTTCGAGTACCTTGAGTACTCGTGTCTGGTTGGCCAGCGGTATGACCGACGTGTAAACAGCGGTAAGACCGGTTTTACAAAGTGGTTTCGAGTTGTTTTTCTGAAAGCTGGAATTTAAGGTCGTGGATGATCTGATTAGTGTTTATTGATAAATGAGAGTGTGTTATGCGTGTGTAAACTGGTATTGGTCAAGTTGGAGAACTTGTGCCGGGAAAATGTTCTTTGGTCTTTGCATGTGCAGGTTGAGCGTGAAGACGGTCATGGTCGATGACGAGGAAGACCGGAACTAGAATGTGGAATTCCAAGGTTCAGGTGGTCGTGGATACCACGAGGTGGTCGTTCTTACGCTGGGGCATATGGAGATCAAAGGTGAATGCATGATGTGTGGTCGAAGCTACAGGAGGTATCGTCCTGGAGGTTTCGACGCATGAGGAGTTATGAAAGGCGTTCATAACTAGATGGTTTAGAGATATTGAAAAATCCGGGATTTGAGGGGTTTCGGGTCCCTTGATTTTCGGAAGAGATAAGATTATGTGTCCATGTTGATAAGAACACGGTTTAGGGCCCTAGCATAAAAAGTCCGAAGAGGTTAAGAGACTTTGCGGGTTTTTCCGGAGGCTTTGGGCGGCGGCTTTCGGAGAAAGCTTTTTGGTGTTTTCGTGCTAGGATTTGAAGGGTGCCGTGAGAGCACTTTGTAGCCACGAATATGTTTTAGAAATAACAGATCAGATCTATTCAAGAAAGTTTAGTCATCTCCGGTTGCATGTTCTTTTATCTTCGACCAGCGCTTGTGTTGATCAGTCTTCAATTAGATCTTGTGTTGATTAGTCTTCGACTAGTTCTTGTCCATCGTCTTCGACTTGTTCTTGTTCTTTGCAGTGCGTGAATCTCCCGAGCCGGAGGGTGGAAGAAATCTGATGGTCGAATCCTTTCGACTGGGTGATCACAACTCCATCGACCAGATCGACTTCACCTTCCTCGATCACAAGCTGTGTTGTTCACCCGGTTGTCGACAATAGCTGTGACTGGCGGAACAGATCAGAGTTGTTTCGACCACTACGACTAGGTGACAAACTCGTACGAGTACTTTGGATTCGGTTGCCAGTTGAATTCAATGCAAATACTCTTCGATAAGTCGTAAAAGAAGGTACTATAATCATTCACCCCCTCTGATTGTTGTATCCGATCCTACAAAATGAGGGGGCAGCAGCAACAGTGGGTGGAGCAGAGGAGGGGAAGGGTCAGTGCTTGTGGGAGCTCGAGCTTCGCCGGGATAGAGATGGAGAGCGTGGAGAGGATGGAGGGAGGGAGGGGTGGTGGAAGAGATGAGAGAGAGAGAAGGGAAGAGAGGGTGGGAAGTTTTTTATAATTTTTTTATAATGACGTGGGCCCACCTTAATACCCACTAACACTTTATACATCGTGGAAGATAGCCATAAACCATGTTACTCAACCTTAAGACCGACTTTAGAAATAAACGCCAGAGATGCTCTACACAAGAAGAAAAGAAGGCTCTGTGCCTAGTTGGTTTTGCAAGATGCAAAGCCTTTGTTTACTTTTTGGGGCTCTGATTCGCATTCCTCATGTGCAGTCAAGTGAATGGCTACTTCTTGCTCTCCAAAAGTTCAAACTCCCAAGATGTTCTCAAATATCCAGGTGTTGACCACCATTCTGGTCCCCTGGAATGCTTCAACTATTGGATTTGGTACATCTTGGACTGTTGATGTCAGCGGCATATCTCGTGGACATGGTGTGCTTCGTGCACATATGGACATGGCAGATCCGGGCGCTCCATCATGAATGCAACGGCTAGGATCAAGTCTCCCTCCCACTTATGGCCACTTTGCGGAACCACCACCCCCCCACCCCCCCCCCCACCCGACAGGACTGCACGCTCCATTTGCCCCTCCCCCGATCCCCAATTCTCCATCCACCCCCTCCCCACCCCTCACACACACACTTCTGCGCTAGGGTTCGGGCCCCGTGCCGCCACCGCCGCCCCAATAGTCGTCCCCTGCGCCGAGTTCCCTAGTCGCCTGCTCCATGTGGTCTACGCCACCCCTGCGTTGAGGCTCCACTGGCCAGCGCCCCCTGCGCCTGCGCCAAGTCCCCATCTGCACTGTCACGCACCCATTGTGCAGCCCGTATCATGTAAGCTTTGAAGGCGCGCCAGCTTTGAATGTGTAACTGGTATGTAATGTAGTAGTTGAGAAATGGAGTGTAGAATTCTTATTGTAATGGCTCTGTTATATCTATGTAATAGTTCTTGTTGAATTGTGATTGTGAGAATTTGATTGTTGAATTTAGTGTGTGTTTCACTTCACATGTGGTTCCTCTTATTATATATTAACTCAAAATGTGTGTGTTTTTTCAGTATGCAGGCAAATCAGGTGGCCACTTTCATTGGGGTTCGAGTCTTGGAGTTTTGTAATCTGCAATGCAGTACTAAATCCTCATGAATTATCTTGATGTACTGTTTGATGAATTATCTGAAAATGCTGTAATCTGCGAATTTGTCTCCTGAATTCGAAATTATGTACTGAAATGCTGTCTGAATTGTGTATTCGAAATGATGTACTGAAATGCTTACTAAATTGTGGATTCAAAATTCTGTACTGAAATGTTGTCTGAATTGTGGATTCGATTCTGAATGCTCCACTGAATGCTGCACTGAAATGTTGTCTGAATTGTCTAAAATGTTGTCTGAATTGTCTGAAATGATGCCTGAAATGCTGTACAAATGTTGTCTGAATGTTGTCTGAAAGCTACACTGAAATGCTTTCTGAATTTGTCTGAAATGCTGTCTGAATGCTGCACTGAAATGTTGTACAAATGCTGCACTGAAATGCGGTCACAACTCCACTGAATTGTCTGTAATTTGCAGAATCAGTGTGAGTGTATGCAAATTCTGGACATAACCCAGATTCCAGAATGTATAATGTAGCTATAACAGAAACATCCATAATCCAGAATCTAGATTGTTTCTACAGGACATACATCTATTTCTCAACTACTACATTTGTGAATCTAGAATCCAGATTTCCATAATGTATAATGTAGCTACACAAAACCATGCATTGCTCAATCACAAATTCAATACTCAATTCAACAATCAAATTATCACAATCACAATTCAACAAGAACCATTACATAGATATAACAGTACCATTACAATAAGAATTCTACACTCCATTTTTCAACTACTACATTACATAACTAGTTACACATTCAAAGCTAGCGCGCCTTCAAAGCTTACATGACACGGGCTGCACAGCGGGCGCGCGACAGTGCAGATGGGGACTCGGCGCAGGGGGCGGCGTAGGCTGCAGGGCGACTTGTGAACTCGGCGCAGGCAGCGACGACTGGGGCAGCGGTGTGGGACGACGCAGGGCCTCCGAACCCTAGCACGGAAGTGTCGGGGGAATGGAGGATTGGAGATCGGAGGGAGGGGCGAATGGAGCATGAAGTCCTTTGGGGGGTGAGGGATGGGGGGTCCGCAAAGTGACCAAAAGTGGGAGGAAGATTCGATCCTGACCACTGCATTCACGATGGAGCGCCCGGATCGGCCACAGCATGTGCACAATATATGTCGCCGTTGATGTCAATGTATTGTTTAGCCAGCCAACCAGTACAGCTTTAGCATCAGGCGGCAATGAGTCTACTGGACATTGGCAATGACAGATCCATCAAGCAAAGCGATATTCTACCGGTATCAGGTAAGCTATTGAACGATTAATAATACATTTTTGCAGTAAAATTGCAGATGATCGAAATAAAGATTACAAGTTTACGGCTGCATAGTTGTATCAAATCTCTGTCTCGGGGAGGAAAGAAAGAAAGCTTTGCACGGAAGGTCATTTCAAAGACAATGCAATTGAAGAATCTAAATCTTCCCTTTGAAAATGGTATGATCAAAATTGAAAATGAAGCCACTACAGTTCCCTAACTACAATGAAAAGCACACAAGCGGACACGCCCAAACAAAGAACACAACACATCACACCAGTGTAATTCTGTTTGTTCAAACTCACACGAAACTACTCTACATTATAATAATTACAGGAAATAAATTTACCTGTACAAAAATAGCCGGTCCAAAATCTGTTACAGGCTTACAGCTACAAGGCCACAACCCAGAAAGGACCTCGAAATAATTCAATGACGCAGATGTTTGTAAACGACTAAGCTTTCTACAAACAATGAATATGAATGTTTAAGGGGCTGATTTACATGAAAGCCAGGACTATAGCATTGGCGACAAGCAAATCAGCCATGCTAGATACTGTCGTTGGACGGTCTGTTTGACCATACAATCTCTATCTCTAGTGTTCTGGAGCCATCCTTGCCACCGTCGTGGCTGAGGCTGAAGAACCCACTATATACTCCCTCGGTGACAACTTTGTCGATCTGGATGGTGACTCTCCCGAGGGTTGGCTGCAAAGCAAGAGGTGACATTTGAGAAACAAGAAAGAAATTACAGGCAAGAAGCATGAAAACAACACATGCAACAAAGTTAACACCATACCTTTCCAAATGTATTTTTGCTTTTGCACAAGATGTATAGCTTCTGCCCTTTTGGGGGATGTCAAATAACCAAGTGAAGCCCTCATTCCATACTGGACAGATGCTGTGGTTAATCACCTGAACATCAATGCAAACATCAGAAGCCGCAGAAAACAAGAAAAATCAAGTATGAATATCCAAATAATGCTATATAATATGCATCTTCCTCGACAAACTGATACTTGCATAATAGTAATATGAATCTACTGGTAACCAGCTTCGAAACCATGTAGTCTTGCAATGCTCATTGATGGAATTATTGGGTGCAAGAGCAAAAGAACCACATGCATCGTAGACGAATTAACGAGTAGGATCGTCTACAGGAACTTACCTTAGTTTGCCTTGGAGGACCATTTCCTATTTGCAGACAACAAAATGCATTTGTACTCCCCATTGTCTGCTTTAAGTTATTCCCACGTATGATCGTCACAGTCAAGCAACCAGGCAAGCAATGCAGCAAGCTGTCAGCTCTCTCATGAAAACTGGGAGGACAGGTCTTCATAAGCATTTGTAGTACAGGTATGACCTCAGCTGCAATCAGGGACTGGGCTTTAGCAATGTCTTCATTCATTTGTGGCCAAGATTCTTTCAGCAAGCAAAGGGTGTCAAGCACACTCTCTTGCGCAGCCTCATTTCCATCCTTCAGGGCACAAACAAGATGCGGTATGCACAAGGTTGCTGCCTCAGAAAACCGTACCTTTTTGAAGTTGCTGAATATTACGTATATGGTCCTCAAAATAACTTCGTTGATAGTTGATGTAGAGAGTAGCTCTCTTTCTAAGGCAGCTGTCAGAAATTGCAGTTGAGATTACAAACATAATAATATGAATGGATCATTGAGCAATCAAGACACATTAAGGACTTCCAATTTCATTATTTTGTTACTTGACAGTTGACACATCTGATCAATCAGTTGAAAGGGTCAGATGTTGATGGATAGCTTTGATATAACGGGGCAATCTCCAATACAGATTAGATATTGCTCATCGAAGACAAAACACCAACAGAGAAAATATTTTATTTTCACAACAGAAGGGCATGAGAATTTACACTTGAACATGAAAAGCAGGCAGCTGAAAAAAAATATTTACTCAGTTCAGCAGTAGGATTGGTGACTTACCAGTGAGAGATCGGATGAGCTCATTTGACACATATTCTTGAAGTGTATGATTTGAAAATAGATACTTGATTAGCAGAGCAGCCTGTCCTGCAATATCTACATTTGGATACAGGAGCAATTCCTGCACAACCAAAATGCCTCCAGCCTCCGCAACGGCACGCCTATTTGTCCTGCTGTGCATCACTAAGCTTTGCAGTGCACAAATAGCAACCATTGTCATATCATCCGTAGGCTGGTCCTCAAGTAGGCTTACAAGAGCACGGCAGGCAGATACAGAGTCACTTGCTCTTGCAAGTGCTTCATGCTGGAAAATGTCGCCTAGTGCAAGAGTCACCAAAAACTTAGCTGACTGATTCTTAGACTGAGGATCTAACAGGTATTGTGAGAGAGGAGTAATAGAATATTTGGCAACTTTTTTTTCTCGGACCCTTGCATTGTTTATCAGTGCTTCAAGCAATCTTGCTGCAGATTCCTCACAACGATGGTTCTTAAGGAGCTCCAACAGTGCACGTACAGCCCCAGCCTCAGCCATGGCTATGGCACGGTGCGAATTACTTTTCTCTTGCACAAGAAGAGCACTGAGAGCTATTGTAACAGTACTCTCCATGGCGGAGTTCAGCAATCTTACAAGTACGGCCATTGAGACTTTGACATAGTTGTCAGAGCTATAACGCAAAACATTACATAATACAAGTGCTGCAGACTCCCATAATGCTTGATTTGGCTGAGGATCATCCTGGACAATTACCTTTGAAAGTTCAAAAATTCCACCTGCGTCTGCTACAGCCTTGGGCCAACTCTGAGATATGCTTTCAAGTGCTTTAACTGCAGTTTGTTGTAAGCTCAATATTCCAATACCAGCAAGCTGCACCAGAGGGACAACTGCATTTTTTGTAGTGATATCCTGTTGAAAATGTTCCTGTTCTAAAGATGTGATAGCACCTCAGTGCCAAGTTGTTGGATTGCTTGAGAGGGAGACTCAAGAAATGATATTAACGGCTCAATTATTTGACTGGGAGTCAATTTCAATTCCGCTAGACTCTGAGGTTTCTCCAGAATATTTACAAGTGCTTGCAATGCGCTGTGCTGGTCCCACATGGTGACATCCGGGTGACGTAAAAGCAAGAAAAGTGGCTCCACCATTTTTGCAGCAGCAGAACTTTTAGCAATGCCACTGTTGTTTGTCAAAATGCGAAGCAACTCAGCAATGGATGAGCTAACAGAAACAGGAACATCAAGAATCATATCAAGCGCATGCTCAATGATGCCAGCTTTAACCATGTCAAGTTTGCAATTTGGACGATCCTTGCCCAACTTTATGAGAGCACCAATACACGCCTCAGACAACTGGTAGTTTGTCCCAGGAACAAAACTAACAAGAAGATCGACAACTTCACTAGTTGCAGCAGCCTCTGCATTGTACTCCTCATCCAGCAGTCTATTCAGCGCACAAACAGCTGGTTCAACAACCAAACTAGAGCCCGATGTCATTAATGACATCAGGGGTTGAAGACATTCTGTGGCAATTGGTGATGCTCGTATGGTTGAATTCTCAAACAAAATAGAGCAGAGCTGAGCAGCATCTTTCTTAAGCTCCAATGACGAACAAAAGGATAAAATTTTATAGAGGCTTTCAATTGTATTGCCTTCTACATCAAACATAGCTGAAGCCTTTGAGATATCCCCAGCAGAAAGCTTGATTAGCGCACCAAGTGCTGCCTGCTGTTCTATTTCAGTTCCTGACTCAAGCATGTCAAGTAATGGCTGAATAGCTTGCCTAGCCACTTCAGTGTCTCTTATATTCTCTGAATCAAAGAGGTTCTGCAATGTCCTTGCTGCACTAAGCCTAGAATTTCTCGAGCCCAAACGTAAGACAGCTACCAGTTGATTCAAAGTGCTAAATGAGGATTCATGGTAAAGGAGATCAGGGTTTCTGTATAAGATCCCTAGTAGATTGGTTATAGTAGTTTCAGTTGAGTCTTGAGGACTTAAAGATAGATACTTAGTTAAAGCGTCTAAAGCTCCAGCCTCTGCCATAGCAACTTTATTTGCCTCACTGCCTTCCGCTAGTTGAATCAGAAGGTGCAAAGCAACCAGAGGTGCGCCTGGTCTGTCTGGCATTGGTCTAAGTAGGTCCACTAGCAAGGGAATGGACCTTCGGGCAGTAGCACCAGTACCAACATCTTCAAGCTCAAAAGACTTCTCAATATTATTTGACTTGGATTCTCTGCCAACTTGAATTCTTCAGCCATTGTAACAAGGTTTGGCATATCAGATTCTGTCTGTCCGATCAAAGCTATAGCACCCACAACTGCACCAGAATTTGCAATAGCAAGCTGTATACCTCTGCTTCCAGTGGAAACAAAGCTAGCCAGTGACTGAGCAGCAAAATACTTATCAATGATCTTATCAGATTTTAGCAATGAAGCTAAAGAAGGTATTGTTCGCATTATTGCTGAAGATTGAACAACCATTGAATCCTGAAATAAAGTAGCCAAGAGAAGGGCGCACGTACAGACACTTTCTGAGTCTTCATATTGTTCCTGTAACATAGAGCCATTTAGGGCTTGGAATTTGGCATGGGAGAAGAACAATAAAATATGGACGAGTAATGCAACTAAGAAAAGAAGGCAGAAAAGAAGGCGTGGCCATATGTTCAGATCTATGGTGTCTAGAATAATTCAGCTATAATATACAAGGACCATCACGATTCTTCTTCTTGCTTGTTCTCGACTCCAATCGGATAATTCGGTATTAATAATGTGTAACATTATTGGTACACCTCTGTACCTGGTACCCAAGCAGTACGACTCCTCTATTTAAAACAAAGGGTCCAGTCTGGAGTATACTGCTTCCCCTGATTTACTGGACAATTTGACAAGGGTAAAAAAATAACATAAATCGACCAAAAGATTAAAACCTTGCAAAGTAATTACACTATCTGCTAGATGTATGACTAGATCTTTGTTTCCATAGTTAGGGCAATATTTCCATATATCTGCTAGATGTATGTTTTTTTAATGTAAGCATTTACTCTGTAGAATAAGAAACAGCATGGTAAACTCTTCCTAGACGTTTACATTAAATGTTTGAATAACCAATAGTCCAAAAAAAAAATAGAATTCAATTATATGCCCAACAATTTTGCTTTTAAATATCTTAACCTGCTACACCTACGGTACTTAGTGTTATGAATATTGTGTGTATATTGAAGAGGCTCAATGAACAATATATATAGAAGTACAAGAGGTGTATGTCATATACAGATAAGGTAATACAAAAAACAGATAAGAAAATACAAAAGAGTCCCTATTCTAACTCCTATTCTAACACCCCCCTCAAATGCAAGGCATATGTAATAGCATTGCATTTGAAAAGAGTTGACACTAAAATATAGAAAATCCAAAGTCCGAGTCTTGATAATGTCATCGTAGCATGCAGCTCTTGGAAAATATATCGATAAAAGATCTCCTCCCATCCGAGGTCGTGTAACAAGATGTGGGAGCAAAGTCAACCGTGGCAACACGACGAAGAAGATGAAACCGACAAAAAAGAGAGAACGTTGTCAAGCCAAGCCGAATAGGAATAGGTGGAAGCATGACAGCGCAAATCAAAACCCAAGACAGCGGTAGCGCAGAAGAAGCGCAGCGACCTTAGAAACTTGGGACGGCGGCTAAAAGAGAAGCGGCGGCATCATAATGACTTCTACAATCTGCACGCGGCTCAGAAAGAAGGCGGGAGCGGCAACTGCTGCCATGCATAAGGCAATTCCTATGCTTCTATGACTGACGATAAATTTGTGGATTCGCGTGGCTTAGAAGAACTCAAAGATAAAGTGGTACGGACTTGGATGGACGCAACGAAGAAACGACACGAAAAAATAAAAAGACTAAAGCTAACTAGCAGCGGATACTAGCATAACTAGTAGCAGCAACTCCATCACCAGCCCACATGACGTGATGGCCCAGCCCATAAGTGACCCAGCCTCCTAGCGCTGCCCCAGGTGCCAGTCCGTGCACACCGTCCCCGACCCCGCGATCTCGCTTACATCTGCTTCTGCGGGCGCCGCCGCGATCCCTCCAATGACCTCTTCCTCACTCCGCACTCCTGCGGTGAGCCCTGCTCCAAGGCGGTCGGGCGCGCGGAGGCGGCAGCGACGGGCCATCGTCGGGCGCACGGAGGCACCTCAACCTCGATCTGGTAGCAGCCGCCGAAGAGGAAGGAGCAGCAACGAAGAGGGGGAGTCCCTTCGGCGGAAGACGAAGCGGCTCGGGAGGCGACGTTCAGTGGAAGACGAAGCGGCCACAGCAACCTCACAGTAGCAGAATCATGACGGAAAAGGAGGCGACCTCACTCCAGAGCGAGGTGACGACCGTCGGGGCGCTAGGGGGCGACGGCGAGCAGAAAGCGGCACTGGAGGTAGAAGGCGCCGGATGGCCCGAGCGGCAGCGCGGGGAGGGAGAAGGCCGCCCCCTGGAGTAGAGATTGGTCCTCCCGGGGGGCAGCGACAACGGAAGATGATGCGGCGGCCGGCGGCGATAGGAAACCCTAACTCTAACCTTACTCTGATACCATGTTATGAATATTGTGTGTATATTGAAGAGACCTAATGAGCAATATATATAGGAAGTACAAGAGGTGTATGTCATATACAGATAAGGTAATACAAAAGGCAGATAAGAAAATACAAAAGAGTCCCTATTCTAACACTTAGATGTCCTGATGAATCTGCTTTGCATGATTCCATGTGTAAGTAGATCCCAACACTGATCAACAAGTTCATCCTTTTAAGGACATGAGCAAAAACATCAATATTAAAAGATGTGCTATCTTTATGTATCCATACTCAAAGAAAGTACAGAAAACAACAGGAAAGCTTAGATCAGTCACAGTTTTCATCTTTGCACACTGGTCACCATGACAGCCCAAACTGAAACTAAGATATCCACATTAGCAGAACAAACAGATTGAGATACCAAGTGATTTAACAAGGACACAGTGATCTTCGACAAAAAAAACACCGAAGTTGTAAAGACAGCAGGTTTTAATTCACGCAGAACCCCCCCTAAAAAAAAAAACTTGTCCCTCAAAGACAACAGTGTTGAAGTCATTTTTCCTGGTGTATTTCTCGACTCAAACAACATAGCAGTTCCAAGCAGTAAACATTTTGAATTTAGCACCAACTGATTGCAGTTAAAGACTGAATTGTAAAAATAATGTAATAACAGCACATTGGAAAATAGAAAGGTTAAATTTGAAACATGTACCTGTCGGTTAGCAGTGTAGCTAGCAAGTTTATCAGACACAGCGTCAACACCACCAAGGTCCATAACAGTAAGTTTACTCCTCGCATGAGAAGAGCAAATAAGTGAGAGCAACCAAAGTGCAACAGTTTCTTCCAAAACCCGTCCTGATTCATGCACATCCAAACCATCCTGCTCATAATTATACAAACTATTTTCCGTGTGAGGTTTCCAGACTTCAATGTCTAGAGACGTTGAAGCAGAATCTTCTTCAACATATCGATGAGTGCAGATAATAGATTCTTCAGAAGTCCTGATGATTCAAGAACATCAACTGACTGTACTCTGCTGTCCTTCATAGCAGATATGAGGGTGATTGCACTGCCGATTCTTATTTCCATGTTTGTTGATTCCATAAGTCTACTAGCAAGAGAAACAATGCATCCTTGATTTCTGTTTAAACACTCACCAAGTAGAGAAGGTTGGTCCTGACATAGCCTTGAAAGGATTTGAATGGACTTATCTTGAATTGGTGGAAGCCCAACACTGATACAACGAACTAAAGGCTCTAACCTTTCTGGAACTTCAATAAAGGCAGTCCACAGAGGGGAGCTAAAATGTGCACCCTCCTTGGTCCTATCCATCAATGCAAGCGCATCCAGGGGAGCCAAACTTGTAACAGCACGAAAGGCAGTCCAAAGAGGGGAGCTAAAATGTGCACCTTCGTTGGTCCTAGCCATCAATGCAAGCACATCCAGGGGATCCAAACTTGTAACACCTTCCAAACTGATTCCAGATAGACACACCAGCAGTGCATGAATTATAAAACAGCACTGCGAGTAATCTGGAAGAACTTCACTGAGGGGGAACTGGTTGAGCAACTGAAAAGCGATTGTGAGGCACTAATTTTGCCTTCTAAACTCCCCTCCTTAACCACTCTAGTCAAAGCCTGGACAATATTGTCATCTAGCGCATCCTTAGCAATCTGTGCATCTGATAGGAGATTTGCCAATGCAGCAATTGCTGTTTCAGCAGCATCAATGGATGATGTCTTTGCCATCTCTAGAAGAGGTTGCACATAACCTTCAGCTATACATGACATCTTGTTCTTTGTCATGGCCTTAGCCGAGCGTGAGAGTGCTCCTAAAGCTCTAGCGGATTGTGTTGCAATAACTTGATTTCCACTTGTCAAAAGCTTCATGCATGGCTGAACAATTTCATCAGTTGCCAAGATGTCACAAATATCCTGACGCATACTGAAAATATCAGCCAACACAGTTGCAGCATATTCTTGAGTTTCTTCATTTGATGAGTCAAGAACAATAACAAGAGATCTAAGGCCTTTATTGGCTGGAGCTCCATTCTGGACTAGATCTCTCTGAGGGGCCATCACAAGGACATGCCCAAGAACTGCAATGACATGGGCCTTTGAGCTTAGTGAATCACTGAGCAGTAGTGCCAACAACTGATTAATTGTAGCAGAATCAGCAGACTGTATCAGTTTCTTGAGTGCTTTGGCTGATGCCTCTTGTCCATGAGGGCTACCACTCTTTAGAAGCCAAAGCAGTGCCATAACAGCCCCGGCACTCTGAACACATGCCCTGATATCATCACTGTGACAGCATAGGCTCCACATGATATGAGCTGCATCCTCCTTTGCTTTTTGAGATCCTGTTCCCAGTAGCTGGACAAGCGGAGGGATACCTCCAGCAGCTGTTATTGCCCACTTACTGTCATCTACTTCATCACTCAAGATAGCCAACAGTGAAACTGCATACTCCTGATGCTGCTCACTAGAAAGGCCAAGCAATGATATTAGCAACTGAACCCCTTCTCTCTTTCCAAGAGCCTCCCATATTCCAAGATCATCACCACACAAGCTAGTTAAGGCACGAACAAGATGTTCCCGAACATCGGCAGAAGCCATAGTGATCAGCCCAACAAGAACCTTCTTTGCATTTGAGTGATTGAGTCTGCCAGAGAAACGGGCATTCCCATATAGACTCGCTAAAGCCTCAAGAATACGATCAAGCACAAGCTTACTGTCATAGGATTTTAGGAGCACAACCAAAATATTTTCTATCTCAACTGGGTCAAAGGATTTACCATCACTGCCATCAAAAACCATCAGTGTATATGCCAGTGCTCCAAGAATGTCAGCAAGGGGAACAGGCGACCGGGGTGCTTGGCAGAGCTCTCCCAGGTAAAGCAACAGAGAAGTTGTTCCACCACAAATATTTGATAAAGCACGAACAGCATGGCTTTGTAGAGAATGACAAGTATATCCCAGCATGCACTCTTTTGAGGGAGCTACAACAGCTCCAATCAGAACTCGGAGACCACCTGCATCCACCACAGCTTTCTTTGCAATACTAGACTTGGAAGATAGGGCCTCCAAAGCATCAGCCGCACTTTCATGAACAGAAATGTCATTATCTTGATTAAGAAGGTGAAGGAGGGCCTTAACAGCCCCGGTGTCTATAATTTTGGGAATGCTATCACCAAAAGCAGAGATCAACCGTGCCAAGAGGGAGGCAGCATTTGACTGTGAAGCAGTATTCTCGGATGAAAGAAGGCCAGTAATAATTTCAACTCCACCAGCTTCAAGTGTGGCCTTCCAATAACCATCTTTGTCCCCACAGAGATTCCTTAAGGCCCCAGTCACAAAGCCCTCAACTACTCTATCTTGGCGTGCCCTAGGGTTGAGCAAGTCCCACAGAGTAGGCACGACACCTTCAGTCACAAATATTTTCATCCCTATGTGATCATCCAAAAGTCCACCAGAAGAAACTTCAAAAATAGCTTCAGCAGCAGCCTTCTTTGCTTCAGCAGATTCAGACTTCAACAGAGAGAGTAAGGGTGGTATACAGCCTCCTAAGAGGACCTTCACACGCAGGTCCTCTTCCTTGCAGAGCGCACTAAGTAGGGCTGCAGCATTTACTTTGGCTGAAGATGTCCCACTTCTAAGGATAGATATAAATAGTGGCATCGCCTGAGAATGGCTACCTACCAAAATCCTTGCCTCCTTTTTATCTTTGGCCAGCTCAAGTAATCTTTTGGTTGTCACTTCCTTTTCTGATAGAGATGATGTGCTAGCATGGAGCTGCTCCAACAATCGAGCAACAGTGGACATTGCACTTTCAGGATCATCGACTTCTGCAAGGTCACTTGTTTCCCTATATAGCAATGAACAAATAACGAGTTAAATAGGATGGATGCTAACTGTCGCTTGCTATACCAGTCCAACAAAGAAGGAAATCAAGTGCATGAAATAAAGAAGAAATAAGCAGAGAGAGAGAGAGAGCTTCGAATAAACACAAAAGGTTGCTAGATGAGAATGTAACAAGAGGAACCAGCCAAGCTAATTTTTGCAAAGCAATAGATTCTGTGTACAGTTCCAATATAAACCAAGTTTTTTTTCCTTATTAGCACTAACTCATAAACATAATAAAAGAACAAGGAAAAAATTGAGAATTTGAGATATGTTATACCTTGATCTAGAAGATGATGCGGATGGTGCAGGTGAAGAAGGTTCTCGAGAGTCTCGAGGTTCTGATGAGTTGGGGATCGGCATGATTAAATAGTTACCAACTTTTACCACCTTGATTTTCTCTGTGTCCACCTGCAAGATAAAATTGAAAGTATTTAACATAACAAAATGATAATGCCAACTTGTGTCATTCATTTTTCACATTAACTTACCATGATACCAAGATAATAAGATATTCATGTTAGTTTAAAATAAATAAATTAAAAGATGTATCATAGCCAATTAGCCAGTCAGCAGGTACAGTTCTAACAGCACAAAGAAGAGAGGAGTATTCCATAGATCAAACATTTTGTAAGCAAATATTATGAACATCAACATTAAGCAACCTAAGCTCTTTTGTCTTTGAAACCTATATTTCATTTTAAATCTTCTACAGGCTTGTCAATGTCACCTAAAAATAAATCAAAGATCAGAAGCCAAACGTTCTGTTCCAAGTAATAGATAAATAACAAAAGGATGACTATACCAGAACCAGCTTTAGCAAAATACGAAAACACCAAGGAGGCTACATTCAAAAAATATATCAGTTGTGAAGATATTACAGAACATGATCTGAGAATGACAGCAGTTGCTCCAGTAGGAAAAGACAACTGAGGAGATGGTTAATAAAAACACATCAAACATGAGAACAGACAGAATTGCTGCAAATTTTGTGTGCGAAGAGGCATAAGTGGAATTTGGCACATGTAAGATTCCATGGCAGCTGGGGAGACAGCCTCAAGCACAAACCCTACCCTTCCTCCTCCAAGTCAATCAGTTGAAATGCAGTGCTCCTATGCTATAATCGCATGGTAAAACCAGACAAAACGGGCATACTTTCCACCTATTGAACTGCCAAAAGTGACGAAACAAATTCCCGTCCATCATCCAATCACTGGATTCTACACAGAAACTGACATTTCACTAGCAACAATGCAACAACACACAAGGTACACACCTTTGCTATACAAATGCATACAACAATGAGCTCCCAAAAAATAGCATTTGTCCAATTTCATGAAAAAGGGACGTGTCTTCCCCCAGTTCGCCAAATCGAAGGAACAAGATGCTACCATTTTCCGCACGAGCCAAATCCCCTCAACTCCTAAGTGACAGCAATCTCCAGCAGCGGCTGCAGCCACCCTATATGCACAGACCAGCTCACGGTGCATGCAGTTAGATGCTGGAATATCCCTAACTGCGCCAGCATTAACCGACTTAAGACAATCAAAACTTTCTATCATTCCATAGGGCAAATTCCTTCAAAATCCCAATATAACACAGCCGCCTCCAGTAAGCATTGTTTCACTACATTACAAGGATCACCCCAACAAACGGACACGCCTTTTCTACACCATCTTAGATCAGAAAACAGCCTTCACAAACACAAAGAGCTAAACGCGAAAAAAAAATGGAGAGAAAGCAGCGATTGCGATAGAATTCCTACAGAATTATGCTCCCACCTCGAAACCTCCTAACCAAATCCTCCCCACAGATCGCTCCCGCACCCCCTTCCAGAGCGCAAGCGACAACAGAAGCCGTCAGGATCATACGAATTAACCACCCGAATCTCGCCGCCCACCTCCCCAACGGAGACACCAAACGCGAGATCTCGATCACCACACCCCGCGAAACGCTCGTAAATCCCCTAAAACCGGCGCGAATTGGCCGAATTGGGCGCCTCGCGTCCCCACGAGAGATCGATGGGAGGGGGCAAGGACTCACCGTAGGCGGGTGGCGGTGTCCGGCGGCGACTGGCGGCGGCGGCGGCGAGGGGGAGGCGACGGTTCGTCTCGCTCCACTCGCCCACTGCGCTGCGCAGTGTGGCTGAGTGTGTTAGAGAGAGAGACAGACAGATGTGTGAAAGGTTTGGGACGGGGTAGAGAGAGAGAGAGAGAGAGAGAGGTGGTTTTTGCGGATCGCTCCTGTCGTTGTCACGTTATTATGGAAACGGACAGCCACGTGGGTGGTGAAGTGGAAATTATTACTTGCCCTTTTAGAAACCGTTGGTGACAAATCCACGTAGCAATAGGAGTACCCTTTTCAAGGAACAAGTGCACAACACTTTCCTTTTAAAAATGTAGATTCTGAAATCTGAAGTGAATATGATGTCGAATTTTACCAATAACACGTAACATATATGTATTTGTTGGTTTTATGGTTGTTGTTACAAACAGTAAGTTAATAAGGTATTGTGTTTCTTCGGACAATTCACTATGTTTAAAAGCAAATGCAAAATTCAAAGGCAAATGTGTAATTAAGAAAACATTTTTGTAATAGATGGACGTTTTCACTTTGATTTGGAATTGTTCTATCCTAATATAAAGCCCTCTTTTGGCTAGAGATTGTATTGATTGCTGATGCACCTGAACAATGATCACGTAGCGGCATTTTTGAACAATTTTAAATTAGAACCTATCAAAATGAAGATAAATCATACTTTTGAGTTAACTAACAAACTAGATATTTCCCATGTGTAGCATTTTAAGACATTGCTAGCTAGTTCAAATAAAATGTTGCACCAAATTGACATTTCGCATTAGGTATTACCTTAACGTAGATATACGCAATATCCAATGACGAAGCTTGAACAAAATCTTAAGGGGGTCAAAGGTCAAAGATCAAGGCAAATTCAGGAGCACATTGCTCACTACTGGCTGCACGCTCTGCACGGCTCGACCGTGGTAAGCCCGCAACACCAGCGGCCAGCACCTCGTCTGCTGCTTTCGTGCTTCGCCGCCGCACGATTGAAGTCATTATCTCGCTGAGTAATATTGTAACTAGTAGTAGGTAGCAACAATATCCCTTTTAGATGGAAGACCTCATACATGTTGTTAATTTTTCTTCTTCTGTACACTGCAATATCACCTATTGTCTTGCCATTGGAGGTTTGTGTAACATCCCAAATCTGGAATTGAGTTTCAAGTGTAAGAAAATCGAGTAATATTGTAACTAGTAGTAGGTAGTTGCAATAAAAAAACCTCCTTGTAATAGATCTTGTGCCAATACAGAATTTTCAAGGAAAATTCAGTACATTAAAATCTCTGAAAATCGAACGGTCTTCGACCCGGTAGAGCGATGGAGTCCTTCTAGATTGACATGACCTAACCAAATTGGATCGGTTGTGGACTACATACATGTTGTTAATTTTTCTTCTTACTCTTTGGAGCTTAAATGTCGTTGTGGCCTAGGCCATGACCCATGTTGGACGAAGGAAAGCTCGTCGGGAGTCCTCCGAGACTACTCGGCCGCAATATCACCTATTGTCTTGCCATTGGAGGTTTGTTATCGTGCTAGTTTATTACCATCTCATGTAGTCCTTCTACGACTAGTACCTAGTTATACGACTTTTAGTGAGTAATTAGCTCATAAATCGTACGAAGTTCAGTGTAAGATGCGAGGCAAATTAATATTGGGCTTGTTGAAATGTCAAACCAAAAGCAACATCACACTTAGTAGCCTCTAACAATATTGAGTTGCATGTTAAAATACGGTTGGAGTTCGATGGATGGACTCGGTCACTTAGTAGTTTTCGATTGGAAATTGCTTAGAAATGCTTAGTTAGGTAATCTTTGGGCGATCATCGATTTTTAGTCGATGATCTTGATCACACATTTAAGTATTATGTCAGTCGACCAACACTTGTGCTTTGTTATTTTGTAAAGTCAAAATCTAAAAATGAAAAAGCGATTTGGACTTGGGCAAGTGGTGGATGGTGGGTTGTTGGGTTTGTGGATGTCTTGCCTAAGTCAACAAGGACCGAACATCTTGTGTCACACTCTCCAAGCATTTTTGCGTACTAACCACCTTGAGAGGATATGGGACCTCTCTTGACTTAGTACTTTAGCGTGGGTTATCTCCGAGTCGCGAGGAGGGGTTGTGTGTGTTGTGTGAAACATGATATGTGGTCGTGTTCTTGTGTGGGTGTGCGGTGGTGGAGATTAAGGTAGGCTCTCCACCTCGAGGAGCGTCGTAGTTGTCAAGGCTTTACGGGAAGGGTAGTTGACCGAGGCTTTACGATGACTCAGCACAACGTATGGGTTTCTATCCATACAGGCGGCTCGTGAATAATTCACAATATTGGAAGCGTCTCGTAAGACTTAGCCGCGTCTTGGCATACCTTGAAGTGTGCTTAATAGCTTGGCAAAAGGCGATGCGGCGTGTGGGGAAATTGGTACACCTGCGAGGATAAAACTATTCGAATAGCCTCGTCCTAGGTTATGGACACGCTTGGTTAGGTTTTGCAAGAGTTAGACTTCAACCTTTTAAACTAAAATTTGACATGGGTGGTATGAATGGGTAATTCATGCTATTGTTGTAGTGACCAGCGGTCGTGGTCACTTCGGATTGTTGTTGTTCCTATCTCTTTGTTATATGGTTGTCTTTTGCGATTATTTGATCGTTAAAACCGATTTGAATAACCTTGCATTCAATCTATTACATTATTGCAAATGGAAAATTGCTTTATGCTAAAACCAAAACATCGACCTCCACTTCTATGAGCTTGCATGTAGCTTATATACAGGTTTGTTACACCATCTGTAAGTCTTGCGAGTACATTCAAAGTACTCACCGGCTTTTTCTTGAAATTTGCTTTTGTTCTGCGGGGAAGGAGGTGAGCCCCAAGGTCTCACTTACGTGAGATGTGCTCGGGTTTGGCGACTAGCTTATGGTCCGTCGGTTGCCTTGTGGGTTAAAGGCACACTGATTGGCTCTTTGTTGTAGTCATCTTATGGCCTTTATTGCTGCCATTGTTTAATTATTGTTGTCTCTTTTATTGTTGGCGGTTGGCCTCTCTTTTATAATGACTCCGTTTAATATTATTAATACTTCTATTACATTACGTGTTTGGTTCTATGTGGATGAATGGAATTGATACATAAATTTTGTGATGAGGTGTGTATCTGCATTTACAGGAAGTATACATGTCTCGAGTCTCGGATTATCTGCTTTGTGATGCTAGGACCGAATGGATGGTTAAGCATTACAAGCCGGATAAACCGGGGTCTCACAGTTTGTTATCGTGCTAGTTTATTACCATCTCATGTAGTTCTGTTTATTTTTAGTGAGTAATTAGCTCATAAATCGTGAAGTTCGTAATGCGAGGCAAATTAATATTGGGCTCGAAATGTCAAACCAAAAGCAACATCACACTTAGTAGCCTCTAACAATATTGAGTTGCATGTACCAGCCAGTTCATCCAAAAGTTTAAGCTGGTGAGGAAAGATGAATAATTCACTTATATTTCAACACTCTCTCTCACGTATAGGCTCCCTCAGACCTAAGATATGGAATAGAAGTGAGCTACAATTAGTATTATTTTAATTGCGTCAACCGGGTCTTGAACTCAAGACATCTTGGTTCTGATACCATATTGAGTTGCGTGCACCAACAAGTTCACCCAAAAGCTTAAGCTAATGAGAAAATACATACAATTCACTTATACTTCAACAAACAACCAAATAATTCACGCGTGCAAGCAAAGTTTTTCTACAAGAGCTTGTTTGGAAGCAAGGGGTAGGAAAACCAGGAGGCAAAC
Organism: Hsuehochloa calcarea; assembly: GCA_036346395.1. NCBI lineage: Eukaryota > Viridiplantae > Streptophyta > Magnoliopsida > Poales > Poaceae > Hsuehochloa > Hsuehochloa calcarea. Next base: position 23,967,329 of record CM070613.1, read on the forward strand.
TCCCTTTAGGGGATTTTGATGGCACATAGAATCCCCCTCAACCTTAGGGGAAATCTTCCTGCCCGGGAACGAAATCCCTGTTGCCGTTTGGGAACAACAGGAATAAAAATCCCGATCATGAAAAAATTCAAAAAAATAGTAGTAAAAATCATAAACAATAGCACAATTAAACAATCACAGAGTATGTAATAACAAAAAAATTACAGTTTCAATTTCAAATATTAATAGAGCATTTGAATCGGGAAATAATTTATTCGGATTCAGAAACAACACTACAATCAGCCGTGACGCCATTCGCAAATATTCCTACTACGAACAAAATCAACTTTTGCATTGACACGTCTCTTCCAAAGACCCAAACCTCATGCTGAATGTGAGAACCAGTAAACATTGACCTTGCACATACAAGGGACACAACTCAGCGACATTATTGTAGCTAAAATATGTTCTTAGAACAACATAGGACATAAACCAGCTTTAGTAAACTATAGTTGAAATAGATATTTCGCAATACTAAAATCCAATGATGCTAACTAATAGTCCTGCACTAAAGATTTCAGAAACAACACTGCAATGAATATGAAGAAATGCATAAGCTGCCTTCTCTGATTCCATAGAACAAACTATGGTGGTGGCTCCATTTTCAATTTGTTGTGAGGCAGCCACACTGCAATAGAATTAACATCATTAAGACAACATGAAATCTGACAACGAAGTTGACATATACTACTACCTTTCACTTGAGATTTGCTTGGTGTTAAAGAAGAACTGTGCAGATCTAACTAAGAGTCTAAGACATAGACTAACTAATTGTGCGACATATTTAATTATCATTACTACCATTTGACACAGGAAGATCTTGAGAACTAGCACTAATTGACAGCAGAAGTAGTAGTACTGGTTTGGGACCTTGGAAAATATCCTTGTACCTACTGAACTAGTTTTTCCATAAGTATGATGCTTACTGAATATGGAAGCACCAAAAGAATTTCAAAAGAACGCTTGACTGTCTTATGGAACCTCATTTTCCCACTTGTGCTCGATTATAAAGCTAATATCAGTAAAGCCACACATCTCCAATGTGTCACTTAGAGAATTGCCAGTGTCTAGTACATGTTATATATGCAACATTCTGCTTAAAAGTATAGGTGCTACCAAGCAGCTAAAGAAGAAGATTTTCTATATGTCAACAATGGGAGGTTTTTAATCTTAAGGTAAAAAAAATTCTAGACACTCAAACATGACGAATTGATGTACATGCGAATAGTGTTGGTAAGATCTGATATCAGTAAATACATAATTGCATATGCTGCATATGTACTCTAACCAAAGAATCATGTTCAAAAATTAGTTCATAAAAATATAGCTATATAAAGCCCCATAACTCTGAATGTTTCTCTGTTCTGGATGGTTTATAGAACAACAGAACTATAACACTAGCTAGTAACAAATCCTTTAGAAATGAATCACGCAATCAATTATAAAGCTGGCTATATAAAGATGAATATATAAAGTAACTGCAGAAGGAAAAATGGAAATTAAAAGACAACTTACTTATGGAGCATTTTTGCTCTTAATCCAAAGCAATCGAACACTTGGGTTTTTTGTGTTGATAAAAATTTCTCTATTCAACTCATATTTGAACACTTAGCATCATATTTTTGAGACAATGTTCCTTTCCTATTCCTATAAGGAGACACTTTCTCTTTAGCAATAGTGATGAGGATATGTGTGCCATCAATAACACCAATGCAGTTCTGCGCATAAACATAGTACATTAAATATAGAAAAATCTTAGAAAAAATTAGGCGTATAGTGTGTATGGCTCACCTAAAATAAGGCCAAAATCATGGATCCAATACAGTCTTCATGTCAGTTTGGTTCGAACTTGGGAGCTTGACAAACCTATGAGTTAGAGATGGAATTATATCGAATATTTCTTTTTATTTTCCTATGAATTGTTTCACCGCTGTATTGGAATGCTTTCCAAAGCTTTTGGTTAGCATTATGAGAAATCATGTACATAAACATCCCTAGCTGCTCCTCGATGGTAACGCCCCTTGTGTCATGCATCAAACCCTCCCTTCTAAGAAAATATGATGTAGCCCTGAATATCGTTGGCTCCATCCGTAACTCAACCCTACACCAACTCTCATGGCCTTCTAAGTTCTCCTTAACTTTTTTAGCATTGGTAAGTGATGATGTGTGGACTGGTCTTTTTTTCATCATAAATGCATGAAAGCAAAGTAGTAACCAAGACAAGAAACAACTCATCCTTCTCCTCTTCTTCCTCAAGCAAATTTCCTAATGAGCTTCTTTCTAGTGTCCATTTGCTAATACATGCCGTTGTAACATATTGTAAATATCATGTGTCATTGAATGGAACAATTAGCAATTATTATTTGGGGGAACTAGGAACAATCTTTTTAGTTTGTTTACTAGATATCCCAAAATACAGTTAAATCATAACCTGAAGAGCTACAATAGCATTAATGTACTTGTAGTTGGTAGTAGAACCCAATTATTAATGCACTTTTTATTTGATAACTTGGCTAAGTAATCGGTGACATGTGAACAGAGAATGGTATCATTACAATTTACATGACAACAGTAGTAGACACAGAGTCAACCAAATATTTGAAATGACATGCTAGGAAAAAGATGTCTTGGGACAACAAAAGATATATATTACTCATGAGTTGCCTCTGCTCTATTTGTTGTTTTTCTTAAGAATCTTCAAACAAAAGATTGGAGCTTCTTACTATGGATGAATGCCATTTGATTAATTCTCTCTAGGCAAAAAAACCTTGTGCATTAGTACAATCAGAATTAATTATCAAGAGAGATACAATTCCCAGCTATCTGGATGAATGTCATATGACAAATAATAATAATGAAGGAGAAATTGTAAGCTCAAGACACCAGTATAACAAATATTCTCAGTTGGTTAAAGCCAAAGGCACCAATATATAGTTATGCTAAAGACTATAAACACTATTTTCTACAGTAGGGATAAACAAATAACCTACGTGTCCTGAAAATGTATATGGACAAGTCCTTCCTTTCCAAAGTTTAATAGTGGAATCACTTGAACCTATACAAAAACGAAAAGAAATAAATTATTTGTCTTCAATTTTATATTATCATGTAGGATCATGGCAATCACTTAAACCTATACAAAATGTATGTAAACAAGATTATATGAAATAAATTATCACTTTTCAGTTTTCTACTGTTCAGATTATCATCATAACAAATCTGTTGTTCCTCGGTGATTGAGCCATCATATTATTAGCATACTAGCATTTCTCTTCCTCATTCCGGATTGTTCCTTGGTGAGTAAAAAACAAAATGGTAGCAAGGAAAATTTGATGGCTCCATCCCAGATGTTCAAAAAATCTCACGGGTCGGATTTTCCTCAACACTCAACAAGCATGCATGACAACCATATCCAAATGTAGGAGGCATGCCTATCAAGACTCCATCTAACATAACCTAAAATTAAACTGTATATCACATTGCCCTTCATACCAACATTCAGCCACCAGTTCATTCTTATCATAACAGATATGAAATAATAAAAAGGAAAGTGGATATTCAGAGGAGAGTCTCCCAACCTAGTATTGTGCCAAAATTTGGTATTTTCTACATTGTTAACTGTTGGACCGAAACAGCGACTAGAGGGGGTGAATAGGAGTACGCTTACTTTTTCAACCAAGATCGGATTCAACACGAATTTCACTCCAATAGCTATGGAAGCTATGAAGATCAATATACCAGTATAGCGGAAGACTAGTATTGAATCCAATCTAAACCTCGAAGCAAATCAACCAAAATCAACACAGTCTAAAATTCTAAGTATTGGGCGGTCTGACCTCTATGTCAATGGTGGTCAGACCGGTCCATGGGCGGTTTGACCTCTATGTCAATGGCGGTCTGACCTCCAGCCTGATGAACAGTGAAATCAACCCGAAAAACGAAGTTACAAATAGGTCTAACTTTTGATCTACAACTCCAAACTCGATGAAACTTGGAACACACCTTCTCTAGGATGTCAAGAACCTATTCCAATCAAAGATCGTGCAGATCCTTGGAAAATTTACGACCTTTCTCCGTTTGAGAGGAGGATGGTTCAAAATCGAGTCAAAACAAAAACTAGATCCAAAATCTTACTCGTGGGTTAAAGATGATCAAGATGATCCTAAATGATATCCCACATGTCACAGCAAGCAAGATGAGGGCAGAAACCAACAGAAAACTTGCGAATCAAAGAAAGCCCCGAAATCACAAAATAGAGAGCAAGAACGAAAATAGATTCATCTCAAGAAAACTTGCATATATTAATTTGTGATTGTTGCTGGTTTACAGCCACTCCAACATGGAGGACAAAACTCAATACATGAGCACACAATCAATCTCCTCTTCGAGAATCCTAAACTCTCCACTCCCTAATCTCAAAAATAAAAATAGGGTTTCCAAATAAGCAAAAGGATTAGAGGGGTGTAGTCACCTCCCTCCTCTATTTATAGTGGAGACTTAGACCTTCTAGAAGATTGACCCAAGTGGACTCCCGTTAAGGCCCAACACAAACGGATCACACACGCACGCATTTTAAAGCGTCGTCTTCATCGCCTCTTGACCTAACCCTCTTCTCCTTGCGTCGTCTTGCGCCGCGGTTTAGCCAAAAGCAAACAAGGCGATATTTGAGTGATATTACCAAAATACCCCTTCTCGATCCTTCTCCGAAGACCGAGTTAAATCTTCGCGAAGCAGTTCCATGCTCCACCACGTGTAGGTTGATCAACGACTCTCATCATGTCGGCAAGTATCTCCCAGCTGGCTCCCACCGAAACCACCATGGCACTTGCACCGACCCCCGTGCCGCTTGATCAAACCAGTCGCACCGAACTGTCCGTTCGGTCACCCTTGTCCATTCTGCACCACGCTTGAGTTCATTGACCTTACCCGGCATCGTCGATTGTTCTGGACCTCAGCTCTTCAAGCTTAGTCCCGATCATCCTCGTCATCGACCATTGTTGGTCACCAAGCAACCTGCACAACAATAGACAAGCAAAACGAATCCGGGAATAAGTTCTTCACAACTTGACCCACGTTAGTCAAAACATGCATCATGCAACACATATGCACTAAAACTCATGACTTTGATCTAACAACCAAACATCGCCACTACAAGGCCCGATGAACAAGTGGCGGTTGACCGCCACCTATAGGCGGTCGGCGCACCGCCTAACGATCGGCCGCCAGTGGGACTTAGCCGATTTTCAGCCCCTGAAAACCAAAAGCTCTCTGAAAATTTCAAACGAATAGAACTTTTGACTAGAGACTCCAACAATTATAAGACCAAGTGTAATAGAATCCCCTCGCTTGCCTACACCCTCTATTTTTGGTCCAACTCCAAAATCAACTTTCTATATTGGTAGGTTCATTCTTGCCCATGGTGGTTGGGCCAAATCATTTGCCGATCGGACCTTGAGGGTGACCGGTCGGACCGCCACTGGCCGATCCGACCGCCAAGGGTGGCCGGTCGGACCACCGCCCTGGCCGGTCAGACCGATTATGGCCTGACAGAACTGAAACTTGCCGAAAACGCGTGAATCGACAAATCTTCAACGCCATTGCTAATTGTAATATCATGCTAAGATCATGAGCATATCCCCATGATATTCACATTAACCTTATGAATAACACCTCATTTAAACCAATGTTTGACTTTTTGGAGACCTTTCCATAACTATGAACCATCTGAATGATTACAAGAAAAGAAGTCCCCCTTGATTCAAAGTATAGTTCTTTGTTCATATAAATCATAAAGTTCAGGAATCTCTTGATAGAACAAAAAAAAAGACCTAAGCAGCAGATCTGTGAGAGGAGACATAGGATAATATGCACCAACTGTTCCTTGCTAGCATGAGAAATTAAAAGGAGTAAAAAACAAAACTGTAGCTTGAAGAGGAGCAACGAAACCCTAAGCAGCAGATCGAGAGGAGGATACATACCCCGAGTTGACCAGCTGATGCTTCAGCGACAAAGGAACCTCCGATGCTTTGGCGGAACAACAACTCCCTCCTCTGCTTCCTCAAAAAGACCTAGGGGCACCAGATCTCAGTAAGAAGAGATGAGAGATTAGGCAGTCTCGCTACACGCACGTACGAACATACCAGGAGAACAAGGGTCCAGGGGGAGGAAGAGATGGAGCTAACCGAGGAAGAGGCAACGCCATAGTGGTAGGAGGTGGAGTCTCGACTTATGAGTGGCTGGCGAAGGAGAGAGGTTGTTGCCTCGCAGCGTCGCGTGATGCGCCGGGGATAACAAATCCCGGATGGCACGAATCAGACTGAAAATCCCCATCGCTGTGGACTCCCAAATGACCCTTCTAGCTGAGAGTCAGGGAAAGTGAGGCTCTCGACAAAGCCCAAAAGAATAAATGAATTGAAAGGCCGTACGCATAAAAACGACAAGCGTTAGCTGGTAGGTGGTTGATTTCGTGTGAGAGGCGCCGTCAAAAACGTCATATCAACAAAACGGAAGGACCAATCTGCAAAAGAAGCCGCCTATTGTCCCTCCCGGCGACCAACGGGTACGTGGGGAAACCCCGGTCGTTGTGACGTCTCGAAGAAGATAGATCACTGACAACTTGGGCCCACCGGCACTTTGCTGGTGTGGGGTCGGCGTGTAAGTATCCGGGTCTAGACATCCAACGGCCGTTCGACTGGTTAGCGGGGTCCCTTTACAGTGGCGTCAGGCATGTGTGGTCGCTTTCCCTCTCGTGCTTGTAAAAGCTCTGGCCTCGCGTGGGCCCACATTGTCAGCCATGGCAAGTCATGTTCGAAGCACAATTTTTTCTTCTCTCGATAGATATATTTGGGCGTGTATGGAACGGTTTCGAGGTTAGCTTTTCCTCAAAAAAAGAGTAAAAGTTGTTTAAAATGGAATGTTTTTTTCATCGGTTTTTTCAGAAGTTAGAAGCTGTGCACAGTATGATAAAGCCAAAAGTCGTCGCGAGCCAGCTTCTCGTGACTTCTCGCGGTCTCCCTTCTGAAATTATCCCTAGAGTTGGGTGGAATTTACCCTACTTTTGCTGCCGAATAAAACCCAACTCCCCCCACCCTCTGGACCCCCTCCCCCTGAAACCCTAACCGCCCGCTCCTTCCTTCTCCCCGGTGTCTTCCTCTCTTCCCACGCTCGCTCTTCCTCCTCCTCCTCCTACGCAGGCTCCGCCACCCACCCTCCCTCCTCCCCAGTGCCCACTCCTCCTCCTTATCCTCCTGTAGCGCTAGCTCCTCCTCCTCCACCTCCTGCGTCGCTCTCCTCCTCTTCCCTCGGCGCCTCCCACCTCGCCTCCAGCTCCTTCCTCCCCCGACGCGGCGCCTCCTCCCTAGACGCCGACCTCCTTCTCCCTAGAGCCATTATCGTCGTCCTCCTCCCTTGCCGCCGCCTCCATTGTCGTCCTCGTCCTCCCCCGAGACAGCGTCGCTGACAGCCTGTAACCCTAGCCGTTCGCTGTTTTTTTTCTTTTTTTTTTTCTGTTGTAAATTAATTAATTATATAATATTTTTTATGTAATAATGATTTATTATAATTATTTATGTAATATTTTTATTGTAATAATTTTTTATTGTATTTATTTATTTAATATCTGCTTAGTGTAATAATTATCGATAAGTATGTTATTTGCAGTTCATTACGTTAATTGCGGTCTTATTGGAAAAAAAATTCATCGAGATACGGTACAAACCGTGGAGCAAATTGGAAGGTGAGATATTCGACTAATTTTTAACCCAAAAAAAAAGATTCTGATACATAATTTTCATTTATTTAGTTGTTTACATGTTGGGAAGAAAAATTCAGTGTGGTTTCAAAACTCTCAGGTGCTTATGGATTTCGAATTTTAGATACCCCATTATGTATGAAATATCATGTGTATCATCCTTCACCAACTAGGCAACTATTAGTGATCGGCTTAGCCCTTTAATTACCGTCGCGATGAATGGATAGTAGTAGTAACAAGAAGCTATCAAAAGAAGTAACATATTGTACATTTGTACACTGTGCGGATCGGATGTCGTAGGGCATGGCCCACATACGAACAAAATAGATGATGTTCTAGGATTTTGCACTTTAGCCACACGTGTTGAAATGACCAAATCGTCCTCCTTCATTAGCTCACTTTTTGCTCTTATATGGTGTGCATTACTCTAATCCATATATTAAATAACGTGAAAATAATTAATATCAACGTATGCAAAGGGAAAAAAGAACAGTTAATAGTTGTCTTCAAATTGTACAATGATATGTACTTGGGGAGGGGACAAAATTTGAAAGTTAGAATGCTATGTATTTAGGAACGGAGGGAATTGCACCTCTGCTCTGTAGCCAATTCCCCTTCCTGCGGCAGTACAAGTTTTGGTCGCCCTCTCTTCAAGCACATCTGGTCAGCTGACCAGTGACAGAGCTTGAACAAAATCTCAAGAGGGGGAGGCAAAGATCAAAGCAAATTCAGAAACTCACTACTCACTATTCACTACTGGTTGAACGCCTTACGTGGCGAACAAACTTGGCTCCCCGGCCGTCGGTTGCGCATCTATCGTCACCGCCGAGCCCGACCGTGGCGAACCCACGACACACTAGCGGCCAACGTCTCGTCTGCTGCTTCCGTGCTTCACCGCCGCACAATTGAAGTCACTGTCTTGCTAAGTAGTGTTGCAACTAGTAGCAGACATGAACAATGGACCTTCTAGATCGACCTGACCTAACCAAATTAGGTCGGTTATGGACTACATACATGCTATTATTATTATTTCTTCTGAAATGCTAGAGGGCCACGACCCAGGTTTGCCAAGGGCATCCTCCCTCCCTGCTGCTGATGTTACCCCAAAGGTAAAAATATTCGCCTGGTGTCTGGCCACAGATGCAATAGCCACAAATGCATGTTAACAAGAAGAGAAGCCATATTATTCAGAATGATACTTGTACTATCTGTGGCATTGCACCGGATGATGATTTCCAAGCAATGGTTTCCTGTCCTCATGCTAGCTCCACCATGGAAGTTATGTGCCAGCTTTGGAGCTTGCCGAGGGCTGATCAGGTTGCTAACTCAGGTCCGAGCTGGTTTCTTCTACTGCTAGACAGGCTTACTTATGAGGATAGATCCCCACTTTTGCTGTTGTTTTGGAAAATCTGGAACGACAGGAATGCACTCACTCATGGTGCGGATCACTATTTTTGTGGAGGCCTTTCGTAACTCACTATTACAAATCCGACAACCAGAGCCAGCTGCTATCAAAGGAAAAGGGGTGATATCAAAGAAAAATAAATAAATGTTGACGGAGGTTTTGTGAAAGATACATGACATGCCGTTGTCGGTGTCGTCATCACGAATGGGAGGGAAGATGCCCTCGTCTCTTCTTGCCGCTTGCTAGGCCATTGTTCTTTGGTGGAAGAAGTAGAGTTTGCAGCATGCGGCGAGGGTCTTTCTCTCGCGCAGCAATGGCACCATGGCCCGATCATTTTAGAGTCTGACTATGCAGCTTGCATAGCGGGACTCGCATCTCAGGAGATGGGAGTGACCACGTATGTCTAACTTCATTCAGGACGCCAAAGGAGCCGACGGAGTTTTTGGACGACGTTATTCTTGTCAAGGTAAAGAGAGATCAAAATAGGGTAGCACATGAGCTAGCTCATCATGCCTTGCGTGAAGTTAGTTTTGCTGTTTGGCTAGTTGGAGTTCGTTCATGCATCGAGCTCTTTGTGCTCCAAGATTGTAATGCTTCCATTGATATATATATATATATATACACACACACACACACACTCCTGGGAGTATGTACTACCACTTTCAATATACCATTTAAATGACAATATTATACTTTTTTTTATCACTTTTAGTATACTTCAATACCAATTATAAGATACTCCAATATAATTTGATTGAAAAGTTTCCATCGGAGCCTTTTCTTTTTGTTATATACCCTTTTTCGTATATACAAGAAGTATATACACAAATTTTGCTATAAAAGTGGACTTTAATAAAAAATTTATGGAACTCACTTTGGGGTATCTTATAATCATTATTAGAGTATGCTCAAATTGATAAAGAAGTATCATCATACGATTTAAATGGTATATGAGACGTGAGAGCACATACTCCCAGAGTATCATACCATTTTCATATATATATATATATATATATATATATATATATATATATATATATATATATATATATATAGTGCTAATGGGTAATTCGGTCTAAGGTGCTAATACCAATCTTGACCGTTGGAGGTGGGAGCATGTATGGTGTTTAATGAAGACACATTAATGAAGGTGCATTGAAAGTGGGAGCATGCAAAGTGATTAAATGGTTTAGAGGTGGGAGCCCGCATTATTCTTGGTTGTTCAATTCAGATCCAACGGTCAAGATTGGTATTAGCACTATATATATATATATATATATACACTTTCTACTCCCACCTTTGATATATCACCTAAAAGAACTTGACATACTTCTTTATCACTTTGGGTATATTCATATACTAATTATAAGATACTCCAATGCGAACCACACGAAAAATTTCTAAGAGAGTCCATAGTTTTAGCATATTTTGTAAATACCTTCATATTCACACTAAAAAGGAGTATGACCCTGTTTGGTACAGCTTCCACTCCCAACTTCTCAATCGATTCTCGTGGAGCCATACCAAACACACTGATTATCAAAACTACTAGATTCTGCTTCTCACGAGGAGCTGTCTCGAAAATGAACTAGCAACAAGAATCTGCTCCCAGCAGATTCTCGTGAGAATCCAACCTTCAGAAACGAAAATACCATTTGAAGTTGAAGGTTTTTACCCGCAAATACCACTGAGTTACACAAATACAATTGAAGTATTACACCCAGGAGTGACATGGTCTATGTGCCTCTAATCTTACATCATATGGTTTTTAGAGTCAACCTACCAGCTAAACGGTTTCAACAGACAGCTCCAGATTCTCTGAGAATGGAGAAGTGGATTCTCAGAGAATCAGGAGCAGAATCTGGAAAATGAGAATCAAAATGTACCAAACAGGGCCTATATCTAAAAAATTGTATATGCCACCACTGAAAAGGTGTGAATACCACGTAGGTGGTCTTATATACTCGTATACTAAACATATATACTTTCAGTTGCACAAGATACTATCTACGTTATGAGATACGGAGTAAGAAGTAACTACTCCTGAGAGTAGGAAAATGCTTTATATATATTTCTCTCGCAAAAAAAAATCGCTTCCCCTAAATCTCGCTCATTGGGCCTATTCCATGCCCCCTGCTATTGGGCTGGAAGCTGGACCGAGTGTGTAACGACGGCGCGACGCTTTCGGTAAAGGAATTTGTTTCGTTTAATACCACATCGATTATGGACGTTTTAATTCACCCGCTGATAAGGGACCACCGTAACGAACAAAGTACCGCGTGGCAGTCACTCGTACATGATTTGATATTGATCTGTCTTTAATATTAGTAAGCGCAATACATCTGTGTTCTTCCTTTTAAGCCTTTTCTTTTTTATAAACGTTCCTTTCCCTGGCCTCGGCCTCTCATTGCGTTTTTTTAATAAATTTTTTGTCTGAATTTCTTTGCCTTTTGTAAACATGCATGTATAAAACTATGAATTGTCAAAAGAAAAATCCGGTAGATGAGGAGATTGATTCCTAAATCTGGCCCAGGCCAAATCCTGGAATAATTCTAGCGCTGTTGGGCCTGAACCTGGGCGACATCTGGTATTCCGTTTGTTTTATTACCACATCGCTTACGGAAGTCAGATTCTGCATGGTAATAAGCGATCACACGAGAAATCGAGTCGCCACGTGGGAAGCGTTGTTAGCAGTCATCTTTGATTGATGGAGTATATGGATAATCTCTCTTAGGCAATGCAGCACACTACATGCTGTGCTTAGCCTATTATTATTTTTTGGTATTTTTGATTTGTTAGCCTTAATTGACATACGAATTTTCCGTGTTGTTCTTCATATGCATTTTTTGGAGCTCATGGCCGTAGTTGATGAATTGACATCTGAATTTCCAGTCGAAACCGAAACAATGGAAGAACAATCACCAAAGCTTCTCCCAATCGCTGCAGAGGAAATTAGCTAGGCTCATGTGCATAATTCTCTAAAACACTTCAATCAAGATACATAGAGGCGTAAACTTTTCTTACTTTAAAAAAATTAGTCGAAAACCCCGCGCAAATCATATTTCGTCTTCTCCAATCGAACCCACCAATTGGCAGCATGCCACTAGCAGTCTGAACAAAGACATCCCACGATCAAACCGCCAATCCAATCAAGGAGAAAAGTTGGTTCGACGTGCCTGCTTTGTCTCTGCAGTCAAACCTGAAAACGACATCCCCCAACATACGCCTAACTGAATGTGTCGATCTGCTGAATCCAGAAGAAATCAGGCTGAACTTGTCTGCTAATGAGGCACGAAGTCAAACATAACATGGTCGCGCGCAACTCTTCAGTTAACCCAGCACTTGGTGCCAAACCGCCGGCCGGTATTCCAACAGTCTCAACGCCAACGCACTAAAAAAGTTCAGATAACTTCAGAAAACCAAAAGGAAGTTCAGATAACTCCCCACTATCTCCAATCCATCCCCTCCAATCACTCCTGAATCATAGCTAGTCACGACACCTCTATAAAAGAAGCATTATCACTGGGATCACTTGATCAGATTATTGCATGAGAGAGAGAGAGAGAGAGAGAGCCAAAATTGCAGCAATGGATGACTCTTGCAGGAGGCCAGGGTCCATACCGTTCAAGTGGGAGATCTGCCCGGGAACGCCGAAGCACACAAGAAGCGAAAGTGCGGCTTCCTCCAAGGTGGCGCCCAAGTTGACACCTCCCCCCTTCATGGCGCCCCCTTCGCCGTCGCCGTACCACTCCCCCCGCGTCTCCTACTCGGCCCACTCGGCGTCGGTCTCGCCGTCCCGGCGCCGGTGCTGTGGCCAGCGGCGGCCGACCGCCTTCCTCGAACTTGCGCCACGAACGACGACAGCCGCCAAGTCTGAAGTTCATGAAGCGGCGGTGGCTGCGTACAGCTGTTTCCCGCTCCCTATGCTTATCCGGAGGAGGGACGGCAAGAAAGGCGGCTCCGGGTCTGCGTCAAGCTCCCGCTCGTCCGGCAGCAGCTTCAGGTCGGACGGCGGCGAGCTGGGACTGCGGCGGTCGACGTCGAGCTCGTTCTCGTCTCTGCCTCTGCCGCTGCCGCCCGGGAGGAGGTTCGCGGAGGCCAGGGAGGAGGTGGAGGCTGCCACTGGTTGGTTCTTTTGAGACAGCGGGTACGCACGGCAGCCATGCACGCCACCATTGTTGAAGAGAGGAGGAATTATCACCTTGTGTGATGAGACATTGAGACCCCAGCTTATGTAATTTGGCTGGAGACTGTTTGTGTTTGCTCTAAGCACAACAGTTGCTCATTGAACGTAACTATACTATTTGGCCCCGTGCAATTGCATATTTATCCTAGAATTCGACAGAACTTGATTTCTTATGATGTATATTTGACTACAAATTTATCCTAATTAAAGTTGTTTTTTTATGGTTCATGACTACTTTCAGTGCATGACGTTGCAAAGATCCAAAGCCGTAAGAACTGCAAGAAAAAAATGTTGAGCCAACGTTTAACCTGAAGTCCAAGATTGAAAATTTAATAAGAAAGGATATATGCAATACAAACACCAGGAAGGATGATAAGTTGATAACAGAGCAATAACAAAGAAATAAAACAGGGCAGTATTCCCTATCTTCCCGCATCCCGCAATGTCCAAAGTTCCTCTTTGATGAGCCAGAATAATTCCATTGCCGTTGCTTTGGATTTTTTTTTAGGTAGTGCCACATTCTCAGCCACGCCATCTGCCGGTGGCAAAATCACCATTGTAACCGTCCAGAGATTTAGTTAGAAGATTTTGCATAGTTCTGTCGCCTCCGCCACCTACTCCACCTGCCGTGGACACTGGCACCCCAGCCATCTCCTCATCGCTCGTCGCCTGCAACACCCACCTACCCCGTCGCCTCCGCCACCAGCTTGACCCCCGAAGTCGCAGTCTCCATCACCCCGTCCCGTCGCCTATCCTTCCATCGCGTCAGCGCCATGGCCGCACACCTGCACCTTTTGGCCCTCCACCTGCCCTTGACCCCGGCGCCTCCATTGCCCCGTCTTGTCGCAAGCGCCTGCTTGTGTCGGCCTCACCACCTGCGTCTCCCGCCCGAGTCGTCGCTCCCATCGCCTCCCCGCTGCACGCGCCTGCCCCGTCCTCTCCGACTAGGGCGCCCATGCCACGACCGCCTCAGGAACCCACAAGCTTCGAGTCTCCGACGACTCAGCCTTCCTTTCCCTTCGGCTATAAAAGCCATGAGACCCCTCTCGTTCCTCTCCTCATCTCCCCTTCACTTCTGGTAAGTGCCACAAGAGAAGAGCCCAGCAGCCCCTTTCTTCCCCGAGCTCCCCCACTCTCGCTCGTGTTGGAAAGATTGCCCAAGCCCCAAGCTTCGAGTTCGAGCAGCTGCCGAGCCTCCTTCTGGTTTTCATCGCACCTGTGCAACCCCTCTTCTACCCGAGTCAATTTGTGCCCAGAGCTCTTTGGAGCGTCTCCTCACTCGATTTCAGTTTTGCGTCGCATGAAACACCGTCTTTCCTCTTCCTGCGAGCTCCCCCGCCGCCGTTCGACCTCCCCCTCGGTCTTGGTAAGGCCCCTTTCCCCGTGCCCAGTGGTTCCTCTTGTCGTTTCGACCACGCCGCGATCAGTACTCGAAACAAACAGTACTCGAAGTCGATAGTACTCAAAATAAACAATACTCGGAACCAATAGTACTCGAAGCCAGAACTTCATAACCTCTATTCTCCTCTGTTATAACTATGATTCTAGTGATTTTTGTTTCTAAATTTGTATAAATTCAAGACCTTGCTAATGGCACTGATCTTATTTGATTTGGAGTTCATTTGTTATTTCATTAGTATTTATTTGCTCTCTTTGCCTGTTTATTCTTTCTGGCACGTTCGTCCGAATAGAGTTCGAAAACACATGAGATCTCCAGTTTGACCAAGCGTAGCACTTTTAAGACTCTCTCATCTTCACTTCAGGCAAGTCAATACTTTGATCATTTTGAACCTATATTTTACACAAATTATATTCCTTTAAATTACTAAAATTGCATGCTTTAATTATTTAAGCAAATGTATGTTAAACCTTAAGGTAGTTAAATACTCATTTGAAGATTAATTAATCGTTATACCATCCTTTGGCAATTGAATCCATTATTCCATGTCACCCTAGTAACTATGTGGTAATTACTAGTTATAAGTTGTACTTAAGCGACATGCTAGTCTTGCTTAAGTACTGAGGCATTAAATACCACAATCATCATCTTTTAAATTATGAAAGTGATTTTGGGCAATCATAGTGGGTAAATGGCTGGAATGTTGTGGTAATATATTTTGTTCCCAAAAACACTATTAAATTGTTGTTAACTAATCTGGGCGGATGGTATGGTGGTGAGTGCTGTCGGAGCACGAGAGTGGTTGGTATGTGGTATGAACTGCCCGGATGGATAAAGGACTTGGTCTTGTCGTGACCTCCTGTGTAAAACAAGTACAACCACAAGTCTGTAAAGTACAACTTGGCTTAGTAAATTTATTAAACTCTGAATGCCGTCTCACTAGAGGGGTAGTGCGATCGTGCAAGCACTGGATACAGCTCGGCTTGAATGGGACACTAATGCAAGATGAAGTTACCAGTCGTGCTAGACGATGTGGTGTAATCCAGCTACACTAGCTGCTGATGTGAGATGACAGAAGGGGCGAGATAATTTGAAAGGTTACTGTGACGATCGCTCAACTACATGACTAAGGATTCATGTGGGGCAATGAGTATGATTGTCTCTTGTGGGTACAGTGCACAACCTTTACAGAGTTTAAACTGTTTAAACAGTCGTGCCTACGGTCAAAGGTGGACATGGGAACTGAACTTGAGTTAGTTCTATTTATAAAATCTTGTGGGTGGGATGATTATAGTGTCAGCTCACATAGCGTGAGGTTTGGATTTTTCCTGGGTCGTCGTACTCTTGATGTTAATATATGGAGGTGACTTCAATCAAAATTAAACATAAGGTGGAGGTAACCTTCGTTATATTAAATATTGCATAATTATTTCTCTTTTAAAAATAAGATTTTGCTAAACTGCTAAGTCTTAGGAATTTCTAAATATTGTAGTTGAAAATGCTACTTTAAGCAAATAAAAGAACTCGAGCCATCCTTGTTAAGCCTTGCATGTATTACTATTGTATTCTGTGTGTTGGCTCGCGAGCATAGAAGTTGTGCCCATTCTCGCTCTTTCCCCCAAACCCTCAGAAGTAGGAACTCATGGAGACTACGTATACTGCGAGGATCCCGAAGCTGGAGGCCCCGGAGATGACGAAGAGTAGTGTAGTTCGTTTAGTCTGGGTCTTGCCTCAGTCTAGCTGACTCCATTGGTGCTTGCATGCATCCAATATTATCCAAGTCCTTGGAAAATATCGAACGCACACGGGTTTTTCCAGTCGCTTGCTTGTGAAGAGATGCGTTCTACCCTTTTACTTCCGCTACCACTTTGCTACATTTGTAATGTAATCATTTGGTCTGTTCGGTCCTTAGTGTAAAACTCGACCCGATGCGGTCTATATCACTCCGATATCTGTAATATATTATTTGGTTTAATTTACATCATGTATAAAATGATTCAGTGATGTATCTGTGAGTACTATCTACTGATCCAGAGAATAGCACAGTGTTTTCAGAAAGAATTTGGATTTGTGAAATCCGGGTCCGACAACGACTTTGTAGTTCATAAGGTATATTAGACACACTTCAAAAGTTCAGAAGGTAAATAAGACTTATTCCAACAAAAATAATGGCCAAAAGAAAGCATCACACATCTTATACAAGCTAAGCTAGCAAAAAGACTATAGAATAAGTCCAATTTACTACTTCAAACTTTTCAAAAAAAATCCGCTTAACGTCTTGAACTACAAAACTTATTTTTTTTATCCTTTAATATTTCAAAACTAGGTTAAAATACAACCTACGGTGGTTTGGTAAAGTGGTTTTGCTGACATTTTTGCAACATGAACATCCACACCATAGATTTTTTTTATCGGCAGATTATCACCGATTATCGGTTCTATCGCCCCCCTCGAAATTCAAATCGGTTCCGAAATTTGAGATTTGAATGAATTTTGCTAAAAAAAATCAAATTTGCTTGAATTTTATTTAGTTGATGAATGTGTGAAGTAATACAAGCTCATCCTAATATTGCTATCATGCTAACTAGCCCAGTTGATAAATTTTGTTCGAATTTGATTTTTTTTAAAAAAAAAAATTTAAATCCAAAAAATTCAAAAAAAATTGAAATTTTCGGCCAAAATCGACCAAAAATTTCTGATTTTCGGTTCTATCGCCTCTATCGGCTACCCCCGGTAAAAAAAGTTTCGGAATGAAAAACCCTGATCCACACCACCCTTCTCGTCCCATACACATTACTCCCTCAAACTTTTCAAAAAAATTCATCATCTCTCATTTGTCTGCTCGTCTTCTCTCTTCACTTCATGGCTCCCAAGCGCCGCCACCATACCATCCCCAAATCAAAACAAGCAGCACTATTGTGGAAGCACATGCAGGTGGGAAGTCCGGCACGAGAGCATTTCGAGCATGGTGTTTTTGCCTCGCCGCCACTGTCCTGTTTTTTTTCTTCAAAAGGACGTGATGCCGCTACCTCCATCACGCAATCACGCGAAAACGATGTGCCCCATGGTTGTGCCGTAGCCGCGCCGGCAAATCGAGAGCTACTGTGGTGGTCAAGTATGGTGCCTACCAAGCTCGTAACTACGGATCTCTGCTTTCTCTCCCCCTCTTCATTGAATCTGATCTCGCCATCATCAACAGACCACCGGCGACCTCTCACCCCCACCCTGACGTGTCGTTACTCCCGTCGCTCTTTCTGCAGCTTCCCCGCCCGGCCGCCGACGACTCCCTCTCCACCGTCGCATCCGCCATAGATGCCTCCTTCCACGACTGGTTCCTCGCGCCTCTTGCCGAGACGTCATCGTCACGTCTTTCGCTGCCCTCAACGTACGGGATCTACGAACGAGGAGCTCACGGTGGACACAGTCGCTCTCAAGGCGATCCTACTGACGGATGAGCTCCTTGCCATGCTCCGCCATCGCATCGCATGTGGAGGCCCCCCGACGGCGACGTGCTGCTGCTCCGTTTCCTCTTTCTTCGATGGGTCCGGGTGCCGCCCGCGTTATCACCACATGCTATGTGAACTCCGGCGATGCTTGAGCCCGAGGTTCCTTTTCTATTGCTAGCGGCTGGGAGTCCTACGGCGGGGCAGCCGACCGGCGCTGGTACCCTCAACTCAGACAAGGGAGGGGGGAGAGAGAGAGAGTGTGTGTGTGTGTATGGAACAGGCCAAACCACACATATTTGGGGTCCGAAACCACTCTTAAGACTTATTTGGGAAGTTCAAATTCACGGATTCCTAAAAAAGGTTTACGATGTATTTTAACCCGGTTTTAAAGGATTAGGAGGTAAAATACTGGTTTTATATTTCGAGAGACTTTTTGTATAGTTTGAGAGAGTAAAATGGACATATTCCAAAGCTAACGACTCTCAAAGAACAGGATTAGACAGCGACAGAAGCTTAAACTTCTCTTATGAAGGAAACAATAAATATTTTTTGGGCATAAAATCCAGGTATACCTTCTCTTGTGAAGGAAACAATTCCTTAGGAATTATCAGTCATTTATCGTACGGCGAGAAATAAAAACAGGAGTGAAATTCTAGTCGAATGTATCTGCAGACGTGCTACCCACACGGACACGGTGGTACGTCAGGTCGTTGCGGAGGCCGTTAGCAGAGCGCTGCAGCCACCACAAAGGCGCCGACGGGCGCCGCAACCGTCATTTCCGCCGCTGGAACACCGGCGACGGCGAGCCCTGTGCCCGCAACAGTCGCCATGGATCGAGCCCTGCGATCGAATTATCTCAAAGCAAGCGCTACATACTTCATCCTTTATTCGGACTCGGAAACTGTAACAAACCTCAAGTACCAAATACAAAATTGCAATAGAATTCACTCGATTCAGGATACAAGCAAGAGAGTATAAAGGTGAATTGGGGGTGGAAGAGAAATATACAGAAGTTCTAGAAGGTTCGAGAAGAAGCAATAGAGCCAGGGAAGTAGAATCCATGGAAGGAAGAAGAAGCAGGAGAAGGAAGGAGCCGAGGAGGAGGAGACCGCCGTTTCTGATCTGTTCTTCGATGCCTCGTGCTGTTGCTGATGCCTTTGTACTGCTCCAACTTGGGCCATCCCAATTCGAGCCCACATCCATCACGGCCCATGGCACAGCCCATGTCCATGACAGAAACCGACTACTATTCGTCTCGGATTAGGAAAATCCAACAATCCAATGGCCAGATATACTGCCGGTATCTCCCTCCAATGGCCGGCCGTGTCGATCTCCTAACCGAAGCACTCAAAACTAGACTCGGGAGTTGCCGTGACATTCAGTGCCTCGGCCGGTACGGTATGGCCGGGCACGGCAAGCCATGTGGCGGGCAGTACCGGTATGGCACGATCGGGAGAGCCAGGCCTGCGGATGTGGCACAGCACGTGCGGTAGGGATATGCTTGGGCCGCCCAGCATGCCAAGCCCGCGCCCGCCTAGCCACGACGCTGCGTTGCCCACGCCTGTGCGCCTCTGTGTCGCCACCCTCGCGCTCGCCTCCGCATGAGGCATGACTGCGTCGCCGCCCAACGCGCCCGCCTCTATGTCGTCGACTTACACCCCACACGCGCGCCGCCCACACTGGCGGGAAGTGGAGGCGGTGGGGCACAAGGGGAGGCTGGGCGGTGGGGTGGGAGAGGGAGAAGCGGCCGTCGCGGGGATGCGGGGCGGTGGGAGAGGCGCCGGGGTGAGGAGAGGGAAAAGGGGGAGGTGGGGGAGGCGGCAGGGGGACGCGTCGGGGGTGGGGGATGCGGCAGGGGGACGCGACGGGGTGGGTTGTGGGAGGGGGAGGAGGAGATAGGGGAGACATCGGAGGAAGAAGACCAAGGGGGAGGTGCGGTAGGGTGCGGTAGGGGGAGGCACTGGGGGTGGACTGTGGGGGAGAAGGGGAGATAGGGGAGGCAACGGGGGAAGAAGACAGGGGGGAGGCGCGCGCTACTAGGGAAGTGGGAAGATGTTGCCTGGGAGATGGCGCATGGGCCTGGGGTTGTCACGTAGGCACAGTCCCTGGGAGAGAGTTAGAGAGGCAATGAGCAAGATCACGAGACAAGGGCTCTATGTGAGATATGAAACGACACAATTTGACATGATAAGACACGGCGAGGGAGAGAGGCAACGGGCAAGACAATGTATCTACGCGAGATTCTTTCTCTCAGATTCAATGTGCTTATAAAAACGAATGTCTACAGCTCATTTCTTCACCACCGAAGTTCAGCTTGTATTTTGCTCTAGTGATTGCCTTTTGCTCATTTATTCAACACCAAGCGAAACAAATATTGTTGGACCGAAAAGGCGACTAGAGGGGGGGGGGGGTGAATAGGAGCACGCTCACTTTTTCACAAATTATGAATTCAACATAATTTCACTCCAATAGCTATGAGGAAGCCATGAAGATCAATATACCAGTACATCGGAAGACTAGTATTGAATTCAATTTAATCCCCTAAGCAATATGACAAAAACATCAAAGATCAAAACAATACAATGTACTGGCGGTCTGACCTCTGGCCTAGAACGGTCAGACCGATTTCCTGGCGGTCGGACCATTGTTATCTCGTGGTCGGACACGCCAAATCGGTCGGACCGGTGATGATGGCCGGTCTGACCGGCAGACTCCAGAACAGATCTGAAACAGTAAAAATAACCCGATGACGAAGTTGCAATTAGGTCTAACTTTTGATTCTCAACTCCAAACTTCACGAACCTTTGCACACACCTTCTCTATGCTATTGAGGACCTATTCCAATCGAATATTATGATAATTCTTGGATAGAATCTTGAGCAGATTGTCAATAGAGTAACAGAGGGTCTAAAACCGGGCAAGAACAAAAACTTGATCCTAATGCTTGTTCGTGAGTGATTGAAGATCAAGATGATCCTAGATAGGTTCACACGAATAACAGCAAGCTAATTCACGTGAAAGAATCAATCAAAAACTCGTGGATCAAAGAAAGCCCTAAAATCACAAAATTGAAAGTAAGAACGAAAAGAGACTTATCTCAAGCAAACCTTGCATAGATTAAATTAGTGATTGATCTTTGGATTACACCCACTCCATCAAGGAACAATGGTCAATCCAAGATCACGAAAATCACCTCAAACCATCAAGATCCCTAGCCTCCACCTCAACTCCCCCTAAGCCAATTAGGGTTTTGAAACATAAAAGAGGCGAGAGACACGATGCAGCCACCACCTCCTCCTATTTATAGTGGAGGCCTAGAACTCGTAGGGTTTGACTCTATTGGGCTCCCGTTAAGGCCCACTAACAAACGGGTCACACACGCACGCTGCGCAAAGCGCCGTCTTTAACCTTTTGATTTAAACAGCTTCACCTAGCGCCATCTTGCGCCTCAGATTTGCTAATAGGTCACCCTTGTCCATCTTGCGTCACGCTTGAGTCATTGACCTCACCCGGCATCGTCGATCGTTCTGGACCTCAACTCTCCAAGTCTAGTCCCGATCATCCTCGCCGTTGACCACCAAGCAACCTGCACAACCATAGACAAGCAAACACGAATTCGGGAATAAGTTCTTCACAACTTGACCCATGTTAGTCAAAACATGCATCATGCAATACATATGCCATGATACCAATGAACTTGACATAACAAAACAACATCACCACGAAGTTGGCTGACGTTCAAGTGGAAATCGGTCCGACCGCTCCCTGTGAGCCGGTCGGCCCGCCCTCTGGCCGGTCGGACCGTTCCCCGCGAGCCGGTCGGACCGCCACCAGGGACTTAGCCGAATTTCAAGTCCTGAAATTCCGAAACCTTCTGGAAACTTAAAACGAATAGAACTTTTGCTTGGAGGCTTAAAAAATTATGAGACCAAGTGCATTGGGATCCACTCACTTGCCTACATACTCTATTTTTGGCCCAGCACATTCTGACCATTTGTGGTCACCGCCGGTCCGACCACCGCACATGGCCGGTCCGACCGATTTGGGACCGGTCGGACCGCCATGCTATGGCCGGTCGGACCGCCCTATCGAAGCACGAACTTTGTCGAAAACCCTGTGAAACGACAAACCATAAATGCCATTGCCAATTGTCGCATCATCCTAAGATCTGAAGCATATCCCATGATATCCACAATCTCCCCCTTGATGAACACATTGGCAATAATCCAGAAAATTAAATTTGAAAATTTGAAAAGTAAAATACTTGGTCCATAAGCAAGAAAAAGCAATGTAAATGACCAAGCTGGCATCAGAATAGTATAGGCATGTGAGATAAGGTAAAAGAAATCATAAAAACTTTGATTTCCATAAAAGAGTCAAAATTCTCACATGAGGTCCATATGAAAGAACAATTGTTCAATTGACCTATGATCATTGTGAGGATAAATGAATGCAATTCAAGTTCAGAATATTCAATAAGACAATAAGAATACAACTCAAGAACTCCCCCTCACTATGATCCTAAAATTTCAGAAACTTTCAAATTCTCAGTTTCTCCCCCTTTTTATCATTTTTATATATCATCTCCCTCTTTGTAAAACAATGATATATATCTCCAAAAATTTCTCCCCCTATGCATAATCTTCTCCACAACATTGAAATATCTTCTCCCCCTTTGACAATGGAGTCATCAAGGAATCACGCCTTCCTCTCATCCAGAGATAACAAATGCAGAATGAAGAAAGAAGCAAAAAGAAGAAGTATGCATGAAGTGCAATGGAGTGGCTTCATTTTTGTATTTTTCAATTTTGATTACAAAAAGCTTTGGAGATTACCCAAAAGAACAAGCTAGTATCTCTAATATTGCACAAACAACATATCAAGCATGACAACGCTAGCAAGATCATGGAAGGACATATATATCAAAGCTAAGCACAAAGGCTCAAAAGTAAAGCAATAGATTTGATCAATTTAAGCAACGCTTCAAATTCAGCAAGTTCATCAACAGGGATCCTAAAGTGAAACTGGCCATGTCAAAATGTCAATGTAAGATCAAAAAGCTAACAAAGACCACATTAAGAGACAATCAGGTCCTGTATTAAATCATTTTGCTCAAATTTTCTCAAATGCCCATTTTTCAACAAATTTTCATTTGCACTGAATATTGAAGTTGACTAATGATCTAACTTAGTGATAAGATCCTGGACTAGGAGCCATCCACAAAATCATCATAAGTTTCGATCAGAAGTTGATTAAAGGTATATCTTAGTAAAGAAGATCCTGGACTAGGAGTCATCCACAAACTCTTTCTAAGCTTCTACCAGGGCGACAAATCTTGAGGTTCATGTCATTTCTGACAAGCCGTCCCCATGAGATCGTCTGGTTCATCAAACTATCTCCAAGTTCATGTCATTGACAAGCAGTCTCGTAAAAGTAGTTTGGCACTATTTAAGCATAAGACAATCTTTTGATTTTTCATGTTTCACAAGAGCAGTTTTAGAATCTCAAGAACACTAGAAGCTCAAGTAATGGTCAATTTTAGATTAAAGAGCTAACAAAGCAATTCTGACAAGGCCAATGTCACAAAAGGAGCACTAATTGCGTAACTCGCTAAAACATCCACAAATTGTCATTTTTAGTTCGAGTTATTTTAAGGTTCTAGCTCATATAGCAAAGACTTAGCTACACATGTAAAAGCATGATAATTCTAGCAAGTCAAAGAACTAGACATGACATTGAGCAAGAATTGAAATACTAAAGCTCCAAAGGGTAATAGGCAAAGCTTCATCAATTTTTTTAAAAGATAAGCCGGAAATCTTATATTACAATGCATCTTTTTGGATTTTTCATACCACTTGTTGTATTTTTCATATGAATGCAATATGATACAATGAGATGCAATAAAAAAACCTAAAAACCTAAAAAGTTCGAAAAGATCAAAAAGTTCAGAAAAGAACAAAAAAAGATCAAAAGAACAAGGTAAGATCAGAAAAGATCGAACTCCCCCTCAAACCAACCCGTATGGATAAATTACCCCTAACTCGCTTCTCAAGGTGGCAAACCTAGTTGGGTTTAAAGGCTTGGTGAGGATAAAATAAAAAAGACAAGAGAAGTGCCTAGTGGGTGACAAGCGCTTGAGGTACTCTTCCTATCTAGCCGACAGCCCACACAATCAGAATAAGAAAAACCCCTAATGGACAAAGCTGAAAAGCAGAAATACCAAATGCCATATCAGAGGGTAGAGTGTAAATACCTGAATATGAGCTTAACAGCTTGGCGATGGGAAGTTCTCGGAGATGCTCGAAACCCATCGACCGCGTGAAGGAGGTGAACCATCTTGAGTCTCCGGTCATATGACGTGAACGGCCGGAGTCAACAAAGCACGTGCCCTTCCTCTTTCCGCAGCAATCCTGAAAATCAAGGCACAGAAGAACGATGTGTCTCGATACTGGGGTTAGTTAAACAAGACTTGGAAACCCAGTACTGAGACACACGTCTGCGAGTAGTATGCAAAGCACAAGTGTTATCCTTGATTCTATTTGCATTCCTATCATGAGTAATGGTCACACGAACAAGAGAATTATCATGTCTAGGAGCATGATGATAAACATGTGAAACAAATCCTAACCCAGTTTTATTCTTTTCAAACTGACCATGTCTCATAAAAGCTTTAGGTTGAGTGGATGAAATACTAGCAAAAATTTTCTTATCATTTTTCAACCTACGCCAACAAAACTCAATCAAATGCCCACTTTTCTTGCAATAAGTGCAATGGTACTTAGTACCACTAGAGGAAGCACCCTTTGAATTAACACACGGTTGGGCACAACCTGCAGATTTAAAAGATATTTTTGCAGGTTGGATTTTGAATTCAATTAAACCTTTTTCCAAGACTTGAATGACTTTTGGCTTTGAATTATCTTGAAAAGAATTGAATCCTAAACCTTGCTTCTTATAAGGAGTTTTAGACTTGTCAAGAATCATGTTTAACTGTTTCTTACCTTTAGAAAATTTCTCTAATGTATCATGAAGGTAAGCATTTTCTTTTCTCAAATTAACACAAGCATCACAAGTTTTATCCATAGATTTCTCCTTATATAAAGCAATTTCAAGCTTAAGAGCGGAACAAGAAGCACAAATAGTAGTTTCAATATTGTCCTTAAGCTTAGCATATTTAACTCTAGCAGCTTCTAAGATATCTTTGATTTCACGTTCTTTTTCTAAGCATGAAGTGCAAGGGCTAGAATCAATCACATCAGAAGTAATCAATTTGCTAGATTCTAAACATTTTTCACAAGGAGCAGATTTAATTTCAATTAGCTCGGTTCTAGTATTTTCAAGTTGTTGCAAAGCAATATTGTGAGCAGATTGCAGTTTAGCCAATTCTGAGTGCATATCATGACAAGATAAACATTCATCAGGTTCAAGAGTCTTAACATTTGTAAGTTCTTATTTCAGTTTACCAATTTTTGACTCTAGTTTCTTATTTTTAGTCATGACAAATTCTAGCACTTCATCTTGACTAAGCAGTTGCTCATATATGGAATCATATTTAGCAGAAAGGTCATCATAAGAGAGAGGTACCTCATCTTCATCAATGTAGTCAGTGTCAGCCATGAAGCACATGTCAGTGAAGTCCTTGGCCTTCCCTTTCTTTTTGTCATGAGGGGTCTTCTCCTCCTTGTCCTCCTCACTCCCGGAGTCCACATCGCTCATGGATTGCTCTCCAAAAGCGGCAAGAACCCGGTGAGCGGCCTTTATGAGCTTGACAGCATCATAATCAGCATCATACTCAGAATTGTTCCCATGAGGCTTCTTCCAGGCTGTCTTCTCCTCCCTGTGATTGCTCTTACCTTTCAGCTTGGGGCAATTGGCCCGGATGTGGTAGAGCTCTCCACACTCATAGCAAGTAACAGGATCACCTCTCTTTTTATTTCTCACATTGTTGTAAGCTCGTGTGAATTTTTTAGCTAACAGGGCTAACTCAACCTCAGGGATACTCTCAAGCTCCTCTTCATGAATAGCAGATAAACAAGCGAATGAAAATCCAGAAGAAGATTCAAAAGAACCATCAGAAGCCTTTTTGAGAGGATCTGCTACCAAAGCTAAATTGTCTTTATTGGGATGATCAACTCTTTTAATTTCATGAGTCTTGAGTTTGCTATAAAGCAACTCCAAAGTAAGGCTCGAAAGATCAACATTCTCTTCTATAGCAGTAGCCTTCATCTCCCACTCCTTGGTGTTGATTGCAGCCAAGAGATGGGTGGCATTTTCAGATTGAGAGTATTCAATATCAACAGCTTTCATATGATTAATCACTTTATTAAAGCGACTGAAAATGTCATCGATGCTCTCTCCAGGACGCATCTCTAATTTGTTATAATCATGCTTATAGATTGTTTGACGCACTTTCTTAATTTGGGACGAACCCTCATGATAGGTTTCGAGGGTGTTCCAAATCTCGTGCGCAGTCGCAAGATTGCAAATGCGGTCATATTCTTGTCTACCAAGCGCACCATATAAAAGATTCTTGGCCTTGTTGTTGTTAGCCAAAAGAACCACAGAAGCAGGCGTTTCAACCTCAGGAATAATGAGCGGGGATCGAACAACGTCCCATATAGCTTGTCCCTCGCTTTGAAGGAATACTCGCATACGATTCTTCCAATAGGCATAGTCGTGCCCATTGAAGATATGCGGTTTTGTGGAGAACCTATCCATCGTCTAAGTTCAGTGACCGGTTAAGATCAAGATTGAACTAACCGGGCTCTGATACCACTTGTTGGACCGAAAAGGCGACTAGAGGGGGGGTGAATAGGAGCACGCTCACTTTTTCATAAATTATGAATTCAACACAATTTCACTCCAATAGCTATGAGAAAGCTATGAAGATCAATATACCAGTACAACAGAAGACTAGTATTGAATTCAATTTAATCCCCTAAGCAATATGACAAAAACATCAAAGATCAAAGCAATACAATGTACTGACGGTCTGACCTCTGGCCTGGAACGGTCGGACCGATTTCCTGGCGGTCGGACCGCTGCCAAATCGGTCGGACCGGTGATGATGGCGGTCGGCCGGCGAACTCAACAGATCTGAAGCAAGTAAAAAGCGGCCCGATGAAGTTGCAATTAGGTCTAACTTTTGATTCTCAACTCCAAACTTCACGAAACTTTGCACACACCTTCTCTATGCTATTGAGGACCTATTCCAATCGAATATTATGATAATTATTGGATAGATCCTGAACAGTTGTCAATAGAGTAACAGAGGGTCTAAAACCGGGCAAGAATAAAAACTTGATTCTAATGCTTGTTCGTGAGTGATTGAAGATTAAGATGATCCTAGATAGGTTCACACGAATAACAGCAAGCTAATTCACGTGAAAGAATCAATCAAAACCTCGTGGATCAAAGAAATCCCTAAAATCACGAGATTGAAAGCAAGAACAAAAAGAGACTTATCTCAAGCAAACCTTGCATAGATTAAATTCGTGATTGATGCTGGATTACACCCACTCCATCAAGGAACAGTGGTCAATCCAAGATCACGAAAATCACCTCAAACCATCAAGAGCCCTAGCGTCCACCTCAACTCCCCCTAAGCCAATTAGAGTTTTGAAACATAAAAGAGGCGAGAGAGACGGTGCAGCCACCACCTCCTCCTATTTATAGTGGAGGCCTAGAACTCCTAGGGTTTGACTCTATTGTGCTCCCGTTAAGGCCCACTAACAAACGGGTCACACACGCACGCTTCGCAAAGCAAACACGAATTCGGGAATAAGTTCTTCACAACTTGACCCATGTTAGTCAAAACATGCATCATGCAATACATATGCCATGATACCAATGAACTTGACCTAACAAAACAACATCACCACGAAGTTGGCTGACGTTCAAGTGGAAATCGGTCCGACCGCTCCTCGTGAGCGGTCGGATCGCTTCTGGCGGTCGGACCGCTCCCGTGAGCCGGTCGGACCGCCACTGAGACTTAGCCGAATTTCAAGCCACGAAATTCAAACCTTCGGAAACTTAAAGCGAATAGAACTTTTGCTTGGAGGCTCCAAAAATTATGAGACCAAGTGCATTGGGATCCCCTCACTTGCCTACATACTCGATTTTTGGCCCAGCACATTCTGACCATTTGTGGTCACCGCCGGTCCGACCGCCGCACATGGCCGGTCCAACTGATTTGGGACCGGTCGGACCGCCATGCTATGGCCGGTCGGACCGCCCCTGTCCAGAAAGCCTGAACTTTGTCGAAAACCCTGTGAAACGACAAACCATAAATGCCATTGCCAATTGTCACATCATCCTAAGAGTTAGCAGCACTGAAGGAAATTTTCCTAAAAGTTCAGTACTCTTTTGCTATAACTTTGGATATTTAGACATCATCACACCAGATAACTGCATATCTTAGTGTTGTAGCTCATTATTTAGATGATGAGTACAAGCTAAACAAAAGAGTCATAGGGTTTAAGTTTAATTACTGAATCACACACATGAGATGCCATTGCCGATCTCATACTAGAGGTAATTGATGATTTTTCAAATATGAAATAAGATTATTTCTATAACTCTTGATAACGCATCGACGAATACGATGGTTGTGAACATCCTCACTCCAAGGTTGCAGACATATATCAGTGGATATGTTCTCCACTAGAGATGCGTATGTCATATCCTCAACCTAGTTGTGCAAGACAATATGGTGGTGATTGGAATTTATTTAAACAATATCCGCGATGCCCTTTGTTTCCTATCAAGTTTAACAGTGGTGGCAGCCCCGGTTTGCGGAGTATTACGTATCCAACGACAAGGCCTCAAGAAAATTCGGCCTTGACATGAAGGTGAGGTGGAACTCGACATACATCATGCTGAAGAAGGTGCAAGGGTATGAACATATTATATTTGTTTTTATCAATGCTAACTCAGATAAATTGATAGTTCCTAACTCAGATTGGTAAATTGTTAGTTATTTTTGAGAGTTTTTTTAGACCTTTTTACAAAGCAACTAAAGCTATATCTGGTATTTACCACCATATATCTTAATTAGTTATAGATTTTATTTGGCTAATTGCAGACAAGTTTGCTAAATCTAGATGACATCCCCTTTTAAGTCATCTTGTTGCAACAATGAATGAAAATTTTGTTAAATATTTTGAATCTATTTCACACATATATTTCTTTGTTACCATTTTGGATCCTACAAAAAAAGTTAACAAGCTTGTAGATGGCTATGGGGGAATATGTGAGTGCCTCGTCCTTGATTTCTCCAAAGCTTTCGAATATATAAAAAAAGATTTTATTCGTGCCTCTCAGTCTCAAGCGCTCTTAAATGGAATTCTACCTTAGAGTTGAACCACTACTTGAAGCATCATGCCACTCCAGGAGCCCAGATGAAACGGTCAACCACCGGGTCACCATCGCGAAGGCGAGCTGCCACCAAGGTGTAGTCTTCAATGGTGTTGAGGTGAATGAGCACTGTAACATCCCAAATTTCAGAGTTTTAAAAAAATATTTTAAATAATGGTAGCAAGAAAATTCACCATTTGGATTTATTTGAATATTAATTTAAAAAGCTTAATATGGACTTTAAGGACAAATTGATTTAATGTGCTTAATCCCAACATCAACAATTGTCAAAACTATTTTATTTAGATTCTATATGCTTGGATATATTTTATAGAATTTTCTGGAATTTTTCCAAAGTCATTTGCCATTTTCTAATTGCTAATTGCATTTTCTGGATTTATTAAAAAGAAAAATCTATTTTAAATCCTTGAACGATCTTGGGCGAAGCCCAACACTATTCGGCCGCTCTCGCTCCCGGTAGTTGGATCGGCATCGCGTTGCCGCTTCGCCGCGATCTCGCCGCCTTGACCCGTTGGATTGTCGCCGCGTGGCTTCGCCCGTTGATCTCGCTCGCTCGTTCGCCCGCGCTCGTCTCCAGCCGTTGGATTTCCATCGCACGGCGCTGCACCCGCTCACCCTCGCTCTCTCTGCTAGGTGGGACCGCCGCCGAGGCGTCGTCTTTTGCCACACCCCTTCGTCCGAGCCACCGCCGCTGACAAGTGGGTCCCACCCGGCTCTTGTTCATCGTCTCCGTCGGGACTTCGTTCGATTCTCCCGCGCCGCCCGTCACCGACTTGGATTCTAGGGTTTCGCCCTATTTAAAGCCGCGCCCGTGTCACGAGGATCGCATCCACCCCGCCGCCTTTTCCCCCGTGCGCTAACCCTAGATCGTCGTCGTTTCGCGGAATCGAACACGAACCTCGGCGCCGCCGTGAGCTTCTTCGCCGGATTGTGCGACCACCGGTGAGCTTCACCGCCACTAAGCCCACCGAGTTCGCCTCGCCAAGGCAACCCTTTGCTTGCGCTCGTTGCCACAGGAAGCCCTACCTCGCCGTCGCCGCCATCGGCCGCATTTCCGCCGCTCCTCGTGTCGTCGCCGCCGTTCGGTCATCTCCGTGATAGCGACCGCGTCACCGAGATCGCCAGTCGCGACCGAGTCGAGTGCACCTCGCCACCGGCCGCGCCGTCATCCGCCCGATCCGTGGTCGCCGGTGCCGCCGGCGTTCGCCTCCGTGGTATCCATGTGTGCGACCACATCACCTCGTGTGCTTGCGTGTCGCTGCGTGGCCGCACATCGCCAAGCGCGTGGCTCGATCCACCGGGCCAAATCTCCGTGGCTCGGTGAACCCGATTCACCGTGAGCCGAGAGGCGGCGATGGGGCCCACTGTCGATGCGGTTTTTAAAATATTTCTTTTTCCGGAAATTCTCGGCTGACGCAAGCATTGCGCAATAATCCGATTTTCCTTTATAAAAATAATTCGGGAAATTCAATAAAATCCAAATTAGGGTTTATTTGATTTTCCAATCTTCCAAAGCCCATATCTTTTGCATCCGAACTCCGATTGAGCCCATTCAAATTTGTAAATTCATATAAAATTAAGATCTATTTAATGGTGAATTTTATTTGAATTTTGGAGATTTTTTTTGCTTCTGTATTTATTTGTTTTTGGTTTCTTTTGTCTCGGTTGCGAGTAGACGTCGATACTTCGGGGAATTTTGCAGAAGAAGGAGCACCTCAAGACCAAGACCAATATCTAGATCTATTCCAAGGCAAGTTATACCTTTGATCATTTTGAACCCAGTTTTCAAATACTTTGTTTCAATGTATTGCATTCTATTTCAATTATTTATTTAAATGCTTTTGGGATATATATTAATCCAATTTGTTATATCCACCTTGTCTATTATATGCCATGATCTTTTGTCACCCTAGGTTGGTTAATTATTAGTTGGTATTATCGTAGCACCAACGTGGGTTGGTTAGATACGATTAGACTGCTTAGCCATGCCACGAGTCATCATTTCATGTGAGAGTTGCAATTATAAACTTGACTAAGTGATTATGGGCGTGTGATGAAGCTGTGTGTCTTTGTGTCTTTGTTACTCGTTGATGGCATGTGTTGCATTTAATCAACAGGGTGGGAAAAGATTTAGACTGAGGCAAGTGGTGGATCTGTGTGAATGGTGGGACTGTGTGATATAAACTTTGTGATTTGGGTAAAACAGGAAGTCTTGCCTTAGTCAATTAAGGACTTAACTTTGTGCGCCATTGGCTGGGCCTTCTTGTGCGACCACATGCCTAGTATGGGTGGGCTGACTTAGTAAGTTATGGAGTCTTGACATTGACAACTCGAGGTTGTATTTAAGGTGTGATGATGGGTTGGAGGTGTGATATGTCACATCGCGGGACGGTCATTGCATCCTTGTCCAATGGCGTGTGTCGTTCCAAGAGTGTGTGTACAAATTGGGATGGCGATAAAGCACACCAGGAGTGTCATTGTTTGAGATGAAGTTTCCGAAAGGTTTTGTTATGGTCAGTGATCGCTACACTGATTGTATCGTGTGGGTAAAGTGTACAAACTCTGCAGAGTGTCAAATCAATCTATTCGAATAGCCGCGTCCTCGGTTATGGACATGCTAAGAATTTCACACGAGGGTAGATTTTCATAAAACAATTGGGAAGGGTCAGCTGTGTGAGATAACTTGTTCAGCTGTGTGAAAGAACTTGATTAGACTATGTGCACTTTGTGAAATCAATTGTTAAC
The DNA here is from genome assembly GCA_036346395.1 of Hsuehochloa calcarea. Taxonomy (NCBI): domain Eukaryota; kingdom Viridiplantae; phylum Streptophyta; class Magnoliopsida; order Poales; family Poaceae; genus Hsuehochloa; species Hsuehochloa calcarea. Next base: position 23,999,675 of record CM070613.1, read on the forward strand.
TTATTATTGTCTATTTGTTTTGAATTATGCTTTCAATCTATTATTTGTATTCAATTGCAAATATTGCATTTCGCAAAACAACCACGAAGCCATTCCTTTGGAATAAGCCATCATCTATAAATTGCATTACGTGGTATGACTTGCGAGTACGGTGTGTACTCACTCTTGCTAAACAAATCAATGAAGTGGAGGAGTAAATGCTTTGCTTTTGAAGAAGAGTTCTCGAAGGTTGAGCGTTAGGGTCTTGATCGATCGGTTGTACGTGGTAAATTGATGGGAGCCACCGGAGTTTATTTCGTTTCATTGCGGTTTATTTCTTTATTATCGACCTTGCATGGCTTAATAAATGTAAACTCGACCGTAAGGTCCCAACGATTATTTGTTATTTAAAGGTACTCGTTTATTCTTATATTCGTTGTATGGATGTGATATTTCATCAATGTTGACCTTGTGTGCACTAGCGTGATCTGGACTAGTGCGAGAATACACGAAGGTCAGTTGCATATTTGGGTCCCGAGAGGTGGTATCGAGCCATCTTGTGATGAGTCTTGACCTTAGCTAGATTGGCCGTTGTAGTGTGTCCAAACTATTTTCTAAAGCAAAATTAACTTACAAGATTAATTGAACTCCTTAACTCATCTCATGTCTCTCTTGACTCAACTATTTGAAATTCTTTCTTTCCCATTGTTTTGAAGTTGTTTTCATATCCTTGTCCATCTTGACGGATGCCTCGTCTTGAGTTATGGAGAGCGCAAGGGAGGACTTGCCACGAGCTTTGGAAGTTGCTACAAGTACTTGGAGGGTTTGATCGTCCATTGTACCGTGGCGGTGCTTGGATTGTGAGCAGCCGAGATCGTGGAGTGATCGCCATTTATTTGTCACGCGGGAAGAACACCAAGGCGAGCAAACCACTGAACATCTCAGCTCGAAGGAGTATTTGGATTGAAGCAATCCAGGAGTCTTCGCGCCTTGCCACCCTGAGGATCTGCAACATCTACTCTCGAGAGCTTCGTGACACGATTTTTCGTTATCATCCCGCACTTCCGGCGTGGATCTTCTTTGCACGTTTTCCGTCTACGGAAGGAGAAGACAATGCCACCGTTGTGCATCTTGCCCGATTCCACTTGCTCAGGAAGAATCGTTGGAGTTAGCCGCCACAGAGCTGGAGTGTACCTATGAGACTCTTCAGAGAGCTGAAAAAAGGATCGCCATATTAGAAGAAACTCTTTATGGACGACACGATCACGAAGAAGACACTGAAGAGGAAGACCCAGAGGAAGCTGATAGACCGGCAGAACCGGAAGAGCGCAGAGGCAGCAGAGCGGAGGAACCAGCCACTTTGCACGAGGACACTGCTCTGTTGCACCATCCGGGACATCGGGATCGGTTGCGAGGATGCCAGCTCACTTTCAGGTCTACAGCAGGCGGGAGCACCGTCAAGGCTGCGGAGGCTATTTAATCGAGTAGTCCGATTAAGTGGTTTCAGGCTTAGCCAGTATTAAGTCTTGAGTCGCCCTTTAGGCGGTAGTTTGGTGTGCTTAAGTTCGTCCTTATTTTTGTGTGCAAGTATGAGTGCAAAGGCCCTTAGGCATTTGTTGCAAGCCATACTATTATCTTAATCAATATAAGAGTTTCATTGAGCTTTCTTAAAATATGTTGTTGGGTTTTACCTACCCGATTAGTTCTACACCTTATCTCGTGCTTGCTATCTTATCTAACCCACGGAGATTCACGGATGGTTCGGACTCGTCAAGGCTGCGCAAGTGGTTCCGATACTCGGTATCGAAGGGCGAGCAGACCCGGAGAAGCGGTTCCACCACAAGCACCTTGATCGATCTGCGAATTTTGGAGCATTCATGACGGCTCAGACCGGTGATGTACACCATGATGAATCGGATGCAAGCTATGAATAACGAGCAACAACAATCAACATCACAATGGAACCCGATCGCTCATGGTCACAATGGATCATCCAAGTTGGTGAGTTTATGAGAACCCGTCCACCAACTTTCTCGGACATGTCTCACGAGAGAAGGCGATGATTGGCCGTGTCATTGAGAGAAAGCTGCGATCACTCAATGCGGCGATCATGAAAAAGTTACATCGCCTCTCACGGATGGAAGGCATTGCCGCCGAATGGTGGGAAAACTTTGTGCGACACATGGAACCGCAAGATATTACTTGGGAAGAGTTCAGCGCTTCGCCGCTAGTATCATGTACGAGAAGGAATCATGGATCTAAAGAAGGATGAATTCCGTGCTCTCAAGCATGGAGGAATGTCAGTGATTGATTACCTCAACAAGTTCTCACAACTTGCTCGATATCTTTGAAGAAGATGTCGCCAGCGACAAGGCTCGTCAGTCGTTTTACGAAAGGATTGAACAACGGACTTCAAGTCAACTTGATCGCCCACACCTTTCACGATTTTCAAGAGTTGATCAACAAGGCTTTGATTCTTGAGGATAAGCGCAAGGAATTGGAAGATCATCGTAAGCGCAGAATGGCTCAGCAAGGAAGTTACCAACCCTAGCTGAGGGCAAGAATGATTCCACCGCAGTTTAGCCGTTTTCCACCACGAGTCGCGGACCACGCACCAACTTCAACACCTCGCCCGATTGCTCGTAACTTCCGCAATCCCGCACTGATCAACCCCAATCCGATGAAGCAACCCACGAATACAACGAGTTTGCTTTACAGCCGTCGGCCGGAATTTCGCCAACCGATGTCGCGAGAATGGGACTATCACTCGATGCGCTTCAACCTTGGGAACACACGGCCAAGACACGGTACAAGGCAACCATCAAGGAACTTCTCAAGCTACGGTCAATCCGGAGGAGCACCGCCATCGGTGCTCGAGAGCCGTGTCAACCACGTCACTCTAGAAGGAGCCCAAGAAGCACGGCGTTGTCTCGGGTAAGTTCCTAGTAAATTCGATACTGCATCGATTCTGTTTGATTACGAGCTTCGCATTCGTTTGTTTCGGAATTTTGCAACTAAGAACAAATTGGAAGTTATGCATCTTAAGCATACTCTGTTAGTCCGATCGCTTGGGCGAGCTAAGTTCTAAAGTTGGATGTTTAGGAGCTAGGCTACTCATAGGTGGAGTTGAGTTTCTAGCCAACCTAATAGTTCTAGACACTCAGACCATAGATGTCATCCTTGGTATGGATTGGTTATCTAAACATAAAGCAGTGCTAGATTGTGGCCGAAGAGCCGTGACAATAGAGGATACCACTGGAAAGAAAGTTGAATTTTTAGCCACCTCAGTACGTGATGGACATTTGGTAGTCAACAGTCTGAAGACAGTTTCCTTGGAAGACGTACCTGTAGTCAGAGATTATCCGGACGTATTTCCAGAAGAATTACCAGGAATGCCACCGGACCGTGACATTGAGTTTGTCATCGATCTAGTGCCAGGAACAGCACCAATTTCCAAGAGACCCTATCGGATGCCAGTCGATGAACTTGTGGAAATGAAGAAGCAGATAGAAGAACTACTGGAGAAAGGTTTTGTAAGACCTAGTTCGTCGCCATGGGGAGCGCCAGTTTTGTTTGTCAAGAAGAAAGATGGAAGCATGAGAATGTGTATCGATTATCGTTCTCTCAACGAAGTCACCATCAAGAACAAGTACCCATTGCCCAGAATTGATGATTTGTTCGACCAGATGAAAGGAGCTGGAGTATTCTCCAAGATCGATCTACGATCAGGTTACCATCAGTTGAAGATTTGTCCTAAGGATGTACCAAAGACCGCATTCTCAACCCGGTATGGACATTATGAATTTCTAGTCATGTCTTTTGGATTGACTAATGCCCCTGCCTATTTCATGAACATGATGAACAAAGTATTCATGGAATATTTGGATAAGTTCGTGGTAGTATTCATTGATGATATTTTGGTATACTCAAAGTCAGAAGAAGAACATGCAGACCATTTGAGATTAATCCTAGAGAAGCTCAGAGAACATCAGTTGTATGCCAAGTTCAGCAAGTGTGACTTTTGGAAGGAGAAAGTTGATTTCCTCGGTCATGTAATGACGGTAGAAGGACTAGCGATTGACCGGAAAGGTTAAAGGCGTATTGAATTGGGAGCGACCAAAGCGGTTACTCAAATTCGTAGTTTCTTGGTAATGGCGAGGATACTATCGTCGTTTCATTGAAGGATTCTCAACGATTGTTAAGCCTCTTACGCAATTATTGAAGAAAGAGAAGAAGTACATTTGGACCTGACTTGTGAAGAGAGTTTCAAGAATTGAAGAAGCGTCGACTTCATTGATGCTAGTTTTTGGGATATCGGCAAGGATTTTGATATCTATTGTGATGCTTAGCGTCAAGGATTAGGATGTGTCCTTATGCAAGAAGGAAGAGCTGCCGCTTATGCGTCAAGGCAATTAAGGCCTCATGAGGAAAATTATCCTACCCATGATTTGGAATTAGTGCGTAGTGCATGCCTTGAAGATTTGGCGACATTATCTCATCGATGAATGTTGTGAAGTCTACAGATCATAAGAGCTGAAGTACATATTCACTCGATCGACTGAATATGAGGCGAGAAGATGGTGGAATTAATAAAGGATTATAATCTTGGGATCCATTACCATCTGGTAAGGCCAATGTAGTTGCGAGATGCACCGAGTCGTAAAAGCTCTTGCAATGCTCGGAAGTAAAGAGATTTGCGGAACGGGAGGAATTCGAAGCTCTGATTAGAACTTGTTTCGAGGATTTGTGGCGATCTGGAAGTGCGGTCTACTCGGAGAAAGCAGTTCGTGAAGCGCAACCCAAGGATTATGAGTTTCTTGATCTCAAGAAGAAGATGTCGAAGGAAAATTTAAAGACTTCACCATAGATGATCGGGATATCTTGTGGATCAATGGGCGTATCGGTATCAGGATATTGATGGTTTAAGACAAGCGATTACGAAGGAAGCCCATGACTCAAAGTATTCGATTCACCTGGAAGTACTAAGATGTATCGGGATGTTAAGAATAAGTTTTGGTGGCCAAACTTAAAGCGAGGCGTCGCGAGTTCGTTGCCTTATGCGGCGTGTGTCGAAAGTAAAGGCCGAACATCAAAGATCGGCAGGATTGCTACAACCGCTAAAGATACGAGAATGGAAGTGGGAAGAAATCGGCATGGATTTTATTACGGTCTACCCAAGACTCAATCGAGTTATGATTCGATTTGGGTAATAGTGGATCGTTTGACTAAGGTTGCCCATTTCTTGCCATCAAAACCACTTATTCGAGAGACCGCTTGGCGGAATTGTATATGTCAAAGATCGTCGATGCACGGTGTGCCTAAGAAGATAGTGTCGGATCGAGGATCTCAATTCACCTCTCGTTTCGCGAGTCTACATGAAGCCACAGGAACTCATCTCAAATTTGATCGCTTATCATCCCCAGACAGATGGACAGACTGAAAGAGTTAATCAGATATTAGAAGATATGTTAAGAGCCTGTGCCTTAGCTAATGCTACCAGTTGGGATAAGAGTTTGCCGTATGCGAATTCTCGTACAACAACAGATTATCAAGCCGTTGCGAGATGTCACCATTTGAAGCTTTGTATGGTCGTACTGCAGAACTCCATTAAATTGGTCGAGAGGCAATTTGAGCGTGTAGTGTTCGGACGGATATTATTCAGAAGCGAAGAACAAGTTGCTATGATCAAGGAGAGGTTAAAGATAGCCCATCCGGGCAAAAGAGTTATCCGATAATCGTCGTCGTGACCTCGACTTTAAACGAGAGGATTTTGTGTATCTTGAGTTACTCCGCTCGAGAGGTGTTAAGAGATTCCACACGAAAGGAAGCTTGCCCCAAGGTATGTGGGTCCGTTCAAGATTTTGGAATGCCGTGGAGAAGTTGCGTAGCAGTTAGAGCTACCACAGTCGTTAGCAGGAGTGCATGATGTCTTTCATGTCTCTCAGCTGAAGAAGTGTCTTCGTGTGCGAAGAAGCGCGACCGTTGGAGTCAATTGAGCGAAGGAAGATCTCACGTACAAAGAACGACTGTCGAGATTTTGGATGTCGCATGAGCGCCGCACTGAAGCAAGACCGTTAAACACGCAAAGTCGATGGAGTAACCACTCGGAAGGAGAAACAGCGTGGGAGCGTGAAGAAGAGTTGAAATCCGAGTTCCTAGCCTTTTCTCTAGCTAGCGGAATCTCGGGGCGAGATTCGTTATAGGGGATGAGGTTTGTAACATCCCAAATTTGAGTTTTAAAAATCTTTTAAATAATGGTAGCAAGAAAATTCACCATTTGGATTTATTTGAATATTAATTTAAAAAGCTTAATATGGACTTTAAGGACAAATTGATTTAATGTGCTTAATCCCAACATCAACAATTGTCAAAACTATTTTATTTAGATTCTATATGCTTGGATATATTTTATAGAATTTTTGGAATTTTTCCAAAGTCATTTGCTATTTTCTAATTGCTAATTGCATTTTGGATTTATTAAAAGAAAAATCTATTTTAAATCCTTGAATAGTCTTGGGCGAAGCCCAACACTATTCCACCCCATCACTCCGGTAGTTGGATCGGCATCGGCCGCCGCTGCTTCGCCGCGATCTCGCGCCTTGACCCGTTGGATTGTCGCGCGTGGCCGCGTTGATCTCGCTCGCTCGTTCGCGCGCTCGTCTCGGTAGTTGGATTTCCATCGCCGCGGCTTGCACCGCTAACCCTCGCTCTCTGCCGAGTGGGACCGCGCGGCGTCGTCTTTGCCACGCCCGCCGTTCGAGCCACGCGGCGACAAGTGGGTCCCGCGAAACACTATTCATCGTCTCCGTCGGGACTTCGTTCGATTCTCCATGCCGCCGCCGCCATCGTCACCGACTTGGATTCTAGGGTTTCGGCCCTATTTAAAGCCGCGCCCGTGTCACGAGGATCGCATCCACCCCGCGCTTTTCCCAGCAACCGCTAACCCTAGATCGTCGCGTCGTTTCACGGAATCGAGCTCGAACCTCGGCGCCGCCGTGAGCTTCTTGGCCGGATTGCGCGCCACCGGTGAAGCCGGCCGCCACTAAGCCCACGGGCGAGTTCGCCCGCCAAGGGCAACCCTGCGCGCGCGCGCTCGTTGCCACAGGAAGCCCTACCTCGCCGTCACCGCCATCGGCGCACCGCTCGCCGCTCCTCGTGTCGTCGCCGCCGTTCGGTCATCTCCGTGATAGCGCCGCGTCACCCAGATCGCCAGTCGCGCCCGAGTCGAGCGCACCTCGCCACCACCGAGCCGCCATCATCCGCCGTATCCGTGGTCGCCGGAGTGCCGCCGGCGTTCTGCCTCCGTGGCTGTCCATGTGTGCAGCCACATCACCCTCGTGCGCTTGCGTGTCGCCTGCGTGGCCGCCACATCAGCGCCGCGTGGCTCAGTCCACCGGGCCAAATCTCCCGTGGCTCGGTGAACCCGATTCACCGTGAGCGAGAGGCGGCGATGGGGCCCACTGTCGATGACGGTTTTAAAAATATTTCTTTTTCTGGAAATTCTCGGCTGACGCAAGCATTGCGCAATAATCCGATTTTCCTTTATAAAAATAATTCGGGAAATTCAATAAAATCCAAATTAGGGTTTATTTGATTTTCCAATCTTCCAAAGCCCATATCTTTTGCATCCGAACTCCGATTGAGCCCATTCAAATTTGTAAATTCATATAAAATTAAGATCTATTTAATGGTGAATTTTATTTGAATTTTGGAGATTTTTTTTGCTTCTGTATTTATTTGTTTTTGGTTTCTTTTGTCTCGGTTGCGAGTAGACGTCGATACTTCGGGGAATTTTGCAGAAGAAGGAGCACCTCAAGACCAAGACCAATATCTAGATCTATTCCAAGGCAAGTTATACCTTTGATCATTTTGAACCCAGTTTTCAAATACTTTGTTTCAATGTATTGCATTCTATTTCAATTATTTATTTAAATGCTTTTGGGATATATATTAATCCAATTTGTTATATCCACCTTGTCTATTATATGCCATGATCTTTTGTCACCCTAGGTTGGTTAATTATTAGTTGGTATTATCGTAGCACCAGCGTGGGTTGGTTAGATCGATTAGGCTGCTTAGCCATGCCACGAGTCATCATTTCATGTGAGAGTTGCAATTATAAACTTGACTAAGTGATTATGGGCGTGTGATGAAGCTGTGTGTCTTTGTGTCTTGTTACTCGTTGATGGCATGTGTTGCATTTAATCAACAGGGTGGGAAAAGATTTAGACTGAGGCAAGTGGTGGATCTGTGTGAATGGTGGGAGTGTGTGATATAAACTTTGTGATTTGGGTAAAGCGGAAGTCTTGCCTTAGTCAATTAAGGACTTAACTTTGTGCGCCATTGGCTGGGCCTTCTTGCGACCACATGCCTAGTATGAAATGGGCGACTTAGTAAGTTATGGAGTCTTGACATTGACAACTCGGGTTGTATTTAAGGCATGTGATGAAATTGGAGGTGTGATATGTCACATCGCGGGACGGTTCGCTGCATCCTTGTCCAATGGCGTGTGTCGTTCCAAGGGCTGTGTGTACAAATTGGACGGCAGTAAAGCACACCAGGAGTGTCATTGTTTGAGATGAAGTTTCCGAAAGGTTTTGTTATGGTCAGTGATCGCTACACTGATTGTATCGTGTGGGTAAAGTGTACAAACTCTGCAGAGTGTCAAATCAATCTATTCGAATAGCCGCGTCCTCGGTTATGGACATGCTCGGGAATTTCACACGAGGGGTAGATTTTCATAAAACAATTGGGAAGGGTCAGCTGTGTGAGATAACTTGTTCAGCTGTGTGAAAGAACTTGATTAGACTATGTGCACTTTGTGAAATCAATTGTTAACTTATTATTGTCTATTTGTTTTGAATTATGCTTTCAATCTATTATTTGTATTCAATTGCAAATGTTGCATTTCTGCAAAACAACCACAGAAGCCATTCCTTTGGAATAAGCCATCATCTATAAATTGCATTACATTGTATGACTTGCGAGTGCGGTGTGTACTCACTCTTGCTAAACAAATCAACGAAGTGGAGGAGTCGCTTTGCTTTTGAAGAAGAGTTCTACGAAGGTTGAGCGTTAGGGTCTTGATCGATCGGTTGCTGTGGTAAATTGATGGGAGCCACGGAGTTTATTTCGTTTCATTGCAGTTTATTTCTTTATTATCACCTTGCATGGCTTAATAAATGTAAATTCGACCGTAAGGTCCCAACAGTTATTTGTTATTTAAAGGTACTCGTTTATTCTTATATTCGTTGTATGGATGTGATATTTCATCAATGTTGACACTGTGTGCACTAGCGTGATCCTGGACTAGTGCAGAATACACAGAGGGTCCAGATTTGCATATTTCATCAATGTTGCATATTTGTGTGCACTCTGAGCTCTCTTTAAGCTCGAGTTTGTGTTTCCAACCTCCATTCAAATTTCCTAATTCAAAAATTCAAGTCAAAATCAAATTTCTCAGACTTTGAACCCTCCAAAAATCTTGCCCCCTTATTTTTGGGCCAGCCTCTCAATTTCGGCCCACTTGTTTTTTTCCCTCTCCCTAAATTCCTCTCCCGGGCCGACTTCACCCCGTCGGCCCACTCATTTCCCCTTTTCCCGGCCCGGTTTGCCCGTTTTCTCGGCCCAGCCCGCGGCCGCTGTCCTCTCCCGGTCCAGCCCCGCCATTCTCTCTCCCTCTACCTTATCTCTTCCACCGACACTCTCGTCTCTCTCTCCCTTCGCCATCGACCGCTTCACCCCCCTCTTTCCTCGCTTGCGCCGGCACTCCCTCCGTGCCCTCTCGCCCGCATCGCCTCGTGCGACGCCCCGTGTTCATCTCCGCCGCCTTCTTCTCCCCTCCTCCTCCTGCCGCGCCCAGATCCGCCTCCCTCTTCTCCGGCTCGGCCCAGTTCGCCCAACCCGGCTCCACCTTCCCCTCTACGGCGTCGCCCCCACCTCCACCTGCCCCGCCTGCAGCGCTCGCCCCCACCTCTGTCGCTCCGCCCCCACCCCGAGTCACCTCGCCACCGGCTCCACCTGCTTGCCTGCTCCTCCGTGCCTGTTCCCCTGCCACCCGCACGTCGCCGCCCATGCCTCCGTGACGTGGGCACCGTCTTCTCCGCTCCCTGTGCGCGCCTCTGCCCGGTCCAAACCATGCACCGCCCGGGCCATCGCCTATCCCGTCAACGCCAGCGTCCCATCGACCTCCGCGCCCATGCCGTGCCCACTCCATGACAACTCCGTCGCCATGCTACCACCAACGTCATCACCTCGGCTCCATCCCCTCCTAGGCTATAAGAGGCCCCGGCACCCCGCTCCGTCTCTTCTCTGCCTGCTCCCCTCTTCTTCCCCCCTTAGGTGAGTTCTCCAGTACCCTTATTTCGAGCTCTCCTCCCCAGTGCCGATCAATTGGAGCTTCACCGTCGCCTTCTCTCCCTCGGCACTCCACAGGCCTGGAGCACCTCCCCGGTGCCCCTTGCTTCTCCGACTGCCAGTCGCAGCTCCCTGTCACAGAGGACCGCCACCACCAAGCTCCTCCCCGCGCCGCCCTCGACTCCGACCTCCTCCGGTGCTTCCCCGCCCCGTCAAACCCTCGGTGAGCCTCCCCTCCACCTTCCCTGGCCTCCTTCCTACACCGGCAGCCCATTTTGCTATCCCCGCCGTCTCCCCGGCCGTTGATCACTGTCGGCAGCAGCCGCCCCATGCACCCTACTTCCCCGGTCAGACCGGCCGCCTCACCAGTCAGACCGGCTCCCAAGGCCCCTCCTCCCCTGCTCCCCTACCGATTGCTCCCTCACACGGCTGAGCCTCCCCTTGCCCTGCCCTCTTGGCCGATTTCTCCTCTGATGATCCGAAAATAGACAGCAGTAGTATTGTTGAGTGTTGGCTGCCAGCATTTCCATCCTTGTTGAGCATGAGTTCGATTGATGATTGATGAGTATTGCTTCACCAGAACTTGTTGTCAGGAGGTGGAAATGATCTTCAGTGTTATGTGATTATAACAGTAGTAGCGAATTGTGTATTAGCCTTTGAAACCTATGATTAGCATCTGCCATTTTGAAATTGTGTGTGTGTTTAACATCTGGCATTTGACATCTGTGCTAATCTGGCAATTTGAAGTATCAGTGGCAATGTCAAAATTGTTAACAGTGAATATTTGTTGTGATTTTTGTATGTGATCATAAATCATTTGTATGACAGTGATTAGAGTAATATGTCAATTTGAATCTTGAGTGTTTAATCTTGCCATTGAAATCTCTGTGTGCACTCTATCATTTGAAAATTTGTATTAATCTGGTAATTGTGAATTGGTGCTTTAGGACAATAGGTTGTATGGCTGGCAATGGAAAAATTCGCCTTAACCTGTCAATTGAGTTTTCGTGTTGTAGAAATTGCAGTCGATTGTTATTCATCTGTTTCGATTAACAATATTTGATTCGTAGTTACTTCCCCCAGATCATAACGGTAGCATTAAGGTTGCAATCGATCCGACAATTGAGAATTGATGCAATAAGGATAGTAGGATGTTTTGATAGTAGTAAATTAATTATTGATTAATTGTATGTGATTACTGATCATCAGTATAAGTGTTTTGGCAGTAATTTGAATGATTGGTTGTGATCCTAATCATTAGGGATAGCTTTGATCTTCAGTAGCAGTATTGTCTATTGGATTTGTTAATCAATTGTTAGCTGTTGGTTAGTGTTTCGTCAGTAGGACAATGATTGTTGGAGGTAATGGTATTTGGTGAAAGCTGGAAGTATTGATTTGATTGCTTTATGAATCCATATTGTTTGGCAATGATTTGTGATTCTGGCATCGATTATTTGACGATGTAATCTGTGTCTTGATTTGGTAGTAGGTTGTAGTAGTAAGTTGAGTAGCTAGCATTTGAATCGTTGATCACTATCTGGTAGCTGAGTTTGGTATTGAATTGCCATTGGATTTTGTGTCAATCTGGTATCCTAGATTTGGTGTAGAACATGTAGTCAAGTTGCTTTGTCGCCTGTAGCGGTATAGTCTTGCTATCTTCCAAATCCGCAGTAGAGCATTCTGGCAAAAACCCCTTCGACCTTACCCTCCTTGTATCCTCCCTCTGGGCAGAAATTCTCTGTCATTCCTCCTTTCGCCCAACTGGTCGTTTGACTCTGTCAAACATTGCAGTATCGCCCAAACCCTTCTTTCAAGCCCGTCCTCCGCAATCTTTCTGAGGCTCTTGTATTTTATTGGTCTTTTGAGTTCTTTGGATTTATTTGGTTTTTTGATCGTTATTGCGTAATTAGAAATCGAAGTCCAAAAGGAACGACGACTCAAGTAGATCCGAGATTCAAGCAAAGACGCCGACCAAGAATTCCAACCCCTGTCTAATCAAGCTTTTAGTAAGATCAAGGCCACGGTAAAAATAGCCCAACCGAGTCAACACTTTGATCATATTGATCCTACATTTTACGCAAATTATATTCTTTTAAAATATCAAATTGCATGCTTTAATTTCTTTGTAAATGTATGTCAAACACTCTAAGGTAGTTAAATGCCTACTGTTGATTAAATAATTATTATACCGTTTCCTTGAAAATTGAACTCCTAATATCCTTGTCACCTTAGTAAATATCTGGTAACCTACTAGTTATAGGTCATGCTTAAACGCCATGCTAGACTTGTTTAAGTACCGGGGTAATTCTACCCCAAATCATCATTATTTAATCATGACAATTGTTTTGGGCAGTCATTGGGGAGAATGACTGGACTGGTTGGATAATTTATTTCATACCTCTCCAAAACCCTAAAACTTGCTAATACCCCATCTGGGCGGATGGAAGGGTGGTGGGTGCTGTCGAGCACGAGAATGGTTGGTATGTGGTAAGAACCGCCCAGATGATCTTAAGGACTTAATCCTGTGACGACCTCCTAGAGCAAAACAGTACAGCCACAAGTCTATAATGGTGTCGACCTAGCTAACTAATTGGTGTCCACCGGTATGAGTTGCACCATTGGAGGGGCACCCCTTCACCGTGAGCCCACGAGGCTACGGGTTGGGGTATGTGACTTGCGGGACCCAAGGCGTAAGTTGCATGGCGCAAGAGGGGGTCTGGGTAAGTGGTTGTCGGGTCCCACGGGAACGAAACCCTACTCAGGTGAAACCTTAGCGGGTGTGGCAAATATCGAGGGATGCCTTGTAAAGGCCTTGCGATAATCTCCCATTGATTCACATGTCAAAGGTAATATGTGTATATATCAAGACGATTATCTCTTGTGGGTAAAGATGTACAATCTCTGCAGAGAATAAAAACTGTTCGAACAGCCGTGCCCACGGTCACGGGCGGGCATATGAACTTACAAGATATAGTTCTATTTCAAAAACTTTTGTGGATGGGTTGAAAAATGTGCGGAGCTCACCTAGCCCTTGATTTGGATTTTCCTTGGGTATTCTTACCCAGCGTTGGTAATAGGTGGGTATGACCACCAACAAAAATATAAGCATGAAGGTGGAGGTAGCCTCTGCTTTTATTAATTATTGCACAATTAATCTCTTTAAAAACGCAATTTGGTTAAAATGCTAAGTGATAGGATTTTCTAATATATGTATTTACAAATGCTGCTTTACGCAAACAAAAAGAACTCGAGCCATCCTTGTTACACCTTACATGCATATTATCGCATCTGTTGTGTTGGCTCGCGAGCACGGTAGTTGTGCTCATCCTCGCTTTTTCTCCAAACCCTCAGAACCAGGAACCCTGGAGCTGTCGACTGCATCAAGGATCCGAAGTCTGAAGACCCAGGAAACGTTGAAGCGTAGTTTAGTCCTTAGCTGTTCTAGTCTCACCCCAGTCTAGCTGACTCCGTCGGTTCTTGTGTACCTTCTATATTGTTCGAAGTTTTCGGATAATATCGGGCGTACACGGGTTCCCCAGTCACTTTGCCTGCGGTAAGATGTGCCCTCACCCCTTTGCTTCCGTTGTTACTTTCGCTATCTTTTGTAATGTATTCATTTGTCATGTTTGGTCCTTATTGTAAAAATTGACCCGAAGCGGTCTATGTAAACTCTGATATGAAAATTAATGAATAAAATAATTTTACACCATGTATGGTTTGATTCAACAATGTACCTGTGAAGTGCTATCTACTGATTCAGGGAATAGCACAGTAGTTTCACAGAGGAATCCGGGTGAAGAAATCCGGAGTCCCACACGGCACTCGATCGGAGGTCTTGGGTGGCAATGTCGTCGGCAGCATAGATTTTTTTATCAGCCGATTATCACCGATTATATTATCGGTTCTATCGCCCCCCACCCTAATCGAAATTCAAATCGGTTCTGAAATTTGAGATTTGAATGAATTTTGCTAAAAAAAATCAAATTTGCTTGAATTTTGTTTAGTTGATGAATGTGTGAAGTAATACAAGCCCATCCTAATATTGCTATCATGCTAACTAGCCCGGTTAATAAATTTTGTTCGAATTTGATTTTTTTTAAAAAAATTAAATCCAAAAAATTCAAATTCAAATTCGCCTCTATCGGCTACCCCGGTAAAAAAAATTCCGGAATGAAAAACCCTACTCGGCACAGAGGGGAGGAGGCGCTGTTGGAAGCCGCAGTCTGACTGAATTGCGCCTCTAACGATTTCCGGTGGGTCCACGAGAGCGAAGTCAGACTCCAGTTTGGCTTGTGCGTCCAAGCCCAAATTCTACAGATGGAGGTGTCAGTACTCAGTGCACAGCCTCGTCTCGTCCTCAGCGAGGTCGAAGCGGCCGCAGGGGGCAGTAGCTTGTTTACGGACTCCGCCCACCAGGCGTGGAGAGGGAAACCTTCCAACAGCATTCGTACCCGATAGCAGAAGGCAGCGGGGAACTGCATATCCGAGTGGACGGCCTCCTGGTACGGCAGCAAGGCGTACTCCTCACCGGCGAACATGAAGGAGCCTTTAGCAACCGCTTGGTTGTGGAAGGCGGTGGTCCTAAAGCGAGCAAGGAAATTGTTGGGGTTATGATGGGTGACCTGCATTTCACCGAAGGGGATGCCCACCCGGTTCTCGATGGCGCGAGCGACAGTGTCGGGGCTGCCCGAGACGGTGATGCAGACAGCGGTGGCTTGAAGGTCGAAGAGGTCAGCTTTCATCTCCCCGTTGATGACCACCAACGTCTTCACGTGAGGCGGCCGATTAGACGGGTGGCCGAGGCGGTGGCTCATGGTGACTGGCAGCAGGCCGAAGCGGCGGTGCAGCGCAGGGGGCGAAGGTGGACTGTTGGTAGGAAGGGGCAGTAGCGGGGGAAGGGGGCGGCGACGGCGATTGGGGCAGTGACTGGATCGATGGCAAGAAGTGAGGCAAAGGAAACATTTAACTGGCTCTCTGCAGAGTGCCACAAGATGATCCTTGGCCAAGCATCTATAGCAGTGGCCGAAGAAACACGAGCTGAGCTTTGAATGCGAGGCCTGAGCAACAGGAGACCAGGTTCCACACCTGGCTTTTGTTGTCTTGAATGCTGGCGCTGCATACTTCAAGGCTCCGTCGATGCGTAAGTGCTGTTGGGGTAACACCACAGATTTTAGCCTCTGCTTTGCCTTGGGTGTTTTGGAAGGGGGGTTGAACTGGGTGACTGGGGAAAGGGCATTGATGGCTGGCGTAGCGACTGAGAGGCTAATCTGGTCGTCTATGGAGGCTGCCACCTTTGAGGGCCGGGGGGCAAGGAGCAGGGCTGCAGGACGGGAGACAGCGTGCTGCAGAATAGCTAGCCGATAGCTTCGGGGCTACACCGTACGTAGTAATGGCGTCCTCGGCTAGCTCCGGAGGAGACGAAGCAGAGCCATAAGTAGGAGGTTGTGTGAATGCGATGCCAAGATCCAATCTAGAATCCCCCGAGGCGAGGGGTCTGGGTTGTGAAGTCTGGACAGCACATCCAAGTCGCCATCGTCATCCCCAAAAGAACCCTAGTCTAGGTTCTCTGGGCTTTCCCCCTCATCCTCCATGGGAGCAGGAATTGGTTGTTCGTCAGGCCGGAGCGGCCGCCAGTGGGAGGGGGGTGGTAGCCGGGGCCGGAGTGGCCACCGGCAAGGAGGAGAGCATCGTTGGTTTGCCGTCGTTTGGTTGATGGCAGCTTCCACAACCTATCACTTATGTATAGAACCCATATTGTAATCAGGGTTCAATTTACCAGTCACCCCTGGTAAGAATGCATATATGCCAAAAAAATATATCAGATTAGCATGATTTTCATCAAATATATCTACTATTTAAAAATTAGAGTTGATGATCGTCCGTCCTCCCTACCCTTCCCAGCATTCGTTGGATCGGCGAGCGGGACACCGACAGCCTAGATCGCGTCGCTGAGCATGGTTGACAACTCGACATGATAGAACTATGATTTTTTTAACTCTGTAGCAAAGCATGTGTATTGAACTAGTATAAAATAAATTCTTAACCTCTGATAAGGCAGGTCCTGAGGTTGAGCCCTCAGAACTGCACCTTTTTGTTACCTTCGAAAAATTCAAATTTTATTTCAAAATATTCGGGTAAAATTCACAGAACATTTCCGGTAACCGGCCTTACCAGAATACCCCCACCCCTACAGTAATTTTTTTGGTCTGTCCACATAGAATTCGACTGTTTTCTATGTAAAAAAACTGTTACATTCTGAAAGTTC
Source organism: Hsuehochloa calcarea (assembly GCA_036346395.1). Lineage (NCBI taxonomy): Eukaryota > Viridiplantae > Streptophyta > Magnoliopsida > Poales > Poaceae > Hsuehochloa > Hsuehochloa calcarea. Next base: position 24,016,275 of record CM070613.1, read on the forward strand.
ATTTACAACTCCATTATACATAAATTACAATAGAATATGTATGTAATTTTTGTTCTTGATCACTGTAATTATTCTTAAAAGTCTTAATAACTCATATTTCTATCACATGATTCAAAATCTCACATGTATTTTGAGGGGTTGAGCAAAAACAAAGACAAAAATAAAAATAAAATTATATACTAACAAAATACGATAACGTGGTGAACTCGTTATGTTCTTCACATGTACTTTAAGAGGTTGTGCAAAAACAAAAACAACAAAATAAAATTATATACCAACGAAATGCGGTGAACCCTTTATGTTCTTCACATGTACTTTGAGAGATTGAGCAAAAATAAAAAATAAAAAAATAAAATTATATATCAACAAAATACGGCAATGTGGTGAACCCGTTATTCGAAGAAAAAATTATAATAAATTCGGACTCAATTCATCGTATGGGAAAAAGTGCAAATTTTAAAGCACATCGGACGAATGAAAATTCGACTATTATAATTTTTTTTTACGACACATCAACAACAGAAATCTTATAACATATCTAACTAACATTACCGGTTACCATAACCCTGATTGTAATAGATGACCGGTGCATATTTATCCAATAAAATTTGTTTATTTTCGAAGCAGATCTATCCAATCAACTATCGAAATCATAGCCAGTTCAGCTGTTACTTTTAATCCCGTGGGCTCATATTATTCGGAATACTCAAATGATAGGGTTGTCCCAAGATTTTTATTATTATTTAAAGAAATAAAAATTGTTTAAAGACGACAATTTTGCCATCGTGATTGGAGCCGCTAGCTCTTTGATTAACCTTTGTGAAATCTAACCTGACCTGTTCCTTTTGGCATTCGACTCATATTACATAGCGCCAAACTCATCTCATCCGAGTATCCGACCCATGGACAACTAACCGAGTCCGGTGTTGAGTAACTCAGGCAATGTTCACAGTCCCTTTTTCTGTTAGTAGTTTTGAGTTTAGTCATTTGCCAGTTTTTTCCGTTTGTTTACAGGTCTCCCTCTCTTGATCCGATTATCTTGGTTGTTACCGAGTCTTAGGCCTGTTTTAGCACGTTCTGTTTTAGTGGATCATGGAGCACAATAAGCGGTCTGTTCTGTTCTTGTATTACAGCTATTTATATTCTCATTCGATCAAATGAAAAGTAGCGCTTGCTGCACAAAATATCTTGTGTTCAATTGTCTCTTTTTTCCAATCTCCGTTCGAAACTGTCCACGGTTTGAGAACCTCACGCTAACAATTTCTTGACCATTGTAGCAAGTATTGACAACGAGAATACTACTGCGATGCAGTAGGTGTTTTTCTGCAGATATCAACTGAAGATTGGAGAGGTTCTCTAACAATTGGTATCAGAGCAAGTACGAGAAGGGCCTGAGGCGTTGTGATGGCGGACACGAAGTCGACGGGAAGCGGCTCTGGGAAGACTCCACAGCGATCGCCGTCTCGAAGCCGATCACCGACGCGCCGTTCGCGGACTCGTCGCCGCTTCATGACGCGACGCCGAGAAGAAGCGTCGTCGGCGCGTCGTTCGAGACGGCCGGATCCGACATCGCCACGACCACGAAGACAAACTACGACACGTGGTCGCTGCTCATGAAGCTGAAGATGCAGTCGCGCTATCTCTGGGATGCGATCGAGGACGAGGACGTCGACTACCACGACGATCGTTCCGCGCTGGAAGCGATCTGCTCCGGCGTGCCCCAGGAGATGGTGCCCACTTTGGCGACGAAGGCATCGGCCAAGGAGGCGTGGGAGGCAATCCGGACAATGCGCATCGGCGACGATCGGGTGCGGAAGTCGACGGCGCAGAGTCTCCGTCGCGGTCTGGCGGTCGCGTTCGAGATGGTGAGTACGTCGAGGATTTCGCCCTGCGTCTGTCTAATCTTGTGCAGCGGTTGGCGATCCTCGGTGACCCAGAGCCGGAGCCGAAGGTGGTTGCCAAATACCTCCGCGTCGCTCGACCGAGTGCTGCGACTAGTAATCTCCATCGAAGCGCTCCTCGACATCAACGAGCTCACGATCGAGGAGGTCACGGGGAGGCTCAAGGCGGCTGACGACGGCACGACACAGGTGGAGGCTCAAACTCTTCCACGGCGCGCCTCAACAACACGGAGGAGGAGCTAGTGGCGCGGGTGGTGTCCCGGCTGCAGCTCTCAGGCGAGGGCGGTTCCGGGGCTGGGCGACCTCCACCGTCCAAGCAATGGCGCGGCCGCGGTGGTGGCTCGTCCCAAGGCGGTAGAAGAAGTGGTGGCTCCAAGCCACCCGCCGGCGGCGATGGCAAGAAGAGAAAGATCGCTGCCGATGAATGTGCCTACTGTGGCAAGACGGGTCACTGGGCTCGCGAGTGCAGGAAAAAGAAGCGCGATGAAGCGGCCCATACGGCCCACGCGGAGGAGGCTGAAGGATCCACGTTGCTGATGGCGACGGCTTCGGTCAAAGCTACTTTCCCCATTTCGCCGTTGCTGTCCGAAGACTCCACACCGCCTGAGATTTGCCTTCCGATCCAACTCCAGGAGAGCAAGCTCACTTCCTCTACTCCGTCGCCGGCACCCACAAGCAAGACGCCGCCGCAGGATCTCTCCTCAATCCACCTTGAGGAGAATAAACTCTTCGTCCAGCTCGGTGATGGGGACGAAGGGAACTACACGGGGTGGATTCTTGACACAGGCGCCACCAATCACATGACGGGAGTAAGAAAGGCCTTCTCCGAGCTCGACACCGGCGTCCATGGAACCGTCAGGTTCGGTGATGGTTCGGTCGTTGGCATCGAAGGGCGTGGGACCATCCTCTTCAAGAACAAGAAGGGTGAACACCAAGCTCTCTCTGGGGTGTATCACATTCCGCGCCTCACCGCCAACATCGTGAGTTTGGGGCAACTCGACGAGGAGGGGTTCAAGATGCAGATTGAAGGCGGCGTACTCAGGATCTGGGATGAACGTCGGCGGTTACTGGCGCTGGTGTCCCGCTCGATGAACCGGCTTTATGTCCTCAAGCTCAACGTGGACAGGCCTGTGTGCATGGCGGCGCAAGGGGATGACGTGGCGTGGCGCTGGCACGCAAGATTCGGCCACCTCAGCTTTCGCGGGCTCCATAAGCCGGGCGAGAAGGCATGGTGCGCGGCGCCGTGATTGATCATATCGATAAAATCTGCGGCACCGCTAGCGGGAAGCGGCGGCGTCTGGCGTTCCTAGTGAAGCGAATCCGTCTGGAAGACAAGCTCGGTGGTGCGGAGACATCTGCGGGCCCATAACTCCGGCAACCCCAAGTGGCAACAAGCTCTTCTTGCTCCTCGTCGATGACCTGAGCCGCTACATGTGGATCGTTCTGCTGAGCTCCAAGGACCAGGCAGCGTCGGCAGTCAAGCGGTTCCAAGCAAGTGCGGAAGCTGAAGCCGGAAGGAAGTTGAAGACGCTGCGCACCGATCGTGGCGGTGAATTCACAGTACACTCATTCGCGAGTATTGTGCGAGCGAGGATCGAGGCACCTCATCGCCATATACCCCTCAGCAAAATGGGGTGGTTGAGAGAAGAAATCAGACAGTCATGGGGATGGCCAAAAGCATGATGAAGGCGAAATCGATTACAGGTGGTTACGGGGAGGCGGTCACCAGACCATATTCATCTGAGCGAGCTCCAACCCGAGCGTAGAAGGAAAGACGCCGTATGAAGTGTGGCATGGCTCCAAACCTCGGTGCATTTCTTAGGACTTTGGTACGTGTCGCACATGTGAAGAACACCGGCAAGCATCTGGCCAAGCTCGACGACAGAAGTAAGCAAATGGTGTTCGTTGGCTATGAGCCAGGAACAAAAGGGTACCGCTTCTACAACCCTATCACACGGCGTGTGTATGTATCACGTGATGCGATTCAAGAGGAGGGCGCACAGGATTGGGGTGCAGAGAAAGGCGTTGGACCAAGCGACGACGCCGATCCATTCCACGTTGAGTACGTCACGGTGCTGACAAGACATGGAGAGTCTGACGGGGTGGCCGTGCCCACAGCACCAACTGTGACATCTCCAACACTTTCGACGCCAGGCAGCGCGGAAATGCCCACGTGCGGGTCTGAGCCTCGCACACCGTCCTCGACATCGGCGCCTGGAGTTGAGTTCATTTCACCCCCGATTGGTGAACTCGACCTGGACGACGACCATGACGACGCCCCTCTCCGATTCCGTGCCTTTGGACAATGCGCCGGGACATCGTCAACTCGTGTCTCATTGAAAGACATGTTGCCGAGGAACTCATGACGTTGATCGGAGAAGAGCCAGCTACGGTCGAGGAGGCAAAACACAGCAAGGAGTGGCGAGCAGCAATGCTTGAGGAGTTGGCTTCCATCGAGCACAACAAGACCTGGACTCTGGTGGATCTTCCGGCAGGTCAGCGTGCCATCGGACTGAAATGGGTGTTCAAGCTTAAGCGTGATGAACATGGGGACATCACCAAGCACAAGGCCCGACTTGTAGCAAAGGGATATGTCCAGCGCCAGGGGATTGACTTTGAAGAAGTATTTGCCCGGTTGCGGGATGGAGTGCATGCAGCGTCTTTGCTAGTCGTGGCGGCTCATGAAGTGGGTGTGCATCATATGGACGTCAAATCGGCATTCCTCAACGGTGAACTCAGTGAGGAGGTCTACGTCGAGCAACCACCTGGGTTTGTAGCTGCCGGGCATGAGCGCAAGGTATTGAAGCTTCACAAGGCACTCTACGGGTTGCGCCAGGCGCCACGAGCATGGAATGCTAAACTCGACGACAGCTTGCACACACTTGGTTTCTCCAGGAGCGAGTGTGAGTACGGGCTGTACATGCGCGGTGCTGGACGCTCCCGACTGGTGGTGGGGATCTATGTTGATGATCTCATCATCACGGGGGAGACCACTGAAGAAATTGGGGCATTCAAGCAAGAGATGAAGACTCTGTTTCGCATGAGTGATTTGGGGATCCTGTCATACTACCTCGGCATTGAGGTTCGACATAGGCAGCGCGGCATTGAGCTCTCTCAAGCCGCATACGTCAAGAAGGTGCTTAGCAAGGCGGGTATGAGTACCTGTAACCCGTGTGCAACTCCAATGGAGACAAGGCTCAAGCTATCCAAACAGAGCACCTCACCGGCGGTTGACTCGACGGAGTATCGAAGCTTGATTGGCAGCTTGAGGTACCTTATGCATACTCGACCTGACCTGGCCTTTGCCGTTGGATATTTGAGCCGGTTTATGGAAGATCCAAGGCAAGAACATATGGCGGGAGTGAAGCACCTGCTTCGGTATGTTGCTGGGACGATTGACTATGGCCTAGTATACACAAGGAAATCTTGAGCTCGATCTCGTGAGGCTCTGGCCCAATGACATGGCGGAGAGGCGTCGGCAGAAAGAGCACGACTGGGATTGTCTATTTCCTCGGGAACAATCCGGTGGCCTGGCAATCACAGAAGCAGCGGGTGGTAGCCCTATCATCATGTGAAGCAGAGTATATCGCTGGCGCAGCTGCTACCTGCCAAGGTGTGTGGCTAAGGCGTCTTCTGGAAGACGTACTCGGCACCAAGTCTTCTCCGCCTCTACTCAAGATGGATAACATGTCCGCAATTGCCCTCAGCAAAAATCCAGTACTTCATGATCGAAGTAAGCACATTGACACCAAGTTTCATTATATTCGAGAGTGCGTGGATAGTGGGGTAGTGCGTCTGGAATTCGCAAACACCAAGGAACAACTTGCGGATATCATGACGAAGTCACTCGGGAGATCCAGGTTCCAGGAACTCCGTGAGCTGATAGGTGTCATCAAGCTGAAGTGAACAATGCCAGACTTAGGGGGAGATTGTTGAGTAACTCAGGCAATGTTCACAGTCTCTTTTTCTGTTAGTAGTTTTGAGTTTAGTCATTTGCCAGTTTTTTCCGTTTGTTTACGGGTCTCCCTCTCTTGATCCGATTATCTTGGTTGTTACCGAGTCTTAGGCCTGTTTTAGCACGTTCTGTTTTAGTGGATCATGGAGCACAATAAGCGGTCTGTTCTGTTCTTGTATTACAGCTATTTATATTCTCATTCGATCAAATGAAAAGTAGCGCTTGCTGCACAAAATATCTTGTGTTCAATTGTCTCTGTTTTTTTCCAATCTCCCAGTTCTGAAACTGTCCACCAGTTTCAGAACCTACGCTAACCCAATTTCTTCAGCTACTGTAGCAAGTATTGACAACAGAATACTACCTGCAGTCTGTAGGTGTTTTTCTGCAGATATCAACTGAAGATTGGAGAGGTTCTCTAACATCCGGCACAACCAAACCCGTGACGATGGCCGTGAGGTGGCTGGCGTCGACGCCGGCGGTGACTTCCTCGGCGGTGGACGTCGCGCCGAAGCCCGACGGCGCTCGCCGCCCCCACGGCCATCCCCAAAGCCCCATTCCCTCCCATGCTAGTCAACTAGCGTATCAGAATTCAGATGGCTTCTCAGCTGAGCTACGTAATTATGTGTGTTTCGAAAGTAGTATGGGCGGATAGGGAGAATTCTGGGATTGGTGTAGAAATAGCACAGAAGGGGACTTGAGAAGTGTCCCATAACACACAGCAGCATCTCGTACGTTTGACAGGGTAACTGAAACAATGACGAACAATTGTCTGACGGACTAGGAATCAATCACCTCTGCGACTAGGATTACATCGACGCGCGCGGTTGAACGAAATATCTAGATTTGCCGTATGAAAATCACGCGAATAGATTTTTCATATGGCCATATAAGGTTGGGGATACAATTTGATGGCAGCCCTGTGTATTTGCCACTATTACACCAAATTTGAAGTTTGTACATATCTGGAGTTGCACAGTTCTTTAGAATGGTGCTGCCAGCCTACCAGCAGGGAGTTGTGTTGTAATGGTCTGAACAAATGGTACCTATCTTTTTCGAGGAAATTAATAACAAAACATATCCCTTAATCCTCTGGCAGCATGGTAAGATTATATATCGATGCCCCACTATTCTCTAGTGACTAGTTCTTCACTAAACTCCCAAAGCTTCCTTGCTGACTCTGTATTTCTTGCAGTGGCAGAAGGGGTCACTTCGTTGCAATCCACGAAGTATTTGCCAGACACATCTTTCACATCAGGATGCAATGCCAGATAACAAGTAGTTGCTGCTCCCTGCAAATCAAATTTATCTTTTAAAATGAAGAAAAGTTTTATGGCTAAAATGGTACAGAGGATCAGTTGAATACTACAATTTATTTATTTACCTGCGGTATGCTCTTCACAAAAGGTTTCAACACAGAAAGGATCCTAATCAGCAGAGCTGCAGCACATTTACAGTCAATTAGTGGTTTTACCACTTAACTGAAGAGAGCAAAAGTACCTCTTTCAAAAAATCATGTGAAGTTTGTAATGGACAATGGCGTTACTGTTTGTGATGATGTAGCGAGAGATGTTGGTGGCTATCATTCCAGGATGCAAGGAATTTGCAGTCAGATCACAACCTTCTTCCTGAAATGTCAGAAAACTAGTGTTAGCTTTGAGTGTATGAGAAAATGTTTGATCCTATTGCATATTGTTAGTTGACCAGGCAGGCACAGAACAAAGAAGCAATCAACACAACATTTTGTTGCTCAGTGCAGTGATAAAACTAGAGTTTATGAGCTTACTCTTCATGAATAAGATCAAGGTATGAGGATTGCAGACCTGAAAACGCCTTGCTAACTCATTTGCATGGAGAATATTGGCCAATTTGGAATGGCAATATGCAGTGAATGCATGGTACCTGTACATTTCGGCATACAGTGAGAAGAGAATTTTCAGCTTTCTGCATTGTACCCTGTCCTAAAATCAGTCAAGAGTAGGGTACTGCTGAGTACTGACCTAGGCGAATCATTCAACTTATTCAGATCGAAGCACGAACCATCGCCTCTTGTATACGCCATAGATGATACATTTACGATCCTGCCTTGCACACCGGTCTCTCTGGCAGTTTTCTTCATCTTGTCAAGCAGGGCATTTGTCAGCAAGAAGTGCCCTATTTATCAAGCCAAATTCAAGAGGTGCTTAAATTAAGCTTCTGTTTGCTACCAAAAAAATGGTTTCCTGAATATCGACCTTCTGTTCCTTGTACATACCAACATGATTCGTTGCGAATTGCAGCTCAATCCCATCTTTGGATAGCTGGAAAGGGCAGCCCATTATCCCTGCATTGTTTCTTCAGAACAAGATATCAAATCAGTGCCTGCCCATTATCCTCGTGTATGTGTTCATTTTGTTGAAGTATAAGTGAATTGCCCGTCTTTCCCCATCAACTTAAACTTTTGGGTGAATTAGTTAGTGCATGCAACTTAACATGGTATCAGAGCCAAGAGGTCTTGAGTTCAAGACCCGGTTGGTGCAATTAAAAAATAATAATTGCAACCCACTTCTATTCCACGTCTTAGATCTAAAGGAGTCTACACGTGAGGGGGAGTGTTGAAGTATAAGTGAATTGCCCGCCTTTCCCCATCAACTTAAGCTTTTGGGTGAATTAGTTAATGCATGCAACTTAACACATTTCAAGCTCCCAACGACAATGTTGCTTCATCTCAACATGTTCAATTTGTCGGTGGCACATACACGAGGATGCTCAGATGCTCATGAGACGACAGGAAGGACCGCGCGAAGCTGCGAACGGAGTCGAGGGAGCTCAAATCCATCTCCATGACATGGATGTTTGAGCTTGGAATCTGTTCTGAGATACTTTCCTTGACCTTCATGCCGCTCTCTAGCGTCCTTGTTGGTATGATTACCTTTGCTCCCCTCAGTGCAAGAACTCTCGCTGTCTCCCTTCCAATTCCATTTGTTGCTCCTGTATTCACCAAATTAACGAATCAAATAAACGGCTGAAGATGTAAAAGAAAGATGCATATTAGAATTGACCCCATGCTCGCCCTAGAATATTTTTTTTTTGACATGTGCCCTAGAAATATTTAAGTCTCCATGTAAATAATAAAGAAAATACAAATGGTAGAAACTGTCATGTTTTCTTTTAACAAGGTAGAAAACTAGCTTTTATAGAAATTTAATAACCAGTTTTACAGAACAAAAATAGAAATTGAGAAAACAATTTATATCTAGTATCGACATGTAATTGAAGGAAGGTTATATACATAGTACAAATATATCTCTCGCTCTTATCCAATTTCCTTATCCTTTCAGGGCATACTTTGCCTACCGGTACGGATACAGCACGAGGCACGCTAGCCTTTAATTTTGCAAACGAACCTGTGACGATGGCCGTGAGGTGGCTAGCGTTGACGCCGGCGGTGACCTCCTCGGCGGTTGACGCCGCGCCAAAGCCCGACGGCCCTCGCCGTCCCCACAGCCATTCCCAGAGCCCCATCCCCGTCGATCAGTGCACGGCCCAAACGGCTGCTTCTCAGCTGATCAAGCTAGTATTTCTCTGCAAATGGTGACAAGAGTCTTCTAGCATATGGTCCATATGGAGACTAGTTGGTTAGTGGTTGTGACTTGTAATAGCATCGTTGTCAAGTGTCAAGACAGAGGAGAAGGTGACTTGTGGGGTGCTCTGTGCTCAGCCTAGACTGCTAGTGTTATGTGTTCATGTGCCGCTGTCAATATTTATGACCACAACACGCTGTATCATTCTGCAATTTACATCAATTTTGGTAAATATAATATTTACCAAACTAACAATACTGCATTTACCGAGTATACCACGTTTACCGAACCATATTTACTGATTATACCGAATGAGCGTCCCTAGATTGGAGCACAGGTTTGTGAATCTCTCTTCTTATGGAGGGAAAGTGGTGGACTAGGAACCGAAATTGGCAAAAGTTAGAAAGTTTTTATTGTAACCATTGACTGGAGTTCGAGATGCCATTAGGCATGAAATTGACAATTGGGGCTCACACTCATGTATTAGGGTATATACAGTGGTATAGACAATTGTTATCTATAGTATCATTTCATATCATCTATATACAGCGCTAAAGATAACTTCTACAATGAATTATCTTTTTACATATTACAACTCATCCGTGTATAATATATATTGTTTCTCGTGTTATAGTCGACTACTACATGGGAGGCGGTCCAATTCTCTATACCCTCTCTCCTTCGCATCGCCATTATATATGTCAAAACTTACAGAAGCACTCCGTCCGCGTGTTTGGAACAAAGTTGTGTTTTTTGTTGTTGTTGTTGTTTTTGACCGGTAGGAACGACTAACAATGTCACGTAAGGAAATGTTTTTAATATAAGAAATACATGTCATGTAGGGAACTATTTGTTCCTCTTATAAATTTGGAGGAGTTCAAAAAATTTCTTCAAATCTCATTGAAATATTTTCCTTCGAGATTAGCAAGGTTGCTCTAAAGTTTAAATGACTATAGTCGACGGATCGGGCCAAGCGAGGCGCGCTCAACGGGTGGGCCGGTATTGCTGGGCCGAAAGCAGGGCTCGTCAAGCCCAATTTGCCGACCTGCCTCGCTCTTCGTTTTTCAGCCCACGTACAGCCCGAAAGGCATTATTTTAACATTTTTTCAGCCTTGAGCTTACCTCCTGCGCAACGTATCAGGTGTAATCCGCTCTTAGGATGTAATCGGTGCAGCCCGATTGGTTGCGGCAACAAATTCATATGAAAATATCCCCAAAAACAAAACTTAACGACGTAGTTATATGGAGTGCTGTAGCATCCTTTAAGCTTTCAACATCAAACTCAAAGTGTGTTAGAAGAAACAGAAGAAAAAAAGTTTGTGGTGAATAGTATCATTTGTCTCTTTTTCTCTCTCTCCCTTTTCCTTTTGATTCATCGCGCGTCGGAATTCTTATTTTTTATTTTACTCTTAACCCAGAATGAAATTGGGCTTGAGATTTTATTTTATACCACACAAGTAGAATGAACTGAGAAGTACCTCATCGATTTTTTTATGTTCATTTGGTGCCACAATCGACCAGGAAAATCAACATGAACCGGCCAGAATTTGGTAAAATCAGCCACAATTCACACTCTAAATTGGACTAACCTGTGTAAATCGGCAGCTGCTACGCTAGAACATTATCAGGATTCAGGCAGCTCGGCATCCATGTTTCGTCAGCCCAACATTATCAGAGCACGGCTTCGTCCACTGAAAATCAATCCCTAGATCCATGGATTCCCAGACAAACGCCAATACCGACAGCATCAATCGCCTTCCGCGTACTGTCTATGCACACAGGCACTGACCAGTCGTTTCGAAAATGTGCTTCTCGGGTCCCACAAGAAAGGAAGATGAAAATGCATATAGTGCAGGGAATATTCTGCGGCTGGATGCCTCTTACATGGTGATCAGAAATTGTGATCCTTTTTTTTGTTTCTCTGACTACAAGAATGTGTGATCTTTTTTGTTTCTCTGACTACAAGAATCTGTGATCTTTTTTGTTTTTCTGACTGAAAGAATTTGTGTGTGTTTTTTTTTGTTTTTGTTTTTCTGACAGCAAGAATTTGTGATCTTTTTGTTTTTCTGACTAAGAATTTGTGGTCGGAGAGGCCGGCCAGGTGTGTCCTGTGAAGAGGAAAGATTTGTGCGCTCGGGACACGTGCAGTGATGCGAATCAAGCAAACCGTGGATCGTGGTGCAGTGGGGACTCTATAGATGGCCTACAGCGACGTGAACGCAACATCGCTTTAGAAAAATCGAAAGCAATAATTAGAAGGGCGATGTTCAAATAAACACCTCTCGTAAACTGAAGATTTCTTCTCTCTTTTTTTCATTTTCTTTTTGGGATTACCTTGCCATTGAAATTCCTCCCCATACCTTTTGGGATCTCCTTTTTGGCCACTTTTTTGTAGTGCAACTCTCGTGCAATTGTGTTACAAATAAATGAGTTGCTATCTTTGCCTTAGGGATACTCTCTGAAATCTAGTAATTGAAATTAGGGTATCCAAATGTTAACTTTTCTCTCAATTTTTTTTTGAATATACTCAGAGTTTCCTAGCCCAAATTAAAAGAAAAATAATTTCAACGATTGATAGTACTTTTGCCTAGAAAACAGTTGACACCACTTTCTTTAGTGAAGGTACCTGTCAAACCTTGACTCTTACGGGTTGTTTGGACGTGCTTTAGTATGTTTTTGGAAAACTACTATTAGTAGCATTTAGGTAAACAAGATTTTGTAGGGTTTTTTTTTCTTCGAAAGAAGGTGAATTATTTCGAACCAGTGGAAACTCCCCATATTCCATTAACAAGAACGTAGTAAACTACAAGGGAGGGACATAACATTTTGAAGCTACCAAGAAAACACGATGCCGACCTCGAACAACAGGTCAAAAAACGGGTAGAAAGATAAAATGGCAAAACCTTTTGCCGGGGAGTTTATAGCTACAAATACAAATACAAATACACCCCAATAGGATTCGGATCCTTGAGCTCAGCTCTGTTGGCAAGAGAGGCTTCCAGGCCTTTGCCCGCCTATGTTCGACGTTGGTTCAACGCGAGCATCCCGTCGTTTCTTTTTAATGTAGCATAGGTAAAACCTGACCACAAAAAAGAAAAGGATTCGGATCTTATGCAGCAGTGCACTAAATGCACACTGCTATAGCGATTTGCATTTTTGTTGCTAGTCGTTGGATTGAAAGTGAAATGCCCGGGTTTCATAACGTATTGTAGCAGTTTTGTAAATACCGTGCGCTGTAGCAGATTGATCTAAACCACCTCCAAAGAAGAACGAATTGACTTTTTATCAGGGCATGTGCTATTTCCAAGTTTCCATATTGCCCAGCACATAGCTAGAGCCTAGAAGGTGGATTGCTGCTGTTTGGAATGATTTCATTGAGACGAGTTTGGCGAAAACGTTAACGAAGTAAAGTTTGGTTAAAATTGGTATCACCTGACCGGAAGTTTGCAGTTGAGGAAGCAATTCCAGCCGTAGCTTTGCCATCCTCTTCTTCCATGGGGAGAGCAGAGAAGCTGAGCACCGAAATCTCTCTTTGGAAGGCCATCGTTTTTGATTCCGACTGTATATAGAAGAAGCTGCCTCCTAGCCATACGATACTACTTTCAGACGACACGAATTATCGGAAATAAGAGAAGAGTTGGCCCAAAATTAACGGAAAATCACACTCTAAATCGGACTGACTTGTGTAAATCGGCAACTGATAGGTGTTAAAACCGGACGGAACCGTCCAGTTTGACAAAAAAACGATGGGAACCGAAAGATTCTTGCCGGTTCTCTGAACCATCCACCAGCAGCAAGATGATGCTTGCACGGTACAGATGGCCAATAATTATGGCGGAAGAAGCACCGATTACAACATTTGGATCGATCTGGACAGACATAATATTGTTTTGGAAATACCGTCTAACAGAATTTTCTTTTTGAGTGGAAGGAGAGAGCTTTCACTGATCACATTTGTTCATGTCAGATTCAACTTAAATATATGCTGAGTAATCGAAAGGGATGGCGCATGTATGTTTATCCACTCGATGCCAGGGGCCATCGGCTAAATTTCAATTTCGTCCGGTAACTAGTGGCGTTACCGTAGCTCCGATAAAATTTCATATTGGGTATTTTTTTTTTACTTTTATACAAATTCAAATTTTATTTCAAAATTTAGATAAAATTTGTCTTTACATCTGAAAAAAGAATCAAATTTCAATTTTAAAATTTTCATCCAATTTTTTTCCGAAATATCTAGTAACCAGTGGTTACCTGTTCTATTGGTGGGGTCTGATAAAATTTTCGAAACGATAAAATTATCTCTACTCGATGCTACCCCCGATTTTTATTTTGAGGGGGGTAATTTGCTAGTGCTAGTTGCAGGTTTCAATTTCGAAAATTCAAAGTAAAAAAATAATAAAGACCCCACACAACTCATTGTTGGCGGGAATCGAACCTGACGAGGATCTAATAATCCTCATTTTATCTTTTATCTATAATTCTTATTACTCTGAGCAGTCGACTTGTTAGGGTATCGTCGTATCGATCACTGGTGACATTAACCCTTCTTTCCTACAAAGAAGCCAAGAAGTGATTAGGATCTTGGGCATTTTCGCTGACCTCCGGCGGTTAAGCCACCTCATTTTCGACCAATGAACATGGAGAAATTTGATGGATCTCAAAATCCCATCGAATTTCTTGAGATCTATCTAATTTGTCGAGCAGGAGGAGGAGGGAGAGCATGTAATGGCGAATTACCTTCCATTGTGCTCGAAGGATCCGCTCGATCGTGGTTATTAAACCAACCACTCAGTCGATCTACTCTTGGCAACACCTCTGCGATCTTCTACAGCGAATTTCCAAGGCACATACAACCATACGGAAAGAAGGCGACTTGCCGGATAAAGCAGAACAACAACGAGACTTTGCGTCAATTCATCAAGCGCTTTAGTCGGGTTAAGTAACTCAATTCCGAAATTTACGATTCCTCTGTGATCGGGGCTTTTAAGCAAGGAGTCCGTAGTAGAAGGATAACGGAGGACATTGCTTTGAACCCTCCCAACACGTCTTGAACTCTTGAGATGGCGATCGATATGCAATCGCCACGAGGCGTCGAGTGGAACAACACTATCGATCGAAACATATACTCCTTGAGAGCAGGTGAAGTTGGTAAGGATAAAAAGCAAAAAGTCCAAGAAGAAAATAAAAGTCAAAACCACAAACGGTGGTTCCAAGGAGGTTACGGCGTGAAAGATGGAGAGCCCACCACCAAGTCGCCACTGATCAAGGCAAGGTAAGCATGCGATCGTAGGAGCGACAAACCAAGGTGGTGTCCTTTTCATAAAAGGAAGGACATGACCTCAGAAGCTGAGAGTTTTCCAAAGAAAGCTCGAGGACTACTACAGCGGCAGCACCGCTCCCTACTCGGCGGGTAGGACATACAGTGGCCAAAAATGCGTCGGATGATGAGGAGATGCCGTTCAAGATCCGCAACATCTTGTTGAGCATATTTACGGAGGATCATCGGCATACGACTCAAGCGACAACAAAAGCTGCACGGACGAGAGGTAAATTCCATACATACTCCTCGTCAATAAATTACAGTGGTCGGAAGTTACCATCTCTTTTGAGAAGGATGATCGCCCGATCACTATGAGTCGATCGGTCGATTTCCGATTGTGGTCGAACCCACCATCAACAAGCTGTCGGGTCAATCAGTGTTAGTTGATGGTGGCGATTCTTTGAACATATTATTTACTAAAGCCACGGGCGAGATGCAAGTACCGGGACAAAGGTAAGGCGATGCGATACTCTTTTCATGGAATCGTCATCGGGTCTTGACCAAACCTATTGGCCAAGTTTCTTCCTTTAACATTTGGCTCACCAAGTAATTTCGGAGACGAGAGAAAGTCTCCTTTGATGTGGTCGATTTCGATCGGCATATAACGCCATACTCGGACGACCAACTTTGGCAAAATTCTTAATGGCTACTCATTACGGGTATCAATGTCTTAAGATGCGAGGTCCCAAAGGTGATCACCATTCGGTGTGACAAAAGATGGCGTATAGCTATGACCGTCGATCCCTCGAGATGGTTGGTCAAATACCAACTCGAGATGAAAGTCGACCAACCGACTAGCAAGTCGAAGCCTAAAGCCGCACCAAAGCCGAACGACCAAGTCAAAGAGGTTCCTGCGCGACTGAAGAGCACTCGGCTATTGCGCATCGGGAGACTTCCGACCCAAATAGGAAGGCGCCTCATTGCCTTCCTCAGAGCTAGCAGATGTCTTTGCGTGGCAAGCATCCGACATGCCCGAGTCCCGGGAGGTGATCGAGCACAGGGCTAGCTTTACGGCTGATAAAGTACAGTAAAACAAAAGTACGAGATTTACCTGATCGGCGAGATGCTATTAAATCGAATTGGATAAGCTACTTAAGCGGGCTTTATAAGAGAAGTCAACCACCCAGTGGTTGGCTAACCTGTAATGGTCAAAAAGTCAAGCGGCAAATGGCGTATGCGTGGACTTTGATCTTAATAAAGCTTGTCAAAAGATGATTTCCCTTTACCTCGTGACGATCGGTGGTTGATTCTCTTGCGGGTTGTGAGATATTAAGTTTTTAGATGCATATTACGGATACCACGGATCAATATGTGTTTAAGCGATGAAGAAAAGACCGCATTCATTACTCCATTTGGTACCTTTTGCTATGTCAAAATGCCATTTGGTCTAAAGAATGCGGTGCTTTTTCAACGCCTAATGCAATCGACTTTTCATCTCAATTAGGCCGAATTTGGAAGCCTATGTTGATGATCTAGTCGTAAAAGCATTAAGAGACTTAATCATATCAGCGACCTACAAGAAAATTCGACAACATCGTAAAGCACCGCTTAAAACTCAATCCGAGAAGTGTGTTTTGGAATTTCTTGAGGAAAATTGCTTGGATTCCTAGTATGCGAGCGAGGAATCAAGCAAATCTGAAAAATAAAAGCCATCCTCGGATCGTCCTCCAAACACAAAAAGGAAGTCCAAACTCACTTTGGGTGCATGGCGGCTTTAAGTCGTTTCATTGCGACTAGGAGAGAAAAGGACTACCTTTCTTTAAACTTCTCGGGAGACATGAAGGTTTTGAGTGGTCGAATGAGGCAACATTGCCTTTGAGGATGTCAGGAGGTATCTTTCGAGTGCTCTGTTACGGTTTCTCCAAAGCGGAAGAGGCGCTCTTAATTTACTCTTGCCCACGCCACAGGCGAAAAGCGCGCGATACTAGTCGTAGAGCGTGGCGATACAACGACCGGTTTACTACGTTAAGCAGTTTTACGGGCCTAGGGCGTTACCCTCGGTCCAAAACTTCTATATGCCCTCCTCATGTCTTGAGAAGCTGCGGCATTATTTTGAGCGCACAAAATAGGCATTCGTCTAGAGTTTCCTTTGGGAGCAATCCTCCATAATAAAGAAACAATGGGACGCATGGCAAAATGGTCGATCGAACTTGGGAGTTCGACCTCCATTTCGTGTCGACGGCCATAAAATATCTTGGCGGACTTTGTCGCCGAATGGACAAATCTCGAACACATTCGGGATCCCGATCTGATTCCCACGACCGATGGATGATGTACTTGACGGGTCACTTACTTTAAGTGGCTCGAGAGGTAGTGGTCTGGTATCTCCTACCGGAGAAACCTTAAAGTATGCCATACAATTAAACTTTGGGCCACTAATAATGTGGCGAGTAACGGTTTGCTAGGTGGCATACAGTGCGAAAGCACTCTCAATTAAATCGACTACTCGTGAGAGGAGACTCTCAACTAGTCGTGAATCAAGTCGGGAAAGAGTACGGTGCTCTAGCTCGACAATGTCTCAATACTTATCGGAAGTTCGCAAGCTAGAAAAGCATTTTTAGGTTTGGTACAATTCATCCTCGAAAGGATAATTTCCTCATGAGACCAACTTGCTCGGATGGCTTCTTCCCGATCTCACTGGTACAAAAGGGGTTTTCTTGGAGCAACAGTGTCGCTCGTCTCCTACTTTTGCTCTTTGGAAAAGACTTATCGAATACATCGAGAAAAGGCGACAATTATTAAAGTCCTCTAGGCGTTTGCTTAACTCAAGTTCTTTGTTCTTGGTTTGATTAAACTAGTCGGAGATGGTAACATCACCTAGTGAAGCCTTTTTCTCTCTGCGTGGTCACGCCCACTAGAAGGAACTTCCTAGTGTCAGTCGTTTCTACTCTTTTAGACAGTGTTTGACAACCGTAACAAAAGCTATAAGTTAAATAAACCTCTCTTTGTTTTGAAACCCCATTTTAAACACTATTTATTTAGATTGTCTAAACAATCTAAGCAAATAGTCGAGGGGCTAGGATAAAGTTATTAATTTGACTTCAATTCTTAGTCTTTCATTCGTTTATTATCTTTTGAGTTACTAACTACTCGACAAGATGATTATCGAGAAATGAAGCGGATCATATATTACTCATCAACAAAAATTATGCGCCTTACAAAGTAGTTACAAGATTACTCACGAGGGAGAGCCTAATTGCATTTCCTCGCCACCTTTTTACTAATCGTGCATTTCCTCAATCAGACGACTAGCCTCGATTCGGGGACGATCGAAGTAAACTTCGATTGGTTTTACATTAAGGCGGGATCTTGAGCTTTAAGTTTCGCCAAAGCGTAACTTACTGGCGCACTTCAGCGCCTCCTTATTGATTGACAGATTAGCCTTGAGTGGTCACCATTTCTTGCAACTTTCGACTTGTTCCCCAATAGTACTTGTGTGGCGGCTATAGTATCTTCTCGAGAGTTTTCCCTCAGAATGTAGCTCACTAAGCACATTGTTCGGAGAATGATGTTGCCTTGAAGACTAGTCTTCATCGACTCCATCTCTGTTGGGTACAAGTCGAAGCCTCATGAAGCTTCTTGTTTTCGACCACTTGTTACGAAAAGAATAATACGGTCAAACAAGAATATACTTCTAGAGAAAATAACACAAAGATAATTGTAGGTAAAAGCATTTCTTACCTACTAATTGAGAATCCAATTTCTTGACCTCTTCTCGATGGGAAGCAGCGGTTTGACATGCTTTTGCCCCATGCTCACGATGTCCTCTGCATTCATCTTAGCAATGCGAGACGGACTCATTGCGATTAAGGTCTTTGCTTGGATTTGACCTCGAGGCTTCTCAATTGAGGCGACAATTTGAACAAGAAATTGGCATTAGAAAAGGAAAATACTCAAAAGGATAACGGTAAAGATTTACTTACTCGTTGGTGAGTTCTAAGACCCTCGAGTTCTTGATCCTTATTCGCGTGTAATACGGAAAACTCTGAATGACCAAAGCTTTTTCTTGAACTTGATGCAGCGCTTAGCATCTCTTTTCTTTATCGGAGAAGAAAGGAGAGTCGGGTAAGGTTAAAGATCAAAAGCGATCTTAAGTTGAGAACTTCTTGTTTATTTTTTCTGCAATCTTTTAGATCGAGAGCAGGTCTCGAAGTCTGTCAGAGAGGACTAATACTTCGTTCCTTAGCCTCCTCGACTCTTCTTTTTCATAGTCGAGTGAGTCATTTAAGGTCTTCGTATCCTTTGTTTAACCTACAAAGAGCGAGGAGCGAAGATAAACATCAGTAGAATGGTTGTAAGGTACTTCTACAACTACCGACCTAGTCGTAAGTTTTTCTACGACTACGATATGGTTGTAAGTCTTTCTACAACCACTACAGGTTGTAAGTAGTCGTAAGCTTTTACGACTAGAACTTTGTCATGAGTTTCTTCCATGATTATTCTCGTAAAACATTATCACAGTATTTAAGTCGAAAACAATTATGAATGATAAGTGACTTACCATCTCTCCGCCTGCGCGCAGTAGTTCTTTCTCTGTCTTAGCTCTAAAGTTGTCGATGATACTCACCAGAGCAACGACAATTTGCTCTAGAGCTTTCGCAAAAAAAGAAAGCAGGTGAGAAGAGAAGGAAAGTCACATATATAAGTATTTTGAAGATACTTACATTCATAGTCGTCCTAGCAAACATCGAATATACAAGGTCAAGGTTACTGCGGCTTATCTATCCTCGCGACTTTGTCCCACCACACCTTCTCGGCGCTCGTTATCAAAGTATTCTCCGTATTGGAAATATCTTTGGGATGGGGACTCGATCACGAATCTGTGAAGAGAGGACCCTCGACGGAGGCGAGGCCCAAAAAGTCACCACGAAGTTGAAATTTTCTCATACAGGTTGCGTGATTTCTCTTTGGGTAGGGAAGGAACGCCTCCTCGATTTCCTTCCAGGCGGTCTGCGTTGGTGGTCACCACCTTGACGAGAGGTTTCCCTGTTTGCCTCTGTTGTTTCTACGACCTCGATGGTCGTGGCGGCCACCTCAACGATATGACCACTACTTCAAGGGTCGTAATTCGACCTCGGCAGATGTGGAGTCACTCTGGGAGTCTCGACTTCATCACCACAGGGTCAAGGGTGATGCTTCAACCACCTCCATTGATACCTCTCCGGTGAATGAAGGGATAGCAATGGACTTCTCGTGAAGCATTCCGGTGAAGAGTCGGATGAAATAAAGAAAGCAAATCGAGGTTGTGAAAAGAAAAAGGTAAATGTTGTTCTTACACTTTAGTACATTTCACATACCTCGCACCTGGTCTTAACGGGGAATTTTGGAGCAATCCTCCCCACGGAGGACCTCTTCTTCTCCACGACCACGCGTGCGGTGAGGTTCAATAATTAGCCCGGCTCGACCACGTGCGGTCGTAGAGTTTGAACGAGGATCGGGGCTCTGGTTTCTGATCCTCGGATGGACGAGATCGATCTCGACCATTCCGAAGCGACCAACGCCCTCGATTGCGAGGTTGTCTTGCATGACATCGTCCTTCATAAAGACATAAAATCTTTCCGGTTCTCCTTTCCGGTTGCTTAATAAAACTAGGAGTGGCACCGATGCGAAAGATTCAGTGTCATAATAGAAGGGTACCTTAGCCTTGCGAGGTTTGCGCTTAAGAGGTTCAAATTGCTTCAACCTCCTGGCTTCGGATATGACTCACGGTGCCGCAGTTCTTGTAGAAAGTGCAGTCGAAAGACGAGCTTGAGCTTGCTCCCCTTTGTCGGCAGATTTTACAAGTCGGCGTCTCTTGAGGAGGAGCCGAGCCTTTGTCTTTCGACAACCCGGCGCCAATAGTCATCGAGCGACTTCTTCGTCGTCACGACGATTTTACATGCCTACTTTACGTAAGCAAAGCGTAAAAGAAGAATCACTAATTAGTCGTAAGTTTTTTCTCGACTAGTACCAAGTAGTAAGTTTTCTCTACGACTTTTTCTTGATCGTAATATATTCTACGATCACCATTAGTCGTAAGTATCTTCTACGATTATAAAGTCCTAAGAAAGAATCAAAATTTTGATTACCTTTAGGCGCTCTATCCTTTCATCTGCGGAGAAAGCCGCAATGACTTGAGAACCGCCACCTCGGGTGGCGGGGACTTCTCACAGATGAGTCGACTGCAGAGTCAACCTCGGCTGTGAAAGATGCCGTAATAACAGATAAAAATATTAGACAAGGTTGAGAAAGACCAAGCCGAGAGCTAAGTCGACAATTACTTACCCTCCTCGTAGTCTCAAGGTGGGGTCTCCTCTTCCCGAGTACCTCCACATAGGAGATGCTCGTTTCTTGAAGGACTAATTTGCGTGTGATGAAATCCTTCACCACATGCCATCCGTCAACCCTTCTTCCTTCAAGTCCTTAATAGCTTGAATATAAGGACTAATCCGGTGATATCTTGGGGTTGAGTCCCATGAAGATTTCTTTTCAGCGACCTTCCCCGAAAGAAAGAATTTGTCTTGGTGACCTTCGGTAGAACCACCTCTTCCTCCAGCCCGCGACCACGAACGGGTAAAACTCTGAATATACTCCTTCGACTTGAGTCGTGGAGCTTGAACCCATGACTTAGGCGATTCGGTTTGTCGAGCCATCCCATAATAATATTGAAACAGCTCGAGATCCGCGGAATCCCAGTGCGCCTCGCCGAGATATACGAACATGCTCAACATGGTAATGGAATTGGGACCTAAGTTCACGGTTCCACCCCAAAGTGTTCGAGTACTCATTGTAAGAAAGGGGTGGGGCAGCAATCGAAGGCGCGCTCTCAATCGCTTGGAAGGCGGATTTGCCCATTTTCCCGATGGCGTCTTGCCCGATGGCTGGAATCCACTTCACGAGCCTTCTGCGGAATCTTCCGGCATCGACCAAGATCTTGATCTTAGCGCATCCATCTCCGATTCCTCCCATTCGAAACTCTCTTGGCCATTTCGCCGAAGCAAGAAGTTTTTAATTGGGTTGGCGGGAGAAGATGAAACCTAATCGAGGATGGAGAAAGCAAGAGCTCGAAAAACGGGAGTGATTTGGGGAAAAGTAAAAATCCAAGTCTACCTCTGGTAAGTTTTATAACCACACGATCTCGCCGCCTTGAAACCGTCTCGGCTATAGGTCTATGATACATGGTTGTACCGCCGGGAACCGCTTCATCGGACAAGTCTATGAGAGCGGTTGCAATCCTCGGATGGTCCATTCGAGAAAAATAGGTGCGTATTGTCACCTCCAAGCAAAATTACATTCTTGACCAAGTCTTTCTAGTTGAAGGAAGTATCAATCGGAAGAGTTTTTCTCCGATTCCCCTACTACGACCACCGCAACGGTTCGTAGGGTTTTTTATGACTTTTGATAGTAAGTAAGCAACCTTCCCAAACCAAGCAAATTTCTGGTCAAAGAAGACTCAAATGTCGAAGAGTTTTTCCTTCGACTATCATTCTCGACATTCTCATGGTCGTAAGTCCATTTCTGAAACCTTTACCAAGTAAGTTATTTTCACTTGAAGTGGGGGCTAGATGGCGAGGATCTAATAATCCTCATTTTATCTTTTATCTATAATTCTTATTATGGGTAAATATGATGTCACATAGTCCCGTAAGTACCCCTTATCTACGACACATAAGTAAGACCGATGAGATGCAACACTGTTAAGCTATGCAAAGGTTGCCGCTACCAAGTTTGTAGCTTTTCGACGATGATATAATAATTCTTAATTAATTAAATTATTTATCTGTAATTGTTATTATAGATAGCAATATCTTCATGTTATTCGTAAGGATACTCTTTTATCATTAATAAGAGAGAACTTAGTCGAATGGTCGAAAACCATTATACGACTACCCTACATTGTCGTAAGTATTTCTACGACTACCTAGTGGTCGTAAGATTTCCTACGACTACCTTATAATCGTAAGGTTTACTACGATCAGGTCAACTACGACCACCCTATAATCAACAAAGCTTGCAGATATGTGGGCCCAATCAACTAGGGACGCTTATGCGATGTGTTTAATACACATAGTAGTTAATATATGTTGTTATTATCTTAGATAACTACACATATTAAGCATCTGTCTCTGACATAACTGCAAGACGATGTGGGGAGTTGGTCGCTAATAATAACTGTTACAGAACGTATGCATTCCATCAAACGATGAGACAACTCTTGATACAAGACAATTGTCACTCCTCACACGCTATATAGGGAGTAAAGCCTGTGGATAGAGGGAGAAAAAGAAGGAAAAAGAAGAACAATGACAACAGCGACACAATCAACAGATATAAGTGTGGATATCATGGGGATATGCTCATGGTCTTAGGATGATGTTACAATTGGCAATGGCGTTGAAGGTTTGTCGAATCACGTGTTTTTGACAAAGTTCAGGTGCTATAAGGTCGATGGCGGTCGGGCCGGCGGTCGGATCGACCGGCTGTCTTGTGATCGGGCCAGCCATCTGGTGATCAGACCGGCCAGGCCTTGGGTCTAGAGGCTGGCGGTCAGACTGGCCACCACTGGCGATCAGACCGGCCAGGCCTTGGGCCTAGATGTTGGTGCACAGACCGGCCATGAAGTGTCTTTGAATTTAGAGCTGTGCCAAAAATAGAGGGTGTAGGCAAGAAAGAGAATTCTCCTACACTTGGTCTCATAATTTTTAGAGTTTTGAGTCAAAAGTTCTATTCGTTTGAAATTTCCAGAGAGATTTCGGATTTCCAGAGAGGAATTTTGGCTAAGTCCCTTGCTGGGCGGTCAGACCGGCAAGGTGGCGATCCTCTGCGGCGGAGGGTAGCGGACCAAAGACTAGGTGGCGTCGGCCGGTTTGACTTGTTCACCGACCATCTTGGCGACGATATTTGTGGGTTAGGTCAAGTTCATGGGTTTTAGTGCATATGTGTTGCATGATGCATATTTTAACTAACGTGGGTCAAGTTACGAAGAACTTGTTCCCGGAATCGATTTCTTGGTGTATTGTTGTGTAGCTGACTTGGAGGTCAACAACGGTCAATGACGAGTATGATCGGGACTAGGCTTGGAGAGCTGAGGTTCATAACGATCGAGGATGCCGAGTGAAGTCGATGGACTCAAGCATGGCGCAAAATGGACAAGGATGAACGAACGGGAAGTTCGGTGCGACGGGTTGCATCAAGCGGCGCGGGGTCGGTGCAAGGCCATGGTGGTTTCGGTGGGAGTCAGATGGGAGAGACTTGCTGACATGAAGAGAGCCATTGATCAACCTACACGTGGCAAAGTATGGGATTACTTCATGAAGTTTGGACTCGGTCTTTGGAGAAGGATTGGGAAGGGGTATTTTGGTAACTTCACCAAAAAAAACCACCTTAATGGCTTTTGGCTAAACTGCGGCGCAAGACGGCACAAGGAGAAGTGGTTTAGGTCAAAAGAAGATGAAGACGATATTTTAAAATGTGTGCGTGAGTTAAACCGTTTGTGTGTGGGCTTAACGGGTGCCCATTAGGAATATCTTTCTAGAAGCCAGCCTCCACTATAAATAGGGGAGGGTGCTGGTTGTGCACCCCTAACCCTTGTATTTGAAGAAATCCTAGTTTGTGTTTAGGGAGAGGTGGTGTAAAGGTTAGGGTTCTGGAGAGTTGAATTTATTGTGTGCTCAAGTGTTGAGTATTCGTCCTCCATGATGGAGTGGCTGTAAACCAACATCTATCTCAAATCTATCCAAGCAAGATTCCTCGAGATGATTCTCTTCTTGTTCTTACTCTCTATTTTGTGATTTTGGGGATTTCTTTGATCCTTCAGTTTTCCTTTGGTTTATGTCCTGGATCTTGCTTGCTGTGACATGTGGGAATACACCTAGGATCATGTTTAACCCACGAGCAAATTTTTGGATCATATTTTAATTTTGACTCGGTTTTGGAGCAACCTTTACTCAAACGGAAAGAAGATCCTAACTTTGGCAAAGATCTTCGCGATCCTTGATTGGAATTGGTTCCTGATATTCTAGAAAAGGTGTGTTCCAAGTTTCGTAAAGTTTGGAGTTGTTGATCAAAAGTTAGACCTATTTGTGATTTCTTTTTTGGGCTGATTTTACTATTCATCTACTGGAGATCAGACCAACCCCTTGGAGAGGTCAGACTGCCCATGGAGAGGTCAGACTGCCTATGTTGAGAGGTCTGACCGCCTATGTTGAGAGGTCTGACCGTCTAACTCATTATGAATTGAGTTTTTGGTGTTTTTAGTTATTTTTCTTTGGGGTTTCGACTGGATTCAATACAAGTATTCCGCTATGCTTGTACTTTGATCGTTATAACTCTCATAGCTATTGTAGTGAAAAACGTGTTGAATCCGATCAATATGAAAAAATAATCATGCTCCTATTCACCCTCCGCTAGTCGCCGTTTTGGTCCAACAATAAGTCATTAAGCTATAGTTCTAGTGATTTTTTTTCATGTTATAAAGCATAATCAATATAACAACACAAGAGTAGGGTTATTATTTTTGTAGGAGAAAATCTGAACTTGTATAAAATTATTGTGTATTTTTCTGTATGATTTAACTTAAGAATTTTTTAAATATTTATTTATAAAATCGATACGAAACCATCTGAAGCAAGTTTTGGCCTGAAGAGCTGGCCAACAATTGAAAAAGGAGAAAGTGCCAAATAATTATGAAAAGGAAAAAGTACCGACTACAACCTTTGGATGGCGACATCTGAATGCCACCTGTATAAGTTTTGGCTTGCTTGAGTAACTGCAAAATAATTAGGAAAGGATAAGTACCAAGTACCGGCTACATTTTTTTAATCTGATCATTACCAATTGTTCACGTCAGAATCATCACACAGTTTCCGGCTGTTCTAGAGACGAAATTAACTACACTGTTTTGACAGTCCAACCCATGCCACGTTGCCGCACACGCTACACGAACCCACACCAAGGCAACCCTATCTGGGGTATACAAGAGAAGGAAAAAGTGTATTTAACACCTCTAAATTTTTTCAGAAAGTTTAGAAACTAACCTGAACAACTAAATTAGACATTCGACACCCTTAAATTCTTACCCTCTAACACCAAAACCACTTTGGTTTTCAGCTGACGCGCATCTACATGATATAGTTTTGCGGACATGTTGTTTATATGGTAGTGACTTTACTCTGTGCAGCGCGCCACGCACCCCGCCGCTTGCACCACGCATTGCACCACCCGTCGCGTGCGTTCAAGCCTCACCCTTATGAGGCCTAGTGCCTTCTACTCCCTTCAGTTGACCACTTCCCCTCCCTTACTCACCTCCACAGTTGCCCGGAGTCGAAGCCATAGGGCCGGCCATCGTCTCTGTCGCCAGTAAGCCAAGAAAGCCCCCGTCGCCCCTTTTTCCACTCCACCTCCAAATTTGTCGTCTACCTCCACCAAACTCAAATTCCTTTTAGGGTTAGCTTCTAGACCTCCCTGCGAGGCTTCTAGACATGGTCTTCCCACCTCCTTCACAGTTGGTCGTCGTTGCGCCTAACGATGCCTCCGCCGGAGCATGCCTATGCGTCGTGCCCGTGTTCCTATCGTCCCACCACATTCCATACCGATCCACCTGTGTTACCACTTCTGCCTCGACCTGGAGTCCATCCCAAGCTTCTCCTCACCTAATGGTAGCCGGTAGCTCGCCATTGCCATGCAGCCCTGGCATAATCGGCTTAACCCCCAGCCACCACCACCCAAGAAGAGGCCACCCCTAACCTCCCCGTGGCCAGTCACAACTCATGTGCACCTTGACCCGACCTCCCCGTCGTTGGAGCTCGTTGTTGTTGTTCAAGCCATGCCGACCAGGAGCTGGTACTTGATGCCATCAGCCACACCTTCGCCGGCGACAAAGAAGGGGCTTGCAGGGGTGGTGAGGGAGTGGTGCGGGTGGCAATGGATGTGGGCGATGTGGGCACTAGCGCGGGCCAGCATGGCGGTGGTGAGGAGGACGGTTGCGGCTATTGCTCGGATGGAAGGGGTGAGGAGGACAGCTGCGGCTATTGCTTGCATGGAAGGAGACATGAGAGGCGAGAGAGAGAGAGAGAGGAGAGGTGGAAGAAAGACTCTTGCATGACATATGGGGTCCAACTACTTTTTTTTTGTTTTATTTGCTAACCGGTTGCCATGTTATCCTAAAATGAGCTCACATGTCAAAAACCGTCACTACTACAAAACAGACTACACTGGACGCCTTATCACAGACTGTTTCATGAAATCGTCAGTGTTGTAATTATTACATACGATTTTACAAACGTGACCATCTATGTTACTAGCGATGGCTAGAACCGTCTGCGATACATCATTATCACAGACGATATTTTATAAGAACTGTCTGTGATACTTCATAGATGGTTATTACCAAGAATCATCTGTGATAATTCACAGATAGTTTTAAATACAAACTGTATGTGATATTCATAGACATCACAGACGGTTTTAAATACTAATCGTCTGTGATAATTCACAGCGGACAAGAACCGCTAGTGATAATGTTATATCACATATAGTTTGTGGTTGGAATTGTCTGTGATATATATCTTTTAAATGCTCATTGCCGCTTCGGCTCCCCGATATGCGTCTCATCCCCGATGCGTCGTCTCTTCGTCTCGCACACCGAATTTATACCTTGTTTTTATAAAAATGATCATCCGCCACGAAGATGATTCCTCATATATATCTCTCTACTCTCAAGCACAAACAAATAGTAATTACAAAAATGGTTCCCACTCTTCTCCCCTAACGCTGGCGTTAATGGCCTACTTAGCCATTTTGTACGAGCACCTCGCCGGTCGTACGCTTGCCGATGCTGCCGAAGGACACTGTGCTAATAACGTCCTCCCTCCTCCAGCAGAGGTTATGCTGGAGCATGTGATGGCCACCTTCCACCGTCTAGACATCCTCTTCCGCCATGTCTCCTGGGTGGTCTCCCTCTTCGGGGAGCTAACCAAGCCATCGATGTAGTCCTCAAGGAAGATGTTGCACGTCTCCAGGAGGATTACCGTCACTTGGAATGCGAAATCGAGACGGCGGCCGATCGGGTGTACCATGATGAGACACCTCGAGCGAGGGAAGAGAGCCTCTAAGCTCATTTCTACTTGGTCCTTGAGTCGGGCGTCTTTGGGCTACTCTCGAACGAGTGCGTCAATGGGTGGCCGTGTTTCAGGGAACCTACGCTGACCCTAAACCCTCCGATACCGACGACGTTGCCTACGAAGAATTGAAGACAGAGATAGTAGTCACCCTGGGCCGCTAGAAATAAGTTGATCTTTTTTATTTCTACTTTTTTAAGAAAATCTTTTGTAAGAAGTGACTGGCCACGCTGTTTGGCCATATATAAATACAAAAATAAAAAAATCTAGTTTGGAGTTGAATTTACTGTTATCTAATGTTGAACATGCTTACTGAATAACTTATTTGGATCTTACTGTCTTCTATGTATAACACGTTGGAATTTTTTAACTATGGAAGGAACTATCGTAGACGGTTTGTAATAAGAACCGTTTGTAGTGAGTTTTGCGTCTGCTTTGAAGAAGATGACGAATACACCTAAGAAAGCAACCAAGCCCACCACGAAGCATGATTTATTTTCAAGAGGTTGTCCACGTAGCATGAGGATGAGACAGCAGCCACGAGCAACTTTATTGAAACCTGACACACTAGAGTGTATGATTACCTGGTGCTCTCCTGGTAGCCATTCTTCTTAAACGTGGCTTCCATGTGTCAAGTTCGATGCATTAGGCTGTGGCTATTGTCTCATCCTCCTCATGCTGCGTGGACGACCTCCTGAAAAAAATCATGCTTCGTGGTGGGCTTGCTTGCTTTCTTAGGTGTACTCGCCGTTTTCTTCAAAGTAGTCGCATATCAGATATAGATCTTACTACAAATAGATCAGTCGCCGGGACGACCAGATATTTAATGGCACATATCACATATGGTTCTTTAAAAACCCGTCTATGATACTTATCAAAGACGGTTGTAAATACAAACCGTCTGTGATAGTCAGAGATGTCACCGACGGTTCTCTTTTGAGAACCGTCTGTGATAGTCGAGATATCACCGACGGTTTGTATTTATAGTCGTCTTTGATACTTATCACAGACGGTTCTTAAAAAGAACTATCTGTACTATGCACCATTAAATATCTGGTCGTCTCGACGGATCTATTTGTAGTGAGATCTGTCTTTAATATGCGGTTGCTTTGAAGGAGACGGCCGACTTTGGGGTCGCGTTTGGTGAAAGAAATTAATACCGTAGATTTACAATTGTGCTTGTAGATCTATTTATTCTTGGTGATGTAAGGTTAGTATTCCTTTTTATTTTCTTTTTATTTCTCATTGTTCTCTGATAATTGTTGGAGACTCAAATGGTGGATATGCAAGCCTGATATATATATTGCTTCATGAATATTTCATAGCTATCTACTTTAGGAGCATTAATCTAATTTAACACTAATTTGTTACATGCGTGGCGTATATGGACCAAAGCTGGATGTATGCCGAGAACAGGGTGAGTGAAGAGTACATTGATGATGTGTCTGCTTTTAGAAGTGCTGCCAAGTAGGATATGTTGAAGAAAGGGATAAAATATATGTACTGTCCATGCATTGATTGTGATAATATGAAGATGTTTACCAACCCGGTGCAGATTGAAGTGCACTTGATTCGAAAGGGGAGGATTATACATGTTGGACCAGCCGAAGTAAAGAGTAGATAATACCGGAAGGTAGTAACATCGTTGAGGGAGACAACGATATGTCGAATGTGGACTATGCTTTAAATGAGGGTCAATCTGGATCAGATGTTACACGATGATAAGGGAACTATAGTGAGAGAGAGTTTGGTAAATTCGAGGGCTTAATGGAGGACTCGGGGAAACCTTTGTTCGAGCTGCAAGCCGGAATACACAAGGTTTTCATCCATTCTTGAACTGCTAAAATTGAAGGCAAGCAATGGTTGGTCCGACAAGAGTTTCACGGTATTATTAGGTCTCCTAGCGGACATCCTTCCAGAGGAAATGTATTGCCTAGAACCAGCTACCAAGCTAAGAAGGTTCTTTATGCATTGGTAATGGAAATAAAAAGAATACATGCATGTCCAAACAATTGTATCATCTACTGTAAAGAGTATGTAGACATGAGTGTATGTCCGGTGTGCAAAGCATCCCGATACAAGTGTAAGAATCACTCTGATGACGGTGAGAGCATCGAGGTGAAGTAAAGACCTCCTGCTAAGGTGTTGTGGTATCTACCTGTAATTCTCTGTTTGAAGTGTTTATTTACGAACCAAAAGGAGGTAAGATTGCTGCGTTGGCACTCAGAGGAGCGTAAGAAAGATGGAAAGCTAAGACATCATGATGATTATGCCTAGTGGAGAAACTTTGATAGGAGCTTCAAAGACTTCGGTGCGGAACCAAGGAATATAAGGTTTAGGTTCAGTACAGATGGAATGAATCCTTTCGGTAACATGAGCAGCCGACATAGCACCTGGCCCGTGAATTTATGTGTGTACAACCTTCCTCCTTGGCTATGTATGAAGCAGAAGTACATTTTGATGTCACTACTTATCCAAGGGTCGAAGCAACCTGGGAAAGATATTGATGTGTACCTAGCACCATTACTGGAAGGTCTTGTGACACTGGAATGAAGGGGTGCGGGTATGAGATGCGTACAAACGAGAGAACTTCACTTTATGCACTATGTTGTTCTGCATCATCAATGATTTTTCTGCCCTTGGTAAGCTGTCGGGGTTTAGTATAAAAGAAGACAAAGCATGTCTGCACTGCTTACATGATACCGAGAGTGTGTGGCTGAACAACCCGCGTAAAACTGT
Source organism: Hsuehochloa calcarea (assembly GCA_036346395.1). NCBI lineage: Eukaryota > Viridiplantae > Streptophyta > Magnoliopsida > Poales > Poaceae > Hsuehochloa > Hsuehochloa calcarea. Next base: position 24,046,850 of record CM070613.1, read on the forward strand.
ATGCATGCATCACCATAGGTTCCTTCCCAAGTATTATCCATACCGCAAGATGAAGAAACAATTTGATGAAAATAAGGAGGACAGTTCAGCTCCAAGGGCTTTTAGAGGGAAAGAGGTCTATGATATGGTTAAGGATATCGATGTTATGCTTAGAAAGGGACGTAAATTGAGGACCTGTCAAAAGAACATCCGGAAGAAGCGATCAATTTTTTTGGACTTACCTTATTGGGAGCTCTTAGAAGTTCGTCACTGCATCAACGTCTTGCATGTGGAGAATAATGTATGTGATGGCTTTATTAGTCTCTTATTGATAGCTTGATTAATCTCTTATTGAACATTCGTGACAAAACAAAGGATGGTGTCAACGCACGACGTGACTTAGTTGATATGAACGTAAGGACTGAGTTAGCACTGAAATGGACCGATAAAGGATGAATGTACTTTCCCCCAGCTTGCTACACTCTGTCCAAGGCCGAGAGGAAGGAATTATGCCAGAGCTTGCATAGTGTGAAAGTTCCATCCGGTTAATCCGCCAGCCTGAAGAAACTTATTTCTATGCAAGATTTGAAATTAATTGGTATGAAGTCTCATGATTGACATTGTTGACACAAATGCTTCCTATTACAATTAGAAGTATTTTGCCAAACAAGATTCGAGTGGCAATCATGAGGCTGTGTTATTTATTTAACACAATTGCTCAGAAGGTTATCGATCTCGAAGGACTAGATTCTCTACAGGCCGAGGTGGTGACGACTCTATGTCATCTTGAGATGTATTTTCCTCTATCATTTTTTGATATCATGGTCCATATGATTGTTCACCTTGTGAAAGAGATAAAGATATGCGGCCCTGTGTTCCTACGTCATATGTACCAGTTAGAGAGGTACATGGGAATTGTTAAGACAGCATCATCAAAGGTTATGCAACCGAAGTGGTCATTGAGTTCTACGTCGACTACATGGCTCAGGTGGAACCGACATGTGTGCCTCTATCTCATCATGAGGGGAGGCTGGAAGGTATCGGGACTATCGGAAGGAAAGCAATCACTCCCAATATGTATACATACGCTCAAGCCCATTTCACAGTCTTGCGACACATGACCGAAGTGTCCCCGTACATCGATGAGCAAAAAGACATGGTACGACAATAGAATCCAGGCCGGTCGGAGGTTTGGATCACGAGAGAGCACAACCATCAGTTCAACAAATGGTTAAAGGTGCGATTCACTGGGAGGTCATCAAGTGATGATACACTACGATGGTTGGCAAAAGGGCCAAAATTAACAATTGTGACATGGCAAGGATACGATATAAATGGGTACATATTTTATACGACAGCTCAAGATAGAAAGAGCACAGTCCAGAACAACGGTGTCCGCATATGCGTTTCACAAGCAGTTTAATACCGCTGGGCCAAACATAATGAAACGTGGGTACTATCGATTCATAGAGGAGATTTGGGAGCTTGACTATATACTTTTTAAGATCCCCCTATTTCGATGCTATTGGGTCAAACTTCCACAGGGCGTGAAGGTCGATATGTATAGCGTCACTACTATGGACCTCGAACGTGTTGGATATAAGGATGAACTATTCGTACTCGCTAAGTAAGTTGTTTAAATTTTTATGTAAAGGACCCGACAAATAAGAACCACCATATAGTTCTACATGGAAAAAGAAGGATTGCTGGAGTTAAGAATATCGTGGATGAGGAAGAGTACAATCAATTTGACGAGTTGCCTCCTTTCAGAGGCGACATCAGGCCCAAGAAAGAACCCAGTGAGGAAGCTAACTATATGCGCGTCGATCATCATGAAGGACTATTTTTTAAAAGGAAATAGCCAAGTGGAATTGTTCAATTGTAATTAAGAAACTTGAAATGTAATTAAGAAATTATTCCATTGTAATTGATTTAGTAATTAAGAAATTATTCCATCTGTGATTGTATCTGCTTTCTTGTTTTCAAAGGGCATATCTAGCATTTCTTGATGCTACACAAAAAAAACATAATGTTTTTAGCTATAGAGGAACTATCACAGGCAGTTTAGTAGAACAAACCGTCTGTAATATACTTATCACATACCGTTCCATAATAAAACCGTCCGTGATATGCGACCATATCATAGACGGTTCTATTATGGAACCATCTGTGATAAGTATATCACAGACGGTTCTATTATGAAACCGTCTGTGATATCTCTTTATTAGTAGCACCCCGCTAGGGTTTTGGCCCTTACTCCTCACTCGCTTGTTCCCCTCCACAGCGCCCTTATCTCCTCACTGGCTCGTCCCCCTCCCCGACGCGAATGGCGCCCCTTCCTCAACCTCGACACCGATGTCGCGCCTTCTCCTTGACCCTGACCCCGACGTTGACGCGCCATTCTTCCCGTATTCGTCGGTCTCTGCTGCTCCCCGGCGCCGCCCTGCTGCTCCCTAACTCTACTCATCCCTGCTGCTTCTGTGCGTCCATCTCCCTGACGTCGTCGGTCCCTGCTGCTCCCCGACTCGGCCCTGCTACTCCCGACACCGCCCTGCTACTCCCCGTCGTCCACTTTTTGTAGGTATTTCCTTCTACCTCATGGTTTACTGCTTAGTTATTGCTAGTACTTGGCGCTTGATTTTCTGAGACAATGTCTTTTGATGTGCCTTGCCCGGTTGTACTCGGTGGCTTCGATTACCATCCGTTTTGTGAGTTGTTTCTATTTATAGGAGTGCTTTACTTTGCATATATGTGTTGTGCTAGTTTAAATCTGAATTTGGATTAATTCTAGTACTGAGAGATATTGCATTGTACTGCCGTGGGTTCATTTTACTGCTTAGTGATGATTTTTGTCATATTGTGAAATTAAATTAATAACAAATCAGACTTGGACTGCTAGGATTGCTTACTGTTATTCTGATCATGTTGTTCCTCTATTAGTCAATTGGCTTTCTCCTGTTAGCCGAGTGGCTCACATTGTTGAAATTAGTGATTTGTTAATTCTATCAAGTGATTAGTCCTCAATCTGCTGAATCAAGTGATTCATGTGCACAGTTAATTGTATAACCTTCTGTTGACTGAAAGTAACTTTGCTATTTGAGATAATTCTTGACATAACCAGTAGAGCATTAAATTCTTAGCTCATAGTCTGATCCATTGTCATCATTTTTAATTAGCGAAGAATCTTTACAAAAGTATTGAGAAAGGCCAAGATTGTATCTTGTGTAACTCTACATCAGAGAGCAAACTTAAAACATTCTAAAGTGAGCAATATGTTGATTTTGTATGTTTTCATGTCCTATCTTTCAAGCATATTCTCATGTTTAATTGATATGCAAAAATTACATTTTTTGTATGTTATTTTTGTCAATTATATGTTTTAATTATTATTAATTATGCTGGAATTAATTCTGAATATTTGCTAAAATCGTTTTATTTACAATAATTTAGAAAATATATGCGTATGTAACTTATATATTTTTCTATATTTAATATGTTACCAAGGAGAAATTTTCCATGAAAATACAAGCTAAAATTTTAGTCATTCGAATCCTGCAAATCCGTCATTGAGTGAGTCTGGGCCTCTGATGGACTGTGCGCCGCCGTCGCCGAATGCGTCTAGGACTCCAAAGAAAGGGGTACCAAAGCGAGATGACAGAAGAATATCAAAAAAGCTTGAGGGTCGAATGGCCATTATGGAGGTCACTGACGTTGGGGTCCCTAAGCATCCCACGAAAGCAGTGGCAACATTCCAAACCACCTGCGGGATAGTTGGAAGGGAATGAGTCCCTATGACCACACCAAGCTCGGAGTCTCTAACGGACATACAGAAAGAGCAGTTGTGTGCTAAAATTTCAAGCTCGTTCGATATCCCAGCAGAAGTCCAGAGACTCGTGCAACGGCAGGCGTTGCTTGTGATTGGAAAAGCGTGGAAGTCCTTCAAGAGCCTATGCTTGTCGTGGACTAAGTGAACAAGGATCAGACGCCCTTCACGAAGTATCGATTCGTGTCGGCGGATATATGGGACGCCTTTGTGCGGATGAAGACGACAACCAAATTTCAGTAGCAAAGTGTGGCACAAACTCGGCACCGCTCGGTACACGGGAAAAATCCCGCAATGGAGATGGGAGGACGAGGAGGCAAACCGGTGGGAGTCCTCTCCTGCATTTGCCGGGATCGTAGGCGAGCGCACCCGAAATTAGCTAAGAGCGAGGTAATCAACTACGTCTTTGGGCTGTTGGAAATATGCCCTAGAGGCAATCATAGAGATGATGATATTTTATTATGTTCATGATTTTGATAATATGTTATTGTGTTCCTTGAATGAATCATTTGTTATAGATCAATAAGTATGTGACTTGTTGAACTCTTTAACTTATACGATGTCATTCTAAATGTATCCCTGATCGGAGGTCATTGATCGGAACACCAGTGACTCTATGACTAGCACATGTATTGATTGATGACCTGGTTTCACCGGTCATGGATATAGAGATATCGAATCAATAATGTGAGCACATGTTAGAGAACATGGAGTTGGATAGACCCATCATTGAGATACTATTGAGATTGTTATGAATCTATATATCATTAGTTAGTCTCAAGTAATGATGATGTATAATCCTTAGACCTGAGATCAACATGGTTCACTACATGTGTAATGGCACTCTTAGGGGTTGCCAAACGCTACTCGTAACTGGGTAGTTATAAAGATGGCTTTCGGGTATGCTATGAAATATGCGGAGGGATGTGACTGGTCGAGATGGGATTTGCCCCTCCTAACATAACAGGAGAGATGTCTCTGGGCCCCTCGTGGTGATCGGATAAAGAAAGTGCATGGCCATGCCACTAGTGGTCAAAGTGTCCACCACATGAAGTTATCCGACACTCGATCGAGAAAGTATTGAACAGTCCATGGATGACACACATCTCACCTGGAGTTCAACTAGATATCGTGAGGCAAAGGGAGAATGCATGAGTAGGTCTCTTAGTTCGATCAGTTATAGACTGGTTGTATTGAGATACGATCTGGTCGTAGATTGATCGAACGTAATCACAGAATGGCAAGGACCTGGTCGTAAGGAGGTACGAACTGGTTGGGACCAAATACGATCTGGTCTTATGGAAATACGAACTGATCGCAAGTGATGAGGACCTGGTTATAGATCATATTACATCAAGGTTCGTCCGCTTTTCTATGTGTGTTCGGGAATCGTTATGTGCTGCTAGGTATCGCTAACGACTGGTGTTCAGAAAAGAGTTTCCGAGTCATAACCGATTACACATGAACTTGTAGGGTCGCACACTTAAAGGGCAATGATCTATTTTGGATGGTGATCCAAATTCCTATAGGCCACGAGTTCCTAATGGGCCTTAAGTTCGAGACCCATCATGGATGCCTATATAAAGAGGGGCGGTGGCAAGTGGTGAAAGATAGGATGATCTTTGGAAGAACTCCCGAAATCCTAATAGCCACGCCTTCTCAACCACGCTGCAAGTGCTAGCACTCCAGCGCGTGGTGATCCTGCCCTGTACGTGTGTATAGCCCAGAGGTGTTGTTGAGAAGCATCAACACTAGGACGATCCGCGACTCGTGACGATCATCGGAGTCGGAGGAGAAGTCGCGTGGTGAGTACGACCACTCGGAGTAGCAGACGCGCGGCGAGTACGACCACTCGAAGGAGGAGACGCATCATGAGTACGACTACATCAACTCGCTACGACGACTCTACTTCCGCTGCGAGTCGGCGCGTCTAGCGGTAATCTCGTGATCTATTTCTAGCGGTGGTTCCTTGGTTGTGTCGTAAATTTTTGTTTGTGCTATCGTAGCATTACCGTGTTCCCAACATGGGTGCCATCTCTTTCACAAACCCAGCAGATGAGGCAGTGTCCCAATGTCTAGTAAGATATATCGAACTACCTATTTGTTAATAAGTCTATAACTTCGTAGGGTCTAAAATAACATAATGACCTCTTCTAGCAAACATTGAGTTCTGAATCTTCCCAAGGCTCCTTCAAAGCAGTCAGGGAGATAGATATGCTATCCACGGCCCTAGGAAATAAGGAGTACTCGGGTCGCACGCGAGGCCTTGGGGTTTACGTACTTTGGAGGCAGGGATTCCCACAAGACTCTGAGGCGTATAGGAGTCAAAAGAGATCCAAGACTGAGCGTGATGAACAGATGAAAGAGGAGATTCGTGCGGAGATTAGTGCAAAATTCCGAGGACAGGTAATATCACTGCAGGAAGAAATAGCACAAATGAATTGAGCCCTCAAACAGTCGCAAGCCACCTCCGTTATTTTGGGAGCCAACCCCCCCTCAACTTCGGAGTAGCTATGCGTCCATGCCACTTTTTGAACATGACGACGTCCAATTATCTATCGATGGTATCCGGGTAATGTACATATCAGGAATGCTCCAAAGATTGACTTGTAGGATGACTTAGCTAACTGTGTATCGTTTTGTAGGAGCCCACGCCCTGCAAGCTCTAAGTGAGGCTGGGCGAGTCCATTTATATTGAGGCTGGGAGGGGATAGTGTTTCCATGCCACGAAGGGACAGTGCTGCATGGTGCCCAGCTGGCGCAGGGTTACGCCAAGGTCCAGGTGGGCATGGTACATGACAATTTCATAGCCGTCCCGTTGGAGAAGCCCCCGAACGAAGGCATCATAACACTAGGGGATATCGTGCACACTTTTATCCAGTGGTCCAAGAGGACATCGCCCTGGACCCTACAGTGTCACAATTGGAACACGACCATGCCTCTCCAACAGAACCCTCAATGACTCTAATTCAATCTCCACTTCAGAAGGCTGCCACATCGGCTCCCATGGAGAAGACACCAAAGATACAAGAAAAGCGTGCCGAGTCGTCTCTCGCAAAGACGCATGGTAGGCGAGACGCTAAGGATAAATCGAAGAAGATTAAGCCACCTACAGTGCCAAAGATACAAGTAACGTGTGACAAGTGAAGCGTTAAGGCAAAATCGAAGATTATTAAGGCGTCTTGCGAGCCCGGGAAGTTTTGCCTCGGAAGACCGTTGGCCCCCCACACAATTACCCTACCTTGGATTGGGTTGCATGAGTTTGCATGATTGGTACATGCACCACACCGAGATGATGGTAGAAGCTACTGGATTCACCGTCAGTTACACGAATAACCATTTCCTCCACAAGGCAAGCTACTTCGTTGTGGGCTTCCAAGACTTATTCGAACTATTCACACAATACCGATAAATGACGGTAGAAGCTACGATGCTGGACACTATAAGTGTGTACAATCAAGTTCTACATTCACACAATACCGATAAATGTTATAACTCATTGCTTATGTATAGATACATGATGCAAGAACCGGTAAATGTCATAACTCATAACACAACGGTGGGTTTCCTCGACCCACAGTTGACCTCTGAGCAATGTATCAACAAAAACACATCCTACTTCGAGAAATACATAACAAGTGGGTTGCTTGCTCATTGCGATAAGGACTACATACTGGTGCCCTACAACCAGGGGTAAGTGCTTCACTACTTGCTATACAAATTTTATTTGTACATTATATGCAACACGAATTTAGGTTTAATGACTATAGTGACATACATGAGTAGGTGGCATTTGATCCTTTTAGTCATTGTACCAAAGTGAAACAAGGTAATATACCTTGATTCCCTAGTAAATAAGAACCACAACTTCACCCTTATGCAAAAAGTACACGACAAGTATGCTCATTTCCTCCATACGTAACTCTATTGTTAGTCTTCCTTCATTTGAAATGGCCAAGGATAACTTTTGAATCACGTAGGGTGTTCAGCGCCTATGTTGCCAGGGGGAACAAAACAAACCGAGTGCCACACTGCGACACAGGACATGATTTTCGGTACCCGCTACAACACATTAATCCTATATCACACTTCGTAAACTGACCTCTCGAACTGACTATACCTATATATGTAATTCTATTTTTGCAATACCACCAGTAACAACAAGGCAACGTATGTGCATTCTACGTTTGTATGTATGAAATCATAGGTGCTAAGCCGAAGGATCTAGAGGTTCGTCAATCTCGCAATAATTATTTCCTAATTATCAATTTACATATGTATGCTTACTACTTTACTCCTAACAGTGCATGACAATCGAATCAACTACATTAGATCAGGACAAACTCTTGGACGTTCGAAGATGGCTCTGCACCTTCATCAAGTCGAAGATCATTAACCCAACAGAGAGTTTCACTCCGGCCACACCAATTCGCTTTGAGTTGTAATTCACTTTGAGTTGTAATTCAATTGTAACTCTACCGACAATACAAGAACACGCTTTTGTAATTGATTTTGAGTTTTAAATCACTTTGAATTGTTCTATATCAAATCAATTGTGATTTATCTGTTTGTTGCTTGCTCGTTTTTAGAGAGCATAACTAGTATTTCCTGAGGCTAGCCGAAAAATAGAAAAAAAATATGTAGGTATAGGACGAGCTATCACAGACGGTTTTGTGGTATAAACGTCTGTGATATGTCGGATATCACAGACGATTCTCTTTACTAACCGTCTGTGATATGTCTCCAATCGTAGACGGTTGGTATATATAACCGTCTATGATGACCTACATATCACATACGGTTTTGTGGTATAAATCGTCTGTGAAGACCTACTATCACAGACGGCTACCATAAAAATTCTGTGATATGTGAGATATCACATACGGTTATTTTTACTAACCGTCTGAGATATATCTTCAATCACAAACGGTAGACATATCATAGATGGTTTGTAAAAAAACTACTGTCTGTGATATCGCACATATCATATACGGTTTTTAGTGGTAGTCGTCTGTGATAGTAGTCTTTCACAGACGGTTTATACTATAAAATCGTTTATGTTATTATTTATCATAGACGGCTCAAAACCCGTCTGTGATGATGGTTTAGAACCATCTATAATGACCCTTTGTGTAATAGTGCGTGGCATGTCAATATCATGTCGGATGAAACCAGAGAATGTAGAACGACTTCAGGGATGTAAAGTGAATGGTTTTAACTATTTGAGTGTGTCGGATGTTCAATTTTATAGTTCAAAGTTGATTTTCAGATTTTCCAGAGTCTGGGGTCAAATGTACTTTTTCCACAAGAAAAATTTGTGAGAAAACTTGCGACCTTCCTCTGCATAGGTACACGCTCTAATTAACCGTCTAGAATGTGTTAGTGTGTATTGTGTATGTCTCCGAGGGGATCGGATGCATCTGCACCGTCTTTAGTTTCTAATTAATATCCTCTCTGAGCACAGCAATGTCTCGATCGGGTGTGCGGTTGTTGAAGTTTCACATCCAGGATTTCCCGAGCTGCCGCCTAGAACACGCTATTAAAGAGATGAGAACGACGGATCATATACCAGCGTGCATTGCCGAATGTCCTCGTCTCCCTGTCTATTTGCAGATTTTTCATAATATATATTCAGAACTTCTCTCTCTCTTCAGAATACATAGAACCTCTCTCTCTCTCTCTCTCTCTCTCTCATGAATTTGCAACCGAAGTTCGATGCCGCCAAAAAGCCTACCACAAAAGGAACAACCATATTAAGAATTGGATATACGCGTTTTCATTGGTAAAACATTGGTTTCCTGTTTTAGATAAACGAGGTTCGCTTATCCCTTGTTTGTTAGGATTACAAAGTACTCCCTCTATTTTTTTTAATAATATTTGTCTAATTATCATATATGTACACAAAAAAAAGTAGATACAAAATCTACATAATAATATTTTTTTTGAGGGCGCGTGTTATAGTTAATTGAATTGGAACAAACTTATACCATATTAAATGATGTATTCCAATTTCCAACCATTCAACATCATTCGCGTTATTAGCAGCAAGGGTTGATGATGGAAAAGTCCAATAAATACAATCATGACTTCCTTAATTGGCAAATACTATTAAACAATAATTCCCAATAAACTAGACAAACATTTTTAGGATATCAATATGTTACATCAATTAAAGAATAATTACCAAACCCAATTGTACTGCAGCAATGCTAATTGCTTATTCAACCCATTGTTTCTAAAGCCGTCTATGTATTCTCTAAATCATTTCCATATCACCTACGGACATCCATCCCATCACTCAACATCATCATTTTACAAATACTCTCCGTTCCTTTTTTTTACTTTACTTTTTGAGGTTTCCGGTCTCCTATATGCAACTTTGGTCGTTACTTTTTATAACTTTATATTACGATATATTAGTAAAATTATGAAATTACTTTTAACGACAATATAATGATATAATTTTTATATAACCAACCTAGATAGTTTTAAACCTATTGAACATGACATCACGGATTCTAGGACATTAAGGAAAATAGAACGGAGTGAGTATCTTCTCAGCCATCTCAAAAAAGAAATATCTTCTCGATGTGCTCCACTTTTTAGTTTTTTTCTTCTGAAATATACTTTCCACCAACCATTCCATCTTCACTCTCACCCAGCCCTCATCGCCCTCCTATCCTAATGGCCGCCATGTAGGCTCCTCCTTCGCCTTCATTGGATGTTGTCCCCCCGGGTGCCCCCCTTGCCCCCTCTCATATACCACCTTCTCCCACACCATCATCGTCCACCCTTCTCCCTCACCATCGTTGGCTATCGACATCGCCACGCTCGTCCCTCAACCTCTTGCTAGGGCTCCTCGACATCAAGAACCTGCCAAACCATCCTCGATTCGCCTCGCCGTTTGTCTCGGCCGATGTAATACCTCGGCCTGCTCGTAGTGCGACCATGTGGAGTTGTGCCGTTTGTCTCATGCTCGGTGAGTCCCAGTCGACTTCATGCCCAGTTTGAGCATCGCCTTGTCTCGCCTAACCTCCTCGCATCACCAATTTCAGCTATCGTCGCCCACACGGAGCTGTCACCGTAAGCCTCTTTGTCTCTGCCGCCGCCATCGACGACAACACCTCTCCGGTGAGCCCTTGACCCCACCGAGGCTAATTTCTCCATCTATGAGTCACCCTGAAGCTATGCATGCGCTTCATTTCAGCTGATTTCCACTAGGACGGTCTGTCATCGTGAAGCTTGCTGCTGCCGTCTCAACCCTTCTCCAACCTCATTACCAGTTTTCTCATGATCATGGTGAGCTACTGGAGCATAAGTCTCCTTTAATTTGGATAGTAGTGCATTTGCATTGTAATCGTTAGTGAGGCCCATGGCGCCACCACGGGAGGTTGCCGTTGGTTCACCTCAGGCAACCCTAGGGCCCCGAGCCACACCTAAACCCTTTGAGACAGCACCTTGAGCCGGTTTGAGCCCACAATCATCCTGTGTTAGCCCATAGCGTGAGTACCATGGTCACCCGAGGCTTCTCGTCGCCACTCGCCGTCGTACTGCCGGTCTCGTCCACCTCTCCGGCCACCTTCACCTCCCCTAGCGTCGCATTGGATCCCTCTACCTATTTTTGGGTTCCCTCAAGCTTTCCTGCGTGTGCCTCGCCGTCGGCGAACTTCCCCTCCTCTCGGTCGCACGCACTCGCTATACGCGTCGCTCTTTCTCTGTGCCAGTGGGACCCACATGTTTAAACATTGATTAGCACTTAATGATAGGAGTTAAAAGTACTAAGTCAATGACAGGTGGAATCGACTGAAAAAGTAACTAAAAAATCTAATTTTAAACGTGTTTAGTAAATGAGTCACTCACATGTGAGACGACACACTATTCTCAGTTTTTAAACACGTTCTAAAACCCGAGAGATTGACATATGGGCCCTGGCCGTTCATAATTAAAATTAGGAATATATTTAGTCATTAGTTAATAAATAATTAGCCTATAACATGTGGCACTGGCTCTGGTTTTTAAATAAAATTAATAAAAAAATATGAGTCACTGACAAGTAGGCCCCACATGTAAGTTATGAAAATCGAAAAAAAGAGAAAAGCCACTTTCAGTTAGAAGAGAATACACTTTCTCTGTTAGAAAGAGTAAATTTCAGTAGAACTCAGAGAAGAATACACTCTCTCTATTGGAAAGCACTTCAGAAAATACGAATTCGACGTCAGCACTTTTCTAATTTCTGGAATTTTCAATCCGAAGCAAATTGAAACGTTAATAATTTTTGCGTAGGAACTCCAAATTGAATGAATCTTTTTGTTCTAAATTCATCTAAAATCATTCTCTACTTCGGATACTTAAGTTTTTATTTGGCCGGTCAGCCCTTATGTTGTAAATAATGTAATCGCTTAAATTATGTACCATATGTTGTTTGTTTTATTATATATATATATATATATATATATATATATATATATATATATATATGAATGTATGGATGTGATTATCAATGCTATGGATGCGTGTACCAGCTACTGATAGGTGGCAAAAAAGCCCAGGGCTCGCGAGCCAGCTCGAGCTCGTAACGGGCCGAGCCGGCTCGGCTCGTGCTCATTTTTTTCGAGCCGAGCCGAGCCTTGTTTTTAGCTCGGAAAAAATACGAGCCGAGCTCGAGCCGCTCGTCGAGCTGCTCATCAAGTCGAAAGGCTCGGCCCAAAAAAATAGCAACACACCCTGGCCCACAAGGCGCAAACACTATCTGGCTATCTCCCCGTCTCCCCTCTCCCGTCCCGACTCGGCGATGGCGACTCCCTCCCGATCCCCCATCCCCATCCAGCCTCCAGGCATCCACCTCCCGGCTCCCGAGTCCGTCCCGACCTCCGGCTCCTCTCCCAGTCCCAGATCCCCTCCCGCCGCCCGTCCACTCTCCTCTCCCAGATCCCCCGATTCAACCCCCCCATCCACCTCCGGCTCCCAGATCCCCGGCCACCCGACGCCGCCGCCTATCCACTCGACGCCGCTGCTCTCCAGTCTCCACCCCGCCGACGGCCGACCTCTCGCGGTCTCGCCCTCTCCATCAACCCCGCCCCCCTCTCCAGACTCCAGACCTCCAGTCCACAGCGTCGACGGCCGGCCTCTCGCCCTCTCCACCCGACGCCGCCGCCCGTCCACTCGGTGTGTAGCGGACCCATGCTGTCCCCGGCTCTCCGCCCGCCATCAACCCCGCCCCTTCTCCAGTCTCCACCCCGCCTGTGCCCCATCCACCGACGACCTGCGTCCTCGGTAGAACCGACGCAAGCGCCCCGGCGTGCTTGGATCGGGATCGGCATCAACGGAGCTTGGAGTCTCGTGCGCTAGGGAAGAAATCGGCCGACGTTGGGGGCATTGGGGCCTCAGCACTAGCGGGTGGGCGTGGATCCGGTCGTCGCCTCAGCTCCCAGTCCCACTCCCAGACCCAGCCGCCTCCTGACAGCGCCAAACCGACATCATCGTCCTCGGTGAGTCCCGAGCTTTTTTGCCTATGGAGTATGGACACAACAGTCACTCTTTTGAAGTTTCTGAATAACATTTTGTGGCATATTAGTACACTAACAAGCATGAAATGTATATGGACACAACAGACACCCAACCACACAAGCAAATTATATGAATCAATGAGTATATCCTAGTCAATTCAGATAGGTTATTGTGACACTACCTTGAATGTACTGATAGTTTGATGAAATCATGAAAATAAACATGCCAACTTATCATATATAAAAATGTACTGACCAGGTAGGTCTTTTTGTAGAAGCTTCCATTCATTTTGGATTGTCTTCACCCAATCTTTGGTGGTCTGGTCACATATTTGGAGGTGAAAAATTAATTTACAGTTGGATCTAATACCAGAAATAGCATTCAAGAAATGGCATAACATACCTTCCCTGGTGAATGCTTTGCATAGTGGTGATCCGAGAAATCTTGAACAACATCAAATTGATTAGATGACATGTAGTCATTAGTGTCAGGTCCATGTTCTGTCCTTGTCGTCAACGAGATAATACTTGAACATTCAGGCTCATGTTTTTGCAAATGATAGTACGAGAGCAGATCCACTTGAGCAGGATCCAAAAGACTGTTGTTTGCATTGACATGCTTTACAGGGACCGTAATGAACATCTACTTGTCCTGTTAAAAGTTTGAAAGTTGGGGTGTTGTTTTAAAGTAATCCTACAGTGTTAAATAGTTGCCATTTCCTACAGCAGCTATACCACATTAAAAATATATGGCTGAAATCTGCCCTTATGAGTACATCTTATGTTTTTTGTTCATGATTCTGCCCATGATTCTATATATTCTTACTTGAACTTCGTATATTGGCAGTCGTCTAGTGAGGATGCGGATTGGGAGCATATGGCTGATGATGATCAACCATCTGACGCAGAGGGGGAACAAGGACATATCTCGGTGGATCCTTCAAGTTCGAATGATGATGAACAAGGTGCCGGGCAATTGACAGAAGATGGTACTACAGTGTCTCAAGGAAGATCAAAGAGGGAGGCAAAAAGGCGGAAGGGATCTCCGAAGGCGACTGGGAGGCAAAAACAAAGATCAGATTGTTGGAAGATCTTCAAATTGGTGACTGTTCCATCGAAGACAAAGAAGGGGGAGATCGATACAAGGGCAAAGTGTAGGTTTTGCTACAAACTCATGTCTTACAAGCAAGGGGGAGCTACTTCACATCTGATGAGGCACATACCAAAGTGCACGCCATATCAGAACAAGGTGGCTAATATGAAGGCTCAAGCTAATCTGAACTTTGGTCCCACCATGGCAGGTGACACTGGTTTACCTCTTATTGTCACTCCTATAGAATATGATCAAGATGAAACTCATCGAATCATTGATAAGATGATAATTGTCCATGAGTATCCTTTTAGGATGGTTGAGCACACTTGGTTTAATGTCTTGATGCGTTACTTAAATTCATTTGGCATTGGCACCTACCTAGTTACATGCTATGCAGAAGCAGCACTTGGCTGTGTATTCATGTTAGTTGAGATTAACAAACAACCTCGCATTAGCATTAAACTTTCTGAAGATGTCACAAAGGTATGCATGTCATTAGTAACTCAAAGCAAAAATAGCTTTAGCAGTCTTTGATGCATCGTAAAGTTGTGCAAAGCGTAGCTCTCTTCTTCAGGTATCCATATCATGTAAAAAACGATGCTACAGGTTGTATGGAAAATAAGGTTTTCCTTTCCATACAACTTGTATGTACGTTGTACTTAAGAAATAAGCTTGCATGAAAGAATGTCGTGGAAACAAAGTAATTAGTTTTCTTGTTGCTTGCTTCAGTTTTTAAATCTCTGGTAGCACATCTTGTATGTGTTTGTGGGCTCTGTCATTTTTGCATTCCTTCGTAGGCTGGTGAGAGGTTCCTGTGTCGTCATCTGTTCAATGTACCAAAGAGAGCATATGTTGGTCCGCAACATGTTGAGGAGTTAATGAAATGCTACTGGCCTGGAAATTCATGTATGATTATCCTAGCATCTACATAGTATTAGATGAAAGACAGAGCAGTACTCAGAATGCTTGCTGAACTTTTGTATGTTGAGCCTGCATTCTCTCATCGATGCTATTACGATCCTTTTATCTGCGAGCTATGATGAAGTTGATGGACTGCAGGCTGCAGCCTATGCACTAAGAAATAGGCATAACATTTTGCGGACTGTTAGAGGACCTTTTGTTCTGTGGACTATTAAATATTAAGTGTTAGTGCCCAAAATATAATGAATGCTTATATTGTATGGATTATAGACTGTTATGAATACTTGTATGGACTATGGACTGTTAGAGGATCTTTTGTTCTGTGGACTGTTAAATATTAGGTGTTAGTGTCCAAACTATGATGAATGCTTGAATGGATTATGAAACTATGATGAATGCTTGTATGGATTATGGAATGTTATGTTTCTGTCTTTGTTTATAATGAATGTCTTTGTTTATGATGAATGGATTATGAATTTACGATGAATAGCACACATAATCATATTATATCATTGTTTTTGGGCTTGAGAAGGCACTGGCTCGAACGAGCTTTTCGAGCCAGTTCGAACTTTTTTTTCGAGCCGAGCCGAGCCGTGATTCGAGCTCATTTTCAAACGAGCCGAGCCTGGCTCGTTTCCACCCCTAGCTACCGATCATGAAACTAGTACGGTACACACACGAGGGCTTTGAGAATTCAAAGCTCGGGGTCTGACAACAAGGGTGCTACGTCGAGTGAATGGCAACCCTGTCTCGCCTAGATGCAAAGGATGCTGCTTCTCTCTTCATGGCGGTCAATTCCCCATGGAGGTGATTCGGAGGAAGTAGAAGCTTGGGCTTGTTATGAAGGTGTCAAACTGACTACAGAGTGGATCCACAAGGCGATAGTTCTTGAGACTGACTGTGCATCGCTTGTCCATCTGCTGTCGCATCCGAAGGAGCACCGTTCTAAGCTAATGTTTATTTTGTCTGAAGTGCTAGATATGGCTAATCATTTGCCAGGCTTCAAGATTTGTCACACGAAAAGAGAGCAAAATGGTGTAGCTCATGAGTTGGCGCAACTCGCGAAACATCCGAACCATTGTGCGGTTTGACGTTAGCAAGTCCTTTTTTTTTTTTTGTATCGAGCACATGATAGGTTAAGAATGTTCTAAACCTTCTGACTAATCTGTAAAGCTCTCTATTCCTCGCAAAAGGAAAAAGGAAAAAACCCTGGCTCGCCATGTCCCATCCCAATCATCGTCGCTAGGTCGCCGCGGTGCTGGCCGTCGTGGCTAGGTCGCCACCGAACATGTGGCCCTCGCCATGGGCGTAGCTGGCAGCACGAAAGGGATTTTGCGTTGCCCCCTCGGTCTTGGATTGGGCCAAGGAAGAGGCTATCCAATCCCTCGCATGAGGACGTACGGCTCGGGCTTCTGTTCAGCCACGCCGTGACGATCGATCTTGGTGGCCCACAGGACAGGGAGACTAACATCCACTATAAATAATAAATCAGTCATGCAACGAAATACTACGCGCGCGGGCCGGAGCATACTACACGCACGTACGGTAAAGTGGTAGCTGGTGGACACAGAGTGTAGCAGCTAGCTAGGGAAGGAGCCGAAGCGGCCCTCGATCGCCGGAGTTTCCTCGATGCTCCCGTACGCGACGGAGGCGGAGGCGGAGGCGGCGCTGGGGCGCACCCTGACGTGGGCGGAGGCGGCGTGGCTCCGGTACTCGGCGTCGGTGCCGGACCGCTACCTCCACTGGCACAACATCGCCGTCACCTTCGTAGTCTACACGCTCGCGCCGCTGCCCCTCGCGCTCCTCGAGCTCTGCGCGCGGGCCGCCGCCAAGCAGTACAAGCTGCAGCCCCTTGTGTGGCACCCGCCGGCCACCTTCCTCCGCTGCTACCTGGACGCCGTGCGCGTCTCCATTCTCCTCATCGGCCCTTACCAGCTTGTCTCCTACCCTGCCGGCAAGGTCGTCTTTATATATATATTCGTAATGTATATCTGCTATTCTTGCATGCATTGTGCTCATGATCAACTCTATATTGCGCCATCTGAAAAAACAAACTCTATATTGTGGCTCTAATTATGAAGATACAGAGAAAGTCTCAAATCATATAACAAATGAACTTGAAAATTTGCAAAACTTAATAATGATTTTAGTTTTTCGAACGAAATTTCAAAATGACTTGGTAGGTCGCTAAATTTGCAAAACTATGTACATCATGTTGGCCATTCCAACTTTAAACCTAACAGGGTGGTACACCGAAATACCGCATTCATCGATATTCGAACATCGAGCTGAATTGGCAACAAATATAGCTAATTAGAAAGTAACAATGACAGAAAGAAAAGAATGACACAATTTGCAACTATATAGTGCAGAGGCCTATAAGTGACAGTTCACTGCTGCAAGTTTAAGAACTTGCCAAGTTGAGAACTGAGCGTAGCTCAGTTGGCACGAGATGCTCGGCACGTGTTCACCTTTTTTTTAATGCTGCCAAAAAAAGAAGAAAAAAGAACTTGCCAAGTTAACATCTACGGAGTATGTTATTATATGAGACATAAATGGCCGTACTTTAATTAGTCTTACTGCATGGACACCCTGCAACTTTTCTGAAGTAAAAAGGAAAAAGAAAAAGGATCAACTCATCTTTGTCTGCTGCATGATATAGATAATGGATATCCGGACGGGGTTGCCGCTGCCGTCGATGGGCGAGGCGGCGGCGCACCTGGTGGTGTACTTCCTGGTGGAGGACTACCTCAACTACTGGATTCACCGGCTGCTGCACACGAGGTGGTGCTACGACAAGATCCACCGCGTCCACCACGAGTTCACGGCGCCCATGGGCTACGCCGCGCTGTACGGCCACTGGGCGGAGATGCTCGTCCTCTCCGTCCCCTCCCTCGCCGGCCCAGCCATCGCGCCGTGCCACCTCACCACGTTCTGGCTCTGGTTCGCGGTCCGCCTGATAGAGGGAATCCACATACACAGCGGGTAACCAGCATCACTTGCGCTAGCTCTAGCTTCCTTTTCATACACTGCTCAGTTTATCTAGATGAATTGATTGATGCGTGCAACTCAATATTCAGTCCAAACGAAGCATCAATCTCGAAGAGCTTACGATGTGTGCCCCGTATGAATAAACTACAGGTTCAACTTCCGGTTAAACGCTGGGAGGTTCATCCCGTTCTACGGGGGTGCAGAACACCATGACTACCATCACTACCTGGGAGGGCGGAGCCAGAGCAACTTCGCTCCCGTTTTCACCTACTGTGATTACATATACGGGACAGACAAAGTACGGAGGCTTGTGCTTTCTTTCTTGCACTAATCAACAGTTGAACCTACGAAATAAGAACTGGTGGCATATATGTTTTCTGACACTAAATTATCACTGAATTGGTTGTTTCAGGGCTACAGATACTATAAGGCAAAACTGGCAAAGGTATAGCACCTGCCATCTTCTTCCACTATCTATGCTAGAACAAATTAATATTTCCACACACACACACAAAATACTAGTTGCCAATTATGAATTTTATTTTATTACCTATGGTGATTTTCTGACACCGCTGGCTAAAATGGGCCTATGAAAGTATCACACTCTGTTTAAAACATAGGAATTTTGCACGGAATTTCACAGGAAACGGTCTAATCTCCACAAGATTCGGGAAAAATTTCCCGAAACGGAGCTTATCGATAGGAAAATATTAATTGGAGCCACGGTTACATATATTTTCCCTTGTGGACTACATGCATGCTGTTATTTTAACTAAATGTCTAATCTTTGTTTAAAACGCTGGATGGAACAGGTGAAGGAGATGGCAGACAACAACGTCGAGAAAGGAGAGAGCAATGGATTCGACAGCGGGAAGCACGACTCGCGCGCGAGAGAGACAGAGAGAGATTAGTTGCTCAATGCATGCACACATACGATTACTAATCCATGATCTCTGTGATCTCCCCATGACGGAGTACTCTCGCATGAATAATAAATGTTTAATATTAATCGAATAATCGGAATCATCCAGACACTCTAGCTAAGCAGACTCTTGCTCTCTTGGGGCATGCTGTTCTAATGGAGGCCTGCCTGGAACAGAGCATAAAAATAAGAGGCAGATGAGCTTGTAATATGGATGGCACTTAATCATAATATGCTCGAGCTTCTGAAAGCATTAATGGAATAATCGGCATCATCCAGACACTCTAGCTAAGCATACTTTTGCTCTCTTGGGGCATGCTGTTCTGAACAGAGCATAAAAATAAGAGGCAGATGAGCTTCTAATATGGTACTTAAATCATAATATGCTCGAGCTTCCGAAAATCGGTTGCGTCAGGCCAGTGTTTTCGCTGTCGCCACCGTACCGACACCGATATGATCGCGTCGGCACGGCGCGCGCGCACATGCTGTTGCGTTGGACGGGTCGCCCGGTAAGAGCGATTCCGTGCTCCACGTGGCAACTGAAAACAACGGCGCATGACCCGCAAATTAAGCAAAATCTAGGTGTTGGAATACATACTATTAGCGAAGTTCAGGTTGGAAACTTTCGCCGCGGCTCTGTGAGCCGCCTGCCTGACAGGTGGGCCATAGGCGAGCCCGGTCCGTCCACGTGGCCCATGGTGCAATACTGCGTGGAACCCAGTTTGACGCGGACGCAACATCGCTTTTATCAAGTGAACGCTACTATTCTAGAAGAATGACAAAAACACAAAAACGTATGTGTATCTTTTCAGAATGACAAAACGGTATTTTGTACGCACAAATGAGCTTTATTGATTCGTTTTTTTTTTGCAAAATTAGTAGGGAAATCGTAGGAGAAAAAAAAACAGAATTGATGAAACAGTGCCTAGGGTAGTTTTGGATGACCGGTGTCGGTATAAATGTAGGGCCAATAGTAGAGATAATCTAGAATTAATAATTTAGTGTTACCACTCATATGTGTTGCAAGCGACACACCTGTGAGTTGCTGATCCACAAGTTTGAGGCAGAGTAGCACTATTGTCCACCGTACGATCCCAAGTCCGTGCCAATCGCACGAGTATTAAGGTGCAAGCACCAAACCAAATCCTTAGGTTTTGTGGTTGTGCTGGCCACTAGGGCAGTGGTGGCGGCAAGCGTGGATAAAAAAACGACCTTTTCTTCTCTTAAAATTGGTGCATACATGTGCTTTGGATTTTAGCAAGTTTTCCTCTGTAAGAATAGCATATTCGAAGTGATACCTCCACTGGCTCAGCAGATAAGATTATCAATTTGGTCTATTAACTATTTCGAGGAAAAAATTATTTCAGTGTATAGCCATTAGCAGCGATCTTGTGACATCTCGTTTTCGGTTGTTCGTTCGATTTTCGTTTCATTGCGTAAACTCTAGAAACTTCGAGCTTCCTCTAAGCTCGGTTTGTGTTTCAAACCTCCATTCAGTTTTCGAATACAAAAATTCAAGATGAATTCACCTATTTCGGATTTTGGACCGCTTCCAAAATCTTGCCAGCCCTAATCTTTTGAGCTAACCCAATTTCTCCCGACCCACCTAAGTTTTCTCACATTTTTATTCTTCCCCCCTCTTCCTGGGCCAAATCTCCCGGCCGGCCCACCTCCTTCTTTTCTCCCGCCGGCCTGGCCCGCTCATTTCCCCGGCCTACTTTTCTTTTTCGGCCGGCCCAACCGACCCGCTTTCCTCCCCCGAGGCTCAACTCGCTCGCCCATCTCTCTTCCCCATCGCCTCGGCCGCATCACCTCTCCCCTCTCCCTTATCTCTTCTGCGTCGCTTCTTCTCCGGCTCTCCCTCGGCCGCTTCCTCCTCGCCCCTCTCATCCCGATCTCCCGTCCACTCTCCTTCCCCGTCTCTCTCCCTCCCATCGCTAGAGCACCTCCCCTCCCCTCCGCCCAGATCCGCCCCTCTCCGGCTCGGCCCGACCCCACTATCGCTCGGCCCGGCTCTATCTCCCCCTCCACCTACCCCGGTCAGCGCCGCCCCACCTCCACCTGCTCGCCTGCTCCTCCGCACCTACTCCCCTGCCACCCACACGTCGCCGCCCATGCGGCGTGACGTGGGCACCATCCTATCCGCTCCCCGTGCGCGCCTCCGCCCGGTCCAAGCCATGCCTCGCCCCGGGTCAGCGCTTGCATCGCCCGGTCTGTCGCCTGCGCCGTCAACACCTGCGTCCCGTCGTCCTCGCAGCCATGGGCGACCACTCCATCGCCCATGTCGCCGTCCCCTCCATCGCCATCACCGCCCCACCACCCCGGCTTTAGCAACCCCCTCTCCCCAGCTATAAAAGGGCCCGACGCCCTCTACTTCTCTTCCCCGCTCCCCTCTTCTCCCCCTCAGGTGAGTTATGCAGTACCCCCTATTTTGAGTTCTCCTCCCCAATGCCGGTCGATTGGAGCTCCGCCGCCGCCGTCTCTTCCCCGGCACTCCACGGGCCGGATCCTTGGAGCTAGAGCACCCCTCGGCATCCCCAGTGCTCCCCGACCACGGCTGCAGCACCCCGCCTCCCCGGGACCACCGTCACCGAGCCCCCCCACGCGTCGACCCAGCTCCCATCGCCGGGCACCTCCGGTGCTCCTCTGCCTCCAACGCTCGGTGAGCCACCCCTCCTCCTCCTGCCGGCTCTCCTCCCTCTCTCTCTCGCCCGCCACTCCGGCCGCCCGTGCGACTCGGCCACCTCACCTAGTCGACCGACCTCACCTAGTCAGACCGACCCTCACACCCCCTCTCCCCTGCTCCTGTGGCGAGCGCCTCCCTGTCTCCTCTGTGACCCAGCTCCCTCTCGGCTCTGGCCAGTGGCCCCTCTCAACATTGGTATTGATAGTGGCATTGGCATTGACATTGGCATTGACAGATGATTGCACTCTTAATCGCTGTCAATTCTGGTTCCCACTTATTGTTCAAAACTGGATTGATGATTGTTGTGATTATTGCTTCTCAGATCAATATTGTTAGTGAATTGTGTGTTGATTGCTCATCAGTATCATGTGTTGTTAGTGAGTGTAGCTTTGTTGCCGAAACGTTGGTCTTCAGGCCAAATGTTGTTTAAGCATTGGGTTGATTGTGTCGGTTATTTGCTCCCCATATCAATGATTGATGGCAGTGAATGTAATTGTTGATTGCTATTTAGTGCTTCACCATATCTGGATTGTCAAGAGGTAGCATGATCTTCAGTGTTCAGAGATACTGGCAGTGGTAGCAAAATTGTGTATTAGCTTCAGAAATCTCGGTTTAGTATCTGCTATATGGAATCTCAATTGCAGTGGATGTATTAGTGACTGTTGGTAATGAATTGATTGTGGGCAAAAATCTTTGTAGCTAGCTTTTGAAATCGATGTTTGCATTTTGTCATTTTGAAAATCTATCATTTGAAACCCTGTTTAGTAATTTGGCAATTGTGAATTGGTGCATTAGGTCAATAGTTTGTATGGCTTGCAATTGGAAAGTCTGTGGTTGAACTCGTGTATAATCTGGTATTTGAGATTTTGTGCTATAGAACGTCTGTGTTAAACCGATAGCTGAGTTTGTGTTAATCTGTCAATTGAGTTTTTGTGTTGTAGAAATTGCAATCAATTATTATTCATCTGTTTCAATTGCCAATGTTTGATTCGTAGTTACTTCCCCAGATCATAGTGGTAGCAATGAGGTTGCAATCGATCCGACAATTGAGAATTTATGCAATAGGATAGTAGGATATTTTACTGGTAGTAAATTGAACTATTGATTGTGATCCTAATTATTAGGGATAGCTTTGAACTTCAGTAGCAGTATTGTCTATTGGTTTTGTTAATCACTTGATAGCTATTGGCTAGTGTTTCATCAGTAGGTCAATGATTGTTGGAAGTAAATGTATTTGGTGTAAGCTGGAAGTATTGATTTGATTGCTTTATCAATCCGTATTGTTTGGCAATGATTGGTGTTCTGGCATCAATTAGTTGGCGATAGAATCTGTGTCTTGATATGGCAGTAGGTTGAGTAGCTAGCAATTGAATCGTTAAGTATTATCTGGCAGCTGAGATTGGTATTGAATTGCCATTGGATTGTGTATTGATCTGGTATTTAGATTTGGTGTAGAGCTTGTCGTTAAGTTAATTGTTGATCCTGTAGTAGTATAGTCTTACTATCTTCCAAATTCGCAGTAGAGCATTCCGCAAAACTCCTTCGACCTTACCCTCCTCTGTATCCTCCCTCCCGACAGAAATTCTCTGCTATTCCTTCTTTCGCCCAACTGGTCGTTTGACTCTGTCAAACATTCCAGTATCGCCTGATCCCTTCTCTCAAGCTCATCCTCCACAATCCTTCTGAGGATTTTGTGTTTCATTTGGTCTTTTGGAGTTCTTTGGATTTATTTGGTTTTTCAATCATTATTGTGTAATTAGAAATCAAAGTCCGGAAGAATCGACGGCTCAAGCAGATCCAAGATTCAAACAAAGACGCCGACCAAAACTTCGAATCCCTGTCCAATCAGGCTTTGAGTAAGATCAAGGCGACGGTAAAATAGCCCAAGCGAGTCAACACTTTGATCATATTGATCCTACATTTTACGTAAATTATATTCTTTTAAAATATCAAATTACATGCTTTAATTTCTATGCAAATATATGTCAAACACCCTAAGGTAGTTAAAATCACATTTGGTGATTAAATAATTATTATACCATTTTCTTGAAAATTGAACTCCCAATATCCTTGTCGCCCTAGTAAATATCTGGTAACCTACTAGTTATAGGTCGTACTTAAACGCCATGCTAGACTTGTTTAAGTACCAGGGTAATTCTACCCCAAATCATCATTCTTTAAATCATAACTATTGTTTTGGGCAGTCATTGGGGAGAATGACTGGACTGGTTGGATAATTTATTTTATACTTCTCCAAAACTCTAAAACTTGCTAATACCCTGTCTGGGCGGATGGAAAGGTGGTGGGTGCCGACGAGCACGAGAATGGTTGGTATGTGGTAAGAACCGCCCAGATGATCTTAAGGACTTAATCCTGTGATGGCCTCCTATTGCAAAATATTATAGCCACAAGTCTATAATGGTGTTGACCTGGCTAACTAATTGTTGTCCACCGGTATGCGCTACACCATTGGGGGACTCCCCTTCACCATGAGCCCACGAGGCTACGGGTTGGGGTATGTGACTTGCGGGACCCTAGGCGTAAGTTGCATGGCGCAAGAGGGGGCCTGGGTAAGTGGTTGTCGGGTCCCACGGGAACAAAACCCTACTCAGGTGAAACCTTAGCAGGTGTGGCAAATATCGAGGGATGCCCTGTAAAGGCTTTGTGATAATCTCCCCTTGATTCACATGTCTACGAAAACGTGTGTACATATCAAGCTGATTATCTCTTGTGGGTAAAGATGTACAATCTCTGCAGAGAATAAAAACTGTTCGAATAGCCGTGCCCACGGTCATGGGCGGACGTAGGAACTTACAAGATATATCTCTATTTCAAAAACTTTTGTTGATGGGATAAAAAATGTGCGGGGCTCACCTAGCCCTTGACTTGGATTTTCCCTGGGTATTCTTACCCAGCGTTGGTAATAGGTGGGTATGACCACCATCAAATATAAGCATGAAGGTGGAGGTAGCCTCTGCTTTTATTAATTATTGCACAATTAATCTCTTTAAAAATGCAATTTGGATAAAATGCTAAGTGATAGGATTTTGTAATATCTGTATTTATAAATGTTGCTTTACACAAAAAAAAATCCGAGCCATCCTTGTTACATCTTGCATATATATTATTGCATCTGTTGTGTTGGCTCGTGAGCACGGTAGTTGTGCTCATCCTCGCTCTTTCCCCAAACCCTCAGAAACAGGAATCCTGGAGCTTTCGACTGCAACAAGGATCCAGATGTCTGAAGATCCAGAAGTCATTGGAGCGTAGTTTAGTCCTTAGCTGTTCTAGTCTCACCCCAGTATAGCTGACTCCGTCGGTTCTTGTGTGCCTCCTATATTGTCCGAGGTTTTGGATAATATCGGACGTACATGGGTTCCCCAGTCACTTGTCTGCGGTAAGATGTGCCTCACCCCTTTGCTTCCATTGTTGCTTCCGCTATCTTTTGTAATGTATTCATTTGGGCTGTTCGGCTTTTATTGTAAAAATTGACCGAAGTGATATATGTAAACTCTGATGTGTAAATTAATGAATGAAATAATTTTACGCCATGTATGATTTGATTCAGCAATATATATGTGAAGTGCTATCTACCGATATAGGGAATAGCATAATGCTTTCACAGAGAAATCGGATAAAAAAATCCAGGGGTCCTACAGATCTCCACCGTCTAATCAAAAATTAAAGGTTGAGATGAAATGCTACAACATTTCTACTACGGTGTATTCTTGTTACTATAAAATCTATACGGTACTTTTCCCACTTTGCTACGGTAGGACGGTGCAGTATTGTTCTTTTCTTTTGTAAAATACTATTTATATTGAAGGACCTCGTAGCCTCTTTGCTAGCTCTGCATCTCTTGCGACTGCCGTTGGTTGGTGCCGCTTCGTTGCAATCCGCTAAGTATTTGCCGGACACACCCTTCGCATCAGGATGCAGTGCCAGATAGCAAGTAGTCGCAGCTCCCTGTAAATCAGGTTAATCTTGCCTGGTTAAGATTAACCTTCTTATGACAGATTGACAGTACTGATTACTGTGGAATTTACAGTGAGATATTTGAACAGTATGATTCGATCACCTGAGGCATGCTCTTCAGAAAAGGCTTTGCCAGGGAAAGAATCGAAATCAGCACACCTGCAGAACATTCAGTTATGGTTTGAATCTACTACTTTACTGAAGAAAAGAACAATTTTGTTTTGGAATCATGTTAAGTTTGTAATGATATTACTGTTTGTGGCGACGTAGCGAGCGATGTTGGTCACGATTATTCCAGGATGCAGGGAATTTGCAGTCAGATTACACCCTTCTTCCCGAATTGGCACCAAGGTTGTGTTACTTTTGACCCTATTGTACCCTGTTACTTCATCATGCTCAGATAAAAAACAAGTAATGAACACTGCTACTTTTTATTTTATTTTATGAAGCGGGCTGCTCAACACAGCAATTTGTTGCAACTGCATTGCTAAGACTACTTGAGTTCATTTACTTATTCATGAATTTTCCCAAAGAAACCTATTCTTTCTGCAGGGGTTAATTCATCAATCATCATGAACAAGAGAAATGCAAAAGATTGCAGACCTGAAAATGCCTGGCTAGCTCCTTTGAATGGAGGAAGTTGGCTAATTTGGAATGTGAATATGCAATGAATGGATTGTACCTGTAAATTTTGCGAAACAATAAGAACAAAACTTTTAGCCTCTTATGCTGAGTTCATGTAAATAAAATCAATAAGGAATAACATGCTACTGACCTAGACTTGTCGTTTAGCTTGTTCATATCAAAGCATGAACTGTCACTTCTTTCATGAGAGACAGAAGATACGTTTATGATCCTGCCCTGCACACCGGTCTCTCTGCAGTCGATTTCATCTTGTCAAGTAGAAGTTTTGTCAGCAAGAAAATGGCCTGTTTGCAAGGTTAAATTCAACAGGTGTTTAAATAAGCCCTGAGCTGACACAACTGTAGCACTGAGCTCAACCCAGCATCAGCAAGCAAATCCTCTGAAGTTTACATGAATGATGAGTAACAGTACAGGATCAAGAGCATCAAGCACAATGGTCTTTTCATGAATCATGATTAAATAAAAGTTTTGTTTATATAAAAATACATATATATATAATACTTACCGACATGCTTCGTTGCGAATTGCAGCTCAATCCCATCTCTGGATAGCTGGAAAGGGCAGGCCATTATCACTGCATTGTTTCTTCAGAGAAAGCCAATGCAGATGACTATGTCAGTGTGTTCACTAGTACACCTTGTGCTTCTTTTGAACATTTGTAGTATGTCAGTGATGCTGATACATACATGAGCACGTTCAGATGCTTCTGAGACGAGTCGAAGGACCGCGCGAAGCTGCGGACGGAGTCGAGGGAGCTCAGATCCATCTCCATAACATGCAGCTTTGAGCTTGGACTCTGATCAGCAAGGCTCTCTTTTACCTTCATGCCACTCTCCAGTGTCCTTGTTGGTATGATTACTTTTGCTCTCCTCAGTGCAAGTACTGTGGCTGTGTCTCCTTTCCAATGCCATTGTTGCTCCTGTATGTCAAACGAGGTACATGGTAGTAGAAAGAGTAAAAGAATGATATCGACTTAGTAGGTTCAATCCTTACGCCTCCTGCATTGTACTGTAATCTGAAGAACAGAAATATACTAGAAATTGTCTTGTTAATCACGAATTCACGATAAGTGAAATTTTTCTTTACTACTTATACAGTGAACCACTGTTGCAAAATTGTACATTTATCAAAAGGATGCAACTTTTTTTGAGAAGCTCGGACTCGACCCCATCGCCTCCGGGATGGACCAGCGCTCGTACGTCCGGTTGGAACGTTCCAATCAATCTCACTTAAAAACGTCAATCTTGACCGTTCAATTCGGTGAAACAGAATCTAGTGAGGCACCGCACAACAACGCATTCCCGACCTTGCAACAAACACGAGATGCATCCCCAAAAATGTGCAGCAAACTATTTATACCTGAACGAAATTAACAAGCATGTACCACCTGCAGTGTGAAAGGGCTTAATCGTCGAGATAACAAAATAATAATTAAAAAAAGCGATGAAGCACGCCTGGTGGGATTCGAACCCACAATCGTCTGATTAGAAGTCAGACGCCTTATCCATTAGGCCACAGGCGCTGTACGCTCCATTTGTTTTTCATAAGCATAACATTTCGTGACCTAACCGCTGCTCCACAGAGATGCAGACCAGGACCGAGAAGATCGGGGGTTCGTGGCCTTCCTGCTCGCCTTGGCCGGATTCCTCCCCAACATCCTCCCTTCCATGGCCACCGCCGCCGCCGCCTACTCGTCGTAGATCTTGTATAGTTAATCCAGTGATGCTTCTTGTGTGGCAATATAGTTCTTCTAACTTCTAACCAAAGGGAAACATTGGTTGAGTGTTTTATGAGTAAATAAACTCTTCCCAAAAGATGCTACTCCCATGTTTTAGTTTCTTTCCCTATGGCCATGGTTATACAGAATGTTGCTACGAGAGAGAGTAAGCACGTTGCATATTTCCATAAACTTGCAACGCTGTCATTTAGTTGTAACTTCTCTCTTTTTTTAATTAACTAAATATACATGAGTAGTAGTATTCACCCATAGTACAGATAGAAACCAAAACTTTGTTATGAATCTAGCAAGAACACCCTTACAACATTCGTCACTATTGAATATTGATAGTTTAAGTGGGACAGAATACCCTTTAGGAGGCTACACACACAAAGTCATTACAACTTTCTTCCTGACAACTATCTTAGCGGCACATTTACATTGTCGGGGCTTGGCTTCCAAATGTTTCAAAGCTCATGACAATAGCTGGACAGCAAAGATTTTACGGACCTTCTCTCGGAGCTTCTGAGTTAGGGTTACTCGGGCGGTCATCACGCCTATGGTTGGACCTGTTGTTAGAATATAAGTCATTTTGTATTTTCTTATCTGTATATAGCATACACCTTGTACTCCTTATATATATTGCTCACTAGGCCTCTTAAATATACACACAATATTCATAACATGGTATTAGAGCTAGAGCACTAACTTAGCTCCTTCTGCTGCCATCCCGCCGCCTGACGCCGTCGCCCGCCCGGTCACCGTCCGGCCCGAATGCCGCCACGAGTGGTTGCTTCCAAAGCCGCGCCACCCTGTACCCGAAGCCATTGCTCACACGGGCCACCCGATGCTGCCGTCACCTGTCTGGTCTCCGCCGCCGCCGCTCCGCCGGTCGGGAGCCCAAGGCGAGGATGACACAAGGACGACACCGCTCAAGCCACATCTCCACCGACCGGGAGCCCGCCGCGAGGATGGCATCGCCCAAGCTCCTCTGATCTGGCCAGTGCTGCCCTCCGCCGTTCGTTGCTAGACCGTGTCGCCACTCGGGCCGCCGCCGCCGCTCGACAGGGGGAACCCTAAGTTCCCCCGTGCGCTCCTCTCTGATTGGGTTGTTCGGTTCAGTGTGAACCGGCCCAACCCGAGTAAAAAAAGCAAAAAAAAAGTACATTGATCTAACCGCTGCACCGTCCTGTTAGACTTCGTTGTTTTGGTCGCCGCGTCGTCTAGCGCCGTCTAACAATGACTTCCGTTCCATCAGCTATAATCCCATTCTCAAGAACAAAACTTAATAGGACGAACTACAGGTTGTGGTATTCACTCATAGAGATCACGCTTGATGGTCTCCGCCTCTAGGGATATATTACTGGTGCCCGACCTTGCCTGCCATTGCCAGTTCAGCCTTCTCCCAAACAGCCTACTTCTGCACTTCCTGCAGAAGATGAGACCGTCAAGAAGGAGGTAGAGGCCGCTATTGCTGCTGCTGATGAAGCATTTCAGTATGCCATAAACGCTTTTGAGCGCTGGTGTGCTGATGAGGACCGTGTTCGAGCCATCCTAGTGGTCAGCGTCGACGACTTCATCCAGCCAGACATTGTTGGTCTACGTGCCACTCGTCAGATCTTGAAGTACTTACGTGAACGATACCAGCAGAGCAGCAATGCTTAATTCTTTTTTACTTCAGCGTGAGTTAGAGACGCTTCGCTAGGAGGACTCCTCCGTCAACAACTTCTTCCGAGTCCTTGCCAGTCTCTAGTGCCAGCTGGACGAGCTGACTTCTCTGTTCATAAAGTGCAAAAGGCGGATCGTGATCACTTTTGCCTTTATGACTTCGTCTGCCATCTTCGCCCAGAGTTTGAGCCTATCGGGGCTCAACTGCTGAGCCGCTCACCACGACCGATAGTCATCGAGGCTCTTTCGACGCGGGTTAGCAGCACAGTTTGTTTGGACTGTGCTTGCTACCCCTTTTTCTTCGACTACACCGACGGTTTTTGCTTCGACTACACTCCCTCCTCAGGTGTTTGTTTCCGCTCATATTTTTGCACCAATCGGGATTCAATGCAATTATTGCAAGAACTTTGGGCACGACTACCAGCGTTGTGCGGTGCGACAAAAAGCAGAATAAGGTGTGTGGAGGTGGTTGATCCAGAGGGCAGTGAGGGCCTAACTCCTCGATGGGAGGACAGACCAGCACATCAGGACCTTCTCAGCGAGGTGACTCTGTTCAGTAGTTCTGTTAGGTTCTACTTCAACATCTCTCTCATAGCTCAACAGGTTCTGCCAGACTAGCTCAAATGTCTCCTCTAAGTACTTCTTGGGTTCTGGATTCTGGTGGCTCTTTTCACATGATACCAGACTCCACATCTCTCACTTCAGTAGGACCTCCTGTTTTTTCTATCTCTGTTCAAAGCTGACGGTACTCCTCTGTCTGTCAGCTGTCAGAGCACTCTTTTGTCCACTAACTCTCACACCTGTTTCATCCAAGATCGACAGATAGGGATGGTACTTGGGACTGGCCGCGCCATAGGGATCGCTAGGTTCTCTACATCCTTGATCGCCTCTATTTTCCGCCCACTTCAATTGCTCCTGTCACCTTTACGTCTACTTCCAACGTCACTGCTGCCACTACCTTTGGAGTTTTTGCACAGTGGCATTACCGTTTCAGTCACTTGTGTGGGTCCCGTCTTTCTTCATTAGATCGTCAGGGTGTTTTGTAAGATCGAGGAGGCCGACTAGAGGGGGGGGTGAATATGCAGTTTTAAAATCTTTTTGGCTAAAACAGAGTTTTATGCGAAATTGTAAATCAATTCGGTTTTGCACAATTAAAACCTAAATCAACTAGTCTTTACTAAGGGCACCAACGACATACGCTATTGATAATGATAGCAATCATTCAAAGACATGAAAGCAATTGAATACAAGGAATGTAAATTGCACAAAGTAAAACACAATAGAACAAACCACAATGACACAATGATGTTTTACCGTGGTGTTCGTAGACTTGCCGGTCTTTCCTAATCCACGTTGAGGTAAGCCCAAACTAATTAGACCGGCTCCACGAATTAAGTCAAACACTTCAATTCCACTAGTGGTAGCTCTTTCCCGCTCCGGGTAGGTGAGCTTCAACCTTCACAACACGTCGGGCCTTCTCACAAGCTTCTTGAGAAGATCACCGGTCCACATCGACTTCACACCATCTAGGTGTCGACAAACACCAAGAGTGATAAGCCAAACCCCTTACTTGACTCTCACCATGTGCAACGAACGCACATACTCAAGTGGATACAAAATCCACCTCTAGATGCAACACATGCAACTAGAGACCTCTCTCCTTACTCACAAGGTACAACACATGCACAATTGAGAGGAGAACCTCACACTAGCTCAAGTGAGTAAAATAGGATGCCAAAAATTGTCTCTCAACCGGCCAAGGCGATATTTATAGCCCCACAACAAAAACTAGACACTGGGAGCAGAAAACAACAAACTTAGCAAAATACGGTAGTAATGCAGTACAAAGGCCGGTACTACCGATTTTTGTTCAACGGTCGAAAATAGTGCATTGAATGCTAAAACATTAGCCGTTAAATTTTTTGGTGAGGTAATACCGCAGTACAAAGGGCGGTACTGCCGTTCTGCGGTAGTACCTTTCTTCTCGGGCGGTACTACCGCGGTACAATTTCAGCACAAACGACACTCGGTAAAAAGGTCATAACTTTTGACTCCGATGTCGGAATTGAGTGATCTTGGACTCTATGGAAAGCTTATTCAGAGGGCTACACAACCCATCTATTCGATTGATCTCAAACACATTTGATCAAATCAAAAGTACAACTCCAAAGAGCCACTACCATAGTCTAAGTCCAAAGAAATAGCAATACACAATCTTATACCATGCTAAGGGAAAATGCATGAATCCCAATAATTTGCAAAACGCATTTGCAAACTTAGATCATGCCACAAGGAGTAGGTACATGGACTTCAACCATTTGCAAAGTATAATCACATGCTATAAGGATTAAATGCATGAGCTTCAACTATGTACAAAACACATTAGCAAATAATAGCATCATGCCATGTAGAGCTAGAGCAAGCAAGATTGAGCTATCAACACATGATGAGACTCAAGCTACTAGACAAAACCCCTCTTAATAGTATGACAACCTATATTAGCAATCCGTTCTTCCAACCAAACACCAAGACCGGTAAAAGACTAGAAACACATCCTTAGCCCTAGCTAGTCATACCTTTACCTTGAGCATCTTCTTGAAGCTTAATGAGCACATCTTCACTTCAAGTCTGGGTCATCGTCTTGACATGCATCAACCCATGATACATCCTTTACTTGACCTCTATCAACACATGATGGGTCTTCTCTTGACTTGACGATCAACTCATGATCATCTCCTCTTCGAGATCTTGATATGCATCAACACATGATGCATCCTCTTCTTGAACCTTGACTTGATGACGATAACTCATGATGCCATCAAAAGTCTTCATCACCTTGGAACAAAACATATTCATCCAACTCATGGAAAATGGTAGTTCCACAATGATTAACATTAATTACCAAGATATATCTGCATTAAATGCTTCTGAACAAGTCATTACTGACAGGTGCGGTATTACCACCAACTAGACTCCGGTAATTTCGCTCTCCGGTAGTACCATTTCTCAGATGCGGTATTACCGATTTCCAAAGGTTCGAGAAACACAGAAAAACACCCTATCTGGAAATAACGTACCACCAACTAGTTTTCGGAAAGACCGGGTTGCAGTAGTTCCGCTCAGGATTTGCGGTCATACCGCTACGCGGTAGTTCCGCCCAATAAACCCCGGTACTACCGCACATCGGTAGTACCGCTTACCAAATGTGGTCATACCGATTTTCACTGAAGTTCTTCCAGAAGCTTTTCGAAATGTAATGCATGACTCTTTTGTCTTGAACCATGTCGATCTTTTATCATATTTGCATTTCTTTTTCATGTCATCATTCAGACTCCGGAACTAAGCCTTGAACATATCTTAGTACACATATTAGTCCCATAACACAATTGTAAATAATTGAATATAAATCAATATGTGTATATATGAACTATACAAGTTTTATATACTCCAAGGATATGTTTCAAAGTAGAGATCCCCAATATATGTGGATAAAGAGATATGGATCAATACTAATGAAACCACAAAACATAGAGTGAACTCCCTCTAAATGTATGCATACACGAATGTGTAATAAAAATATATGCACATATTGAAGTTAAACTTTTGGTGGAGTTCAACCTATATTTTGGATCCGAGGAATGCAATAATATATGAGAATATGATGTCGAGTGCATACCTCCATGATTTTCACCTTTTTATCCAAATAAGACTACACAATAGGTATATCAATAGAAGTGTTAGTCTCACATATAGGTTTGTCATTAATCACCAAAATACTCCATTAACTCATAATGGAGGGTCTAGATTTCTCATGTTCTTGAACGTGTTACTGTTGACACGGTAGTGTTTTGATAGGGTTGTAAGCTGGGCAAGTAGCTACTTCCTAATCATTCTAGTGAGTCCTTATCTTCTCGTCCTTTGGACTAAGTTCATTCAGATGTATGAAGACCTGCGCCTAATATCTCTAAAGGTAGGCATAAATTTTATGTGATCTTCATTGATGATTATTCCTATTTTACATGGCTTTTCCCTATGTCTAATTGTGATCAGTTTCTTGCGATCTATCGTAGCTTTGCAACGATGGTTCGTACTCAGTTTGACTCTTCTATTTGTACTTTTCGCTGTGATTCTACTGGCGAGTACTATTTTGGCACTTTTAGACAGTTTCTTTCTGAGCAGGGCACTCTTTACCAATCTTCTTGTCCTAGTGCCTACGCTCAGAATAGGGTTACTGAGTGTAAATATCGTCATCTGATTGAGACTACCTACACTCTTCTCCTTAGCTCTCACGTTCCACCACAGTTTTGGGCTGATGTTGTTTCTACGACTGTATATCTCATCAATATGCAACCTTCCACTATTCTTAAGGGTGTCAGTCTTATAGAATGTCTCTACTCTCGAGCCCCCAGTATACTCACCTTTGTATTTTTATTGTACTTATCTTGTTCTGCTGTAGCCTCGTGAGCGCACTAAACTATCGGCAGTCACATGAGTGTATGTTTCTTGATTATAGTTCTGAGCATAAGGGTTATCGATACTATGATCTTTCTACTCGACGGATCAGGATTTCAAGAGACGTCTTTGACGAATCTCGGTCTTTCTTCTATCGAGATTCGACCCCTTCTCTTGTTTCCACAGTTGAGTCGATTTCATGGTTGTCTCTTTCTGTCTCCTCACCAATTTCTCCACTATCACAGTCTTCCCCTTGTTTATCTCTAGTGGTTTCTTCTGTACCTCCGCCTCCGGGGCTGCCTCCTGCAGCACCGCCTCTTGTTCCTGCAGCACCACCATCTTGTTTTGTGGTGTTCACTACTCCAGGCGTTCTCGTCCTTCAATAGTCTCAACTCTTGGTATCTTACCAACACCCACATCTGATCCTCCTGATGATGCTCCTCATTACGTCCTTCATGACCGGACGTCCCTTCGACCTCCTGATAGTCTTGGATTTGATCTGATAGCTCATGCTCTTTCTGTCACTGAGCCTAGTTCTTATCGTGAGGCTGCTCCGCATTCTGAGTGAAAGCTCGCTATGGTAGAGGAGCTTGATGCTCTTCGACGTACGGACACTTTGGATATTATACCGACACTTGTGCATACTCGTCCGATCACGTGCAAGTAGGTGTACAAGATTAAGACCCAGTCTGATGGTACTATCGAGCGCTACAAGGCTCGTCTTGTGGCTGGTGGCTTTCAGTAGGAGTACGGTCGTGACTACGATGAGACTTCTGCCCCTGTTGCCTATATGATCACTGTTCACACCCTTATTGCGATAGCTTCTGTTCGCCGGTGGTCTATGTCGCAGCTGGATGTTAAGAATACTTTTCTTAATGGTGCTTTGCATGAGAAGGTCTACATGCAGCCACCACCTGGGTATTCTATTACCGATGAGCAAATTTGTCATCTTCGTCGTGCTCTTTATGGCCTCAAACAGGCTCCTTGTGCCTATTTTACGCGTTTTACCTCAGTGATTACTGTTGTTTGTTTCACTGTCAATTCCCACGATCCTGCACTTTTTGTCAATGTCTCATCTCGGGGTAGGACATTGCTTCTTCTGTGTGTTGATGATACACTCATCACTGGTGATGATTTCTCATTCATCACGTATGTGAAGAAGCATCTCAGTGAGCAATTTTTTATGACTGATCTTGGTTCTCTTACGTACTTCCTTGGGATTGAGGTCTCTTCTATGCCTGAGGGCTACTATCTCTCCCAGCAGAAGTATATCCAGGATTTCTTGACCGGTCTAGCCTGATTGACACTCGCACTGCTAAGATTCCCATAGAGCTATCCCTCCAGCTTTGTGCCACTAATGGTGATCTTCTTGAGGATCTTACTCGATATCGTCATCTTGTTAGGAGTTTGGTGTACCTTGTGAGCACTCGCCTTGATATTGCTCATGTTGTTCATATCTTGAGTCAGTTCGTAGTTCGTCCTACCCATCTTCACTACAATCACCTTCTTCGTGTTCTTCGCCACTTGCGTGGGACCTGGGCTAGTGATCCTCCCGATTTGCTCGGATTTGCTCTCTCATCCATTGAGCCTAGTTCTTATCTGGCGGCTCGCTATGGCGGAGAGGAGCTTGATGCTCTTGACCACTAATGGTGATCTTCGATTGAGGATCTTACTCGATAGTACTATCGCTACAAGGCATCTTGTTAGGAGTTTGGTGTAACTATGATGATTTTTGCCCATGTTGCCTATATGATATTGCTTATTACATTTGTTTGTTCATATCTTGAGTCTTTTTTTAATGTGTTTTCATGAGGAAGTCCTACCCATCTTCTACTACAATCACCTTCTTCAAAGAGGCTCCTGTTCTTCGCCACTTGTTCATATCGTTGGATTTGTTCTCTTAGAACATTATTTCTTATGTAATTGAGGTCTCTTCCATGGTGATGGGCTACATATGTCATCTCGATGAGCAATTTTTAATGATTG
Source organism: Hsuehochloa calcarea (assembly GCA_036346395.1). Taxonomy (NCBI): domain Eukaryota; kingdom Viridiplantae; phylum Streptophyta; class Magnoliopsida; order Poales; family Poaceae; genus Hsuehochloa; species Hsuehochloa calcarea. The sequence goes on from CM070613.1 coordinate 24,083,214, forward strand.
ATGTCCGAAATCTTCCATGGCTGAGGGCTACTATCTCTCCCAGCAGAAGTATGTCCAGAATCTTCTTGACCGGTCTGGCCTGACTGACACTCGCACTACTAAGACTTCCATAGAGCTATCCCTCCAGCTTCGTGATACTGCTGGTGATCTTCTTGAGGATCCTACTCGATATCGTCATCTTGTTGGGAGTTTGGTGTACCTTGTAAGCTCTCGCCCTGATATTGCTTATGCTGTTCATATATTTCGTCAGTTCATGGTTCATCCTACCCATCTTTACTACAGTCACCTTCTTCTTGTTCTTTGCTACTTGCGTGGGACTATCTCTCGTTATTTATTTTCCCCTAGCTCCACGTCACTACATTTTCAGGCATACTTCGATGCGACCTGGGCTGGTGATCCTTCTGATCGATGTTCTCTTTCCATTTACTCTGTTTTTCTTAGCTCCTCCCTGATTGCTTGGAAGACAAAGCAGCAAACTGCATTTTCTCATTCGAGTGCAGAGACTGAGTTGAGAGCTATATCAGCAGTGACAGCAGAGATTACTTGGCTAAGGTGGTGAGCATGAACTCATCAAGCACATTGGTGTGGATACTTCATATACCTGCTCACAAAGTGCAGAAAGAAGTACCTACTTTCACTACTACAGAACAGACCTTTGGTCGAACTGCCAAATGGGCAATAGTCTCGGAGAAAATTGCGTCAGAGACAAAAAGATCTTTCGTCGGTTGGTGACACCAACGGGACTAAAATCCACGCCCAGCGGCTCGGTGGCGAGCTTTTTGAGGGCGTTTAGTCGGTTGGTGTTACCAGCAGGGACTAAATCTAACCTTTAGTCGGTTGGTACTACAAGGGACTAAATCTTTAGTCCCGGATTGTAGTACCAACCGGGACTAAAGGTTGGGATTTAGTCCCGGTTGGTAACACCAACCGGGACTAAATGTCTCTTCTATTTAAACCCTGTTTGGCGTTAAATCACGGGAGCGAAGCCGCCGTCGTCATGATTGTCACCACCGCCGAGCTGTTCATTCACTCAACCGTATTCACGGCGTGTTCGCGGTAAGCTCTCGATGCTAACCCTGCCGTCCATTATGAAAAATATGAAATGTAAAATTTGAATAATTTTTATATGTTATAAAAATTGCCAATTAATTCATAAATGGAACTTTCATGATTTTTGTAGGCCACAATAAATTTTTAAAAGTCATGAAATTTGTTATTCCACTAAGTTACACTGTGAACAGTCCATATAAAAATTTTAAGATTATTTGGACAAAGTTGAATTTATACCTATTTTATGCTTATTTATTTAATTATTATTCCATGAATTTTGTAGGCTAAATTAATGATCCAAAAATTCTGAAAATTGTTTTGCCATCTAATTAGGCTATGAACTATCTGTACAAAATGTTGGGATCAATCTGAAGACTTTTATTTTTCACCTTATTTAATAATTATTTAAATAAATGAAAAATGACTTTTACATGTGTTAGTTAGGTTAAGCTTTGAGAGGTGTTTGATGAGATAAGTCTTATCTTATCAGATCCAACCTCTTGGGTAAAAATAATAAATATTAATTTTGTTTTAATAAATAAGTTTAATATTTAATTATTAAGTAATTTTGGGTAGCCTCTATCATGTGTAATATCACAGGAAAAATTTGAAACTTAAAATTTAATTATGTGATATGTCATATAATGCGAGACGATGATACGCCATTGGATGTACAATGCCGATCGCCGCTCAAAGAGTTCATTGATGGCGTGCATTATTTCTTAAGAGTGGTAGAGGCAAACAAGCGGGATGGTTTCATGTCTTTGTCCATGTGCCTGTGTAAGAATTTGAAGGAATATTCTAGCTCAAGGAGTCTTCACTCACACTTGTTGAAGTCGGGTTTCATGCCAAACTATATTTGTTGGACCAAGCACGGAGAAACCGGGGTTATAATGGAAGAAGGTGAAGAAGAACAATTGGACCCTAACGACATTATTGCTCAATACGGTGACTTGATGATCGCAATGGGCGAAGTGAAGAAGAGGCGAGCGAGAAGACACACTCGTGAAGATGATGCTCTTGGTGATGTCATTCGTGATGCACAAAGAGATTGCGAAAGTGAAAAGGAGAAGGCTAAGTTTGACCGCATGCTAGAGGATCACAAGAAATTACTATACCGTCCGTAGAAGATGGGCAAAAAGTTGGGTACAACACTGGAGTTGCTACAATGGAAGGCATGAATGGTGTATCAGGCAAGGCATTTGGGCAATTGCGAAGATCCAAAAAGATGCTTAGAAGCCTAACGAATTGCCCGCCACTACGTGCGAAGCAAAGCAGTCGTGCCCTTTGGGATTAGAAATCCGGAAGATACATGCATGTCCTAATGATCGCATCTGTATCGTGGCAAGGACTACGAGAATTTGGATGAATGCCCGTATGCAAAGCGTCGCGGTATAAGATCGGCGAGATGACCACAGCGATGTTGAGGGCGAAGAACGCCCGGGAAGAAAATCCTGCCAAGGTTATGTGGTATGCTCCTATAATACCACGCTGAAGCGTCTGTTCATAAACAAGGACCATGCAAAGTTGTCGCGATGGCACAAAGAAGACCGTAAGGTAGACAACATGTTGAGACACCTGTGATGGGTCCGGTGGAGAGCAATAGGCAGAGAATTCCGGAGTTTGCGGATGGCGCAAGAAACCTAAGGTTCGCTTTAAATGCGGATGGTATGAATCCTTTTGGGGACGAGCACTAGTCATAGCACTTGGCACATTACTCTATGTATCTACAACCTTCCTCCATGGTTATGCATGAAGCGAAGTTCATTATGATGCGGTGCTCATCCAAGGCCCGAGGCAACCCGGCAGCGACATCGATGTCTACGAGGCCATTAGTTGAGGAACTCCTTCTTTTATGGAGCAAACCGGTGTGCGTGTGTGGGATGAGTACAAGCGGGAACACTTCGACTGCGAGCATTGTTGTTCGTAACAATCAATGATTGGCTGCTCTAAGTAATCTTCGGGACGGACAAACAAGGGATACAATGCATGCACACAATGTTTTGATGACATTGACGGTATATATTTGAAAAAATGTCGAAAGGTCGTGTACCTTGGCCATCGTCGTTTTCTTCCTATGAATCACCAACTAAGAAAGAAAGGCAAGCATTTTAGCGGTAGGCGAGAACACCGAACAAAGCCTCGCAACCGAATCGGGAGGATGTACTTGATATGGTCAAGGATGTGCAAGTAGTCTTTGGAAAGGGACAAGGCGTGAACTGTTAGAAAGATGCTAAGGGACACGCACCCATGTGGAAGAAGAAGTCCATATTTTGGGAGCTACCCTATTGGCAAGTCCTAGAGGTCCATAGCGCGATCGACGTGATGCACGACAAAGAATCTTTGTGTGAACTCGCTAGGATTCATGGATGTGTATGGAAAGTCTAAGGATTCACTCGAAGCACGACAGGACTTGCGGCGCATGAAAGAACGAGACAACTCGCATCCAGAGAAGGCAGACGATGGGCGCCATTACTTAAGACACGCTAGCTTCACTCTTAGCAAAGAAGAGAAGGAAAGCATGTTTGAATGCCTAAATGACATCAAGGTCCCATCTGGATTCTCCTCCAATATAAAGCGTATAATAAATGTGCGGAGAAGAAATTCCTACACTTAAAGTCCCATGAGCGCCACGTGCTTATGACGCAATTGCTTAGGTTGCTTTAAGAGGAATTCTACCTCCACATGTACGTCAGCCACCGTGAAGCTATGTGCATTCCTCAATGCAATTTCTCGTAAGGCAATCAATCCAATGGAACTAGCTACTCTCTGAATGATGTGGTTCAATGTCTTGTCGACTTTGAGTTGGTGTTCCTCCATCCTTCTTTAATATCATGACACACCTCCTAGTTCACTGGTCAAGGAGATTAATATTCTCGGTCTGTGTTCCTACACAACATGTTTCCCTTTGAGAGGTTCATGGAGTCTGAAGAAATATGTTCACCAGCGTGCTCGGCGGAAGGAAGCATTGCCAAGGGCTACGGGACGAGAGGAGGTCATTGAGTTCGTGTTGACTTCATTCCCGACCTTGACCCGATTGGTGTTCTGAATCGCGACACGAGGAGACTTAGTGGAAAGGAACACTAGGGAAGAAAACATATATCGATGCACGGGGCGATTATTTCAATAAAGCGCACTACAGTTCTTCAAAACTCCTCCGTGGTGGAGCCGTATGTCGAGTACACAAGGAGTTCCTACGATCAGTTTCGAGGAAGAATGAAGCTTGGATTAGGCGTCATCACATGGAAACTTTCAATGGTTGGTTGCGAAAAGAATGTCAAGGTGATGACAATATTGATGAGCAAGCTGTATTTGTTGGCTAGGCAACCATCGTGGCACATCCTCACGTACAAAGTGCGAGATAAATGGAAATACATTTTACATCGTAGCCCAAGATAAAAGGAGCACGAACCAAAAGCAGTGGTGTCGCATAGATGCCACAGACCCAAATGGAAAGAGGCAAACATATTATGGCGCATAGAGGAGATTTGGGAACTAGACTACGCACCTAATTTTAAAGTCCCTTTGTTCCGGTGCGATGGGTGAAGATGGCCGGGGCGGGTAACGATCGACAAGGAGTATGGAATGACAACAGTGGACCTCAACAATATTGGGTACAAAGGCGAACCATTAGTCCTTGCTGCGATGTGAATCGGTGTTCTATGTGAAAGACATGTCTACAAAACCCAAGAGAGGGAAAACTACGACAAATCAACCAATGAGCCAAAGCGCCACATAGTTCTTTCGGGAAAAGAAACATCGTGGGAATTGAGGACAAGTCGGACAAGTCGGAAGATTATGAAAGGGATGGCCGAATCCCGCCCTTGGTGTGACCAAAGACCCAAGCATCTGCTAAATGCCGAGGATACTCCATGGTTACGGCAAGATCATAACCAAGGGTCATACGTCAAGAAGAAGTTCACCACTTGTGCGCTTGATATATAGTGATGTTTAATAAATAGTGTGTATTAGAGATTTTATGTAATAATTGTAACTTCGGATGTTTCTATCATATTTTTCTTGTTTTTATCGTTTCAAATGAAATTCCCGACTTGTGGTTTGAGCCCTTCATTTTGTTTATAGTTGGCTCTTCACTTCGACTTGTGGTCACTATAAAAGTCGTTTGAAATGTCAATAAGATAAAAAGAAATGCAACTATTATTTTTAAAAAATTTATGCCTAGTATTTAATTTACTATGCATTTAACAAAAATTAGCATATTTATACAAATAAACTTAATACAAAACCCAAATGTGAAAGCGTGGCGGGAATTGAATAGTGGGGACCTTTAGTCGGTCCGTAATCACGCTTGGGACTAAAGGTGAAAAGCGTGGCGGAAAATATATCCCAAGAAGACCTTTACTCGGTCAGTAAAATCACCGGGACTAAAGGTCGATCTTTAGTCGGTCCAGTAATAACAACGGGACTAAAGACCTTAGTCGATTAGTCATCTGCCGGGACTAAAGATCGACCTTTAGTCCGGGTGGTTTCTGACGGGACTAAAGGTCTTTAGTCCCGATGGTTAATACCGCCGGGACTAAAGAACCCTCGATTTAAGCAACCCAGTGCACCCGAGCCCCGTCTTCTCGCCGTCTCAAGCAACCCCGTGCACAGAGACCCCGTCTTCCTCGCCGTCTCCAAGCAACCCCGTGCACCCGAGCCCCCGTCTTCCTCGCCGTCTCCTCGCGCGAGTCTCCTCGCTCCAGTCGCGCCGTAAGCTCTCCTCCCCGCGCGCCCGTGGCTCCATCGCCGCCTCCCTCGGCACCCCCCTCCACCGCTCGGTGAGCCTCGCCTTCTCCCGTGCCCTAGCTTTCTCCCTCTCTTTTCCTCCCGACCACGCTGCCCAACCCCGTGCACCGAGCCTCCCTCCCCGATGCCGTGTGGATCGGTTTAGTGTTGTATGAATTTTGTGATTGAGCAATGCATGATTTGATTCATAAATGTCCGGATTACGGATTATTGATTGAAATGTAGTAGTTCGTAAATGGATGTATGGATCTTTCGTTGAATTCATGATTGAGCAATCTATCGTTTTGTCTAGCTACATTATACATTACGGATGTATTGATCAATTACATTCTTGAATGTAGTTTTATGTTCTTGCAATGTAATAGATCTTGTATGCACTATTACGGATATTATTGTATAAATTAAGTTGAGTGCTCTTGTGTTTGTGGAAGTAACATATGTGCATCTTTGTTAGTGCGTACTTGGTAATTTAACAGTATTCTGATTTAAGCCCAAGCGGTGGTAGTACATCTCGGTAGATTTGTGCATTAGTTTGTGTATATAGCTCCGGTTTATAAGATGTAAAGCTGGACGATATCAGTTCCAACTTATATTCGCAGACTTATATTTGACGAATGCGGTTTTCCAACGTCTAGAAAAGAAACCATCCATTTGCACCCGCTTCAACCTATAATAACCCAATAAGTTAAAGTTTGGCTAAGCAGGCCACGGTAGACTCTATGGTAACATATTCCAACAATCTTTTGTTAGGCAAGATTGTGTAGGGGAGGTATGTCGCCGCGTGAAGTTTGCATGTTAACAATACAAAGTTCTACAAAACATCATTGAAAGCATAAAAGAAGTACTTGAAAACAGTGTTTGATATGTTTTAAAACTCAATCAAGCTTTAATGATCCAGCTATACTAGCTTTGTATAATTACTTACATACTAGCAGTGTGCCCACATTTTTTAAAGGACAAAAAAAAAACATATTTGGTCCCCTCCAGTCAAGCTGAAGAAGGGAGAAGGGGGGGGGGAGTTTTTGGGTTATGTTGGTTGGATCTTCATCACGACTTGTGCATGTACTGTGTTGTTGCTTGCCACATCGTAGCTTGCCACCTAGGAAGACAACTCGTAGCATAAACCACCTCGTTTCCGATTTATACTTGATTTGATCCGATATTGTAAGTACAAGGGGTTATTTACTCAATTTTATAGTACAACGGTGAAAATGGACCAACTTAAAAGTACAGAGACTAAATATTTTTTTTTCTTTTTTTTTTCATGATCCACATGACACCCTACCATAACTCACATATTATATCATAATCCACTTTCAATGCAGTCCTTCATTATTGGGACCAAAATTTGTAAATATGTATCTTACATGTATAATACACTAGTATAGGATCATGCTAGTGCACACAAGGCAAATATAAAATAAACAACTAATTTAATTGATAAATAGCGGTTGTGACCATATAATCGTGTTTACACTTATTAAACCACGCAAAGGTAGCACTACATAAAGAGATGGCGGTGGAACAAAAACAACTTCAATGGAGCCCATCAACTTACCACGTAACCGATTGCGGTCAAGACCAAGCGATCACCCTCCTCGTTAAACTCCTCCTCAAAAGCGAGCGAAGGCTCCTCCACTTCAATGAATAATTGCGGCAAGAATGAGTACTTCATATTTGCTCGATGCAGGATGTGTTGACAACGATTAAAGTCCATATTTGCTCAAATCACGAGAAGAATTGCGCAAATAAGAGATCGATCGAATTACCATGATTGGCATTTTCATGTTTTTAGAAGTGTTATGTTTGATGGATATTGAGAAGTGTCATTGACTGATACTCCTCACGTGCTAGCCCATGTGATTCAAACATTTACGAACTAAAATGTGAAATCATTGTCATGGCTAAATTTTGACACAAAAGCATGAGTAGCGCTTTGATGACTCACGATCATTCAATCGAGGCTATACGAAATGTTGTTGATGTTCAATTGCGAGTTATTAGTGGGTTAGATAAGTTGTTGATGTTCAATTGCCGAGTTATGTTTTCATATAGTAACCTTGATAGATAGATCTGTGCATTTCTGCGAGAGCGGCGACACAAAGACTAACCCGGCGGCGAGCCCTCTTTTGTTTTCTTTTGTCGATGCATGTCACGAACCGCACGCCACTTGATGCGAAATCATAACCCGATCACGAACCGTTCTAACGTCCTACACATATATTTGCGAAATGGCGACCGAATGACAACATGGGCGATGCCATGATGGAAATTATCAACAATGACGCCTTACAAGGTGCCCAATTGAAGGTGATGACAACAATCAAGAAGCGGATGGCGGAGTCGATGCTTTACCGATTATGAAGATGAGCAAGACAATCTTTGGCGAGGTCTATCTACAATCTCTTATGTATACATGAAATTGAGAATAATTTCATTTGTCGTGTAAATATATTTATTTAAATCTTTGTGTTTCTACATTCGTAGCCCTCGGATCGGCGACAACAACGGGAAGAGTAGAAATGTACGAGGCAGAAGAAGCCGTTGGAGGGTCGGTTCATTCTCTCGAATTCGAGGAGGATCTGAGCAAAGTACTTGGACCACATGCACGAAATTTGTCGACCTTGTGGGTACCTTGTAAGGGACAGGATCCGATTAATGCTCGTGAATGGAAGCAAAAGAAAGTTGCTTCTCATATTAGTTTTGTCTCTGATCGTGACAAGGCACTAGTTTGGCAAGATGTCCTTCAACATTTCGCGCTCGTCTGAAGATGAAGCTTTGAAGGAGAGAGTTAGGAAGCTGGGCTATGAAGAAGATGGCCACACAATTCCGGTGTTGGAAGAAGAAATTGTACAACACATTTATCGGGAAGAACACGACGCCTTGATTTCAACACTAAGGCCTACGTCAAGTTGAGGCCGTTTTGGGATGAGTTTATGCGAGTTCAAGACATCGGAAGAGGGTGAGGCACGTGAGAAGGAACCAGCAGAATGCCGAGCAAAGCAATACCACCATCACTTGGGATCGGTGGCTACTGAGTGCCATTCCTAAGTGGGAAAGAATGGAGCAGGAGATTCTTGCCAAGGGATCGAACCAGAATCAATCAAGCGCGCCCGCGTGCCAAGTATATGATATACTAGATTTGCTTATGCTCGAGGCTTGGGAGAGTGGCGGTGTGGCCAGAATAGAGATAAGGATGGCCGACATACATGCGGAGAGTCTTGAACACGGTGGGCGAACAAGAGGCTATGGGGAGGTGTCGTGGGAGCATGCTTTCCCTAAAGACAAAGCCACCTATAGAAGCCTTGAGAGAAAGAAGTACGAGGAGGCGAGAGCGGATGCAGGATGGAGAAATGGTTCATGAGTCACGGAAGTGGCTCGTGAAGCGATAAGCGAAAAAAACACTTGAAGCCAAAATGAATGCGAAATCAAAAGGCAAGTGCGAGATAGCGATAAGTTCCATCCAAAGGCAAAGCGCGCATCGAGCCGGAGTCAACATCAGCCCCTAATCGGTTGAAAAGCGATTGCGCTTCCACGGAGGTGCCGGTGATTCAAGATGGCGCAGTGCGCTTCCCGTGGATGACATCACCGATCCTCTCACGACATGTGAGCCGCACATTCAGGGGAATGCCACGATCATGGTGGCTATCGGTGTTGTATCTCGTATCGACCCTACGAAGACACCAAGATGCCATGGGGCATTAATACCTCCTGGATATGCTAGCGTCTCGGTGGATAGAGTTGTGAAAGGTAAAAGCAATGTGCCTCTTGACATTGAAGGAGGTGATGGGAGAAGACTTTAGGAGAAGCGGAGAAGACATTCATATGTTGGCGCAAGCGCTATATCATTATTCCTAGGCGTCACCTCCTCCTCCTCAACAACTTAACCCTAGTGCGGATGAAAGTGAGCGAACCATTTTTCACTAATTATGTATTGGCTTAAATAACGGTTTACTCATACCACGTTGTTTTCACAGCAGAACCTCCCCAACCTAAGTCCAATTATACATTCACCACACAGTCACAAAGTGTTGCGGGCGATGACAATGAAGTGGAAGACACAGTGCATCCCCACGGCCCCATCGCTGCCTGGCGGGCTCCAACGCCGACACCGCCGCCCCATCGCCTCCACGGCGGGCTCCAACGCCGCCATCGCCCCATCTCTCCACGGCGGGCTCCAACGCCGCCACGGCCGCCCATCGCCTCCACGGCGGGCTCCAACGCCGACACCGCCGCCCTATCGCCTCCACGGCGGCTCCAACGCCGCCACCGCCCCATCGCCTCCACGGCGGGCTCCAACGCCGACACCGCCGACCCTGCCAAAGAAGATGCGCACCACACAAGCAGCGTTGGCCCCACCGCCGCCAAGAAGAAAGCCTCGGGGAGAACACGGCTATTTCTAAGGCGCGAAACTTTCCTATGAGAAGGCGCCGAGAAATAGATGCTTGATGAAACAGATGTGGGCCAGTTTCTTGCGAAAGTCAAGGCTAAAAGTGAAGCGGCGAAACCACGAGAAGCCGTGCTTCTTCGTGCGTCCGAAGTTCTAAGGCAAAGGGTGGGCGCTCACGAGAAAAAGTTACGTCATGCTCGTAAGGATTCGCCACTATCGGACTATGACCGCGCTCTCACCAAGTCAATTGAGGCGAAGAAGAAAGAGAAGATAGCACGGAAGGGTGTTGCGGCTCGGGAACAATCACAACAATCGGTGCCCCGCTAGTTATTGGGAATGAATATGGTTCAAACACGAGCGTGCTAGAACAGATATCTGAAATGTGCATTTGGATCAACTTGATGAATTTTTCATGGAAGCGGTCTAAGCATTTCCCAAATGCTCGCGGAGCACACATCAAAAGTGCTCGGAAGTTGATTATTGGAAGAAGGAATATGTATATGGCAAGAGTCTATACAACCACGAGAAGCTCATCGAACCGTACACAAATGTACTTGTTAAACAAGTGGTACATGGCGTGTCGCAGAAAAGCGGATGACTATATTTGCGTCAAAATTAGAAACCATCATTACTTAGTGGCGATGACATTATAATGGTTCGGTTTAATGAGTTACACCGGCTATGCCACATGAGCGCTCTAGACAAATCTCTCATCATTTGCTTTTATGCATGCGTGATTCTTTCTTTTAATAATCTCACTCTAGCATATGTATATGTATAAGTAATTATCCTCACACTAGCTAGCATGTCTATACATATGCAGAGACATGATGAGAGACCTCACACGTAGAAACGACAAGAACATTGGTTTCGTTGATCCATATATCGTATTCAAGGACCCAAACACTCCCTACGATCAATGGAGACCTCAAGCGGAGAGGAATTTCGGAGGTTCTTGATCAACCAAAAGAACAAAAGATTTATACTCTTCCCTACAACTTTGGGTGAGTGTTGTTATCGTGTGCACATTTTACTTTACTTACTCAATCCAACATAAAGATATATATGTTGACTCTATAAACAAATGCGACTTTCCTTTGGATCGATTGTCCTCGATCTCTCCGACGGTCATTTGCTAATCTATGACTCGTTGAGAAAACGCGGGAAGATTACCAAGATATGATAGACATTATCCAGGTAACCGATCTTTAAATATTTATTCTGCTCTTTAACTTTGCAATAGTTAATTAACGATCAATTATTAGGCGGGGTTTGGGCTTGGTTCGTTCAACTACACCGTCAGGATCTGAAAGCGCCACTTCCCGATCCACACCGATTGGATGTAAGTTGTACTAGCTCCCGCATCTTTGCCTTATCATGCTTGACTACTGGCGGATGACGCGAGTTATCTTTTTATATCGTCTGATGGGTTCTCTGGCGGCCACGTGCAACAATTTGTGTGGATACTACGTTTGCGAGTTCCTCATGGTGTATGCAAAAGAACCCATCTGAGATGCGTAAAGTGCGTAACAAGTATATATAATAAATCTATTTTATTTATTTGTTGCTATTAAATAAATCTTATGTATATTAATACTTCTTTCGTTTAATGCAAATTGAAGGAGATATGGTTGAAGGAACAGGTGTTGGATATGGACCGCCTCAAAGGAATTCAAGAGACAATCGCAGGATTTCTTAATGAGCATGTCCTCAAGCCCGGCACCGAGTTCTACTTTAACCGGATGAACAATTGAAGCCAAACCGGGGCGAACATTTGTATGACATTTAAGTGGAGGACAACATTTGTGTTGTAAATACCAAGGATGCATGAATAATGTTGTAAATTTTATGTGCATATATATATATATATATATATATATATTATACATATATATAGCTCCATAATATATATAGTTTCATACTTTATTTGTGTGTAATAATGTTCCAAACTAAATTATATGTGGGCGTATACATATATTAGCGTGAAGAATACGCATTGGAAAACCTAATGTAATTTTAAAACCAAAATCAATAATGAATTGAAATGGAAACAAAAAGAAAAAAAAACCTTTAGTCGGTTGGTAATACCAACCGGATTAAAACCATCCCGTGCATGACCATGGACCTTTTAGTCGGTTGGTATTACCAACCGACTAAATCGACCTTTAGTCGGGCACAGGACCGGGACTAAATGTGAGACATTTAGTCCGATTTTCTAGTCCGGCTCTATACCCGGGACTAGAGGCCCTTTAGGCCCGGGACCAAAGGTCTGTTCTGTAGTAGTGTTTACAGTTTGTGTCCTCAAAGTTACATGCTGCTGACTTCTTCATGAAGTCACAGATTAAGGTACAATATTTGTATTTTTTTTCTCCAAACTCAGTGTGTGTGATCCACAATGAGTTTTAGAGGGGGTGTTAGAATATGAGTCCTTTTGTATTTTCTTATCTGTATATGATATACTATTTGTTCTCTCTATATATATTATTCATTGAATCTCTTGAATATACATATAATATTCATAATAACACATGTAAGCCTGACCTTAACAATAGGTTCCTCGATTGCAACAAACTCAAGCTCACAACCATCTGTGCCAGCAAGGTAATGGCCTAATCTCGTCGAGTACCTGATATAGGTGAAAAGAAGTTAGCAATGCTCCAATTTCTATCTGAACATTTTTTTATCGAAAAAAAACTAAAATGAGAGACTCAAAAGATTAAACTTCGTGTGCTGAACAAAAGGAAAGAAAGAATATAAATCTTCAGGGCTATTTTTCCAATAAGAACATCACAGTACAGAAATTGATTTGATCTTATCTGAGTCATAATGCAAGATATTGGCAACAGAGTGCTTGAATTTGAAGCATAAAGCAAGATATTAGCAATATCGTACAGTTATTGGTTCCAAAATCCCTCTCGATTGCTTTCTACTGGAAATGAACTTGGGAAGGTCTTAAAAGCACAAAACCTAGGCATGGATGACAACACTGAGCATATGAGCAACCAGAATTTCCTATGAAATAGTAGCATTAATTAATAGCACTTCCTCTTGTTAGAATAGGAGTTAAAATAGGGACTCTTTTATATTTTTTATCTGTCTTTTGTATTGCCTTATCTGTATATGGTATACACCTCTTGTACTCCTATATATATTGTCCATTGGGGCCCTTCAATATATACACAATATTCATAACATGATATCAGAGCAAATGTTAGGTTGGGGTTACTGTAGCACCGCCGCCTCCTAGGCTCTACTCGTTTCCGCTGCCTGCTACCCCGGGAGGAGCAATCTTCGCTCCTGGGGCGGCCACCTTCTAGTTGTAGCTACTCGGCGCAACAACCAGCAGCATCTTTGTCGTCTTCGTCTTCAACCCGATCTGGATCGGGTCCTCCCACCGCGTGAGCCGTCGTCTTCATCGCCTAGAGGCATGGTGGAGAGGAAGCACATCGCCATCATGAACATCGGCTCCAACTCTGCCTTCGTCATGCCATCCGATCCGTTCTTCTTACCGCCTGCATCTCCACCCGCCGCAAACTGGGACGACGAGCCGGGCTCGCCGCCAAAATCTCCGACTGGAACAAGCAGAGGGCCGCGTGGCACCGTCGCCACCCGGCGGTCGCTTCGGCACGCCGCAGCAGGACCTCATCGAGCTCCGCCACCGCTTCATCTCCCGAACCGCCGCTCCCAATTGGGTTGGGTTTGGTGTGTGGCTTTTGGCTACTTCTACTTGGGATGGAGATAAAGCAAGAGAGGGAGAGGAACCTACGCAGGAATTGTGTTGGGAAACTGCTCGATGTGTTGGGTTTGTTGTTGCTCTTAGATGGCTTAATTAGTGATCTGCTGCTGCTAGTTATCCTTAGGTGTTTCCTCTTTTGTGTCGTTTCTTCCGTTGCGTCCATTCAAGTCTGTACCACTCAATCTTTGAGTTTGTCTAAGCCATGCGAGTCCACAAATTTATTATCAGTCATAGAAGCATAGGAATTGCCTTATGCATGACAGGAGCCGCCACTCCCGCTCTTCTTTCTGAGCCGCATGCAGATCATAGAAGTCGTTATGATGCTGCCACTTTCTTAGCCGCTGCCCCGAGCTTCTAAGGCTGCCGTGTTTCTTTCGCGCCGTCGTCGTCTTGGGTTTCGATCTGCGCTGTCATGCTTCCACCTATTCCTATTCGACTTGATTTGACAGCTCTCTCTATTCATGTCGGTTTCATCATCTTCTTCGTTATATTGCCGCGGTTGGCTTTTTCAGCCCTTACACCTTGTGTTTTATGAGCTGTTGTACGACCCCGGATGGGAGGAGATCTTTTGATATTCGATATATTTTTCAAGAGCTGCTTCAAGAGCTGCATGCTACGACGACATTATCAAGACTCGGACTTCGGATTTTTCATATTTTAGTGTCAACCCTTTCCAAATGCAATGCTATTGTATACGCCTTGCATTTGAGGGAGGGTATTAGAATAGGAGTTAGAGTATGGACTCTTTTGTATTTCCTTATCTGTCTTTTGTATTGTCTTATCTGTGTATGGCATACACCTCTTGTACTCCTATATATATTGCCTATTGAGGCTCTTCAATATACACACAATATTCATAACACCTGTATCAGTGATATTGTTGACAGAAATGATAACTGCGTGTATGGGCTGAGGCGTAGAGTAGTGAGCTGCATATGCTATGACTACAAGCACAATGTTCATGATTTGGAGATAAGCTGAGGTACCAGAGCTGCTACAACAGAAATAGCCACAATAATGCCTATACAACTATACCCAAAAGATTTACCAAAGATCCCTAACCTGCTCCTACCAAGCACAAACTGGTAGTGATAGTCAAGAACTGTTGAAAAACAGTAGGATACGATAAATCATCGTGTTGCGATACTTTTTTTCACAACACGAACAAATATGAATAACCAGATTAACACCTCATAAACTGGCATTGAAAGATGGATCTTAAATGTGAATAGTGGACAATAACTTCACTAGCTAGTCAGTGCGCTAGATTTCAGTTCACAGCTCCACTAAACACAATGCATCAGGAAACTCTGAATTTCAGTTTCTTAAAGTACATTAGCAAGGCGCTAAAACATTTTCCAGAAGAATTTGATCTTATCTTAGGCAAATTCATCCAATTAGCCCACAACAAAAAGCCCGAGTTACTTCGACAAGCTGTAGGCATCAAGTGGTCTTTGTTAATGAATTTATTTAGCCAAAACTAAGAACAATTACCTTTTCAATGTTCTCTTCGTTCAAGTCAAGCCCAGTCTCCTTGTCAGCGATGGTTTCAGCTGCGACTATCTCTGGTATTTTCTCCATCAAGCGTCGCTCAATGCCCATCTTCATTGTTGTTACAGAAGCTGGGCATGATCCACATGCTCCTTGCTCCACTGCTGAGTCTGGGTTGGCAATAGCTTGAAGTCTTGAACCACTGCCAAAGCAGGACACAAATAGAATTTGCATTATTTCAACACAGCAACATCTTAATTCCCTAAAAAAAAACAGTAATGCAAGCAAATAGTCTGGCATGCCCAATATCTAACCTAGAGCAACACAAGGAGATGATCATGCTTGGTCCAAATTGTTTAACCTCGTTGTTAATAAATGATGCTAGCTGTTTATACGCTAGATTATCACACTCTAGAGGCCATATGAAACTAAGCTCTCGCTACTGCTATAGTGGTACCATATAGTCCCATTGTAGAGCATACAAAGAAACCATTCTGGATAGGGGCTAAACGCGAGGTGCACTATGGATGCCTAATTAGTAATTACCAAACACATCACATAATATAATACTGAGGGTTTGCATCTACAATTCATTGCCACAAGACACCATATGAACAAGTTGACCTTGGATCAGAGGGCAGGGCAGGCAATGAAGCAATACAGTTGGGGGCTGCAAAATTCTTCTTTGAGCTTATGCGGCCGTTCCAGATTTCTACTATCAAACCCACTGGGCGACGCAATCCCCATCTGCAAACAAAATCAAGAACCCATCGGCACAGTAGAACCAAGAAATTGCCACCCCAACAAAGAGCACAGAGAGGAGCAACAAGGAGGAGGAAGCCTAAGCCTAACCTTGAACGAGGAAGGGGAGGAGGACGTGGACGGCGATGGGCTCGGCGCCCACGCCACAGCCGCCGCCGCCGTCATCATCTTCTCTACAACAAAGAGAGCTCTGTATTAAGCTCCCACGCGCCGGGTCTCGCAGGACTCCGGAGAAGACCATGCCAAGCTCCTGCGTGCGTCGAGCACCTCAGGATTGTAATTTTATTTCGGAGTAATCAATAAAGTACTCACTTTCCTCGAGGAAAAAAAACAAGTTTAGGGAAACGTAAGCCATGTTCCACTCTCTTAGTGTAGATTAAGTACACCATAACCATAACTATCCTCGGTTCATTCGTTACCTGCAAGATGCAGAATCTCACTAGTAATGCTGCTTGGACGTTGGGAAAATGAGTGGAAGCAAATGCAATAATTATAACACAACACACTAATATATTAATAACGTGTTAAGAAGATTATGTAGTAGAGAGTATCAATACATAAATACGTTAGCGACTGAAAGACACACAAGTTCAAGCTGTGTGTCTACTACTCTGCGGAGATAGGTTGTGAAGTGGTGTTCTTCAAAATGGCACTGTTTTGTAACACAGTAGCTTTGAGGTCAAGCCTTTTCTCCGGGTGAGGCTGAGGCCGGCTCCAGGTCTATCAGAAGAGGTTGGTCCCTGTCCAGGATAGACAAAGCAAAATAAAGACTGTTTTGAGATGAAAAAAATACAATCCAATATTACTTGCTAGAATCAGAAATCAGAATGCACACTTAGCAAATGTTACCAGTCACTTGGTTCAATTTTGAAGTACAACATTTCTACTGCAAGTTCTGAAAAATGAAAACTAATCTGTTCAGGCAGAATTTTTTTGCAATGTCATTTGTGTTATACAATTATTATTAGTGGAATTTTGTCGCTTTCTGAAAACATCTTGCTATACTTTTTTCGGAAATTTTGTCATCTGATTTATCATGTTGACCACTTCTGAAATAAAAGACCTTTTGGATGCTAAAGAAAAAATGTTCGTTTGGAGTTACCAAGATTCAATTATGTCAGGTTTCATCAGCTGTCTATTTGTGCATCTATCAATGACGATGAATATGACAAACTTCTGTATGAATATGTTTTGTACCTAGGCCATTCAAGAGTGATGATTACTGTTATTACACTCCAATTTGTCCCAATATAACATTGAATTTGTCGGTTATTCGGCTGGGGCGGTCCACCCCAGCATGAAGCCATGGCAATCAAGTGGACATGAAGTTTGAGCTCGTGTGAAACTATTGGTTAGTGACACCCATATCATTTGATGGAGATTGACGAATCAAAGCGAGTTGGTTTGCTGCAGTGCTTACCTTGCTACCATACGATATACCCGAAGAATGCCGCCATGGCCATCATCTCCAGCACGAAGAAGTACGCCAAGAGCACCTCACTGACGAGGGCAAGCACAATGCTGGGCAAGATTGATGTGATGGAATAGCAAAGGATGCGCACCATCGAAGACACCGAGAAGAGAGCTTCATGCAGCATCAACTTCACAGTGAGCAAGGCCCAAAAGTAGAGGATGCCCCAAATCTATAGCTCTAGTCTATCTTTTTTTTACTAACAGTGTATTTCTTTCTCAAAATAAAGTGATCGAAACACAGTGGTCGAATCTATAGATCAGTATGGTCGAAACACAATGATAGAAATAATATGGTTGAAGCTATAGACCAGTGTGACCCAAACACTGTAGTCAAAATAAAGTGGTTGAAAAATAGTGGTCGGATCCATATAGCAGTGTGGTTGAAATACACTGGTCGAAACTGTAGATCAGTGTGTAATCATGATCTGATAAACACTACTTAATTACCATTAATTAGTTTTTAATTTGTAGTTACTAGTGGTTTAATATGTGCTTTATTATGTAGTTACTAGAGAATAGTTATCCCAAACTTTAAATAGATCTGGAGACGTCTAGACCTGAGACGATTAATTAACTTCGATGTTCTTCTTCTTCCTCTCTGTTCTATTGTACTGGAGAATTGTGTTGTCGAACTAAGCCATCCATTCTCCTCGGCGTGCACCGGGAAGGAGGGTGAGCGAGTATCTCTGAACCATTGTCACAGAGTTCACTTGCACGGGGCGGCAATAAGGTTTCTGGGTAGTGCATCTTCGCGACTGCTCACTTCACTGCTTCATCTACGTTCTACACTACTTCGAGTCTGTGCTGCTTCCTGTTCTTCATCAAGCCCGACTATAAGTTGGTTGTGTGATCAAACTATTCTGTTATAATCATATTATTGTGTATATTTAGAAGTGTAATGAGTTATCTATTGTTAGTATTGCTTTATGCATATCTAGTTTTATGTGATCTTCGCCTCATAATAAAATATAGAATTAAAAATATTATCCATATTTTCAAAATTCTAGAAACCTTATTGTGGATATTTTTGTGATTCAACAATGGCTGGTGCTCCTGATATTATGAAATCTAAGAGGTTTTCTGGTCAGAACTTTCATAGATGACAGACAAGGGTCAAGTTTTGGCTCATATCTTTGGAACTGTAGTGGGTAATCCATCCACAATATCCATTTATGATTGAACAGACCATGCGGTTTGACACAGATAACAACACAATCTTTGTATGCATACTGACCATACTGGCAGATCAGCTCTATGATGCGTACATAGACTTCAAGTTCGCTACAGAGTTGTGGGATGCACTAGAGCACAAATATGCAAAAGCTGAGGCTGACCGCTGGCTCTACATGTGCGAGCAATTCTTCGACTATAGCATGGATGATGCTAAGTTGATAGTTGCACAGGCTCATGACTTTAGCTACCGGTCAGTGAGATTGTGCATTTGGGTTGCGTTTTGCCTCCTAACTTTGTGGTTGCGGGTATTGTTGCCAAACTTTCTACTTCATTGCGGAATTTCTTCACCAACTTAAAGCACAAAAGGGAAGAGATATCTATTGAGGATCTCATTGTTGCCCTTGATGTGGAAGAAAAGGAAAGAGCAAAAGATGCACCAAGCACTTCCAGTCGAAACAATAAGATCAATGCAAATGTCATAGAGAAAAGATATGGTAAGAAAAATAAAGGCTTTAAACCAGACAAGACAACTAGCTTTAAGAAGAAAGCTGAGAAGAAGGACATGTGGAACATCACCTGCTTTGTGTGTGGGAAAAACGGTCATATGGCAAAAGACTGTCATTTTCGCAAGAGCAAGGATGCTAAACAGGCAAAGAAAAAGGTTGTCAACTTAATCATAGGAGAGGCCTCAACAAGAGGGTATGGCAATCCACATGTTGTTTTTCACTATGTCAATCCACGGACTGGTGGGTTAATACTGGAGCTAATGTTCATGTATGTTCTAATATTTCTTTGTTTTCTTCTTATCAGGTAGCTAGGCCTTCCTCCGTCCTAATAGGGAACATGTCGCACGCTTTTATTCTTGGTGTTGGCACAACGGATCTAAAGCCTACTTCAGGGAAGATTGTCTACTTGAAGAACGTACAGCATATGCTAATAATAAACAAGAATCTCGTTAGTGGTTTTGTCCTATGCAGGGATAGTTATAAGCTAGTATTTGAGTCAAATAAAATTGTAATATCTAAATTTAGTAACTTTGTTGGTCAATTCTATGAGAGCGGAGCCTTGTTCCACATAAGTACT
This sequence comes from Hsuehochloa calcarea, assembly GCA_036346395.1. NCBI lineage: Eukaryota > Viridiplantae > Streptophyta > Magnoliopsida > Poales > Poaceae > Hsuehochloa > Hsuehochloa calcarea. The sequence continues at coordinate 24,103,121 of CM070613.1, forward strand.
TTAGAGTACTATTATAATATGAATGTTGCAACTGGTTTTAATAAATACGAGGCCAATATATGGCATTCTCGTTTCTGTCATATTGGTTTTGACAGTATTGCTCGAATGTCCAGATTATATTCAATTCCAAAATGTGAAATTTTTAAAGGATCAAAGTGCCAACCTTGTGGGCAAGCAAAACAACCTCAATAACCCTTTAAGGGGTTATAGGAGGAAAATAATCTAACACCATTAGATCTTGTCCATTCCAACCTGTGTGAGATGAATAGATTGTTGACAAAAGGAGGCAAAAGATATTTTCTAACTATTATTGATGATGCATCTCGATATTGTTATGTGTATCTACTGAAAATAAAAGATGAAGCTTTAAATTACTTTAAAATTTATAAGACCGAGGTTGAGAACCAACTGTAACATCCCAATTTTTCTGAAGTTTTACAAGTCTTTTTGAGTAGTTTAGCCTTTGGAAAATCCACCCCAAGATTTATTTGAATTTTAATTAAGCTTAATATGGACTTTCAATAGCAAATAATTTAATCTAACTAACATGAACATTTGCACGTCTCGCCTGTCAACCTCACCGCTGTCGCTCAGCCGTGTCCACCTTGGACTATAGCTCCGCCGCCGCAGTTTTCAGAGTCTGTGTAGGGAACACCTCCCGAGTCTATTTAAAGCCCCGAGGACCCTCAGCAGGAGCACCCCGAGACACGACGACCTCGAAAACCCTAGCCACCACTATCGGGGAGCCGCCTAGAACCCTAGCCGTCGTCTTCGTCTTCAACGCCAATCGAAGGTCTTCGTCCCCACTACTGCTGTTCTAGTCGCCCTCATCGTCTTTGGATACCACTTTCGGAAGCATCGCACCGCCCGCATCTCAGATCTGCTAACTACTTCGCCGGAGCGCCCCTCTAGTGCGGTCTCCGATAAGCCCGAAACCCTAGCTCTGCCTCAACCTCACCGTCGACCACCATCGTTGTCCCTGTGCACCTGTGAGTATACCATTATGATTCCCGTCTCATTCTTTGCCTATTGCGCACCTCCACTGCCGTCGGGGAGCCGCTGTTCGTCGAAACCCCTTGGTTCCCGAGCCTCGCCATCGTTTAGTCATCGTGGTAGGCCACATCGGCGTCCACGTTAGCCCCCTACGCTCTCGTGATGTCCTCATGTCGCCCCATCACAACCACGTCAGTGCACACGTGTCAACACCGGATCCAAAACCCTAAACCTAACCCAGTAGATCTGGTCTACGGTGAACCATGCCTATGACAAGTGGACCCCACCAGTCAGAGTTACTGTGTTGTAGACCCGTGAACCATAGACCCATGAACTAGATTCATGGACCGGGTCCATAGATCTCGGGCCCACATGTCAGCCTCTGTTCAGTTTTTTTATTTTCTTTTAATTTCAAAATCAGGGCTGGCGTCATGCTGACACAATTAATCAGAATTTTCGGTAGAAAGTAATTCGGGAAATTAGAAAACAGTAATCCTTTTTCTTTTTCTTAAGGCTAAAACTTCCAAAAGGCTGTTCTTCCTCATATGAACTCTGATTGAGCCCATTCCAATTTCTAAATTCATATAAATTCAAGCTCTATTTTTCTAAGATTTTTATTTAGTTTTTGTAGTTTGTTATCTCTCTGTTTTGTATTTATTTTATTTATTTACTTTCATTTACGTGTAGATGTTGATACTTTGGGGAATTTTTGAGGAAGGAGTTGATCAAGCCCAAGATAAGTACCAAGACTAATTCTAAGGCAAGTTGTACCTTTGACCATGTTGAACCTAGTTTTTATAATATTAATTTGATTCAAATTACTGCATTCTACTTTAGGTATTTATTTAAATGCTTTGTGATTAGCTATATGCCAATTTGTTTACATCCACTTTGTCTATTGTACTATCATGATCTTTTGTCACCACAACATGATTAATTATTAGTTGGTAATATCATAGCACCAACGTGGGTGGGTTAGATACGAGTAGTTTGCTTAGCCATACAACAAGTCATTTATCTTATTTGAGTTGCAAATATAAATTTGACTAAGTGATTATGGAACTTCGTGTAAAACTGTGTGTTGTGTGCTATTATTCGTTGATGGTATGTGTTGCACTTAACCAACAGGGTGGGAAAAGATTTAGACTGAGGCAAATGGATGGTATTGTGTGATATGGTGGTTGTGTGATTGGGATATATGAATCATGATAATTTAGTTAGAAACTCGCAGTCTCGCCTTGGTCAATTAAGGACTTAACTTTGTGCGCCATTGAACTGAGCCATGACTGTACAACCACACACTTGATGGGACGGGTCTAACTTAGTAAGTTACAGAATCTTGATATTGACAACTCAGGTTGTAGGTTACATGCTCAGTGATGGTTGGAGGTGTGGACTACTTTGTCGGTCACATTTATGAGTGTTTTGTCATTTTCAGGTCCAACGGTGTGTATCTTACTAAAGCATTGTATCGGGTTAGTACGACGATAAAACACATCGGGATGGTCAATTGTCGAGATGAAGTTTCGAAAAGGTTTTGTTATGATTGGTGCTAGATAAACTGGTTATATCATGTGGGTAAAGTGTACTACCTTTGCAGAGTGTTAAATAATCTATTCGAATAGCCACGTTCGTGGTCACGGACATGCTCGAGAATCTCACACGAGGGGTAGTTTTTCATAAAATACTTTGGGAAGGGATAGCTGTGTGATTTATTTCATATGGCTGTGTGAACGAAATTGATTATGCTTTGTGTCCTTTGTGGAAAAAATATTAAATTATTTTTGTTATTTGTTTCGAATTATGATTTCAATCTATTATTTATATTCAATTGAAAATACTGTTTTTTTGCAAAATAACCACAGAAGGCATTTTCTTTATAATAAGTCATCATCTATAATTGCATTCTATGGTACAACATGTTGAGTACTCATTCTTGCTGAAATCATTCAGCTGAATTGGAGGAATCATCGCCTGCCTTTGAGGAGGAGCTTTTTGAGGTTTCTGATCGTTAGGTCTCGATCCTAGTCAGTTACCTATGGTGAGTCGATGGGTACCCATTGGAGTTGTTTTTGTTCCGCTGCTGCTTATTTAATTCCGTCAACCCTGCGTGGCTTAATAATTGTAAACTCAACCATACTGTCACAACCATTATTTGTTATTCAAATTAATTGTTTATTCTTATATTCGTCTTGTGTGGAATGATATTTATCTATATTGATACTGTGTGCACTAACATGATCTTGGACTAGTGCAGTATACACAGAGGTTACAGAATTGCATTTTTTTTGGTCCCGACACCGACTAGAAAAGAAAATTAAAAGGCTAAGATCTGATAGTGGAGGAGAGTATATCTCAAATGAATTCCCTCGGTTCTATTCTGAACATAGAATAGTCCATGAAGTTACACTATCAAACTCACCCCAATCAAACGGGGTAGCTAGCTAAGAGAAAAAACCGGACACTAACAAACTCGATGAATGCCATGTTGGAGAGTGCTGGTATGCCTAAGATGTGGTAAGGAGAGCTATATTGACATCAACTTTTATTCCAAACAGAGTAATCACTAAAAGGTGTGAGATTACTTCGTATGAGGGATGAAAGGGAAGAAAACCCAATGTTAATTTTCTGCAAACTTGAAGGTGTTTGGCAAATTTCAATATACCATTGCCGAAAAGTGAAATCTTGGACCTAAAACAGTCGATTGTGTCTTATTGGGATATGTTTGTAACAACACAACCTATATATTTTTAGTAGTAAAATCAAGAACTCCTGAGATTATTGCTAACACAATAATGAAGTCCAGAGATGCTTTATTTTTTAAGGATATTTATCCTATGAGAAATGCAGACAGTACTTCTAGAACTTGAAGGGATACGGGTAGTCTACACTAGCTAGCAATTCAAAAATTCTACCACGTAAAGCAGGTTGCCATGCAAGTAAGAGATCATAGATTATTACCACCAGATGCTCAGTGCGCGGAAGAGGAGTTGGAGCATTTGGATCCAACGTCGAGCGCGTTAGTGTAGTGGTTGTAGTTGATCGTCTAGCGTCCTCGCTGCCGATCGTCTCCTCCAGCAAACTTTGACATTCCTCACAAAGATTGTGGATCGTCCTTGAGCACAACAGCAACCGCAATACTCCTCTACGGTATCCACACGTCCAGAGGTGGAACGTCATACGCCGGTGTGCTAGCAGCAACTCTCATGGTAGGGGCTCTAAGAAGATGGTGGCTAGGGTTTCAGTGGAGCAACTCACGTCCTATGTTCTCTTCCCAATAGACTCATGCATCTTCTTATATAGAGCCCATGACGGATCCTATCGTAACTTGTTTGTTTCAATCCATTAAGTGTGTGACCCTGTAGGTTGGTGTGTATTACGTTGTGACTCGAAAACGCCTGTTCAACCACAAGTCGTTAGTGGTTCCTAGCAGGACATAACGATTCCCGAATACACATAAATTATATCGGACGAACCTTAATGCAATATGATCTACAACCAGGTATTTATCACTTACGACCAGCTCGTATATCTATACAACCAGTTTATATTTAGTCATGACCAGTTCGTAACTCCTTACGACTAGTTTACGACCATTTAGTGATTATGTTCGACTCTCTACGACCAACTTGTATATCCATACGACCAGTTCGTATCTGGTCTGACTGATGTGTATTTTCCTTTTGCCTTACGATATCTGGTTGAACTCTAGGTGAGATAATTTTCACGATCAAGTGACGGATAATTTTATGTGGTTGACTCTTCGACCACTAATGGCATGGCCATGCACTTTCATTATCCGATCATATTGAGGGGCCCAGAGATATCCCTCCTGTTATGTTAGGATGGGCAAATCTCATATCTGACCAGTCACATTCCTCCTCATGTTTCATAGTATACCCGAAAGATACCTCTATAACTACCTAGTTACGGAGTAGCGTTTGGAAACCCCTAAGTGTACTACTACACATGTAGGAAACTATGCTGATCTTTGGTCAAAGCATTATACATCATCATTGCTTGAGACAAATTGATGACACATAAAATTATAATAATCTCAATAGTATCTCAAGGTGGGTCAATCCAACACCATGTTCTCGAGCATGTGTTCACATTATTGATTCGATATCCCTATATCCTTGACCGGTGAAACGTGGTCATCAATTAATACATGTGTTGTTCGATGAGTTACTAGTGTTCCGACCAATGACATCCGACCAGAGATACATTTAGAATGACATCACATAAGATAAAGAGCTTCAGCAACAAGTCACATACTTGTTAATCTTTACGAATGATAATTCATTCAATGAACATAATATCATTTATTATATAACTCATAAACATAGATGTGATACAATCATCTCTATGATTGCCCCTAGTATCACCAACAGAACTGAGGATAATCAAGCTATGAATAATAGTAATTTTGAACCTACCACCATCTCTGAGTCAACAAGTGATATACCACCAGTCTATGATATTCCTGAGAAAGATAATAATTTAGTCAAAGAGGCTCCTCGTAGGAGCAAGCAACAAAGGGTTGAGAAAACATTTGGCAGAGACTTTATTGTATACCACATCGATGATGTGCAAAAAAACTCTTTCAGAGGTTTATGCATTTCATGATGCTAAGTATTGGAAAGAGGCAATCCATAGCGAGATGGATTCCATCATGGCTAACAGGACTTGGGAGATCACTGATCGTCCTAGCGGATGCAAACCTGTTGGATGCAAGTGAATCTTTAAAGAGGAAATGAGGCCTGATGGTGCTATTGACAAGTACAAGGCAAGACTTGTTGCCAAGGGTTATACCCAGAAAGAATGTAAGAATTATTTTGATACTTACTCTCCTGTTACCATATTAACCACCATTCGAGTGCTCATTGTATTAGCCGCTTCCCATAGTCTACACATCCATCAAATGGATGTAAAGATAGATTTTCTTAATGGTGAGTTGGGGAAAGAAAATTATATGGAGTAATCAGATGGTTTTGTAATTTTTGGACCGGAAATTAGGTGTGCAAATTAATCAAATACTTCTATGGCCTAAAGCAAGCACCTAAACAATTGCACAAGAAATTTAATAAAACTTTAACATCTACTGGTTTTGCTGTGAATGAGGCAGATAAGTGTGTATATTATCGTTATGGTGGGAGTCAAGGAGTGATTTTGTGTTTGTGTGTCGATGACATACTTATATTTGGGACAAACACTGTTGTTATTGACGAAGTCAAATCTTTAATTTTATAATTAATTGATGTTCATATTAATCACATTATAATGTCACAACATGAATTTTGAAAGTTTCTCAAATCCAATTGAATGTTGACACCTAAATTCAAATTTTTTTTGAAATTCAAAAGAATGTTAACTCCCTGAATTTGAAAGTTTCCTTCATTTAAAAATTCACACCACAAGTTTGGAATGTTTTTGTCACATTTGATAGTTTTCACACTCAATTTCAAAGTTTTTAAAACTAATTGTTGGAAGATCTTATTTTTGAATGGGAAGACATGTGCGTCCTCTACTCATGTTGCGCTATATACACATAACAAGCGCACGTTACCGAGTTTTTGGTTATGTTGGCGCATTTTCGTCTCTTATTTACAAGAGTGGCCATCGTTGGATTTTATTTGCAAAAATGAACCCTTGCCGCACAGCCACCGTGTGGCAAGCCCTCCCTGCCCAACACGTCACCTCTTGCCACAACACGCCCTCCCCTCCCTCTACCGCATGCATGGCCCTCCCCTCCCGGTAGCCCTCCCTTCCTGTCACGCACCCGTCCGGTTCTCCGGAGAAACAAAAAACCACGCAGTGGCCACTTTTCGCACCGCCTGTCCTCCCTCTCCTCCCACATCTATCGCCTCATCCAGAATTCCAGGCTCCAACAAATTCAGAATTCCATGTGCGAACGTCGCGGCTCCTCGTTCGCTCGGCTTTAAACACCGAATTCTCGCAGTCGCACTTCGCTCATCTCAATTGCGATTCGATTTTTGTTCTGGTGCTCGTCGCTGAGAACTTAGAGAACGTAACATAATTAATTTTTTGGGGAGATTAAGTATTTGCTTGCTTTTCATCGCTAGACCTTTTTTATTGCTTCCCCCCAAAAGGCAGTTAATTTGTCGGATATTTTTGTCATTATTACCGTAGTCGTAGTTAATCAGTCTTAGTCAGCTAGTCGTAATTAAATAGTTTAGTGGTAATTAATTAGTTATTATTAGTTAGTTTAGTGGTAATTAATTAGTCATAATTAGCTAGTTTACTGGTAATTAATTAGTTTAGTGGTAAGTAATTAGTCGTAATTAGTTTAGTAGTTATCAGTACGACATATTAAGTTAGTGTAAATGAACTACTCGTAATTTATTTAGTGGTAACTAATTAGTTGTAATTAATTAGTTTAGTGGTAATTAATCAGTGGTAATTAGTTAGTTTAGTGATAAATAGTTAGTCGTAATTAGTTTAGTGGTTATTAGTCTGGCATATGAAATTAGTGCAAATGAACTACTCGTAATTTATTTAGTGGTAATTAATCAGTCATAATTAGTTAGCTTATTCATAGTTAATTAGTTTAGTGGTCATCAGTCTAGTATATTAAATTAGTGCAAATGAACTACTCATAATTTATTTAGTGGTAATTAATCAGTCGTAATTAGTTAGTTTAGTAGTAATTAATCTATCGTAATTAGTTAGTTTAGTAATAGTATATTTGTTTAGTGATAAATAATTAGTCTTAATTAGTTTAGTGGTCATCAGTCTGGTATATTAAATTAGTTGTAATTAGTTAGTTTAGTCATAGTTAATTAGTTTAGTGATAAATAATCAGTCATAATTAATTTAGTGGTTATTAGTCTGGTATATTAAATTAGTAGAAATTAACTACTCATAATTTATTTAGTGGTAATTAATTAGTTAGTTTAGTTGTAGTTAATTAGTTTAGTGGTAAATAATTAGTCATAATTTGTTTAGTGGTTATCAGTATGACATATTAAATTAGTGGAATTTTATTTTTGGAATTTTTTGGAAATTAATTAATTAATTATTCATATTTAATTACACATATGTAATCCATTACTTGCATGCAATTTGTCGTATTTAACTGAACATATGTACTGCAGATGGGGTTGTTGTTGTTTTAGGTAATTTTCAATATGCAAGACTTGTTAGTGTTTTATGACGATGGTCTCGTACAGGCTGGACCCGATGGGTTGGACCTGACGAGATGCCAATACAAGGTCGTCCAGGTGAAGGGGCTCGACGCGATGAATATTCACGAGCTTCAAAGCTGCATCCAGAGAGAGTTCGTCACGGAGGCAATGACGAAGAAACTTGTGATTGAGGGGATCACCTGCACGAATGACGTGTGGGAGCTCGTCAAGGAGCATGGAAGCGTAGTATGGAGCCAGTACATGCAGATTGCCTCCCAACCCGAGGAGGCCATTTACGGGAAGACAATGGTGTACGTGAATTTGGTACGCAGGACGCAGGGAAACCTTGATGATGTTGGGGCCTCTACCAGCGGGCAACCGCAGGCCAAGCTTGGAGATGGTAGCACGGAATGTGTTGTCTCGGAGGGAAGACTCACGCATAATTTTGTGCAAAATGAGGGCGAGAAATTGTGGTGGTTGACCCGCATTGACTGCCACGAGTATCTACCAGACCAGCCTCTCAGGTCAGAGTCCGACCAGGAAGCAGACCCAAGCTCGAATGGTAGCGACGAGGACGCACACCAGGCATGTGGTCGAAACGGGGGAATTGTGTCATCGGAGTTGCCTTACATGGCATCGAGACTCGATGATATTACGGTGCGTTCGCTCACACTGCCGCAAGAAAAAGGCGCCCAGTGGGGGTTTGATGCCAACACCCTCTTAGTTGGGTATCACTTCCCTAACAAGATGGTTGTGCAGCAAGTTATATCACAATACACCTTGTCCATCAGCCGTGTGTATTGAGTGCACCGGTCCAACCCATTACATTACGCAGTGAAGTGCATAGTGGAAGGCTATCCGGGAAAGGTCAGCGCTCAACGAGCAAAGATCTCCGGCTCGGTCTTCGGGGTCAAGGCGTTGATCGACTACACTTGCGAACCTAGCGAGACCCTGCGGCAACATCGGAACGTGACTTCTCCATATGTTGCAAGCCTCATCGGACATCTAGTTGCGAAGGACGTGTCCGTCACCCCCAAGATGTTGATATCAGAAGTCACCAATCTGGTTGATTATCCAGTCAGCTACAACAAGGTCCGACGAGTCAAGCAGAAGGTCATCGAATCCATGTACGGGACATACGAAGAGGCGTACAACCTTGTGGTGAGATTGCTTCACCAAATTGCCGAATCAAACCCCATCATGTACAAAAACAAGCTCGACGTGAAGATGCTGAGAGAGGGTCCAACTGCTTCATACTGGACCGGGTGTTCTTGGCTTTCACTCAGGCCATCGGGGGCTTCAAGTTCTATTGTCACGTGCTAATGATGGATGATACTTTCCTCACGAAGAGGTACAATGGCACCATCCCCACCGCGGTGGCGGCCAACATGAATGACTAGCTTCTCCTGATGGCATTTATTATTGTGAAGATCAAGAACACATCCAACTAGCTGTGGTTCCTGGTGAAAATGAAGAGGGCGGTGGTAGGAGACTGGTGCAACGTATGCCTAATCACAGACATCAATGCTGGGTGGTTAGCAACCATCAACACCATGCAACATGGGAGGGATCCCTCTCACTAGTGGAACGACGTGCAATCCAGGTGGTTCATAAGGCATCTTACATCTAACTTGTTCACGCAAATTCCGCAGTCAAGAATTTATGAAGATGTTCAAGACATTGTGTCTGCAGAACCAGAGGAGGAAGTTTGAGTCCATCTAGAGAGACCTCAAACACCGGACTACAACGCATACAAGGGAGTCCATTGCGGAGGTACTAGAGGGAGAGCAACCCAGTTGTTCTATAAGTTTTTCGGGGTGGATTCACGGCCACGCTTCTAAATTGGAGAAATACTCCCTTCTCTATGACACAGACGGTGCGAGGTACGGGATTATGGCGACTAACATGTATGAGGTCTACAACATTGTCCTCAAAGGTGTGCAGTGCATCCCTATCACCGCGATCGTCGAGGAGACATGGACTCGCACTATTGGTTGTTTTGTCAATAGATCCACCGCAGCCAAGTGAAGATGGGGGAAGGCAAGCAGTGGTCCGAGAACATGCGGAGGCACATAGACCAGAAGATGGAGAAGGCCTAAATGCATGATATCCAGGTGATCCATGGACTCAGGAGGAAGTATGAGATCAGGCTTTGGAAAAAATACATCAACAGTCATGCCAGAGAGGAAAGGAAACAGGCATGCACCCTGAGTGATGTGGCGACATGCACCTGCAACAAGCCGAAGCTCCTGCACAAGCAATGCTCGCATTTGTACAAGGCGTATGTGCAAATGAGGCAGATGTGTACGCCGTACATCTCCAAGTACTACGATATGCAACACCTTTTCAATACATGGAGTGCGGACTTTCACCCGTACGGCTTGGAAATGAACTACAAGGATCTTTGGCCGGACATGATGCAATGGGGCCCGAACATGGCCTTGAAGACAATAGGGAAGGGGCGACGGCATACGCTGTGCTTCTCGAACGACATGGATGCCAGCCAACGTACCAATATTAGCCGCACAATCAAGTGCAGGATATGCAAGACCCCTGGGCATTCAATGAAGGATTGTCCCAACAGACCGAGCTCGTCTGGTCGTAATTTAATGTATTATCCACCTTGTTTTGTCATGTATAGTGAAACTTCTACGATTGCCAGATATGGACTCATTGACAAACTTCTACACGAGGATGTTGCAGAAGCGTAAGTGGCTTACGCAGAAGATTGTACACTATTTGTTAATTTTTTAGTCTAATGTGGATGATATTATTTAATACTATATTATACCACAAGCTAGATAAGATTGTACATGAACCAACATAGGAAATATGTAACATGCAGATCATATAATGATGTACCGTAGCATTCGAAACACACACAAGGGGCCCCTGTCAAGCCACAACTGCCCACTTTTGCACATCGATATGACAATGCACTCCGAAACTGTGACACTTACTTTTTAGACTGACAAGAACACACTCTGCCACGCGACCTTTTCAAGCCGAAAAGACCGCATCTGTCACACCACACGCTGCCACTTTTGCATATCGATAAGACAACACACTGCGATGCTAACTTTTCAGAACGATAAGACTAGACGATTCCTCCTCAGGGCCGCTACCTTGTGGACACGAATTTCCTTCAACTGAATTATAATTCAGCCCCGTATGCAGGGCCAGCTCGGCATATAAGTACCACCCCTTCCACGACGGGTTTTTCTGCATTAAGACTTCAACACAATATCGCTCAGATAGAGAATCAGTGGGACGAGATCCGCGAACTAGCAAGGGGTGTTGCAGCCCGGGATGAAAAAAGGGAGCGTGCCAGGAGGGTACCTCCCGCCATGATGCCCCCCGTAGCAGCAACCCCTACCAGAACATTCCAACCGAGCATTCACCGCAATGCTTGCCCGAGGGGGGCACATCACCCCTCTGTTGGTGCAAGTATACATGCAAGTTCTTCAAGTCCAACCAACGACACAGTCTAGGCATGTGTTACTGGGGTTGCGTGAACTACTCCTCGGACTATCCCAATTGCTGTTGGGACACTGGCCGCTATCTGCAGCCGGTAAGGACCGATTACAGTATGTTCCCCTACCATTTCTCTTTCAAAGTACGCACTAACAACATCTCCCGTCTACCTGTAGTCCCCAGATCCGCTATGTGGCTACCGCAAGTGGATCGACCAAGGGATCAAACCACGCGACCAGTGGCGTCTCGACTGCGAAGAGTGGGATGCCAAGAGGGACTGCAAGAAGAGGGAGGAGGAGTGCCGCAACGAAGAGCACAGCGAGCGTATCCAGCAGGAGACGCAAACTCATCTCGAGGCGTGCAGGGGCAGAGAGCGCGAGGCTCGCGAGAGGGAACACGAGAGAAAGGCGAAAATGGTGGCCAAGGCCAAGGCGGCCAGTGAGGAGTACAACACCTAGCTCACAAGGAAGGGCAAATGATCCCGGTCTACACAGTAGATCGGGTCATTCTGTAGTAGTCCTCCGTTCTACCCGTCATGTTATTCCTATCTTCTAAAGGCATGTATACTCATATAGTCCGGATGCTTGTGTCGCAGTGTACCGTAGTAGTAGCGAGGATGACTAAAGTAATTAGTCGAACCATCATACCATCTGACCACATGTAACGTACTTCTGTCTGTGAACTCTAATGTGTTTCTGGTTCCGTGCCTCGCACTTTACCTTCAATTGAAAGATTTCATCAGCACAAATACACTTTAATCTCCAAGCGTCACACAAAAATATCGACATCTGCAATAGAGTTGCAATGTAGTTTTTTCCATACATTCCAAGTCATATGAATTCATGAAACCCTAATTTCTGAAACCTAAAATCCAAATTTTAGCGACCTAAATTCTTAATTTTTGAGATAATTTCAGAACACATATAAAATTACCAAAACATTACACAATCAAGTCCACCACGTGAGGAGTCTTCAAAACAAAATTCATAATTTTTGGAGCTCATTGTTTACATTTACAAATTCATACAAAATAATACACTTATATGAAATTGAGAGAAAAATGCAGAATGAATAAAATTATGAAAATTTTACATAAGCAAGTACACTGTGTTGGGGGTCTCCACATAGAATTTTATAATTTTTTGAACTCGTTTACAATATTCTAAAATTCCTACAAACAACGCTCAAATCGCACTGAAACCCTAATTCACTGAAACCATAATTTCGTCAGGAGGAGAGAGAAGCCGACACACCACACGGTGGCCGTGCGGCAGGAGATGACGTGGCGGGCGGGGAGGGCCTACCGAACGGTGGTTGTGCAGTAGGGGGTCATTTTTGCAAATAAAATCCTACGACTCTCACTCTTGTAAATACGGAGCGAAAATATGCCAATACAGCCAAAAAAATTCCACATTAGTGCATTTGGTTTGAAAAGGTATACAGATCTAATGTATCTCTTGTTCAGACAAAAAAAAATTAAGATGGGATAATAACAAAAAAAGATCTCATGTATGTCCAATATTTATTGTATCCAAAATTTTATATATATATATATATATATATATATATATATTTGGTTTGTACTCAAAGTAGGCCTCTCATATACCACTTAAATTGTATGATAATACCTCTTTATCTATTTGAGTATACTCCAATGATTATTAAATACTCAAAGTGAGTTCTATGAAAAAATCATTAAAGTCCACCTTTTATAGCTAAATTTGTGTATATACTTCTTTTATGTATGAAAAAGGTATATAGCAAAATAAAGGACTCAATGGCATTGGAGTATCTTATAATTAGTATTTAAGTATACTAAAAATGATAAAAAGTATAATATATTTATTTAAGTAGTATATTGAAGCGGAGTATGTACTGTCCAATATTTATATATATATATATATATATATTATATATATATATATATATATATATATATTAAAAATTAGATATATACCATCGTAAAGTGCACATTTATGAAATATATCACTTAATAATTTCTTCTTTGAAATATGTCATTGAAGAGTAATCATATTTGGTGATATGTCATTATGTAGTCTTGACATCAGTTTTGTACGCCATTCAGACTCGTATTTGAGTAGATATTTCTATATAAACGAAAATATCCGTACCCGCCAATGCCCATTACTACCGACTGAACCGTATAAGGACTTATTCTAAAAATCCTATATCTAAAAAACAATGTATATACGGCTTGAGGCTCCCCTAGATTATCTTGGCCTATTCTTTTTACAAAGTAAACAAAGAGAAATGGCCAAGCTACTACTCGTGGCAGCCACCCTTCTGGCCGCCGCCGCTGCAGCCTACCCCGCCGTCACCTTGGTCAACTCGACGACAACGCCGCCGCCGCCGCCGCCGACGGCGTACGAGATGCTGAGGCGGTACAATTTACCTCTTGGCATCCTCCCTGAGGGCGTGCAGTCGTACGTGCTCCGGCCGGATGGCTCCTTCGAGGTGTACCTCTCCAGCGACTGCCAGTTCCACGTCTCCAGGGAGTACACGCTCCACTACTACAGCCGCGTCTCCGGCCGCATCAGCGTCGGGTCGATCGGTGGGCTGGAGGGCGTGAGGGTGAAAGTGGGGTTAGAGTCGCTCCGCATCTGGCAGGTCGAACGCGACGGCGACGAGCTCAGGTTCCGAGTCGGCACCATGACCGAGACGTTCGCGGTCGACGAGTTGGGCGTTAGCCCCCGCTGCGGCTGACGGGCTGAAGCTGGCAATGGATCGGCTGCATCAACAACAGCAACGCGGCGTTTCTTGCTTCGTTGATCTGTACCATGCATGCGTTGCTGCTCCAAGTTGCTGTTTGTTATTGCAATTATTGCATGGGTTCTTTTGATCTGTTGATCTATTGTCAGTGGGAATCTTTGATTTTATTTAGTTTGCTTCAGTACACGTCTTTTATAAAAGTTAGTTAATAATGCATGATGAAAAACTGTACCAATTAACCTATAAAAAGTAATCAAATCGATGATTTGCACGGTTAGGCATATTTGTCCCCCCACCTAATATTAACTAGTTTGCATTAAGATTGTAAACTTGTTTTCAACTCATAATTCAACGCGAGTGCGAGCCCGGCAGAGGCCTTCCGTGAGCTGCACCGTGCAGTACATGGCCCGTTTTTCTCGAGCATGGGCGGCCTCCACGCCTCCGCCGCGCCGGTAATCTGCGTTGGTGCCTCCACCTCCAAGGAGCGGCACTCCTGTGAGTCACTTAGATGCACTCTTCACTTTTGTGTCATATAGAGCTACCTTCGACTTATACCTTAGTTTGACCTACCATAGCTTAGACCTTAGAATTTGCTTTGATCCGGATAACTCACATGTGCAATCTCATTCTAGGGACCTTCTACAATTTGGATCGAACAACGATATCGCGGGGTGATCAAGACATGGACTTGACTCCGTTTCTCCATGAGCCTCAGAGCCATGTGATGAGGCCATCAGGCCTTGTTTGATGGGTTTGTATGTTGAGCTGTGGACTTGGTTGAACTTTGTGGACTTTGGACATATGTTGATGGTGTTTGTGGACTTTGCATGGTGCTTATGTCGACATATGTTGGTTATTGTGAGTGGATGTGATATTTGTGGACATATATGTGATATATATTGCCTATCTGTCATTTTCATTTACATTTAAGCTTCAAGACCAGAAAGGACGTGTGCATAGATTCACTTGTGGTAAGTACTTTTCGTACAACTATGTTAACTATGTTTGTGCATAGATTCACTTGTGGTAAGTACTTTTTGTACAACTATGTTGCTGTCGTTGCATCGCTCCAAATATAAGCGGTTGACTTGTATTACATTCTGTCTGCAGGGCTCGGAGTTTAGGCGGTGTCTTCTGTAAGGCAAAGATTAAGTATTGGCGATGAAAAGGATGAGTTCAACTCTTGGTAAGATTGAGTAATTTGGCATGAAAACATTCGTATGCTTCAATAGGCATGTAGAAAGAGATTAGGTGTCGAAGTCGATGTACGATAGCAAAGGTCAAGCTTTCCCTTGTTTTGTCGATGATGAAATATTCACCATCTTTATGTACTTCAAGAGGAAAATGATTATCTTATATTCATATATCTTATATCCCGTGATTCTTGTCTTCACTGCTTTATTATACATACCTCATTGGCAATGCTTATTGCTACATATGGATTAACAGAGTCATTCTTGACCATCATTCATCATTCATCAACTCTGGGATAGCCAATATTTGCTGTCTTTGCCCAACTTAATCATGGTGTTGTGTGTAGTATGAAGATGATGAAGGCGGCCAAATCTTCTTGACAACAGATCACGATTTTCTTTGGTGCAATTCTCCATGCCAAGTCATCCGGGTTGAAGGTATTACGTATTCTTAGTGTTAATTATTCTATTGCAAGTTGCGGGGCTCTTCAACTATTAGTTGTTTGCTTGCTCCAACTCACCAAAGTGAAAAGTTCTTTGTCGGAGTTTTGAAGTGCATATCGACAAGTCGGGTTCCAACTCGGAGGTGACAAAACCATCGCGAGGTGGCACCTTCCCGCGGAGTGGCTTGTCACTGTTAAAGTTGGGCTAATGGTGGTGCAATTGCTCTCGATGGTGCAGTGATCATTGTTTACTTGAAACGATCTAGGGTGTGATTTCGGAGAGGAATCAGTAATTTTCCTAATTCATACTTTTGCACTTGTTTGTAGATAAGCAGAGGATGAAAACTCAGTTTGTAAGACAACATTAAATGGATCCTTCTCTCCTATTTGGCTTTCAGTACGAGTTGGGGAGTTATGTTCTTAAAAAAAAGTTCGAGTTGGGGGGTCTCTCCTATTAAATGGATCCTTCTCTCCTATTTGCATGGTGCTTGTCGACATATGTTGGTTATTGTGAGTGGATGTGACATTTGTGGACATATATGTGATATATATTGCCTATCTGTCATGTTATTATAATTTCCTGTGATTTTGTTGCTCATTGTGACTGGATATGCACTGAAACAAACAAAAAAAAATTCTCTGGACATATTTTACCGAGTGTAACACTCGGTAAAACATAGTTTTACCGAGTGTAGCACTCGGTAAAATATGAAACAGAACAATTTGGTTACGATTACGTGCATTTTGCACGGTGAGTGTGCCATTTTACCGAGTGCGGAGTCCCTCGGAAAGATTTGACTACTTTTACGAGTGGGAACACGTTTCGGTAAACATTATTCAAAAAATTTATTTCGAATTGTTTTCTTCTGAAGTTTATTTGCGGAATTGTTTTAATCACGAAAATGGTTATTCGTTTAGGAGTGTTAGGGCGACACTCGGTAAATATTATTCAAAAAATTTATTTCGAATTGTTTTAATCACGAAATGCTAATTTATTTCTAGAGTCTTGCTAGTGACACTCGGTAAACCTCGCCGCTAACGGTTAGTTTGGAGGTGACGACCAGTCAAGTCATAGTTGCACTTTACCGGTAGTTGTTACTCACACTCGGTAAATAAACAGTATCCCGTAGTGTCTGTACCATGCATGCGTTGCTGCTCCAAGCTGCTGTTTGTTATTGCAATTATTGCATGGGTTCTTTTGATCTGTTGATCTATTGTCAGTGGGAATCTTTGATTTTATTTAGTTTGCTTCAGTACACCTCTTTTATAAAAGTTAGTTAATAATGCATGATGAAAAACTGTACCAATTAACCTATAAAAAGTAATCAAATCGATGATTTGCACGGTTAGGCATATTTGTCCCCCCACCTAATATTAACTAGTTTGCATTAAGATTGTAAACTTGTTTTCAACTCATAATTCAACTTTGTCATTACATAGGGTGCACCCCATAGGCTCATATAACCAACACACATACTAAGGCCTTAAGGTCGATTAGTACTCTCACGCAGGTACATAATTAACATGTTTGACCTGAACTCTAATATAAACTTTATAAACCAAACGAGTCAATGTTCCTAAAATAAACTAGTGCTTTAGTTCCTTTTACATCTCGAAACCAATTAAACATGCAATTAACAAATGCAAACTGTCGATGATTCACTATCGATCTTATGAAGTAAATTCTTGGGACATGTAACTCGAGATTATGTAAGAAGAGACTGGGGCTTTTTTTATACAGGTTTAGGCCTTTTACAGGAGAATAATAACCATATTCCTTTGTTCTTGTATTGAATGAGTTTACATAATGAAACAAGGCACCAAAACTAAATCTAATGGCTTCGGTATGTCTTGAGACTCTCTCCCTCTATCCAACAACATAGTCCCTTACAAAGCTTTTGAAGGGGTGGTAGTTGTTGTACGTTAGGAGGCACCTTGACAGTTGTTTGAGCGCACACATGGTTGACGGTTGCTGTTAGTGAGACATCTCCTTGCACCTTCGCCGGACAACTATTGCTAGATATAGAGATAGTTACACATGTTTATGCCAGAGATAGCATGCATGTGTACTAACTATCATGCGTAACTAAGCATAGTGAACAGAGTCTCTAGTTGATATGGTCCACATGTTTGTGGGTTTTATCGATTATAGGGTGGTCGTGATTCGACCTAGTTATTGTAGATCTTACGACCATAGAGTTGTCATGACCTGAAGTGGACATAGCCTTCCCAGGTCGTAACAAGTATCTTCACCCAGGGTTATACATGAGGGCTATTAGAATAAAACTATCCATAATATACAATACAAATAATTATTTCATTAATTGAGGATTATTGAATCCTCATCACCTAGCTCTCAACTTCAAGTGAAAATAATTTATTTGAGAAACCTGCTATCATTGAAGCTACGACCATTGGGATGACAGTTTCCCTAGTGGTCGTTCAGGCAAAAGTGGAAGCGGCCGAGGACTTGACCACCTTTCCTGAGGCGGCAGTAAAGGAAATCGCCACCGTCGAGCCAGCCACAACTACTGAGGTGGTCATCCCACCTATGGTCGTGGAGACGAAGGCGAAGATGACGGAAGATCGACCACTCCGGTGACTGAGCCAGTTCTCAAGGACATCAATATCCAAATGAGGGAATTGACAATTCGATCACCAGTGGTGGTCAATCAAGTAGTGGTGGAAGGCTCCGACCAAGGTGTAACATCCCCATTTTTGGATTTTCAAAACATTTTGGAGTAGTTTACTCCTCTGGAAAATTTCATCAATTTTATTTGAATTTAATAAAGTTTAAATGAAAAATTTTAAGTCAAAACAATTTAATGTGATTAATTTGAATATCAATTAATTACAAAATTATTTTATTTGGAAAATAGTCCACGAAGTCAAATATTTCTTATATAGATGCTTTAATACGAAAGACCTAGGAGATGCAGATGTTATTCTGAATATTAAATTGATAAAAAATGAGGATGAGAATACTTTGAACCAATCTCATTATGATGAGAAAATATTAAATCGGTTCAGCTTTGAGAATTGCAAGATTTTCCCAAGTCCTTATGATGCTAGTGTTAAGCTTTGAAAGAATCTGGGATTGGGCAAAGATCAATTGAGATATTCACAAATTATTGGGTCACTTATGAATCTATTTGGTGCCACAAGACCTGACATATCATTTGTTGCTAGCAAATTAAGTCGGTTTACTACTAATCTAGGAAATGGTCACTCGGGCACTTGAGATAGTATTGCACTACTTGATAGGCACAACCTCATATGGAATTCACTATACTGGGTATCCATCTGTATTAGAAGGATATAGTGCTTCAAATTAGATCTCTAATGCAGATGAGATCAAATCTACAAGTGGTTATGTCTTTACCCTAGCAGGTGCTGCAGTTTCATAGAGGTCGTGTAAACAGATGGCTCATGTGCCTTCACTAGCAGATGGCGAGCGTGACCCCCCAGCCAAGGTAGTCAGAGTCGAGATCCTAAGTTGGATCGATTTGCCTCCGGCAGGATCGAATCAAATCGTAGAATCGGCGATTCTATGAAATTATAAAAATGCACATATTTAACATTTATACTATAAGTTTGTATGGTTCTTATATGGTTTACCACTTACTTATAACCAAAAAAGGGACAAAGCACTTTTTATCGCACAACATAAAAGCATAATGGTACTGACATGATGGGTGATATAGTTCTGAACTACGGGAGAACAACCAATGACCATGACTAGTTTACTACAATTACATGAGAAATATTCACAACTTTTATAAATCAATATCTAATTGCAACACTTGCATATTCCTTCAAAACAGCTAGATATACTCTAGGAATAAAAATAGCTTATCATTATCAAGCTCAAGATTGCTCATGTCATAATGTAGATATTTGTACTAACATTACCACACTGATATAAAATTTTACATGCTCCTTGTTTATTTATAGTTTCATTCTCAGAAATTAATATTAATAAATTTTGCTCTGAAACAAAATATCAGCAAACCCTGGCCTCTAAAAAATCAAAAAAAATTGCAAATTGTTTTTGCCCAAACGACTCTACCACGAATATACTCTGTGATTCTACACTATTCTACGCAATTCTACTCTTTGGATCGCGACTCTACCACGATTCTACCTGATTTCGATTCACGATGCGATTTGGATCGACAAGCTGTCGTGGGTTCGTAGAGTCGTAAGATTCTAAGAGTAGGATCGCGATTCTAACTACCTTGCTCCCAGCCAGTGTATTGTTGGAAATATGCCCTATAGGCAATCATAGAGATGATGATATTTCATTATGTTCATGACTTTGATAATTTTTTATCGTGTTCCTTGAATGAATCATCAGTTATAGATCAATAAGTATGTGACTTGTTGGTGGAACTCTTTAACTTATATGATGTCATTCTAAATGTATCCCTAGTCAGACGACACTGCTCGGAATACCAATGACTCTATGACTAGCACATGTATTGATTGATGACCATGTTTCACCGGTCATGGATATAGGGATATCGAATCAATAAATGTGAGCACATGTTAGAGAACATGGGGTTAGATAGACCCATCATTGAGACACTATTGAGATTGTTATGAATCTTTATGTCATTAGTTGGTCTCAAGTAATGATGATGTATAATCCTTAGACCTGAGATCAGCATGGTTCCCTACATGTGTAATAGCACTCTTAGGGGTTGCCAAATGCTACTCGTAATTGGGTAGTTATAAACATAGCTTTCGAGTATGCTATGAAACATGCAGAGGGATGTGACCGGTCGAGATGGGATTTGCTCCTCTTAACATAACAGGAGAGATATCTCTGGGCCCCTCGTGGTGATCGGATAAAGAAAGTGCATGGCCATGCCGTTAGTGGTCGAAGTGTCGACCACATGAAGTTATCCGACACTCGATCGAGAAAGTATTGAACAGTCCATGGATGACACACATCTCACCTGGAGTTCAACCAGGCATCGTGAGGCAAAGGGAGAATGCATGAGTAGGTCGCTTAGTTCGATTAGTTACGGACTAGTCGTATGGAGATACGAGCTGGTCATAGATTGGTCAAACGCAATCACAGAATGGTAAGAACCTGGTCGTAAGGAATTACGAACTAGTCGTGACAATATAACATGGTCGTATAGAGATATGAATTGGTCGTAAGTGATGAGGACCTAGTCATAGATCATATTACATCAAGGTTCGTCCGATATATTCTATGTGTATTTGGGAATCGTTATGTGCTGCTAGGTACCACTAACGACTAATGGTCGGAGAAGAGTTTCCGAGTCATAACCGATTACACATGAACCTGTAGGGTCACACACTTAAAGTGCTAGGATATATTTTGGATGGTGATTTGAATTAGTATAGGCCATGAGTTCCTAATGGGCCTTAAGGTCGAGACCCATCATGGATGCCTATATAAAGAGGGATGGTGGCATGGGTGAGTATGATCTTTGGAAGAACTCCCGAAACCCTAATTGCCACGCCTTCTCAACCACGCTGCCGGTGCTAGCACTCCAACGCCTGGTGATCCTGCCCCGTACGTGTGGATACCTCGGAGGTGTTGTTGCGAAGCATCAGCACTAGGACGATCCGCGACTCGTGACGATCACCGGAGTCAGAGGAGAAGTCGCGTGGTGAGTACGACCACTCGAAGGAGCAGACGCGCGGCGAGTGCGACCACTCGAAGGAGGAGACGCGTCGTGAGTACAACTACGACAGCATCAACTCGCTACAACGACTCTACCTCCGCTACGAGTCGGTGCATCTAGCGGTAATCTCGTGATCTATTACTAGCGGTGGTTCCTTGGTTGCGCGGTAAAATTTTTGTTTGTGCTATCGTACTAGCGATTCTAACTACCTTGCCCCCAGCCAGTGTATGACTTCTGCCGATATTTTCTGCTTAGTAAAGATTCCGTAGTGATATCATGCAGACTTTCTGATGAGGACATCCCTTCTATGGATACAACTCATCCACAGCAAGTGTTGCAAGGACCACTTACTCGAGCTTGTGCTCGTCAACTTAATTACCAGGTGAACTCATTCCTAGCTTCATATATTCTTCGAGAATAGACCGCTACCTAATGCAAGTGATTTAATTGTGCTTAGGAACTTGGGAAAGGATGTAGGAAAGGGACATGGAGTCATGGACATGCACGGAAGGAATAATGAAGGTCACCACGTCACTTTAGGACCAAGTAAAGCACGAATTCGAGTTGGACACGTTCTGGAATCAGAGTCGGACTGCTGCGATGGTACCAAGTTCAAATGGGCGTAACTTCCTCATACGGACTCCGTTTGGGACGTTCTTGTACTTCATGGAAAGCTTATGAAGTCTACTTTCCAATGGATCCAACCTCATCTTCAAATTCCATCCGAGCCGGCCGAAATCTTCAAAAGAGTCCACGTTGGTTTCTGAGTCCGAGTCAAAAGGGTCTTGCGCCACCTCACTTGGGCCCATGGGCCTTGTAACCCTAGGGCGTGCATTGGACGCCACCCCTGGTCGTTCTCCCTATAAAGGAGCCGCCACCTTCGTTGCTAGGACTCGGATTTCGTTGAGTTTAGGTTTAGCCATTGTGCAAACTTTGTTCTTCAGTTGTGTCGAACGACCACCTGTCAAGACAACTTCGGAATCCCATCTTTGCTATTCGCAATACAATTTATGCTTCCTTCATATTC
Source organism: Hsuehochloa calcarea (assembly GCA_036346395.1). Classification (NCBI taxonomy): domain Eukaryota; kingdom Viridiplantae; phylum Streptophyta; class Magnoliopsida; order Poales; family Poaceae; genus Hsuehochloa; species Hsuehochloa calcarea. Next base: position 24,125,792 of record CM070613.1, read on the forward strand.
GCAATATCAGATTGTCTATGTCTTATTCTTGCTAGTTTTTCGATTGCTCGCAGGGATTGAACTTCGTGTTCAGGTTGATCACGCCTCCAGCGAGGTCAATAACACTTCGGAGTTAGTTCAGCGATTGCTAAGGCGCAAGCGTCGTCGTACGGTTGTAGTCGGATCGTGAGAGTCACCGCCACTAAAATCGATAGTTATCAATCTCATCGAAAGATCGGACACCTCGTTTCCATCACTTTCCTAGCACCCTCCTTTTAGTAGATGAGTTAGGATTGAGAGATTATGTAGCCTCCAATGCAAGAGCATGGTTACCTTTGCATCTGCACCTTTTCATGAAAATAACAAGATGATGTTATGCTTTATTCAGGGCATTTTTAAGAAGGCGATTGACATCAAATATAAGTGTTGTGCGCAGAGGGGCCAAGCGCCCAGCCGACCGAACCCCCGCTTCATGAGGATAGCATGCGGAGCGCGGACTACTTAGCAGTGGGTATGATCGTCGTGGGGTGCTTCAATCCCTAGATAGGTTCCCCTTCGCCTCAACCTTAGCCGGGCGAGGTAACAGGGAGTGTTAGACACCTTTAGAAAGGTGTAGGTGCTTTGCTTGCAAGGCCTTTTGGTATACCAAATGTAATAATGGCACGCTTCTGTGCTCACTGAGAGGGAATATCTCTTAGGACCTGTAAAGTTTCTTAGTTTGTATGAGCGCTTTATTCATAGGCAGGCGTTCCTGAGGGGATGCGAATTATGTTAGGCATGGTTAGCCCTGTCCTTCTTTAGAGCAAGGCAAGTGACCCGGAGGTCATTCGGCATATAGCCTGGAGGCTGAAGCGGGACTAATCCTTAGAACATCCATTGACTCGGGCACTAGGCTCGAGCCGTCACTTTCGCCTTTGGTGCAGCATGACGCAAGCCGCCATAGCGGAGGCGACGGACGCCCAAGCGCTTTGGTTTTTTTAGGGGAGACCACGGGGGCCGTGCGCCCTATACACCACGGAGGTGGCACCCTTCGTAAGGGAAGGGTTAACGATAGCTTGAACGTCTCAGGCGAGACTTATGAGATTAGTAGGTAAGGACAGCTCCTTAACACCAGCATGTTAGTGATGTGCACCAGCCCGTGAGAGCCAATGCACCGACTTACCCGATCTCACGGCGTAGGATCAAGAACGGTACTTTGGGGAATTTGTAACCCAACGACGAGGAAGCCAACCGTAGCCTGCTTTCCGAGACAATTGCTAGTCCACAAATCTGAATTACTAACTCACACAACTACGCACGATGGCGTAGAGGCACAAGCTAGGTGCGATCCGCGGGGAATCACAAGAACACGGGAAGCAAGAACACTCTCATTGTTCTTAATAGATCAATCTAAAAAAGTAGTCAAAAACCAAAAGTCCTCCCCTGGGACGCAGCCCACATATAGCATGTCACGGCAGCCCCTCCAGAATAGAATAGATGGCAACCAAATAAAATTTAAAAAAACATGCAGCCGAATACATGGAGTGCTTTCCTTCTTGGACTTGGTCTCCTCATTCAAACCGCACCATAACTGGATGGTTTGCATGCATGCATGCAAATCCTCCCTTTATTCTCTCTCCCTACCTCTAAATCAACGGTGGACCTCTAATTTTGCATCATGTGTGACGATAAAGATGGATAGCCTTTCTTTTCCTTGCGCATGTAGCAAGCCTTCTCATTGTTTTTTGCTGCAGCTCCTTTATCCATTTTGCAAAAAGTGTATAGTATGCTAAACGCATTGGCTCCTTGCCCATGTACCTAAGTAACACAAAAGAACACATGGGTAGCACTGCTAAATCATTTAAAACTAAAATTAAACTCAAGTTAGCTTTAACCTGTGATTGGATTTGTTTAGCACGGCTGCGAGTAATTGGACCATCGTATATTTTCTCCTTTGATTCAGCTGAACTAGAATCATCATGTGTATGCGTAGGTGTTGGTTGTGTAGGTGTATATATGCATGAGATGTCCACATCAGTTAGGAGCAAGCATGCTACTTGGACGATATCCTAAAATGGTGTAGCCTTCTGACAATAGTATGTTAGAAGACAAATCTTTCAATCGCCGATGAGCATATATTTGGGAAGACATACACAAAATAGGCCCACCCCTTAACAACAACGTGTTAAGGGGTTTACCCCGGAATCATGTCATAATTGCATAAATATTGGGATCATGCAGGAATCTCATGTCTTCATTGCATTGAGCAAGATGGTGTTTACACATCGATAGGTGCCACAGAGGCCATACAATAGAGTCTTAAGCGTAAAACTTGCTGAGCTTATCCGCATTCCATGCATGCTTCAACTGCTTGTCTTCCTGGGTAGCAGGTCGTTAAGCACCTGACCCCAGGACCGAGGAGACGAGGTAGGGGCCTTACCACTTGGGGTGAAGCTTCCCTTGAGCCGTCGGGTCGGTGACCTTTTTTAGTACAAGGTCACCGAGGAGGAAGGCACGTTCCTTCACCCTACTATTGTAGAACCGAGCAGCCTCCTGCTCGTAAGCAGCATGCTTAAGGAGGGCTTGTTCACGGATTTTCTCAATGAAGTCCACCTCAATCCTGTAGTTGTCCTCATTTTGGGCGAAGTTAGCAGGTGATGGCCCTGGAAGCATTTCCACTCGGAGGGAGCGATGGTGGATTTCAGCAGGGAGGGCGACATGCCCCATAGACGAGGGAGAATGGAGTCCTCCCAATGGCACGATTAGGGGTCGTGCTCGATCCCCATAGGACGCTGAGGAGCTCCTCCGTCCAGGTTCCTCGCTTGAGGGCACCTGCCTCGAGGTACCATATGCCTTGCAAAATTAGCCCATTGGCTCTTTCCACAACCTCGTTGGTTTTTGGGTGAGCCACTAATGCGAATCAAAGGGTAGTCCCAATGGAGTCACAAAAATCCCTGAAGGAGGAGGCATCAAACTGAGTGTTGTTGTCCACTGTGAGTTTCTTGGTAACCCCGAAGCGACACACGATATTCTTCTAAAAAAACTTCTACGCGGGATGAGACGTGATGGAGGCCAGGGGTTCCGCTTGCACCATTTGGTGAAGTAATTCACTGATACCACCGCATGATTTTAGTCCCCTTTGCCCGGTGGGAATGGTCTGCCTTTGGCACCCCTTGAATTTTCTGAGAACGTTGAGGGCATCTTGCACCACGTGGGCCAATAGAAGCCTTGGCGAAATGTTTTGGCTGCGGTTTCCCTTGGCGCGATGTGAGAGCCGCAGAGGCCCACCTGCACATCAAGGACAAGTGAAATGCTTTCTTCTCTTGTGATACACTTGAGAAGGGGGGATACTCCACGCTTGGAAAGCTTTCCTTCAATGATCACATAAGTCTTTGCTTTGGAGAGTAGCCTGCAGGCCATTACTGCATCCTCAGGCTCCTATTCTCCCTGTATGTATTTGACGATAGGTGTCATCCAAGAGGGAGGAAGGACTGAAGTCTTGTTGACATCCGGAGGTAGTTCAGTATCGGGAGCTTCTTCCACTGATGGTGTTTTCAGTACTTCAAAGAATACTTCTGGAGGAAGGCGTTCCTGAGAGCCTATAGCACGAGCTAGGCGGTCTGCTCGGTGATTATCTCTGCGGGGATTCGACGAGCTTCAAGTCCGCCAAAGTGGTATTCCATCTTCCTCACTTTGTCCAAGTATTTGGCCATTTTTGATCGAGGCACTGATATATTTTATCCATTTGATTGACGACCAACTGGGAATCTCCTAAGATGAGGAGTCGGACCCCCATGGCCTTAGCAAGGAATAGACCCAAGAGTAATGCTTCATATTCCGCCATATTATTTGTGGGGTTGAAGGATAAGTGAGCCGCGTACTCGAGTGTCTTCCGTTCCGGGCTTATCAAGACAACCCTGCACCCCCTCCTGACAAACACTTGGATCCATCGAAGTATAACGTCCAATGCTTGCTAGGGGTGTTTGGGCTGCTTACTGGTGCTTCATGGTCGACTAGGGGCGTAGCCCATTCAGCCACGAAATCGGCGAGGACCTGAGATTTGACAGAAGTCCTCCCCACGAGCGTGAGTTTAGAAATGCACGTATGCGATTCAATCTATTGTGAATTCGTGAGATGTCTACCACTTTCGTGGATCTTCTTGAGCGCAGCGAGCATGGCCTTCCTCTTCATCTTGCGCAGCCACTGCGTGTCAAGCAAGGCGAGGCGAGGTCAATCAAGCATACCATAGGAAGTTGTACTACTAGCTAAGCGAGGTGCTGGGAACTCGAATCAGGTGGGCCGCGGGCGAGCTAGTTTACCTTGGTGAAGCGTGAGAGGGCGCGCTTGACGAGGAAGCAGGCGGCGACCACGAGCGTGGTGACCGTCGCCACCGACCACGTCGGCGTCTCCGCCAGCGACCTCCCCGCCTCCACCATCTTTGCTCCCGCTTCGCTCACTCACTGACCCACGGGCCCCACCTCCAGCACTGCTGGGCGCCTCCACCTTCTGCTTGTGCTGCGATCCGAAGGTAGCCTGTCGGCTGATCTCCCTGGCTCCGACGCCTACGACGGCATTGACGAGGCCCTCTTTGCCCTCCCTCTGAGTTTGGCTGTTTGGATTTGGCTTTTGGGATTGGGTAGCATAGGAGGGCATTCGCAGGTAGGATGGATATACAGACAGACACTCGATCGTCTTCTCGATTTTTTTCTGAAATTAATACAATTTAATTTAATATTACTTTATCTATAGTTTAAAGGTATTTTTAGAACTGTACTAACAAATAGAGTCAGAATGAAATCTAATTTTATTCAAAATTGACTCATATCAATGTTTAACTAATTGACAAATGTAATTAGAGTAATTTTGAATCAAACTAACAAACTCTACCAACAAGTTTTTTTCACCTCTATTCACATCCTCTCACATTGCATAGGCAGCAGTAGACAAACACAGTACCGTGACACTAATGATTCCCATTAGAGAGGAGGTTTGAATCAATTGATACAATTTAGCTACAGTATTTTTCACAGTTAGTGGCTGACAGTGAGGCCGGAAGCGGCGGCACCGTACGATCAGGACGCCTCGCGAAAACGAGAAATTTCATTCAGGAATTCTAGTTCGTTGTCTCGACTCATGGTCGGGTCGGGTGTGCTTCCATCCTCTTCGATCTCGTGCATCAATCCCTCTTATTAATTCGTTGATTCTCCGTGGTGATCTCAATATACCAAAACAACGACATTCTTCTTCTTTGGAAGAAGAAAGAATAATTTTAAATAATATTATTTTAATAAAAATTGCAAAAATAATTAATCAAAAAATTACATAAATAGCCTTTGTCGCCATTTAAAATAGAAAATAATTGAACTATTTCCGTGGCAACAAAGGTATTGCGGCCATTTCAAATGTCGATTGGGCTCAACATAACTGTTCACATAGCGACAAAGGTATTGTCTTTATTTCAAATAGCGATTAAGCCTTTAAGCCTTGTCGCCGTTTGAAATAGTGACAGTAGCTTATTTTTTATTTTAAAAAATAGACTATTTCTTTACTACTTAAAAAATTGGTGGTGGTCCGTCCTCCTCATACAGTATGAGCCGTTAGATCTATCTTTCTTCGTGAGATGTGAACCGTTGAATCTCGTTCTTTCTCGGTTCCTTCTGTGCGTATGGTTGACCGCACATAACCTCCTCTCCACTCTCTCTACACCCCAACTACCAAGCTGGTGCGCAAGAAGCTCAAAGATTACATCAATCTATCCAAGAACAGTTTGTCGACAGATCACTTGCATTATAGGCTGAACACGACGACGGTTGATGAGATATGATTTTTTTTAATCCGTAGCAGAGCACGAGCATTGGACTAGTATTTTTACCATTCTTTATTAAAATAATATTATTTAAAAAAAATCCTAAAAGAACACTATTAAAGTAACATGATCATATCATCAATACACACAAATAAAACACTGCATCGTAGAGGTACGACATGTAAATACTAATAATAATTACATAATTACGTACATACGTGCGTCTCGCACGGCTATTAAACGAGTAACTCGCAGTTAAGCACTGCAAACACTTTTGACGCGCGCGCGCGATACAGACCAAACAGAGCAGTGAACACACGGAGAAGAAGAACAAACTGACGCACGCACGGGCGCCGATCAACAACTCAACCTCGCATACCGGTCGATCACCACCGCCGCGTCGTCCTCCCTCGGCCGCGGCCGCAGGACAGCGCCCGGAACGCGCGGGAGAACATCCTCGCCTTGCCCCCCGCGCGCCCCGGCCCGACCAGGCGCCGCCACAGCGCCCGGAGCGACGGCGCCGCTGGCTTCGTGTTCTTCTTCCTCCGCCACGGCGACCTCGTTGTCAGCGACGGCATTCTCAACAGCTAGCCTCTTGTCTTGAGTCTTGCCTGCGATGAGCTGAGAAAAGAGAGAGAGAGAGAGAGAGATGCACTGTGCGGTTGGCTGGGTCTATCTATCCATCGTTTCATTTTAAACTTGGCGCGTGTGGATGCACTGACCGACGCGTGTGCACGCACGTGTAGACAAGCTAGTGGCTTAGAGTTAGAGATAAGTGCGTACGTGGTACAAGCGCCTCGTCGACCGTAGCGATGTGTACGTGACCACACTGTAGCTGGCTGACACGTGTGCCCGTGGATACAGACAAAGTACACGTATGGACGGCTAGGGATTAACATGGACGATGGGCTGACAAAACGACAGGGCCCACTGGCCACGTACCGGCGCTAGTTGTCTAATTGTGTCCAGTTTTGATTTTTTTTCACATGCGTATACAGAAATTGAATGTTTTGCTGTGAAACTCTTGTGAACTTTTATACTCTAAAGAAGCTCTATATAGTAAATAGGATTTGTTTATCCGACTTTCGCGTCTCCTAAATCGTACTTCCATACGTTTCAAAGTATAAGGCATATAGTTTTCTAGTTTTATTTTAAAATATAAGGTGTGCATGTGATTTTACTGACCTTCTCTCATTTGCCCTCGTTTATATTTCACTTTCTTTTAACATTTATTTACTACTTAAAAGGAATGTAGTGGTGGTGAGTGTTGCATTCGTCAAAGGCTAAATCACTCTGCCAGGTGGAGCTACCCTACTTCCCATCACTATCTTCGGCAACAACTCTCTGTTCCATGCCAAACAGAACCACCGCTTCTCCCTCTCTCAAGCACGTAGGATCTATCGAACAACAACGGAGCAACAACTGCCATCGATTTTCTGCTCCTTCAATTGAACCCTCGATTTGTATACCACTCAGCCTCTCTACATTCCCTTCGTCATCCCCTCTTCTGCCGACCAGCACAAACCCAATCGCCTCCTCTTGGTCGCTGCTGCTGCAATTGGCCCACTCCACCTCTGTCATCGTCGTCACCGGACTACCCGCTGGAGCCAATGTCATACACCAAGACAGTGAGCCTCCTTCTCCACGTTATCGCCACCGTCGGCAACGAGGACCATGTCGAGACCCTGGATCACTGAACCTAAGCTCTCTGTGTATGCTGAACTAGTCCCATGATCAGAAGCTAGTTCACACAGTGACATCATTGATGAAATTATATCCATACAATAAAATATCTAAGAAGCAGACAAATCAATATTACTTAGTAGCAAAAGGAACTTATAGTCAAGTTTTGCTGGGTTTACCATGCAAGGCTTAAGACAAAAGATAAACTTGCAACGAAACAAAACATCTCGTGGTAGCCATCCGACATGCCACAGGCAATCAAGTGGAGAGCATGACCTAGTTCGCATAGTCTTCGAAGTACTCCTCTTCATAGAAATCTGAGTTACTTAGTTCCTCTTCGGTGACTGATCAATAAATGGCGTAAATCCGTAAGTACATAAAGTACTCAGCAAGTTGTAGAAATATATGCAAATAGTCTTCATGCAAGGCTTGAACAAGGATAGCTTTATGGTTGTTTTGTATAAAGCAATATTGATAGTAAATACAGTAAATAAATTGAAAAAGTATAATTTAAAATATTACCTTCATAAGTAAAAAAGTTCTTTGAAACATCTAGTGAACACCCGTTCACTTCCCAACCATCAACCCGAACTAACTACTCAAATCTAAACCAATCCACTATTCCAATATTTTTTAGAAAATCTACCCCTCGTGAAATCAGCAGGCATTGTTCATAACTTGGGACACGACTATTCGAATAGTTTTTAACACTCTGCAGAGGTTGCACAACTTGACCCACAAAAGATAATCAGTTTATAATGTCGGCCATGACACGCTTTCGAATGCGTGCGACTAAGTGATTATCACAGGGCTTTTACAAAGTCATATCTTAACCCAGTTTTGTCCGCTAAGGTTTCACTTTCCTTGGACTAAACCATCTGCTGGAAGCCCCCTCTTGCGCCATGTGAATCCACCAGTAAACCACACTACCACGATAGAATCAAATCAAAATATTGCTAATTATTCTACTAGGTCCACCCTATAAATAGACTTGTGGTTGTACGGAATAGCCCATATCAATGACGCACAAAGTTAAGTCATCAGTGACTACTCAGACGAGTCTACCACAAACCTACAACGTGCTATAACCGCACCCCCTTTATTGCACGATCATTCGCCTGAGTATAAAATTATTTTTGTTTAACCCGGTCAAATGACAACCCTTGTCATGGCACAACAAATTTTATCAACAGTGACCCCGCTACAATTCCATATATCATTCAGTCAAATTTATCATATATGAATATGTGATCATGAATCTCATTGGACAACTAAAGCATGGCTAAGCATATTACGCACTCGTGTTGGTAATTAAATATGTCCAATAAGACTAACTCAACCTATGGTGTTCAAGGGTACATGTTATTCAAAATTATTCAAGGAGGTATAATGTCGAATAGGACCATAACTATCCCCGAAAATAGTTATTATAAAACTAGCAATGCATGTTGATATAAAATAATATAATTTTATAAAGATAGGTTAGACATGATCAAAGATCTACAACTTGCCTTCGTTGAAGGTTTGAGATGCTTCGGTCGACTGGTCCATGAATTCTTCAGGTACGCCGCGCGAAAAGAACCAAATAAATACAATAATTCCAAATAAAATCAAAATATATATATAATTACAACCAAAAGAAAGGTACTGAATTTGGATAAATTAGAAATGAGAATCGATAGAATCAGAGTTCATATGAAGGAGAACGAACGTCCAAAAGATTACGATCACATGAAATGATAGAAAATAGAAAAAAGGGAGGGAATAAATCCAGGGAATTCACTGTTCTGATTTTTCGATGCAAAGCAACTGAGAATGACACCCATGACCCACCTGCAAGTGAGACAAAGAAAGAAAAGGAAGGTATGAAGGAGGACAATGACATGTGGGACCGCTTAGTCATAGAGTCACATAGTCAACAGAGGGCAAAATTACAGATAGCACAAACAGAGCACTCCACGGCTGCTCAGGCATGGCGGTGGCACTGGCGAGGGGAGGGGTTGCGATCGGTGGCGTTGGCGAAAATGGGTTCCCATAGGGATGGGGAACCCATGGGTGGCGGCAGCGGTGCTGGTGACGAAGCAACAGAGCGGCAGCGGCGCTCGGGTTGTGCACGGTGCAGGCTAAGGAAGGGCGCCCTAGGGAAGATAGAGGGGGCATGGGTTGTGCCTCGATGAGGGGAACGCCAAGGTGGGGTCGAGGAGGTCGGGGGAGGTCTGGGGAGGCGGCTCCACAACAGCCATTGCCGGCGGTGAGGAGCTCACGGCAGTGGGGCTCTACGGCGAGGGAGAGGATAAGAGGAGGTGGGGGAATGGAAGAGGTCTAGGAATGTGATATGACATAGCTAGGGAGGCAAGGGGATGACCGGAACGGGAGATTGAGTAAGGGGCGGTGCAGCCGGAGTTTGGGGAAGAACGGGAAGCTCGTGGCGGTGGTAAGCTCCAGGGGTAGAGGGAGGAAGGAGAGGAGGGGAAGGGAAAGGGGAAAAGGCGGAAGAAGATAGGCATGTCCAGCACTGTATATAGCGAAGAATGGGGGGTAGCGCGACATGGGTGCATCGAGCGCAGGCGGTGCAGAGCTTGCACGGTACTCCGGGGGCGCCTGGTGCGGAGCGGTTAGGGCATGGGCAGGGGAAAAGCGGTGCGCAGGGCATTGGCTCGCCAGGCGGAGCAGGCGAGGGGAGGCTCGGGCATGGGAAGGCTGAGATGAGCGGTGGCCAGGGCATGGGGCACGCTAACAAGCAGCATGGGCAGGTTGCCAGAGGAAGAATAAAGAAATAAGGGAAATGAAAAATGACAAAATAAAATAAATTTGAGAAAATTCAATAAAAATCCATAAAAATCCTTGGAACGTGAAGAATTCGAATAAAACAATTTTGAATTTAATTGAAGTTTATTTTAACCATTTAAAATATAAATTAAAAATGTAAATTGTTTATTTTATTTTATTAAAGCCTCAAAAAGACTCCGAAATTCGAAAAAACTGAAAAGAAATAAAAAGAACTCAAAGGAAATAACAACAAGGTCTTGGAAAAAGGAAATCCAAGAAGACCAGAAAACCAAATAAAATGATTTTTATTTAATTAGAGTTTGATTTACACACATTAAATAATTTTAAATTCTAAAATTTTAAGTTAAGTTTTTACAATTCAGAAAAAAAATCAAATGATTATTTTTATTTTAAAATTTAATTTAAAAAAACCCCCAAAATTAGGACCACCACCGCCACCACGTGTACAAGAACCAACCACTGATATGTAACGTTGATATGTACTTGGTAATCAACAGCTACTCCTTGGATTACAAGACTGTAGTGCAGAACATACAATTTTGGTTTCTCGTTTTCAGATGTAGATAAAGATTTCACGGGAAAAAGATGGTTCATAAACTCTTCTTGATATTTGTTTTCTTCAAACTGTTTGCCATGCATGTTGGAATATTCAAACTTTTAAATTTTTGCGTAGAAGTTGGAATATTCAGACTTGTGATGCATCGTGTGCACAATTTATTGTCATATGTTTTCTTGCAGCTAATCACTTAAGTTTGTACAGCGCTACGTCGGCGCTAGGTGAAGCCGAAGGTGTGAAGCAGGCAGAGCATGACGGTGGAGACGCAACGTATGCTAAATGGAGCAGAGCGGGGACATTGTCATCACTGACAACCGGTGGCGGAGTGAAGGGGAGACTAGCGGGGCACCACGGCTCCGCTGTCCTGCCAAAGAATGTTCTTACCGTTTGGCGGAGATAATTCACGCAACTAACTGATTGATTGATAGTTCAAGGTACACGAGTTATACATATATATAGTCGATCGAGACCGGTATGAACACGAGATCGAACCGAACAGTCAAGAGGCCGATGTGAACACGAGGTGTGAGCGTCTACTCATAGACGTTCAGACTGAACCAAAACTCGGTGAAGACACACGTAGGCAATCCCTTGGTGAAGATATCGGCGTAATGTGACGACGTCGAGACATGAAGCACACGAAGATCTCCGATGGCGACATGCTCCCGAACGAACTGAAGGTCAATCTCGACATGCTTGGTGCGCTGATGCTGCACCGGATTGGTCGAGAGATAGACTGCATTGATGTTGTCGCAGTAGACAAGTGTAGAACATCGTGGCGGGGTATGGAGCTCCTGAAGAAGCTGGCGCAGCCAGGAGGCCTCTGCCACAGCATTGACAACAGCTCTGTACTCAGCCTCAGCACTGGAACGAGACACCGTGTACTGGAACTTGGAGGACCAGGAGACGAGGTTGTCGCGAAGAAACACAGCATAGCCCGAGGTGGACTTGCGGGTGTCCGGGCAACCTGTCGAGTCAGTGTCAGAGTAGACAACGAGCTCCGCTGGAGAAGACCGATGTAGAAGAAGGCCATGATCCAATGTGCCACGAATATAGCGGAGAATGTGCTTCACTGCAGTGAGATGGGGCTCCCTCGGGTCATGCATGTGGAGACAGACCTGCTGTACAGAATAAGCAATATCTAGGCGAGTGGATGTGAGATACTGCAGAGCGCCGGTGAGACTGCGGTACTGTGTCAGATCGGACACAGGCGGGCTAGCAGAAGAGACCTTGGAGTGAGTATCCACAGGGGTACTGCAAGGCTTGCAATCAGACATACCGACACGCTCCAAGATATCTAACATGTACTGGTGTTGTGAGAGAAAGAGCCCATTAATACGGTGGTGAACAGCAACTCCCAGAAAATGATGTAGCTCACCAAGATCTTTAATAGAAAATTCACGCTGTAATGCAGAGATAACCCGACAAAGGAGCCCAATTGAAGATGCTGTCAAAATAATGTCATCCACATATAGGAGCAGGTACACTGTGTTGGCGCCGCAATGATAAATAAAGAGAGAGGTGTCCGATTTAGCTTCAACAAAACCAAGGGAGACGAGGTAGGAAGCAAATCGACTATACCATGCACTCGGAGCCTGCTTCAGTCCATATAGGGATTTATTGAGGTGACAGACAAAATTCGGGTGAGATTTATCAACAAAATCGGCCGGCTGGGAGCAGTAGATAGTCTCGGTCAAGGTGCCATGGAGGAACGCATTCTTCACATCCAGTTGATTAATAGGCCAATCCCGAGAGAGTGCAAGGGAGAGGACCATCTAAACAGTGGCAGGCTTCACAACAGGACTGAAAGTCTCATCAAAATTCACACCAGGACGCTGTGTGAAATCGCGGAGAACCCAACACGCCTTATACCTGTCATGTGTGCCATCAGCCTTCAGCTTGTGACAAAAAATCCACATTCCAGTGACAATATTTCAGCGAGACGGCCGCGACACGAGCTCTCGTGTATTATTGGCTAGAAGCGCTGCATATTCCTACTCCATGGCAGCACGCCAGTGAGGATCAGCGAGAGCAAACCGATAAGTCTTGGGAATCGGGGACAGAGCATCAACATGCAGATTGAGGTGTTGTACGGGCTGGTAGAAACCCTGCTTGCCGCGCATGACCATTGTGTGAGTTGGCCACGGGCGGCATGGGCACGGCGCCAGCAGTGGTGGCCAGAGGAGTCGGCGGCAGCGGCGGGCGGCAAGCAGGGCGCGGCGGTGCCGGCGGCCGGTGAGACCGAGGTGGCGGCGTGGTCGACACGGCAGGGAAACCGATGAGGATGCCGCGGTTAGCGTCGGCGAGGAGGGCGCCCCGCCGTGAGCGGGAGCCTGTCAAGAGGGCGGCATCAGGCGAGGGCGCGAGTGGCGACGCGGCGGGTGCCAGGGGCCCAACCTCGCGCGCGGTAGGGATGCCAGCGGACGACGAGGGGGCATGGGCACAAGGTGGCATGAAGACCAAGGCGGTGGAACCTGTACGAGGAGCAGCACGTGGCGAGCCAATAGGCGCCGGAACAAACTGATATCCGACAAAAAAATCTAGCTCATTAGGGGTTAGTGTGGAAATCGACTCGGCGAAGGGAAACGATGTCTCATCAAAGATGACATGGCATAAAATGATGACCCGATTGGAGGAACGATCAAGACACCGGTAGCCCTTATGATCGGAAGAATAATCGAGGAAAACGCACATAGTGGAGCGAGGAGACAACTTGTGAGGCACTGTGGCAGACAAGTTGGGATAACACTTACAACCAAACACACGAAGATGAGAATATGATGGGTATTGAGCATGAAGTGCGAAAAATGGGGTGGCTGAATTTAGTGTGGTGGTGGGGAGGTGGTTGAGGAGATATGTGGCAATGTGGAGTGCCTCAACCCAGTAGGAGGGGGAAGACTTGCTTGAAACAAGAGCGAATGCATGATGTTGTAGATGGAACGAATGGCGTGTTCGGCCTTGCCATTCTGCTGGGAGGTGTAGGGGTAGGACATGCGGAGAACAACACATTTGGTGAGGAAGAACGTGCGAGCGGTGGAGTTATCGAACTCACGACTGTTGTCGCATTGGACGCTCTTGGTTGTACTGCCAAACTGAGTAGCCACATACGAAAAAAAGTTAGACAACATGGTAAATGTGTCAAACTTGAGGCGTAATGGAAACATCCAAATAAAGTGAGAACAATCATCTAGAATTACTAGATAGTATTTGTAACCAGAGACACTGACAACTGGAGAAGTCCAAAGATCACAGTGTACTAAATCAAAATTCTAGAGAGCACGAGAGGACGAAGTGGCAAACGGCAGGCGTACATGACGACCAAGTTGACAAGCGTGGCAAATGTTGTCACTAGCACCTTTATTACACACTATAGCAGAATTACTAGCAAGTCTAGAGTAAGCCTTGTGGCCAGGGTGACCAAGGCGACAGTGCCAGATGGAACTAGGGGCGCCGGCGAGGAAAGCACAAGGCGGTGATGTGATAGAAGGCAAACGGAAGGGGTAGAGAGCTCCGGAGCTATTGCACCTGGTGATCACGTTCCTGGAATGAAGATCCTTCACAGAAAAGCCAGTGGGATCAAACTCAACAGAACAATTGTTATCGGTGGTGAACTGACGAACAGATACAAGATTTTTAATAATGTTAGGCGTAACTAGAACATTATTAAGATGAAAGGGACCGGGAAGCACAGTCGAACCGGTGGAGGTGACAGGCAATAAGGACCCATTACCGACAACGATAGATGAAGGAGATGATGAACAAGGAAGGACGGAGGAGAGATTACCAGCATCCGACGTCATGTAGGAGGTGGCACCAGAATCCATGCACCAATCACCCCGAGTCGGCGGGGTGAGTATCATGCTGCGGAATGTGTTCACCAAAGCCTATTGATCCCACACAGGTTGCGGACCGGGAGCAACAGGGTACGGTGTCATGACCGGCAGGAGGTACCCGGATGGTATTCTGCTGGTGCAGACGAAGACAATGAGTGGTGGCGATGCGTGTGCCGCCGTGAGGGCTCGCTACTGCCGTAGGCGGCATGTGGAGCCAGTAGCAGCTAGAGAATCAGAGCGCCCCGCTTTTGAGACTTTCAAAATTTTACAAGAGAACCATTTGCTTTTAATTGCCAAAAGCTTAATTGGGAATTACAGAATCAATTGCAGTTTAATATGAATTAATCAGACTTCAATTAAATTAAAGTTGGTTTAATTGAGATTTCTTGTATTTAAAATCAAAATTATTATTTTAAGAATTTTCTTGGATTTTAAAAAATGGTTTTCCTTTTACCCGAAATTAGAAATTATTTTATTTGCAAAAGAAAAATAAAAATTAAAGTTAAAAGTATTTTTATTAAATCCAGAATAATTCAAGGAATTTCTGTGAATTTTTTCTAGAATTTTTGGGACTCTATTGTTATTTTCTAATTTGCCTTTTGATTTGTTGGAATTTCTGGAATTCAAAAATCCTTAAACATTCATTTCACTGTGCGTGGGCCGAATCTCTTGACCCATCATCGTTTCTCCCGACCGGCCGCCTTCGCGGCCGCCTCCGCTCACGCCCATCTCCCTTCTCCCGACACTCGGCCGCTCCCGGCCGTTGGATCTCCATCCGTGGCCATTCGCCGCCGCCTCCCCTTTTCCCCCCGTCCGATCAAAATCGGACCGGCGCTTCGGCCGCCTGTTCTTCTTCCCCTTCGTCTCTTCTCTCTCGCGCTCTCGCGCGTGTGCTGCTGCTGCCATGAATCTCGTCGGGTGTGTCCTCGTCTGCCTCGCCGCCTCCTCGACCTCGCCGCCCGCTTGGCGATCCACCGGTCGGCTCCTCGGCGCCGCTCCTCCCTTTCTCTTTGCTCGAGGCACTGTTGTGCCCTGAGCGCGCCTCCTCGCCGCCGCGCCCCTTGGTCGTCTCTCCCCGTGACCCTCCTCCGCCCCTTCAAAGCCACGCACCAAGACCGTCACCTCCTCTCTCTCTTTTCCCCAGTCGCTCTCTCCTCCTCGCCCGTTCGCCGGAATCCGGTTTTCCCCGCCGGCACAGAGCTCGCCGCCGCCGCTTTAGCGCCGACTACCCCACCATCGCCTTCCCTAGGTCGTCGCCGACCCGTGCGCTCCTCCCGTCGCCGGTCGCCTCAGTTCACCGCCCTCTTTCGGCGCCGCCGCCATCGCCTTTCTCCTTCCGCCGCCGGCCGCCTTTGCTTCATTCACCCTCCAAGGGTGCGCGTTGCACTCCCCGCAGTTCCCCCTATTCCCCGGTGCCCTCCCCTCCGGCCGCCGCGCTCCCTCCCGCCAGCGACCCTCGGTCCCTGTGCATGCCGGTGTCACTGCCGACGTGGCGTCGCGTGGCACTCGGTCAGCAGTCGCGTCAGCGTCTTCGGCTGACGTGGCCGCCACGTGCCAGCACGGTGGACGCTGACACATTTCCCTGGTTTTTCAATTGTAAAATAATTCCAGAAAATCAGAAAAACCCTAATTCTATCATTTTATGTGATTTGAAACTTCTTTCGGCCGTAACTTTCTCATCCGAACTCCGATTTGGGTGATCCAAATTTCTATATTCATCTAAATTCAGCCCCTTTCATTTGGTTCTGGTTTTGTAATTTTTGGAGTTCATTTGGTGCTATTTTATTTATTTGTTCTCTTCTCGCACGTGTAGATTCCGGCATTTCGGAAGATTTCTTCGACCCGACGACCGAAGACCCGCTCCTCGTCAACGAAGGCAAGTCGTAGGCCTTTGACCATGTTGAACTCATTTTACAAATGTATATGGTTTTAAATTATCATGCATGGCTAGTTTTATTAAAAATAGTTTTGGGAGTAGATAATTACCAAATTGCCATTATGCATCCTTGATAAATTGAAAATGAGATGTCGCCTTGAATGACATATATCATTGACACCATAGGATGGTTAATACTAGTTGGACATAATTGTATTACCAACTTGGGTGTGTATATTTGCTTAGTCTCGCTTTAGTTATCCGTGGGGCTCACGATCATGTTTACGGAATGAATGAATTTGGCTAAAGAACTATGGAATTGTGGTGTGAGGCCACTATATTTTAAAATGTGTTGAGCCATGGCAGGGATTGCCATTTGGTCGGGAATGAACAAAAAATGATTTATGCTCGGGCTTGTGGTAGGGGGTGAAGGTGGGTGCGTGAGGCACATTGGGTTGTGGAAGTCTCGTCTGAGCAGCCAACTAAGGGCTTAACTTTGCAAGTCATTGATCTGGGCCACCTCGTGCAACCACAAGTCCGGTATGGGACGGACCTGGCCAACTAATTAGGGAAGTTTTGAGTCGGTTCTGTTGTGGCTGATTATTGGCGCAAGAGGGGGCTGTGATGGCGAAAACTTAGCGGGCAGAACCGAGGCAAAATGAAACTTTGTAAAAGCCTTGTCACGTGCTCTAGACTGCTCACCTAAGGAAGTGAGCGGTGGTATCGACGGATGCCAAACAAACTAGAGAATTCGTGTCTTGTGGGTAAAGCTGTACAACCTCTGCAGAGTGTCAAAATCTATTCGAATAGCCGTGTCCCCGGTTACGGACATGCCTAGTGATTTCGCGCAAGGGGTAGCATTTTCAAAAATGTGGTATTGGTTCGGTGGAAAGGTTTGGTTGGAATGGTTGGGAAGTGAACGGGAGGTTCACTGTTTGATTCAAAAGAACTTGGATATCTATGCACTATTCTTTTAAAATCCTGCTTTGTAATCTAATTATTGTATTTACTATTAAACTTGCTTTCTGCAAATTAGCCATAAAGCCATTCTTGTTTAAGACTTGCATGAATACTATGTGCATACATTTATCTACGACTTGCTGAGTACTTTATGTACTCACGACTTTATGCCCTTTGTTGATCAGTCCCAGCAGAAGAATCAGGACAGGTTGAGTACTATGAGAAATGCTACTTTGAAGACTTCGCAAACTAGGTCACGTCCTCCACTCGATTGCCGGTGGGCATGTCGATTGGGCTCCACGTATTTTGAGATTTCCGCAGCCAGATACTCTGTTGTTGCTAAGCCCTGTGAGGCGACTTTTGTAAGAACTTGACCATAAGGTCTTTTGCTGTTAACTAATATTACTTTGCGTGCTTCATTAGTTCGTTGTTGAATGGTTATGATAGCATCATTGTTGCAACTGTGCGAGCTAGCTACTGATCATGGGACTAGCTCAGTATGCACAGAGGGTCTCGGGGTTGTGTGACACCCGGGGCGCCGACAAGAACCGCCGGAGGTACCGCCGGGAACATCAGGCACCAGGCCGGGCCACATCTAGATGGTCCCAGTCCATGGATTGTAGAACGAGGGCCAGCCAGATGGGTTTGGCGCGGTGGTGCCGCCGGCGGACTTGGAGGTGCCGCCCTGGCCGCAGTTGCCGCTGTTGTTGCGGCCACGGCGGTGACAATTGGAGTTTCCATCGCTGGTGCCACGGAGGGTCGCGGCAGGAGGCGGTTGGTCGACGCGTTCTTTGGAGGAGCGGCGCGGTGGCTCCCCGCCGAAGAGGGGTCGCCGCCACCGCCCCGACTACCAGGGGTTGCGAGGGTGACGAGAGCCGTGGGAGGTGCCGTGTGTCGCGACGTCATGGTGATCTCCTCAAGAAGAAGGTCCGAGCGCACCTCGAGGAAGGTGGGGGAACGGATGTTGACGCTTGAGAAGGGCACCCATGTAGGAAAATCGCTCGTTCAGGCTGCGAAGGACAGCGAGGACGAGGGTGCGGTCAGGGACGGGCTGGTCGAGGTTGCTGAGGGCGTCGGCCATGCCCTTGAGCTTGCGGCAGTAGGTAGAGACGTCGAGGTCGCCCTGCACAAAATTTCAAAACTCGGCGTCGAGATACAACTCTCGGGTCTGACAATTTCCGATGAATTGCTACTCAAGACCAAGACATATGTGGCGTGCGGTGGCGTCATGGGCCATGACAATCTCGACAAGCTCGGTGCTGATGGTGCCGTAAAGCCAAGAGACGACGACGCAGTTCATGCAGCACTAATCGGCGGAGTCGCGACGTGTCTCAACAGAGAGTACGTGCGCGGAGAGCGAGTACATTCTGAGGGTGATGAGAAAGAGACCGTGCCACTTGTTGTAGCGAGGCAAGGTCGAGGACAGCTAGGACGAGAGCCCGGATATTTTAAACGGCGACGCTTGCGCGTGGAGGTTGGCAATCGCGGCGGCCTCGTGGAAAGGGAGGGCGCGGTCGAGGTCCCATGCGTCTTGGCGGCGGCTCTGCGACTTCGCGCTTGGCCTCGTGGTGCGAGCCGGTGTCGACCTCCTCGCGCTGCGGCGGCCGTGGCGGCACACTCGTGAAGGACGCGAGCTCGCGCTCACAGGCGGCGGCCTCCTCGCGGTCACGGGCGGTGGCCTCCTCACGCTCGCGGGCAGCGGCCTCTTCCTGCTGCACGAGCGCGAGGTCGGCCGTGGAGGCGGTATACTCGAGGGCAGGGAGGGGTGTGATGCCGGGGGGAGCGGACGCGGAGGGGGGAAGAGCCGGCCATGGGGCGCAACGAGGAGAGGTGGCAGTGGTGGGCTAGAGTTAGGGTTTTAGCGAAAGCGAATGGTCGAAGGATCGACCGTCTCGGATACCATGTTGGAGGAGATAATTCACATAACTGATTAATTGATGGTTCAAGGTACACGGATTACACATATGTATAGCCGATCGAGGCCGGTGTGAACACGAGACCGAACCGAACAGTCAAGAGGCCGGTGTGAACGCGACATCTGGCTAACACTTACTCCTCTTGGTCATCTATGCTAAAAAGAACTGCAAGAATGTATACAACCCATCCAAGATACATGTGTTCATAATTTATAGCATGTGTATTGAATTTCTTGTGTGGTGTATAGCATGAAAAGTAGTTACATTTCTTACCGCGGCCACCACCTCCAGGAACGGCACCTTTGTTGGAAATTAATCTTGACTTAGTATTTGTATTTAGTTGCATGAGGTGTGGGGGATGTTGCTGCTGCATGGAAGGAGTAGTGGCCATCATGCATACGAAGGTAGTTGAGTTAGTGGGCTACATGAAGGAAATGCAGGTAGTGCTGCATGCCACATGCAGGCGGTTGGGCAAATTGTTGCTTAGTGCGTGTGTGCAATATTTATAGCGTTGTACTGCTTGGATGAGAAGCAAGATAGAAGACAGAAAAATTGCCCCCAAGTGTGTGTATGAGTTCTTCTACCTTTTGCATGAGTGTGTATGAGTTCATTTATATTCTTTGATTGTTCTCAAGTGCACCTGTGATCCCGGTCTGAGCCAACAATTGGTATCAGAGCTTGGTCTATGCCCAAAATCATGCCAAAAGGTATGGAGATCCTTGATGCGGCGGTGTCGGCACCGGGAAGCGCACCAACGAAGGAGAGTTACGTGGTGTCGCTTCACTACCCCGTTCTCACGAGGAGCAACTATGCGACGTGGGCGATGAAGATGAAGGTGTACATGAGAGCCCAAGGCGTATGCGACGCCATCGAGCCCGGCGACACCGACACACGCAAGGACCAAATGGCATTGGCGGCCATTTAGCAAGGTGTTCCAGAAGACATGCTCTTCCTGCTGGCTAAGAAGGAGACGGCCAAAGCTGCGTGGGAGGCGTTGAAGACCATGCACACGGGAGCCGAGCGCGTGAGGGAAGCCAAGGTGCAGACCCTCAAATCAGAGTTTGAGGTGTTGCGCATGAAGGAATCGGAGTCGATTAACGACTTCGTCGTCCGGTTGACAACAATCGTCAACAAAATTCGAGGGCTCGGTGAGAAGATGGAGGAGAGCTACGCGGTAAGGAAATTTCTTCGTGCAGCCCCCGCCAAGTTTCTACCGGTAGTCTCCCCAATCGAGCAATTTGGTGACCTCAAGGCAATGACAATTGAAGAGTTGATCAGCCGTTTGAAGGCGCACGAAGAACGTTGGATATCTTATGGTGTAGGGGCCGAAGATCAGCACCTGTTACTGACGAAAGCCGAGTGGGAGGCTCGATCCAAGGAGCGCAACGGCTTTGACAAGAAGAACAATGTATTTGACAAGGCGAAAGTGTGCTGCTACAACTGTCAAGAGTACAGGCACTTCGCTAGGGAGTGTTGTGAGTCGAAGAAGATAGTGGCTCTTCTTGCTGCAGTGGACGCTGATGACGAGCCAGCATTGCTTTAAAGCCAACAAGGAGTGTTCATTGTTTTTTTACCTTCCTGCATGTAGTTGAATCCGTGTACGATTATTAGTGCACGGTTGCATTTTTTGGAGTTGTTTGTGTATATGGCATAGGAGTGTTGATTGTGTCATTTATTTCTTTTTGTACGTACGAGGTGTGTTACATACGTGCATATACTTGTGTCATGGTCATGCATGTAGGTGAGTCAGTGCATGATGCATGTGTGTGCGCATGAGTTCTTGTAGGTGTGTCCAAGTTCTCATGTGTGTAAGCTCTAGTTAGAGTCTCTGTCGCCGTCGCCGTCTAGTTGTGTTACCAATATAAGTGAAGTCAAGATTAGGGGGAGATTGTTGGAAATTAATCTTGACTTAGTATTTGTATTTAGTTGCATGAGGTATGGGGGATGTTGCTGCTGCATGGAAGGAGTAGTGGCCATCATGCATACGAAGGTAGTTGAGTTAGTGGGCTACATGGAGGAAATGCAGGTAGTGCTGCATCCACATGCAGGCGGTTGGGCAAACTGTTGCTCAGTGCGTGTGTGCAGTATTTATAGCCTTGTACTGCTTGGATGAGAAGCAAGATAGAAGATAGAAAAATTGTCCCCAAGTGTGTTTGTGTATGAGTTCTTCTTCTACCTTTTGCATGAGTGTGTATGAGTTCATTTATGTTCTTTGATTGTTCTCAAGTGCATCTGTGATCCCGGTCTGAGCCAACAACCGTGTAGAATACCACCATGAGCACAGCCGCCACCACGAGCGCGATCACCGTCGCGCGACCGTCCCTCCACACAAGCTGCGAGTGCAAGCGCTCGCCTAGCCCAGCGACGTTCCCGATGAACACCTGCACGTTCCTGGCCGTGTCCTGCAGCCGTCTGTACGACAAATCAACTATCTCCGGCGGGGTACCCGACCCCGCCCCCTCGTCGAACTCCTCCTGGAATAAGACCGAGGGCACCCCGTCGGTGCGGTGCTCCATCTGCATGCTAGCCACGTCATCGTCATGAACACGAGGATGACGATGACAGTAATGGCAGGGTTATCCCAGTTGCGGACGCCGCGGAACCAACGCGCGAATGTTAGATAATCATTGCTTTTCTTCTCCTTGTCCGTTTCGACATAGAGGTGATGTCTGAATAGCTAATAGAGATAAAGCCGTATCAATTGATGATTCCGAACGGTAGTCTGTAATCAGCCCTTTATAAGGGGCATATGACCCTGTTTCTTGAGTATCCAAGCAGAAGCAAAAAGCAATAAAAACAGCAACAAACGTGAAATCTCTTACACAGCTGTTTTTTTTCTTTCTTTTTGTTTTGGATCGGTCAACAATTGGTATCAGAGCTTGCACTCGATCCGGCGATGCATCGATCATCTTCCCACTCACCTACCCGGCCAAGGATGCCCAACAACGGCGACGAACGTCAGGAGGCGGGATCTAGCAGTGGCAGCGGTGGCGGTGGGGAAGTTGTGATCCATCGCGTGGTGAGGGAGTCAGGAGGCTCGATCGCATACCCGATGTTGACGCGAACCAACTATGGAGATTGATCTCGTGATGAGGGTGAATCTACAAGCGCAAGGCTTATGGGAGGCGATCGACCCCGGCAATGGCGACTACCGCGACGACTGGATGGCGTTGTCTACCATACTCCGAGCCGTTCCGTCGGAGATGATGTCTACGCTTGCGGTCAAGAACACCGCTAAGGACGCATGGGACACCATCAAGACAATGCGCATGGGCGTCCAACGCGTACGCGAGGCAAAGGCGCAGACGCTACGCAAAGAATTTGATGACATCAAATTCAAGAGCGGTGAGTCGGTGGATGACTTCGCAATGCGGCTCACCGGCCTAGTCAACAACTTGGAAATACTCGGAGACAATATTGAGGAAGACCACGTTGTTAAAAAATTCCTTCGTGTCGTTCCGCCAAGGTATTCTCAAGTAGCGATCTCAATTGAGACACTCGTTGACTTGCAGACGCTCTCGGTCGAAGAACTCACCGGACGACTGAAGGCCGTAGAAGAGCGCTTGAACAAGACAACGCCGACGGTGCCGACAGACACCTCCTCCTCACAGAAGAGGAGTGGCTTGCGCGCATGAGCATGGCCAGGGCTCGTCTGGTGGACAGAAGCCTGGCGGTGGCTATGGCGGCAATCGGCGTCGCGGCAAGCCGAAAGGTTGTGGCGATGGCAGAGATGGAACTGTGCCTAATGGCGGCCGCGACGTGTCGAAGGACAAGTGTTGTAACTGCGGTAAACTTGGGCACTGGGCTAGAAACTGTCGCATACCACGACGCAACGAGCAGGCCAACTTGGCGAGGGTCCACGACGACCAACCCATGCTACTTATGGCACAGGTGTGCACACCATCTAAGACCACCGAGAGCATGACCAAGGACGTCATGCTCAACGAGGAGCATACTGATGTGCACCTAGGACGAGAAGAGGACCACCATGATGATGTGTGGTATCTTGACACCGGGGCCAGCAACCACATGACGAGATGTAAGGACATCTTCGCCGAGCTGGACACTGGTGTCACTGGTTCTGTCAAGTTTGGTGATGGTTCGACCGTCGACATCTGTGGACGTGGTACGATACTGTTCATGTGCCAAAACGGAGAGCACCGCGCACTGACGGGAGTGTACTACATCCCCCGACTGCGTACCAACATCGTTAGTCTTGGGCAGCTCGACGAGAACGGTTGCCAAATGCTGATCAAGGGGGGCGTACTACGAATCCACGATCCACAACGACAACTTCTCGCCAAGGTAAACCGTGCGCACAACTGTTTAGCGGCACGACTCGACGACGACGTATGGCGCTGGCATGCTCACTACGGTCACCTCAATTTTGAGGCGCTCCGAAAGCTGGCAGAACGCAACATGGTGCGGGGACTTTCGAAGATCGACCACGTCAACCAAATTTGTGATGGTCGCCAGCGTAAGCAACATCGTACTCGCTTCCACAGAGGCCTGGCACCGCGGAGAACCTCCTCGGGCTGGTGCATGGGGACCTGTGCGGACCGATCATGCCAGCGACACCAGGTGGAAAGCACTACTTCCTGCTCCTAGTTGACGACCTCAGCCGCTACATGTGGTTGATTCTACTTGCAACGAAGGACGAGGCGGCAGCAGTAATCAAAAACTTTCAAACCGGCGTCGAAGTGGAATCTGGGCGGAAGCTCCAAGCTCTTCGCACCGACCGCGGCGGCGAGTTCACGTCTACAGAGTTTGGTGAATACTGTGCGAATCGCGGCGTCAAGCGACTCCTCACGGCGCCATATTCACCACAACAAAATGGTGTTGTCGAACGCCAAAATCAAACGGTCGTCGCAATGGCACGCAGTCTGTTGAAGGCGAAGGACATGCCAGGGGAGATTTGGGGTGAGGCAGTCACAACGACCGTCTACATTCTTAACCGCGCGCCAACACAGAGCGTCGATGGCAAGACGCCCTATGAAGCGTGGTATGAAACACGTTCAAGCGTACAATACTTCCGCACATTTGGGTGCATCGCGCACGTGAAGGAGGTGCGGCCAAACATCAAGAAGCTCGCCGACCAGAGCAAACCCATGGTCTTCATCGGTTATGAACCTGGATCCAAAGCATACCAGGTGTACGACCCCGTCGGCAAGCGTGTTCACGTGACACGCGATGTCGTCTTCGATGAGGCGGCGAAGTGGGAGTGGGGAGCCGGAGACCATGCACGGACAACTCCCGGTGATACATTCACTGTGGAGTACATCTCTCACCCTGTCACAAGTGGTGAACAAGTTGACACACAAGGAGAGGACACGCTATGTCGTTCTCCAAATACAGGACCAACACCATCCACTACAACAGCGCCAGTCGGGGTGGAGTTTGTGACACCTCCTCCAAATGCTACGCCCCCGTCCGACGGCATACCAAGGCGGGCTCGCACGCTACAGAATTTGTACGATACAACATCAGTGGTTGGACTTGACATCGACGAGTTGCATCTCACGACAGCAGAAGAACCCGCTGGTTTTGCCGACGCCAAACAACATCAATGTTGGCGCCGGGCAATGCTTGAGGAGATCTGCTCCATCGAAGAGAATGGTACGTGGCAACTTGTCGATCTTCCTACTGGTCACCGTCCAATTGGACTGAAGTGGGTATACAAGGTCAAGAAGGACTCACACGGTACCGTCGTTAAGCACAAAGCTCGGCTCGTGGCGAAAGGGTATGTACAACGGCAAGGCATTGACTTTGACGAGGTGTTCGCGACAGTCGCTCGCCTCGAATCTGTGCGTCTTTTGATTGCACTCGCCGCACATGAGGGATGGCCGGTTCATCACATGGATGTAAAATCAGCATTCCTTAATGGCGAACTCGAGGAGGAAGTGATGAGATGATATGCGTATCACATACAGTTCTTAATACAAAGCGTCTGTGATGAGATGCGTATCACATACGGTTCGTATCGTGATGAGATGCTTTTCACAGACGGTTCATGATACGAACCGTCTTGTGATATATCATCATAGACGATTTTTTTTTGTATAAAACCATCTATGATCGCAGCACAGGAGTTCGAAAAATTTTAAACGCGTGCACGGGAGACTAAATATTTTGAAATTGTCCTTATAAATAATAGCCGAGTCGAGGCGGGATATGCTGGGGAGGCTGGGTGTCGAACCTGTGGGACACTAACGTGCTGCTGGACTTCATCTCCGTCAATGTGTTTCGGTCCAAGTTCGCCGCCGCAAGCCTCCACGACAAGAACCTCGTCCTCCTCAGCTGTAAGCAAACATTCTTCTTCCTCGATGACTCAATCGATCATGGTAGCTAACCTATGGGTGCACGTACATAAATGGTAAATAGGTGCAGTGACTCACATTCGCAATGGCTTCGCCGTCATCGCTTCCGACACCGTACTCTACAATGACACCTCCACCGTCGACGTTATTGACTCCTACTCGGACCTCCTCAGCACCCTCTTCGCCGACACCATGGTCAATATAGGCAGCATCGGGATACTCATAGGCCGTAAGGGGGTGATCAGGAAGGTTTTTGTATAAAAGTGATGCCTTTTTCATATATTTTCAAGAGTCTCTGAAGATGGAATGCTCACATAAAATGTGATGGTACCAACTATGAAACATTCAAAATCTATTTTTTTTACAATAGAAAAAACTATCACGAACAGTTCTGAACAAGAACCGTCTATGATAACTATCATAGACGGTTCTTGTTCAGAACCATCTGTAAAAATAGACCATCAGCCTTGCCCATGTGTTTGGTGAAATGGTAATCATCCTTCTGTGACATTTCTCCCTAGACTCTTATGCCTGCATCAGAATCCCAAGCACAGCTAGCTTGTTTGCTAATTTCATTTTCTGTCTCAACCGGTAGATATTGCTTGCAAAGATTGCGAGTCTATCGATTCAAAACTTTTACATAGATTGTATCCATGTGTAGTCGCTTCACCAAATTAAGCACCTGGGTACAGGTCATCTTTCCAGAATAAACGAAACCATAGGCAGGGGAGCAAACCGGGAAGGATGCTGCAAGTAATGCACAAGCCCTCAAAAGATTCTCGAGGGGCAACGATAGCAAACACAAATAACCACAATAATAACATATTCTTCCAAAGAAATGATATTTTTACTACTAGGGCAGACAACTCCAGTAAAGCCATAGGATGCATCATTTTTTTTTTCTTCGGAGAATACAAATATGTTCTATGCTTCTCTTACACAGATGAGTTCCTGTGAGCTAGTCCTTAAGACACAGCGGCGGCTACATTTTTCCAAAAAGGAGTGCAAACAAAAGTTTTTTAAACCCTACCAGCAGATCTTTCTATTTCTCAGATTGGAGGTGTCAAATCTCAGCAAAAGGTCTCTAACAAGCAACCATTATCATAGATATGTGTAAATGAGTAACGACATTCAAGTGCTGAGCCCACCAAAACTCCAAATTGCAATTTTAAAGTCATACTGGCTGTACGTCACCGTAACCAGGCTGACATTGCATGGATTGTCTGACCAAGACGAAAATGACCTCAAAGCCACTGCATCCTAAAGTCGTAACCAACTCAAATAAGGCAAGCTTTAGTATTGGCAGTTGGCAAACGATTCTGAAAAAATGCAAGCTCAAACGAAAAACTAAAGCAAACATATTGCATTGATGTGTGCTTCAACAGTACTTGCAAGGGCCAAACATACAGACTTCACCCATTCAGGCTATATATGTAACTTGAATGTATTAGTTTGCTTACACCACATGGCGATACGAAAACTGGATGTTGCAATTCATAAGAGGCGCGAATCTAGTCCACTGAAGTCCAATATTCATCAATGATATCCTACTACTGACCAAAAGAGGCCGCCGCATAAAGAGAACCTAAATGTACTTCCCAGTAATGAGACTAATTCCTGAACTAATATAGGTATACATGAAGTAATATAGGTAGGTATACATTAATGAGGGCAGTTCCATGAAGGAAATAGATAGATCAAAAGAACATAAAAGAAAAAAGTAAACAAAGGGGAGAGCGACCTCCTGTGTAGTTTCCAAAAGTTAATCAGAATCTTTTAAGCACCACAGTGGACCTGAGACAACACATGATTTGCTAACAGCCTCTACCAGCAACAGAGTAGCAAATTAGTCGCATTTGATGTTTCTGTAGATTCTCCTCACAAAGAGAGTAGACCCCAGATAGCCAACAGCACCTAAATAACCACAAAAGGATGTCAAAACGGACCTAATGTTAACTTGAAATGGAATAACCATCGGTAAGTTCAAAAGCTCACCACAAAGTATCCCTAGCCCAAGACAGAACATCAAGGTGTAGCCAAAGTAGAAGCTCGTCTGGAAAAAGCCAGACATCTTTGTCTTCACATGATAATAGTATATGGAGTACAGATATACATACAAGGCAGTAGATGCAGCAGAGAAGAACGATGTCCATCGCCAATGATAGTTCTCAGCATTCAACAAGAAATAAGTGCCCACAATAGTGACACATATGGTGACTATTATGAGGATGACAAAGACCAGCAACATGAAACCATAAACATAATACACCTGCCAAGACCAAAAGATATGGTGTCACTATTCCGTCAAATTAAAAGAAAGGTACTTCAAATAAAAGTGCATAGACAAATTTACTTCACAGCAATGTTCACCAATATATTGTTTTTACCTTGTAGTTCCAGAATGAAGTGAACACAAAGTACATCTCAATGAAGATGCTGCCGAAGGGGAGAAGCCCACCCATCAATGAGATAACAGAAGGTGTAAGGTACCATTTCTTCTCAGGAATAGGACGTGGGATCGTCTTCACACGGCATGGGTTGTTGGGAGCACCACTCCAGTTTCTACCAACTACAGTTCCCAATAGCACCAACGGGAAAGAGATGAAAGCCCAAAGGACAAAGATAACAACCATTGTGCCAAATGGTATAGCCGCTAATGAACGGTAGAAGATAGCAATAGTGTTCAACACTAATCCAATAGAAAAGCATAGGAACGGAAAAAGGGATGCAGTAAGGATCATAGCCTTTATCCAGTTTTTGCCTGCCATTGAATCAAGGAATGCACAGTAACTTGAGATAAAGAACACAAAAACTGGCAATTCTCAAACTCAAAAATCTATTCAGGATAGCAGAATAACATGGGGAAGTTCAACAAAGAAAATACTCCAAAGAACGTAAAAACTTGTGCAGAACCATACCACCATTCCTTGAGTAGAGGCCACCACTAACATATCCAGAAATGAAAGATGTAAGAGCATAGCACACAATAAATGTTGTGATGATAGCTCCTCGTCTGAGAAATAGAGTACCGTATTTTAGTTACAGGGAAAAAGCTAATGCAAAGTCATACTAGCTGAACAGACATTATAGTTTATCCAGGAATGAAGGTGTAAATAGTGTAAGCACATGCTAAAGTTTGTGATGATTGTTCCTTCTCTGACAAATAGAGAATAAATGAATAATATTTTAGTTAGGGGAGAAAAGCTAATGGAAATCGTACTAGCTGCCCAAACATTATTATTGATCTCCGAGAACTGCTTTAGATATTGAGTTACTTCACATGATGGTGAAAAGATACACTTTGTATGTTATCACTTTTCCATGTTCTCTAAGTCTAAACAATGAAATGAGTTCTTTTTTCATGACATAAACATTCAGGGTTAATCACTTCAGCACAACATGCCTTATGGCAGATGGAGTTGTGCATTTCAGTAATAAGACAAACCGCTCCAGAAGTCAATAGAAGGGCTTTAACAAAGGTAGTTGTTGGATAATGCAAAACCAGCCATTTTATCCAGATATATACTACCTTGGCCAGAAATCAAACTAAATAATGAGGACACTAACCTACCAAAAATACAAATTTACCGTGTGTATTCTACAATATCATTTTATCCAAAAACAAATCTCCAGATTCATATGAATGCAAAACAGGAGACATTGTAAAGGTTCAGACATTCCTAGTCTTCAGCTCCTTTTAGGAATGTGTGTGTATTAATGTTCGAGATGAACATATTCATGGCTCCAAAACTACCATGAACTATATGCCTACTACATTTTGCACATGCAATGCAGAAAAACGGAGACAAAGAAAGCTGATTTTGAGCTTACCCAATGTATAACATGCCAACGATGGCTAATACAATCACAAGCAGGATAAGAGCCGCCAACTGAGTGCCAATACCAACAAGAGCAGAAAGAATCATCAGGCTGCGAGGAGGCCGAAATACATCTCCGTGGACAAGCTTCCATCCAGATTCCTCACTAACATCTCTCTCCTGATAAAGAAAAACCATAGCTTAAGACCACGATCAAGTGACAATAGATGAAAATTGTGCCAAAAGATTTGCTACGAATATTCAAAGAATTTCTCTAGTTAAAAAAAAAACTTGTCAGTGTGGGAAGAGGTATGGTCAAACGTGATGTTTGACTTTTTTCTGAATATTAGATTCCTCACATGGAAATGATGAGTAAATTCATCATTACAATACTCTCATAATGTAAATTTGTAACTTTTCCAAATATGATACGATAAGACTAATGGTCAATTTGCATCTGGAGACCATGAAAATAAAAATAAAAAACGAGGTTTTTTTTCCAGAGGGAATACATAAGTAAACAGATGTCCTCAGATTCAGAACTTACAAGCGACTCCAGATCATCATCTTCACGAGCATACTTTGCATAATCATTTCTCAGGGTCCTCATCAATATCATTGATACTAAACCGGTCAAGAAAATAACCATCATGAAAGAATTGAAGATGGAGAACCAATGAATCTGAACATGGAAAATTGCAACAAGTTAGTGATCTTATGATTCCTTCAGACAGAAAGCAAAGTCTACCTCTTTGTCAGAATCAACATGGAGCCAAGAAAATATAACAAGGCCAAAAAGTGTCCTTGAAAAAATTCTAGGCTTGCCTATGGCGTGAACAAGAATTACCTGGTGTTCGAAGAACGGGTAGTCCAGGTAAACTTCAAAACGCCGTGCAAATGCCACATTTGTTTGCACCCACTTCACTGAATATGTCATGTCCAATTTTTTACCAGCTTCAAGAAGCTTAGGTGACTCTTGAGTGAGATTGACATGAATTATCTACAAGGGAAATTTAATTAGCTAATACATATACGTCTTAGCTAATTTTTAATGTTATAAATAAGTGCAACACATACCCTGTTACCGTTGTATTTAACAACAATGTTCTTGTGTGTGTAAAGATAGTGCTTGTTTTCATTGTTTTTGTCAGTCTCCCCAACAAAACCTGCTCAGAGAGCAACTCACCCTATTATCAAAAAGAAGTAGAGGGTATAAAGTATTTAAGGAAAATAAATGTCATTTGAGTTTAGAATTACCTACCCCACAATGGCAGATCATCTAGTTGATTTGACCACAGCAAGCAAAGGAGAGAAAGTTGCATACAATGAATGTCAGAAACAAGAAATAGCATCCAAAAACAAGATAATCATGTGCAGCAACACAGAACTAAATACGGATCCTCGTACCTATGAAAAGCTCAAACCAATATGAGCTTTCAATGGCATCAGTAAACTGCTGAACCTTTTTAGCATCAAGTTCAATTGTGCAAATGGGGCCCTTCTCCACATTTTCTAAAACAAAAGAAAATTTTAAATGAATAGTCAGTCAGATAAATCACTTATTAGAAAAGAACAAGCATTGATGCACATTCCAATCAAAAGTAAATAAACCCAAGGAGGATGTGAAAACAAGATTAACGTACTTAAGAACTTTATATCAATCTGACTATCAATCAGCTCATTTCCACCTAGGACTTCTCCGAGACCACCCCATTTATGTGCAGGGTTTTCAGATGGTTGGCAAAATGGGAGACTGTAATAGTTGTAAGTTTCTTGAGGATTATTGTAAGGGCCAACCTTGTTTACCCAGAGCCTAACCGGTTCTTCAGCTTTGTACTGCACATAATAAAAATAAGAAGAAGTGCTCTCAGTATGAATTAAATTTTAGAGAAGACAGCAACAAAGAAGTTGACAAATAAGAAATAATCGATTTTTCTGAATCTGCGCATTGTGGTATGAAGTGCATGTAAGTAAGCTATACAAGGATCATGGCCAGTTAATGACAGTGTTAAGACGCCAAGACAAGTCAATTGAGAAGCTCTAAAATTTCTTAAGGAACTAGTTGATTGTGAAGGCCACTCCCCCATTCACCAAGAAGAGGGATTGTTGTTGACCAATTTCGATATCAACCATAATGAAAATAAAAGAACCTACAGCCTAAGTTCTCATGGTAATGCACGTAACAATATCCAGCCCCTAACATATATTATGAAAAATTCCAAAGCCACCAAAATGTTACCCTTTTTAGGGTCGAATATCAATTAAGTTATCTTTCAAATTGACTTCAACAATTAGCAGCCACGGGTTTCATCATTTCTTATCGCCAATCATCACACAGTTAGGTACTTTGATATTTGATGGGCTCAGGGAGCAAACTCGTCCTTCTATCCGGAAAATAAGGCCAAATACTACTTCACAACTTCCTTTTTTGGAAAAGTTGCAGTAATACTTTACTAGAAGCAGCATTCTCCATAACTAATCTGTCCCATAGTGCAGTACAGCACAGCAAAACAAAACCAAAGAGAGTGTCAGGCTCTGTCTATTTCAGATTTCCATGTGCTACAGAGTCACACAGTTATGGGGAATATTTGCCATATCTAATAAAAAATCTTACCATTATGATTCTAAAAGAATGCTACCAAGCAATTAATTTATCCAAAGTTAAAGTTAACATGCTAACAGTGTATTTAGAGAGACACCACAATGCCAAATGGAGCCTTATTCAATGGCATGAAATTTTCTCAAACTACTTAGATGCATGAGGATAGTATACCAAAAGTATTTATTTCTCACATATATTCCAGGATCGCCTCACTTTATGTTTAACTTTGATCATATAAACTTAAGGTAAATATAACACAATTCATGATCCGCTAAAATTACACGAGACTGGCATTTTAACAAGCTTAATCTAGGACATTGGAATTCCATGCATATCTAAATTTTTTACCTTATTAATCACATGTTTCCAGCTGAGGGCATTAAACCTCAAAGTTACAGAAGTACCAGGCAGCAGTTACCATAATTGATGCAAATGCAAGTAATTACTACGGAGGAAGTAGATACAGTTGCACTCAGCACAAGACAAATCAATGTCCAAAATCAAACTAATACTGCCAAATGTTCAAAATCAGACTACTACCACCAATACATGATTGCAACTACCTGTCTCAGTGCTAAATCCAATCACCAATCGGTCCCTACTAGTAAGATGGTGTGAAATGCAAGACAACCAATAATAAAGAATAGGCAATTATTTTGTTTTTCAAACTCTCGATTCACGTGTCACAACATCATGTTCAACTAGTATGCTCCCAAACATTTTGAGGCCAAAATAGAATAATAGGAATATTCAACCAACGCCCAGGATAACTGCTACATCAAAGCATAATATATCAACTGTATGTCCACTGCAATATACAAAGTGTTGCACCCAAGCATGGCATGCGCCATGTCTCAGAATTTGGATGCACCACCAAGAAAGAATCAGAATGTAAGCTAGGAAAAGTCTTCTATCTATCTCCAATCTTATTCAAGGCCTAGCATGATACAGATTCACCTAACAACGATACAATTAAAGCCGTCCCTCTGTCCAAATGCAGAACTAATTCAAAAATCTATACCACAGAAAACTTTTTTTTGTCTGAATGCGGCTCTGTTAATGTTTTGTTCTGCACTCTCGCAGCAAACGAGATCAAGTAGTCTCCCAAAGCAGCCCAATTTATCAAACGGCCTTCAAACCATCCTCTTCCTATAGCCTCCAAATTTCTAAGAGACCAACCCTTCGCGTCGCAGAGCTACAGATCAAGCCGCCACCTCAGACTAAGCATGCAACTCCCAGCACTAGCCCAGCCCCGGACCCGCGACGTAGCCATGTCCAAACCGCGCGCCGCGCCCAGATCCGGCGCGGTGCCACGACGGATCCAGCCGAGGGGCGTACGGAAGGTTCGGATCTAGGGTTAGGGAGGAGGAGGAGGACGAGGGGCTCCGGCGCGCACCTTGTGGTTGGACTCGGAGGCGGATGCGAGGGGCGGCGGCGCAACGGCGAGGAGGGCGACGAGGACGGGGAGGAGGCCGCGGTGGAGCATCTCAGCGGCGGCGGCGAGATCTGGGCGGTTGGGGAGTTGCCCTCGCGATCCTGCGGGTTGGTCTCGTCTTCAGTCTAGCCCGACCACGAGCTGCCTCATACGACAGTTGGAGAGAGAGAGAGGGGGGGGGGGGGTCGGTTTTGCGGGGAGGTGCTGGGGAATACGGGAATTCAGGTTTTCTCCGGTCTAATACCACGATGTCAAACGGACTGGTTGGTTGAATTTTATATATATATATAGTCGATTCAAAAAAATTAACAAAAATAGTTTTCTGTCGCTGGTTGAACTGGTGATAGACTTAACTGGCGATAGGTACCCTGCCCCTCACATATCATCGGTCCAACTTCCTGTCGTCAATTCAAATGACGACAATGACTCTTTCCCCATAAAAGCTTTATAAAATTCTAAAATTCGGCACATGACTCATTTGTATTTAGAAAAAAGAAAAGAATGGAAGGGAGAGGAGTAGAGTGGACAAGAGAAGCTTGCGAAGCACTGCCCGTTCGGTTGCCCACATATGAGGTAATTTTTTTGAACCGAATGGATTGCATAGTTTTGAATGTATGGTTGCGTAGTGCAGTATGTTGTACATAATTCTTCTCGGTGGGTAGTCTTATTTTAGATATGTGGTTAATCGTGAAAATATTCTTTATGGTCCAGTGCGTCAATCATGTCGGACGTCACCAATTTTAAAATTTACTACGGTTCGAAAACTATTCTAGAGGGTCCCGAGGGGATTGATCTGCGTTATTTTCAATCGGCGACTGTGCCCCTACCAAGAACAGAGAGGCGTACATGAGGCTCTGTGATGCGGTGGTTGTTTCACACATTCCAAGTGGACCGTAGTGTGTGATATGAGATTGAATTGTCTTGCCCCCTGTTGGACCGAAAAGGCGACTAGAAGGGGGTGAATAGAAGCACGCTCACTTTTTCACAAATAATAGGATTCAATAAGATTTTACTCTAATAGCTATGGAAGCTATGAAGATCAATATACCAGTACAGCGGAAGACTAGTATTAAATCCAATTTAACCCCCTAAGTAAAACAACGAAAATCAACACAAGCTAAACAAAAACTCAGTGCAGATGGTCCGGCATGGGTCAATGGCGATCTAACCACGACCACAGCGATCGGACCGGTGACCTGAAGCGATCGGCCGTCACCAAGAACAGATCAAACAACCCGAAGTAGCGAAGTTGCAAATAGATATAACTTTTGATCTACAACTCCAAACTCGATGAAACTTGGAACACATATTCTCTATGATGTAAGGAACCTATTCCAATCGAAGATTGTGATAATTCTTAGAAAAATTATGATCTTTTTCCGTTTGAGAGGAGGAATGTCCAAAACCGAGTCAAAACGAAAACTAGATACAAAATCTTGCTCGTGGGTGATTGATGATCAAGATGATCCTAGATATATTCCCACATGTCACAGCAAGCTAGATAACGTGAATAAATCAAGCAAAAACTCATGGATCAAAGAAAGACTCAAAATCATCAAATAGAGAGAAGGAAAGCAAAGAGACAAAACTTTGATTAAACTTTCCTTGGATTGATTTGATATGATTTTGGCTTACAGCCACTTTATCAATGGAGGACAAAGCTCAATCCATGATTACGAAATCAAATAAAAACTCTCTAGAACCCTAACCTCCACAACTCCTCTCCCTAAGCAAAATTAGGGTTTCAAACAAAAATAGAGTTGAAGGGGGTGCAGCCACCTCCCTCCTCTATTTATAGTGGAGGCTTGGACCTTCTAAAAGTTTGACTCAATTGGGCTCCCGTTAAGACCCAAAACAAATGGGTTACACACGCACGTATTTTAAAACGTTGTCTTTATCGCCTCTTGACCTAATCAGCTTCCCCTTGCGCCATCTTGCGTCGCGGATTGGCCAATAGGTCACCCTTATCCATCTTGCACCACGCTCAAGTTCATTGACCTCACCCGGCATCGTCAATCGTTCTGGACCTCAGCTCTCCAAGCCTAGTCCCGATCATCATCGCCGTTGACCGTCGTTGACCACCAAGCAACCTGCACAACAATATACCAGCAAACCGAATCTGGGAACAAGTTCTTCACAACTTGACCCATGTTAGTCAAAACATGCATCATGCAACACATATGCACTGAAACTCATGACTTTGACCTAACAACCAAACATCGTCGCCACGAAGGACGACGATCCAAGTGAAAACCGGTCTGACCGCCAGCATGGCCGGTCTGACCGCCCACCCTGGCCGGTCTGACCGCCAGTTGGGACTTAACCAAATTCAGCCCCTGAAATTCCGAAACCTACTGGAATTTTCAAACGAATAGAACTTTTGACTGGAGACTCCAAAAATTGTAAGACCATATGCAATAGAATCCCCTCTCTTGCCTATAATCTCTATTTTTGGCCCAACCCAAAAACCATCTTTTTAGTTTTGGCCGGTTCGATCGCCGCTATGGCCGGTCGGACTACCACTGGCCGGTCCGACCGCCAGGGGTGGCCGGTCCGACCGCCCTATGGCCGGTCTGACCACCGCTCCCTGAGACTTGACAGATTGCCAACATTGCCGAAAACACGTGAAACGATAAACCTTTAACGACATTGCCAATTGTCACATCATCCTAAGATTAGGAGCATATCCCCACGATATCCACAATCTCCCCCTTGATGAACACATTGGCAATAATTCAGAAAATATAATTTGGAGGTTTGAAAAGTAAAATACTTTCGTTTTCGCATAAAAGCACAACTTGGTCCATAAGCAAGAGAAAGCAATGGAAGGAAATGACCAAGCTGGCATCAGAATAGCATAGGCAAGTGAGATAAGGCAAAAGAAAGCATAAAAACTTTAAATTCCAAAAAAAGTCAAAACTCTCACTTACGGTCCATATGAAAGAACAATTGTTCAATTAACTTTGATCATCGTGAGTATTACGAAATGCAATTCAATTTCAGAAAAGGCAACAAGACAATAAGAATGCAATTCAAATGCTCCCCCTCACTATGATCCTCAGATTTCAGAAAATTTCAAATTCTCCAATTTTCTCCCACTTTATAACATTTTTATATCTTCCCCCCCCCTTTAAACAACATTGAGATATCTTCTCCCCCTTTGACAATGGAGTCATCAAGGAATCACGCATTCTTCTCGTTTAGAGATAACAAATACAGAATGGAGAAAGAAGCATAAGAAGGAGTATGCATGAAGTGCAATGGAGTGGCTTCAATTTTTGTATTTTTTTTTGTTTGCAAGAAGCTTTGGAGATTAGCCAGAAGAACAAGTTAGCATTTCTAATATTGCACAAACAGCATATCAAGCCTAACAGCGCTAGCAAGATCATGATAAAATATATATAACAAAGCTAAGCTCGAAGGCTCAAAATAAAGCAATAGATTTGATTAATTTAAACAAAGCTTTAAATTTAGCAAGTTCATCAACAGGGATCCTAAAATGAAACTGGTCATGTCAAAATGAGATCAAAAAGCTAACAATGACCACATTAAGAGACAATCAGGTGCTGAATTGAACCATTTTGCTCAAATTTCTCAAACGCCCATTTTTCAACAGTTTTTCATTTGCACTGAATATGGAAGTTGACTAATGGTCTAACTTAGTGACAAGATCCTGGACTATGAACCATCTACAAACTCATCCTAAGCTTCGAGCAGAAGTTGATTAAAGGTATATCTTAGTGAAGAAGATCCTGGACTAGGAGCCATCCACAAACACTTCCTAAGCTTCTACTAGGGCGACAAATCTTGATGTTCATGTCAGTTCTGACACGCAGTCCCCATGAGATCGTCATGATCATCAAACTATCTCCAAATTCATGTCTTTGACATGCAGTCACGTAATAGTAGTTTGGCACAACTTAAGCATAAGACAATCTTGACATTTGATTTTTCATGTTTCACAAGAGCAGTTTTAGATTCTCAAGAACACAAGAAGATCAAGTAATGGTCAATTTTAGATTCAAGAGCTAACAAAGCAATTCTGACAGGGTCAATGTCACAAA
The DNA here is from genome assembly GCA_036346395.1 of Hsuehochloa calcarea. Lineage (NCBI taxonomy): Eukaryota > Viridiplantae > Streptophyta > Magnoliopsida > Poales > Poaceae > Hsuehochloa > Hsuehochloa calcarea. Next base: position 24,163,406 of record CM070613.1, read on the forward strand.
AGGAGTAATAATTGCGCAACTAGCTAAAACATCCACAAATTACAGTTTTTAGTTCGAGTTGTTTTAGAGTTCTAACTCATACAGCAAAGACTTAGCTACATATGTGAAATCATGATAATTCTAGCAAGTCAAAGAACTAGACATGGCATTGAGCAAGAATTGAAATATTAAAGCTCCAAACGGTAATAGACAAAGCTTCATCAATTTTAAAAGATAAGCAGAAAATCTTATATTACAATGCATCTTTTTGGATTTTTCATATGAATGCAATATGATACAATGAGATGCAAGAAAAGCCTAAAAACCTAAAAAGTTTAAAAAGATCAACAAGTTCAAAAAAGAACGAGGAAAGATCAGAAGAACAAAGTAAGATCAAAAAGATCGAACTCCCCCTCAAACCAACCCATAAGGATAAATTACCCCTAACTCGCTCCTCAAGGTGGCAAACCTTGTTGGGTCTAAAGGCTTGGTGAGGATATCAACCAGTTGAGCCTCAGACTCCACGAAGTGCAGCACAATATCACCCTTCTCGACATGGTCTCTAAGGAAGTGAAAGTGAATGTCTATGAGCTTGGTCCTAGAGTGTTGCACTGGGTTTTCAACAATGTTAATAGCAGAACTGTTATCACAAAAAAGGAACACTAGCAAAATTTAACACATAGTCATTAAGAGTGGATACCATCCACAAAATCTGACTACAGCAACTAGCAGCAGCTACATATTTAGCTTCAGCAGTGGATTGTGCAACAGAAGACTGCTTCCTAGAAGATCAAGAGGCAAGAGAAGTGCCTAGAAAGTGACAAGTGCCTGAGGTGCTCCTCCTATCTAGCCGACAGCCCGCAAAATCAGAATCAGAAAACCCCCGAATGGACAAAGACGAAGAACAGGAATACCAAATGCTATACAAGAGGGTAGAGTGTAAATACCTGAATATGCGTTTAACAGCTTGGCGATGGGAAGCTCTTGGAGACGCTTGAAACCTCGCACAGAGATAGACTGTGAAGTGGATGTCCGGTCTTGAGCCCGTCAGGTACAGGAGGAAGCCGATCATACTGTGATACTCGCGTTGACCCACAGCTTCTCCTTCCTCATCTGGATCCAAAACAGTCGAAGTCGCCATGGGAGTGGCGATCGGCTTGCAGTCACCCATGTCGAAGCGTTTGAGCAGGTTCTTAGTGTACTTCGTCTGATGGATGGAGATCCATTCCTTACATTGCTTGATTTGAAGCCCCAAGAAGTAATTGAGCTCTCCCATCATGCTCATCTCAAATTCCCTGGACATAGTCTCAGAAAAGCTGGAAACAAGAGCATGAGAAGAACCACCAAAGATAATCTCATCAACGTAAATCTGAGCAAGTAAGAAGTCATTGCCACGCCTAAGAATGAACAAGATCTTGTCTACCTTACCCATCTCAAAATCATTCTTAAGCAAGAAGGTCTTAAACCTATCACACCAGGCTCTAGGGGCTTGTTTAAGACCATACAAGGCTTTGAACAGCTTGAAGACATGATGTGGGTTCTTGGGATTCTCAAAGCCTGAGGGTTGCCTAACATAAACCTCCCCCTCTATGAAACCATTCAACAAGGCACTCTTAACATCAATATGATATAATCTAAAGCCCTTAGAGGCAGCAAATGCAAGAAGAATGCGAATGGCTTCTAGTCTAGCAACAGGAGCAAAGGTCTCATCAAAATCTAACCCCTCAACTTGGCTAAACCCTTGAGCTACCAACCTAGCCTTGTTTCTAATCACAGAACCATCCTCATTTTGTTTGTTTTTTAAAACTCAGCGGGTTCCTATAACATTATGACCACTAGGAGGTTCTACTAGGTTCCAGACCTTATTCCTCTCAAAATTCTCTAACTCCTCATGCATGGCATTGACTCAACTAGAATCAGATAAAGCATGTGATATATCGTGGGGTTCAAAAGAAGCTACAAAAGCAGAATGAGAATAGAGGTTTGGATCATGATACCTAGAGCGAGTGACTCGCTCATGGAGATTACCTATCATCTGATCCAGAGGATGCTGCTTTTGAATGTGAAGTGGCGCACCCGGAGAGGAAAATACATCTTCGACCTCCGCAGGTACTGCTGATGATGAAGATGCAGCAGGTGCCTCAACTGAAGGCGAAGTAATCACAGCAAGTTCTTGTGCTGGAAGAGGAGCGTCAACAGCAGCAGGTGGAAGAGCATCATCGAGTCCATCATCATCTTCCTCTACAAATATACTCTCTATCACCTATGTATCACCTGAAATATCTAATCTAGCTCCAGTGCTAGTCTCATCAAAAGTGACGTTGCATGTCTCCTGAACCAGGTTAGTTTCAACATTAAAAACTCGAAAACCCCTGAATGCGCAGGATAACCCAGAAATAAACCATCAAAAGTTCTTGACTCAAATTTATCTAGGTTTCCTGTCTTGAGAATAAAACACTTGGATCCAAAGACTTGAAAGTGCGAGACAGAGGGTTGTCTACAAAACCGAAGCTCATAAAGAGTCTTGCCCAAAGACGGTCTCAAAAAGACACGATTTGTAATATGGCAAGCAGTAGAAATAACTTCGGTCCAAAACCTCCTCGGAGTGCTGTACTCATCGAGCATCGTCCTAGCCATCTCGACTAGGGTCCTGTTCTTCCTTTTCACAACGTTATTTTGTTGAGGGACATGTGGAGAGGAGAACTGATGCTCAATTCCACGCTCAGCACAAAAGGAAGCAAAAGAGGCAATCTTGAACTCCGTGCCATTGTCACTGCGGATCGCTCTCAAGGCACTCGGAAGTTCAGAAGCCAAACGAAGAATAAGATCATGATATCCACACTTACACATGGACGTGGGCCGACAGCCATGCGCCTAGGGGGCTGGGACCTGCTGTCGCAGATCGAACTGGCGCATGACCCGCGCCACCTAGTACTCCTCCACGAAGACCCTATGCACCAAGGCTCTTCGCATCTACCAGTACACGTAGTTTCGCATGCACAGACTGGATAGTGCTCCGAGTGCGCACGCGAACACCCACTCCTAAGTGTACGCTCTTCATATGACGCAGTCATCCGTCAGTTGGTCGAACATCGCGACATAGTCTGGGTATGACCCCTGCGCGGTGATCGGTTTGTAGGTCACCTGCGTTGCGAGAAAAAATATATTCACGAAACTAACCCGTCAGCGGCACCACAACGTGCTCATAGTTGGTCGGTCCATGTTATCGTCCTCGGTATACAGGCTAACCGTGTACTCTCCCAAGTTCAGCTGTGGACGTCCGATCTAGAAGCGCTCGAAGGACCACAGCTGCAGAAGTAGCGGACATCCAGAGAGGATAGAGTTGTCCTCGGACCGACAGCACGCGTCGTATGGTCTGCGGTACGTGCACATTTTTCGTGGCCCTGACCTCGGACATATGGAGTGGTCGGGCTAGTGAGGATTATCTTAGTGTAGTTATTCATTATGTTAATAACGACTGGGTAATGGATTAAAAAAATTATATATTTGAAATTAATTGATGTATCACACGCGGGTGAGAAAATTGCATACTGTATTATCAAAGTCGTGGAAGACTTTGGTCTTACATACAAAATATTCTCAATTACTTTAGACAACGCCGCTTCGAACTCTAGTGCCATGGATATTCTTACTCCAGTGTTGAGTACATACGTTGATTCCTATTTGCTATATCAATAATGTGCTTGTCATATTATTAACCTTATAGTCAAACGTAGTTTGAAGAAGTTGAGTCCGTATATTAAAGCTTTTCGTGATGCGATTTCTTTCTTAAATAATTCTAATGTAAGAATAGCATAATATAAGAACTTCTACATAGCGATAGGTGTACGTCCAAAAAGTTTGGTTTGGACATGGAGGTAAGATGGAACTCTACTTATATGATGCTTAAGAGAATGAGCAGGATATCCAAGAAATATACCATCAGAACATCTAGACTCAAATTTATCAAGGTTGCCATGTTTAAGAATGAAGCACTTGCAACTAAAAATCTTGAAATGAGAGACTTTGGGTGAAAGACCAAATCTAAGCTCAAAAGAGATCTTCCCAATCACAGATCTCAAGAAAACCCTATTAGAGATATAACAAGCAGTAGAGATCGCCTCAGCCCAAAATCTCCTAGGAGTAGAATGCTCATCTAATATGGTCCGAGCCATCTCTATAAAGGTCATGTTCTTCCTCTCTACAACACCATTCTGCTGGGGGAACTCTAGGTGAAGAAAACTGATGCTCTATTCCCCTATCAGTGCAGAAGGTAGTAAAGGAAGAATTCTTGAATTCAGTCCCATTGTCACTCCTAATGACTCTCAAAGCTCTAGGAATATCAACAACAAGTCTAAGGATCAATTCTCTAAAGAAGCCAAATGCCTCGTCCTTAGAAGCCAGAAAATAAACCTATGAATACTTGGAGAAATCATCCACAACCATAGGCACATACCATTTCCCACCAGCTGACTGAACTCTAGAAGGACCAACAGTGTCTAAGTGTAGAAGCTGTCCTGGTCCATCAGTCATCACCAAGGTAAGAGGTGGATGGGAAGCAGACACCATCTTACCATGTCTACAGGACGAGCACACAAGATCTCTAACAGCCTTCAGCCTAGGCAAACCTCTAATCAATTCCTTGCAACTAACTCTAGACATATGATCAAAGTCTATATGCCCAAGTCTACGATACCACAAAATAAGATCATGAGAATTAGAGGCTACAAGACATCTAGGACTGGAAGCTGAAGAAATACTGAAATTTGCACAAAAGATCTTCTCAAATCTAGAGATCTGAAAAACAAGCTCACCCGAGGAATCTAGAACTCTACACTCACCACTATTAAACCTCACTTCTAGACCCTCATCAAGCAGCTGAGAAACAGATAGAAGATTATACCTTAGCTTACTTACCAAAGCAACATCTTTAAGCATGAATTTGTTGTTGACGTGTACAGTACCCTTGGCAGTCACGGTCCCGGTAGAAGCATCCCCAAATGTAATCAATTCATTGTCGGATGCACGTGTGAGGAGGAGAACCATCTAGAATCTCCGATCATATGTCGAGAACACCCGGAGTCAACAAGCCATATGTCCTCCTTCCTCGCACGGCGGACTTAAAAAGTACAAGCAGAAAATATCTGTGCCTCAGTACTGGGGTTAGTGATAAAAGATCTATGAATCCAGTACTGAGATGCACGATGCCTGGGAATAACAGTAGAAGCACCAGAAAAATGATCAGGAACAAAATCATAAGAATGTACACGAGAACCACCTAGACCTCTCCGAAATGATCTACCAAAAGATCGATACTCCCCCCGTCTAGATGCTATCCGTGGTCTCTCCTCACGATATCCTAAACCAGAAAGCTACCTAGACCCACCAAAAGAGTCAATGAAGTTCTCTACGAACCTAGTCCTATGAGTAGTACGAAAAATAGGCTGCCTGGCTCTAGAGACTACAGCAGGTGAAGGGACTCCTCTAATGGTTCTCAAAGCGCCCATCCACTCTTTTATCTCAATCTTTGCTCTACGAAAGCAGAACTCAACAGTGTGGTCATCTTTCTTGCAGAAAGTGCAATGGTACTTGACCTTTTGAGGGGTCTGTACTGGTGAACCAGAAGCACCTTTCTTGCTAGAAAGAGTTTGAGCAAAACCTGCATATTTGAAAACAACCTTAGATGGCTTAGGATGTTCTACCTCAAACAGACCACTTTTCACAATTCTAGCAATCTTAGGTGAGTGATTCTTGGAATGCTCTAGGAAATTAAAATCTAGGCCACTATTATTCTTACTCACTTTAGATTGATCAAGAATCATGTTGAGTTTCTTTTTCCCACCAGTAAATCTCTCAAGAGTCTCTTTGAGGTAATCATTTTCTTTGACTAAATCTTCACATTTAGTGCACTTTTTCGACTTGATTGCCTCATCATGCTTACTCTTAAAAAGATTTACTTCTACTTTCAAGGTCTCACAAGACACACAATAGGAATCTCTAATCCTATTCAACTGCTCATTAAACTTAACTCTAAAAGCCTCTTGTATATTGCTAACAATTGTTTCAACTTCAGCATGCAAGATACAATAGGAAGAGTCAATAACTTTCTTGGAATCAGTAATAGTCAAAGATTTTTCAATTTTAGCTTGTTCTTCTAGAGCCTTGTTCAAAGCTTCAATTTCAGTTGTGAGCTTATGACAATTTTCACATGAAGCTGATCTAGAGTAAAGAACCATTTCTGTCATCTCTTGCATTTTAATCATATTATTCTTACACTGAGAGCAAGTGTGACTAGCATCAAATTGCTGCAATTCTTTCATAGCGCTATCCAATTTTAATTCAAGCAAAGCACAATTTGAGCAAGATAACGGAATAGCATCTAATGCAGTCACATCAAGAGAAATGACATCCATGCAAACAGAACTAGACTTGAGAGATTCTAGTTCATCAAGAGCATCTTTTAATTGATTTACAACAAGGAATGAGCAGATTTTAAGCTTGTTAGTTCATTAAGAAAGCTAGAGCATGAATCACAAATATTATCAGGATTAATGTATTTGAGCCTAACAACTTCTAGGTTCAAGTTATCAATCATAGTATCATATTTCTTAATCAATTTTGCTTGCTTATGCAATTTCTGTTCAGCAAGCACCAAATCCCTTTTCATATCAACAAGCGAAGGGTATACCTCATCGGGATCGCTGAAAGGATCCTCGTCATTGGAGGAGTCGGTGTCGTGGCTGTTCTTGGCCATGAAACACATGCCGGTGAAGTCATGAGCCTTCTTCTTGCCACGGGAGTCACTCTCGTCGTCCTCCGTCTCCGAGTCCACATCTCTCGTGTTCACATTCTCAAGAGCGATAAGGACCCGACTGACAAACTTGCGATAGTTTGTCTTCTTGGGTTTCACATCCCTTGTTTGAGGATGCCTTTGTGACTCCTTCTCCTTCTTGCCCTTCAGATTGGGGCACTTGGAGCGAATGTGGTTTGGCTCACCACATTCAAAGCATGGGATAGGTCCACCTCTCCTCCTGTTCCTCACCTTGTTGTAAGCTCTCGTGAATTTAGTGGATAGGAGGGCTAAATCATCTTCAGGTAGTCTCTCAAGTTGCTCATCGCTCAAACAATGCAAAGCTCATAAAGAAAAACCCGATGAGCTAACATCCAAAGAATCAGAAGGACTACCTTTAGATTGGTCGACCACTAAAGCTATCGACTCTGTCTTGGGAAGACGCGAGATAAAATCAATCTCATGCGTCTTCAACCTCGAGTATAGCTTATCCATGGTAAGCTCACTTATGATAGTGTTGTCATTTATGGAAGTGATCTTCATTCCCCAAACCTTCACATCAAGAGCACCCAAAAGCTGACGTGCATTTTCAGACTCAGAAAAGACAAGGTCAACAGCGCGGAGATCATGAAGAATCTTAGAAAATCTTCCCCACAGCTCATCTAAAGACTCACCAGGTCTTTGCTCGATCTTGGAGTATATTTTCTTGAGTTGGTTCTGTCTCACTTCCTTGATCGCAGTGGAGCTCTCGTGATAATCACAGAGAGTCCGCCAGATCTCATGAGCAGACCGCAAATGAGCGACACGCTCAAACTCCGATCGACTAAGGCCTTGGATAAAAAAATTCCGAGCCTTGCTGTTGGCCTCCACATCTGGAGTGATCATATCGTCATCGGCTGGCACGACATAAGGGTTTTTTACCTTAAACCAAATTGCGCGCCCTTGAGCCTCGATATAGACCTGCATTCGGGCATTCCAATAGGCAAAATCAACTCCATCAAAAATATGTAGTTTGGTTGAATACTTGTTAGTCGCCATGGCTCCAAAGACCAGTTAAGATCTATGAGAAGAGCTAACCAGCTCTGATACCACTTGTAGGGCCGTAAAGGCGACTAGAGGGGGTGAATAGGCGCTTTCTCGATTTTTCGCCTTAATCAAATTCAACACGCACTTTTCTCCTTTAGCTATGAAAGCTAAGAAGATCAGTAAATGCATAGAGGAAGCCTTGTGTTGAATTCGATTACCCCCTTAACCACAAGACTCAATAATGGAGAATTGATCTCACTGGCCGGTCGGACCGGTGTAGTGCTGGTGGTCTAACTGTCTGGCGGTTGGACCGGCGCTCAATTGGTGGTCTGACTGTCGGGCGGTTGGACCGGCGGTGAAAAATCGGTCAGACCGATTTAGTCCAGAGGCAACGCACAATGCCCAAATCCAAAACGAAAATTGGTCCAACTTTTCATTCAACCAATGAAATTTGACTAAATTTGGAGCACACCTCCCTAAGGATATCTGAAACCTATTTCTAGCGACGATCGTCCAGATCCACTTCAAAGAATCGATCTCTTTAGGTTTTACCAAAGAAGTGTTCAAAACCTATAAATATGAAAATCTTGATCCAAGACTTGCTTGTGGGGGACTAATGATCTAGATTATTCTAGGAGTATTCCCACACATCATAGCAAGATAAAATCGGTCAAGAGACAAGCATAAACACCCGGATCAAGGAAGCACCAAAATCATCAAAAGAGAGAAGAAAACAAATGAGACTTCATCCTTGAACAAACATTCATAGATTGATTGATTCAAGATGTTGCTTACAAATCCACTCCCTCATGGAGGACAAGAGCTCAACCCAAGAACACACACACAAATTTTCTCTCCTCTCCTCTCCTTTCCAAACCCTAACCCTAACTAGGGTTTTGCAAATGAGTGCTTGGGAGGGGTTTTTCCACTCCCCCCTTCTTTTTATAGGAAGGCTAGAGTTTCTCTCATGGGCTCCCATTAAGGCCCAACACAAATGGGATACACACACACACATCTGTTGAAGCAATCGCCTGCTTTATCACGTGTAGGTTGATCAGCGGCTCCCATCATGTCGGCAAGTCTCTCCCGTCCGAATCCCATAGGAACCTCAAAGGCACTTGCACCGACCCCGCGCCGCTTGATCCAACCAGCTGCAACCAAATGCCCGTTCGAACCATCTTGTCCATTCTGCACTATGCTTGAGTCACACGACCTCACCCGGCATCCATGATCGTTCTGGACCTCAGCTCTCCAAGCTTAGTCCCGATCCTCCTCACCGTTGACGTAGTTGACCTGCAAGCCACCTGCACATCAATAGACAAAGAAATCGTCTCCAGGAACAAGTTATTCACAACTTGACCCACATTAGCTCAACAATGCAATATGCAACAATAAAGCATTAAAACTCATACAATAGATATCATCAAAACACAACAATGCCAAAATGGCCGAAGTCCAAGTGGAATCCGATCTGACCGCCCTACACTGCCGGTCGAACCGATTTCCCAGCGGTCGGACCGATTCCATAACGGCGGTCCGACCGCCCCAAAAGACTTAGCCAAATTTCAACTTTAAAATCCGCAACCTCTCTGGAATTTTCCAATGGATAGAACTTTTGACTGGGAGCTCCAAAAATTATGTGACCACATCCAGGAGACTCTCCTCTCATGCCTACACAACCTATTTTTGGCCTAGCCCTAAACTCCAACATCAACTGTGGTCGGTCGGACCGGCAAGCATTGCCGGTCGGATTGCCACACGGCCAGTCTGACCGACGACTTGGCGCTCGGACCGCCAATGACCTGACAGCTTTGGAGCTTTTCCGAAAACACGAGATTCGGCAAACCAACAACACCATTGCCAATTGACTCATCACTCTAAGATCATGCACATATCCCCACGATATCCATAGAACACACCTTCTCTAGGATATCAGGAACCTATTCCAATCAAAGATCGTGAAGATCCTTGGCAAAGTTATGATCTTTTCCCGTTTGAGTGAAGGGTGGTTCAAAACCTAGTCAAAACGAAAACTAGATCAAAAACCTTGCTCGTGGCTTAGGGATGATCAAGATGATCCTAGATGATATCCCACATGTCACAGCAAGCAATATTAGGGGCAGAAACCGAAGGAAAACTTGAGAATCAAAGACGGCCCCAAAAATCACAAAATAGAGAGTAAGAACGAAAAGAGACTCATCTCAAGAAAACTTGCATAGATTGATTTGTGATAGTTGCTGGTTTACAGCCACTCCACCATAGAGGACAAAACTCAATACATGAACACACAATCAATCTCCTCTTTAAGAATCCTAACATCTCCACTCTCTAATATCAAAAACAAAACTAGGGTTTCCAAATAAGCAAAAGGATTAGGGGAGGTGCACAGCACCCTCCCATATTTATAGTCGAGGCAAACCTTCTAGAAGAGTTTCTATTGGGCACCCGTTAAGCCCACGCATAAAACAGGTTTAACTCACGCACGTATTTTAAAGCGTCGTCTTCATCTTATCTTGACCTAAACCGCTTCTCCTTACGTCATCTTGCGCCGCGGTTTAGCCAAAAGCAAACAAGGCGGTATTTTAGTGATATTACCAAAATACCCCTTCTCGATCCTTCTCCAAAGACCGAGTCCAATCTTCATGAAGTAGTTCCATGCTTCGCCACGTGTAGGTTGATCAGCGGTTCTCATCATGTCAGCAAGTCTCTCCCATCCGGCTCCCACCGAAACCACCATGGCACTTGTACCGACCCCCGCGCCGCTTGATGCAACCCGTCGCACCGAACTTCCCGTTCGGTCATTCTTGTCCATTTTGCGCCACGCTCGAATCCAATGACTTCATCCAGCATTGTTAATCGTTATGGACCTCAGCTCTCCAAGCCTAGTCCCGATCATCCTCGCCGTTGACCGTCGTTGACCTCCAAGCAACCTGCACAATAATAGACTAAGAAATCGATTTCGGGAACAAGTTCTTCGCAACTTGACCCACGTTAGTCAAAATATGATCATGCAACATATATGCACTGAAACTCATGAACTTGACTCAATCAATAAACATCATCGCTAAGAAAGCCGACGGACCAGTGGAAAACCGGCCGATCGCCATTCAATGGTCGGTTCGACTTCCTCCGCGGTCGCATCCTTGATGAGGGACTTAGCCAAATTTCAGCCCTGAAAACCGAAATCTCTCTGGAAATTTCAAACGAATAGAGCTTTTGACTGGAGACTCCAAAAATTATGAGACTAAGTGCAATATAATACCCTCTCTTGCCTACACCCTCTTTTTTTGGCCCAGCTCAAAAATCCACTTTTTGTATTTGCCGGTTCGATCACGCCCTTGGCGGTCGGACCGCCATCGCGGCCTCGACCACGAGGGTGGCGGTCGACCGCCTTTGGCCGGCCTCGATCACGCCTTTGGCCGATCAGACCGCCAAAGGCCTGACAGAACTGAAACTTATCGAAAATGTGTGATTCGACAAACCTTTAACGCTATTGCCAATTGTAACATCATCCTAAGATCATGAGCATATCCCCATGATATCCACAAAAATCCCTTACATATATGCATGTGCATTTGTTTTAGATCCTATAGCTAAAATTGATGCATTTGGTAGTGTATTTTATCGTCTAAGTGATGCTATTGGGCTAGACTATACTAACTATTTTCTTGAAATTCGTTCTTGGTTATATGAGGTTTACCAAAGGTATGAAAATAAGTTCCGGTGAGTTCGCTCGCAACGACCTCTAGTAGCCCCTGCCTCAAGTAGCAAGACGAATATGTGCGACAAGATCTTCGATGGCTCTTCCTCCACGCCTAGGTCTTCTTCTACACCGCCACCTGCTCAACCAAGAACCCCCAAGGAGTGGGGAACTATCCACCTATCTAGACAGTGATACGGTGTATTTCAACTCATAAAGCTTTGAAATTTTGCAATAGTGGCAAGCGCATAAGTTAACATATCATGTGTTATCCATACTTGCATGTGATGTGTTAATTGTTCTATCTCGACGGTTTCCCCAAGTCTGTTTTCAGTCTTTCTGAAGAATATTAGAGGAGAGAAGAATAAGTCTCACAAGTGAGATGGTGGAGATACTTCTCACTCTGAAGGACTGAGAACAAGCTGATTTACGAACACAACACTCTGTGGAAAATTAACAGTAGTCAGAGGTGTTTGAAAATCTGTACCTAGACAACGACACGTAGAATAAGGATGTATGTAGAGCTATATGGTTTACTCTTTTTCTTTTGGTAAGGTTTTCTCATGTTGAGTTTTTACTTGGTAAAAGTTTTAACGAGATAGTCATTTGAACATTAATAAAGCTCTTTATTATATTTTCAGTATGCTTGTCTCATTTTTAACCTTTTCATATCTATTTCTGAATTCTACATATTTTCCTGATTTTTTGGATTTTTTCCTGATTTATTTGGGCCAAACAGGCTAGGTGGGCCGAAAAGGCCCGTCGGGCTAAATGAGCTCGGGCCAGCCCGGCATGACATCACAGACCATTGGGTCATGCCTAGACCGCCTCTCCAGCATGACATGGCCCACCTATTAGCCTTGCCACGATGGGTCGTGCCGAGATGGGCCGGACCAAATCGTGCTTGTGTCATGCCGTGCCAGGCCGCCCATTTGGCCAACACTATGCCAGGGTCTTGTTTGGTTTTCGTCCTGGTTAGCTCACTAGCTTAGGCACTGCTACTAGGCCTAGGCTCACGAAATTGAGCACTTAGGCACCAGTTGTCGTCTTCCCTTTCTAATCAAAGGAGCTTGAGATCTGGCAGTCATCGCCGCTATGCACAACTCCTGTCGCCTTCTCTTCACTCTCTGCCATTGCCACCTTGCCCGGATCAAATGCCCCGTGCGCCTCCGCCATCGCAGCCGCCTTGCGTGTGGCTGCCGTCTCGCCCAACTCTCGTCTCCTACGCCGCAGTCACTAGCTCAGCTCCCACCATCGCCGCTGCAGCACCCGTCTCCCATCACCCCATCTCGATGTGGATCTGAGGAAGAATTGGGTTGAGGAGGAATGATTTGGGGGGGGGGAATGATCAGGGGAATTAAAACGGAGTTAGAGAAGCGTATTTCTTGGTTTTACGCTTTCTCATTATCTAAACATGATTTTAATATTTTCTCCAGGCCCAGGTCACCACCAAACAACACATCCCCAAGCCTGCCAGGCCAGGCAAAAATATCATAATTTTAGGCTACCTATAAGTACCACTTTTTCCCAGGCACGAAGCTCAGGTCGCGAACCAAACAAGCCCAATATGACATATCTTGTATTCTTGTTGATATTGGGGCATATATGGCACCAAACTTCGGAAAAGAAACCATTCAAAGACCAAATGTTGCACTATAATTCTTATGATTATAATGTGATTTTTGTCGATTTGTTTGAAGGGTGAACATACCCCATTTATATCTATTTCTGAATTCTACATATTTTCCTATCTATTTCTGAATTCTACATATTTTCCTGATTTTTGTCGATTTTTAACCTTTTCATATCTATTTCTGAATTCTACATATTTTCCTGATTTTTTCTGGATTTTTTCCTGATTTATTTGGGCCAAACAGGCTAGGTGGGCCGAAAAGGCCCGTCGGGCTAAATGAGCTCGGGCCAGCCCGGCATGACATCACAGACCATTGGGTCATGCCTAGACCGCCTCTCCAGCACGACATGGCCCACCTATCAGCCTTGCCACGATGGGTCGTGCCGAGATGGGCCGGACCAAATCGTGCTTGTGTCGTGCCGTGCCAGGCCGCCCATTTGGCCAACACTATGCCAGGGTCTTGTTTGGTTTTCGTCCTGGTTAGCTCACTAGCTTAGGCACTGCTACTAGGCCTAGGCTCACGAAATTGAGCACTTAGGCACCAGTTGTCGTCTTCCCTTTCTAATCAAAGGAGCTTGAGATCTGGCAGTCATCGCCGCTATGCACAACTCCTGTCGCCTTCTCTTCACTCTCTGCCATTGCCACCTTGCCCGGATCCACTGCCCCGTGCGCCTCCGCCATCGCAGCCGCCTTGTGTGTGGCTGCCGTCTCGCCCAACTCTCGTCTCCTACGCCGCAGTCACTAGCTCAGCTCCCACCATCGCCGCTGCAGCACCCGTCTCCCATCACCCCATCTCGATGTGGATCTGAGGAAGAATTGGGTTGAGGAGGAATGATTTGGGGGGGGAATGATCAGGGGAATTAAAACGGAGTTAGAGAAGCGTATTTCTTGGTTTTACGCTTTCTCATTATCTAAACATGATTTTAATATTTTCTCCAGGCCCAGGTCACCACCAAACAACACATCCCCAAGCCTGCCAGGCCAGGCAAAAATATCATAATTTTAGGCTACCTATAAGTACCACTTTTTCCCAGGCACGAAGCTCAGGTCGCGAACCAAACAAGCCCAATATGCCATATCTTGTATTCTTGTTGATATTGGGGCATATATGGCACCAAACTTCGGAAAAGAAACCATTCAAAGACCAAATGTTGCACTATAATTCTTATGATTATAATGTGATTTTTGTCGATTTGTTTGAAGGGTGAACATACCCCATTTATATAACTCCCAACGGTGAAGTAGGATGGTGAGGCGGCGGTGGCACAACTGGTCACATGGATTCAATAGAGGTGAATAGAGAGTGGTTGAAATCAATGACTAAGTGGCACCGCTTTGCTATGTGGCGATAAAGTCAACAACGAATGATGACATATATGACAACGAAGTGTATGGCGGTATGGCAGAGGAGGGACGGTGGAGGGAAGGGATTGTAGTGTTGGGGCACGTTAGGAGAAGTTGTTGGTGTTGGAGCAAGAGGAGATACAGAGGGGGGTTGTTGGTGGGGTGAGTGAAGTGGGTAGGGATGAGAAGGGGGCGGGGAATGAGGATAAATTTAGGAGGAAGTTCTTGCTTGGCGGTATTTCTATTATAAGTATATAAAGGTTTACTTTAAAAGTTATCAATTTTTGAAAAAAAAATGAATACATCATACTTAATTTAAATTATTTAAGAAGAGGTATATCCTGATTTTCAAAATTGAACACCATAATATTCTAATGTATATATTGTGGATATCATGAGGATATGCTCATGATCTTAGGATGATATTACAATTGGCAATGGCGTTGAAGGTTTGTCGAATCATGCGTTTTCGGAAAGTAGCAGTGTTGTCAGGCCAATAGCGGTCTGACCGGCCAAACCAGCGGTCAGATCGGCCAAAGGGCGGTCGGACCAGCCACCCCTGGCGGTTGGACCGGCCAGTGGCAGTCCGACCGGCCATAGCGGCGGTCGGACCGGCCAGATGCAAAAAGAAGTTTTTTTGGCTAGGCCAAAAATAGAGGTTGTAGGCAAGAGAGGGGATTTTATTGCACTTGGTCTCATAATTTTTAGAGTCTCCAGTCAAAAGTTCTATTGGTTTGAAAATTCCAGTAGGTTTCGGTTTTCCAGGGTGGAAATTTGGCTAAGTCCCGGTGGCGGTCGACCGCCAACAGTGGCGGTCGATCGCTGGCGGCGGTCATACCGCCATGCCGGGCGATCGACCGGATTTAACTTGTATCGTCGTCCTTCGTGGGGCGATGTTTGGTTGTTAGGTCAAAGTCATGAGTTTCAGTGCATATGTGTTGCATGATGCATGTTTTGACTAACATGGGTCAAGTTGTGAAGAACTTATTTCCGGATTCGATTTGCTTGTCTATTAGTGTGCAGGTTGCTTGGTGGTCAACGATGGTCAACGGCGAGGATGATCGGGAGTAGGCTTGGAGAGCTGAGGTCCAGAACGATCGACGATGCCGGGTGAGGTCAATGAACTCAAGCGTGGTGCAGAATGGATAAAGGTGACCTTTTGCCAATCCGCGGCACAAGATGGCGCAAGGTGAAGCTGATTATGTCAAGAGGCGATAAAGACGACGTTTTAAAACGCGTGCGTGTGTGACCCGTTTGTGATAGGTCTTAACGGGAGCCCAATTGAATCAATCTTCTAGAAGGTCTAAGCCTCCACTATAAATAGAGGAGGGAGGTGGCTGCACCTCCCTTTCAACCCTTTCATTATTTTGAAACCCTAATTTGCTTAGGGAAAGGATTTGTAGAGGTTGGGGTTCTAGAGAGTTTTGATTTGATTTCGTGCTCTTGGATTGAGCATTTTCCTCCATTGATGGAGTGGCTGTAAACCCAAATCATATCAAATCAATCCAACGAAAGTTTGCTCAAAGTTTTGTCTCTTTGTTTTCCTTCTCTGTAGTTGATGATTTTGAGTCTGTCTTTGATCCGCGAGTTTTTACTTGATTTCTTCATGTGATCTAGCTTGTTGTGACATGTGGGAACATATCTAGGATTACCTTGATCATCAATCACCCACGAGCAAGATTTTGGATCTAGTTTTTGTTTTATCTTGGTTTTGAACCATCCTCCTCTCAAATGGAAAAGAGTTGTAATTTTTCCAAGTATTTTCACGATCTTCGATTGAAATAGGTTCCTGACATCCTAGAGAAGATGTGTTCTAAGTTTCATCGAGTTTGAAGTTGTAGAACAAAAGTTAGATGTATTTGCAACTTCGTTTTTTGTGCTGATTTTACTGTTCATCAGGCTGGAGGTTAGACCGCCATTAACATAGAGGTCTGACCGCCCATGGGCCGGTCAGACGCCATTGACATAGAGGTCCGACCGCCCAACACTTTGAAATTGAGTTTTAGTTGTTTTACTTCGGGGGTTAGATTGGATTCAATACTAGTCTTCCCCTGTACTGGTATATTGATCTTCATAGCTTCCATAACTATTGGAGTAAAATCTTATTGAATCTATTATTTGTGAAAAAGTGAGCGTGCTCCTATTCACCCCCCTCTAGTCGCCTTTTCGGTCCAACATATGTATTAAATTGTCATATCTTGCTATTTTGAACTAAAGTTTGGAAGCCAATTTAATTAGCAATATTCAATTGTCTGTTGAATTCTGACAACAAATATAGTGTTTACATTATAGTCGGGGGAAATATCTCTATAAAGTAAGTAAGCGTTGTAATAAATTTTAAAATAAGTATAAGAAGGATGTTGTTCAATCACAAAAATTAACTACAAATTTTTATAGATTATAAAATTTGTTACCTATTTTTGTAGCATATCTTCACCACAACTAAAGAATAGTGTTATACTCTCATACCCCTTTTTAAGCGCAGTAACTCCAGATCGGGTCAGAGTTTGTGAGAAACGACACGAGCGTGCACGGTATCTAGAGACAAAGTAGACGAATCTCGTAAAAAGAACCACATAACAATGATGAAATAATCACGATAAGAGAGAAAGATTTAGCGAAACCGACTGCAAATTCCTTATGCACAACCTCAAAAGAGTACAAAGGATTATCGCTCTCTCACAACCCTCTTAAACCTTTTAGGACCCTCGGATGCTTGTTCTATACAATAATTTAATGCTAAAGAATAAACTAGCATCTACTCCTCTCGTGCGCCTCTTACTTTGGATGAGTTATTTTGTAGCTTATGTTCTCCATGACCACATCAGTGGCTTTATATAGTGTCCCCTAGTTTTCCTCCAAAAATAATAGGAATCCTAATCCTATTAGGATTCATATAGGAAATCCTTGTAGCACGCTTCTCTAACTCCTAATTTATTAGAATATGACTCACCATACTCAACCATCTCCACCTTGACTCTTATTCGTTGAAGTCAATGTGCTCCTTCAATAACTCGCTCCTAGTCGGCTCCACCTTTTTTTGTTTTTTCATCCTACCTTTGGGAGTGTCCTTACCATAGGGGTTCATGCACATCACAACAGTATGTGTGTGGGTATCAGGGCTAGCCTGCCCGGAAACTCCACCTGGGTGCTCCTTTGTTGTGTAGTTTGGTTGACCACCCTTGTTCCTATAGCCCTCCATGAAATAGGTTTGTACCACCTCCGAGCTCCACCTGCTCGTCAGTATCGCGTTGTTGATCCCACCACATCTTCCTTCTTCCAACAGCTTGCACCTTTGCCTTTGCGTCTCCAAGATATTGTAACCATCTTTACTGTTCCACACATAATTGCAGATGAGATATGAGTACCTACCACTGACGACATAGTTCCATTCTATTGATAAGGATTTTTATCAGACCACACACTTGTTGCTCTTCCCTAATGATTACACATTAATCAGTATCCTCCATTGCTCTAGATACTTTTCATGATTACCTATCTTTTGCAATTAACTCGTATGACTCCACCTAGAAATGACACTTAACAACCTTCGAGTTCAAGTGACCTCACATATATTATATTTTTATTTAGGTTCGGAAAATACTGAGCTCCCGCCAATGTGAGATGTACTACCTTATACATCTCTAATGTAACAGTATCAACCTTAGTAATTGCATACTCCTTGCAATCCGCTAAGTGAACAATTCCATGTGCCCGCGTAGCGATCCTTCATCAAACACACTCTCTCCGAACATATATGGAAGCAACAACCTGAATATAATATCCATCCATGAGAAGTACCAAATTGATTGATGATTAGTACATCCAAATCATCTGTAGCTATCCATCCATGAGAAGTACCTTATTGATTAATGACTAGTACGTTTCAATCATCTTTAGCTACCGCCATTAAGCATGCACCCCTCGTTTGCTTCAAACTTGGACAATCCTTTATCATATGACGTTCCTCATCACATAGATAGCATACATGTGTGCCCTTGCTCTTGCCCTTTTTCTTCCTGTGACTTTTCCTTTTGCCCGCAACACCTATGGCAGCAAATGCTTGATCACCCGAGGATGAAGAATCACATGGCTCCTTCAAGGACACTGCCTCAAATAGATATGTCACTGCCTCATTGAAGTTGAGAGTGATTTTCCCGATGAGAATATTCATCACCAATTACTTCTATAATGGTGGTAGAGACAATGCCAATATGACGACTCTATCATTCTCCTCAAAATTTTCATCCACACTAATCAGAAATGTGATACGCTTGTTGAAGAGCATCGATTAACCTTTACTCGACAAGAACATCATTCACCATACATTACCGCAAGCTGAAATTTCCACCTTCGTCAAATTTCTCAATTTGATTACACATCGTTTACATCGATTTTGATTTTGTGTCACCTGACGCTTCGTTGACCTTCTCACAAATCAAAATAATATGGTCTTGGCTTTGATACCACTTGTTATACTTTGATATCCCTTCTTATACGCAGCAGCCCCAGATCGGATAAGAGTTTGTGAGAAACGGTATGAGCATGCACAGTATCAAGAACGAAGTAGATGAATTTTGTAGAGATAACTAAATAACGATGATGAAATAAACACGACGAGATAGAAATATTTGGTAAAGCTAACCACAAATTTCTTAAGCACAACCTCAAAAGAGTACAATGGATTGTCACTCTCTCACAATCCTCTTTAACTTTTTAGGACCATCGGATCCTCTAATCCTCTCGTGTGCCTCTTGCTTTGGATGAGTTGTTTTGTGGCTTGTACTCTCCATGAACACCCCATGGCTTTATATAATGCCCCTAGTTCTTCTCCAAAAGAAAGTAGAAATCATAATTCTATTAGGATTCATATAGGAATCCTTGTATCACACTTCTCCAAGTCTTAGTTTATTAAGATACGAGTAACCATACTCAACAAATAGAAACTAGAAGAGATATAACAGATGATAGAGATGTGATTTGGCTAGCATTCCATCAATCTCTATATCAACATGCCAAGTGTATTTTGTTCGAAATCAACCATTGATGGCTCCTATTCTCATAAAAAAGACTAATATGTCTGACCGATTTATATGAATATGAACTACAAAGATAACATAGTGTATCTTTAAAAGAAGGCAAAATTGACTATATGACATCACAATTTCGCGTTAATGGCTGTAGGACATCTAAATCTCGTGTCTTTACCGAAAGGTACTGCAATTTTGTGTCACTTTGTTGAAGGACGACGGGGATTAAAATATCATTTCTTGTTATTTTGGAGAGAGAAACAATACAAAATGATCTCCATACTCTCCTCCTCCTTAGTCACCCTTTCTCCATCGGCGATTCCACCGCACAATGGATGAAACACAACCGCCTCCCATCAATCTCCGAGTTCCTGACTTCCTTGCGGTCCTAGCAGTGCCCTCGCCATGCCGAGAGACAATCGAAGTCATCGTCATTGCTCGTAGCTGTGTCGGCCTCATCACTGCCACAATTGACCCGCCCTCTCTATTATCTTCTCACCTCACCAACCGTGTCACGAGATGTGTCTTGTCACACTAGAGCTAGCCCTCATCTTATTCTTCGATCTCGTTCGTCGAAGAATGTCGTCGCCGTCCTCCTCCGAGCCGCTATGGCCGTCGGCATCACCACCATTCTCGGTTTCTTCTCTTGCCGCCTTCGACCTGAAAAATGAGTTTTCTGTACTCGGGAACACGCCACGCGTGCGGTACAACTTTCCCTCTCGTCGGAGCTCGTTGTTCCCTTCCTCTTCTTCTTTGTGCCTAGTGACCCCATCACCTCCGTGTTCTTCCTGAGCTCCAGTATCTACCCGTGAAGGACCGAAATGGCAACAGAGGGGGGGTGAATGGTGCCTTAAAAATTAAGATCCTTCCTCTTAAGTGTCCACACAGCAATCCAAAAACCCTCTGATAAACCAAAAGATGTGAAGTGAAATCCAAAAAGTTAAGCAAAAACTGGGAGGTTCTGTCAGATATCGGAAGTTCCGATTGTAACTAGCGGAACTTCCGCACTGCGGTAGTTCCGCCTTGTAGATATCGGAAGTACCGATTGTCCTGACCGAAGAACAGTACATACTGGAAATTTCTAAAAATCCGAAATACTCAAAGATTGCTGCTCTTCTCGGGTCAAGTCTTACAGGACATCATCCTAAACAACATCTTGACCTCATTGAGAAGGAATCGCAGACAAAGATCCATTAATCAAGATAAAATCGGATTTCTTGGATATTTGGCAAGAGAGACCAAAAACTACAATTCGCAAGATACTTAGATTCTTGGCTCATGAAACTTTGAGGATATGTTAGCAATATCAGTAAGATTCTAGATATCAAGTTTCATGCCATCTCATAAGAGAAATCAAGAGTTTCACCAAAACCCTAGGTGTTCAAGCCAAGAACAGAGAGATGAAAAGATGCATATTCAAAGAACCAAACAACAGAGATTTCATTGCTCGAAATCAAAGATTACAGAGGTAAACAAAGAGGAATGATTACAAGAAGTTCACCATCCTCTCAATCTCAACAACTAAAGCTACAAAGCAAAACAACCTCTCCAAAGACTCTTTAGAAAAAACAAACCCTAATTTTCTCTCTCAAAAAGTCACCAAAACAACCAGGGGTTCACCTCTATTTATAGCCCTTGGCTAACGGGTCTCCAACTCGTTACACCGACTAAACCCTAATTGATCCCGCTTCCACTTGTGCCGCCTTGCGAAATTACCCTTTCGCCCCTCGTGCACCTTCTGGAAGGTCCCGCATTCCTTGTTGTCCACGACTCGCAACCGCCTCGAGTACACGCCGTCTTCGACACATCTTTACCGTTCTGACCTCAACGCCGCCTGCGTCTAGTCCGGTCTCCACGTGTCTCGCCACGACTCCACCTCGATGCCCTGCAATCAGCACAGACAGAAAAACATATCACATAGCATTGCTCAAGATAATAGAATCATCATTTGCATTTGACTCCAATCCATTCACAACACAAAATCAAAACCATGCCCTCTCTGCACAGTTCTGCGCACAATCGGAAGTTCCGCATTTACCATGGCGGAAGTTCCGATTATCGGAACTTCCGCACTCCCAGGGTGGAAGTTCCGCACACCATCAAAACAGAACACAATTGTCAGGATAATCAGAAGTTCCGCGTTCCCAGTGCGGAAGTTCCGATTATCGGAACTTCCGCATTCTAGAACCGGAAGTTCCGCGCAGTACAGAAATACACCGGCAGCAGCGCAACGGCAATGAATCCAATCACAAACTTTTCGACAACAGCGTCAAATACTCATCACTCGCATGGGGACACTACTCACATGGTCTCTCAATCTCCCCCTTGATGAGTATATTGACAAACACGAAAAAGCATAAAGAGGAGTTTGTGATGATGATCAAACATGGTATAATCTAGAAAACAAGAAGGCTCAAGACCATGTTTGTCAAAAGAGAACGACTGAAGCTTGAAATGAAAGAGTAAATTTTTCTGCAAAGCTCCAGAAGACTTTTTCTCTCCAAACTAACTTCTCCCCCTTTTGGCAATAAACACATCAAGATGTAATAAAGAGAGGAAAGACTAAATGATATTCATTTTAAGCATTAGGAGCCATGAAGATTATCCAAAATGACTATTAGAGTATTACATCAAGCCATAACACATAAGAATGCTATCAAGATCATGACAATTGATGTAGAGAATAGCTAAAACAAGAAGGTCATAATCTGAGAAAAGGTTCAATTTCTTAGCATGTCAAATAAACCAAGATTATAGTCTAGCTAAAGGTATCCAAGAATGATACAAGCCATGTCAAATACTCTAAGAGGAACCAAGAAGCATAATATTGAACAGTTCAGAGTGCTACCAGTTTTAAGAATGACTCAATTTAACAAGTACTTGGTCTGTTCGAAGATAAGCAATTTTAGCACAAGTTTCTTTTTCTGGAAACATAATTATGGCTTTATCATAGTAAAGCAAGTCCTGGACTAGGTGCCATCTATAACTGCCTCCTAAGCTTCAACCATTTTTTAAATCTTAACCATGTGCTAGATCCCAAGCCTTATGCGACCACTCCAAGCAACAGACTTAAGGAAGTGATCTTAGGTCATCCAAGACTCCCCCTGAGTTCATGCCTAGTGCAATGGCAAACAGTCTCATGAGAAAGAGTTGGTGAGATCAGTTTTTTCGCACAAAAGAGATCATTTTTGCTTTTGAAGTTTTTAGACCAACGATTTAAAGATAAGTCATGTTTCTTAATGAACTGACATAGCTTAATCTAAAGCCCAGTAGAGATTCAAGACTCAACTTAGCCTACTTGACATGGCGAGAATCATAAAAGGATAACTTCAACAGACTAGTCTCAAAAGCTATCATGACAAAATTTTAGTTCAAGTTGAGCAATTTTAGTCACCTTATCATGGTAAAGACTAAACTACACATAAAAAGTCATGATAAATCTAGCAGTTTGGCATAAATCATGGCAAGATGTAAAATAGTGAAAACAGATCATAAGGGATAATAAACAAGGCTCCATGTAATTATATTACAATGCAGGATGAAATGCACGAAAATTCAGATTCCCTTCAGAATGAGATGCACCTTTTAATTCAGGTTGAGTTATGACAAATTTAAGAACTAGAAGAACCAAGATGAACTCCCCCTGAACCAAAGGAACAAAAACGAGAAACTGGAAAGAGAAAGAGAAAAGGCAGACCTTAGAGCATAGAAAAGATATAGTGAATACCATAACTCAGACTGATTCTTATCTACCCCATATGATTCCAGGACTATCAGCTGATCAACTAACATACTAAGGAGCAAACACTGTCCCTATCTACCCAAGGGTGGCCCGACCCTCGTTAGAACCTATAAGAAGTGAGTAAGCTCAACTTAAAGAGAGGAGAAACAGCTAATAAGCAGCATCCTAGAAGCACAAGATAAGAACTAGCAATCAAAACAACTTGGCAAGAGAACCACTCTAATCTATGCTGGAAGGACTTAGACCCAAAGCTCCCAAAAGAAATACAACCAGAAAGGAGTAATAGTATAAATAAAGTATAATACAGTAGTAAAAGCACAAGCGCCCCCTTACAACAGTCCATAAGGACAAACTACCCCAAGCTCTCCCCGCAGAGCTGAAAACCGAGAGCTGTCCAAAGGCTTGGTGAAGATATCAGCCAACTGGTGTTCACTCTCCACAAACTCGAGCACAATGTCACCCTTCTCTACATGGTCTCGAAGAAAGTGATATCTGATATCAATATGCTTGGTTTGAGAATGTTGCACTGGGTTCTTGGCAATGCTAATCGCAGACGTGTTATCACAAAAGAGTGGAACACGGTCGATTACTAACCCAAAGTCCTGCAGGGTCGAGACCATCCAAAGCACTTGGCTACAAAGAATCTGCCGCACAGAACGCATTTCGGCCTCGCAGCGGACTGTGCAACACCGGATCGCTTCCTTGACGCACCGAGAGAGAGAGAAGTGCCAATGAATTGGCAAGTACGGAGGTGTCTTCCTATCTATCCTACAAACCAATAAATCGCATCGAGAAGGCTCTATGGGATAGACAAGAGGAGGAAGAGTACCAGATACCATAGTCAATGGTAGCTCGAAGGTACCGAAAGATGCGCTTCACCGCTTGGCGGTGAGATACGCGAGGAGAAGCCTGAAACCGAGCGCAAAGACACACGGAGAAATGTATGTCTGGTCTCGAGACTGTGAGGTACAAGAGAGAGCCTATCATGCTTCTGAACTCCTTTTGATCAACTGGCTCGCCGCCTTCATCTGGTCAAGAGAGGTTGTAGAAGCCATTGAGTTGACACCGCTTGCCATCACTCATGTCAAAGCTGCCTCAGAGATCACGAGTGTACTTGCCTTGGTGCAGAAAAGTTCCCTCCCGAGTTTGTTTGATTTGGAAGCCAAGGAAGAAACTCAACTCGCCCATCATGCTCATCTCAAATTCTGAGCTCATGACATCCGAAAACTGAGAAACAAGAGCATGCGAGGAGCAACAAAGATAATGCCATCCACATAACCGACGAGCGTAAGATCGGTGCCAAGACGGCGGATGAACAAGGTCTTGTCAATTTTACCCATTTCAAAATCATGACTCAACAGTTAGGACTTAAGCCTTTCATACCAGGCTCTAGGAGCTTGCTTAAGTCCATACAAAGCTTTTGAAAGCTTGAAGACATGATTAGGTACTTGGGGTTTTCAAACTGGGGTCAGTTCGACATAGACTTCTTCCTCAATAAGTCCATTGAGAAAGGCACTCTTGACGTCCATCTGGTAAAGCTTGAAGCCCTTAGAAGCTGCAAAGGCAAGCAAGATTCTAATAGCTTCAAGTCTAGCTACAGGGGCAAAGGTCTCCTCAAAATCGAGACCTCGACTGAATAACCCCGAGCTACCAGCCTAGCCTTGTTTCGAATGACTACCCCATCTTCGCTTTGCTTGTTCTTGAATACCCACTTGGTCCCAATGATATTGTGACCTCGAGGGGGCACAACAAGCGTCCAGACCATGTTTCTTTCAAAGTTTTCCAATTCCTCATGCATGGCATTAATCCATGACTCATCAGAAAGAGCATGACAAACGTCTTTGGGCTCAAATGAGGCAACAAAGGCAGAATGGAGACAGAAGAGAGACATGCCAGTTTTTGAACGAGTGACTCGCTCAAAAAGATCTCCAATGATCTGCTCTGAAGGATGATCCTTTTGAATGTGTCTAGGAGGTCCAAGGTGAGATGAAGAAGTGGCCTCTATCTCATGAGCAGATGAGATAGGGACAGAGCCACTAGCTTCAGAAGAAGCAGAAGGCAAAGGCTAATCTCCTCGAGGTGCGGTGCAAGAAGGCACCTCAAGAGGAGGAGAAAGAACTGGATCGGGTAGACAACCCTCATCTCCGTCCTCCTCAACATCCACAAAGATGGACTCGCATCGCTCTAGAGAACTCGAGATATCGTGCCTAGTCCTGACCGCCTCATCAAGGTCACCTCACGAGTTTCTACCATTTTGCTAGACTCGCAGCCTGCACTCTATAGGCACGAGAAGAAGTCGAGTAACCTGAAAGATCCCATCACTAGATCGTGACTCGAACTTATCTAGGTTCTCATACTTCAGAATAAAACACTTGCAACCAAACACACGAAAATGCGAGACATCGGGCTTTCGCCCATATCTCAACTCATAAGAAGTGCGATGCAAGAGTGCCCTAAGAAAAACTCTGCTTGAAACATGGCATGCAAAGGGCAATAGCCTCACCCAAAACTTTCTAGGTGTAGAATATTCATTTAGCATCGTCCTGGCCATCTCGACCAAGGTACGGTTCTTCCTCTCCACAACGTCATTTTGCTGAGGGACGGCGGAGACGAAAACCGTGCTCTACACTGCCTCACCACAGAAACTCTCAAAGTAGGAATTCTTGAACTCGGTGCCATTATCACTGCGAATTGCTCGTAATGCACCCGGGAGCTCAACAGAAGCCTACTAAAAGACCACAAAATGTGTAAATGTCTCATCCTTCGAGGCTAAGAAAACACCCAAGAGTACTCGAGAAGTCATCGACCACAACAAGAACATACCACTTCCTCCTCACGATCAAGATTGAGCCGGGCCAATCAGATCCATATGGAGCGCTTGTCCGGTGCATCGGCCATTGTCACTGTGGATCGGAGAGTGAGAAGCGGCAACCATCTTGCGTGCGCAAGATGGAGAGCAAACTAGATCCTTGACCATCTTGAGTTTCGCAAACCACGAATGAGATCGTGGCCGCTAACTCGGGTCAAATGATCAAATCCTATATGACCAAGTCTCCTATGCCAGAAGGTCAAATCACGGGATTCAGAAGCAATTAAACACCGGAGAGGATCACCAAAAGACTCAGAAAAATCAGCACGAAAGATCCTCCCATAGCAGAAATCTCATAAACGGACTACCCAAGAATCAAAAAATTTGCAATTGTTTTTCTTAAAACTCACCTCGAAATCGTCATCGGTGAGCTGAGAGACCGAAAGCAGATTATACTGCAGCTTACTTACTAAGGCAACATCTTTCAGAATAAATGAATCATTAATACACACAGTACCTTTAGCGATGACGCGCCCAAACGAAGCATCTCCAAAGGTGATCGTCTCATCACCTGGAGCACGGGCTAGGGAGGAAAACCAACGAGAATCTCCGGTCATGTGGCGAGAACAACCAGAGTCTACAAGCCAAACCTTTCTATTCCCTGCCCGGCGAACCTGAGTCAAACAGAGAGTAAAGTCTCAGTACTGGGGTGAATCAATAGTGATTTTGGCACCCAATACTGAGTAACACGTTGAAAAGATGAAGTAGTCAAGTAAGACTGACATCTATCTACCCTACGCTCTCTGTCACTCAACGAGCCAGAAGGACTATGTGCAGACCTGAAGCTGTTGCTGAATCCGACTGCTATGGAAGAGCGAGTCGAAATTCTGGCAACATACTGATCTCGCCGCGGGTAGCCATCTCGAAAGAGAAACCGAGATCTACCCTCAACACGACGGAAGTCACGACCAAAGGGAGCATGTGGACAGAAATCAGAAAACTCAGAAAAACCAAGTCCTCGATGCTGCCCTAAATCATCAGCTGTAGCAAACCTAGACCTCAGGTTAGTCTTAGGTGCACTCATGGTCTGGGGCTGACCCTAAATGCGCCTAAAAGACTCAACACGATCTCTACGCGCGATCTTGGCCCGCCTGAAGCAATGATCAAACAAGTGTCCATCCTTCCGATGAAGGTGCAATGATACCGCCTCGAGAGGCCAAGCCGCAGTGGAATCACCTTGCCGTCGTGAGATCCTTTGAACAAAACCGCGATTTAAAATTGACTTTCTCACCCCGGCTTAGTTTTGATCACACCGTGCTATGGTTTCGAGCACGATGTGGATGCTTCCTCATGTCCTCATGGAAATCATATCCTAAACTCTGATTAAATCTGCAAATCTTATATTGGTCTAGAATGAGGTTGAGCTTCTTCTTGCCTCCTACAAACCTCTCGAGAGTGTTCATAAGATACTGACACTCCCGAAAGAGAGAGGTGCAAGAAGAGCAGGGGGAAGAAAGAACAGCAGAGGATAAGAGAGCGTAAGAAAACCAACAAAGAGAGGAAAGATTGGCTTGTGCATGCACACCGACTGGGAAACAATCCTACTACTAGGCGCTTGGTTTACGCCGCTAGGCGCCTCTACCAAACCCTCATGCTTCTTCCCAGCACACACATTACAAGCAGATGGTTGCTTCTCTAGAAGGTCCTTAGTTAGCTTCACACATTTTTCATCCAGAACAATCAATTCATATTTGAGTTTTTCACGAGCCATCGCATGGTGAGCTAACAGGTCCTTAGAAGCAAATTTGGCCAATTTGTTATTGTCATCAACTAATTCTTGAAACTGCTTGGAGACAGATTCAAGTTCAAGAAGAAGTTTGGGACAGTTCACACATGAAGCAATAGGCTCGGAAGGAAAGCTTGTAGTTCAGTTGATTTTATGGTCCGTCTGCTTTAGATTCATCTTCGATTATTACAGCTTTTCACAAATCTCGAGGCGAGATCAAGCAACATGGTATAAAGACCTTTAAAAGCATTGTCCTTATCCTCACATGAGGTGCAAGAAGTAGTTTCTACATCGTCGATGAACTAGGTGCTACCCTACTCATTTCTAGTTCAAGAAGCATACTAGCATTTTCCACCTTAAGTTTATCAAGCTCAAGTCGACTATCATGCGAGGTCCTTAATTTCTATGTTACCAATCAAAACACAAAGATGTATCACAATCATCACGGGGAAGCAGATCTAAGTGAAGTAAGCTCCGTGATTGTCTATCTACTTCCTTCTCAAGATCACCAACCCTAGCTCTAGATCTAGCATAAAACTTTCCTAGCTTAAGAAATGCATCATTGAGTGGTCGTAGAAGGACCTACCTCATCG
This sequence comes from Hsuehochloa calcarea, assembly GCA_036346395.1. Taxonomy (NCBI): domain Eukaryota; kingdom Viridiplantae; phylum Streptophyta; class Magnoliopsida; order Poales; family Poaceae; genus Hsuehochloa; species Hsuehochloa calcarea. The sequence continues at coordinate 24,191,838 of CM070613.1, forward strand.
AGTCGCCAGAGAGCTCATTGTCACGACGTCGGTCCCGCTGGCTATGAAGCACATACCGATGAAGTCGCCACCGCCCTTGGGATCTTGATCATCCTTGCCTTCGACGCCGCTCCATCCCTCCACATCGCTGAAGTTGAGGTCGTCAAGGCGGTGAGAACTCGATGGAAGAGCTTCTTGGCCTTCCCAAAGTTGCGGAACTTCTTCTTGTCTTGAGCAGTGCCGAGGGCTTCATGTTGCGGTTCTTGTCGATGTAGTCGTTCTTGCCCGAACCGCCAGAGTCGCCTTTGCCCTTCCCGCCTTGGGACGGTTGCTCGGATGTGGTTGGGGCCACCACACTCAAACAAATCACGGTCCTCCTCTTCTTCCATCCCTCCTTCTCTTGAAAGCATGGGAAAACTTCCGAGCTAGGAGGGCTAGTTGCTTATCGCCAGTCGCTCTAACTAATCATCGCTATGTCACGAGAGAGCACCAGGAGAAACCGCAGTTTAATCGTAAGAAGATCCGTATGGATCGGTGACTAAGGTCATCGATCGTGACTTTGACCTTCGAGAGACTATGTCAATCTCGTGAGTCTTGAGGCGCGAGTAAAGTGCGTCAAGAGTCAAAGTCGAGAGGTCCGTGGTATCCTTGATGGTAGTCACCTTCATCTCCCAAACGCGCAAATCAAGAGTCATGCGAGCATCCGACGAGCATTGTCCGAGTCTGAGTATGTAAGACCGACCGCCGAGGTTACTCAAGATCTTGTGAAAACGCGCAAAGCACTCATCAAGAGACTCGCCAGCGAGCATTTCAAACTTGTTGTACTCTCGCTTGAACTAGTCCTGTCGAACTATCTTGATCTGGGTGGTACCCTCATGGTAAGCGTCGAGTGTCACCCAAATATCGAAAGCCGACGTCAGATGAGAGATGCGATCAAACTCGCTTCGGCTCATACCTTGGATTATAATGTTCCTTGCCTTTGCATTGGCCTCAACATCGGGCATGTTTCCCGTATTGATGTTTTCATCGGCAGGAACAGCGAATCTGACCTTCACCTTCCGCCAGATAGCATACCCCTGAGCCTGGATGTATGTTTCCATTCGACTCTTCCAGAAAGGGTAATCCAGGCCATCAAAGACGGGAGACTTGGTGGAATACTTGTGTGTTGCCATGGCTCACAGACCGGTTAAAGATCTATCGATAAGAGCTAACCGGCTCTGATACCAATTGAAGGACCGAAATGGCAATAGAGGGGGGGGGGGTGAATGGTGCCTTAAAAATTAAGATCCTCCCCTCTTAAGTGTCCACACAGCAATCCAAAAACCCTCTGATAAACCAAAAGATGTGAAGTGAAATCCAAAAAGTTAAGCAAAAACTGGGAGGTTCTGTCAGATATCGGAAGTTCCGATTGTAACTAGCGGAACTTCCGCACTGCGGTAGTTCCACCTTATAGATATCGGAAGTTTCGATTGTCCTGACCGAAGAACAGTACGTACTGGAAATTTCCAAAAATCCGAAATACTCAAAGATTGCTGCTCTTCTCGGGTCAAGTCTTACAGGACATCATCCTAAACAACATCTTGACCTCATTGAGAAGGAATCGCAGACAAAGATCCATTAATCAAGACAAAATCGGATTTCTTGGATATTTGGCAAGAGAGACCAAAAACTACAATTCGCAAGATACTTAGATTCTTGGCTCATGAAACTTTGAGGATATGTTAGCAATATCAGTAAGATTCTAGATATCAAGTTTCATGCCATCTCATAAGAGAAATCAAGAGTTTCACCAAAACCCTAGGTGTTCAAGCCAAGAACAGAGAGAAGAAAAGATGCATATTCAAAGAACCAAACAACAGAGATTTCATTGCTCGGAATCAAAGATTACAGAGGTAAACAAAGAGGAATGATTACAAGAAGTTCAGTTCATCCTCTCAATCTCAACAACTAAAGCTACAAAGCAAAACAACCTCTCCAAAGACTCTTTAGAAAAAACAAACCCTAATTTTCTCTCTCAAAAAGTCACCAAAACAACCAGGGGTTCACCTCTATTTATAGCCCTTGGCTAACGGGTCTCCAACCCGTTACACCGGCTAAACCCTAATTGATCCCGCTTCCACTTGTGCCACCTTGCGAAATTACCCTTTCGCCCCTCGTGCACCTTCTGGAAGGTCCTGCATTCCTTGTTGTCCACGACTCGCAACCGCCTCGAGTACACGCCGTCTTCGACACATCTTTACCATTCTGACCTCAACGCCGCCTGCGTCTAGTCCGGTCTCCACGTGTCTCGCCACGACTCCACCTCGATGCCCTGCAATCAGCACAGACAGAAAAACATATCACATAGCATTGCTCAAGATAATAGAATCATCATTTGCATTTGACTCCAATCCATTCACAACACAAAATCAAAACTATGCCTCTCTGCACAGTTCTGCGCACAATCGGAAGTTCCGCATTTACCATAGCGGAAGTTTCGATTATCGGAATTTCCGCACTCACAGGGTGGAAGTTCCGCACACCATCAAAACAGAACACAATTGTCAGGATAATCGGAAGTTCCGCGTTCCCAGTGCGGAAGTTTCGATTATCGGAACTTCCGCATTCTAGAACCGGAAGTTCCGCGCAGTACAGAAATACACCAGCAGCAGCGCAACGGCAATGAATCCAATCACAAACTTTTCGACAACAGCGTCAAATACTCATCACTCGCATGGGGACACTACTCACATGGTCTCTCAACCCGATCTCCATCTCCAATGAGCTTTTACGTCGAATCACCTATATCATGATGTGTTCCACCTTCCTACCAATCATCACCCTCAATTATTGCTTTCTCTCGCAACAGTTTGTCAGAATCGAGCTATCTTCCTCGTCGTTGCCCGAACCACCGTCGTCATGAATTTTATCACTGCTGGTGAGCTCTTGTCATCACCAACGCCACCATTGTCTTTCATATACCGCGTTCTACCCTATGCTCACCTCGTGTTCACAAGAACCCTATCGAAATGGCGTCCACCTTGGCCTCAGTCGCCGACCTTGATCATCGCTAGTGCCATCGTTGCACGCAAGCATCGCGATGCCGCCACCCATATCCTCCTAGAGGTCCCACCAACCCATTTTGGGTGTTGCCTGTCCTCTCGAGCCGGCGCTCGTAAAAGTCGATGTGTCCGGAACCATGTGCCATGGCCTCTACTTCCTCTCTCCTCTCTTTGCTAGCTACCATGGTCCGACCGAGCCAACTACAACTCATGTCTCGCGGAGGCAAAACACAAATAACAAACCTTAAAAGTCACTAATTATGTATTCAAGCCTTTCGATTTAATCCCTGTAGGACTTGTTGATTTTTTTTGTTTGAAACTTGTAGGGCTTTCTGATGATTGTAGTTGTATTGCTGGACTAGCAAAGAACCACTTTCTCGCAAAAAATGATTTGATAGTAGACCCTCGTACGATCATACCAGTTTCACAGTGCAAAAATGCCATCGTCCCAGACCTGGCCAAACGGGCGGCTCAGCCTAGCACGGGCCCAGCTAGGCACGACCTATTTAGGCACGGCTCATTTTGGCTCAGCTACTATTCGTGCCGTGCCGGGTCACCGAGCCCGTTTGGCCTGTCGTGTCAAGTGTGGCCCGTCAGAATGAAAAAACTTCCAAAAAAATCCAGAAAAATAGAAAAATATGTAGAATTCAGAAGTAGACATGAAAATTTTAAAAAATGAGACAATCATATTGAAAATGTAATAAAGAGCTTTATTAATGTCCAACTGGCTGCCTCGTTAAAACATTCGCCAAGTAAAAACTCAAAATGAGAAAACCTTAGCTAAGGAAAAAGAGTACAACTTATAGCTCTACAATTGTACATATATGATATATCCTTGTTCTGTGTGTCGGTGTCATTGTTTAAGTACATATTTTCGAACATCTCCGATAACTTTGGATTTTCCACAGTGTTGTGTTCGTAAATCAGCTTGTTCTCAGTCCTTCACAGTTAGAAGGATCTCCACCATCTCACTTATGAGATTTGTTCTTGTCTCTTCCAATATTCTTCCAGAAAGACTGAAAGCAGACTCGGAGGAAACTGTACAGACAGAAGAACAATTAACACATCACATGCAAGTATGGACAGCACGAGATATGTTAACTTATGGATTTGCCACCATTGCAAGATGTCGAAGTCTTCTGAGTTGAAATCCACCATATCGCTGACAGATAGGTGGATAGTTCTCCGCTCCTTATGGGTCTTGGCTGGGTAGGCGTTGGTGTAGAAGAAGAAGAAGAAGAAAATCTGGACCTGGACCTGGAGGAATAGGCACTGAAGATCGCGCTCCCACATATTTGTCTTCCCACTTGAGGTGGGGCTACTGGAGGTCGTTGCGAGCAGACTCCCCGAAACTTATTTTCATACCTTTGGTAAACCTCGTATAACCGAGAACGAACTTCTGCAAAATTGTTAGTATAGTCTAGCCCGTAGCATCACTAAGAAGATCAAATATAGAACCAAATGCATTAATTTTAGTCCTAGGATCTAAAAGAAATAGAAATGCATATAGGTAAGGGATTTCTCTCCAATATTTAAGGTATTTAGATTTCATGGAAACAACAACATCGCATAAAACTAAGTCATTTTTATACATTTTCAATTGAGTAACAATTCGTAAAATAGTATGTACAATGATAGGAGATGTTGGATAATAGACAGCGGATAAAGCAACAGTTACCTCATAATTTTTTTTCTTCTAAAAATGACAATATCTTCTCAGAAACGAACTAATGTTGCTTAGTTAAAAGTATAGTACCGTCAGTGCTAGGATAGTGCGTTTGAATAAAAGCCAAAAAAGTACTTTTGTATGGTAAAAGATTCTTAAGCATGAGGTGAGTAGAGTTCCACCTTACCTCTATGTCCAAACCGAACTTTCTTCGACGTACACGTATCGCCCTGCAGAAGTTCTTATATTGTGATATTCTTACGTTAGAATTATTAAAGAAATCATTAATTTCAAAGCTACATCAATTAATTTCAAAGCTATAATCCTTTTATGCATTACCTAGTCGTTATTAACATAATGCGCAACTACACTAAGGTAATCACCCCTAGTCCGACTACTCCATATGTCCGAGGTCAGGACCACCGAAAATGTGCACGTACTAAATAGTTCCTTTATTTTATTATAACGTTTATTATAGTATTTTACTATATCACTAGTTGTTGTCTGTCTAGAAATGAAAGAAAATATAGGATTATGCGTAGTCCTAATATAATTTTGAAAAGAAGCAGACTCGCCAAAGCCTAACGGCAAATCATTAGAAACAATTAAACGATAGAGAGATTGGCGGGCTACCTAAGGATCGTAGTCCCAACTAGATACCGTAGCTTGAGGGTTGTATTGCAGCTGTGTCTGCCTCATCACCTATCCTTGCTTGGTTCGATATCTTGTAGCATGTCTAAGTAAGTGTCCCGTTCCACTTGTAGACTTTGCAGATAATTCATGGTGATAAATTTTACAAATAGCATATGGTACCTCATTTCCCGCTGCGTCCTCCTTGATTGTCCTGTCGAAATTCTCCCACACCCCCGATGTAGACGGTCTCGACCTCTTTGTTCCGGTTGTCGTGGAGCCTGATGACGGAACTCCACCTTGCTCCTCCGGTTGGTTTGAGGCAGCCGCCTCCATGGACGCAATTTTCCTCCGGTGAAATTCTGTAATCACCAAGAGCAAAATTATCGTAAGGACTGTTCATAACGAGAACTGCAAAATTAAAACTAATACTATTACTACTTTCATCTTAGCATAAAAAGAACTAACAATAAAACTATTATAAAAATAATATTGTACCTGTTTCGCTGACTTGCTGTCGAAAATTGAAATTTTCAAATTTTAGCATAATTTTTTATGAAATTTGCCAAATTAGGTTAACACGGATTTGAATTTGCACAACACAATTTCAAAGAGAGAATGGAGACTGAATGGGGTGCTGAGTGAGGGGGGTATGGTGGCTATTTATAGAAAAAATTCAGATTTTTTTTGCTATTTTGTAAGACCCCAATGGTCAAAAATGGTAAAAGGGCTAAAATCCCCAACGGGCGAATTTTTCGCGTCGTGCCTAGGCACGATCCACGAGCCCGCACGACCCGGCTGCCCCTCCCCTACCCGGCCTGCCCGCGCCCCGTCCAGCCTTCTTCTCCCCCCTGCGTGCGTGCAACAGTGCCACACGGCCAGTAGCCCCACCGCCTCCTCTCCTCGATCCGCGCATTCCATGCACCACGCCGCCGCCTCCTCGCCTCCTCGGTCCGCGTAGCTCCATGCGCCGCGTCGCCTCCTCTCCTTCACGCCTCTCTGCTCCTCGGCTCCTCCTCTCTTCCTCGCCGCCTCGTCCATGCCTTCTTCCTCTGCGCCGGCGACGCCCCGCCCTCAGCACCTTCTTCCGCTCCGGGGGGTCCGACCTCGGCACCGGCGACACCCCGCCCTCCTCCTCCCTCCGCTCCGGCGGTCCGACGTCCTCCCTCAACTCCTCTTTGGTTGTTGACTCCCTCCCTTACCGTCGCTGCCTCACCAGCCTCCCTTGGCGCCTCCGCCTCCTCGACGGCTCCCCCGTAGTCGGGTTGTGTCGGGCTACACGAACCATGTCTGGGTCATGCTGTGCTTGGCACGGCCTGGCACTGTTCGGGCTGGCCCACCGTGTTGAGGTGACGACCTAAGCATGACCTGAACTCTTCTATAAACAGTGCCTCGAGCTGGCACGTTAGACGCTGATGCTGGCACGGTAGGCCCGGCCATTTCGCCAGCGCGGCATCATCGTCCGCGGCGATCGCACCAACCAGCAGTCCAGCACACGCCTCACCCCAACTCAAAACCAAAACCCCGCAAAAAAAATTGCATTCCCGTTTCAAAATCTCAGGCCGCGAGACTGGCCGATGTCCGGCTCGCCGCCGCCGGGACTGGAACGAGGAGCCGGCGCTGCAATCGGTGAGCGCCTCGAACGCACCTCCTGATCCGCTTAGCCGCTTATACTTAATTACGATTTTGTTTCTATTTCGTCTAGGGTTTGTTTGTGTTAATGCGCGTCGCTGCTGCCCGCCCCTAACGTGATCGGCGGGATTCCCGTGAGGAAAGATTGCCGGTTTGGGGTTTCGGCTGTGTAACTGGTGGAGCAATCCATGGGATTCGGGGAACTTGCGAGGTATGATGCATGCAATTTTTTGGGGGTAGTTTCGTGTGTCTGCATTATGCGGAGTAGGGATTCTCGGAATTTGCTTAGTTGCAATTTGATGCTCCATTGGCGTGTTTGCTTCTGGTTTTGTTAGTTGTGTGTGCATAAGTTGTCTCCCACGCCCATCACCTGCTTGGTGTTTTGACCGATCAGTGCCTTCCCGGCATGGGCCGCCTAGCGCATTGTCTCTGTGTATGTGTGCGCTTGCGCACACGTGTAGATGGCTCTGCTTCGAGTTGCTGGTTGTTGGATTTTGCACTTGAGGAACATAATGCCAAAAGGAAAATTCATGAACAGTGGATCAGTTTAGGCGTTGTTCCGAGGGATGTGGATCAGTTGCAGCCATTCAATGTGCTAGCAGCAATGGCTATTCAATTTTGGGAAACCAATGGTTGAAACTGAGCAGTCGTCTCATCATGACTGACAAATTGGCTTCCAGTTTCCAGTGAGAATTTGTAAATTTCTGCCTTGGGAATGACGTCAGCCGCCTGATGTTGTGATCAGATGGCCCTTTTAGGGTGTGTTTGGATGGGTGTATGAACTAGTACCTGGATAGGATGGTTCAGGATATGTTCTGGTCCGTGCGTTTGGTTGGATGAATGGAACGAAACCATCCAGAACGGGTTGGTTCAAGTTTAGGGAATATTTTATGAATATTTTATGAAGATGTTGAACCAACCCGTTCGTTAAAATCGCCTGAACCACGCGGTACAGGCTCATCCCTCGCGTGCGCTCACCTCCCGGGCGCGGTGGCTCGCGTGTGCTTGGGCCCTTCTCGCCAGTGGCAAGGGGGCTGCGGAGAGGCGGTGGCGACCACCAAATTGGGATGCTGAGAGGGATAGGGGGCTAGGGGCGGTGGTGTCACAGCTCGGGCGGCACCAGGGCGGACTAGCGGCGACGCCTGAAGGAGGAGGGACGTTGGCTCTGGAGGGGGAGAGGGGGAGAGTTAGGGTGAGCATGAACATTAGGGCGTTGCGGGGAGCTCACCCATGCGGTCAGTCGGGGGAGAGGAGGGGCGAGGCGTTCCGGTGGCGTGAGCCCATGGCGATGTGGCGTGGTCGACACGGCGACGACGCTGTGGAGACGGGAAGCACGAATGAGTGGTGGGGGAAGGAGATTGAGGTGATGGGGTGCCCTAGCAGGGAGGAATCGAGGCGGAATTCACCGGTTCGTAATTGGTGGCGGTGGGGCGAGTTTCGGCCGGAACTGGGGAAGAAGACGGTGCGGCGAGGCTACCGGTGAGGAAATGGTAAATTGAGTGAGGGGTTTTGAGGAGAGGAGTCTGGAACACGTTTCGACGCGAATGGATTTGGGAGGGCGTACTGGATTCGACGGGGATGATGAGTTGAGTGCGGCGACACCGTGCGGCAGTCGGGACAGAGAAAGGGAGGTGGCGACGGGCGTTGGCGGTGAAAGGGAGGCGGGAACGTGTGAGGCGAATGAAGGCGGCGGCGGGTGAGCGACGCAAGGGAGGCGAAGAAAAAGAGGAAAAGAAAGAGAAGGAATGGTTGCCTTGAAGAAGAAGAAAGAAATAAAAAGAGAAGAAATAAGGAAGAAATGGAAAAAAAGAGAAAACATAAGAAAGAAAAGAAAAAAATATTTTGGAGGTAATATCACCCCATTCAAAGAGAAGGTTACCGAACCAACCTCATCCACGAACCAAACATCATCTCGTACCATCCTGAATCATCCCATACATTCAACCAAACATATTCATGTATCATCCTATATATCCAACCAAACAGCCTGCTTGTACCATCACATCCCATTCAACCTCATTCCACCAACCATACACACCCTTAGGAACTGCATGTTGGCCTCAACCATAGAAGACACTCTATTTTTAAAAGCATTTATATGTTGCCATTTACTTCTCTGCTGGCTTGTGCATTTGGTCACTGATCCAAATGTCAATGTTGATCTTGTTAAGAGTCTTGTACATTCTCTCTCCTTCTCTTAGCCCATGTGGCCCATGTAGCCTATAAGGCCATGTAATATGCTATTTATACCCTTTCATTAATGAATAAGCTGTACAATTGTGAATAGCAAAATTATCTCTCTAAATTCTAATATGGTATCAGAACTTAGGGTTAGGGACTAGCTAGGGCCGATCGCCACCATTCTTGTCGTCTCTGGTGAGTTGGAACTGGCGTGCTACCTCTCCCTCTCCCTCTCATTGCCTGGATCGCTCGGCCAGATCCAGATGTTGCTCTGCTTCGACACGAGGAAGGCACGGGAAGATCTGGCATCGCCGCTTCCTCCCGGATCCTCTGCTCCCAGATTCGGCATCGCCGTCTCCTCCATCTTTGTGTCTTCCCGAATCCTTTCTGCTGCAGCTGTGGCGCAAAGGCCGAGAGGAGCGGCGCGAGCGGCTGGATCCATTGCCGCCTTTGCTCCAGCGGCGGCACGAAGGGTGAGAGGAACGTGAGAGGTGCCTCTCCGTCCGGGTGTCCCTGCCTCCGCCCGGATCCGGGTCGCTTGCCTCCACGTCCATCTGGAGCTAAGCCTATAACTTGCAAGTGGGTGTACAAAGTAAAGAACAAGTCAGATGGTTCAATGGAGCGATACAAGACTTATCTTGTTGCAAGAGGTTTTTAGCAGGCTTGTGGTTGAGATTACGATGAGACCTTTGCTCATATGACTACAATCCATATTCTCATTGCTGTTGCAGCGGTACACTCATGGACTAAATCTCAGATGGATGTTAAGAATGCTTTTCTTCATGGTGATCTACATGAGGAGGTTTATATGCATCCAACCGTCGGTGTTGAGGCTTCTACAGGCTATGTTTGTTGTCTTAGGCGTGCTCTATATGGTCTCAAGCAGGCGCCTGTTTGGTTTGAGCGTTTCAGTTCTGTGATTCGAGCTGCTGGTTTCACTCAAAGTGAGCATGAGCCTGCCTTGCTTATTTACACTTCTCAGCGTGGTTGTACCTATATGTAGATGATATGTTGATCACAGGAGATGAGATGGACTATGTAGCTTTTGTGAAGAAGAAATTGAGTGAACATTTTATGATATCAGATTTGGGACCATTGAGCTATTTTATAGGGATTGAGGTTCATTCTGATGGTAATGACTACTACCTTTCTCAGCATCGCTACGTTCAGGATCTGCTTGCTCGCTCTGGGATGACTGATACTCGCAATGCTGCCACACCCATGGAGTTCCACCTGCAGCTTCGATCTACTGACAGTGTACCACTTACAGATCATTCCCGCCATCGTTAGCTCGTCGGGAGTCTTGTTTATCTCACTGTCACCAGGCCAGACATTGCTCATACTGTTCATGTGCTCAGCCAGTTTGTCAGTGCTCCCACCTCAGTCCACTATGGTCATGTTCTTCATGTGCTGAGATACTCGAGGGGGACTACGTCCATACGTCTGTCCTTGCCAGTTCGAGTCAGCTCCAGCTCCACGCTTACTCTGACTCCACTTGGGCGAGTGATTCTACTGATCGTCGATTTATCATTGGCTACTTCATCTCTCTTGATACTTCACTCGTTGCCTGGAAGTCCAAGAAGCAAACTACAGTGTCACGCTTTAGTGCAGATGCTGAGTTTTGAGCGCTTGCCGTTACCACCTCATAGATCATTTGGCTTCGATGACTCTAGGCTGATCTCGGTGTCCATTGTGATAACTTACACCTATGTTTTGTGACAATACAAGTGCCATTCAGATAGCTAGTGATACAATCAAACATGAATTGACAAAACACATTGGTGTTGATGCATCCATCACACGTCTTATTGTCAGCAGTCGACCATCGACCTTCAGTATGTACCCTCGGAGGTTCAAGTTGCAGATTTCTTCACTAAAGCTTAGATTCGAAAATAACATCGGCTTCATCTACTCAAACTTAGTGCATCAGATCCTCCTGATCCACCTTGAGTTTGAAGGGGGTGTTAAGAGTTTTGTACATTCTCTCCTTCTCTTAGCCCAAGAGGCCCATGTGATCTGTTATATGTATCCTCTCATTAATGGAAAAGCTGCACAGTTATGAATAGCAAAAGTATCTCTCTAAATTCTAACAGATCTAAGGCTTAGTCTTTTGAAATCTGGACAAATCTGGCCCCGTAGATCATCAAAATTCCAAATATAGCCCCTCTACCACGAAAATTCCCAATCTAGCCCCTCGGGGTGACCTGCTGCGCTCGGCCCACGCAGCAGCAGTTTTTTTTTAAAAAAAATTATTAAATAATATTTTTTGGAAGAATTTTTAAATATAGCAAATGAGCTCAAAAAATTATAAATTTTTTTGTGGAGCCTCCCGGCACAGTTTTCTTATTTGTGTAATTTTTTCAAAATTTTATCCCTTCTGATTTTTTCACGAAAATTCATTTAAGTATACTATTTGTATAAATTTTTTAATATTTGTATAAATTTTTTAATATAGAAAATGAGGTCCAAACATTATAAAAAAATTTCCTGGGCTCCTTACACAGTGGACTTGATTGTGTAATTTTTACAAAATTTTATAAGTTTTGAAATTATCTCGACAAATTAAGGGTTTAGGTCTCGAAAATTAGGACGTAAGGTTTCCGAAATTAGGGTTTCATGATTTTATGTGATGAAATGTGGGAAGTTTAGTACCACATGACTACTCTAGATAAGAGACACTCCCTCCTCGGCACATCTGTCGTCCCGTCGCTGCTGTCCCCCTTTACCCGCAGTGTGATCCATATTGCCCGCAGTATGCAGGTATTATTGACATGTGGGGTCTGCACCTATTTGTCAGTGACATAGAGGGCTTTTTCCAGACCAAGGCCCGTGGTTTAGGGGCGATTTTGGTTCCTTTAAAATGTTGTGGTCCTTAAAAGGCGTTTCGGCCTAAAGTTGCAGTAGTAAAATATGATGTCTTTTCCATGGAAAAAAAGATTCTATACTGGATTAACATTTCCTCTCTTACCTAATTGTTACTCATTCTTGTTGGGCAGTGTTATTTGGCATTCCTAGAGCTTAAGAGTGAAATTTCTGTTTATATAATGTTCCACAGAGCAGAACAATAATTATTCTGAGTCATTTTTTTTTGAATATATCGCAATCTATAACTATGACATGATGTTAGTCTATGAAGTGTACCACTCAAACTGTATTATGATCATAAATATTGATGTTCTATAAATGACAATGCATGCTTATAGCTTTGATTCAAGAGTACTCTTGATTCAACTTTTATGAGTAATCTTTATGCAAGTCTAATTTGATCTTTCATTTTTGACTTGATTTTGTATTGCATATTTGTGAATATAACATGTTTTCTGAAACATGTGTTTTAGGATTTACTCCAGAGAAGTTTGATAAGAATAACAAGTTCTGGTGAGACCAGGTTCGCATGTATTGGTCATTTCTTGGTGTTGAAAAGATTAGCATCCGAAATGTCATGGACATGAATGCTAATTATGGCGGTTTTGCTGTGGCACTAAGCAATGATCATGTTTGGACTATGAATATAGTACCCCATACAATTAGCAACACATTGCCTGTTATCTACGATCGTGGGTTAATCGGTTCTTACCATGACTAGTTAGTATTTCTTCCGAAAAAATAAACTTCCATTTCCCTTGCTTATGATGAAGCTAAAGCCATTCATGTTGCAGGTGTGAGCCATTCTCAACATATCCTAGGTCATATGACTTGCTGCATGCTTTCCACCTCTTTTCTCATTATCAAGGTGGCAAGGAAGACTGCTCATTGGAAGATATCATGCTAAAAATGGATCGCATCTGTAACACCCTGGCTATTCGGAAGCCAAAATGCTACCTAAAGAACCAACATACAACCGAATTTGCGGAAGAATTTAAACCGAATTCCTTTAAGTACATATAGAGACCAACTTTGATAGAAGCATGGCAGGAATAACGACTGAGTTCATCAGAACATAATCAAGGAATAAACAAAACGAACCTCTAGTATCATATAACCAGGAAACATATCATGGAGAGAAAAATATCATGCGGTAGTAAATCTATTTATTACAGTTCCTCGGTTAACAAATGAAGATCATACTCGACATTAGTAATGAAAGTAAATTATAGTGAATCTGTGTGAAAGCGGCCGTACTCCTCCCAAGCAGTTAACCATCGACGATCACCTAAAATAAATAAAGAAAACAAGGATAAGTCGAAACTCAAAACATCGTAAACAATTGAACATACAAGATTATGAACAATTCAGAGTCCATACGAACTATGAACTTATCTCTGAACACAGATATGTATGAATGGAATGAATGGATGCATTGAAAGGAATGGACTACTCAGCTGCTTATACCAGTATAGCGAGTGATACACCCGTCGGTGTTCACCAAAGCTCGTGATTTAACCAAATCAGGGACCCAAATACCGTATGAAAAACGTTTCACACGGTGTCAAAGTTGCCCACATTGGAATGGTGGGTCTTACGTGCCCATGCTGGAGTTGATGGGTCTTTGAAATTCCACTCCCGTGGTTAAAACAAAAGCAATGCATGAATGGAATGAATCATTTGAAATGAATTCCACTAACTTCTTCCACATGGATTATCACACAAGAATGAATGTATACGACATTGAAAATGAACAGGAATAGCAATATTAACAATTCATCAACGTCCAATCATCAACAGTCAATATGATAACACTTGGTACTTGCCTTCCGCGCTATGACGTGTTAGGAGGCAACGAACGTACACCTCCACTCACCGCCTACACCGTAAAGTTTCTGTCTCTGCAATCTGACAGTCAGAAAACAGCGGCGGTAAAAATTCCATAACTTTTGATTTCCAACTCTAAAAATTGTGTTCTTTATCAACTTGGAAAGCTTACTGAATTCTCTACAATATTTATTTTGGGTGAACTTTCTGATTCGGCCTCTCAATAATTCATAATGGCCTCTCAACAATCTTCCAATTCTCGTCAGTCTCTACTGGACAGTCGCGGTAAAACTACCACAACTTCTAAACCGTAAGTCCAAATAAGGTGATCTCGGTGCCAAAAGAAAGATAAGGACGAGGTCTACAACTTTATAAGAGGTGGTAAGATCAGAAAACATATGCAGGCTACCCAAAACCGACGAACAACAGAACTGAACCAATCTGATCTACCTCTGACAGCACCAACGCGAATTGAAAATACTACCGATCTATCGGGGATCGAAGTTACCCTTGATGATCCGCTAGAAAATGGCGCCTCACTGCGTGCAGGAGCTCCTCCTCCTCTCCTTCCCTTCCCTTCCTTCTTCCTTCTTCCCTTCTCTTCCTTCTTCCCGTTCCTCCTCTTGGCCGCCCTTCCAACAAGCGTCGCCTCGCCTTCCCTCCAATGGACTGCAGCAAGGAGCTTCGCCGGGGAGGGAGGTGGTGCTGTGGTGGAGATGGTGGCGCAGGGGAGAGGTGGGGGTGGTGCACAGCAAGGAGGAGAAGCAGAGGGTGGCGGCTACAAGTGGGAGAAGGGGGAAAGGAGAGGTGGCTAGGGTTTAGGGGGGGAGGACACCCCCCCTTTGGCCGGCCCCCTCATGGGCCACCCTGGGCTGAGGCCCAGAGCCCAGGTTGCCGAAAAAACATAGAAAACCCCCCGATGAAAAGACAAATTCTAATTTTTCCGATTAGCTCCCTCTTCTGAAACTTCTTCTAATAAGCCGATTTACTTTTAGGGTATTACAAAGATCACTCGCCTGTGTAACCATGCTTTATATTATCGTTAATTGTTGACAGTTATAAATATTTTTACTTTAGTGTATCTCTTTTCTACTAATGTCAATGATCGTAAGAACAAAGTTTTGCTTTATGTTTACAAGAACAAAGGGTTTTTATTAGTGCAAGAGCAAAGGCATTATCATGCTCATGATCACGATAGATTCCTCCTAGCAAAGTCTAGCTTTATTTGTTTAATGTTTTTGGTATGGTTATTTGATGTGTCCTTCTAGAAAAATAGAGTTGAAATGCCTTACCATTATATCTATATTTGTGAAGAAACATTTGTCTTTTTCGGTGCAAACTTAAATGATTGAACACGCTAACCATAAGGTATTTTATGATCTTGTTTAGATTAGTTGAAAACTATTTTTTCATTTTATTTTATATTACCCTCCAAATGGTTGAACACGCCTTTCCTGATTTTGCACAAGGTGCAGGCCCCACATGTTAATAATACCCGCATACTGCGGGCAATATAGATCATACTGCGGGTAAAGGGGGACAGCAGCGACGGGACGACAGATGTGCGGAGGAAGGAGTGTCTCTTATCTAGAGTAGTCATGTGGTACTAAACTTCCCACATTTCATCACATAAAATCATGAAACCCTAATTTCGGAAACCTTACGTCCTAATTTTCGAGACCTAAACCCTTAATTTGTTGAGATAATTTCAGAACTTATAAAATTTTGTAAAAATTACACAATCAAGTCCACTATGTAAGGAGCCCAGGAAATTTTTTTATAATGTTTGGACCTCATTTTCTATATTAAAAAATTCATACAAACAATATACTTAAATGAATTTTTGTGAAAAAATCAGAAGGGATAAAATTTTGAAAAAATTATACAAATAATAAAACTATGCCGGGAGGCTCCACAAAAATTTTCATAATTTTTTGAGTTCATTTGCTATATTTAAAAATTCTTTCAAAAAATATTATTTAATAATTTTTTTTAAAAAGCATTGCTATGCGTGGTCCCCGACAGAACACCTTCTTTGTGCTGCTGTCGGAGGCGGCAGCAGTGACTCTTCATGTCCCCGAGCGCAGCAGGTCACCCCGGGGGGTTAGATTGGGAATTTTCGTGGTAGAGAGGCTATATTTGGAATTTTGATGATCTATGGGCCGATTTGTCTAGATTTCTAGTCTTTTGTTGGTACTTTCTAGGATAAGCTAGTTAGCCAATCTGGTAAAGATGACGCCTTACCCTGTAAATGGTAGTCTACACTAGGTCTTTTCTCCTGTCACTCATTGGCATGGGGAAGGCTGAATCTGAAGCTAGGATACAGTTCTGTGGGTGAGACATAGCCAAATTTAAGTAATGTATCCAACGGAAGACATTGGTTAAGTGGATACTGTTTTCTCCTACTTGAATAACTGGAGAAAGGAAACATAGGTTTATTTTAAGAGCCACAAGAAATTATGTTTTTAAAGCCTGTGCACGAAGAGTTGGTAATAGCTCTTTTCTCATACAAATATTTGTGACTCAGGTACAACATTCATTTCTGATGTAACCTAACCAAAGAGAATCCTCAAATATTGTCATTTCAATGATTTGAAGATATATTGCTAAAGAATTGTTAAGGCTCAATCTTCACAGAAGCAGTGCAAGAGTATTAAATGTTTCCACAGAACTCGTCAGGCGTAAACTTGGTGAAATAAAAATGCCCAGTTGCCCCTGCAAAACTCAAGTTTCGTTAAAATTCATGTTTGATCCAGTTTCTTTTTTCTCTAATAGCATCAACGATATATCGCCCACTTTGTCATATATCGCCCACTTTGTGTTTAGTGACTGCTTATGTATAATGAAAACATAACTTCATGTTCATTCAAAATATCCTCTTTCTTATCTTTACTGTGTTTAAGCCCATTGATGAACTACTTAGTGCTTCTGTATACAACCGATCCATCTGCACATTATTCAACAGATGTAGGTCAGAGGAACTAAGAAAATGACTGAGAAGTGGGAAATATTCTTGTTTCGATGCATAGCATTATACAATGGAAAATGCCATTTCGTATTCCAGTAGGCCGGTTGGCATATACCCTATGCAGAATTCAGCTGTTTGAAGAATGCAGGTGCATCTACATCGAAGATCACATGTTTTACATAAGTTGGCACACAATCATATTTCTGCAACTAAATTCTTTTAAATCTTTGTGCCCAGCTAGTGGCTTGTTTGATCCTTTTAGCAATTCCTATAAAGCAATAATTATTGTTACACTAGTCTCTCTATGGAATGGTCTGAGGGAGTATGAGATCACCGTTAAAATAGCTTTCTGAAACCACTTATAGCAAATACTGTGTACCACTAGAATGTTGCACTCTTTCCTGGTTTGGGGATTAAGATTAAGGTTAAGCGTTCTAGTTTGTCCAAGGTGAATACTAAAGATGCACAAAACTTTCACTTTTTACAGCGCTATTTGAATTTGTTAGAACAATAGAAGGTTCATATAGGTTAGATCCACAAGGTGCTTCTTTTAGTTTATCTGACTCCTGAGTTCTAATACATCAAGAGCTCGTGGCATGTTCAGAATGACTTTCAAGTGTTTATATTCTTCAATACAACATTCTCTCTAAATGATTAATGACTGCTAGGCTGAAAACGGGGCAACCTTTCTAGTTTCCATTTTATTATATTACATGTAGTTCGAACCATGTCGACAATATATTTTCCTTGCCACTGTGCAGGGGTGGACATCAGCATAGCTTGAAGTTGGAAGAGTCATGTGATGTTGCAATCACAAACACAGTATACATGACAAGCACTGCTGGTCAGAACAAAGGCATATTATGATCCAACAGTGATTGTTAAAGGCATTTTTTGTTAAGGTATGTTGTCGACCACAAGGATAAAAAAACCCAGCGGTAACCGGCCTAGACCGGTAAAAAAATATCGGACTGAAAAAGTTATAAATTTGAAATTTGAATTTAAATTGATGAACACTAACTAATTCTGGGCAGTAACCATCCGAGAACCGGCCTAATTCAAAATTTGAGTTTAAATTTTGTTTAATGAAATTTGGCTTGTTTAAAACCGGTAACCGCCAGTAACCGGTACCGGAGGGGGTCCGATATTTTTGTTGTTTCCGGTTTTTGAATCCTTGGTCGACAATGATGTATGGATCTGTTTATATATTTTAACATAGCACAAAATTAATTCCATACCAGTTTAGATTCTCTGCTGTTCTCTCAGCAAACCCCATTAATTTTCCTGGTGGCATTGAAGTTTCAATCTTGTATATTTTGATTGGTTTATTTACAATCATTCTCAGCTCTGGCATCTGTGAATCCAGTAGTTTAGAAATCATTCTTGTTTACATAGTCCTTGGAAACATCTTTCACCCAGAATTATTTCAGCCCATCTATATGTTCAATTTCTTTAGCCCACTTCGGTCCACTTGTTTTATGGAACTGAAGAGCATGCCATCCATGTAACAAGCCCACTTCGGCCCAAATAAACTGACCTGATTGTGTTATTAGTAAGAAAAATATAAAGAGACAAACCAAGAAAGAAACAAAAGAAGAAGAAGAAAAGAACACCTTTGAGATCTGTAAACTCGTAAATAATAATATCTTTTCCTTCTTATTGGTTGTCTTCCTTGAAAATCAGGACATGGTTTTATCACTTTCTTGAATATCGACTAGTATGTGCAATGAATTTAAGTTGTGGTTTAAATGGTGGTCTGGAATTCAGGCCCAAGGCTGCCTTGTTAATACTTCCTTCCTTCTAAATGCTTAAGCATGATTTGGTCCCATATCAATGTGCATTGCATGAATTGGCCAGCCCATTCAGCTGTTTTTATTTTCGAACATCGCCCAAGTGCTCCAAGTGTTCAACCATATGCTACAAAATGTCAAAATGTTTTACCTTGTGTCATGAATACGGGAATAGAAATAATAACTTGTGCTCTATTATTTATTATCTCTTGTCTGTTCTTAGGATGACTTCTTCGGATAACATTGCATCTCCTGAAATCTGTTAAATTCTTGCTTCAGCTGTGTTGTCTTTCTCTTCATCGAACATTTGGGACATATTATCCCTGTATGGTATCATTTTTCTGCAGCTGATTGCTTTTTTTTATGCATTTAAACTCAAACATATCTAACTAAGCTTCGGTCACAATAAACATTTATTTCTTAGACACTTTTGCTCTAACAAGGCAACTCCTTCAAATAACTTAACGAAAAGGCTTAACTTGAACCTTTGCATAGTCTTGTGCATAATGTCACACAAGCTTAGGTACCTCACAGGTGCAAGTCATGTTGTTACGTACATGCTGTAGATATTCACAACGTTCTTGCGCTATCATGGGAGGGACATTAATCACTATATTAAATTATTAACTAGTTGCTATTGCTTGAAAATGGAAAACAGAAACGTAACAACTAAGATTTTTTATTTTATTTTATTTGACTATCTGCTGGAAATGGGAGTTAGACAAGGACAGTGGTGCAATTAATTATCAGCAAAATGTTCCAGTCATGATGTCAGTTTGCAAAATATGAAAGATTTTCTCTTGTTATCTGCATGTTAGGTAGCCCGGGTGATGCAATGACAAAGATCCATAGAAGCTTCCAATCCCTTGAGCCTACCATATCTTTCGTGCCTTTATCATACCGGAGTGGCCTGGTGGGTGCACTGGAGGTTATAATATCTTTTTACTCCTTTCTCTTGTTAGGTGCCAGTTGCGAACTTGCGATGCAATGACAAAGATCTTAAGTATTTTTGCACCTGACCTACCTCGTTCTAGAAGGGCTTATTGCACTCTTCATCATTGATGTTACAGATAGATCATATATACCATCTTTCAGTTGCTCAAACTGTGGTGTTAGGTAAAGCTATACTGGGCTTTGCATCATATCCGCATGCCTACACGATATCTCACCTACTTTACTTTTTTTTGGGTTTTGCAGGGTCCTTCTCATAGATAGAACCTTCACTAGGCTTAACTCATCCTATGTAGTATGAATGTCAAAACATCTTGCTCCCTTTCTTCTCTTTTGCTTCGGAAAGTAGATTTATCCAAAAGTTTATGTGACTTTCAGAGGAAAAAAGCAGCTGAGCACTTATCTGCCCACTCATGTCATGTGTGCAGCATGTCGGAAAAGATTGAGAGCAATTTAACATGCAGTCAAACCAGCTGGGCATTTCGCCTTGTCGATAGGGGGAATCGCACCAATTGTTCTAGTGCTCCATAATGGAGTACCTATGCCATGTCTTTGAGTGCAGCCATGAATAAAGTAGTAGTCTAATTTGAAGAAGAAAAATACCACTATACCATGTAAATATGTGCCTAATATACTGCTCTGTTCTTTCCAGATTCTGCTACTTACTGCAGTATGTGTTCTTTGAGTTGATTTCGTTGTGGGACTACTAGTACTAGCTCAATAGTTGTGAAAAAGTTACCCGTAGTGGTTAGATTTTGGGAGAGAAGAGAGACAAAGAAGATAGGAATGTGGGCTGAATAGTTAGTTATATTGCAAGAGTTGAAGGGACAATATATAGTGTACAAAAGAGAAACCTTATATTAGAAACCTTATACTAGACTACAATTGCATAACTACTCCTAATACTTACATGACTATTACATTTCTACCACACATTACACTAATACCCTTAACACCCCCGCTCAAACTCAATGCGTATGCAATAGCATTGAGTTTGAAGAGAGTAACACTAAAATAAAAGATAAATTCAAAGTCCAAGCTTGAAGATGTCAACGAAATAGTCAAATCAAGCCGATGAAGAGAGAGATAGAGACGAAGACACAAACTAGATCCGCCCATCCAAGAAGTGAGATGCGATGTTGAATCTGACGCCCTACGAAGGCAAAGACGACGGATCAGATCCGCCCACCCAAGAAGTGAGGTGACGGTGTTGAATTTGATGACCGACAAAGGCAAAGACGGCGGACCAGATCCTCTCACCACTGGGAAATTTTGGTATTTCTGGCCCCTGATTTTTTTGTTGTTGCAAAACTAGCCAACTTCCGGCATAATTTGCAAAACCTGCCCGACGTCGGGCGCGGCGGGGGACCTACCCCCTGCGTCGGGGGTTGGCAGTCCGATGGGGGGGCGGTCAGATGGGATTTGTATTATTTTTGGGAAAATCCGTTGAAGTATATTTTTTATAGGAGTTTTTAGATGTAGCACATGAGCTACAAAAATTATAGTTTTTTTGTGGAGCCTCTAGACATAGTGTACTTGGTTGCGTAATTTTTCCATAATTTTATCCATTCTCGGGTTTTCCATAAAATTCCCGCAAACAGTATACTTAAATGAATTTTAGAGGAAAATTCAGAATGGATGAAATTATGGGAAAATTATACAAATAAGTATACTACGTCCGGAGGCTCCACAATTTTTTTTAATATAATTTTTGGAGCTCATTCACCAGATATAAAAATTCCTATCAAAAATATACTTCAATGGATCCTCCTAAGAAAGTGTTGCACTGCTGCTACAGTGTTGCTACAGTCCATGATGTGTGCTCGCGAAAGTTTTTTTGTCTTCTGTTTTTCTTTTTTTCCCTCGCCTTTACGCCACGTTATCGTCTCGTCGAGTCACTCGTTGTTTGCATTTCCTACCTATTTAAGCAGACGCGCGCAACAGACAATTTGAGAAGCCGAAGCTCATTCCGATTAGCTAAGCAAATTCCACCAATGAACAATTATAGCGTCCGCGTGTAGAAGCTCATTCGATCGTTCTTTCACCCGCGGCATTTAATACTTTTTTTGTTCGTTAAGTACTTAATAATGCACGTACATTATATTAGGCGCACAATTATTCGGTCCGTACATTAGTTTGTGTGCATGTATGTTACTTTCTTTGTACTGCTGTGATATAATATTTTCGTGCATGTTTTATGTGCCGCTGTAACTACACATATTTCTTAGAAATGTACGTACACAAGTATGTTGCTGCAGAAATGACCACCGTTGCCGCACGAGCACCATGCGGTGGCAACTGTTACTAGTCAATCTGTCATGTAATCTACCACCTAAATGAATTCGATAGTTATGAGTTGTTCTCTATTTGCAGCAATGGCATGTAATCTACCACCTCTACTTGAGGAGGCATGGGACGCCTAGCCAAGGATCCAAAAACTACTACCGGTTGAAATCCGGGCGTGGCGGTCAGAATGAGAACGTAGGATTCACGAAATCCCTAAAAAAGCGGGCCAATTTCAAAAGCGAAATTTGAATTGCCGATTTTGAAAAATCGGTCGAAATTTTGAATTGATGAATTTTGAATTAGAAAGTGTTTAATGAAGTGTATATTTAGCTCATACAATATATAATCTAGCATATTTAGCTCATACAATACGTAATCTAACATATTGAGTATATTTGAAGTGCAAACTGGCCAGAAATAATAATTCAAGTATATTTAGCTCATACAATACGTAATCTAACACAAAATAGGCCTAAATCAACCTAGAAAGTGCATTATGCATTAAAAAATTCAAATTTGAAATATAAATTTACTGGCGATTACTGTTCACCCGGTCCCCATCGGTAAATCCGGTTACCGACGCTTATCAGCGGTAACCAGCCGGGATTTTTTTCTCTGCGCCCAACATCGCTGTCACGTTTGGATCGGTGGTGATGGGCCGCCAACCCTGGTGACACGAGGACCGAGGGAGACCTGGCCGTTGGACCACCAGTATGTTGGGAGGCTTTGTCAGTCTGGGTTGATTGCGTTCGCCCGCATGCTGAACATGGGGCAGAACCTCCTAATTGATGCCTCCCTTCTTTTCCGCCTTGGTTGATCGTTGGCGGTCGGAGACCCACATGTTCCACTTATGGTGGGGGAGATGACCGTGACACTGCAGGACGTTAGCTTCATGATCGACCCGCCGTTGCGAGGACTTGCAGTTGTTCCCCCTCCGAGGTCACCGGAGTGGAAAGCACGTCTTGATCATCGCCGGTAGCCTATCCCTGAAAGGTGTAAGGGCGTTCCACACGCCTGGCTACGACGATTCATGCATTGCCCAAATGACAAAACAGAGGAGGTGGTTCGACGTCGCCTAATTGCATATTTGTTGTTTCTATTCGGTGGGTCATGTTCCCTAGCACGCAGGGGACATGGTGTACCCTAGTTACATTCACCTTGCGGAGTCCATCGTGGACTCCGACGATAAGGAGTGCTGTAGTACAATTGGGGTTTAGGCATCTTGTACTACTACATCTGCGGCTTTGTGACGCCTTGCGCCGTCGCCGACGGAAGCGAGCCGTGCTCTCGGATTGCCACATGCTATTGCAGCTGTGGTCGTGGGAGCGCTTCGCGGTCGGATGACCGTACTTTCGCTCCACAGTCCACCCTTACCCGCACACGGAGCATTTCTACGGTGGGGTGGACGACGAGGATCCTGTGGAAGGCCGACCATGGGATCCCGATGGACTATGGCAGTGCTGGGGTGGGCTAGGGAGAGAGCGTGTCGCATATACCCTGAGTTCCACAACGAATTCGAGGCCCTGCACGAGGACGACATAATATGGGCTCCTTGGACGGATGCCTTCGTGCAGGACACGGCGCCCAACGGCTTGAGCTCGCTATGCCACTAGGATGTGGCGTACTGGAGGGTAACTTGTCATCTGGTGTTCTCCCACATGGTTGAGCCTTACAACTCGCAACGGGTGGTGAGGCAGTTCCAACTGCACTAGGAGATCCCCCTAGCTCCAGGGCGATCGCTTGCGAGCGTAGGCACCTGTAAGCACGTTACATTGCTTCATATTGTAGCTAAGTTATTCATTTGTTATGCCAGTACCGTAATTTATTTATTTTGTTCCACCATCAGGCAGACGAATAAGGGCGGTCGCAAGAACGATAACTGGCTTCCGACGTAGCAGTCGTGGATAGTTGCATGTCAATCTGCCTTTGATAGCATTTTCCACAAGGCACAGCCTTACGATGCAGGGACTTACGACACGTACCTGGAGTGGTACGTACGGCACACGCGGGCGAGATTGACAGGTGCGCCCCTGGCCCGACATGCAAATCCTAGCCACGTTGAACGCTTGGGCTTGGGGCTAGACCCGCACCGTGCAGCGCGCCGTGACGAGTCGGTACGTTGAGCACGTAGAAGATAAAACACCCTCCGAAACAGGCTGAACTAAATTTTGTTTGTTTGTTCGGTAACCATGCAGTTGGACCGTTTGCAAAGCGTTGTGCAGTGCGGCCACCGGGAACTCAAGCGGGGTACGAACAACACAGTTGAACGACTTCATGCGGTTATGAAGTCTATTGTTGACGATGCTAAGCACGTCGTTCGCAGCATGAGCTGTGGAAGGCCCACCGATGTCGACTTGAGGCACCCGACGGAGTATCGTCGTGCACCCTCGCCCCCTTCATCTTCCCGTCCAAGCGAGTCGACCCAGCGGCACAGCATCGGCGGCCAATCGTTCGCGCAGTTGCGACGCAGGGACTCTACGTTGATTCCATTGTCGTCACGGAGGTAGGAAGAGGTCGTACCAGAGAGCACGAAGGCGCAACCCAGAACCGCTGAGGTTGTACCAGATTCTCCCGCCGAGCACCACACTCTCGAACAATATCAAATGGGCGATACGACCCCATGGTATAAGTCTGGCTACACACTGTACCTCGAGCCTTCGTACAACTACGGGTATGGGGGGCCATCCAGTTTGCAGCAGCCGGTAACAATTTTACTTAACGAAAGTACGACCTTCGTTTATATTTCTGTCCTAATAGCTCTGTTCCGCGCAGTTCACCCCGAAAGCTCAGTCAAGTTGGTGCCCTTCGAGGATCGTGCTGCGCAGCCAGGGAATTGGATCACAGAGATGTTCTCAAACGCCACTCCCCCAGGTGATCACCCCCAAGATGACGACATGTTAGGTGAGGAGCCCCGCTACGACCTGCGGCAGAACCCACGGTCACCCAGAGGCTGATATTCCTGTAGGAACAGATTCGTCGGAGACGACCGAAGGATCATGTTAGATAATATTCTTTAATACTGTATTGTACCACAGGCTAGATAACATTGCGTATGAACCAATTGAGGGAAATGCGTCGCGTGCAAATCATATAACGATGTACCGTAGCCTTCGAAACGCACACGAGTCGGAGGTTACAGTACATCGTTATATGATCTGCATACCACACATTTCCCTCAGTTGGTTCATGCACAAGCTTATCTAACCTATCGTACAATACATTATTAAAGAACATTATCCACATTAAACCGATAAATAAACAAAGAGTGTCCTATTTGATCGGGTTACATGTGATAATACCCCTCCTCCATCCCTATTGTAATAAACCCGCACATGTTTCATGTAATGCTTGTAACACTTGAAATGTCGATAATTATCTGTATGAAAATGTACATTGCAACTTCATTGCAAACCCTAATCCATGAAACCCTAATTAGGACGTGACCTCGCTCTGCAAAGCAGGACATGACCACACTCTGCAAGGCAGAGCGTGACCCGACGAGGCAGCTTTGCGCAGCGACGTGACCTGACGAGGCAGCTTTGCGCAGTGACGTGACGCAACGAGGCAGCTTTGTGTAGCGACGTGACCTGACGAGGCAGCTTTGCGCAGCGACGTGACCCAATGAGTCTGCTTCGAAGGGCGCGTCGCACGGACGTGAAACACATTCGTGCCTCATCGCAATGGAGCTACTACAGTTGCGTCCGCTTTCGCTATAAATATAGTGTGACTCGGCCAGGAACTCCACACCAACAACACTACCTAGATAACATGGATAAGGACAAGGAATGGAAGTGCATCAGCGAGATCTTGAAGGACTTGGTGGGTCCTGAAGAGACCGCCGCTCGCCACAGGGTGTATAGTCAGCAGCCTTACACACACCACCCGCCTTCCGGGTCGAGCCACACCCCCTCCTATCCCCGATGAACGTCCCCTGGAAGGGCCCCAGACGGGGGTGGCGCTACCCCTTTGCTGGTGTCGGGACGTCTGCACGCGCGTCAAATCAACCGACGAGTGGACTATTGGGCAGCGCTATTGGGTTGTCCCAAACTACTGCGCGGACTACCCCGACCGCAGGTTTGACACGCCGAGCCACAGGCAGCCGGTAATGAAATCGCATTTTAGTGCACACCACTATTTTGCTTTCCGTTACGTCGTAACCACGTCTCTCTTCCTACCGTAGTCTTCGCCGCGCCTATGCGACTTCAGCCAGTGGATCGACGACAAGATTCACCCCTACGACATGTCGATGCTGCTGACATGGAAGGGCTGGGCCAGGGAGGACTGCGAGGGCCGTGAAAGGCACCTCGAAGAGCCACAGGCTGAGATGGATGAGAAGGAGAGGCGGGAGAGGCTGCGTGAGGAGCAAGAGCGCGAGCATGCCAAGCAACGTGAAGCCGAGAGGGAGCGCAAGAGACCCGTCGCAGTGAGAGCTAAGGTGCAAGGCGAGGAGTACAACGCCGAGCTGGGCCGCAAGGGTAAATGGCCATGTTCCACGTAGTAGTTCGACCCTCTTCGTCCTACAAGTCCCATGCATTTCTAATTCTCTAAAGGTATGTGTGTACCGTCTTTGGTTCGTTAGCCTGCGTGCCATGTAACTCCTTTGTCGGATCAACTATCGTGTTATTATCGTTGCATCATTTCTCCAAAGTTCTCCAATGGAGTTGCAATACGCTAATTTTGGGAGCTCATTCATACATTAGAGTCCGACCAGCGTCAAAATCACTATTGGCTGTCCAAGATCATTTTTCAGAAGTAGGGAAAAGTATAGCATATTTGGAAAATCCCACAACCTCCTCTAGACCACTAATATACTTTGTTGTCAAGATATGTATATCACCAAAATGTAACCTAGGATGTTTATATACAAGCACGTCTCCAGAAACCTATGCATTGTCGCTGTTTAATAGAAAAGTAGGGAAAAGTATAACATATTTGGAATATCCTACAACCTCCTCTAGACCGTTAATATACCTTGCTGTCAAGACATGCATATCACTAAAATGTAACCCATGATGTTTACATACAAGCACGTCTCCAGAAAGCAACATATTGTATATCGATGTCTCTAATGGAGTTGCAATGCAGTTTTTTTTCATACATTCCAAGTCACATGAAATCATGAAACCCTAATTTCCGAAACCTAAAATCCAAATTTGCGCGACCTAAATCTGTAATTCTGGAGACAATTCCAGAACACATAAAATTGTTAAAACAATACATAATCAAGTCCACTGCGTGAGGAGCCTTTAAAAAACTTCATAATTTCTGGAGCTCATTTTCTACAATTATAAATTCGTACAAACAATACACTTATATAAAATTGCGAGAAAAATTCTGAACGAATAAATTTATGACAAATTTACGCAAGCAAATACACTGTGTCAGGAGGCTTCACATAAAATGTCATAATTTTTGGAACTCATCTGCTATATTTAAAAGATCCCTCGACCACAACCGAAACCGAAACCCGGACCAGGGAGGTAAAATCGGAACGAGTAAAATTATGTTAAAAAATAGACAAGAAAGTACACCGTGTTAGGAGCATTCACATAAAATTTCATATTTTTTTGAACTCATTTGCTATATTTTAAAAATGGTATGAACACAACCGAACATATCTCACGTTTCGTGCCTCGCAACTTCGCTACGGTCTAAAGATTTCATCACTTTGCTATATCCGTACGAGTTACTGCGATGCAAAGACATTGAAGCGGTAATAACAACTTCTAACCGTGTACTGCGGCATATCCATGGATATGCATTAGACGGGCATACATCGTAAAAGCAGTGTAGGTAACAACGCGAATCACAACAACACTCACAGCACTACACCTTCTAGATAACGACCAACACAAGAAAGAAAATAATACACAATATTAGGTTCATCTTGGCCTCCAATCTGTCGAAACGATGTCTCATCTCCACCATTTCGCTACCCCCCATCATAGCTTCCTCCTGTAGAGCAACACCATGCCTAGTGTTGATTTCATCTTCCCACACCCAGAATCAGCAACCGCATGGCCCATCTTCCAATTCAATCAACAAAAAAAGGCTTCCTAATATCTCGAGAAGCGATTGGAAGCAACCCAAACTAAATTGAATCACCGAGAAAAGGGGCACTTGTACTAGCGTCCAGGATTCTTGGCCAACCCTGAGGTCTTCCGTTTCACAAGCGTGTTGCATTTTGGGCAAAAAACTACAGGTGCCGACGAGGAGGCGCTCACTTCGCCCATCTCGACGTCTGCGGGAGTGAGAAACAAGGCCAAGATAGAGAGAATGGGGGGAGAAATGCATGATGAGGGGAAGAACAATAATGCAGGGGAAGTGCCTGAGGAATGGCTGCCTTTTATAGCCTCAACTGCCGCGCCCCCCATATGGGCAGGTGAGCTGCCCCCCCCCTCGGCGTAGGGGGTAGGTCCCCTGCCGTGCGGTTTTGGGCGAAGATTCCGCGAATTCGTTTTTCGTTTTCTTTTTATTTTTTCTCTTAGCTTTACGTCGCGCCGCGTTGAAGTATATTTTTGGTAGGAATTTTTAGATATGGTAAATGACCTCCAAAAATTATGAAATTTTTTGTGGAGCATTCGAACGTAGTGTACTTATTTGTATAATTTTCCCATAATTTCATCCATTCTGAATTTTCTCTAAAATTCATTTAAGTACACTGTTTGCAGGAATTTTATGGATAAATCGAGAGCGGATAAAATTATGGAAAAATTATGCAACCAAGTACACTGTGTCCGGAGGTTCCACAAAAAAATCATAATTTTTGAAGCTCATGTGCTACATCTAAAAATTCCTACAAAAATATGCTTCAGCAGATTTTTGAAAAAATGCTACAGTGTTGTTACAGTGCCCAGCGGACTTGACGCGCCCCCCATATGGGGCAGGTCATCTGTCCCCCCAGCGCAGAGGGTAGGTTCCCTGCCGCGCCTAGGGCCGGGGGCAGGTGCACTGTAGGGGGCTAGATCTGCAAATTATGCGGAGGCGAGGATCGAAATCCGTTTCGAGGAATTTCGACCAACGACCAGCATCGCTAATCGGTAGATTCTGGAAAATTTAAAAAAGCGGGACTAATTTGAATTTCAAAATTTAAACCTGGTTTTTTAGGACGAGTTATCGTGCGTAGAACCTAAAAACCGTGAAAAAACACGGAAAATGGTGAAAATGGTAATTAGCTAATTTCAATTAGGAATAATGCAAATATTAATGAGAAAGTTTTTCAAGTTGTACATAAAAAGTCATCCTTTATGTTTTAATAATGCTAAATATACTAAAAAATAATATTTCAATACATAATCTAGCAAAACAATGCCTAAACCTACTAGGGAAGGACATTATGGAGGTTACCGGCCGGTAACCGGAAAAACCGGCGAAAAAACCTGGAAAATGGTGAAAATGGTAATTAGCTAATTTCAATTAGGAATAATGCAAATATTAATGAGAAAGTTTTTCAAGTTGTACATAAAAAGTCATCTTTTATGTTTTAATAGTGCTAAATATACTAAAAAATAATGTTTCAATACATAATCTAGCATAACAATGCCTAAACCTACTAGGGAAGGACATTATGGAGTCAAAAATTCAAATTTGAATTTAAAAATTTCGTAGGTATTTTTTTCCCGGCTCAACCGATAAACCTATTCTGGGCGGAGTTTTTACCCTTCTTAGGAAGGGGCTAGTTTTCCAAAAAAAAGGGGGGGCTAGAAATGCCAAAATTTCCAAGAAGTGAGGTGATGGTGTCGAATCTGGCACCTGATGAAAACATAGACGAAGATACAATTGTTTATGATGACAAAGGAGATGATTGGTCAAAAGTCACAATGATGCGAAGATGTGTAGCAAGATGGCTACAAGAGAGGATCAAGACGGCAAAGTCGCTTCAACAACGATGATGGGGGTGATCGCACTTGATCTAATGGATGGATCGTGACAACTCAAAAAGGAAGAAGCAATCGGTTGATCGACAAAGGATATGATGAACTGGCACGACTTTGACGAACTCAAAGAGAGATGCTGCGGACTTGGATGGACTATATGGAAATCAGAGGAAAATAGACTTAAGATACTGGCATCAGCATGGACTTAGGATTCTAGTAGCAATAGTGATCACACGTCCCCTTGAAATAGCAAGAACCAGCACCAAATAGCAGCAGTGCACTAGAACCACACAAGCACCAACAATAGCTGAACGAACAATAACATGTGCTACAGCAGAGGAAGCAATGATAGAGTCAGGAGTAGAGTGCCCTAGAGTAGGGCTGACCAAAGTAGCAGAAAGGAGTAGAGCAGCTGGAGTGAGTAGAGTAGCTGGCTCCTAGTACTGTGAAGAAGATGGTTGAGTGCATATTGGAGCTGAGCAAACCGAAGACGGTGCAACAACCACGGAGCAGGTGTCGGCGGCAAGAAGAGGAATAGAGCAAGAGCTTGGAGACGAAGATGGCTAGCTCCGACAGGTGTTGGTGATGGAGATGGACTAGTGACGACGAAGAGGCTGACAATGACGATGGAGTTCAAAATCGAGGAAGACGATGGCCGGGGATGAAGGAGAGGGCTGGCTGCTGCTTTTGCCATGTCCCTTCCTACTTCTTTCTCTCGCTCCCGCCCCAAGATGAATAGAGGTCGACGATGGCCAGCGACGGTGGTGGAGCACGAAGATGATGAAGGCGACCTCGAAGCCAGCGAGCTGGCCACTGACGATGAATCCAAGCTCGATCCGGCAAGAAACGAGCCTAGCGTCGACGAGCATCGCCCGGATCCAAGTTCGGCAACGAGGAAGACGATGGTGGAGGCCAGCTCGGTGGAGGAAGGCGATGAAGGGCGACGAGGACTGTTGTTGTTGTTGTTGTCGGTGATGAAGAAGACGACCGACGATGAAGAGGAAGACCGAAGACCAGATCCGTGGCCGACATCGATGTATCTGGCCAGGGAAGAGCTGGTGACGAAGGAGACGAGCTCCGACAACGAGGATATGACTGGCGGCACTGGGTCCAACCGAGAGCAGAGTGGAGGAGCCGCAACAAAGGGTCGAGGTGGGCTCCAATGGCTCGGATCTAGGAGCGGCAACACGGATCCGGTGGTGATGAGGTCTAGCGACGATGAAGCCAATCCAGTTGAAGTCTAGTCAGGCGACACGGCGGGGACGTCGGGCAACGCTGGATCCGAAGAAGCACACGACGAAGATCGACACAGCACCGCGTGGATCCGGTCGCGCTCGGAGACGGGGCGTTGCGGAGGAGGCCATCGGGGAGTGTGCTGATGCGGTCCTCCTTGCCGCCATCAGAGGGGAAGGCGGCGGAGAGGGAGGAGGCCCTGGCGACTGCGTGGTCACCGGGGAACCACCCTAGGACGATCTCGATGATGGCACCCACGGCGGCGGGAGCAAGCTCGAGGAGACGACATAGACGATGAAGCTCCTCACCGGGGAAGACGATCCCAAGCCCGGATCCAGCGGAGATGACTTGGCGACGCCAGCGTAGACCAGATACGAGCGGATCTGAGCCGGGGAAAGCCTAGTGGCGGCTCGTTCGACCTCGGGTTCTAGGACAGCGTCGTAGCGCTAGGAGAGAACGTTGGGCGCCGCCAGTGTCTGCACGAGGTGGCGCATCAAGGCGTCTGCAATGGCGGCCAGATGTTGAGCGACGACAATAGCGCCTGCGGCGTTCGCTGAAGGGGCGGCAACATCATTGGCGGATCCCTTCGGAGGCACAGGATGGCTGCCCTCCACGCCGGTGTTGGGGGCATCCATCGCCATGGTGGGAAGGGAGAGAAAGAGAGAGATATGTGGTGTGGAGTGAGAGGAGAGAGATGGGGACATGCTTGCTGCTGGCGAAGGATAATGCTGCTGATTGAAGAAGATGAAGACCGAGATTGCTAGCTCATACCTCTGCTGCTACTTGATATTAAGAAACTACTGATATGTAAAGATAAAAATGAGATTGGGTGCTGCCCCCGGGAGTGGAGGTTGCTACTCTCAGGGGCAGCAGCGGTGAAAGAAGATGGAGGCTAGAGCTTAGATCTAGAATCTGATACCATGTTAGGTTTTGAGGGAGAAGAGAGGAATTGAGATGAATAGTTAGTTGTATTGCAAGAGTCCAATGGGCAATATATAGTGTACAAGAAAGAAACCTTATACTAGAAGAAGGAATTCGAGAAAGCTTATGATAAAGTTCATTAGGACTTTTTGGAAAAGGTAATGAAATATAAAGGTTTTTTTGGACGTTGGATAAATTGGGTGATGAATTCTATTAAAGGGGGAAGGTTACTATCAATATTAATAGGGTAATTGGTCCTTATTTCACCACTCATAAGGGATTGGGACAAGGGGATCCTCTTTCTCCCCTCCTCTTTAATCTGGCTGCTGATGCTCTAGTAGCACTAATTGAAAGAGCCCAAAGTAAAAACTTAGTTAAGGGTTTAATTTCTCATTTAATTTCTGGGGGTGTACCTCTACAATATGTTGATGATACAATTCTTATGATTGAATGTGAAGAGAAATATATCCTGAATCTCAAATTCCTTCTGTATTGCTTTGAATGGATGTCTGGGTTAAAAATAAACTACCATAAGAGTGAAGTTTATATCTTAGGGGTGGATAAAGAGGAAGCAGGCATGGTTGCTAACATGCTGAACTACAAGCTAGGTCAACTCCCAATGACTTATCTAGGGATTGATATTAGGGACAAGAAGATTGGTAAGAATGCAGCAGGGAGAATTATTAGCAAATTGGGGAATAGACTGGATAACTGAAAAAATAATCTCATTTATTCGGGATGGAGACTTATTCTGGTGAACAACTGCTTAAGTAGCCTTCCCATTTATACAATGGAGTTTTATAGGTTAAATGGGGAAGTTCACAAGAAAATGGACACCATTAGATCAAAATTGTTTTGGGGAGGGGTTAGTGATTCTTTTAAATATCTCATGATGAGATGGGGGGCAGTATGCATGCGAAAAGACTTTGGGGGATTGGGTGTGATTGACACAAGGCTAATGAATGATTGCCTTTTGTGCAAATGGTTTTGGAGGATGAGTATGACCAAAAATGAATTATGGTTTAGGATCCTGTAGATCAAATATTTTCCTAA
Organism: Hsuehochloa calcarea; assembly: GCA_036346395.1. Taxonomy (NCBI): domain Eukaryota; kingdom Viridiplantae; phylum Streptophyta; class Magnoliopsida; order Poales; family Poaceae; genus Hsuehochloa; species Hsuehochloa calcarea. The sequence goes on from CM070613.1 coordinate 24,224,738, forward strand.
GGGGGTGTTAGGGATAACATGACTCTAAGGGGGTTCTCAGTTTTAGAAATCCTTGCAAAAAAAATCAAAAAACTTTTTAAGGGGGGATCTGCTAAACAAATTCGGAATGGTAAAGACACTCTGTTTTGGAAAGATGTTTGGCTTGACAATTGCTCTTTGAAAGTTAAATTTGCTAGATTGTTTAATATTAGCTCGAATCTAGATGTGAGAGTAGCAGATAGCTTTGAGAATGGAGAGTGGAATATCACCTTCAATAAACAATTTGGTAAGGAAGAGGAGGACCTTTGGAAGCATTTGAAAAATGCTTTAAATGGGGTGGGGCTTAACAATGAAAGGGATAAAGTGGTGTGGTGTCTGGAGAATTCTGAAAAATTCTTAGTAAAATCTCTATATAGACACTGGTCTTTTGGGGGGTGTCATTCTTAGTAGAAATCAAAAGATTTTTTTATTAATCAACTCTTTTTAAAATTTTATTTTAAAGTTAATCTCTCGCGAACTTTATTTCCAATTCTAACCCTTAGGTGACAAAATAACATTGGAAATAAAGTTTCCCGGGGGGGGTTAACTTTAAAATAAAATTAAAAAATGGTTAATTAATAAAAAAATTCAAATCAGAAGTTGTGGAAAAGTAGAATTGCGTTAAAAGTGGAATTTTTTCTCTGGCTGTCTTTTCAAGACAGACTCCAGACAGTAGCTCAGCTCAAAATCAGAAATTGGAAAGGGAGCAAAAATTGCTGTTTTATGTGGGGTGAGAGAGGACATTGATCATATTTTTTTCAACTGTTTTCTAGCCAAGTTTGTGTGGGTTTGTGTAAAGGAAAGCTTGATGTGGGAGAAGATCCCGGTTTCTCTTGATGAGTTCCATCGATATTGGTTAGATATTGGGGATGCTAACGATTACTACGTTTGCTTATGTAGTTTTGCAGCTGTGGCGTGGATACTCTGGAAAATCAGAAACCGAATGGCGATTGAGAAGGTCTTTCCAAAACATCTGACTGAAACTTTATTCAAAGCTATATCTTGCTTGCAGAAGTGGCAGATTTTGATCAGGGAGAACTGAACAAGGTGATCAATATGGTGGAAGAATGGATGAAAAGTTTATGTGCTTTATATACAGGCTGACTATGTTTAGGTTTAGCCGTGGATTATATAAGGACTTTTGCTTCAGCTTTAGATCTTTTGTTAATTTTTGTTTGGTCTGTATCTTTTATTCTGAAACTTGCCTGAACTGGTAACCCCAATCTTTGTGGGTTGTATCTTTTGAATTGTAAAACTTGCTATTAGCTTTCTATAAAAGCTGGGATTTCCTTCTCTCAAAAATTCTATAACCACCCCTAACACTTACATGACTATCACACATCTACCTTTAACGGTTGGGTTGGGGCCTCGGGGGGATGTGGAACACTGAAACTAAGTGGTACAAGTCTTACTTGCTGCTGTACTTTATATACACAGCATATACAATTTGCATCATTTAGCACTCCCAAGATGGAGCATCAGTGTTACACATCTTTATCTTAGATACTACAAAAGCAAAAGGTGTAACACTAAGATCAATTGTAACAGATCCATGGTCGGTAGGATTCTGGTGGCAGGGCATGGAACAAGGGCCACTGTAGACTGATTAGGGTTTATCTTAGCACAAGTTTTTAAGTTTCAACAACTATATATGCATTTCTATCACTTTGCTGTTGCATTATTCAACAAATTCATTAAGTGCAACAGTTCTTTCTTGATGTGATTTGGAGAAAGATTGTGCAAAAGTGTCTATGATGTCTCGGTCTTAGGATTTCTTTTGGACCTTCCTTGATCTGCAGGCTACTATGACTATTTGTATGCGCGTCTTGTAGTCGCTGTGATTGCTTTTCCAAGAAGATACATCAAAATTCAAGGAGTGGTAATCAATAGCTTGATTGAAGAGCTATGATATCTGAAAGTAGCTACAACTTCGACGAGCACCCTCAGAACCTCCTGTAAGGTACTGTTTTATCAAGTAATTATCCAAAGGCACCCTCGAAAAAGAGTTGATGCAGACTGGACATGGGTACTTGGAGTCTTGAGTAATCTGAACGTATGGCTTGCATATGGTTTTTGCAGGTTGTATGTTGTGTGCTTGCATGTGGCTGGACTGCCTATCCATACCCAGAGCACGCACCATGTCTCCCTACATAACCAGGTCTGTACACAATACACCCACTTGGATACAAGGGCAAGGGGACAAGATCTGGGGATGAGCATGTGAATGTGATGTTAGAATGGTTAGACAGAAGGATAAGATCACTTTTATTCACCCAATAACCACATAGAAAAAAGTTGCAAATTGGAGCTGCTATGCTGGGTAGATGCAAATTGGAGCTGCTATGCTGGGTAGAAGTTAATTGATAAGCTGTTGAATTTTTGCGCCGGCCAAGATTAGGAAATGGCCGGCTGTTACCATTTTCAACTTTTCTTATGGGAGCAGCTGCCCCTTTCTTTCTGAAAGAAAAAAAAAGGCGATCAGGCACTATAGACCACCACCTCATCCATTGCCGTTGAGCTAGAAGACCACTGACAGGGATAGTTTGCAAGCGGACGCTGCATCCACTGACCACTCGTGGGGAAGTCATTGGGGGTGGGGAGGGGTCACTTGGGCTTCTAGAAGGTGAGCCCCCACAAAAGCCAACACTTTTCCTAAAAGCCATCAAAAACTCACCAGAGCCAGTCGAAAATGACATCTGAAAAGGAAGGTGGGAGATCAGAGAAGAGATGAGATGGGAGCAATTGGCAATTGGCAATTGGCTATTGGGGGGTGTGCACACAAAGAAGACAATGGCTGCTGTGCTGCTGTCTTTTGGGGGTGACGTCATGTGGGCTACCAACTACCAACTTCCATCGCCCAGTGTATCCCTAAAACCTTAGCCCTTATTCCATCCTTCCTTCCTTCCTCTCCATGTGCATCCATTACTACCATTATCATCTTTCTCCCAAGTTGGCGCCGGTGGCCTTTTACACTCGAGATTCGGATTTCTTGCGAATGTGGACTTCGATCAATTTGAGAAGGAGAGCGCAAATTCAATAGGAAGCTTGAGAATGAGCCCATGATCGTTGACTCACTCTATCCGTGTGCTTTAAATGATTCAATCGTCATGGATGCCCCTCCGTATGCTCAGAAGTGTAGGATGCTCGCCGCTGTTAAATTCGCCTCTATCCGGGAGCAACCTGACGAATCATCATCAGCTAAGAATAGAATATATGGATGCGGGACTCACAATTGTTTGAACCATTGGTGGGCGGTGGCACAAGGGAAAAGGGGGAGGGAATACTTGGGTGGAATTGTTTTGTCATCTGTGGTACTTTTGGGTGATTGTTGAGGGGTAGGAATATGCATCCAGGTGGTCAAATAAGAATAAATCTTTAGCAATCACAGATACTATTTGACGTTTTGTTTTGTTCCATTTACATTTACCCCCTTTGTAGTTTTGTTAGAAATTTATTGCATAAGACCCTACCCTGTACAATAATTCATCGTATAGCCAGTAGATCGCAAGTCTTTGTATGCTTGTAGTTAGTTTTAGAATTCTTAGGGATGAATAGAAGCATTGGGTGGAAGGTTCATGTCATTTACATGGTTGTTCTTTCTAGCAAGAAAACTCGTGAGTTGTAGCCGCTGTCTTTTCCAGAAGAAGAAGAAGAAAAAAAACATGTGTCCACAAGTGCTCACTGCTTCTCATTGCCGATGTCTATTTACATGGTGCAAATTTTCAGACATATCTCAACAAACCTATCTCCAAGATTCCGAGCATTCTTAATTATTCCCGTGTGATGCTGATGCTCTGTGGGCCATAAGCGCATGCGATTTGACTAGACTAAGACAAACCTATTCTTTCAACAGGTGTTCTTTGGTTAAGTAAACGTTTAGCTTTTGCATTTTTCAAATGAACATACCTTTCTTGCGGGAACAACTACTGGACTAAGCATGCCAATTTTAAATTTATTTCATGAGACATCTTAGAGAGACCCAATCGACGGGGTAAGGAAATATTTGCTACCTCCTCATGCGACTGAACTTCCATGGCCAAAAATCATTGAGATCTCTGGGAGGAATAGTTTTCCCAAGGAAGTACAAAAAAGAGAGTCCATCGTAAAGACAGGTCAGAAGAGTAGAGCACTTACTACATGCCAATTATGCTCTGAATATTAAGAAGACTCTATGTATCTTCTCGTCCAGATCACTAGCTAGATCTAATGAAAGTCAAATATGTAGTCTATAAATCAGCTTGGGTTGTCAAATGCGTACCTCTATTTTCCCGGATGTAAGCCTCTCTACGCAGATGTGAGATGATAAAAGAAATAAGCTGAAACAACTACAGAAATAAGTCTTCATCCAGAACTGAATAAAATTGTGCATGTCAGCATCAACGGTACACATCTCATCAGATCTATGTAAATCATGCAAGTTTCCTAGTTGATCCTACGAAAGATGGGTAGCGTGACATATGGCAACAAAAGAAGAATCAAACGACATTTTTTACCTGCTGCTTTGCTTTCGTTTCAAGATAAGTGGAGCATTGTGGAATATATAAAGAAAACCAAATTCATGGTCAGCAATTCCATTACAACTTGGCATTTTAACTTTGAGGCGGCATCAGTAATTTAGTAATGACACTAACCTTCCTTTTCTCCCAAAACATGAGGCTTAAGAATAAAATCTTCTTTTATGATAATATCATGATTGGTTAGAAGTTAGAACAATACTATCACATTTCAACTCTTTTCCTAACACGAATAATAACATTATGCCTTGCTCTCCCACCAAAAGAAGGAACTATATTATAACATCCTTGTGGAGCAAACCCTTTTCATAAAGGGGAGTGCTTCTATATGTATGCTTCTCTGAAGGAATTTCTAATATATAACCTCTTAATGGATTTTTGAACTTCATGAAAAATCCACCAGAAGAACTTCCTATTGGACCTTCTCTATATCAAATATATTGGACTTCTAATTCTCTGACTATTAAGAACTTAATCACTCCTGAGTTTGTTTCTGAGTACGCTTGAAGTTGTAGTGAGGTAGAGTTAGGGAAAAATAAACAACGAGAGATAATCCCACGCAAGTAGTGAAGAACACGAAGAAGGTGACTGTAGTGAAGATGGGTAGAACAAGCCATAAATTGGCTCAAGATATGAACAACATAAACAACATTAGGACGAGTGCTCGTAAGATACACTAAACTCCCAACAAAATAACGATATCGAGTAGGATCCTCAAGAAGATCACCATCAGTGGCATGAAGCTGTAGGGATAGTTTCATGGGAGTGTCAGCAGTGTGAGTGTCAGTCAGACCAGACCGATCAAGAAGATCCTGGACATGCTTCTGCTGTGAGAGGTAGTAGTCCTCAAGCATGGAAGAGACATCAATTCCAAGAAAATACGTAAGAGAATCAAGATCGGTCATAAAAAATTACTCACTGGGATGCTTCTTCACATACGTGATGAATGAGGAATTATCACTAGTGATGAGCATATCATCAACATACAGAAGAAGCAGTATCATACCTCGAGATGAGACATGGACAAAAAGAGTAGGATCATGAGAACTAACAGTGAAATCGACAGCAGTAATTACTGAGGTAAAATGTGCAAACTAGGCACGAGGATCCTCTTTGAGGTCATAAAGAGCACAGCGAAACGACAAACGTGTCCATCGAGGACATAATACCCAAGTGGTGGTTGCATCCTGCATGTAGACCTCCTCATACAAAACACCATGAAGAAAGACATTCTTAACATCCAGCTGGGAGATAGACCACCGGCGAACAGAAGCAACCGCAACAAGAGTACAAACAGTGGTCATATGGGCAACAGGGCAAAAGTTTTATCATAATCACAACCGTACTCCTGTTGGAAGTCGCGAGTCACAAGACGAGTCTTGTAGCGCTCGATAGTACCATCAGACTGGGTCTTAATATTATACACCTACTTACATGTGATCGGACGAGCATGCATATGTGTCGGTACAATATCCCAAGTCTTTGTACGTCGGAGAGCATCAAACTCCTCTATCATAGCGAGCTGCCACTCAGAATGAGGAGCAGCCTCACGATAAGAACTAGGCTCAGTGACAGAGAGCATGGGCTATCGGAGCAAACCCAATACGATCTAAAGGTCAAAGGGATGTTCGGTCACGAAGGACGTAACGAGGAGCATCATTTGGAGGATCAGATGTGAGTGTCAGCAAGATACCAGAAGAGGATACTGGTGAACGACGAGGACACCTGGAGTAGTGAATACCAGAGAAACAAGATGGTGGTGTTGCAGGAGGCAGCACTGGAGGAGGAGGTACAGAAGGAAACACTAGAGACAGACCAGGGGAAGACTATGATAGTGGAGAAATGGGTGAAGAGTTAGAGATAACCATGAAATCGAATCAATGGTGGAAACAGAAGAAGGAACCGAATATCGATAGAAGAAAGGTCGAGATTCGTCAAAGACAACGTCTCGTGAAATCCTGATCTGTCGAGCAGAAGGATCATAGCAGCGATAACCCTTATGCTCAGAACTATAACCAAGAAACACACACTCAACTAACTGAGCCAATAGTTTAGTGACTCACGAGGCTGCAGCAGAACAAAACAAGTACAACAAAAAATACGAATGTGGGTGTACTGGGGGGCTCGAGAGTAGAGACGCTCTATAGGACTGACACCCTTAAGAGCAATGGAATGCCGCATATTGATGAGATATACAGCTATAGAAACAGCCTTAGCCCAGAACTATGGCGAAACGTGAGAGGTAAGGAGAAGAGTGCGGACAGTCTCAATCAGATGATGATGTTTGTGCTCAGCAACCTTATTCTAAGCATGAGCACCAAGATAAGAAGACTGGTAAAGAGTGCCCTGCTCAGAAAGAAACTGTCTAAAAGTACCAGAACAGTACTCGTCAGCAGAATCACTGCGAAAAGTACAGATGGAAGAATCAAACTGAGTACAAATCATCATTGCAAAGCTACGATATATCACAAGAAAGTGACCACGATTAGACATAGAAAAATCCATGTAAAACGGGAATAATCATCAATAAAGATCATATAAAATTTATACTCACATTTAGAGATAATAGGCAGGTCCCCATACATCTGAATAGACTAAGTCAAAAGGACGTGATGACAAGGACTCACTAGAATGATAAGGAAGTTGTAGCTGCTTGCCCAGCTTACAACCATGACAAAATATGTTCGTGTTAATAGTAACATGTCCAAGAACACCCTGACGAACTAATGAAGAAAGACAAGACGCACACAGGTGACCTAAACGGTGATGTCACTACGCAAAAACTCCATAGGTGGTGGCAGCAGTGGCGGTGGAAGTAGACGTAGAGGTGACAGGAGCAACTGAAGTGGATGGAAGGTGGAGGCGATCAAGGATGTAGAGACCTTGATGATCCCTACGGTGCTAGCCAGTTCCAAGTACCTTGATGAAACAAGTGTGAGAGTCAAAACCAACCCTACAACCAAGATCAGTGAGTTGATCTACCAAGAGAAGCTGCATGGTAAGCTGGGGAATATGGGAAACAACTAGAATAGAAAAGTCAGTGGATAAAAGAGTGCCCTACAGCTGATAGATAGAGGAGTACCGTTAGCTGTCTAAATAGAGATAGACAAAACAAGAGGTCCTACTGAAGTGAGAGATGTGGAGTTCGGTGTCATGTGGAAAGAGGCACCAAAATCCAAAACTCAAGAAGTACCTGAAGGAGACGTCTGAGCTAGATTGGCAGAACCTACTGAGCTGTGAAAGAGTTGCTGAAGTAGAGTCTGACAGAACTGCTGAACAGAGTCACCTCGCTAAGAAGGTCCTGGCGTGCTGGTCTATCCTCCCATCGAGGAAGGGCTTCCCCGCCCCCCTTGGATCGTCTAGCCCCACGCGCCTTGTTCTGCTTTTTTCGTACTGCACAACGGTGATAGTCGTGCCCAAAGTTCTTATAATAATTGCACTGAACCCTAGTTGGTGCAAAAACGAGAGCGGAAACAAACACCTAATGAGGGAATGTAGTCGTAGCAGAAGTCGTCGGTGTAGTCGGAGAAGAAGGGGTAGTAAGCACAGCCAGAACAAACTGTGCTGCTAACCCACGACGAAGCTCATCAGCACAAAGCGTCGAAAGAGCCTCAGTACCTGTCGGTCGTGGTGAGCGACTCAGCAGTTGAGCCATGATTGGCTTAAACTCTGGGCGAAGACGGTAGACGAAGTCATAAAAGTAAAGGCGATCACGATCCACCTTCTGCACCTTATGATACTCCTGACAGAGCGGAGTAGCCAGCTCATCCAGCTGGTGCCAGAGACTGGACAAGGCTCGTAAGAAGTCGTTGACAGAGGATTCCTCCTTGCGAAGTGTCACCAACCCACACTGAAGCGAAAAGAACTGAGCATCGCTGCTCTGTTGGTATCGTTTATGCAAGTACTCCGAAACCTGACGAGTAGAACATAAACCAACAATGTCTGGCTGGATAGAGTCGTCAACGCTGACCACCAAGATGGTGCAAACACGGGCCTCATTAGAACACCAGCGCTCAAAAGCGTCTATGGTATACTAAAATTTCTCATCAGCAGCGTCAGCAACAGTAGTGGTGGCCTCTGCCTCCTTGGTGGTCTTATCTTCTGCAGGAGGTGCAAAAGTAGGCTATCTGGAAGGATGCTAAATTGGCGACGGCAGGTAAGGTTGAGTACCAGTGACATGTCCCCGAGGCGGAGACCATTGAGCGTAATCTCCATAAGTGAAGACCACAACCTGTAGGTTGTTCTATGAAGCTTTGTTTCCGAGAATGAGATCGCGGCTGATGGAACAGAAGCCATCGGTAGGCGGCGCTGGACGACACGACGACCAAGGCAATAAAGTCTAATAGGCGGCGCTGGACGGCGTGACGGTTAGATCGACATTTATTTATTTTGATTTTTTGGGAGGGCCAGGCTGGCTCCCTGGCTCACAGCCTCACACTTAAACAAAGAAAAGGGCTACACGGCTCGTGCGAAGGGAAACCGAAGCAAGGAGCTAGGGTTTCCCTGCTTGCGGCGTCTGCAGCCAACGAGCGGCGGCAGCGGCCTCACTCGTGTTCCTAGCAGGTGGCGTCGGGCGACCAACGAGCGGCGGCGGCCTCGCGTCGTGTTCCTGGCAGGTGGCGTCGGGCGGGCGGCGGCGACCTCGCGTCGAGTTCCCAATAAGCGTCGGAGACCAACGGCGGCGGCGACGGCCTCGCATCGAGTTCCCGAGAGGCGTGTCGGGCGACCAACGAGCGGCGGCGGCGGCGGCCTCGCGTCTGGTTCCTGTCGCGGAGATTCGTCCTCGCGCCGGGTTCCCGATGAGGCGGCGGCCTCGTGTCGGGTTCTGGCGGCGGCGTCGGCGACCAACGAGGCGGCGGCGGCCTCGTGTCGGATTCCCAGCATAGGCGGCGGCCGGGCGGGCTCGGGCGCGGACAGTAGCAAGCGCGAACGACGAACGTGTGGGCGATGTTGGCGTCGGGATGGCGGCTGAAGGAGCTAGATTGATGCCCTATCTCTGACATTATGAATATTATGTGTATATTTATGAGGCCCAGTAGACAATATATATAGGAAATACAAAAGGTATACAGATAAAGAAAATACATAATATGAGACCTATTATAACATTAACTTCATCATATTAAATAGGCTAGGAATGGTGTAGAAAGCTCATCCTAGTACCACCGCTGTAAACAGCTGACTCTTGGATACAAGGGTAAGTACTGTACTATATGTTAGGTTAGAGCAACTTCCTTAGATTCAGATTGCTCAAGCAATTATGCCCATGTGACTTTGGAATATGTAAGCTTCTATCTTGCTATGGAATGAGTAGGAACAAATAGGTGTGAAACAAAAGAGATCAGACAGACCACTGGTCTGCCTCTGAAACTCTGCTCCAAAACCTGAAGCTAGCTTAGATAGCTGTAGTACTGATCCATTATTAAACTACTAATTAGCCCACCAACCGCCGCCCCCAGGCCCAGACACACCACCACACGCCAAACTCTGACCATTAAGCCATTTAAGTAAACCAAAAGCTCCTCAATCCATGCCCCTTCCTCCTCCATGGCACTTTATCCCCTTCATTAACACCTTTCCCATCCCTTCTACCTACCCACCAACTTTCACATGCTGCCCAGTGCCCAGTGCCCCTCCCTCTCTCTACAAGACAAAACATTTTTTTTTTAAAAAAAAGAAAACAAAAACTGCCCCCATTCTTTTTCACTGGGTGGTCATGTGCTTGCAAACATTAAGAACCTAACTTCCCATGGCCACTAGCACCACCACAGCACCCCCTTCACTTTCATCAGCTTGTATCACTCGTTCCATATCTCTCATCTCTGGCCAACCAAGATCATCTATAAAGCCATAAAAACAAGATGAGAGAAAGCATGCATGCATTTGGAAAGCCATGAGTGACCCATTCTGTAAGGTCACCAAAAGGGCATGTTTAGATCTATCTAATGGAAGATGATGAACCAGCTATGGTACTATACATTAAAAAAGAACTACAGGTGTAACATTAAAAGAAGAAAGAAGCAGTAGCCAGCACAAGCCATGAGCTCTCACCCAGATGATGAGGCGTGATTACTTTGTCCGAGGCTGCAAATGAACAAAAAGAAGAGCACATTTGCTCATGACCATATTACAAAGGGCTAAGCATGCATGTGTGGCTTTTAGTAAGTACTAAGTATATATGCCCCTCCCTCTCCTTATGTCCTTGTCATACTGCTATTGGCCTCCTTCTAGTGGTGTAATGAATCTAAACACCTGCGTGCTGGCCTGCATGGAGGACGCCGCGCCGCCGCAGCTGCACCCCTCGCCGCCCTGGAACCTGAGGTGGTTCAAGCACAAGCACGCCGTCGCATTGTTGCTTGCCGTTGACGCTGCTGCTTCCTGTTTGATCAGCGAGGGCTCATCTGGCTCCTGCGGCGGCTGGTAGGGCGCTAGGCTGATGGACAGGTTGAGGTCGATGCCGAGGTGCCGTGGCGGCGGCGGCGGCGGCGTGGGCGTGGGCGTGGCGGACCAGGGCTCGTCGTCGCTGCTGTGGCTGCAGGCCTCTGGCGAGTTGGAGAGAACCGCGAAGGCATCCTGCTGCTGCTGCTGGTGGCCTGGAGCAGCGGCGAAGTGCCGTTGCGTCTGGAGCTGCTGCAGCGGCGCCGGCATGGCCGCAGGGGCGGCATTGAGCGGGCGGTGGGTCTGGGGGTCGATGCCGCGGGCTAGGAGCTTCCGCTTGATGTGCGTGTTCCAGTAGTTCTTGATCTCGTTGTCCGTCCTACCCGGCAGCCTGCCGGCGATCAGCGACCATCTATACATACGCATAACAGTACAGCATATGATAAGAACAACACCATGCATCCTTGAACGATACCGTTTGATCTTCCACTAAGGCTTACTTGTTTCCTAGCAGCTCGTGGAGCTTGATGATGAGCTCGTCCTCCTCCTCGGTGAAGTTGCCGCGCTTGAGGTCCGGCCTCAGGTAGTTGATCCACCGCAGCCGGCAGCTCTTCCCGCACCGCAGCAACCCTGCGCAACAACCAGCCGTATAACAAACACATCGGTATGTATACGCATCTTATTCATCTACTCATCTACAAACAACACATACAGCATATTTGTTGCCATGTTGTTGATCAGTGCAAACTAGAGCACGTACCTGCCGCTTTGGGGAGTGATCTCCAGCAGCCTTCGCCATGGGCCTTGATGTAGGCGATGAGCCGCTGGTCCTCCTCCTTCGTCCAGGCGCCCTTGTTGGTGTGCGCCTTCTCGCAGCATGGGGACCTACCCATGCCGGTAGACGGAGCTGCACAAGTGTATGTGTTTGGATGTATAGGAACTAGGAAGATAGACAGATAGATAGATTTGTTGCTTCTCCTGCTGCTGCTGCTGAGTAGAGTCCGGGAGGAAAAGGAGGAGCGGTGTGTTGTTCGTGTTTTGTGCGAGCTTTTTTGTGAGCAAGGAGAGAGGGGAGACGAGTGGGCAGTTGGTTTTATACGAGGAAGGGAGGGGAGGACGGTTGGGAGGGGGAGCGGGCATTGTCCCGGATCCCTCTGGGCCATTTGACCGAGTTGGTGTGACGCGAGAGAGAGAAGAAGAAGAAGAAGAAGAAGATGGGGAGGTCGGGTGGGGTGTGTGGTTGCAAAGCCCTAGGGCTGGATTTGGTTGGTAGGCGAGAGACCCTTTTCCTATTCCTATTTTTTTTTTGTGATTCTTTGCTTTCTTTCTTTCTTTTTCCAAAACACTGTTAGGTGTACTCCGTGAGACCGTGAGTGTGCCCAAGTGTGTGGTGGTGAGTTGGTGCAATGCAGCCTAATGGAATTGGATTGTAGCCTTTTGGATGTACTGTTTTCAATTAGGTTCTTGTTTTTTTGATGAAGATTAGCTGAACATTGATGTTCATAGCTACTTTATTTTATTGTGAATGACTCTGTGTGCTACAAGTTTATTATCTTTTAAATAATGTTTACTGTGTGTCTCTCGTATTATTTGAATTTATCATGATTATGTTTTTTTGTCATTTCTTTATATGTCTTGGGAATTCGGGTCAATTAGGACTAATCAATTTTCGATCGAGATATGCATAAATAAAAAGGAATAACAGTAAAGCAAAAATTAGAAAATGAACTAGTTAAACACATCCATGGAGACCAAAATTGTGTTTTGAAAGAAAGTGAACTAGTTAAACAATAAAGCTCTACTCTAGCATGAAATCTATTTGAAGAGCTTTTGCCTTTGATTGGGATTGATTATGAATGAAATTTTCAGAGAGAGCTTTTCTTCTTCGTTTTTTTTTTTCGAGCCAGAAGGGAATAACAAGAGCCCCCGGTTTCAGTTATTCGAAGAGCTGTTGCTTCATGAAAAGGAAAAGGCTGTTGTTAGTAGGTTTTTTGGGGCACACATCAGCAGCACACACTGGTGCTTAATGGGTATGGAGATTGTTTATTCCCTTGTCTGACTCAGGGCACACTGCTCTGCTTGTTATTTATTTTCTATATCCACCGACATTTTTCGAACACCCCACGCCTCCTCCTTTCTAGGATTCTAGAAAACCCAGCACGTCTTTGTGTGTGAGACTGTGCATGAAAGAAAGCAAAGAAAGGATAGAAAAAGAAGCAAGAAAGGGGAAGAATCTGATCAATTTGGTGAGCTACTCCTTCCCGCTCCCAGTTCCCCTCCTCTCTCTTGATATGGAGCAAGTTGTACTCTTGTTTAATTCGCCACAACTTTATTCCTTCGTTGGTTGGTGTACATGTTGCAGGTAGGGAGATTCCTGCGTACAAGTTTGCATCGGAAGTCGCACACTCGCACTCCCAGGCCTTACACCACGGAGTACATTACCAGGTTAGTTCCATATACTCGTGTTTAGTTCAAAGTTCAGATTGTACGGCTGTGGTGTCATCACCAGGGCCACGATCAGATTTTGATCGGAAGTTGTAGTTGTGAAGGGCAGAAAGCACTAGTCGAAATCTTCGACCAGATGTTGTACTGGATAGTTGGAGAGTAGGCGCGGAGGAAGATGGCGCAGGGTTAAAGAAGAAGCAAGAGGATGGACCAGAGAATAGAAGGCGAGGGAGTTTATAAGTTTTCTCCTTGATTCCTTTGACTGATTCGGCTGGCCCTTTTATAGCTAGGCAACAGTCCATAACAATTGTATCTAACTCGAACTTTGCATTCCTAATATAACTCTTATCTCTTAATAATGACCAACTATGATTTCCTAAAGCAAACATTTCTTCTAATGACATTGACGGAACCGACTAGGACTATATGCTTTTGCGGGTTCATTGTCATGAAGTCGGCGGCGACGTTGATATGGAATACCGGATATGACATCTCTCCTTCCCACGGAAGCAGCTCGTCCTCGAGTTGGAAATGAGGAAATTGCGCCCGGCCCGTGACAATTACTCCCCTCCTTTCGCGACATCCTATCCTCGAGCTGTGGTGGCGGCTATAGCTAAAGCCCTAGGATACCCCATGTTGACGAGAGGTTGTGATGACTACATGAGTCTTTGGAGATCGTTGCCTTCATGCGTGGTTGCATCAAATTCATTGGTTGCTGCGGTAGGTATAGTAGCAACTTGGCAGCGTCACAGTGGCCACGGCGTACTTTAGTAGGGCCGTGACAGGCTCCGACAGCTTCACGGCAAGACGTGGCAGCATTGCTAAAGGTTTTGGCTCGACCACGGCAGACTTCGGCGACACCACGACAGGCCTCGGTAGGGCTGTGGCTGCCACAGTAGGATGCGACAACGCCGCGACAAGTTCCGACAGCATCGCTGTGGCTGCTGGTAGCAACGCTGCCGCCGCCTCTTGTTGCGCTTTCTTTTCCTTCTGATCCGCAATCATCTTCTCTAAGATAGCCTTCATCTTCTTGGTGGTGGTCATCATCTTCTTGGTGGTGGCCATCATCTTGTCAGTGATAGCCATCATCTTTTCACTACCAGCCTTCAGCAAGGCCAGCAACTCAGCAATAGAAGCCATAGTGAGTGGCCCTGATACCAAGTTGTCACGACCATGTCTTGGTCGAAGGTTGTACTCGTGTAGGGCAGGGAACGTTGGTCGGAGTTTTCGACCAGATGCCATACTGGATAGTTGAAGAGCAAACACAGGGGAAGATGGCGCAGGGTTAAAGAAGAAGCAAGAGGTCGGGCCAGAGAATAGATGGCGAGGGAGTTGATAAATTTTATCCTTGATTCCTTTGACTGATTTGGCTGGCCCTTTTATAGCTAGGCAACAGTCCCTAACAATCGTATCTAACTCAAACTCTGCATTCCTAATATAACTCTTATCTCCTAATAAAGACTAACTCTGATTTCCTAAAGCAAACCTTGCTTCTAATGATATTGATGGAACTGATTAGGACTCTATGCTTTTGCGGGTTCATTGTCATGAAGCCAGCGGCGACGTTGATACGGAATATCGGACATGATATCCTCCCCCTCCCTCGGGAAATAGCTCGTCCCATGACATGTGGTCTTAAGTGGAACCAAGCAAAATGCAAATAAGACTTAGGGTATGTTTGACATGATTACAACTTTTCTGAAAAGCAGATTTTGGCTAGGCTAGACAGCTGAGCTGAAAACGTTTGGTGTTTGATAATTTAACTCTTAGGTGGACTAGTTGGAGCTTTTTGAGTTGAAAAATATTTAAATTGCTCTTGAGGCAAATGATAGCTTGTTTGAGGCACCGACTGCAGGCCTGCGGTGAACCCCAATTCTCCCTCCCTCCCCATTCCCCAATGCGGCAATGCCCAAATCCCAATTTTAATATTGCTATTTTTGTATTGAATTGAAATTTGAAGAGTTCTTTTGCACTATTGGACATTGTCATCTGTTCTTTTGCAACTTTGATCGACGGAACGGCAGGAAACAGAGACAGCGGCGGCGAAGACGTTGCTCGTAGGTGAAGCGACGCTTATCGGTGGGAGCAATGGAGGAGGCTTAGTGGTCTGATGGCCGGACTATGGCCGGACTAGTAGGCAGCGGTGGCGACATGTGTCAGACGGATTTTGGGAGGAGTGAGGCGGCCGGAGCAGGTGGGAGGTGGGGAGGAGTAAGGAGGTGGCGATAGCAGGTGGGAGGCAGCGGCGGAAGAAATAGACGGTTACATCACTATTGATACAGTAAAAAAAATCACTACAGTATTTTCTTAAGCAGTAGTATCATGCTGTAGCTATAATACTTTGCCTGCATTAAAATATTATAGCGAACTCAGTTTTTGTAGCTACAATACACCTCTACATTACTACAAGGATTCAAGTCAGACCTCTACTGTGGAGCATGGAGGTGGGTAGCTAGGAATTGGTTGGTGAGAAATAACTCCTCGAGGTTACGTTAGTAGGAATTGATTAGTTTCTCCTTGTTGGATGCAGATGAGTGACCAGCCCCGTAGTACAGAGATCTGGTATCTTTGTCAAGGCCAGCGCCTTAAATGCATCCCATCGCCTACCACTCACTCTGTTTCTCTACTTACACCGACACCCAGGGGTGCCTTGTACGTCCGAGCACACCCAATTTTTTTTCAAACTTTTTTTCTATGAGAACAGTTTTGTATTTAGCGACCGACGCAACGCGGAGAGTGGCAGTAGGTAGTAGTACGTGATGTGACACTTGTCAGCGCACAACTACAGTAACTAAACCTTTAATTTATGAATTTCAATTGGAAAATATCTCTTCCTAAAGAATAAAGGAAAACCCATGCTATGATGCTATGCTCTGGGTCATTTGATTTTATTTTCATGTCAAACTTGATGCTATTCAATCAGATTGAAATTGGATGGAGACCTTGGTGTGCACACATCGCGACCGACAATACATCGTGGCAAGACGGTGCAGGGCAGCTAGTAGGGCGAATGGGCGGCCAACGACCTCACTAAGGCCTGCGGTTTTGCAGGTGTGTATGATGGTGAGTTCACGGGAATGGATCCGTTACTCATATGTCACATCCATTCATTTCTCCCCTCTTCTATTGATTTAATATTTTAATAGTGAAATGCAGTTGCAATACTAAATCAGTACATGGAGCAACTTTTTTTTATCACATTTAGATTATTATGTAAGTCATTTTTCAAATTTATTACTATAGTGATGATATATGAAAAGATGCTAGTAGACTATTACCTCTGCTTTTTTACCTAACCGCTTTTGACTTCTAACAGGTAAATTCTTAGCTCTGTCGGGCGATGCGTAGTTTGAACTAATGGTACTAAGTGTTGCTTGGTGTGTACACCCCCAACCTGAAATCCTAGCTCCGCCACTGCCCAGGGGCGGAGATGGCCTCAGGTCGGTGGGGGCGATGGTCCAAGGCCTGAAGAGAACAGCAGATATCTTTGGACCTTAACTAAATATGCTTTTGTGGTCGGTTAACTAGATGAAAAAATAACAAGCAATCTGAGATTGAGTCATCCTTTTATACATGTGCTCTTAAAAGAGAGAAATGGGTGGTGTCAATTGTCAAGCTTAAGTGAATCTGAGAGATCTTTGGACCTTAACTAAAAAATCAATACTGACGTCTTCTGGTCTAAATTAGAAGTTCTATATGAGCCAAATTTAATACTGAGGTTTAAGCACAATATGAGTTCAATTAATTGATTTGATTCTATTTGGTGTAATAGAAATACACGATGGAGAGTACAATTGTTGATGAAGATATGACAAACTCGGGAAGAACCAAATCTTTGTTAACTAGGCATTAACTTTTGTATCGCTCTACTGCGCTATACTTTTTTATTATATTTTATCTATTTTGTAGTATCGTTAAACATAGAATTCAAATGACATTTTAATTGTGTATTTATTTTATACTTTTGTTAGATATCTATAAATAGTATTTGACCTTGAGTTATATCCACCTAGTTTTTTTTTGCCCGAACTGCCTACACCAGCCCATACCTTACAAAAGGCCGAACCCCCTCCTCTGCACTACAATGGCAATGTTTAACATGTAGTCAGTGACAGTAGTTGCAGTACTCCTGCTGCTACCAGCAAAGTCCTGGGAAATAAATGTGATCCCTGGCTCCTCATGCTTGGACCGTCGTTGGCCCCCCTATGTTTCCACGACTTGGATCAACTGTAGTCGTTCAACGATTGCACATCGTGCGGACCGTCCGACCGTGGATCAACGGTCGGAGAGTCTGCACGATCAATAAAAAAAGGTACTTGTTTTTTTTTAAAAAAAAATCACCAAAACCTTATCTCGGCCGTCGATTCTCCGATCGGATGGTTTTTTGCGTGTCTGGTGCCACATACAGTCACATAGGTGTATGGAGCTGTGCACCGTAGACCTGGTCCAACCAGAGGTGTCAGCCTTCGGCTAAAATGATATGTTTTTAAATGAAATAGTAAAATTAGCACTCTTAATATTTGAAATGACAAAAACGGTACGTCCACTATGCTAAATTGATGTGGCAAGCGATGTGTCACAATCCAAAACTGTAGCAAACGGCCTACCGCGCACAAATCAATGACAGGAATGTACGCATACCGTCTACCGTCTTGGCATGCTATCATGTCACGAGAGCTAGTTTTGCTATCGCGTCTTAAAATAATCGGCTAAACGAGCCAAAATGCTATTCCTTAGATGAAGGGAGAAGGGAAAAGCAGCAGCAGCAGCAGCAGCAGCTGGTAGCGTAAGTAAAGGTGGTGTTATGAATGAGCTGCTGCTCAGCTACTGCTGCAATTGGCCAAAGGCAACAGGAGGTAGGTAGCGTATTCTTCAATAAATTTGCTCACCTGCACCCTGTTCTGCCTCGCTGCTGTTACACCAATTCCCTTTCTCTCCTTTATTCTGCTCAAGTGGGCAAGGAAGAATTGGGGAGGAAAAATGTCAGCAAAAACAGAGCAATGCTAGGCAGGACGCACTACCTCACGGAGGAGCACTCTGACTCTGAGGGATCCGTATCCTTAAATTGCCAAAATTATAAGAGCGTGCAAGGCCGTTTGATTCTGAAATCGACACCTACAATAACTATATAAAAAAAGAATATCCGAGAAAACCGTTGAAATTTTTTTCAAGCAAGCTACGTACACTTTAAAAAGGAGACTAAACATAGTTTGAATCAGGCTAATTTAACACACGACACCAACCAAACAGTCCCGCCATAATTGTGTCTATGCCCTCTTCCGTGATTGTCGCTTTTCCGAGTTCAAGATCGTCCAAACCTGAAGGTTCAGCCAGCCGCTCAGGCTGGCTGGGTCAATGCAGCATTATATTTAAGATGACGAAGCAACAGTGTTGAGCAGTTGGTGACACCACTTTTCAAGCAGTGTCCCCGGCCCGCCGTAAAGTTTTCCCGAGCTGACAGAAGCTCTCTCCCTCCCGGCCATTTCTTTCAAACACGTCGCGAAGGCCACACCGAAGAAAGCATCACATCAGCATGTCAAGGGATGGACTAGCCACGCAAATGGTAAGAAAAGTAGGAGATCAACACGGAGCATCAGGGTAATTAACCAGGTTATGCAACCAATTCCAAGAAGACCCGTTACCTCTCCGCCTCTCAATTAACACGTCCTTCCTTGATGCAATGTAAAAAGCCAAAGCAAAGCACATGGCCGTCCAAGAAACAGTAGGGAGAGAGAGAGAGAGAGATGGAAGCTTTTCTTTGGATGACGATGCTAAGCATCCGATCCCATTGGAAGCGTACGGTACGTCTCGTCGACGCTTGTTTTGTCAAACAGAAGCTTTGAAACTAATGCAGGCAGCACGACGTTCGTACGATCGTGCCGTCCGTACAGGCGAAGGGGGAAGAAAGAAAGAAGGGGGGGAAAAAGCAGGCGAGAAAATGGCAGCGCGACAGCTTTGACCTGCACAGATCAGATCACATCGAATCGAGGTCGGACCCGGCCGTGGTGAAAAGGAAATGGTCGGTACAGATCTCGTCAGGAGTTGTAAGTTTGGTTGTTGCGCCCTCAAATCAACGGTGCCTTCGCTCTCGAGAACACACTGCCTCTGTATTGGCCTTTGCTCTGCTTCTTTTTTACCCTGATGTTATCTGGATTTGAATCTTGTTTCAGGTCTACGCTGCTGCCTGCCTGCCGGAGACTGTGCAACTGCTACAATTCCAACTCAATACAGTTTTTCATACACTCGTGAATTTTTAACGGGCAAAGTCATAAACTAGTGGAGTAAAGATATTAGAATTGAAAATAAAGTTAAGAGAGTTGTTATTATTAAAATATTATTAAAAACTAGCTGGAATGATAAAAATCAATCTGAAACAAATCTTTAAAAGCCGGGCACAATCAGTCGCTCGTCGATTGATAGGAACTAGAAATCAATCTTAGAGCCTGGAGGCTGGAACTAGGTTCTGAAACCTTGTTCGTACCAATCGAATCGTACGGTTCGGAGGAGAGCGACACTGGTTTTTTTTTTTTTTTGGTTTGTACGACATCTAGGATATACATGGTGTTGCGGTTGAAACGACAGATCATTTGACATGGGAGTTAGGTTTCGGCCCCAAAATTAAACAACACAACCATATCAAACACCAACCTCGATCGATCATGGTAGGAGGATGGATGTCACTTACGAAGGACACATTAACGGGGGTGTCGGATCGAGTACACGACGGCTCAACTCACCACATGTATGCTCAATATACGTATCTGATACATATACGGTACTCTACTCGTCGTCGTCGATACATAAGTCGTCCCAGAATACGTGTATTTTTTTAGTTTAGATTGGTGGCATCAAATCAGCGCACCAAGATTCACCAAGGAACATGCTTTCATAAGCAACTAACTTATAACTAACGAAGCTTATATTTCAAAACACATGGGCAACCAAGAAAGCGAAGTGTCTGAACAATCTGGTACGCGTATGTGTACATCCTTCCTTTCACTGAATAATCAACGACCGTACCTACACAAATACAGAACAGCAGCGTAGACTGGAAGGGGGGGTTTTATTCATATATATACTTGACAACAATTCCAACTGAAATGGACAAGTAGGAGTAGCTTTCATGTGGCTTTATGACAAATGGCCTGGAGCCTAACATTGATGGGTCACCTAATAATGCACAATCCAATCTAACCAAATTAAACTTGAGAGGCATTTTTGTGTGCTTTTGTTTTTGTTCTGGGGCACTTTTCCAACTCCAGGGTGGTCCTATTGGTTTGCTGGGTTCTAGAAGGCCTGCCTACCCAACTACCTACTTAACTTACCTCACCTTATTGGGCACCTAAACTAACTAACTTGCATAGTGTTGGTTAGTAGACTAGCAGTACTAATGTACCACCACCATTAAGATTATGGGAGAACAGATAAGGGCAAAAGATTGTGGCCATAATCCATTTGGCATACTAATGGTGTACTATATCTCTTTATGTGCACCTAATTTGTATGCATGCGTGTTCTTGATTACTAGTGCTGTTATCTAAGTTCCCATGTGTGAGAGATGCTTTTTGCGTTAACTAGCCGAATTTCCCACTTAACTACGGGACTAGATACTACAGCACATATGTTTATATCGAATTATAGAGTTATACTTGTTATACAACTCTGATGCTTACGACAAAGTACAGTTGTATTTCTTATACAACTGTAATAGCTCTTATATTTATCGGATTGATTTGTAGTGTTCTAACTTGGACCCACTAACATTGACGTTGTAGATATTTCTTTTTTTCTTTGATCAACGTGATAATTCCTAACTTTTGAGAACGAATGTGGTGGCTTCTTTTTTTCTATCGTTTTAATAATATAATAGATAGCTAGCTAGCTAGATGTATGACTCGTTTAATCACTGGATTTAAGCGTCCATTAATTTGCTGAAACACAGTAGCAACTCTTTGTCCTTGGATGTGTCTATTTTACCCCCAAAAAAATTGTTTGTTGTGAAGAATTAACAAAATCACGCATGAATAATTGTAATGTAAAAGCTACATGTGCAGTTCATGTAACTTAGGATTCCTTGGTTCTGGTACATGTATGAGCAATAATATTTCACCATATCTTAAGCCTTAATGCTTCCAAGAAATTAGAACTTGTTAAGCATTAATTATCTAGAACGTCGAAGAAGTACACGTCGTCCATGTACCATAAGAAAGAAAATTTTACTCTACTTGCTGACATGAAAACAAACATGCACATTGATCCGTTCAACCTCAAAAGAAAGCGAATTAAAAACAACGCCGGCGGTGTCTGTTCTTTGCAGCCATTGCATTGCTTTACGTATTATTGGTAAACCAGGAAGAACTTTCTTCGTGACCCGCCATAAAAAATGTTCTTTTCCTCATTTATATATTATTTTGCCCTCAGAATCTTTGTGCTCATACATCACTGAAATACTCAATTCCTCGTGCCGATATATGTTAGTCCTGCATGTTGAATATTTCTGAAGGTATACGTGTGCATGTGTGTGAGGGACTAACTAAAGGAGCATCTTTTTTTCATTAGAGAAAATTGATTCTATACCAGTTCATCATGATTTGTCATTGAACAGCTCTTTCTTCACAATATGCCATCGGGTTACAAATTTTCTTTACAACATGTCATCACCGTTAGCACTCCGTCCAAACCCTCTGTTAAGCCCTGAGAAAAAGATCATTTTGCCCTTGAATTTAAACGTTTCGCTCCATGCCACTATGAAATGAATGTTGTTCTATTATTTGCCATCCGTGGGGCAACAATAAGGGGCAGTAGTTAATTAAATTTTTTATGAATCCAAATGTACTGATGAACTTATTTTTTTCACATTAGACCATGAATTTGTGTAAGGTGAGAATGTATATACTACACTCCACCGAGCAGGCTAATTCATAAAAAAAAAGAGGCATATATCCTCCAATTGCACCCTTCCATAACACACTTAGCTTTGAATCTACCTGGTTCACTTTTTTCAATGTTATACTCAAACTCATGCTTAATGGAATATTGAGTTATAGCCAATATAAACTCCTCAATTGAGGGGTAAATTGTACCAACAAACATTGGTGAGTCGTCTTTATCATAAGCTACATAAAAAATTACATCATCTGGTTTAGCATCTTGTGCAACACAAATCCTCTGCATCACCGTTGGTGTTGTCCTCATCATCCTCCACTCCCCCCTCAGGCACATGATCATGATCTGCCCCATTTGCAACAATTTCAACGGCAACATTTTCATTGTCAGGGTCAGAGCCATCACTACCAATTGAGTATTGGTCCTCCTCATCTACACCTACATATGCACACATAGTCAAGAAATACTACCGCATCTAAGTCATTTTCCAGGCTAACTAAACAGCATCAAAAGGAAAAAAGAAGGAAGCAACCAACAGCATGGGCAAACATTTCCATCCGTCACCCACGATGTGTCCATGGAAGCAAGGACTCTTGGGGGAGCCGTGCCGCCGGCTGGGAGAGCCGCGACGATGTGGGGGGGTTGGCGGGTGGGGGGCTTCAAGCTCGCTCATGGGCGCTCGATTTGGGGATGTAGGGTTTTGAGGAAGAGGTTATCTTCATGGTGGGTTTGAGGGGAGACAGGAGGGATAAAGACTAGCAGTTGGTTCGACGACCAGGTGACGGGTTTTTGGGTATGCAACCGGATCGGTCCTGACATGTGGGCCTCATTTTCATCCTCTCACTGAATACATGGTCAGTTTGGGTATTTTTTTAGAAATTTGGCATGTTTAACAGAGGGGTTCAGAAGGAGTGCTAACGGTAATGATATATTGTGAAGAGGGGATTATTCGATGAATGAAATTACTCAATAGTATAGAATCAATTCTCTTTTTATTAAGTCAATTTATTTTGATCAGCAGGTAGCCCTAACAAATGCAATTATTGATATCGCACGCATCTTGATGATGCAATGATTTGGGCAGTTTATCAATGTAGACGTAGTACTGAGCTGCAGGCCAGTAAGTAAACACACCTTCACTCTGATAAATGGTAATTAAGTTCACTCACTGCTCACCAGATTACACATATTACGCGCAACGCGTAAAAACAATAATGTGTGCCATCACACAAAATAATAATCTCCCCATGCTACATCTTTCTCTTGAGAGTTGAGGCTTGAGAGGGAGATGTTCTCGAGAATGCCCATCCAGAATTAATACCTGTGCCCGGAATCTCCGTGTTCACACTGTCAGACTCAAGCACCACATCGTGCACGTTAAGATCGCCAGAAAATTGACAGGTTTGGAATAGTAATAGCCATATTTCCTGCGTAGAGAAAGCAACCCATCACCACTGAGGCTTGCAACCATGATTCCATCCATGCAAAATCAGCTGGTTCAGCACCACTATTCTGTACAGTGCAGCTCATCTTTACTGCATTGCGAAGCTATCACGAGACTATTAAGGGTCCAACAAGTACTGTCTGTACAAATCCAAACCATTGTATATCAGACATTATTTACAGATCAGAAACTATTGTTATACAAAGGTTCATCATCTGAATCTCCTGTAGACTGCTATCATGTACTGCAAATTTGAACCTTCTGGCAGAAAAGCTTCATCAGTTGTGGACTGATAGGTGATGACGTTGCCACCGCACGGTTCTTAACCATGGTCCCAGTGATGTGGTACCCCAGCTAGAAAAACACTATGAATAGCTGTTCAGCAACATGAGCTCCCTCAGAATCCAAGATCAAATGACGGAGGCGGAAAGCTCACATCAGATGCTCGCTTAGTTTCCGCAGGTTTCTGTGTGGATTGTGCTGTCTTGAGTCTCCAGAGCTCGTCAAGATCGAGGCTCTCAGAGAAAGCGTCATCCCAATATGTCATTATTGACTCCAGTAGCAAGGTGCGAGGAAGGCTGTGGTGCTGGTTCCGGTTCAAGGCTTATAACAGGGATGGAGGTTGAGGCAGCTTGCTGGAAGCTTAGCTTTCTCTTTCTGCAGTCTAGTTTAGTGGATGATTCGCAACGGACTGTACTTGCTTCACTCCGTTCCTTTATTGAGCTGGCTCTCTCCAGGGAGCTTTGCTGGTGCCCTAGAGGACTTGGGTCCATGGTACGATGTGTTTGAGGAATCCCTTGTGGAGTCTGGACAGAATTGTGAAAGTTCTCTGATGAACAGCTCGCACTTCCAGCTCTAGAAGCAGAATTGTCTGAAACATCTTGGTATCGTGAGGGCAGAACTACTGGGGACTGAGTAAGCAGTGATCGCCTGCAAGAAAATCAAATGGAAATTGAGTTTCGTAGTTTCTGTTAGGAATAGTGATTGTATTATCAAGAGGCTAATAGGCCAGTATATATACACAAGATATGTTATAGATAAAAAAACCAAATCATATCTAGAATCCTACTCTAACACATATATATCTCTAACACACACACACACATATATATATCTAACACCACCCCTCAAACTCATGGTGGATCAACAACACTGAGTTTGAAAAGGTAGAAGTCGTGCTGTGCTCGAGTCTGGGCCTTCGTGAAGAAATCCATTATCCAAGCTCA
Organism: Hsuehochloa calcarea; assembly: GCA_036346395.1. Taxonomy (NCBI): domain Eukaryota; kingdom Viridiplantae; phylum Streptophyta; class Magnoliopsida; order Poales; family Poaceae; genus Hsuehochloa; species Hsuehochloa calcarea. Next base: position 24,249,649 of record CM070613.1, read on the forward strand.
AGGCACATACTGAAGAGCAATCACCTGATCATGCACACAAGACCTCATGAAGGAAGCATCAACACCAATATACTTGGTGAGCTCATGCTTCACAGGATCACGGGTAATACTGATAGCACCTGTACTGTCTGACAAGAGAAGAGTCGGTGTAGTGACAGAAACACCAAAATCCTCAAGTAACCATCGTAGCCAAGTAATCGCTGCTGTCAAGAGAGCCATAGCTCGCAACTCAGCCTCTGCACTCGAACGGGACACTGCAGTCTGCTTCTTCGTCTTCCAAGCAACGAGAGAACCACCAAGAAAAACACAGTAAGTAGAGATAGATCGACGATCAGAGGGATCGCTGGCCCAAGTAGCATCCGAATAAGCCTGAAGCTGTAACGAGCTGGAGCGTGAAAAGAAGAGACGGCGAGAGACAGTCCCACGAAGGTATCGCAGAACTCGAAAAAGGTGGCTATAGTGGACCTGAGTGGGAGTGGAAACGAACTGACTCAGAACATGAACTGGATAAGTGATATCCGGACGAATAACAGCAAGGTAGATAAGACTCCCAACAAGATGAAGATATCGAGTCGGATCAGAAAGAGGCTCGCCATCAGAAGGCCTGAGATGAACGTTGAGCTCCATTGGAGTCTCAACAGTACGCTGATCAGTGAGAGAAGCGCGATCAAGAAGATCCAGAATATACTTCTCTTGGGACATAAAGAAACCATCTGGAGTGGAAGTAACCTCAATCCCAAGGAAGTAACGAAGAGGTCCAAGATCCGACATAAGGAACTGCTCACTCAAACGAGTCTTGACAAAGGCAATGTACTCAGAATCATCTCCGGTGATGATCATATCATCAACATATAGAAGAAGAAGAGTCCAACCACGAGACGAAGTGTGGACAAAAAGAGTAGGATCATGATCACTAACTGAGAAGTCAGCAGTAGTGACCACAGAGGAGAAACTCTCAAACCAAGCACGAGGAGCTTGTTTAAAGCCATAGAGAGAGCGACGAAGACGACAGACCATACCCTCAGGAACAGAATACCCAGGTGGCGGATGTATGTAGACCTCCTCATGCAATTCGCCATTAAGGAAGACATTCTTTACATCAGTCTGAGAAACAGACCAATGGCGAACAGACGCCACCTAAAGAAGAGTGCGGACAGTGGTCATGTGGGCCACAGGAGCAAAAGCCTCGTCGTAGTCACGACCATACTCCTACTGGAATCCACGAGCAACAAGACGCGCCTTATAGCGTTCAAGAGAGCCATCAGAGCGAGTCTTAATCTTATAGACCCACTTACACGTGATGTGACGAGAGTGAGATGGAAAAGAAACAAGATCCCAAGTACCAGTACGCTCAAGAGCAGCAATCTCCTCGGCCATAGCATGTCGCCACTCGGGATGAGTAATGACATCCCGTGAGGAGACGGGCTCATGGGCAGCTGCTCCAGCAAGACCAAAACGGGCAGGAGGCCGAATCGACCGACGATCGTGGAGACCGTAGCGAGGAGATGATGGCCCATCAGAGGAAGATGGAGCATCAAGAGAAGATGAAACATCAGAGGAAGATGGTTCATCTGGAAGAGCCTCAATACGAGGTCGACGAGTGTAAAAGAGAGTGGGAGGAGCCTGAAGAGCCATAGGTGACGAAGCAGGAGGCGACAACGGCGGAGAGGCCTCAGGAGATATATGTGGAGACTCAGTGGGATGGATGGACGAGGGCAAGACAGATATGTGTGTATCTGGAAAGGTCAAAAAAGACATGGACTCCACAGAGGAAACCGAAGGAGAGGCAGGTGTAAGATCGAGGTGGCCGACTAGAGGGGGGTGAATAGGCGGTTTTAAAAATCTATCGGGCTAAACCAGTATATAAATGCGGAAGCTAATAGCGAATTGGTTTTGCACAAATAAAACCTAAAACAACTAGGCTCAACTAAGTGCACCGACAATATGAACACAATACAATATGAGCAATCATACAAGATATATAAGCAATTAAAGCAAGAATGTAAATAGCTCAAAGTAAAGCACAAGTAAAAACAAGATGACACGATTATGTTTTACCGTGGTGTTCGGAGACTTACCGGTCTCCCCTAATCCACGTTGAGGTAAGCCCAACCCGCGTTGGACCGGCTCCTCAAATGAGCACACACCTCCGAGGTAAGTCCAACACTTGGACCGGTTCCAAACCGAACCAACACCTCGCTCAACTGTGGTTGCTCTTCCTCCACTCCGAGATGGCGAGCACCAAACCACTCACAACCGTCGGGCCTTCTCACAAGCTTCTTGAGAAGGTCACCGAGCACGACGCTCCACGCCGCCTAGGTGTCGGCAAACACCAAGAGAAACAAGTCTCAACGATCACTTGAACTAATCAAGTGTCAACGCTCAAGTGGATACTCAATCCACTACCTAAGGCAACACATGCACTTAGGGTTTGCTCTCAACACTCACTAAGTGCAACACATGCACAAAAGAGATGAGAGGCTTGCTCTTAGCTCAATAGAATGAATATGGGCACCAAAGAACCTCTCCCAACCGGCCAAGGTGGCTATATATAGCCCACACACAAAAACTAGCCGTTGGAGGCAAAGTTGCAGAAAAATCGTGGAAATCGGAAGTTCCGCCAACTAATATGCGGAACTACCGCTTTCACTGTTCATGGGTCAGACGGTGCATAACGGCTCAAAACTAGCCGTTAAAACTTTTGGTGCGGAAGTTCCGAGAAGATAAATATCGGAACTTCCGATAATATCGGAAGTTCCGCAAGACAAAAATCGGAACTTCCGCAGCCCAATTTCAGCACAGACGATACTCGGTAAAAATGTCATAACTTTTGACTCGATGTCGAATTGAGTGATCTCGGACTCTATGGAAAGCTTATTCAGAGAGCTACACAACCCACCTATTTGATTGACCTCAAACACATTTGATCAAATCAAAAAGCACAACTCCAAAGAGCCACTATCATGATCTAAGTCCAAATAAATAGCAATAAGCAATCTTAGACCATGCCAAGGGAAAATGCATGAATCCCAACGATTTGCAAAACACATTTGCAAACTTAGATCATGCCACAAGGTGTAGGTACATGGACTTCAACCATTTGCAAAACACATTCGCAAAAGTATAGTCACATGCTACAAGGATTAACTGCATAAGCCTCAACTATTTGCAAAACACATTCGCAAATAATAGCATCATGCCATGTAGAGCTAGAGCAAGTAAGATTGAGCTATCAACACATGATGAGACTCAAGCTACTAGACAAGACCCCTCTTAATAGTACGGTAACCTATACTAACAATCCGGTCTTCCAACCAAACACCAAGACCGGTAAAAGACTAGGAACACATCCTTAGCCCTAGCTAGTCATACCTTTGCCATGAGCATCTTCTTGAAGCTTGATGACGCACATTTTCACTTCAAGTCCGGGTCATCGTCTTGACATGCATCAACCCATGATGCATCCTTTACTTGACCTCCATCAACACATGATGGGTCTTCTCTTGACTTGACGATCAACTCATGATCATCTCCTTCTTCGAGATCTTGTTATGCATCAACACACGATACATCCTCTTCTTGAACCTTGACTTGATGACGATCAACTCATGATGTCATCCAAAGTCTTCGTCACCCTAGAACATAGCCTATTCATCCAACTCATGAAAAATGTTAGTCCCACAATGATTAACAATAGTTATCAAGATATACATGCAACAAATGCTTCTAAACAAACTATTGTAGAAGGTGCGGTACTACCGCCAACTATCATGCGGTAGTTCCAATTATCTAAGTTCCGCTCATTTCATTGCGGAACTACCGCACTTGCGAAAAGGCTAAGTCCCTAAAAAGAGTACTCTGGAAAAATCAAACCGCGCATTTTTGGACCATCCGATAATCGGAACTTCCGCTCTTATCATTGCGGAACTTCCGCACTCGAGAAATCGGCTAAGTCCCAAACGGATGCTCTCGAAAAATCAAGCGCTGGAAATCGGATCGTCGATAATCGGAACTTCCGCACGATAACGCCGAACTTCCGATTGTGCCTGAGAGAAAGATTTTGCTTTTAAAACCAAACCAAAAGACAATGCATGATCCTAAGTTGATCTTTTACCATCTTTGCATTTCCTTTTCATGTCTTCATTCGACTCGGACTAAGCCTTGAACACATCTTAGCACACACATTAGTCCCACAACACTATTGCAAATAATTGAATATAAAGCAATATGAGTATATATGAACTACACAAGTTTTATATACTCAAAGGATTTGTTTCAAAGTAATGATCCTTAATATGTGAGGAGAATGGAATATGGATCAATACTTATGAAACCACAAAATATAGAGTGAACTCCCTAAATGTGTGCATACACAAATGTGTAATAAGAACATATGCACATATTCAAGTTTAACTTATGGTTGAGTTCAACCTATATTTTGGATTCGAGGAATGCAACAATATATAAGATTAAGATGTCGATTGCATACCTCATTGAATTTCACCTTTATATCCAAATGAGACTACACAAGATATTACTAGATAAAAGAGTTAGTCTCATATTTGGATTTGTCATTAATCACCAAAACAATCCATTAACTCATAATGGCGGGTCTAGATCTTTCAATCTCCCCTTTGGTGATTGATGACAAATCCTTTTCAATAACAACATTTGGATATAAATAGACATAACAGAGAATTTAAGTTAATGAACTATGTCTATGCATGCCATAAGGTGAAATTTTAAAACGTCAATCATTATGCATATGAGAATGATATACTATACATTTAATGCATTCTCTCCCTTTTTGGCAATTCTCCCTCTTTTGGCATTTTAAACAAATGAAACATCCAAATGGAAGAGTATTGATATAAACATTCTCCCCCTTTTGGCATTAATCACTAAAAAGGACACAAAGGGAGGTTTGCAAATCGATACCACTTGCAAATATCGAGGTTGGTCACAAAAAGTATGAATTGAACTTATATGACCAAAGGAGATTTTGTTCTCAAGATATGAGAGGAGAAACAAAGATAGGTTATAAACCTATTGATCATAATATTTTCCCTTTTAAATCAGAATATTGAGAACCACTTGAAATGATTCGACTTGAAATGATATTTGAAATACATTCAAATAATCTCCTTCTTTGAAGTCTTCTCAAGAACATTTTCAAATTCCAAAACGAGAAGATCAAAGATGGCCAATATTGAAAATATGTGGAAGCAAGCTCAGAAAAATATGAAATTAATCATGGAGCTAGTGCTGGCATATACACACAATTTTCATTTTGGGAGGCTTAACCAAATGTCAACCAATTTAAAGATATGAAAATCACAAAGTTTCATAAAACTGAAAAATTCAGGATTTTCAGATTTTGACAATTCATTTGAGCCTCAAAAGACAGCTGAGAAAATGGGTAAAATGGTTCCAATAAATTTGAGAAATTTTTCAACATAGAACCACTATAGAGGATCAAATTTCATTATTATAGCTTCCTCTAATTGTGAACCCATTTAAAGATACAAAATTCACAAATCTGCTCAAAACCATGCACAAATCTGAAATTTCAGCTTTTGAGCAAAGAGAGAAAAAGTCAAAACTTTTTCAATTCAAGTCGAAATACCTTCAAATTTGGCAGAAATAAACTTTAGACTCCTGAGAAACTTATCCAAGAAGAATTTTCGAAAAAGGAGTCTCCAATCAAAAGATATGCCAATTTAAGCTTTGAAGGTAAGATTTTAGTTTAAAGAGAAGAAAAGTCAATACTTTTACAAATGAAGTCTAAATTCTTTGAAAAGTTCTAGATTTTAACTTTGGACTATTTAGAGTGTTTTCCAACAAGAATTTTTTGAAAAAAGGACTTTTCTTTCAAAAGATATGGCAAAATGCGCATTGAAGGTATATAAAGAGAGCAATTTTGCCTTTAAGATCCAAAATGCAAGCTAATTTGGGTTTCATGGAGATTTTCACTTTCTTGGATTTGTATGAGTTAGAAATACTATTTCAAGCCAAGATACACAAAGAAATCCGGCTCAAATAGCAAAACTCACTATATGCAAGAATAGGTCATTTTGGGTCAAAGCGAGTTTTTCGGTGAATTTCAAATGAGTATAGATTTTCAACAGTTGGTCTTTTGTAAAAACTTTGAACTTGAGAAATGTTTGAAATGACCAACCCTATGAGTTTGGTATTGTAAACTTTTTCAAAAACTCAATAGATTTTGATTTAAGGAAATATGTCATTTAATTCAAAATCAAGATCATATAAGATCCTTTTGAGGCCAAATTTTCTATTTTGTTTCCAAAGTAGGAATTTTTACTTCAAAAGCATTTGAAAACATTTGAAATACATTTTTAGATACTTTTGTGTAGTTTTTCACAAGATTGACCGTTTTGAGCAAAAAGCCACTTGTAAAAAATATTTGGACTTTCGAATGGAAGGCTTGATTTTGAAAAGCTAATCTTGCATATAATTTATAATGTCACTCCAAGAATACCAAATGAAGCAAATGAGAATGAAACACATTCATTCACAAGATCCAATAAATCATTTTAGGCAAGTAAAATAGTTTTCTCAAATTACATAAATTTTGTAACACCATAATCTTTTAAGAATTTTTTCACAAAGAAAAAGTCCCCCTTACACAAAGGGTTCCTCTTGGCATTCCTTTCTTCTCATTTGACATACAAATGATTTTCTTGTTTCCTTGTCATCTTCTCCTTTGACACACAAAGGATTATCTTCCATCTTGTAAGAGTGAATGATATCAAGGACAATTAATTTCATTTGTAGAAACTTGATACCACTTGTAACACATACCACAAAACGGAGAAAGCTTTAGATAAGAGAAGATTTTGATCGGCAAGGATGAAAAGAGGACATCATTTTAACGAATAGGATGATATCACTTGAAAGATAAATCTCATGCCGAGATCAAGATGATCAAAAGGAGCTACCACTTGGAAATAATACCACTTGAGAGATGCAATTGTATTTGAGTGGTGGGTAGCTAGCAAGGATATCAAGGATCAACTTGACCACAGGAAGCAGCCAAAGAAGGTTCAGAATTTGAATGGAATCAAATAGCTGACTTGTCAGAACAATCGGACGTTCCGCCAACTAATGTGCGGAAGTTCCGGAAATCGGAAGTTCCGCACCTGGAGTGCCGGAAGTTCCGATTATCCTGACACTTCAAGGATTGATCTTGGAATTTGATATTTATGCAAACGAACCCTAGTTTTGCACTCAAATAAATGTCATTCAGGATCATTATGCATTAAAGAGACTAATGTCTATCTAAAGAAATAATTTTATGAATTAAGCTTTTGGTTTTCGGAAAAGAAACATATTTCCATGAACTTTCATCAAAAGATCCAAATTGAGCAAATGATGAATTTTAAAGCATCCAATTGCATGTATGAGTCATAAATATCATTATGAACATATTCATATGAAGAATTTTGGTTCATATGGAAAAACTCACTTAAGTGCTAGAAAGTGACCACTTAGGTCATAGTAGTATTTTGGACGAGTTTGAAAATCAAATATCTTTTTCTAGGTTGGTCTTTTGAAAATCCTTTGAATACCAAAAATGTTTAGAATAACCAACTCTAGGATTTTCCTTTTGGCAAGATTTTCAAATTCCTTTTAGAATAGATTTTACACAAAAATCTAGTTTATGTCAAAAACAAGATATTATAATGTAGGATTTTGGCTAGAAATGCATTTTTACTTAAGATAGGTTTTTCTAAAGCCAAAACCTTTGGTAAACCTTTCAAAAGCATTTGTATACATTTTGCAATTAATTTTTCAAATAATTACTAATAGTTATCAAATTTTTGACTTTTGGCTAAAAGGCTTATTTTTGAAAAGCAATACTAGCACTTAATTTATTTGGGCACATTTAGGGATGTGATATACATGGCTATGATTTAGCACTCCCCCTTAATGTGCCACAACCATCTTGCTCAAGAGATTAATAATGAACATTATGAACATAGAGCAAGAACACCCCTTTTAAAATAATTTTCATGAAATGCAACCTACACAAGGCATAAGGGGCTAGATACTTCAATGTAAGTACTTGTTACCGAAATGGCATTGGCTTATGATACGACATGATTATCCTTAGGCTTGGCTCCAATTTTGCATATGGTGATCCGTCCACCTCTTCATATGAGCCAAACATCCAATGCCTTTCCAAGTACCTATTCATCATTTAAGCACTTTGGTACCCAAAACTTGGTTGGGTCCATGAATGTTAGTCACAATAGATTTGGGCACCCAAATGGCCCTCACAATAGTTTTAGGAGAACTAACATTCCTAGCAAACACATTGCCATTAATATCCTTTCTAAGCAAATAATAATCATTATAAATAATGGGCTTAGGAGTGATACCTTTGGGACATTGTTTACCAATATGCCCCTTTTCCCGGCAATTGTAGCAAGTTAGGACTTTGTTTCCCCTACTTGTCTTTATTTCTTGCTTCTTGCCGGTTTGCCTCAATTTTGAATGTCTTGTCTTGACATCCTTTTGATTAGGGCACACCGAGGCATAGTGGCCCTTTCCGTTGCATCCATGGCACTTGATATATTTCTTCGTATGTCTCGCATTGTGCCTTGTCTTGCTATTTTCCCTTTTCTTGGGAGTGTAGCCAACACCACTCTTATCTTGCAAGCATTTTTGCTTGCTCAATATTTCGTCGAGAGTGGCCTTCCCTTTATAGCTTCTTTCCAAGTCATTCTTCAAATTTGTGACTTGGGCCTTGAGCTCATTATTTTCCTCTACAAGATTAGTCTCAACATGCATAGAGGAAATAGGAGTATCTAATTTAGAGCAACAAGGCATTTCAAGTAAATCCTCACATGAGGTGGATACATTAACCTTAGATGAAATGCATGAGGTAGAAGCTATACATGGCAAATCATCTAATAAATTACATTCAATGCCTATATCCACCTTAGAGCTATTTAGATTATTTAGGAGGAGAATTTCATGTTCATCTTTTAAAACATCATAATCATTTTGAAGAGAGCCATACTCTTTCTTCAAAACTTTGAATTTCAATTTCTCCTTTCCTAAATATTCATTGAGCTCTTCTAGCATATCCATCAACTCATCATATGAAGGCTCATTGTTTTCGTTTACCTCATTATTACCTTGAGCCATGAAGCATCGAGTTGATGTGGAGGAAGTGGAGGAGTCCTCATAATCGTCGGAATTTGAGATTGAGCATTCTTCTCCCGACGACCGTTCATATGTGCAATCTTCACTTGTGGAAGTGGACAGTTCATATTTATCTTGAATTTTGGTCCACATCTCATGAGCGCTCTTGAGATTGCATATGGCATCAAAAATATCTATACTCAAAGCACTAAATAAAACGTTAGTAGCTTGAGCATCGAGATGCGAGCATTTCTCTTCCTCAATTGTTGGAGCAAGAGGATCCTTTGGAGGAGAAAAGCCCGCATCTACAATCCGCCATATATTTAGGCCCATGGCCTTAAAATAACAAATCATACGGATTTTCCAATAAGCATAATTTGTGCCATCAAAGATAGGTGCTTTACCTAGGTGCACTAAATCTCTAGTTGCCATCCTTTACTCTCTAGACGGTTAAGTCTAATAAATGAGAGACCAAGCTCTGATACCACTTGTAAGATCGAGGTGGCCGACTAGAGGGGGGTGAATAGGCGGTTTTAAAAATCTATCGGGCTAAACCAGTATATAAATGCGGAAGCTAATAGCGAATTGGTTTTGCACAAATAAAACCTAAAACAACTAGGCTCAACTAAGTGCACCGACAATATGAACACAATACAATATGAGCAATCATACAAGATATATAAGCAATTAAAGCAAAATGTAAATAGCTCAAAGTAAAGCACAAGTAAAAACAAGATGACACGATTATGTTTTACCGTGGTGTTCGGAGACTTGCCGGTCTCCCCTAATCCACGTTGAGGTAAGCCCAACCCGCATTGGACCGGCTCCTCAAATGAGCACACACCTCCGAGGTAAGTCCAACACTTGGACCGGTTCCAAACCGAACCAACACTCGCTCAACTGTGGTTGCTCTTCCTCCACTCCGAGATGGCGAGCACCAAACCACTCACAACCGTCGGGCCTTCTCACAAGCTTCTTGAGAAGGTCACCGAGCACGACGCCTCCACGCCGTCTAGGTGTCGGCAAACACCAAGAGAAACAAGTCTCAACGATCACTTGAACTAATCAAGTGTCAACGCTCAAGTGGATACTCAATCCACTACCTAAGGCAACACATGCACTTAGGGTTTGCTCTCAACACTCACTAAGTGCAACACATGCACAAAAGAGATGAGAGGCTTGCTCTTAGCTCAATAGAATGAATATGGGCACCAACAACCTCTCCCAACCGGCCAAGGTGGCTATATATAGCCCACACACAAAAACTAGCCGTTGGAGGCAAAGTTGTAGAAAATCAGGAAATCGGAAGTTCCGCCAACTAATATGCGGAACTACCGTTTTCACTGTTCATGGGTCAGACTGGTGCATAACGGCTCAAAAACTAGCCGTTAAAACTTTTGGTGCGGAAGTTCCAAGATACAAATATCGGAACTTCCGATAATATCGGAAGTTCCGCAGACAAAAATCGGAACTTCCGCAGCCCAATTTCAGCATGAGGCGATACTCGGTAAAAATGTCATAACTTTTGACTCGATGTCGAATTGAGTGATCTCGGACTCTATGGAAAGCTTATTCAGAGGGCTACACAACCCACCTATTTGATGGACCTCAAACACATTTGATCAAATCAAAAGCACAACTCAAAGAGCCACTATCATGATCTAAGTCCAAATAAATAGCAATAAGCAATCTTAGACCATGCCAAGGAAAATGCATGAATCCCAACGATTTGCAAAACACATTTGCAAACTTAGATCATGCCACAAGGTGTAGGTACATGGACTTCAACCATTTGCAAAACACATTCGCAAAAGTATGGTCACATGCTACAAGGATTAACTGCATAAGCCTCAACTATTTGCAAAACACATTCGCAAATAATAGCATCATGCCATGTAGAGCTAGAGCAAGTAAGATTGAGCTATCAACACATGATGAGACTCAAGCTACTAGACAAGACCCCTCTTAATAGTACGGCAACCTATACTAACAATCCGGTCTTCCAACCAAACACCAAGACCGGTAAAAGACTAGGAACACATCCTTAGCCCTAGCTAGTCATACCTTTGCCATGAGCATCTTCTTGAAGCTTGATGACGCACATTTTCACTTCAAGTCCGGGTCATCGTCTTGACATGCATCAACCCATGATGCATCCTTTACTTGACCTCCATCAACACATGATGGGTCTTCTCTTGACTTGACGATCAACTCATGATCATCTCCTTCGAGATCTTGTTATGCATCAACACACGATACATCCTCTTCTTGAACCTTGACTTGATGACGATCAACTCATGATGTCATCCAAAGTCTTCGTCACCCTAGAACATAGCCTATTCATCCAACTCATGAAAAATGTTAGTCCCACAATGATTAACAATAGTTATCAAGATATACATGCAACAAATGCTTCTAAACAAACTATTGTAGAAAGGTGCGGTACTACCGCCAACTATCATGCGGTAGTTCCAATTATCGGAAGTTCCGCTCATTTCATTGCGGAACTACCGCACTTGCGAAAAGGCTAAGTCCCTAAAAGGGTACTCTGGAAAAATCAAACGCGCATTTTTGGACCATCCGATAATCGGAACTTCCGCTCTTATCATTGCGGAACTTCCGCACTCGAGAAATCGGCTAAGTCCCAAACCGGATGCTCTGGAAAAATCAAGCCGCTGGAAATCGGATCGTCGATAATCGAACTTCCGCACGATAACGCCGAACTTCCGATTGTGCCTGAGAGAAAGATTTTGCTTTTAAAACCAAACCAAAAGACAATGCATGATCCTAAGTTGATCTTTTACCATCTTTGCATTTCCTTTTCATGTCTTCATTCAGACTCCGGGACTAAGCCTTGAACACATCTTAGCACACACATTAGTCCCACAACACTATTGCAAATAATTGAATATAAAGCAATATGAGTATATATGAACTACACAAGTTTTATATACTCAAAGGATTTGTTTCAAAGTAATGATCCTTAATATGTGAGGAGAATGGAATATGGATCAATACTTATGAAACCACAAAATATAGAGTGAACTCCCCCTAAATGTGTGCATACACAAATGTGTAATAAGAACATATGCACATATTCAAGTTTAACTTATGGTTGAGTTCAACCTATATTTTGGATTCGAGGAATGCAACAATATATAAGATTAAGATGTCGATTGCATACCTCATTGAATTTCACCTTTATATCCAAATGAGACTACACAAGATATTACTAGATAAAAGAGTTAGTCTCATATTTGGATTTGTCATTAATCACCAAAACAATCCATTAACTCATAATGGCGGGTCTAGATCTTTCAGCAGGACGTGGCTCAGCGACACCATTTTGAGCATGAGCACCGTGACAGGGAGGCGGCGAGAGTGCCACCTTTCAACAAGAAAGCTGCGTAGGTAATGAGAGAGGTACTCGCCAGCAGAGTCAGCACGGAAGACTCGAATAGGAGTGGAGAACTGTGTGCGAACCATAGTGGCAAATTGTTTATAGATAGACAAGGCCTCACTACGGGAAGACATAAAGTATATCCAAGTGTAACGAGAGAAGTCATTTATAAAAATTATGTAATATCGATGACCCCCTTTCGAAAGAAAGGGAGCCAGACCCCAAACATCTGAATGAACAAGATCAAAAGGACGCTGAGACACGGACTCACTATGAGAATAGGGAAGCTGAATCTGTTTCCCTAACTTACATCCCTGACAATCTAAAGATACGTCTCCTGAGACAGACCCTAGAAGACCACGACGGACTAAAGATGACAAACGAGATCCACACAGATGACCAAGACGGTGGTGCCACTGCTGGAAAGAGCTGGTAGACGGAGTGGCAGAAGCGGAGAGACTGGCGGTGATGGTGGCAGCGTAAGGAAGATGAAGCCAGCCAAGCTCCCAGAGACGCTGAGAGTCAAGGCGCCGAGGGCCAGAACCAACCAGAGCCCCCGTGTGGCGGTCCTGAACACAACAAGAGTCAGAGTCAAGAATGACCCGACAACCAAAGTCAGTAATCTGCCCAGCAGAAAGAAGCTGCATGGTTAGATGAGGAACATGAGCAACAGAAGGAACATGAAATGATGAGTTGCTAAGAGGTCCTCGACCAGAGACAGAAAGAGAGGTACCATCAGCAGTAAGCACACTGATAGGGGAATCAAGAGGTGTAACAAAAGACAGAGTGGAAGAATCAGAAGTCATGTGAAAGGATGCTCTGGAATCAAGGATCCACGGGGAGGTACCTGACTGTGTAGGAGGTGGTTTTTCGTTGTTCAAGAGTCGATGAGCGAAACCGCAGAACCTATCGAGGAAGAACACAGGCGGCAAGCGAGCGTTGAAGTCGACTATCTCCGCTCGATGAGAGAAATCGCGAAGTAGTCGATGCGACGTCGATGTAGAAGTACCGGTGCGGTGCTAGGAGAAGAACGACGTGAAAGATGCCGCCGCTTGTAGCACCGGGACTCATTGTGGCCGACCTTGTCACAAGAGGAGCGGCGAGGACGACCACCGCCAGATGGAGGGTGGCCACCACCACCGTGGCGGCCACGGAGGAGGCGATGATCAAGTGTGAAGCGATCGGTGTAGCGGTGGACGGCGGCGAGCACGGAGGAGTGGCATTAGACCAGCACCACTCGGACGAGTCTCCTCTCGCACGCATTGCCGGTAAGGGCCTCGGAAGAGTGACACGAGGTGGCGTGCAAGAAGCGGGCACGCCTCGCTCGAACTCGGGGACGGCGAGTAAGGAACTCGTGACACGTTGAAACTCCACATCAAGACGCATACCGGCATCACAAATAGGAGCGGCGACCGGCGAAGGCGAAGAGAGTTCATTGACGCCGGACATCGAACTCGAGCATAGAAGGCGCCAACAATAGCATCACCTGCCAAGAGAGTGCTCTGGCGAACCACCGGCGGTAGAGGGCATCTCCGGAGGGTTCGTGAGGCCGACGAAGGTGAGTCCACATCTGGACAGCCGAAGAAAATCCCACAACCTCAGAAGAGAACTGAGGTTGGACACTGGCGATGAAGACAGCAACAGCCCAAGCGTCGTCGTCGCACCACTGAGTGTAGGCAGTCAAGCGATCCATGTAGAAATCCAGAGCCTCTTGGTAGGCAGATGTAGCCTTCTCATCAGCAATGTTAGCAGCCTCAACAGCTGCTTTGTCGGCTGTCGAGGATAGCGCAACAGACGTAGGCTCCGTCGGAGGAGTAGGGCAAGGCGGGCAGGTGACATCGCCAGAGAGAACGCCCCAGAGACGAAGATCACGCATGTGAATGCGCATGTGAGACACGAAGTCGGTGTAATTAACACCGTTGAAGATCACCGGGCAGCGAGGGAGGGAAACGGTGCCCATTGGTAGGCGGCGTTGGATGGCGCGGCGACCAAGGCAATGAAGTCTAACAGGCGGCGCTGGACGGCGTGGCGGTTAGAACAACGTTTTTTTTCTTCAGCCGGCTCTTCACAGGCCGGTTTTAACTTTGGCCCGGCCCACGACCGAAGGTAGACGCAAGACGCGCGAGACGCGCAAGACGCGCGCCGCGACGGAAACCTAGTTTCCCCGGCGCGGCGCGGCTTCCCGATGGCGCTTTGGCGGCGGCGTCCCGGTGGCGGCTTCCTTCCTTCCGTGGCGTCTTCCTCTGTTGGCGGCGAGGAGGTGGTGGCGATGGCGCTTGGCGGCAACAAGGCGACGAGGTGGCGGCAACGAGGTGGAGTTTCCCGGCGGCGGCCGATGGCGGCCGGCGGCGGCTTCCCCTTCCCCCGGTGGCGTCTTCCTCTGCTGGCGGCGAGGAGGCTGGTGGCGATGGCGCAACAGCGGCAACAAGGCGACGAGGCGGCGGCAACGAGGCGACGAGGCGGCGGCAATGAGGATAGCCGACGAGGTGGACGAGGCGGCGGCCGCCTTGGATGGGGCTTCCTTCCTTCCTCGTGGGGCGGCGCAACGGCTCGGCGGCTTCCCTTCACGTAGATCGGTGGCGCGGCAGCGCAACGGCGGTGTCTGGACGATGATGGCGCGGGATCTGGAGACTGGAGGCAGCGCGATCCGATCGGGAGTCGTCGGGCGACGCGACGACAAGAGATGATGCCGTCAGAGCGGCGGTGGCGGGGCGACAAGCGAAGCGAAACCCTAGGTACGCTCTGATACCATGTTAGGAATATTGCTTGTATTATCAAGAGGCCAATAGGCCAGTATATATACACAAGTACATATTACAGATAAAGAAACCAAATCATATATAGAGTCATACTCTAACACATATATATCTCTAATATATATATATATAACCGTTTCTTTCTGCAATTTTTTCAAGAACAGAAACATGAACACAATTATGGTATTTTTATTCTGAACACTAGGCTATTAGTGAGCAGGAAAAGGAGAACGCTGACTGCCGATTTATCTGGCTCTCAGTTTCTAACATGACTGATGACAAACAAGCTTCTCACAGAGAAGAAAAAACAGTGTCATAATAGTTGTCAGCTTCTCATGATTTATCCCATGTACAAAATTGACAGTAAATTTCTAAACTGGACTCACCACCTCAGAACAACGTTCATATAATGGTTCTAGGTATCTGCATTATGTACTGAGTACCTTAATCAAATTAATCTAATGCACATGTGTCCAATTGCTCAGCCATTTAGTTGTGAAACAGTACTGTAATTTGGAACTGTGCTGCTGATTTACGGTCATTGTTATTAAGGCGTCCTTAAGGTGTTGCCTAGGCGGTAAGGTGTGGGCGTGGGTCAAGGCGTCGGCTCGCCTTGCCATGTGCACATATGGCGTCCACCTTTGTGCTAAGGCGTTCTGAAGGTGTCGCTAAGGCGGGCTATGGCGTCGGGAAGGCTCAAGGCGACGCCTTGGTAGAGGAGAAGTGCGCGAGCGGCGCAACTAAATCAGTTGCAAGGAACCCTAAATCAGAGAGAGAGAAGGGGGAAAGAGGAGAGGGCGAAGATCCGAAGAAAGACTCACCTGGAACTAGCGGCGGTGGCACCTCCATCTCGCCGCCGCTCCCGTCTCGGCGTCCTCTCCAGCCCATCCGCGTCGCCCAGCAAGCAAGCATCCTCCGGTCCTCCCTGTCTCGGCATCGCCTCCATCTCGCCGCTGCTGTCACGGCGTCGCCCGTCGCCCAGCAAGGCAGCTAGGTACACCCCTCCTCTGTTTCGCTCTGCTCTCTGCCTCTCCTCTCCTCTTGGCCTCCCCCTCCCTCCCTTCTCCCAGCGTCCCCGCATCCCCCTCCTAGCGGCGACCCAGACTCCCCCTCGGACATATGGAAGGGAGGCCAGGAGGGAGGGGGAGATGGGGAGGCCGAGAGCTAGGACTGTCGGGTCAAGTCTTCGCGTCGGGCGGCCGTCGGCTCTGGCGCTCTCTCTCTCTCTCTCTCTCTCTCTGAACCATCAGTCGAGCTGCTCGCTAAATGAACTATTGTGCCTCCATCTCGCGATTCTCGCCGCTGCGATTGATTCATCCTTTATGCTCTCTCTGCTACTGTGCTGCTAGATAAATGATTGAAACCATTGCTTATTTGCTTTACTTCTCTGTAATGCAGCAGCACGAAAAAATGGTTTGGGAGAAGAGAAGAGAGGAGAGATTGTCAACAAGATATGTCACTCAATCTGTATTTACTCAATTAATTGGAACACAATTTGTATCTATTACATTTATAACAATCTATATGTTGAAACTTGCAAGGGGGATGGATGCTACATGGGAGAAGAGCAATTGGAAAGGGGGGATGGGTGCTACATGGGCTTAAGAATTGGCAACAACAAGGTACATATGTGCTGTTAAAATACTCATTTTATTTGCTACCTTGGCGCCTTAGCATGTGTGTAAAGCGTCGCCTCGCCTCGCACCTTAGCGCTTAAAAGGTGTGAGGGGGGTGGGTCGCCTCGCCTTACCGCCTTAATAACCATGTTTACAGTCATTCAGTTGTAAAACAACACTATGGTTGGGAACTGTAACCACGCATGTGCCCAATTGTGGAACAGTTTTTACCATTTAACCCACTTTTCAATTTATTTTTATTACTAACCCCAGACCAACTTTATTTCCAAATCTAACCCTTTTAGCCATGCCACCACCCGTGGTATGACAAGATAACACTGCCACGCCACACGGTAAGTCTAGCTAAATGACACTTTTTGCCACCACTGGTGTGGCTAAACAACACTGCCACGCCACTGGTGGAGTGACTGAATTTGGACACTCTATGATGATTGGCGTTGTAGTGTCATCTTGTCACGCCACGAGTAGTGGTATGGCTGAAATAAAGTTGGCAACAGGTTATTAATAAAATATTTTTCAAAAAAATATTATTTAATAAAAAGTTCCCAGTTGTGCTTACTGATGGCAGAAAGAATGACATAAAACAGAATGGTCTCAAAACAAACAATGTAGGCAGCAAACAACAGTAAACACCAGAGGAAAGAGTTGCCTGATCATCTTGTAATATACCTGTAGAAAGCCATCATGTCACCAGTATTTTCACCACCTTGTCCACTTTGGGTAAATTGACCGGTAGGAGTTGTCTGATCATCAATAAAGCTATCTTTGTATTTATCTTGACTCTGATCATCCTCCTCGTCCGCTGAAATATCAGCATCTTCAGAAACCCTAAAGCAATAATTTAAGATAGTTATAATTGATAAAATACCAATATTCTGCTAGAGTAATCTGAAACACTTATATACGTTTATAAGCTATAATAATAGCAAATAGAATCAGCATTAGTTTGTTTGCCAATATCAAGTTTTCAATACAAAGGTTTTTAGTAATCATACTCGACTACCTCGTCAATATATGTATCCAGACGCCTCTTGGCCTTCACTTTGTTTCCTAGATTAGGAATAAAAAAGTCCATCAAGATACAAAGACTTCGTACAGATACGAGGGTTACGATGACAACAAAAGGTTAATAAGCAATGTGCTAATAAAAGATTGAATTGGTAACAAGATTAAAGAGATAATTGCAAAATTAAAGAGAGTTTTAAAGAAAAGAAGCTCAACTCACCAATAGCATGCCCCATTTGGTTTGGCATACTTTTAGTTGCAAGAGCACATTGTCCTCCAACAAATCCATCATATCTGTCATCCAGAGACATGGAGGAAACTCTTTTGATCTTGTCACCGTATTTGCAGAGTCTTCTGTACTTAGATGCTTGTTGGACTGACCCTGATGTATCCCCTACTGACTTAAGCTGCCAATCACCAGACAAACTGTCACACAGTAAGTTTGTTTTCACATTTGAAGGACACATTGGCTCTTCTGTTTTTGGTTGAGTCTGATCTAGGACATTTGCTCTTGATGAGCCAGCAAGTTCAGTGATCCAAGCAAGAAACCTCCCTTTTTTCTTATAGCTCAATGGTATGTTTTGGCATCCCGGCCCATTGGCCTGAGCTCCCTGACCATGTGACTTTGAATAACCAACCTTAGGCGAAAAACCAACATTGGCAGCACTGTCTGTTTCTAATTGTTGGTGGCTAACTTCAAGGACTGGAGACTCAGGAACAATTCCTTCTTCAATATAATGTGTTAGCCTGGGACTAAGCTCCATGTCTTCCTGACCTGACAAAGCTGGGCTTGCTAGTTTAGCATTGCATGGCGTGTCCCATTCTCTTGGAGTTGTCAATGTTTTAGATGGTGGAGTTCCAAGTACATGTATGTCATCAGCGTGGTTACATTGTTCAACATATTCAGGGGAGTGCGGAGCTAAATTTAATACACTTTCTGCAAAGATAGGTTTGCTTGAATAAGGGGCATCTGCAGGGCAATAAAATTCAACTGTTGGCCCAGTGGCATCCGCTGCCAATTTGTATGGAGTGGTCTTGTTCTGGACTTTATGTTGCCAATTTACATTCCTTATGTCCTTATGCAATTCAGATGTCTTCGGCAGGGCAGGTACAAAGGTGATTGAAACGTAGCCTCTAACATCCACAGTCACATAATCTCCACTGAAGAAAGAGTGGGAAGGATATTTCACGACAGGAGAAGTTGGCACACAAACACTTTTACTCCATGCCACTTCTCCAGATAAAGCCCTCCTTAGTTGCGTTAACATAGAGACCTAAAGATGGTTCAGAATGTCATACACCAATTAAATGGAAGCAACCCTAAAACTCTGTGCCCACAAATGCCACAATAATGAGCTGGATGAACAGAACTTTTATATGAATACAGAAAACCATTTTTAGAAGCTTTTAGCATTGAAAAAATTAATATTCCGTGAACTGAACGAACTACAAGGGGGAGAACATGACAAATACTGACCTTCCAGCAACTGATCCTTCGCAGCTGGTACATCAACAGATTCTTGTAAAGGGCTTCTACACTGAATAAGTTTCAGAAACAATATTAGGACTTCTGTTTTCATTTCTAAACTACATAAAAAAAAATCGTGCAGTTCTTCAATGAATCTACCTTTGTCCTAGAGAAAGAAAGATCTTGAAGTTGTTGCATAGCATCAATTAGCGTATCTGTTGTTCGGAATGAATGAGGTACTTTATAGACATCACATGGAGAAACCTGGAAGCTAGGAAATGCAACAAGAGATGGCTTCCAGATATCCTCTTTGCATGCACCGAAGTACCGAGCAATCAATTGGCCATCTTCCTCTGATATCTTGTTCAAAATCGGAAATGCACCTTTAACATCAACTTTTATTTTCTTTGAGCAAGAAATATACTTTTCTATTGACAATTTAACATATTTAACTTCTGGTTTATAGACAGGTGGAACCTGATAGAATAGCAGAATTAGCACCTCCAAATTTAAGAAAATAATTATATGAACACAGGAGTCGAGACTCATGGGGTACATCGACGGTACCATTGCACGCCCAGCGACCATTCTCACACAGAGCAGCACCGACGGCCTCGTACAACCAGTCGCCAATCCGGAGTACTACACTTGGTACCAGCAGGATCAACTTGTGATGAGCGCAATCTTATCTTCTCTTACAGAGAGTGTGCTTGCTCAAGTTGTTGGCTGTAGTACCACGCGTGAGGTCTGGTGAGCCATTGAGCGGGCATTCGCTGCCGGCTCCCGCGCCCAAATTATGCAGCTACGGATGCAGCTCGCCACGATCCAGAAGAAGGATCTCAGCGTCAATGACTACTTCCGCAAAGTGAAGAACATTTCTGATACACTTGCTGCAATCGGCAAACGTCTCGAAGACGACGAGCTCATCGCCTACATGGTACGAGGACTCGGGTTAGAGTACGACCCACTCGTCACCAGTCTGACGACGCGCACCGACGCACTGACCGTCAACGACGTCTATGCGCACATGCTCAACTTCGAGTTAAGGCTTGAGCACAATCACTCCAGTCACCAAATCAACCAGGTGAGCAAAATCCAAGGCCGTGGTAGCAACCGTGGTCGTGGCCGCGGACGCGGCAACCACGGTGGACGACCTTCCTTTCCAGGCGGACGTGAAGGCGGCACCAGGAACGCTGGTCCAGGAAACTCAAATCAAGGCGGGCAGAAGCAATCCTGTCAAATCTGCTATCGCGACAATCATGACGCCTCTCGATGCTATCATCGCTTCGACCAGAACTACATCGCCAGTGATGTCAGAGTTGCTGCTGCAGCCTCCATGGTGAACAACTACACCGTCGACCCCAACTGGTACGCAGACACCGGCGCGACTGATCACATAACTAGTGACCTCGAGCGTCTGTCGACCAGAGAACACTACACCGGCAATGATCGTGTGCAAGTCGCCAATGGTGCAGGTTTGTCCATTGCTCATGTTGGTAATTCGTCAATTACTGCTGCTCGTCATCCATTACTGTTGAACAACATTTTACATGTTCCTAGAATCAACAGACATCTCCTATCTGTCCACAAACTTGTGTCTGATAACAATGCCTTCATGGAATTCTATCCTGACCATTTTCTTGTTAAGGATCGAGCCACGAAGACCGTTCTGCTTAAAGGTTCTTGTGAAGAGGGCCTCTACTGTGTTCCAAATAATTCAACCAGCCGAGCCTTCCTCTCTGCCAAAGTCTCATCTGAAATTTGGCATCGCCGGTTGGGACACCCTGCTCCTTCGATTGTTCGTCAGATTCTAGAAGAAAACAAACTTGATGTAGTCCCTAATAATGAGTCTAGAGTTTGTGACGCTTGTCAACAAGCAAAGGCTCACCAATTACCTTTTGCTCCTTCTGATCATGTGTCATCTAGTCCACTTGAGCTGGTTCACACCGATGTTTGGGGGCCAGCCAAAATCTCTGTTAATGGCTATCGCTATTATGTAAGCTTTGTTGATGACTACAGCCGGTTTGTTTGGATTTACTTCCTCAAGAATAAATCTGATGTGGAATCCATTTTCTTCCAGTTTCAAAATCATGTCGAACGCCTTCTGAACAAAAAGATCCTTGCCATTCAGTCGGACTGGGGTGGTGAATACCACCGTTTACATAAACACTTTGCTCGTGTAGGCATCACACACAGAATTTCTAGCCCTCATACACATCAACAGAACGGCCTGGTAGAAAGAAAACACAGGCACATAGTTGAGACCGGCATATCTCTCTTAGCTCACTCCTTCATGCCAATTAGGTTATGGGATGAAGCCTTCAATTCAGCATGCTTTCTGATCAATAGAATGCCTAGTCGTGTGATTCATGGAGACAATCCTTTACATCGACTTCTTGGTGTTAACCCTGACTACAAATTCTTAAAAGTGTTTGGTTCTGCATGCTGGCCCAACCTGAGAGCCTATAATTCAGCCAAACTCAGTTTCAGGTCTAGAGAGTGTGTGTTTGTTGGTTACAGCTCTAGTCACAAAGGGTATAAGTGTCTTGATCGTCAAACAGGGAGGATCTATATCTCAAGAGATGTCATCTTCGATGAGGGAGTATTTCCTTTCCAAACCTTGTCAGAACAGCCCACACTTACCACAAGCACAGCACATCATCCAATCCTTATTCCTTATTCCTTGGTCCAATATCAAAGCTTTCTCGATTGAAAATCCGACAACTGAAAGTGTCGGTAATACTCCTCCCTGTGAACCTTCAAGCAGTCCAGTACATGATGATCTACCTACTGACAATGGATCAACTCACATCTAATTGATAACAAATGGGTCTTCAAAGTCAAACGAAAGGCGATGGCATTGATCATGTGAATGTAGATGTGTGCGAACATGCAGTTCTCTGGTAGCCCAGTGGAGTCAAGTGGCTCGAATTGTCTTGGATATCTGAAGAAGTAGTGTTTGCAATCGACCCATCCAATGCAAACTAGGCTTCGAAACAACATTGTGAAGCCAAAGGAATACACAGATGGGACGATAAGATATATAGCGACTACAACCACTTACTCACTTACATCAGTACCTGAAGAACCCGGATCATTTTCAGAGGCGAACAAGTAAAAGGAATGGAGGGAAGCTATGGATTCTGAGTATGCTGCACTACAAAAGAACCAAACCTGGACACTTGTTCCCCCCAAGAAGGGTATCAATCTAATTGATAACAAATGGGTCTTCAAAGTCAAACGAAGGGCAGATGGATCCATTGATCGTTATAAAGCTTGATTAGTGGCCAAGGGGTTTAAACAAAGGTTTGGTATTGACTACTTGGACACCTACAGTCCAGTGGTGAAACCAACCACTGTCCGAATAATTCTTTCTCTTGCTGTCTCGAGAGGCTGGAACATGAGACAGATTGACATACACAATGCCTTTCTTCATGGTTTCCTTCAAGAGGAAGTGTATATGCGCCAACCTCCTGGATATGAAAGCCAAGAAGCTCCTCGAGGATACATCTGCAAACTGAACAAAGCACTCTATGGATTAAAACAAGCCCCACGTGCTTGGCATTCTCGTTTAGCACAGAAGCTGCAGAGTTTGGGGTTCCTGCCGTCCAGGGCAGATGCGTCGCTGTTTATTCTGAACAAGTCAGATATCACCATGTACATGCTTGTCTACGTGGATGATATAATTATTGTAAGCTCCTCATCCACCGCAACTGACAAACTAATACATGAACTTGACAAGGATTTTGCAGTAAAGGATTTGGGGAAGATTGCATATTTCCTGGGCATTGAAGTTGCATCTGAAAAGCAGGGTCTAATAGTGTCCCAGAAGAGGTATGCACAAGATCTCCTGACAAGAGCAAAAATGGAGAACTGCAGACCTATTTCAACACCAATGGCAGCTACTGAGAAATTGAGCAAAGAATTCGGCAAAGCATTGTCGGGTGATGAACAGTTTCAATACAGAAGTGTAGTCGGCGGGCTGCAGTATCTAACCATTACAAGACCAGACCTCTCTTTTGCTGTAAATCGTGTGTGTCAGTATATTCAAGCACCCACTGACAAGCATTGGGCAGCGGTCAAACGAATCCTTCGGTATGTGAAGGGAACATTGAGTCAAGGTCTGATTTTTCAGAAAACTGACAACGAAGAATTGCATGCATTTTCAGACGCAGACTGGGCCGGATGCCCTGATGATCGGCGTTCAACCAGCGGCTTCGCAGTATTCCTGGGATCAAACTTGATATCGTGGAGCTCCCGGAAGCAGCAAACTGTGTCAAGATCGAGCACCGAGGCCGAATACAAGACAATCGCAAATGTTACTGCAGAACTGGTTTGGGTTCAGTCCCTGCTGAAAGAATTGGGCATTTTCCAGAAATGTGCACCGGTGTTATGGTGTGATAACCTCGGAGCAACTTACTTGACTACAAATCCAATGTTTCATGCTCGTACGAAACACATAGAAGTGGATTTCCATTTTGTCCGAGAACAGGTGGCTAGGAGAGCCTTGAAGGTGCAGTTCATCTCATCAAAGGATCAACTAGCTGACGTCTTCACCAAGGCCTTGTCAAGGGCACCGTTCAACATGATTTGTAACAATCTCAACCTAGTGTATAAAGGTTGTGATTGAGGGGGACTATTAGAATATGGTTGTTGTAACAGTGTCAGCCGATTCCTCCGGATCACACACGTTGGTTAGTTAGACGTGGCGGTGATTATGGATCTTAGTTTAATCTTGAGCTATATATGAAACAGGCAGTGAGCCTTGAGTGGTTGCCTTTGCCAATATCAGAATCCTCTGAATTCTTCTTTAAACACATAGATCAAATAAAATTACCATCCTAGGACTGGCATGGTATTCAAAGCTGTCACGATTACGCAATAGCCTCTTCATAGTCCGAGCATTTCCATGTTTCTTTAAGTACCCTTTCAATTCCTGTCCTTCACAAGCCAAAACCAGTTTGGGCAGTTAAGGTAACCAATGCCTAAGAGAGGACAAAACATTTTTTATATAAAAAAACAACTTTTTGCTGGACTTGGTAATTTCAAATTTTCATAATAACAAAAGGATATCAACTCATCCTTTATGCTTCCTCCCAGTCCTTCCCATTCGTTGAATCATCCTTAATGGAGAGATATTGGCATCCAAACAGATTACAAGATCAACCTCCATAATATCTAGCCCTTTCTCACCAATTGATGTTGCTGTTAGGAATAGTGCTTGTATTATCAGGGGGGTCAATGGGTCAGTATATATACACAAGACATGTTACAGATAAGAAAACCAAATCATATATAGAGTCCTACTCTAACACATATATATCTCTAACACCCCCCCCCTCTTCCGTTGCTTCCCCTGTTCCTGATCCGACACAACTTCTCTTAGTGCATTCTTCTTCTTCGTTTTCTTAAATCTATTCGGCAGAGAACCAAAGCCTAAACCACCCGTATTCCACTCGCGCTACTTGCGCTCAGGCACAAGCCTTGACACGAACAGTCTGAGTGGGCCAAGTGTAGACTGTTCGCCTATCTGTTTCCCACAACTGTTGATTTTTGTTTCACTCTTCTGGTTCATTTGTTCTCAATTCCAATTTTCACTCATCTTGCACTAGAATTGTCCATATCCTACGAGTTGGAGTAAATTTGTGTGTATTTCTCGCTCATCGAGTTCAGCACCAATATTTCCCAGTGAACACAATATTTCTCTGCATTTGAAAGCAACCATCAAAATATCCAATCGATATGATAAACTGAGGAATAGTCACAAAACATAAATACAAATTGTTAGAAGTTGGCAATGCAAGCTTCTAGATATCTCCAAAGATTGCAAGAGCATAGATATTTTCTAGGGAGTACTCTAGAATAGTTAGTTAAATAAATTATGAATCTAGAAGAGTATGGATATTTTCTTGGAAGAGCGTGGATCTTCTAGATATTTTAGATCAAGGGATCTTAACACTTGTCAAGAATCCAATGGCCCTCAATCTCTATAAATAGAGGCCATGACTCCTTGTCATGCCATGCCATATGAGCATGGTAGAAGGCAAAGGTGAGTGAAGGGTGTGAGTGCTAGGCTAGCCATGAAAGGTGTGTGTCCACTCTTATGTAATAGTGTTACTACTTTAATAAAGAAGTATTTTTTGTAGTCGTAAGTCTTCCTGTTAGACCATACTATTTTTAAATACTTAGTGCATTATTAAGTTGTGATTCAATGTGAGTGACTCGGTCGTTGAAGGATCTAGACCCGCCATTATAAGTTAATGGAGTGTTTTGGTGATTAATGACAAATCTATTTGTGAGACTAATATTTTATTGTTACATCTAGTGTGTAGTCTCATTTGGATATAAAAGTGAAATTCAACGAGGTATGCATTCGAATTTACGCTCTTATATATTATTGCATTCATCGGATCTAAAATATAGGTTGAACTCCACCATAAGTATAACTTGAATATGCACATATGTTTATATTTACACATTTGTGTATGCACACATTTAGGGGGAGTTCACTCTATATTTTATGGTTTCATTAGTATTGATCCATATTCCATTTTTCACATATATTTGGGATCTTTACTTTGAAACATATCCTTTAGAGTATACAAAACTTGTGTAGTTCTTGTATACTCATATTTTGAGTATATAGAACTTGTGTAGTTCTTGTATACTCATGTTGGAATATATATATAACTTGTGTAGTTCATATATACTCATGTTGTGTTACTTTCAATTATCTACATTCAATTTATGTGCAATTAAAGTGGTTATCATCAATTACCAAAGAGGGAAAGATTGAAGTATCTTGTCCCACCATTATGAGTTAATGGTATGGTTTGATAATTAATGATAATCATATTGTGGAACTAACATTTTTCATGACTTGGATGAATAGGTTATGTTCCAAGGTGATGAAGACTTGGGATGATCATGAATTGATCATCAAGTCAAGATTCAAGTAAAGGATGCATCATGTGTTGATGCACACCAAGTCAAAAGAAGACCCATCATGTGTTGATGGAGGTCAAGTGAAAGAATGCATCATATGTTGATGCATATCAAGACTTAGGATGGAGAAATCATCATGTGTTGATGATGTTCAAGACAAGATCCCGAAGTGAAGAAGATATTTATGTGTTGATGATCATCAAGTCAAGCACCCGGACTTGAAGCGATGATGTGCATCATCAAGCTTCAAGAAGATGCAAGGCAAATGTATGACTAGTTAGGGCTAAGGATGTGTTCCTAGTCTTTTACCGGTCTTGGTGTTTGGTTAGAAGACCGGATTGTTAGTATAGGTTGCCGTACTATTAAGAGGGGTCTTGACTAGTAGCATCAGTTAGTCATATGTTGATAGCTCATTATGCTTACTCTAGCTCATCTATACATGGAGCTATTATTTGCGAATATATTTTGCAAATAGTCGAGGCTCGTGCATTTAATCATTGTAGCATGGGACTATAATTTGCAAATGGTTGAAGTCCATGCACCTTAGCATTGTGGCATGATGTTATTATTTGCGAATGTGTTTTGCAAATAGTTGATGCTCATGCTTGATTTCTTGTAGCATGTGACTTAAGTTTGTAAATGGTTTAAGTCAATGTACCTTATTCCTTGTGGTGTTAATTCTAAAAGTTGGCAAATATGTTTTGCAACTTGTTGAGAATATCACCTTTAAATCTTGATTGGATTGCACTCAAATTGGCAAATGTGTTTTGCAATTTGAGTTTGGCAAAGTGCAAAGTTTCTCTGGAGTCCGCGGTCGACCGCCAAGACACACCCGATCGGCCGGTGGCATATCGGTCAGACCGCCGTGTGTTTGGCAGTCCGACTGATTGCTCCTTGAGCTGTTTTCTGTGCGGAAGTACCACCATTGAGAATACGGTACTACCGGAGAGTGGAAGTACCGGCATATCTCGCGGTACGTAAGCACATTTTCGAATACCACTGATTTTCCTTGGGCGGTTCGACCGGTCGGCAGTTGGCAGTTCGACCGGCGGAGAGTCCAACGGCTACTTTTATAGCCGTTGGCGCATAGGCGGTCCGACCGGTCATTAGTTGGCGATCAGACCGGCCCCTCTCTGATTCGATGGAATCTTTCCTCCAACGGCTAGTTTTTGTGTGTGGGCTATATATACCCACCTTGGCCGGTTGGGAAATATTGTTGCTATTGTTGCAAGTGCCATATTCATTCATTGAGCTAAGAGCAAGCCTCTCATCTCATATGTGCATGTGTTGCACTTAGTGAGCTTGACCAAGAAACCCTAAGTGCATGTGTTGCCTTAGGTAGTAGATTGTGTATCCACTTGAGGTTAGACACTTGGTTAGTTTAAGTGAAAGTTGAGTCTTGTTACTCTTGGTGTTTGCCGACACCTAGACGGCGTGGAGGCGTTGTGGACCGGTGATCTTCTCAACAAGCTTGTGAGAAGGCCCGGCGTGGTTGTGAGTGGTTTGGTGCTCACCATCTCCGGAGTGGAGGAAGAGCAACCCCGAGTGGAGTGAGGTGTTGGTTCGTGTTGGAATCGGTCCAAGTGGTTGAACTTACCTCGGAGGTGTTAGCTTAATTTGTGGAATCGGTCCAATTTATTTGGGCTTACCTCAACGTGGATTAGGGGAGACCGGTAAGTCTGCGAACACCACGGTAAAATACAATTGTGTCATCTTGGTTTGTTCTTGTGCTTTACTTTGAGCAATTTACATTACTTACTTTAATTACTTATATATCTTTGTATGATTGTTCTCATTGAATTGTATTCATATTGTTGGTGCACTTATAGTGGAGTCTAGTTAATTTAAGTTTTAATTGTGCAAAACCAAATTGTTATTAGCTTCCGCATTATAAATTGGTTTTAACCAAAGAGATTTTTAAAATCTCCTATTCACCCCTCCCCCCTCTAGTCAGCCTCCTTGATCTTACAGTCGTCCGAAATCACAAATCACAAAAGTCGTAGCTTTAACGTGAGCGGCTCGGTTGCCCAGAAGCTGGACGATCTTGGCTTCAACGTGAGCGACTCAGTTGCCTAGAAGCCAATAATTAATAATACACGAATTAAGTAGAAATTAAAAGACTAACCGAATTAGTATAGTGTTGACACCGATTTTATACTAATAATAATGCCACTTTTCCTCTGATTTATCACATAATAATCGATCATTGGAGCCATTTATAGCTACTAACCCTAACAAATTTTGGAGATGTTTGCAAATAAGTCGGTGATGCTGGCACTATGCGAAAACACGTCATATTTAGCTACAAAGAGTCGAAAAAGAGCTTCCTCGGGAATCATGCCAAAAATGAACTTCTTCAAATCACAAATTGGAGGTTACCATGACACCCACCTTGTCGAAGTGATTAAAATACATATATTATTTACCAAAATCAGAGGTCAGGTGTGAAAGTTATGAAGCTCAAACACCGTCCAAGTCTCTAGCCATCAGGCCCCGTGCTCACCAAATTTAGGTGTTCTAGCCAAGTTCTCAACAAAATCAATTACAAGTCGTGCAGAAATGGTGTAATTTAATAATATTTTCAGTACGTGCTTTTTCTTGGATTACAGTAGGTGAACCGTAACCTAGGGAAGATCTTTTGATTATTGGTTGATCTAATTTTTACCTGTTTATTCTCCTACGTTGATTTATATTTCCATCTTAATTATAATCACCGTTTCCTAGTTAGTAGTAGATTAATTTAGATAGTTAGTCTAAGACTTGAAGCTCCCTATGGATTCGATAATCTGGAATACTCTACGTGAAAGCTACAACGTCCTGTATGCTTGGTAGTAATTTAGGTGCATAGTAGACATCAATAGATAGTTGGTGTAGCATCAGGTGTAGGTCCACGAAATAGGTATTAGAGCCACCACAATTTCTAACCACACACACACATATAGGAAGTCGGAAGCCTATTTGCTACTCTTAGATGTAGTTACTCATATTGTATCTATCGTTCATCTGTCTTGGGTACCACATGCTTGATTGAATTATAGGGCCGAATACATCTGTCTCGGATACCACATGCTTGGTTGGATTATTGGACCGGATAACACTCCACAATAGTCGTTATCAACCCAGTAAAATACTTCCTAACATATCCGACAAAGATAATCAGCATTTATATGCAATTCCCGTGTGCACATAATTTGGCAACCACTCCCATAACGGTCGGCCTTGATTAGTCTTGGACGGGAGTATGTAGCATGTTATTGATGTTGGCATCTGCTCCCGTAATGGTTAGCTCTCTGAAGTGTATACATACTCCTTTGAAGATACTACCTATCAATTTTACCAAAAGGAAATACGCTTGTGTATACATACTACTACCTATCCATGTACATGTACTCCCATTTTTAAAGTGCAGATACTATCATTCTACACGTACACTGATCCCATTCATAAAGTTGTTTTTTCCCTAGTGTTTGCTATGTGTACTTTTTTTAGAGGACGAATACATACACCTTTTCTGGAAGTGTATACATACTCCTTTGAAGTGTATGGTAAGAAGCTTGCCTGGAACGGGGGTGGCGAAAAGGAAAGCATCAATTACCAAAATCCCAAAAATAGCTCGTCAGGATTAAATGTCATATAGGAATTGGATCGGGTTTCTCTCCTACCCGTGATTTTCAGGCCCGTTAGGCTTAAAAGACACACGAATCTCATCGAGGATTAAAGGGTAGATGGAGAAGGAGTAAGTACACCTGAGAGTAGGTAGTATTATTATATATATATATATATATACAGTAAATGAAATTTAACAAAAAAAATAGTGCAGTATATACCGCTTACTTACTGCAGTTTGGAGGGATCTTTCATGAATATTCAAGTTCAATTCAACGACCAGTAAACCCCACCTTTACAGATGAAAGCAAATATGTATGTGTTAATATAATATCAGGTTCATCATATTTTTCGTCTCAACAAAAAAAGTTTCAGCACATTTCAACAAAACACTGCGTTTAGTACTGACATGTCGTGTAAACCCCACCTTTACAAATGAGAAAGAAAAAAAAAGAGATCGAGCACATTATGGGCCGGGCCAAGCTCTGAAAAGGCCGACCCCTGTCTAGGCCAACAAATATGTCCAGGTGTTTGGTCCATATTATTATTTATAATAATTGATGATGTTTCTCGTAATTATAATGTGTCCTGGTGGCGTACCTAAGATTAAGAGAAGACAACAATATACGTCTGAATATTTCGTCCGGAAATTTCACCGCGGCCCTAAGCTTTTGACTCATTTTGTCTGTTTTGGCTATGAAATAACAATTCTATAGCTTTCTTCTTAACGGAATGGTAAAAATAGCACCACAGTCCGCGCATGGATAGGCATGCGATGCACTTCAGGTCACTTGCAATGCTCCCGAAGCACTTCCGGTCCTGTAGCGACAAGACAGTGTTCGCGACTGGTTCATGGCAACTGATCTGCCTGTAGTCCTAGATAGCAGCAGATGCCTTCCACAATAGTTTTGCATGATAGGAGTGTTATTTTTGTTATTTCGTTTGTACGCAGTTTTACTATTTTGTTAAAAAAGAGGCTAAACAAGAGGGAAAAAATCCTCTCGTCCTAGGCTCCCAGCCAAGTGCCAAGTGCGCTCACCGCATAGGTCCATCTGCCCGGCACCACCACGGCCGGCCCTCGCTGCCGGCGGTCCGAACCACCGCATCCGCCATTTCCTCCTTGCTGGACCCCAAATTTGGAACTTGGGACCTACTATGTATACTTGTGTTATTTTCTGGATCAGTAGATAGCACATACAGTTACATTGCTGATTCAAATACATATTGCGAAAATACAGAGTTATTACATAGTATTAAACAATATACCTTACGCTTTTGGTTTGCAGAATGGATGGATAGACCAAATACTTTTGAAGAACAGCAGCGGAAGAAGAATCAAAGTATAACATGTGGAACCCTCACGATATGCCCACTAGCAATCGACTGTGGACTCGCGACCTAGTGTTTGACCTTCTTGATCTTCAGTCTTGACCAATACTCATGATTGTCCCTATAGTCTTCTTTGGTGTGTACTGACTAAAAGAATGTAAATAGCGAGCATGAGTACATAATCGTACTCGTGAACCAACACACAATGTAATTATTATAGATGCAGGGCTAATCAAAAGGGAGGCTCTCGGTTCCTTTATTTTGCACAAGGCCATTTATTGAAATAGATTAAGTAGTAGCAAATCTTAAGACTTAGCATTTTAACCAACATAAATTTTATAAACTGAGTTTTTGTTGTAAAGTAATAGTGACGATCTCATCTCCTATACCATCGAGTGGCTCCATCCACTTAATGCTCGGGCTAACCTGTAATTACCACTGATCCCCGACCATGCCTTCTCAAATCCCTAGGGTCCCACCCTAGCTTTTCATTCCACACTCACACACAAATAATTTTATAAAATGAAAGCTATATCAAGCAAGTTCTCAGCGCCGCTTTTTACCATGAGTACGACTATCTAGATAGTTTTCTTACTCTTGAGTTTCTACACTTTACCCACAAGAGATAAATCAACTTATACTGCCTCGACACACTTCCGTAGGTGTGTGGCTAATGATTGATTATCACAAGGCCTTTACAATGCCCAACCTCTTTGCAACTTCGCACAACTAGGTATCACCTCCATAGGGCCTTCTCTAGCCCATTGAAGGTCTCCCTTTTAGCATCGTGCGATTCCAATGGCTTCGTTCTCTCCCAACTATCCACCCGCATCCACCAACGTCGAAGCCACGCCGAGGCTAACAAATTAGTTAGCCAGGTCGCATGTGTTACCGACTTGTGGTTGTACTATTTTACATGAAAGGTCATCACCAGATTCGGTCCTTAATTAACTTGGACGGTGCATCCACATACCCCAACGACGTGCATCACCAGCACCAGCCACTCTTTCCATCTGTCCAAGTCGAGTAGAGATTTTCAAGTTTTGATTGGTTTTGAAAATAACCTTTAGGCCAACATACCAGTCAGATTCCCAGCCTCGACTGCCCAAATCCATCTTTTTCATGTTTGGAAAGATGATGTTGGGCACTTTAATGCCCGCACGACCACGTATCTAAGCAAGGCTAAGCATGACACTTAGATACAAACTTATTAACTAGAATGTAGACCATTAGTTCTAGGGTGACAAGGGTAGCGTCCAAATTCAAGGAGTAGAAGGTTATACTCAGTTATCATTAAGGCATTAACTATGAACTAGACCAAGATAGTTGTTTAAATCATAGCAATGCAATTTCTTAATTTAAAGCAACATAATTTGCAAAGATTGGGTGCAATATGATCAAAGTATTGACTCGCCTTGCTCAACTTTCTGATAACCTCGGTCATGCTCTTGTGCAATGCCCCAATAATAATCACGCTCAATATGCTGATAATCATCATGTTCAATGCTCTGATAGTCTTGATTTGGAACCCGTCCTTGTTGGGGTTGATGTTCCATAATGACTTCAGTTCAGAGTCTAATTACGCATAATATGATTGAACTCCAGAACAACTGAAAATGGTCAAAAGAATTCCAATAAATCCCAAAACATTCAAACAAACAAAAATACTTGAATGAAAAGCAACCATGTCTTACGACAACCTGAAAGAACAGAGTTCCTCAGATGGGACTAGAATATACTCATCTGGAGTTGATGGAGGAAGTACTTCAGATGAAGTATAATCAAGAAGTTGAGGAATCCAATAGAGAGGGAGAGAATGTCCAACGAACATTCAAAAAGGGTCACTTGGATGAGAGGTTACGGGTTGGTATGACTCCGGTCTGCTTTTGGATCACAAATGATTCTGTTGGAATAGAGCACATATGTATAAAGACCCATTCATTCCTATGGTTCCACAATAGGCAAATTCTTGGACTAGAAGTATTAGATCAGCATGGTCGAAGATATGGACTAGTAGGATCAAAGTAACCTAGTCGAAGCTATAGACCATGGTGGTCGAAGGCATATACCAGTATAGTCGAAATAATCTAGTCAAAGCCATAAACTATTGTGGTCGAAGATATACACCAATATGGTCGAGGTAATCTGGTTGAAGCCATGGACCAACGTGGTCGGAGGACTAGACGGAGGACTAGACCAGTATGGTCGAAATAATCTGGTCGAAGCCACAGACCATTGTGGTCGAAGGCATGAACTAGTCCGGTCGAAGCCATAAACCAATATGGTCGAAGGCCTAGACCAGTACGGTTGAAGCCATCTGGTCGAAACCGTAGACCATTGGGTTGAAACCGACTAGTCAAACCACAGTAGTGGAAACTGCGCGGTCGAAACATTGTGGTTGAAAATGAGTGATCGAAACTGTGTGATCGAGACACAGTGGTTGAAAGTGAGTGATCGAAACTATGTGATCGAGACACATTGGTCGAAACACAGTGGTCGAAAATGAGTGGTCAAAACTGTGCTCGAAACACAGAGGTCAAAAGTGAGTGATCAAAACTGTGTGATCAAGACACAGTGGTCAAAACTATGTGGTAGAAACACAATGGTCAAAAATGAGTGATCGAAACTGTGTGATCGAGACATAGTGGTCGAAACTGTGTACTCGAAACACAGTGGTCGAAAATGAGTGATCGAAACTATGTGATCGAGACACAGTAGTCGAAAGTGAGTGATCGAGACACATTGATCGAAACTGTGTGGTCGAAACACATTGATCGAAATGAGTGGTCAAAACTGTGTGGTCGAAACACAAAGATCGAAAGTGAGTGATCGAGACATAGTGGTCGAAACTGTGTGGTCGAAATACAGTGGTCGAAAATGAGTGATCGAAACTGTGTGATCGAGACATAGTGGTTAATCTGGATACAAGTTCTCGAAATTGAGTATTGTTCATTATTTTGACTAGTTGGTCAGAGGAGTTTCGGAAAACTGGTCGAACGAAGTTTCGATTGCCTGGTCGAATGTGTTACGACCATTGATAGAATACGTTTTGGCATTCTAGTCGGAAGAGCTGCAACTAACAGATCGGAGAGGTTTCGACTATTAGTCGAAGGAGTGTCGACTATTAGTCGAAGAAGTTTCGACAAGCTGGTCGAAGAAGAGTTTCGACTAACTGGTTGAGGAAGTCTTCAACGAGCTAGTCGGAGGAGAGTTTCGACTAGCTGATTGAAGAAGTTTCGACAAACTGGTCGAAGGAGAGTTTCGACAAGCTGGTCGAAGAAGAGTTTTGACTAACTGGTCGAAGAAGTTTCGACAAGCTGGTCGAGGAAGAGTTTCGACTAACTGGCCGAAGAAGTCTTCGACATGCTGGTCGAAGGAGCATTTCGACTAGCTGGTCGAAGAAATTTCAACAAGCTGGTCGAAGAAGAGTTCCGTCTAATCGGTCGAAGAGGTTTCAACCAACTAGTCAAAAAGAGTTTCGACCATCTAGTCGGAAAGAGTTTCGACCATCCGGTCGGAAAGAGTTTAGTCTACAATGCATTTGTTCATCTAGAGTGAAAAGGAGTCTCTAGTGGCCACTAGGAACGCACAAGTAGGAACTGAAAGAAACAAGTTAGTCAGAGACGGTCCGACGACGAAAGTCTGCGACGGCGGGAGAGGCTCCAAGTGGCGGTGATGGCCGTCGAGGTTGATCCGACTGCCGGGTTACTCTGGGCGGAGGGGAGAAAGAACGAGGTCGGCAACTCCTACGAATATAGAGTGGAAACAATGAGGGGAGCCAACTCTGAGTCAGGGAATAAGAGCGGATACATTCAAGAAGAAAGGGGCTTCACCGAAGGAGCCAATGTTGCTGGCGACTTTGTGGAGGCACCGACCGAAGCGCGCTCAAGCCTTACCTGGAGCTCGAGCTCTGGAAGGATGGAAGAATGGAAGAACTAGCTCTCGTGGCGTGGAACGACAGTGGGAGGTCCTAAGGTTACTATTTATAGGCGCAGGGGGTGGAGGTCGTTCGGGGCATTCGGTGCATCCGGTCTGTGCGGTTCCACGGAGTGGTTGACGATAGCGACGGAGTCGGCAACACAGTGCAGCGGTGGGACGGGTTGAGCGATGACGCTTTAATGGATGAGCAACTTCGCTTTAATGACTGAGCGACGGCGGCTGCCAGCGCACGTACCATGTCGCATCGGGGCGTTCGGGCTCGGCAGGTGTCGACACCAGTAGGGGAGAGGATGTACTTGCCCAGGCACACATAGACGACTACGACCAAAGGCGGTCTTTGGTCGCACCGGTTTGACTAACACCCGACTTGGGTCTATTTGGTCATCACAACAAGGGTGCGGTCTCGACTGCGTCGGTTCGGCTGGCTACTGGTCGAAGGAACAGTGCATACGGACACGCCAGGGGTGGTACTATGGTGCACTGAAGGGGGGAAAGGACAGGCTGCCACGACCAGGGGGTGGTATCGACTGCGCCGGTTCGACTGGGCCATTGGTCGGAGGAACAATGCACAGGGAAGGAGATGGCTACTATGACCAGCTGAAAATGCTTTATGGCTTATGGTTTTACGCTGGCTGACAGTGGGGTAGCGGTTGCAGGTGTACCCGGGGCAGAAGAAGAGATGCAGTGGCTGAGCCTAACCCTGACCTGGTCCGATTGCAACATGGGTGGCTCAAGGTGATTCAAGCTGATTGATTAGATGAATAGTGGAACGAAGAGAAAGATCATGAGGAACCCCTGGGCTAATCTAATATTTGTTAAACCATTCTAATCGGCTCTTACGTATTATTCTTATTATAGGATTTATACCTTATGTAATTCTTCAAAGGCAATACTTTTAATCTTTTCTTACTTCTGGTACTAAGGTTTGTGCATTACGATTTTGGGTGCAGGTTGATGAAGCTCATTTTATCTTAATTAACGGATGGCCCCAATCTCCTGGTACCCCTTCCATTGGACGGATCATAACTTGATGGGGGTTTAGTGTTGGTAGACTAGAACATAGAGTGATGGGGGAGGTAGAGGATCCTAGGGACCTTTGGAGCACCGACAACGATGGGGTGGTGCCACGGCCGACAATTGGTACTTGGTCTTACCATGTGCTTCGGACACAATCATCAGTGGAGAAGATGTATGATGGTCTGGTGTGGCGAAGAAAGACAATTGGGAGGCTCGAGGTTGCTATATATAAGCAAGGGTACGAAGATGCCTGAGGGCGACGATGCGCTCGGGCGAAGCAACCTCATGGTTTTGGGTTGGCATGGGTGAAGATTTGACGTGGTTTGGTGGCACAGTGCGACGGCTTGAGTGATAGTCGTGGTGACAAGAGCAGTTGGCAAGTATAGGCGCGTGGCCACATGCGTTGACGCCGAGTGAATGATGACGCTGCTGCGCTGGCTTAGTTGGAAAAGAAGGGAGAAAGGGATGTGCGAGAGCTGGTCGAGTTAGACCAGAACCAGACCAACAATACTCAGTCAAAGGAAAGTAGGAAGAAAGAAAACAGCTAGGAAGATTAGAGAAAATACAGAATAACAGAAATTTAGATTTTCTAAAATTTTGATATTCGCTTAAAGGAATTTCAACACGATGATAAATAAAATTGTGCTTAGTAAAAGAGAAAACGCACTCAAATAACTCTTCAATAATACGGACAAACAGAACGAAAATACATATTTTTTTAAAAAATCTTATATTTTTGCATTGAGATATTTTCGAAATGTCACGCTCCTCCCAGGGACCAGACAAGACAACCAAACCGCGTCCGATCTACGCCTTCCTTCTCTTTCCCTTTCGCCGTCGCAACATCAGCGTTCGCTTCTCCGGTCTTAGGAAATTCCAATTCAACTCCCTCCCGCACCCACCACCTCGACCAAAATCTTATTTATACCCCCACAGCCACGGCGACCCCGATGACTCCCCCCGCCCCCCTGACCGCCTCCAGCTCCAAGCGCCGCCGCGAGCAGGAGCCCGCCGCAGCCACGGGGAACTCGTCCTGCGCGGCGGCAGCGCAGGCGGGCGCCAACGAGAACCCGCCGCTGCGGGTGCTCACGCGGGACCAGGTGAAGCACTGCAAGAAGGCGCTCAAGGTGTTTGACAAGAAGCTCAGGCAGCCCGCCGCGATCTCCGAGGAGTTCAGGGCCCTCCCGGTACAAACTCCTCCCTTCTCCCCTCTTTGGGGGTTTCCTGTGATGGTTCAACACTAGGTCCCAAGTAATGCTCACATTTGTTCATCTACATACTTACATGCCTTACAATTTACAATCATGAACGAAGAAGACCAAAGTTGAGTTGTCAAAAAAAAAAAGAATGTACAAGGTGAATTTTGTGCAATGGTCAGTGGTATATGATTTTACACATTGGGAAATAATGAAGTTAGTGTAGCGTTGCTTCCAAGTGAAGCGTCAGGGTGGGCTGGATATGATTACACTATTCCAGTGGAATAAAGATGATTTTTCAGTCTATCTCTCTTGAAGCTACACGGCAACATGGGGTCTTGCTTAGCAGCCGGCATTGAAGTCTGAAATTTGGACCGGTAAAAACCATACTTGGAGGAGTTTTTTTGCTGCTAGGTCCAGAAATACTGCGTTAGTCAAACTAGCACTCAATGAAGAAAGAGCAAAACTAGAACTTCGTATAATCTGCTCCCCTTGCATCTTCCTTGAACTGAACCTACCCGTGGCCTTAGTTTGTATTTTCTCATTCACGTACCTGAGATGGACATAACGTCTTAACCTGGCAGAGTGAATTAGTTCACTAATTTTGCTTGTCTAGACTACCAGATAAACTATGTATTGCTGTAATTGGTTGTTGTTCATATGGTACTAATCTGTCATCACTAATGTTGCATTGGGATATTGTTATGATTCTTAGATCATAGGGTAAACATCACCGGGAGGATAGCCGGGTGGCGTCGGCTGCTAGGGGAAAGGGAAGACTATAGATTGGGGAGACGGAAGGGATTGGGACTTAGACTACTGTTTTCTCATTGCTTAATGTCAACAATTACAATAGGTCTCCTTATATAGATGGTTCTTCGTACAATTATAGATAAAATCAATCTAAATAATGACCTTCCTAACTAATAGATGACCTTTCTAACTAATAGGCAACCTTCCTAACTAATAGACAACCTTTCCAATTACTTAATCTCTATATAAGGAAACTAATAAACTATTTAAGAAAATAGATATTCTTATTAGGGAAGATAATCTCTTCCTAATCCTTGTGCTACAGTATCTGTGGTACTGTTCACTTACGTGCACAGTAACCCCGGCCCATGACACTACTCTCCTCCTTTCGCTACAGCTCGTCCTCGAGCTGTGGTGGTGGCCATGGCTGAAGCCCCAGAAAACCCCATGTTGACGAGAGGCCGTGGTGCTAGCAGAATATTGCATGGAAGATAGTCTGCAACGCTCCAATAGACAGCAACGAGGATTGTGGTCCCTTGGCGTGTCTTGACGTTGTAGGAGGCATGGTTATTAAGGCGGTAAGGCGAGGTGAGACGACCCACCCCCCTCACACCTTTTAAGCGGTAAGGCGTGAGGCGAGGCGACACCTTACTCTCGTCCTAAGGCGCTAAGGCAGTGAATAAAACGAGCATTTCAGCAGTATAAAGATAGAATCATAGAAATAATAATCAAGATTCAAAGATTTAGCACGAGAGGCGTACCAAGATCAGAGAAAGATAAAGCGACGGCCGCCGACTCCGCCTGCGCTCAGTGCCTCAGTCGCTCCCTCCCTTCTCCGCCGCGGCTCCGCTGAGTCCGCCGAATCCGCCGACGCTCCCGATGGCGACCCGGGCTCCCTGGCTCCCCCTTCTCCCTCGCTCCTCCCTCCTCCCTTCTCCTCAGATCGCCACCCTTCTCCTCCATGGCTCACTGAGTCCGCCGACTACGACGCCCCGATGGCGACCGGGCTCCGGCTCCCTTCTCGCTGGCCTCCCTTCTCCCCTCAGATCGGCCGACGACGCGGGAGAAGGGAGGGGGGAGGCCATGTGGAAGGGAGCCGGGAGGAGGAGACGGGAGGAGAGGAGGTGGAGGTGGAGGCCGGGAGGGATGGGATGGACTATGGATCAGCACCGCAGAGGATGGTGGGGCAACAGATGGTCGCCGGTGCGCCACTTCAGGGATGGAGGCCGCGATGGGGATGGAGGCGGCGCTAGGTCTTCGGTCCTTCGACTTCACGCACACGGCTACAGGTTTTATGCTTGCCCCCTCATCCTGTGACTCCCGTCTATATCTCCTCCACCCCGTCTCTATGGCGGCCGCATTGGAGCTCCCGGCCGCCTTCTGCCGCCTTGCAGACGCCATGGAGATGCCTTATCCTTGAGGCGGATGCCTTGGGCATCCATGGCAAGGCTACGGCGAGGCGACGCGCTGCCGAGCGCCTAAGCGTCGCTAAGGCGACGCCTTGATATCCATGGCAGGAGGCGTTGGTGGCATGGACAAGATGTGCGGGGCAGTAGCGCAAACGTTGTCGTGGTCCTGACACCTACCACACCCCGCACCTACGAAGGCACGACGTCGGCCGAGCGTGTGGAGAAGACAGTCGTTGGGCAGCGGCCTTCTTCCTCGGTGAGGGCACCGTTGGTGCAACCTTGGGCAGCGAAGTCGACAATGCGGAAGTCACCGGCGAAATCAGAGACGCCTCTGGTGGCGTAGATCACGCAGTAGCTGCTGCCCGTGCATTCTTCTTCTCCTTTTCCTTCAGCTTGACCATCATAGTCGCCATGTCTGCCAAGATGGCTTTCATGTTGTCTACACCGGCACTTATCTCGTTGAGGGTGGTCCTCATGGCCTTGAAATTCTCGGCAGCAGAAACCTTGGTGTTGGTTCTGATACCAAGTTGTTATGATACTTAGATCATAGGGGTAAACATCACCGGGGGGATAGCCGGGTGGCGTCGACTGTTAGGGGAGAGGGAAGACTATAGATTGGGGAGACGAAGGGGATTGAGATTTAGACTGTTGTATTCTCATTACTTAATGTCAACAATTACAATAGGCCTCATTATATAGATGGCTCTTTTAACAATTATGGATAAATTCAATATAAATGATGACCTTCCTAACTAATAAATAATCTTCTTAACTAATAGACAACATTTCCAATTACCTAATCCCTACACAAGGAAGTTAATCAACTATTTAAGGAAATATATATTCTTATTGGGAAGGTAATCCCTTCCTAATCTTGGTGCTACAGTATCTGTACTACTGTTCACACATGTGAACAGTACCCCTGCCCATGACAGATATGCTTTTGTGACTATCTAAACTCCCGTACGATGATTGGAACAATTTTGTTCATTTCATTATTTTTACTCTAATCACATCATAGTTATCCAAATTTATCTAATCACATCACCGAGGAGGAACTAGGTATTTTTTTCATTAATAAAAAGAAAGGCACCCAAATTCGAGCCGAAGAGGGCTCGAATTTGGGTGGTTAGGGTGTACACCTACATCTCCCACCAACCAAGCTAGCCGAAGAGGATTCGAACTTGTTTGGTTGGGGTGCACGGCCACACCTCCCACCAACTGAACTAGGCCCAGTTCCTTAATTTGTCTGTTTTACTATCTTCTAATCAAATGGACCTACTCTGTATTTCCAAATCCAAAGAGGATCAATAATTAATTCCATGCTGGAATTGAAACTCCACAGTTTTCTCTCCTCTTTTTTGTAAGGACAGACCAACAAAGTGACACCAATTACAAGGAGATGCATTCTCAAACGGGATTGTGGCCATATCAAATGTTGTATGAACTATGAAGACCTGGATTAGCTGCTCTTAGCCTCTTACTCAACTCGCTGTAAGAAGAGCAAAAACCCATGGATATGTAAAATCTATCACGTTTCCATTCAAATCTATATTCGCGTTACCCACTACCTGTCCGTATTAATTTCAATATAAGGGGCGGAAACATTTTAGATATATGAATGGGTTGGAGACAGTAGATACTAAAGTAATTGCCCCCCTCCCCCTCCCCTTCCTTTCCAACTACTAAAGTAAGAATTATTTTGTATGTTGTCTGTCATAATAAATACTTCCTAAAAAGCAAGTGAAGCAACTATTGATTCAATGTAATTTCTCCAGGACATAAGAACAGTGCTCCAGTTGACACAAAAGTTTACTATTGCTCGGAGCCCTGCTAATAGGGAAAGGAACCGCTACACTGATGTCTTGCCATGTGAGCATCATGAACTTGTATACGCTATCATGTGTAGCCAGCAAGACCACCATGTGGAATCGTTAATCTGATTTAATTTGACTATTTGTTTTTAGTTGATGAAACAAGGGTGCGACTACAGTCCTCAACAAGCAATCAGACTTCAGGCAACGATTACATCAATGCAAGCCTTATAGAGGTAAAAATGGCATATTTTCTGGTAGTTAGTTTTTGTTTGCCCTTTCCCTTCTTTCTAATCCTAGTTGGGCATGTGGCATATAAAATGTGCAGACTGATGGCAGAGGTCAAACAAAGTTTATTTCCACTCAAGGTCCGCTAGTTAAGACATTTGAAGATTTCTGGCAGATGGTCTATGAGAATAGCTGCCCTGTGATTGTTATGCTCACCAAATTTGACAGTGTTAAGGTGCTAATGTTGAACACTCCTGAGTTTTCATTAAGTTGAGCTAATATTCAGTTGCTCCTTTCTTCCATTGTTTTGACTCTACCACAACCTTCTTACTCCACATGTTCACCTATGTCCTACAAGAGTTGGGTTATTTTATTATCACTGTCATGTTTCCATTTATAATTTCATCTCTATATGGATGAGCCTCTTTTGCTTAGTAGGTTTGAATTGGACAAGAAATGCTTGACGACTGTTGCTCACCCTGATATGGATGTGTCTGTTGCATGTACACTTCTCAGGTTGTCATATGTAATTCAGTTGTTGGGAACGTGAAATGGATAGAAAAAACATGATCTAGCGACAAGCCTGTACACATACACTTCTCAGGTTGGCCTAGATAATTGGAAAATCTAATGGGCAGGAAAACAAATCTTGCACTTCTCAGGTTCTCCTATGTAATCCAGAACGCAGAATGCAAGTTTTTTTTGGATTTTCTCTTTTCCTCCCTGAATACACCCATGACCAGGGATGGCGGTAACCGGGCTTACCGGTGGGCACCGGAAGATCCAATCCCGGACGGTTTCTTTCCTGTTTGCCAAATTCAAATTTCAATTTTTGAAATTCGGCTGGTTTTTAAGCAAATTCATGCGAATTTCATTCGAAAGTTTTCCGGTTTAACCCAGAATCGCCGATTCACGTTTCCTTCACCGCCACCGGATTCGGTCTGCATCGGTTCTTTGTGTTATGAATATTGTGTGTATATTTAAGAGCCCCAATGGGCAATATATATAGGAGTACAAGAGGTGTATGCCATATACAGATAAGACAATACAAAAGACATAAAGAAATACAAAATAGTCCCTATTCTAACTCCTATTCTAACACACCCCTCAAATGCAAGGCGTATACAATAGCATTGCATTTGGAAAGGGTTGACACTAAAATATGAAAAATCCAAAGTCCGAGTCTTAATAATGTCGTCGTAGCATGCAACTCTTGGAAAATATATCGAATATCAAAAGATCTCCCATCCGGGGTCGTGCAACAGCCCATAAAGCACAAGGTGCAGGGGCTGAAAAAG
The DNA here is from genome assembly GCA_036346395.1 of Hsuehochloa calcarea. NCBI lineage: Eukaryota > Viridiplantae > Streptophyta > Magnoliopsida > Poales > Poaceae > Hsuehochloa > Hsuehochloa calcarea. The sequence continues at coordinate 24,292,620 of CM070613.1, forward strand.
TCGATCGCAACAACACGACGAAGAAGAAGATGAAACCGACATAAATAGAGAGAACTGTCAAATCAAGACAAATAGGAATATGTGGAAGCATGACAGTGCAGATCGAAACCCAAGACGGCGGCGGCGCGAAAGAAGCACAGCGGCCTTAGAAGCTCGGGGCGGCTGCTAAGAAAGCGGCGGCACCATAACGACTTATACGATTTGCACGCGGCTCAGAAAGAAGAGCGGGAGCGGCGGCTGCTGCCATGCATAAGGCAATTCCTATGCTTCTATGACTGACAATAAGTTTGTGGACTCGCATGGCTTAGACGAATTCAAAGATTGAGTGGTACGGACTTGGACGGATGCAACGGAAGAAACAACACGAAAGAGGAAACGCCAAAGGATAACTAGCAGCAGCAAAAGACTCGCACCCTAAGCACCGGCCCGTAACAGCCCATAAAGCACGTTTCCACCGGGCTTGAGGTTCTCGTTGAATAGCGAGAAGATGTACGTCTCGAACGTCCGCTTCGGCATAAGCGCCGTGCCCGACCCGGTGCTGGCCTCGCCGCCATGCGCAGTGTTGGAGTCAGAGCACCCGACGGCGCTGTAGGAACCCGGATCTCCACCCGGCGGCCGTGTCGGTAGAAGAGGCCGATGAGGAAAGCGGTCGGCGAAGTGCACGCAGCCGTGGAAGGCTGGGTCGGCGGCATGGCTCGAGTGAGGTCGCTGGAGAGAGAGCCCCGACGTCGAGGCGATGAAAACCGGCTCTCGCGCAAGGAGGACCCGATCCAGATCGGATCTGGACAGGCGACGGCCGAGAACCAGATGATGTTGTTGCTGCTTCCACGAGGAAAGAAAACTACGACTAATGTGGCCGCCCCCGGGAGCGGAGATTGCTCCTCCCGGGGGCAGCGGGCAGTGCAAACAAGCTGGAAGCTAGGTTAGAGGCTAGGTTTAGAACCTTTGCTCTGATACCATGTTATGAATATTGTGTGTATATTGAAGAGCCATAATGGGTAATATATATAGGAGTACAAGAGGTGCATACCATATACAGATAAGACAATACAAAAGACATAAGGAAATACAAAAGAGTCCCAATTCTAACTCTTATTCTAACGCTTTGAACCTTGCCCATGACTCCCCTTAAAATAAAAGAATACACCCGTGATTAGCATGGCCACTTGGTGTTTTTGATCCAACCATTTACCATTTTGAGAATGTTACGTTGAGAAATTATTTACCAGATGATACATAGACATGAATATCTTCTGGGATTCTTAATCCTGTAGATATTTGAAGTTCCAACTATTTCCTTTGATAAAAATTTATTACATAATATTTACATTTAAAATAATGGCAGTGTGATGAGTATCTTCCATTGAGCAAGGGACAAGGAGATTATGGAAAATTTAACATCAAGATTACGAAGACCAGGAAAGATGGCCAGTTAGTGTTGCGTGATGTGAAGGTGCAATGTAATCAGGTAAAGATATATAAAGGCTGTTATATATGCGTGCTTTCTTGTTCTGTGTGAAGTGTAAGATAGGCTGTACCAGCAATGACTATTCTATTCCATGTTTTGCATCATAGGTTATAAATTTCAAAATGAAGAGTTATTCTTGTTCACAGAAGCACAGACTTCATCTCTACTTTTGTAGGACCCGTTAAGGCGTTAACAATGCATAATAATTCTTTTAGAAACTTGATGTATTTCCCATTTCCTTTGCAAAGTTATGTCGAAGTATATCTCATGAATGGTGTCCTTCATCAGTTATATTATTGCTGGTGCTGGACAGATTATCTTGTTCAGTTAGGATGCTCAAGTTTACACTTTGGTGGTAGTGAAGGTTTCAGTTCAGTTGTTTAGGGCATTGATCTATGATAGCCTATTGGCTAAATTACTGGCATCACAAAGTGCCCTGTTATCAATGTGATAAATGAAGACCTCTGGTTACCAGTATTTGATGTAGCCTCGCAGAGTGAGATGTCAAGTCAACGATGGCATACATGTTAGCTGACCATTTGTGAATATTTATGAAGCTGCTATAAATGTTGCAGATTCTGTACCTGGAAACCTTAACTCATTTTCTTTCAATGATTTTTTTAAAAAATGTTTCTCTCATTGTTCCCCCTCTTCTTGTACTTTTTCCTCCATGTTTACTTTCTTCTTATTTTCCTTAATCGCATAAGAATAGTTGCATTGCTATGCTTAAGAATTCTATGATTGAAGTATCTCGAGACAGATAATTCTTCACTTTGCAGTCAGATACAGTGCACACTGTTCTCCACATTGAGTACTCTGAATGGCCCGACCATGGGGTGCCAAATGACAGCAGTGCTGTACGACAGATTCTAAAAAGATTATATTACATTCCAAGAGAGCATCCGATAGTTGCACATTGCAGGTTTGATTGAAATTAATGCCATGCTTCGTTGTGCACCCTTTACCACACTCTAACTCAATATATCACATTCTCTTTCTGCAGCGCAGGCATTGGAAGAACTGGTGCTTATATCACCATCCATAACACAATAGAGAGGATTTTACTTGGTGAACAGACTGCTTTGGATCTCACTGAAACTGTCAGAATGTTTAGATCCCAGCGACCTGGAACGGTCCAAACAGAGGTACAGTTGGTTTTCTTTATTTCTGTCTCTAGCTCAGTTACAAAATCCTCTCAAATTGAGAATAGTTTCAGTATAGATGAGTTGGTACTTGCTCATCAAAACGCTTAGAAAAGTACTAGCTCACAGAAGGACGATATATACTTATTTTCTGAACTGAAGTTAGTGAAAGCATGGTTGGTAATAACTGCACTTTAAATTTGAAATTTAGCTGTACTTTTACAAGCCACGTTACTCCATTGATAGACAGATAGCTCATGTACAAGATAGATAATTTTTGCTTGGTCATGGTAGGATGCAGCTTGCAGCAGGCAATTGCTCTGCTGGGGTTGGTTGGGATATCCTGATTGAGCAATGCCTAAGAGTAATACAGCATAGATACGCCACAAGCACTACCATCTAGCTATTCTTATGGCATCTTCTTCTGCTTTGCAGGAACAATACAAGTTCTGCTATCATGCGATTGTCGATGATCTGAAAGATCTGGTATCAAATTCGAAATAAATCGTTTTTGAGGTATGTTTCATGCACAAACATGTGTGAAATATCATTTTGACACTGTCATACTGTACAATCTCCTTTATACAGGGTCTTAGTTACAAACATATACTTGCTTGCATCAAGTTACAAATATATACTTGCTTGCATCAGTAATCCCGAAATCTTACAAATCTTCTCATTTCGTGCTGTTTCCCTGCAGGGACAAGTAACGACAGTCGTATGCCATTGCCCTGACGTATCTGACCGTCTGTTGCCCCTTTACTCCCTCAATTCTTTAAGCTTAGGTAAACAGCATTCATGTACAGCATGAAGACTGCAATGCAGATTTCAGCAGGGAGCTTTTCTAACTTTTCCTGATCAGAAGTTCGCCACTTCGATCATATGTCCAACCCTGTTGTGAATGGTTGGCTTGCATCAAGAATCGCATGTATCCTCGACTGTACTTTGTTTTGCATTAATTAACTTGTATTGTTTCTGTTCTGAACTAGAATTTAGACGATGTTAGAAGTGGAATATCAAGTGGTACATGCCCACCTAAGTTGTATTGTTTGATAGTAGATGCATGAAGTCAAATGTTCAGCAAAGATTTGATATGGCCCTTTCTGTGCAGTGCTCTCTCTCTCTCTCTCTGAAGTCAAATGTCTAGAGAAGATTGATGTGGCCCTTGCATTTGCAGTGATGACGTTTTCTTCTTTGTCTGTCCCCGTTTCTGCGGTGTTGTGAGCCAAGCAGGAGCAAATGCCAACATATGAAGATGAGAGCATCATGCACCTAAGTTAATGGTTAAGAAAATGTTGGTCTATCAGATCGGTTAAGATAATGCAGTTGCTATTTGCCACAGAAGTTTACAAGGAAAAGCAAGAAACAATTGTCAAAGTGTCTGTGATGACGGTGGCTTGAAAAGAATGCCCAAACTTAAAAGCCACTCAAGAAGACTTGATCGGAATGGACTAGTGGATCTCAATCAACACAGGAGCAAGATTTGTTAGGGCAGAAAAATATTTCTATCAAAGAAACGTCCCATCTAAATTTAGTAACGATTGCAGTCTCGTTAGAGCATTTATAATGCTTGTATTTAGAGAGATGTTTAGCCATAAAAAACTGATTTCTCTTGCCAGCCATGTAGGACAGATAAAGTGCTTATTTTATAGTATCGATGCTTGATTAAGCATCGGTGTTTATATATATGACTATATATAATTAATAGATAATATAATCATCTAAACACCTACAAAACAGATGCTTGCATTGAAGATAATAATTTTTACATAGGTACTTGATGACGCAGTTATATTCTCTCTCTTTAAACGCTTGTATATAAGTATCTCATATTGTATATGCCCTTAGAGCAGAAGACTCTATGAACTTATCCAATTCATCGTCTCTCTCTCTCTCTCTGTTAGAAAAAATAGGGACAAAGGAGACATGAATTTTTACATGAAAAATTTTCGGGAAAAAACCACGAACGCCAACCGATGATGATCACTATATGAGGAGTGTTTACAAATCGTAGGGGATTACAATGATGTGTCTCCTCTCCCGTGCGGCTTACAAGAGGTATATAAAGGGGTAAAATGATTTAGAGTCAAAGTAATAAACTTTTCCGCTAATATGGTATATTTGAATACAACCATATTAGGAATTCAGATCACATATCTCAACAATCTCCACCTTGAGACAAATTTTTCTTATAGCAAAATGAAGAATCATCAATCACCAAAATAACCCCATAATAAGATAAAAAAATTATTGTGCGCCAATTAGTCTCTAGAACTAAACTGTAATACCAACTAAGTTTGAGCAAAGCTCAAACTTAGTAACAGGAACTGATTTTGTCATCATATCAGCTGGATTATTATGAGTACTTATCTTGCACACGTTGACATCACCTTGAGCAATAACACCTCGAATAAAATGATATCTCACATCAATGTGCTTTGTTCTCTCATGGAACATCTGATCCTTTGTAAGACTTATAGCACTCTGACTATCATAAAATATAGTAGTGTAAGAATTATCTCCACAAAGCTCAGTACACAAATCTCTCAACCAAATAGCTTATTTACAAGCTTCAGAAATAGCCATATATTCTGCTTCAGTGGTAGATAAGGCTACAGTAGCTTGCAAACTTGCCTTTCCGCTAACATCACAACCACTAATGATGAAAATATAACCTGTGAGAGACCTCCTCTTGTCCAAATCACCAGCATAATTAGAGTCAACATAACCAATAAGTTCATCTCTAGAATTCCCAAACTGCAAACGAGCATTAAAAGTGCAACACAAATATATGAAAATCCACTGAACTGCTTTCCAATACTCTTTTCCAGGATTAGCCATGTATCTAGTAACAACACTCAGTGCATGAGATAAATCAGGACGAGAACAAACCATAGCATACATAAGAGAACCAACTGCATTGGAATATAGAACTCTAGACATGTACTAAATATCATAATCTGATTCAGGACATAAGGCTGAAGATAATCTCAAATGCGAAGCTAATGGAGTACTCACTGGTTTTGCATCATGCATATTAAAATGACGAAGGACCTTCTCAATATAACCTTGATGACTAAGGTATAACTTGCCAGATTTTCTTTCTCTAATAATCTCCATACCAAGAATTTTTCTTGTCGCACCTAGGTCTTTCATCTCAAATTTATTACTTAATTGTGCTTTCAATTTTGCTATTTTTGGCTTATCTTTTGCAGCAATCAACATATCATCAACATAGAGAAGCAAATAAATAGTCAAACCATTAACAGTCTTTAAATAAACACAACTATCATAATCAGATCGCTTAAAATCATGAAAGAGCATAAAAGAGTCAAATCTCTTGTACCATTGCCTAGTAGATTGCTTCAAACTATAAAGATGTTTCTTTAATCTACAAACAAGGTGTTCTTTTTCAGGAATAACAAAACCCCCAGGTTGGTTCATATAAATATCTTCTTCTAATTCCACATGTAAGAATGCAGTTTTAACATCTAATTGCTCAAGTTCATAATCATGCATAGCAACAATACTGAGTAAAGTGCGAATAGAATTTTGCTTCACAACTGGAGAAAGACATCATTAAAGTCAATACTTGGAATCTGATTATAACCTTTAGCAACCAACCTTGCTTTATACCTTGTTGGTTCAGTAGGAGAAATACATTCATTTTTTAATCCACTTGCAATGAACAAACTTCTTCTCCTTTGGCAATTTTACTAGTTTCCAAGTGCCATTCTTTTCAAGTGACTCCATCTCATCATGCATAACAATTTTCCACTTATTACAATCAGTGGATTCAATAGTCTCAGAGTATGATGAAGGTTCTGTATTACATTCAATTTCTTTGCTACACTCAAAGCACAAGCAACAATATTATCTTCTTCAATCAACCTCTTGGGCGAATTAATCTCCCTCCTAGGTCTGTCAACTGCAATGGACCGTTGTGGTGGTTGCTCAACGATAAGAGGATTCTCAACAATAAGTGCATCATGAACAACAATATTTTTCTTATCTGATGTATTATCTGAATTAACAAAATGGTCCACCTGAACACTTGAATTCTACTTACTCTCAATAGGAATATTAGTAGGCAGTTTATCATGAAGCATAGCAGATTCATTAAAGACAACGTTTCTGCTAATTACAACCTTATGTGTTTCAGAATTCTATAACTTATATCCTTTGACACTATATTTATAACCAAGAAAGATGCACTTAACAACTCTAGACTCTAATTTTCTATTATCAACATGAGCATAAGCAGTACAACAAAAAACTTTCAATTCTGAATAATTTGCTGGTAAACCAGACCATGCCTCAATTGGATTCTTCTTTTTAATTGCAATAGAGGGTGACTGATTAATAAGATAGCAAGTAGTGGAAGCGGCTTTAGTCCAAAAACGCCTATGCAAACTTGCATTAGACAACATACAACGGGCCTTGGAAATAATGGTCATGTTCATATGCTCAGCTACACCGTTTTGTTGAGGAGTATGTGGAATGGTGTAGTGCTTGACAATGCCTCCAGTCTTGCAATATGATTCAAATTCATTAGAACAGAATTCCATCCCATTATCAGTGCGAAGTTTCTTTACCTTCTTTTCAGTTTGCCTTTCAACCATAGTCTTCCACTCTTTAAATGCTGAAAATGCTTCTGACTTATACTTCAAGAAATAAGGCCACACTCTTCTAGAGTAATCATCAATGATTGTTAACTTATAATGAGCACCTCATAGCGATGTCTTGCAAGATGGTATGAACTGAAGTATTGAATCTTACCCTCTTGTATTTACTAAACACACAATGCTCATAAATTTTTAGCTTGCCGATGTTATGTCCATCAAAAAGTTCTCTCTTGCTCAATTCTGTCAAACTAATTTCACTCATATGCCCAAGACGCATATGCCAAAGATTAGTAGCATCAGAATCAGATAATGAACTTGAAATTATAGCAACATTACCTAATATTGTAGTACCTTGTAGATGGTACAGATTAACATATTTAATATCAGCTTTCATCACAACAAGAGAGCCTTTTGACACCTTTAAAACTCCACCTTCACTAGAATACTTGCACCATTTAGCATCAAGAGTACTCAATGAGATGATGTTTCTTTTCAAATCTGGAATGTGCCTCACATCCGTCAAAGTTCCGACAATACCATCAAACATTTTTATCTGAATTGAACCAATTCCTACAATCTTACAAGATGAGTTATCACCCATCAACACAGTACCACCTTCAACAGGTTTATAGGTGGCAAACCAGTCCCTATTAGAACACATATGAAAGGTACATGTAGAATCAAAAATCCATTCATCATTGGTTTTAGCACATCCAACAAAGGCAATAAGAATTTCTCCGTCAGAACTTTCATCAGCAACAAGGAAGGTTTTACCTTCATCATCTGGTTTACCTTTTGGCTTATAATAGTCAGTTCTCTTTTCTTTATTCTGTAGCTTCTAGTATTCAGAGATTTCGTGTCCACTTTTCTTGCAATATTTTCATGATTTGTACTTGCATTTTGATTTCGTCCGGTTCTTGTAGCCGTTCAAACTTTTACCTCAAGATCCATTGTTTGAGTTTGACGAGGATCTAATAATCCTCATTTTATCTTTTATCTATAATTCTTATTATAGGTGAATATGATGTCACATAGTCCCCAGAAGTACCCCTTATATTTATAAGGGAGAGGCCTACCAAGTGATTGTAAGATCTTCTACAATCACCCCCATAGTCGTAAGTCTTACTACGACTATGTCATGATCGTAAGTCTTTCTACGACCACTACATAGTCGTAAGTCCTTCTACGACCACTACATAGTCGTATGTCCTTCTACGACTGCTACCTGGTCGTAAGTCCTTCTACGACCAAGTAAACCACGACCACCTTATAATCAAACCTACAGGCAAGTGGGTCCAATTGATTAAGGAATCCGAACGGTCTACACGCACTATTATTCCGCGTAGTAATGGTGCGTAAATACCCCATTACCTCTGGAAGATAATTGCCAGACGGCGTGAAGAAGCCAATGCACCGGTAATTACTGCCATCATGCGCCCATTACTGGATTAATTATGCGCATCTTCCGCAGGACAAAACGGCTACTCCTTCACGACTATATAAGGGCATCAATCAGAGGGATGGAGGGAGACAGACAAGAAAGATAGAGCGAGTCAAGGAGAAACACAAGTACTATTCTCTGTAATAGTCTTAGCTTCTTACTGGATCATCAAGAATACCATACACACACAGGATTAGGGTTATTATTCTCTCGGAGAAGGCTCAACTGTCTAAACATCCCGTGTCAACCACTCTGCGTGATTTCATCTTTAGGAGACCCCCCGAATCAAATAATCTTAACGTAAGATCGGTTCTAATACACCGACAGTTGGCGCCGACCGTGGGGATCTTCCGGTAATCTCTTGTCAACATACTCTTTTTTTTTCCAAATCTCATGCAATCATGGCAGGAGAATGGAACGAGGAGAACTGGTTTGACTTGGCGACACGCAGACGCCGACATGGATGCGGTTTCGACCACGAGCCGAGTGATGCATCCGCCGATAGTGATGTTGCCTTCGAGATCATTCTCCAGAAACCATCCCATCAATGGAGTTGAGGAGGATCCTTATCCCCACAACGACACGCCCAACAGAGGAGCCAATTCCTCAAAGGACAAGGGTCAATCCGACCGAATCGCACCTGTGAGGACTCACAACACGACGAGTTTTTCCTCCAAGTGTTCAAGTCCCTTAAGGCGGTCCGACGGTGAGACAAGTTCGGGAGCCACCATTCCAGACTCCACCAAAGATCTAGTGATCCTCTCTCGTGGTAACTCCAGAGGGTGGGATCAAGCATGCTTTTCTGCAAATTCGACCGTCTCTCCGCAGATCTCATTTGCGAACGGAGCGATTATAACCCGAGTTCCCCTACCGAGGGGATTACTCCAAGTCGCCAGATGGTGTCTCTCGAGCACTCCTCAAGCGGGAGGCCTCGGCGCAAGTGAGAATCATCAACGGAGGTCTTCGCCCTTCCTCAATCGTGGTCACCTCATGGAGGCCGAGATAAGAACACTCCCCGAAGATCACACACTGTGCCCCCTCGTGGTAATGGCAAGGGCACCACCGGTGACGGACAGAACCAACACTTTGATGAACGCGAGGGAAATCCTCGACATTCTCGCACTCCACTGAGAAGACCTCAAAGACCTGATGAGGAGGATTTTGAGGTCATCCGAAGAAAGAAAATTGCAGCCTGTAAGAAACCGCTCGGGCGCATTCAACATCGCCGAGGAGGTACAAGAACTCCAGACATCAACGACCGCCGAGAATCCCAATCAAGAGCTTGCTCGAACGCTGTGGTACGATCTCTTTGTCAAGAGATTGCGCAAAGGCTTGAATCGTGATGACAAGATCGAAGTTCCTCGTCGACAACATTCAGGTAGTCGTAGCAATGCGACTTCCTCAGCTACCAGTCAATCGAATATTTCTCTACGTAGGAATCGACACAAGTCGAATCGATCCCCTATTCGGAGAAATACATTTCGATCGGCTGATGATCAAGAAGCCCCTCGGAGATGTGATCATTCACCACTTCGCCAACGGGTGGAGTACGAGGAGTATCCCCCTCGTAGAACTGAGACCTACTACAGGACAGGTCAGCCTGTTGTTGGGTATCGTCGAATACGATCACCTGGTGATATTAACCCTTCTTTCTTACAAAGAAGGCGTCAAGAAGTGATTACCGGATGCCGGGCATTTTCGCCTGACCTTCGAGCAGTTCGCTAGCCATCTCATTTTCGACCAGTGAACATGGAGAAATTTGATGGATCTCAAAATCCCATCGAATTTCTTCAGATCTATACAACAGCTGTCGGGGCAGCAGGAGGAGGAGAGCATGTAATGGCAAATTACCTTCCGACTGTGCTCGAAGGATCCGCTCGATCGTGGTTATTAAACCAACCACTCGAGTCGATCTACTCTTGGCAACACCTCTGCGATCTTCTACAGGCGAATTTCCAAGGCACATACAACCGCCCTGGAAAGGAAGACGACTTGCACCGGATAAAATAGAATAACAACGAGACTTTGCGTCAATTCATCAAACGCTTTAGTCAGGTTCGTAACTCAATTCCGGAAATTTCTGACTCCTCTGTGATCAGGGCTTTTAAGCAAGGAGTCCGTAGTAGAAGGATAACAGAGGATATTGCTTTGAATCCTCCCAACACTGTTGCCGAGCTCTTCGAGATGGCCGATCGATATGCAACTGCTTCTGAGGCAGTCGAGTGGAACAACATTATCGATCGAGAAACGTACACTCCTCGAGAGCCAGGTGAAGTTGGTAAGGACAAAAAGCAAAAAGTCCAAGAAGAAAATAAAGAGTCAAAACCACAAACCGGTGGTTTCAAGGAGGTCTTGGCCGTGAAAGATAGAGAGCCCCAAACCACCAAGTCGCACTCGATCAAGGCAAAGGTAAGCTACCCGATCGTAGGAACGACAAACCAAGGTGGTGTCCTTTTCATAAAAGGAAGGACATGACCTCCAAGAATCGCCGAAGTTTTCCAAAGAAAGCTCGAGAACTACTACAACGGCAAAGCACCACTCCCTACTCTCGAGCAGGTAGGACATACGAGTGGCCAAAAGTCGTCAGATGATGAGGAGATGCCGTTTCAAGATCCGCAACATACCGTTGAGCACATCTACGGAGGATCATCGGCATACGACTCCAAACGACAACTTAAAGCTGCCGGACGAGAGGTAAATTCCATACATGCTTCTCTCGTCAATAATTTACCGAAGTGGTCGGAAGTTACCATCTCTTTTGAGAAGGATGACTGCCCGATCACTACGAGTCGATCAGGTCGATATCCGATTGTGGTCGAACCCACCATCAACAACTGTCGGGTCAATCGAGTGTTGGTTGATGGTGGTAGTTCCTTGAACATACTATTTACTAATGCCCTGGACGAGATGCAAGTACCCAAGACAAAGGTAAGGCCGGTACGATACTCCTTTCATGGAATCGTACCGGGGTCTTCGGCCAAACCCATTGGCCAAGTTTCTCTTCCTTTAACATTTGGCTCACCAAGTAATTTCAGACAGAGAAAGTCTCCTTTGATGTGGTCGATTTCGACATCGGCATATAACGCCATACTCGGACGCCAAACTTTGGCAAATTCCTTAATGGCTACTCATTATGGGTATCAATGTCTTAAGATGCCAGTCCCAAAGGAGTGATCACAATTCAATGTGACAAAAGATGGCGTATAGTCATGACCGTCGATCCTCGAGATGGTTGGTCAAATACCAACTCGAGATGAAAGTCACCTTCGACTAGCAAGTCGAAGCCTAAAGTCTGCACCAAAGCCGAACGACCAAGTCAAAGAGGTTCCTCCGACGCAGAGGAGCCCTCAAGATCGCTCAGACGGGGAGACTTCCGACCCCAAATAGGAAGACGCCTCATTACCTTCCTCCGAGCTAACGCAGATGTCTTTGCGTGGCAAGCATCCGACATGCCCGAGTCCCGTGGAGGTGATCGAGCATGTGCTAGCTTTACGGCCGATAAAGTACCGTAAAACAAAAATTACGGAGATTTGCCCCGATCGACGAGATGCTATTAAATCGTAATTGATAAGCTACTTAAAGGGGCTTTATAAGAGAAGTCAACCACCTGCAGTGGTTGGCTAACCCCAGAATGGTCAAAAAGTCAAACGGCAAATGGCGATGTCGTGAGACTTTCTCGATCTTAATAAAGCTTGTCCAAAAGATGATTTCCCTTTACCTCGATCGATCGGTTGGTTGATTCTACCGCAGTTGTGAGATATTAAGTTTTTAGATGCATATTCGGATACCACGGATCAATATGTGTCTAAACGATGAAGAAAAGACCGCATTCATTACTCCATTTGGTACCTTTTGCTATGTCAAAATGCCATTTGGTCTAAAGAATGCGGTGCTTCTTTTCAACGCCTAATGCAATCAACTTTTCATCTCAATTAGGCCGAATCTGAAGCCTATGTTGATGATCTAGTCGTAAAAAGCATTAAGAGACTTAATCATATCACTGACCTACAAGAAACATTCGACAACCTCAGAAAGCACCGCTTAAAACTTAATCGAGAGAAGTGTGTGTTTGGAATTTCTTCAGTAAAATTGCTCGGATTCCTAGTATCTGAACGAGGAATCGAAGCAAATCCTGAAAAAATAAAGGCTATCCTCCAGATGCGTCCTCCAACCACAAAAAAGGAAGTCCAGAAACTCACTGGATGCATGGCGGCTTTAAGTCGTTTCATCGCACGACTAGGAGAAAAAGGACTACCTTTCTTTAAACTTCTCAGGAGACATGAAGGTTTTGAGTGGTCGAACGAGGCAAACGCTGCCTTTGAGGATGTCAAGAGGTACCTTTCGAGTGCTCCTGTTCTGGTTTCTCCAAAGCCAGAAGAGACGCTCTTAATTTATCTAGCTGCCACGCCACAGCAAAGAAGCAAGATCTTGGTCGTAGAACGTGAAAACGCATAACGACCGGTTTACTACGTCGGCGAGTTTTACGGGCCTAAGGAGCGTTACCCTCAGTCCAAAACTTCTATATGCCCTCCTCATGTCTTCGAGGAAACCGCGCATTATTTTCAGCGCACAAAATAGTCGTGGCTGGCCCGAGTTTCCTTTGGGAGCAATCCTCCATAATAAGGAAACAATGGACGCATGGCAAAATGGTCATCGAACTTGGGAGTTCGACCTCCATTTCGTGTCCCGAACGGCCATAAAATCCAGATCTTGGCGGACTTTATCGCCGAATGGACAAATCTCGAACTGCTCAGATCCCCGAGACGATTCCCATGACCGAGTGGATGATGTACTTTGACGGGTCACTTACTTTAAGTGGCTCGGGTCGGGTGGTCTGGTATCTCCCTAGGAGAAACCTTAAAGTATGCCATACAATTAAACTTTCGTGCCACTAACAATGTGGCGAGTTCAAGGTTTGCTAGGCGGCATACGAGTGCTAAAGCACTCTCAATTAAATCGACTACTCGTGAGAGGAGACTCTCAACTAGTCGTGAATCAAGTCGGGAAAGAGTACGGTGCTCTAACTCGACAATGTCTCGCACTTATCGGAGGTACGCAAGCTAGAAAAACATTTTTAGGTTTCGAGGTACAATTCATCCTCGAAGGATAATTTCTCATGCACCAACTTGCTCGGATGGCTTCTTCCCGATCTACGGTATTAAAAGGAGTTTTCTTGGAGCAACTCCAAAAGCCGTCTCGGTCGAAGAACCGAGACACCTCCTATTGAGATGGCCTCATTAGACTACGAGGATACGGATGACTCCTATCTACGAGTATCTTCGCAAGGGTTCCGTGACCAAGATGATCTTGAGGCGATCGCTTATCCCGAAAAGCCAAAATGTATACTTTGGTGAAGGAGTCCTCTATAAACGAGGAACCCAAGGGATACTCATGCGATGCATTCCGCAAAACGAAGGAATAACACTCCTTCACGATATACAGTGGCATCTGTGGGACATATGCTTCTCTGAGAACATTGGTTGGTAAAGCCTTTCGACAATGTTTTTCTTGGCCTACACCAGCACGATGCTAAGGAGGTGGTTAAAAAGTGTGTCCAGTGCCAATTTCATGGTAGAGATACACCAACCGGCTCAAGCATTCTGGACAATACCTCTTTCTTGGCCTTTTGCGACACTGGGTCTTGATATCCTAGGACCGTTTCCCAAAGCTCCAGGAGGTTTCGAATTCCTTTTTGTGGCTATTGACACGTTCACAAAATGGATTGAAGTGAACTCAGAATGGGATAACAACGGGCGACAAAAGGTTCATGATGAGATGCGTAATTAGCCAATTTGGAGTTAAAGTCGGATAATTACGGACAATGGTAAACAATTGAAAGTGCAAAATTTGTGAATTTTACGACGAGTTGGGTACCAAGTTATGCTATGCTTCATTGCACATCCCCAAAGCAACGCAGGCGGTCGAAGCGTGCAAACGGCCAAATAATGCGAGGAATTAAAACCCGAGTCTTCGACCAGCTTGTTAAGCGCTCGGGGGCTTGGGTTCAAGAATTACCTTCCGTATTATGGGCATTTCGTACGACCACCAGTCGAGCAACAGGAGAAACACCATTTTTCTAGTGTTCGGAGCCGAAGCCATGCTTCCTCCGGAGCTAAAATTGCGGTCGACACGAGTTGAAACCTTCAACAACTCAGACCAGGAACAACTTCGAGCAGATGATATTAACCTACTCGAAGAAAGGAGAAACCTAGCCTTAATCCGTTCGGCAGTCTACCAACAAGCCCTGCGCAGATACTATGATCGTAAGGTCCAACCTCGCGACCTTCTGTCAGAGGTGACTTAGTATTGAGGCTCTGCCAATCCAAGTCTAATCGGAATAAACTTTCCCCCAAATGGGAAGGTCCTTACACAGTGGTCGAAGTAACTCGGCCAGGGTCGGTACGACTAGCGATGGAAGACGGACAGGTTCTCTCAAACTCTTAGAACATCGACCAGTTACGCAAATTCTATGTGTGACCAATTTCTTAGGCAATAAAAGTCCAGGTTCTTTCTACCTCTCTTACCTTATTTTTGAGTAGTGCTTTTTTAATCTTTTGACTTTGATCCTAAAACACCCAGTTTTCTTTACACTGGTCGAAAAGCGAGTAACGTCATCCAGTCGAAACCTCTCCTCTCTGCATGTGGTTCTGCCCACTAGAAGGAATTTCCTAGCATCGACTCGTTACTCATTTTTGCTGCCAATACAAAGAGCTCGGGTTCTATCCAGTCGAAATGTTCTCAAAGCCAATTCTCTCAATCTTAGTTTATTTTTTCAGTAATTTCAAAAAATATTCTAAATAGAGTGCACTTTCTTATGTTTATTCGACCACCTTTGGTGTACTCGATTCGTTTTAACTGGTCGAAGGAAAAGACACACCTAGTCGAAGTCTTTCCTCTCTGCACGTGGTCCTGCCCACTAGAAGGAACTTCCTATTGTCGCTCAGTCTCCTACTTTTGCTACTGGAAAAGACTTATCGAGTCCACCAAAAAAGGGCGAATGAATTACTAAAGTCCTCTAAGACGTTTGTTTAACTCAAGTTGCTGTTTTTGGTTCGATTAAACCAGTCGGAGATGATAACATCACCTAGTCGAAGCCTTTCCTCTCTGCACGTGGTCCTGCCCACTAGAAGGAACTTCCTAGTGTCGAGTCGTTTCTACTCTTTCGACCAGTGCTTGACAACCGTAACAAAAACTATAAGTTAAATAAACCTCTCTTTGTTTTCAGAAACCCTATTTCAAACACTATTTACTTAGATTGTCTAAACAAGCTAAGCAAATAGTCGGGGGTTAGGATAAAGTTATTAATTTGACTTCAATTCTTAGTCTTTCATTCGTTTATTATCTTTTGAGTTACTAACTACTCGATAAGATGATTTTCAGAAAACAAGATGGCCTAGGATAAAGTTATTAATTTAACTTCAATCCTTGGTCCTTCATTCGTCTATTATCTTTTGAGTTACTAACTACTCAACAAGATGATTTTCAGGAAACAAGATGACCTAGGATAAAGTTATTAATTTAACTTCAATCCTTGGTCCTTCATTCGTCTATTATCTTTTGAGTTACTAACTACTCGACAAGATGATTTTCAGGAAACAAGATGGCCTAGGATAAAGTTATTAATTTAACTTCAATCCTTGGTCCTTCATTCGCCTATTATCTTTTGAGTTACTAACTACTCGACAAGATGATTTTCAGGAAACAAGATGGATCGATATTACTCATCAATGTAAATTGTGCGCCTTACAAAGTAGTTACAAGATTACTCAAGGGGAGAGCCTAGTTGCATTTCCTCCGCCACCTTTTGCCAACCGATTGCATTTCTCAATCAGACGATTTGCCTCGATTGAGCAATCGAACTCGGCTTCAATTGGTTGCACATTAAGGCGGGGTCTTGAGCTTTAAGTTTCGCTAAAGCGTAACTTACTCCGACCGATCGCCTCCTTATTGATTCATTTTGACTAGCCTTGAGTGGTCACCATTTCTTGCAAGTTTCCGACTTGTTCCCAATGGTACTTATGTGAGCACTACAAGATCTTATCGAGGAGTTTTTCCTCGTAATGTAGCTCACTAAGCACATTGTTCAGAGTGTGATGTTGCCTTGAAGACTAGTCTTCATCGACTCCATCTCTGCTGGGTACAAGTCGAAGCCTCGCTGAAGTTTCTTGTTTTCGACCACTTGTTCTGAAAAGAATAAAACCGGTCAAACAAAAATAAACTTCTAGAGGAAGATAACACAAAGATAATTGTAGGTAAAAGTATTTCTTACCTACTAGTTGAGAATCCAGTTTCTTGACCTCTTCTTGATGGGAAGCAACGGTTTCAAAGATGCTTTTCTCCCATGCTCGATGTCCTCTGCATTCATCTTAGCAATGCGACGGACTCATTGTAGATCAAGGTCTTCTCTTGGATTTGACCTCGAGGCTTCTCAATTCGGCAGCAATTTCTGAACAAGAAATTGGCATTAGAAAAGGGAAAATACTCGAAAAGGACAACATGTAAAGAATTACTTACCTGTTACTTGAGTTCTCAGGCCCTCGAGTTCTTGATCCTTATCATTGTAATGCGAGAAAACTCCTGAATAACCAAAGCTTTTTCTTGAACTTCGGTCCGGAGCTTCCGCATCTCATTTTCTTTATCTGGGGAAGAAATGAGAGTTGGGTAAAGGTTAAAGCTCAAAAGCAGTCTTAAGTTCAGCACTTACTGTTTATTTTTTCCTGCAATCTTCTAGATGCAGAGACAGCCTCTCGAAGTCTATCCGAGAGAACTATTACTTCCTCCTTTAGCTTTCTCGACTCCTCTTTTTCATAGTCGAGTGAGTCAGCTAAGGTCTTCGTGTCACTGTTCAACCTACAAAGAACAGAAACGGAGATAAACATCAGCCGATTGGTTGTAAGTACTTCTACAACTACCGATCTAGTCGTAAGTTTTTCTACAACTATGTCATGGTCGTAAATCTTTCTACGACCACCAACTGGTCGTAAGTAATCAAAAGCTCTTTACGACCAGTATTTTGTCATGAGTTTTTTCCATGACTATTCTCGTAAAACACTATACGAGTAGTTAAGTCGAAAACAACTATGAATAATAGTGACTTACCATCTCTCTGCCTCTGCACAGAGTATTTCTTTTTCCTGTCTTAGCTCTAAAAGTTGTCGATGGTACTCACCGACAACGGCAATTTGCTCCAGAGCTTTCTGCAAAAAGAAAACAGTGAGAAGTGAAGGAAAGCCACATATATAAGTATTCTAAAAATACTTACATTCATAGTCGACCTAGCAAAGATCGAATATACAAAATCCGGGTTCTGCAGCTTATCTATCCTCGCGACTTTGTCCCACCACATCTTCTCGAGGCGCTCATTATCGAAGGTATTCTCCCTGTTGGGAATATCTTTGGGATGGGGGACTCGGTCACGAGATCTGAAAGCAGAAGACCCTATGATGGAGGCAGGCCCAAAGAAGTCACCACAGAAGTTGAAATATTCTTCTTCTGGTTCTGTAACTTCTCTTTGGGTAGGGGAAGGAACGCCTCCTACGATTTCCTTCCCAGAACGGTGCACAAGCTGGTCACCACCTTGACCAGAGGCTTCCACAGCTGCCCCTGTTGTTTCTACGACCTCAGTAGTCGCAGCTGCCACTTCAATAACAGTAATACCGCTACTTCAAGGGTCGTAGCTACAACTTCAGCAGATGTAGGAATCACTCTGGGAGTCTCAACTTCATCAGCCACCTAGGCCAAGGGTGATGCTTCGACCACCTCCATTGATACCTCTCCAATAACTGAAGGGGTGGCAATGGGCTTCTCAACGGAAGCATTCCCGGGGGCTGAAGGAGTCGGACTGAAATAAAGAAAAGCAAATCAGGTTGTGAAAAAGAAAAAGGTAAATGTTGTTCTTACACTTTAGTACATTTCACATACCTCTGCACCCTGGTCTTAACCAGGAATTTTGGAGCAATCCTCCCAACGGAGGACCTCTTCTTCTCCACGACCACGTCTGGTCGAGGTTCAACAATTGGCCCAGCTACGACCACGTCTGGTCGTAGAGTTTGAACAGGAACCAGAGCTCTGGTTTCCTGATTCTCTGGATGGCCGAGATCAGTCTCGACCATTCCAAGAGCAAACGCGCCTCAGTTGCGAGTTGTATGTGCAAGATCGCCCTTCATAAAAGACATAAAATCTTTCCAGTTCTCCTTTTCTAGTTGCTTAACAAAACTAGGAGTGGCAACAACTGCGAAAGATTCCTTGTCATAATAGAAGGGTACCTTAGCCTTGCGAGGTTTGCGCTTAAGAGATTCAGCTGCTTCAACCTCCTCGGCTCGATAGCCTGCGCCTCGGCTTCAGATATAGCTATAGCTGCCGAAGGCTTTGTAGAGGGTCTGGTCGAAAGACCAGAGCTCGAGCTTGCTCCTCCCTTGTCGGCAGATTTTACAAGTCGACGTCTTTTAGAGGGAGGAGCCGAGCCTTTGTCTTTCGACAACCCAACGCCAATAATCATCAGTACGACTTCTTCGTCGTCCTGACGATTTTCCATGCCTACTTTCTGTAAAGCAAAACAGAAAAATAAGAATCACTAATCAGTCGTAAGTTTTTCTACGACCAGTGCCAAGTCGTAAGTTTTTCTACGACACTTTCTTGATCGTAAGATATTCTACGATCACCATTAGTCGTAAGTATATTCTACGACTATAAAGTCCTAAAGAAAGAATCAACTTTTTTATTACCTTTAGGCGCTCTATCCTTTCATCTGCGGATAAAGCCGCAATGATTTGAGGAATCGCCACTCGGAGTGGCGGAGACTTCTCACAGATGAGTCTGACTCTAGAGTCAACCTCAGCCTGTGAAAGATCTGTGTAAACAGATAAGAATATTAGACAATGTTGAGAAGGACCAAACCGAGAGCTAAGTCGACAGTTACTTACCCTCGTCGTAGTCTCTGGTTGGGTCTCCTCTCCCCGAGTATCTCCACATAGGAGATGCTCGCTTCTTCAAAGGACTAATTCGGCGTGTGATGAAATCCTTCACCACATGCCATCCTGTCAGCCCTTCTTCCTTCAAGTCCTTAATGGCTTGAATATAAGGGCTAATCCGGCTGATATCTTAAGGAGTTGAATCCCATGAAGATTTCTTTTCGGCAGCCTTCCCCGCGAAAGAAAGGCTGTCTTCAGAGGTGACCTTCCAATAAAACCACCTCTTCCTCCAGCCCGGCCACGAAGACCGGGTGAAACTCTGAATATACTCCTTCGACTTGAGTCGTGGAGCTTGACATCATGACTTAAGCGATTACGGTTTGTCGAGCCATCCCATAATAATATTGGAACACTCGAGATCCACGGAATCCCCAGATCGCCTCGCAGTACACGAACACACTTAACATGGTAATGGAATTGGGACCTAAGTTCACCAATTCCACCCCAAAGTGCTCGAGTACCATCAGAAGAAAGGTGAGCAGCGATCGAAGGCCGCACTCTGTACGCTTGAAAGACGGATTTGCCCATTTCCCCGATGGCTAGTCTTTGCCTGGCGGAATCCACTTTACCAGAGCCTTCTCTGGAATCTTCCCGGCATCGACCAAGATTTTGATCTTAGCCGCATCCATCTCCGATTCTTCCCATTCAGAAACTCTCTTGGCCATTTCGCTCAGAAGCAAGAAGTTTTTTGATTGGGTTGGCGGCGGAGAAGATGAAACCTAGTCGAGGACGGAGAAAGCAAGAGCTCGAAGAACAGCGGAGTGATTTGAGGAAAAGGTAAAAACCCAAGTCTACCTCCTGGTAAGTTTTTATAACCGAACGACCGCCGCCGCTTCGGAAACCGTCTCGTCTATAGGTCTGTGGGAGTTGGTTGCACCGCTTCGGGAACCGCTTCATCGGACAAGTCTGTGAAGAGCCGGTTGCAATTCCCCAGATGGTCCGTTCGAGAAAAATTAGGTGCGTATTGTCACCCCCAAGCGAAATTACTTTCTTGACCAAGTCTTTCTGGTTGAAGGAAGTATCAATCGGAAGGGTTTTTTTCTCCGATTCCCCTACTACGACCACCAGACGGTCGTAGGGGTTTTTACGACTTTTTGATAGTCGTAAGCAATCTTCACGATTGCGCTCGCTTCAGGAACCGTCTCATCAACAGATCTGTGGAAATCGTTTGCAATTCCCAGCACGGCCTGCTCAGAAAGTTAGGTTCATTTTGTCACCTCCAAGCAAAATTACTTTCTTGACCAAATCATTCTGGTCGAAGGAAGTATCAATCGGAAGGGTTTTTTCTCCGATCGCCCTACTACGACCACTTCACAGTCGTAGGGGTTTTTATGACTTTTTGATAGTCGTAAGCAACCTTTCTGACCAAGCAAATTTCTGGTCAAAATAGCATTCAAATGTCGAAGAGTTTTTCCTTCGACCATAGTTCTACGATATTTTCATAGTCGTAAGTCCATTTACGAATCCTTCACCAAGTAAGTTACTTTCACTTGGAGCTGGGGGGCTAGATGACGAGGATCTAATAATCCTCATTTTATCTTTTATCTATAATTCTTATTATAGGTGAATATGATGTCACATAGTCCCTAGAAGTACCCCTTATATTTATAAGGGAGAGGCCTACCAAGTGATTGTAAGATCTTCTACAATCACCCCCATAGTCGTAAGTCTTACTACGACTATGTCATGATCGTAAGTCTTTCTACGACCACTACATAGTCGTAAGTCCTTCTCGACCACTACATAGTCGTAAGTCCTTCTCATTGCTACACCGGTCGTAAGTCCTTCTACGACCAAGTAAACCACGACCACCTTATAATCAAACCTACAGGCAAGTGGGTCCAATTGATTAAGGAATTCGAACGGTCTACACGCACTATTATTCCGTGTAGTAATGGTGCGTAAATACCCCATTACCTCTGGAAGATAATTGCCAGACGGCGTGAAGAAGCCAATGCGCTGGTAATTACTGCCATCATGCGCCCATTACTGGATTAATTATGCGCATCTTCCGCAGGACAAAATGGCTACTCCTTCACGACTATATAAGGGCATCAATCGAGGGATGGAGGAGATGCAGAAGAAAGATAGAGCGAGTCAAGGAGAAACACAAGTACTATTCTCCGTAATAGTCTTAGCTTCTTCTTGGATCATCAAGAATACCATACACACAGGATTAGGTTATTATTCTCTCCGAGAAGGCTGAACTGTCTAAACATCCCGTGTCAACCACTCTGCGTGATTTCATCTTTAGGAGACCCCCCGAATCAAATAATCTTTACGTAAGATCGGTTCTAATACACCGACAGAGTTCTTCTCCTTTTGCCTACTACGAACAAACAAGTTTTCTCCTTGCGAGCTTGAATTTTCAAAAAGTACTATCTGTTTCATCCTCTTTTTAGCATGCAAAGCTTCATAAACTTCATTAAGCGTGAGAGTACCTTTATTATATAATATGGTATCTCTAAAATTTAAAAAAGAAATAGGCAGTGAATATAAAAGAATAAGACCCAAATCCTCATCATCATATTTTACCTCTATTGACTCTAGGTCGGCAACGATCTTCTTAAACAACGAAAGATGATCAAGTATGTATCCTCCTTCTTGTAATTTGTGAGAGTACAACTTCTGCTTGAGATGCATCTTGCTGGTGGGATCTTTTGTTATGCAAATTTGTTCCAGCTTCAGCCATAATGCAGCAGATGTCTTCTGCTTCAAAACCTCCTGCAAAATATCATTTGATAGATGAAGGTGAATATGAGATAAAGCCTTACAGTCTTTGCGCTTCTTATCTGCGGTCTATGTGATATGTTGTTTCTCAGAACCTTTCAATGCATCGTCCAAATTTATCTGTGCCAAAACAACTCTTATCTTGACTTGCCACAGCGAAAATCTTGTATATCAGGAGTGAAAGATCATACTTCAAAGTCGCCATAAGGAATAAATTCTGAAATTGTTGGTACCGATCTATGTAAACCTAGCAAAAATCATGACCTCTTTGGTACACCTTTTGTGCACGCGAAACAAAAACTTCCAAACTTCTGATACGTTTCTCGGGTGGATGTAGCAAAGATCTTCAAATTTTAAATGCCTTACAAAACAACCAGAAAGCTTGCTCTGAGATTTAATACAATAAAGTAAAAAAAGATCTTTGGGACCTGTGCTTGGGACTTGCTATTGTCTGTTGGATTTTTGCCAAGCTGTTGGCTGCTGGCAATCAATGGTTGGCTGGTTCTTTTGCTTTCTCTGCGTGATGGCTTGCGGCTGCTGCTAGCTTTTTTTGATCTGTTGTGTTCGGCTGCCTGGTCCGGCTGAAGGCGATGATCGGACCGAGGCAACGCACGGATCTGCAGATCGATGCCGCGCTGGCTTTGACTCTGGACGTCGAAGGACGAAGGACTTGGACCGAGGCCGGGCGGACGAAAGGACGGCTGAGCGGGGCTTGTTTCCGCGCACCCACAAATGGCAGAAGTCGAAGATGCACTCGTGAGACGACGGCGGCGGCCGAATCGATCTGCTATTTTTTTTTTTTCCTTTGTGTCTCTCTAAAAATCCTAACCTTCTGTGCTCTAATACCACTTGTTAGAAAAAAAAAGGATAAAAGAAGACATAAATTTTTACGTAAAAAACTATTATGGTAAAAACCACAGGTGCCAACCGGCAATTATCACTATATGAGGAGTATTTACAAATCGCAGGGTATTACAATGAGGTGTTTCCTCTCCCGTACGGTATACAAGAGATATATAAAGGGATAACATGACTTGAAATCCAAGTAAGAAACTTATCCGCTAATATGATTTATTTGAATACAACTACATTAAAAATTTGAATAACATATCTCAACACACTCTCTCGCGATTCCTTCATGCCGCGTTAGAAATTTTAGAGTAGAATCAACGCGATTGCCTACATAAGAAATGCACCGGTATATATTTTGCAAACGAGATTAATGACATGTCTGTGGACTAATATAAAGCCCTTACCATTGAGGCCAACTGTGAGAGAGATTAGGTTTCATGCTTTGTGCCACTATCTTTTATATTACGTAGTCCAAAGGTCAAACATCATATTTTGCTAGTATTGTGAAAAACAGAAAATTATTCTAGTATTTGACTTTGGCTCATATTGTGAGATGCTATTAAGATCAGGGAAGACGTATTTTTATAACTAGTTCTTTAAATCCTTCTGGATGAACATCACAGATGTGTTAGACAAGAAATACAAACATAATAGTGCTAATTTTTTTTAGCACAACATAATAGCGCTGATTTAATAACTCAAGACTATTGACTGTGGAAGGACATGGGAATAATTCCCTATGGATCCCTACATAGTTTATTTTGCTGATATAACTAATCATATTTAAGTTAGCACAGTTGCTTATTAAGCCAGCCAGGAACTGAACTATACATGAAAGCACAGTTATTTTCATACAATTTTCCAATTTTCTTCCAAAGTGCCAATTCCAAAGTGCATTGTATTGGAATACATTTCGGTGTGTGCATCAATATGTAGGCCGCTAATGCTATCACGGAATAAGGCCTTTTCTTGGTATTTCCTTAGAAAATTCTTGGCTGTAAGCATAACACTTAACAACATCCGATTGGACTCTCTTGAAAAAAAAAATTAAAATAGAATAACACCCTAATGAATTAATTTATTTATTACAAATTATTCTGTTTTGAGAATTTTAAAACAAAGAGTATGCTTCAATGGCTAATTGTTTCTCCATACCAAGTCAAATGCAGATTAACATTAAATTAAGTTACGACAACACACCAATAAATTGTAGAGGTGATGCAATCCATCGGTGGTGCATGCATTAGTCTAGCGTTGTTAAAGATGTGCATTTGATGATTTGTCGCTCCATATCTCACTGACACGTGGGTCCCGTGCCACATGCCAGTGAGATATGGAGTGACAAATCGTCAAATGTACATCTTTTGGTGTGGCAAATCACCAAATCCCCCTTGCAAGTTGGGAAATGGGGTATTTTACAAGATCAATTAAATACTTGAAGTGCTCTCCTGTTTCTCTCTTGTAGTGTAAAACTAGAAATATAGAAGGAGAAGGTGCGCAATAGGTCATTTTGGTATTTTCGGACATAGTTGACCATAAACAAACCTATTCTAAAAATTCTAGCACTAATGGGTGGGTTGATGTCGACAAAATGGTGATACGAGAATGCCATTGTTTTGTTGGGATGTCCTTTATGGAACAAGAACCAAAACTCATTCGTCATAGTTGCTTCACTCAGTTTTAGTAGGTGGTGCCACAATGGAGGCTAGAATCATTATGTACACAATCACCTTGTTTCACAAAAAATTGTAACATCTAACAAGTACTTGGGTAAATGACACTCAAGGTTACCATAATTCAGACCTATGTGCCAGTGCGCAGAGGTTGTTCTGAAGTTCTATATAGCCAAGCATAATCACAGGCTTAACACACACATTACCCCTTAGTCTTATGTGTAACAATAGTTTTTGAATGCTTGCATATAGAGCAAAGCAAATTGATTGAAAATGGAAACTACTACACTAACTAAAAGCATACAAGCATGCCACTAGCAAACAATAAGCATTCCAATAAGAAATTTATTTTGCATGCTTGCATTGCAATAGTTCAGATGAGGATAAAAAAAACTAAACTAGTTGAGGAATTTAAATTCCACATAACAAGTTCTTTTTACTTGTCAACCATTTGATAATATGGAACTGATTACGTATCTAGTGCAAACATGCAAATTGCTTTGTTGGGAGTACCAAATCAACAAAGAAAAAGGTAAAATAAAATAAATAGAGAGGTTTGTTATGGACTACTATACAACCCTTTAAACTGGAGTTAGGATGAACAAAAACAGAACTTAGCCGCAAAATAGGAAATCTTGCACCTTTGTTTTTCTATTTCCTTTTAATTTACAGAATATTTTCCCTTTTTTAATTCTTTACACAGATATATAGAATTTAGACTTACGTGGAAGAAAACTAATTTGTTATCTGCCTTAAATTTTGTGTTGGTTTGATGGTCAAACCAAACTGATTTCCACGAACATAGCCACTAGTTTGCACTGGATATACTACCTGACTATATAAAAGAAATAATGTAGATAACAAATGTGTTGAAGCATGATCTAAGAATTGAAAATACTACATGCATAGAAATTTTCTTGTAGTTTCTTTACAAAAATCAAGCCACACTATCAATATCTCATTACAATTGATCTAAGTCTAACCGTTGATTTTGTAAATTGTTTGTTATTGCCGCGGTTGCTTCTCTCTTGAAATCAGACATAAGATTCTTGCTGGAAGGAAATTGCCCGGGGGAGGGCCTCACGTGAGGCCCCTCCCCCGGGCCGTTGGATTGGGGGGGGGGGGGTGTGGAATGGATGAAGATTAACCCCACCTCCTTCCTCATCTCCCACCGCCATGCCCTACCCTACCCTTGGTTTGCGGCTACCTCTCACACTATCGATATCTCATCACAACTGATTCACACATTGATTTTGTAATAAGTTTGTCATTAATAGAACTGTCTTTTCCTAAAAATCTAACATTGGATTCTCGCCTCACGTTTTACCCTCGCCAAGTGCCTGACTCTCACCTTCTATATGTAACACCATCCTTCCCCATCTCCCACCTTAGCCTCCTACCCGCTGTCGCTGCGACGACTCACCTTTTTAATGGTAACTCCGCCTCCTTCCTCATCTCCCACCACCACGCTCTACCCTACCATTGGTTTGCGGCCACCTCTCATACTATCGATATCTCATCGCAACCCATTTATTTTATAATAAGTTTTTTTATTAATGCAAGTGCCTTTTCCTAAAAATATAGCTTTGGATTCTCACCTCACATTTTAAATGTAACCCTGCATTTCCTCATCTCCCACCGTGCCCTCCTACCCCACTCTCGCCTTTCGGCCACCTCTCACAATATATACTACCGTATCACCTGAGCCATTCGTAGATCCTACCTTCCCATAACAGTGTTGCTATCGCTCCCCCTTGTTATCTCACAGGTGTCTCGCTTATTGCTCACGTCCTGGACCTCCTCCCTCAAGATCCATGGCTACGCGGGGATGGATATCGAGTCAGGTACTCGTCTTATCGAGCTTTTTTGAAATTGACACAGTTTGATTTAATATCATTTTATTTATAGTTTGGAAGTATTTTTAGAACCAAGTTAATGAGCTGCCGAGCTTGAGCGAAATTGAATTCCATTCGAAATTAACTTATTTCAATATTTAACTAATTAATTGGTGTAATTAAAATAATTTTAAACCGAACCAGCGAGCCCCACTGTCGATGTTTTTTTCCCCACCCCTGGCTGTTCCCATCGTAGTCCCTTCTTTCGCCATCTCCCATCTATGTTGTCCTCGTGCTTGTCTTTGCAGCCACTCCTACAACCAGCTTCGTCCGCCCACCCGTCTGGTGAAGTGAGATCAGGGCTTGGTAAACCCTAGAATCAAAGCGCTAATCTCGAGGCAGTTTCAACGATCCAAAGTGTGACTTTGGGGAAAAACATGCACCTCCTTTTTTTTTTAAAAAAAAAAGATCTAGTATCCACCGTTTTTTGAAACAAAGTATCCGCTGTTCAGCAAGCTAATATGTATACCATTACTTGTTTATAAAAAATAGCACGGCCAATATGACCATTTGAGCCGCCAGAAACAGAAATAAAATCTAGACATTAGTGTTCGTAATAGGATCTATATTTCAAGCAGTAAATGCTTAATCCTTCTGGTAGGTGAATAACCAAAACTGGAATGGAGAGAAAATGATCTATGAAGGAGGATACTTGATCTGATTTTTTTAAAGGAAAAGAAGAAGAAGAATCGATCTAATTTGTTGGGTTTAACAATCTCTCCTTCCCTCCCTGATACACCAGTCAACTATTTAACTAAGAAAAAATATATAATAAACCTGGATTCTTCTATTGTTTAATGAGTAGACTTCTTCCCCTCTTGCTATACATTAAAGCCGTTCTTCAATTGTTTCCTCGTTTAGCTGGTTTCCATTTCTTGCCATCTTGTTTGTAAATGTTCTTTTGTGAAGAGAGAATAACATTATGGATTTCTCTGGTTCTTGTAATCAGAACTTTTTGCATGGTCATTTTTGTTAGATAGGATGGTGCTTCGGCTTCCTACATGTATGATACCTTCTCTTCTGAGAAATCATGCGTTCACATGATAGCTGTACGCGTTCATATAATAGCTGTAATCTATATATGCATTCACATGATAGCTGTACGCGTTCACATGATAGTTGTACGTGTTCACATAATAGATGTAATCTATATATATATGTAACTCATGTACTCTGATTTTAACAATCAAAGATAGTGTTACTTTCCTCGCTTACATGGTAGCAGAGGTGTTGCATCATGCGACCACTGCTTCCGCTACACATCATCCACCCAAGATCATGGCTGACGACGATGCCACTGCACGTCAGCGCGCAGAGGCCGAGGCTCGCGCTCTCGACGAGGAGGCCACCCGTTTGCGCTAGGAGGCCAACGCCCGTGAAGAGGAACTTCACTACGTGATGCTCCTCCACGAGGCGACCACCATCACCAAAGCCGTCTAGAACATCCGGGCCCTTGTGCCTGTAGTTCTCGATCTCATCACCCCCAACTACAGCAAGTGGCGCGGCCGTTTTCTCACCACCCTTGGCAAGTACTCACTCTCCGACCACGTCCTCACCGACATCGATCGTCGCGCCGACTCCGCCGACTGGTGCCGGATGGACTGCGTCATTTGTGAGTGGTTTTACGGCACCATCTCCCCGACCTCGTCGAGATCATCATGGCGCCCCGCACCACCGTATGGCTCGTGTGGCTCGGCCTTGAACAACAATTCATCGTCAACCGAGACCGGGCTCTCATCATCGACGCCGAGTTTCGCTCCTTTGTCCAAGGTGATTTCAACATCACCGACTATTATAGGAGGTCAAGAGCATGACTAATGCCCTCGGGGATCTCGATGAGCCTGTCGCTGACCGAACACTCGTTCTCGCCGTCTTGCGCGGTTTGAACAACAAGTTCGAACACATGGCGGCCCTCCTCAAGCGCCAGCGGCCGTTCCCCACCTTCCTCGAGGTCCGATCCGATCTCCTCCTCGAGGAAATGACCATGGCCTCGCGCCCATCGGGACCATCCACCACCTTCGTCACCACTTCAGCCGCGACATGCCAATCAAGCAAGCCCCCTGGTGGCGTCACTGGCGGTGGATCCACAGGTGGCCCAAACGGCACCACCCGCCCATCTACCCACAACGGGGGCGGGACTGACCGCTCCAACCGGCGTTGCCGCGGCGGCAAGAATGGCGGAAACGACAACGGCAATGGGGGCGGCCCCGGCTGGCCCTCCTTGTACAATCCATGGACGGGGATCATTAATATGTGGCCCGGTCCCCACCCTGGCGACCAACCTAGGCGGCTTCAGGGGCACGGCAGGGGCGGCCGCAGGGCGCGCAGTACCAGCAGCAGCCGCACCCTGACATCCCATCACAGGCGTTCTTCGCAGGACCCCGGCATCACATCGCATGCGTTCTTCGCAGGACCGTCTCCTGACCTCTTCTTCACGCCACCGCAACCGGCCTACCTGCCCTTGCAAGCGCCTACACCACCGCCAGCTACGCAGCAACCCCCCGGCACCTGGACTACACTGTCCGGTTCATGGGACCAGCAGTCCCTGGTGAATACGTTTAGCACTATGACCCTTGCTCCGCCAGCCTCAACTGATTGGTACATGGACTCTGGGGCATCCTCGAACATGACATCCGATGCCGGTAACCTATCCTCCACTCATTTTGCCATGGTCCTTTACTCCTTCATCAATAGTTATCGGTAACGAATCCCTTTTGCCCGTCACCTCTACTGGCTCCACCGCTCTCCCTGGTCCCTTTCATCTTCATAATGTTCTAGTTACTCTGAGCATTATTAAGAATCTCATTTCAGTCCGCCAGTTTACCACTGACAACAATTGCTCTGTTGAGTTTGACCCGTTTGGCCTCTCTGTGAAGGATCTTCGGTCTCAGAACGTGATCACCAGGTGCAATAGCTTCGGCCCGCTTTATCCTCTTTGCCTGCCGGCACCGTCCCCTTGTGCTCTCGCGGCTGTTGCTCCCACCACCCTCTGGCATCATTGTCTCGGCCACCCTGGACATGAAGCCATCTCCAAGCCAGTATTTCTGCCATCTCGTAACAAAAGTGCTGATGATCTTATATGTCATGCTTGTCAACTTGGTCATCATGTGCGGTTGCCATTTGCCACTTCAAACTCTAGAGCTGCCAACAAGTTTGATCTAATTCATTGTGATCTTTGGACATCGCCCGTTGCTAGTGTGTCCGGCTACAAATATTATTTGAATATTATTTGGTCATTCTTGATGATTGTACTCATTTTGTTTGGACATTTCCTTTACGCCTAAAGTCCGATACCTTTTTCACCATCTCTAATTTTTTCTCTTATGCGGCAACTCAGTTCGGCATGACAATAAAGAGCATCCAATGCGATAACAGATGGGAGTTTGACAACTCTTCCGCCCGCACTTTCTTCCTCACGCATGGCATCAACCTTCACATGTCGTGTCCCTACACCTCCCAGCAAAATGGCAAAGCTGAGCGGATCATACGGTCCATTAACAATATTGTGCGCTCTCTTCTCTTTCAGGCAAGCTGCTCACCATCCTTTTGGGTAGAAGCACTTTACACCGCCACATACTTACTCAACTGTCTCCCAACAAAAACCATCAGCCACTCCACACCTTACTTTGCCCCCTACGGAGTGCAACCAACTTATGATCATCTCCGTGTGTTCGGCTCAAGTGCTACCCCAATTTGTCCGCCACCGCTCCACACAAACTATCGCCTCGCTCCACCTTGTGCATCTTTCTTGGATATTGCTCGGACCAAGAAGGTTATCGATGTCTTGATCCTTCGTCCAATCGAGTTATCATATCTCGTCACGTAACATTTGATGAGACATCATTCCCTTTTGTCGAGTCAAACACTCCAACAACTAATGATTTTGGTTTTTTGTCACCTATTGAGAACGTACTGGTGCCCATCGGACCAGAATGTCCTTTCTCCCCTGCAGGTACCCTACCGCTAGTCACTGGGCCAACGGCCACGCCAGGCCCCGCGCCTCCGAACGCTTGGACGCCCGTGCCTCTGGCTACTGGACCAATTGTCACGTCCCCTGCTGCGTCGGCCGGCGCCTCTAGGCCGGGCCGACTCGCCGCACTCCACGCTGCGATAGTACCTTGTCAACCCCTCCGCGGTGGGCGGATGTTGCTCCCGCACGAGGCATCTCACTGGTACGATTGGCTGCATCACCCCCGGTGGCCACATCCGCCTCGCCCGTGGTACACGGTCCCCGATCAGGTGCTCTCCCTGACGGTGTGGTTATGATCCCGCCAGTAAGCAATTCCCACACTATGGTCACTCGCGGCAAGCACGGATTTCCGCAGCTAGTTAATCGGTTCACCTTTCATGCTGATGCACTGTCACCAATCCCGAAGAGCTATCGGTCTGCCCTGGCCGATCCAAAATGGCAGTGTGCCATGGAAGCTGAGCATGCTGCTTTGCTCGCCAATAACACATGTGATCTTGTTCCGCGACCTCCCAAGGTGAACGTTGTCACTGGCAAATGGATTTTTCGGCACAAGTTTACTGCTGATGGCACTCTTTGTAGATACAAAGCACGATGGGTTCTTCGTGATTTCACTCAGCGTCCTAGGATTGATTATGATGAGACCTTCAGTTCGGTTGTCAAGCTGGTGACCGTGCGAACAGTACTCTCTCTGGCTCTCTCCAAGGACTGGTCTATTCATTAGCTGGATGTCAAAAATGCATTTCTTCATGGCACTCTATCTGAGACGGTTTATTGCACCCGGCCGACGGGTTTCGTGGATACTTCCTACCCTGACTTTGTATGTCGCCTGAACAAGTCTCTCTATGTGCTTAAACAGGCGTCGCGTGCTTGGTACAGCCGCTTCACCTCATTTTTGTTGTCCCTCGGGTTTGTGGAGGCCAAGTCAAACACGTCGCTATTTATCTATCACTGTGGTGCTGATATTGTTTACTTGCTTCTTTATGTTGATGATATCGCCCCGACAAAGATCCTCTCAGGCTCGTTCTCTACCGGACAATTGCCGCTCCCCAACGAGAATTTTCCATGAAAGATCTCGGCGCACTTCATCATTTTTTGGGTATCTCTGTTCAGCGGAGTTCGAGTGGCCTCTTCCTCTCTCAGCGCAGTATACTTTAGATATTCTGGAGCGTGCCGAGATGTCAGACTGCAAACCTTGCAGTACGCCTGTTGACACTCATCCCCAAGTATCCGCTCATCGGCTCTCCGGTGAGCAATGCTACTCAAGATGCGAGTCTTGTTGGAGCTCGCGAAGACTGACCTTCACAAGACCAGATATCTCCTATGCTGTCCAGCAGATTTACCTTCGCATGCACGACCCTCGGGAGCCTCATCTTATGGCGGTCAAACGGATCATTCGGTATCTACGCGGCACCCTTGATTGTGGCCTCCAGCTTCACTGGTCATAGTCTGCAGACCTCGTGGTTTATTCTGATGCTGATTGGGCAGGATGTCCAGATACGCGTAAGTCAATATCGGGCTACGCTGTGTTCCTCGGTGATAATCTTGTCTCCTGGTCGTCCAAGCATTAGAATACCGTGTCTCGCTCAACGCCGTCGCGGAGGCTTCCTGGCTCCGTCAACTGCTCCATGAACTCTGCAGCCCTCTTCGTCACGCCACTATGGTTTACTACGACAATGTGTGTGTTGTTTATTTATCGACGAGCCCGGTGCAGCATCAGCGCACCAAACACATCGAGATAGACCTTCACTTCGTTCGGGAGGGCGTGGCTTTGGGGGATGTTCGCGTTCTTCACGTCCCGACGACATCACAGTACGCCGACATCTTCACCAAGGGGTTGCCGACTTCCGTCTTCACCGAATTTAGGTCCAGTCTGAATGTCCACCTTGGCGACGTTATGACTGCGCGGGCGTGTTAGACAGGATAGTGCCTAGGCTTCCTACATGCATGACGTCTTCTCTTCCAAGGGATCACGCGTTCATATGATAGCTGTACGCGTTCATATGATAGCTGTACGCGTTCATATAATAGTTGTAATCTATATATAGGTTCACACGATAGTTGTATGCGTTCACATGATAGTTGTAATCTATATATGTGTAACTCATGTACTCTGATTTTAATAATCAAAGATAGCGTTACTTTCATCGCTTACAATTTTACATGAACTCCGTGACCAATCTTTCATGGTTTACAGGCGAATTGGATCTCCTCCAAAGATCCCGACTTGCCACCCAAATTATACAGTTTTGAGTTCTTTCTGATCAGATTGAGAAGATGGGTGGAGTTTGCTGTTCGGGAGGACTTGTGTTGCGTTGCTCATCATCTTCTGACGAGGGAACCTTTGCTTCCCTTGAGGGGAAGAGGTGCAGTAGGAAGACGGCGCCAGAGATGACAGACGAGCTCGAGAAGGACGGTGAAGTGCCACCGCCGGTCTCCAAGGAGGCGGCATTGCCTGACAAGGGGAAAGCAAAGGCAAGAACTAGAAATTAGTATTCTTGATGCTTGCTTTGTAGTCTTGCTTGGATTGAGTTCTTGTTTGATCCATTGGCACAAGAACTGCCTGGCAAGTTCACAAGTGTGGTGTTTCAGGGAAAAGAATTTGTTGGGACATCATCATTCATAAGGGAATTTTATATAACTGATGAAGTTGTTAGCATGAGTGACTGTTATGTATTTGTTAGTGTGGTGAGGAGGCTATGAATTCGTCTTTTCTACACAACAGTGGACATGGCATGGCATTGGAAATTCATCCATTCTATCCCTACTCCCAAGCATATGGAAATTAGTTACGAAAATTCCAAAAACAAAAACATTGCATTGCTTTGGGTCCTGTTTTTGTGGGAAGTAATTACAGTGTAATTATGTGCACAATGCCTTCCTTGTCTGATTGAAATTGATGTTTTTTCCTTGTCAAAACATATTCACAGTTCGCTCAGTTTTTCGCAGATCATTTATAAAGTCATTAAAAAAAGAATTTGTAAAATGCTTATATGATTAATCATGTACTGTTTATCAATCAAACTATCCTATTAGAAATGGACACATTTTTTAGCAAAACCTGCGAAGCAAAGTCAGGCAAGTCAGCAGAGAATTCCAACACAGTACGCACTAGAGCGTTGACCTCAAAAACCGCAATTTTCAGCATTATGTCCTGTATTGCTGCCAAAGAAAGTAGGACTATAGAGATCCTGACCTTTGAGGTCAATGTTATGAATATTGTGTGTATATTGAACAGATCTAATGGGCAATATATATAAGGTGTACAAGGGGTGCATACCATATATAGATAAGACAATACAAAAGACAGATAAGGAATACAAAATAATCCTATCTCTAATATATCTCTAACACCCCTCTCCCCCTCAAACGCAAGACGTATGCAATAACATTGCATTTGGAAAGGATTGACATTAAAATATGATAAATCCAAAATCCGAGTCTTCATAATGTCGTCGTAGCATGCAGCTCTTGAAAAATATGTTGATAAAAGATCTCCCCATCCGGGGTCGTGCGACAGCCCATAAAGCACAAGATGCGGGAGTAAAGTCAACCATGACAACATGACGAAGAAGATGATGAAACCAACAAATAGAGAAATCTGTCAAATCAAGTAGAATAGGAATAGATAGAAGCATGACGGCACAGATCGAAACCCAATACGGCGGCGGCGCAGTGCACTAGAAGCGCGGCGGCATCATAACGACGATCTGCAGCAGCTCGAAGAAAAGAGCGGCGGCTACTGTCATGCAAAAAGATAATTCCTATGCTTCTATAACTGACAATAAATTTGTGGACTTGCATGGCTTAGACGAATTTAAAGATGGAGTGGTACGGACTTGGATGGATGCAACGAAAGAAATGACACGAAAGAGAAAACGCCTAAAGATAACTAGCAGCAGCAAAAGGCTCGCACTCTAAGCACCGACTCGTAACAGCCCATAAAGCATGTTTCCACCGGGCTTGAAGTTCTCGTTGAACAACAAGAAGATGTACGTCTCGAACGTCCGCTTCGGCACAAGTGGTGTGCCCGACCCGGTGCTGGCCTCGCCGATGAGGTACTGGTTGTTGGGAGATAGCGTGCATTGAATGCCAGAGACTTGCCAAGCGTAGACTGTCATTGGTGTCCATCCTCCCTGCTGACACGTGGTCCTTGTAGTAGATAAGGCCACCAGACTTATTGATGATGAAAAGGCTGTAGATTGCTGCCGCCACCATAGTCACATAAGAAGGCGGAGTGGAGAAAAAAAGTAATTTCCTGTATCAACTTAACAGGAAGTACGCACGAATGGGAGGTCGCCGGTGGATGCCGAGGAAGCCGTTGAGGCGCCCTCCAAAGTCGTCGCGTTCGCCCTCTGGTCGACCCAAGGATTCTTCGATAACAAAGATGCGGATCTCCATGCACGTGGTGTCTGCCGGCTCGCACAACTGAACCACGCGGTTCGCGCGGCGCTGCGGGGGCGAACTTCGTGTGGGAGGCCAAGATCCCCAACGATCTCATCCGCGAGATCGAGGAGGTGCTCAAGGACGTTATGATGATGACCATGCCTAGGCTCCCCGACTTCCTGCCCCTCCTCACGCCGCTCTTCAAGAAGCAGCTCACGGAGGAGCTCGTCCGGAGTGACAATGCGGCCAGCCCCGTGGTGGATCTGGAGGCCGACCAGTGCGGCCACCCCAAGGGCGCCGCCGGTGCCGACCTCTCCTGTCAGCAGGGTCGCCGTCTCCGTCGGCAGCGCGGCAGCGGCCCGACCTCCAGGAAGTTGCCGAGCCCAATGGATCTAGAGCCCCTCATCTCCTTTCTTCCTCTCCAGGGCTGCTATTGCTCGCTGTTGCCCGGTAGTCTTCCTCACCACCGACCTGCATGGGCCACCAGGGGCAACGGCGACGAGAGGCTGCCCGGAGCGGAAAACTTGATCCTAAAACTTGTTCGTGAGAGATTGATGATCAAGATGATGCTAGATAGATTCACACATATCACAGCAAGCTAATTCACGTGAAAGAATCAATCACAAACTCGCGGATCAAAGAAAGCCCTAAAAACACGAAATTGAAAGCAAGAACCAAAGGAGACTTATCTCAAGCAAATCTTGCATAGATTGATTTCGTGATTGATGCTGGATTACATCCACACCATCATGGATCAGTAGACAATCAAAGATCACGAAATTCTCCACAAACTATCAAGAGCCCTTGCCTCCACCTCAACTCCCCTAAAGACAATTAGGGTTTTGAAACATAAAAAGGCGAGAGAGAGAGGTGCAGCCACCATCTCCTCCTATTTATAGTGGAGGCCTAAAACTCTAGGGTTTGACTTATTTGGGCTCCCGTTAAGGCCCACTAACAAACGGGTCACACGCGTACGCTTCGCAAAGCGCCGTCTTTAACCTTTTGACCTAAACCGCTTCACCATGTGCCATGGATTCGTCAATAGGTCACCCTTGTCCATCTTGTGTCACGCTTGAGTCGTTGACCTCACCCGGCATCGTCGATCGCTCGACCTCAACTCTTCAAGTCTAGTCCCGATTCTCCCGCCGCTGACCGCCGTTGACCACCAAGCAACCTCGCACAACCACGATAAGCAAACACGAATTCGGAACAAGTTCTTCACAACTTGACCGTGTTAGTCAAAACATGCATCATGCAAATCATATGCCATGAAACCAATGACTTTGACCTAACAAATCAACATCGCCACGGTTGGCCGATGATCAAGTGGATACCGGTCCGACCGCTCCAGTGAGCGGTCGGACGCTTCTTGGCTTCGGACCGCTCCTCGTGAGCGGTCGGACCGCCCTTAGGGACTTAGCCGAAATTCAAGCCCGAAATTCAAACCTTCGGAAAATACAAACGAATAGAACTT
The DNA here is from genome assembly GCA_036346395.1 of Hsuehochloa calcarea. Taxonomy (NCBI): domain Eukaryota; kingdom Viridiplantae; phylum Streptophyta; class Magnoliopsida; order Poales; family Poaceae; genus Hsuehochloa; species Hsuehochloa calcarea. The sequence continues at coordinate 24,329,243 of CM070613.1, forward strand.
CTTCTTGGAGACTCCAAAATTATGAGACCAAGTGCATTGGGATCCCTCAAGATTGCTCCTCCCGGGGCGTGGCGATGGCGGCTAAAGGCTAAGAGGCGGCACATGCAAGAAACCCTAAACTTTGCTCTGATACCATGTTATGAATATTGTGTGTATATTGAAGAAGCCTAATGGGCAATATATATAGGGTGTACAAAGAGTACATGCCATATATAGATAATGCAATACAAAAGACAGATAAGGAATACAAAGTAATCCTATTTCTAATATATCTCTGACAGCCAACACAATTGCCAAAGGCTCCAATCCGATGAAATTCCTGTCTGAACAGAGCATAAGACACCTGGAAGCTGTGGTGCTTGACCCAAGGCATCCAATGTCTGATTTCAGATGATTACAACCAGTCGCTTGTTCTTGTTGGAGTCGACATTAGGTGAGCAGTGGTATTTTCTGCAATTTAGCAATGCTTTTATTTTTTAAAAAAGATTATTTTAGCAATGTTTTCAAGATTTGCTCATATGCATTTGGCTTAATTATGCAGAGAGGAGTTTAAATATTTTGCTGCAAATGTTGCTCGGTTCGGAAACCTGTGCAGAGATCCCAAATGGCACAGTTTGGATCAGCATTTCTCCAGGTAGAGTTCTCACTGCCGCCACTTTAATTTATTGTTCTTAGAGAATTCATGGCTCCATCATGCCTCATGCAGTATGTGTATTCTTTCTATACTCCTTTGTCAATGCACAGACTGGAGTCTGAACTCGCACCTCAGAAACACTCCAAAGAAGCAGCAGCATCCAAGATGCAGTATCTGATGGTGCTAGAGGAGACGACCGTGGTCAGTGATTCACTCATAGAGTCATAGTTCATATGCTGGTGTCTTTGATAATTTCCCCCTCTGAAATTACTAAACTCCTGATGCTTTTTCTGTTCTATTATCTGTTGCACAGCAACTGTATCATGCGATGCTCCGATTTGACACCTCTGAGGAGCTGTACAAGAAATGCTATCTCGAGTACATGAAAGGAAGTGAGAACCAGACTGGTTCGTGCCAGACATATGTTTATGTGATTGGCGGCTCTATCTTCTAATCAGAAATATGTTTGATTTTTACATCAGTTATAATGTTAATGTAAATGTATGCAGGGGTAGCACTTCAGTCTCTTTGGAATGCAGTGGAGATCGACAGAAAATGCTTGCAGGACTTGAAGAAGAAAACACTTTGGATCAAGAAGACGGAGCATGTATGTTATACCGTGTTGTTGATTAATGTTCACTCTGTCTAGTAATGGATTTATGACAAGTGCTCCATTCTGTTCTATTGCAGATTGTGGAGAAACTTGTTTACATTGTGCATTTCTTGCATTTGGAGATCAATAGTGTCTTCCCGAAGAAACGTGAAGATGTATCTGTCCATGCCACAGGGAGCCCTCAGCAAACGTCAGGGTCTTCTGATCTTGAGCTGCATTACACGCGTCTCATTTTCAATATAAATTTTTGGTACGCTCCTTTCTTTCTTTTTAGGGGTAATTCCCTGTATGCCACTGAATAACTTTGTTTATTCTTTATATACCACTGATGTCTCACTCTCACACAAATGACATAAGGAATCATGTAGTTTGTTAGTGACACATAGGGAACTAATCATTCTTTTTATCAGGCTATCTCTATCATTGTTCTTGAAAAAAAACTATCTCTACCATGCAAAGTGACAGTCATTCGGTCATTGTTCTGGGCAATAGCTCCTAATGAATTCGAGACCTAAATAGTATTGGGAATCATCTTACAGGATTCCTAAAAGAATTCACCTACTTGTATATGATCGTGGGGTCGTGATCAAATGAAAATTAGGGTATACTTCCTTGAGTACTTATGAGCTAGATACGGGGACATGACCGTAATGTCCCAACTCGAGAGGGACTTGGGCAAGTCACCCAATACAGATTGTAACTTGAGCGGAAATTCTCACACCAAGGCATTCGATCAAGGCGTAGTCCTCCTTTGTCTGTGCAGAGTCGTAGTCCTTGTTGCTAGGCTTTGGGTTCAAACCCACAAGGTATCCATCGTCGAACAGTTGTATATTAAACAAGTCTTTGAGTATCATTTATCAAATTGAGAAATTGGTGGGGATTGTTGACTGTTATATGGGTATTCTTGTAATTTCTCATTGTGAGAAAAGCATTAAAGAAATATGAAAGGACTTTGCATGGGGCCCTTTTGTCAAAAGAAGAAGAGGGGAGGATTTGGTATGTGTGGCTTTCGCCCATTCACTTCTTGTGTGGTCGCTTGGACCTTCAGTTCTTTCTCCCGAGAATGGCGACGACTGGGGCGAGGGGTGGAGGCGAGCTCAACGGTCCGTGCTCTTCGGCCGTCGGGGTTGGGAGCCACCGGTTCGTCCTCCCCATCCCCTCTCTTAAAAATTAGCCGATGGCTCTAACTGAAGGTACCCTAGAATAGAAAGAATTCCCCAGTTTTGTTTTTGTTTGGTGCTTCCACTCCCGATCGATTTGGGATCATTCCTTTCACTACTGGTGACACCTTGGATCTTGACTCGGGTGATGGTTCGGTTCTGAGCTCTACTCCCTTGCACATCTGGTTTAATCCCCTCTTGTGTCATTCGGTTTTGGAGGTCGAGAGGGATATTTAGACTTTTGTGTTAGGAGTCCGGTTCCTAACTGATCTGGAGTGAGTTTCGGTGGTAGAGATCATCTAGTTTGATTGATTGGTGTTGATTAGTGCTTTTGGTCGAAGTACTCTATTGGTGGACTTGTGTGGCAATCTCCCAGTTCCTCAGCTTTGTTCTTTGGTCGGTTCCAAAGGAGGAAGTGAGGCTTTGTATCTCCGATTACTTTGTCCTTTGCTCGGCTTTGCAGGGCGATAGTTTTTCTGGGTCAGTGTCAATTGACACGCCTTGCCGGTTGCATCTTGGTGGTTTTGAGTACCACCACTTCAGTGAGTATTGCTCCTCTGTGGCAGTTCAGTTGATCTTTGCATATATATACTTGCAGTTCTAGTTGATATCCTTGACCTGTGATATTTTGTTTTCGGAGGCTAGTTCTGGAGATATTACAAATTAACCTGTGGGTACTGTGGCTGCTCTATGATGAAGTTAGTCTTATACTGAAATTGATTATGATAATTAGTTCTAACTTGAGCTCTAGTGAGTTTCTTGCTGTACTGTCTCTTAGACCTGCTGTTGTTAGACTTCAAGTTATTATGTTCTTCAAGAGTTATATATTTGTTTTAACTCTGTTGATTTAATTGATCTATTGCTTACAACCTAATTACTTTGTTAGCCCTTTTGGGTTGATTACTGATCCTGTGTATCTTGGTCAGTTGTTTTAGAAGAGTAATCTCTATCTGTTAGTCATCTTGAGGTCTTTAGTTATCATGTGATATATTGTTTAAGTCTGGAAGTCTTTTATGTGGTCTTTAATGGGTAGGTTATATTGACAGTTCTGTAAAGTTTGATAAGAGCTCAAGGTTAGAAACTTTTGTCATAATCATTTAATGGAGAGCAAAGACAATTGGGTTGAGATAGCAAAAGCTAGTTCTTTTGCATCTCTCATTCCGAGAGCACACTCTATCATCAATCTTCTGTGCTATATGCTGCTTATTGATGATTTCCTGCTGTTAATGTTGAGCATAATATTGTCTTTAAATGTTTTGAAATAATTTTATGGACACATGTTATTGTGATAATTTATTACATACTGGTATTATGTTTTATTGCTGATGTTAAATGCCGGGTTTAATTGTGATTATTACCTAAAACTGCACATTTCACAACAATAGTGTCTTCCCGAAGAAACGTGAAGATGTATCTGTCCATGCCACAGGGAGCCCTCGGCAAACGTTAGGGTCTTCTGATCTTGAGCTGCATTACACGCGTCTCATTTTCAATATAAAATTTTTGGTAAGTCCCTTTCTTTCTTTTTAGGGGTAATTCCCTGTATGCCACTGAATAACATCATTTATTTTTTATATACTACTAATATCTCACTCTCACAATAAATAACATATAAGAAATCATATTGTTTGTCAGTGACACATAGGGAATTAATTCTTCTTTTTATCAGGCTATCTATATCATTGTTCTCGGGAAAAAAAAACTATCACTATCATGCAAAGTGACAGTGATTCAGTCATTGTTCTGGGTAATTGATCAAGTGTAGTTGTAAATGACATAAGCATATTATTATCCACATGGCGTATTATTCCTTTTTTAGTTGATTTGTGCCCTAATCGAAAGGTAAAAAACCATATTATCTATTCATGGCTTCCCATTGTCAGGTGTCGTCCACACCATCAACTCCACGATCTATTATAGACTCATTATACTGTGGATTGCCTCCTTGCATCAAATTGTTAGAGATATGATTATTTTGTATTCTTTATCTGTTTTTTGATTGTCTTATTTGGATATTGCATGCACCCATTGTACACCATATATATATATATATATATATATATATATATATATATATATATATATATATATATATAGTCTATTGGGCCTCTTCAATATACACACAATATTCATAACACGGTATCAGAGCCAAGGTTAAGGTTAGGATTACTATAGCCGCCGCAGCCAGCTTCTAGCCTCCACTCGTCCTTTGCTGCGCGCTGCCCTCGAGAGGACCAATCTTCGCTCCCGGTGGTGACCTCTCGTCGTCGATCGTAGGCGTCGCATATCCGCCGTGCTTACCAAGGAGGCTGAGGCGTTCGACGTACCGTTCCAGTTCAATGCCGTAGAGGCGAAGCTCGACGAGGTGGGCTTTGATGCCCTCCGTATCAGGTCCGGCGAGGCGCTTGCCGTCAGCATCGTGCTGCAGCTTCACCGCCTCCTCGCGGCTGAGGACGGCAAGACCCTCTGTACGGCTCGATAGCCTTGCATTTGCAGTGATTGTTCTTGGGTTCTTGTTGCACATCTCTCCAACTGTGAGATTGAAAATAGCTGGCCCGCTTGCCTTGAGTGTACGCCGGAGGTCACCGTCGGTGAAGGTTCCAATCAAATGATATTCATCATCAACCACACAAGTAGACACCCGCAACCTTTACTAGTGAGTTCGACGAGGGTCTTGCCGATCTTGCCGGCGGGGTGGTTGGTCGCGTACTGGTCCCTGGAGATGCGGCGCGCCTCCGTGATGGCTGCGACGACGGTGTCGCCGAACACCATCTGTACCGCGGTGGAGGTGACGGGGCGTCGGTGTGCTTGCCGGTTGTTGTCCCTCTGCTGGAAGTGCCTGGTTGATTGGTTGGGCTTTAGTGCTGGCATATAGTATTGGTGGATGATTGGATGCTGCTGTTCCGTGGGAGATTGAGATTGCTATTCTACTGCTGCTAGTTTCACGTTATCCTTACTTTTTATTGTCAGTTATAAAAGTATTTAAATTTTTTTTGCATGACAGCATCCACCACTCTTTTCTTTGAGCTGCTGTAGATCGTCGTTATTAATCCGCCGCTCTCTCTTAGCCGCCGCCCCAAGCTTTTAAGGCCACCACGCTTCTAGTGTACCGTGTCTCTGTTGCGCTTCTTGTGCACTGCGCCGCCGCATTCTTTGGCTTCGATCTGCGCCGTCATGCTTCTATCTATTCTTATTCGGCTTAATTTGATGATTTTTTTATTTGTCGGTTTCATCATCTTCTTCGTCATGTTATTATGGTCGATTTTGCTTCCGCACCTTGTGCTTTATGGACTGTCGCACGACCTCGGATGGGAAAAGATCTTTTATCGATAAATTTTCCAAGAGCTGTATGCTACGACGACATTATCAAGACTCGAATTTTGAATTTTTTATATTTTAGTGTCAACCCTTTTCAAATACAATGCTATTGCATACGCCTTACATTTGAGGGGGTGTTAGAGATGTATTAGAGATATGATTATTTTGTATTCATTATCTGTCTTTTGTATTGCATTATCTGGATATTGTATGCACCCTTGTACACCCTATATATATTGCCCATTCGTCCTCTTCAATATACACGTAATATTCATAACACAAATCAGGTCCGCAAACCAAGCTGAAATACAGTAAGTCTATCCACTCTTTTCTGCCAATCTGATATCTGAAATATGCATTTTTCATCCTGTTCATCCTTTTCTGATCTTGGCATGTGCTTCTTTCAGAGGACAGTGGAACAGATCATGGATGAAATGAACAAGACACTCAAATGGCTCTTGCCAATGGCAGAATCCACAAGAAGGTACGGCAAGCTCTTAACATATACAAAAGATTCATTCAACCATCTCAAAATACTAAATGAATGATCTGTTTACCTGATCATTTTATTTTTCTCCACTCTGAACACCAGGATGGATCATAACAATGGAATGCTTGGAGAATGGATGGATAAAGGGTACAGCAACGATCCTCGTATCTACTTTGTCATGCACCAGATGCACAACAAATGCTTGTTCCTGATGATGCCTCGTGAATTCTTGTAGGATGCCCAACGGAACTGATGACGGCAAGGTGCTAAAGATTCAGACATTGTACCACGCTGACAAGGAGAAGACTGAAGGCTACATTCTGGACATGGTGCCGTCTCTTAATAATCTCGTATGTGGAACCCATGAAAGGCTCGATAAGCTTTTAAACAACTACAATACTTCTGATCGATCAGCGAGGTAGAAGGCAACCAATTTGGCTAGCAGTAGCCATGGTGGATCGGCCAGTTTATCACTATGACCGATTAGAATTAGATAGTCCCTGCAATCCTAATGCTGGGAGAGGAATGTGGTCAGTTATGAGTGCCGTCTTCAGATGAGTACTTGCGCTGAAAATGGCGAGGGTTCAGCTGAGAACTGAGAAGTAGCAAGAAACCCGAAATGCTTTCTGCAGTTTCGAAAGCAGCGACTTTAGCTTATAGCTCATTGGACATAATCGGATCAGTGTTGGTGTAAGACTTCGGTTTATTAATTATGTGTTTTAGGAACTCAATTTTACTGTTGAGGAACAACAAATTCGGCGAAGGTGCACCTAAGTGTACCACGACAACTTTGGCAAGGCACGACACATCGGGTTCCACCCAGGACCCAGGTCCAGAAACCAACCTCAACAAGTCGAGTTGTGACATATCGGTGGATCCACCCGGACCCAGGTTCTGAGTAGACACGCACCGAGGCCGAGTCGGCGTGCATGTGGAAAGAAGGCCTATGGCGTTAAGGACCTCGGTAGTGCAGGGACCCATTTGGTCAGATATAAACGAGAATACCCCTCGGTGTATGCTAAAGCCCAAGGGCAAAAATGTAACTTCAAGCACCTCTCCATTTCCGCTCTATAAATAGGACCGTTTGTAATGGTGAGGGGTTGGGGTCCTTGTAATTTTTACTACACCTATGCAATACATCGTACAATTTCTAGAGCTAGTTTCTCGTCAAGTCCCCCTTTACATCATCGTGGTCGACACATCTACTCAAAAACGCCTATAAATTTACTGTCCGAGCACGTATCAACGACAGATCGTATCATCCGTGGAGACTGAAACGAGAAGCTACAAAGCTCTCTGTGGATATCATGGGGATATGCTCCAGATCTTAGGATGATGTGACAATTGGCAATGGCGTTAATGGTTTGTCGTTTCACGGGTTTTCGACAAAGTTTCAAACCTTTGTTCGGACTTTACGGGCGGGCGGTCTGACCGCCATAGCACGGCGGTCCGACCGGTCCCAAATCGATCGGACCGGCCATGTGCGCCGGTCGGACGGCCGTGACAAAAGTGGTCAAAGCAGTGGGCCAAAAATAGAGGTGTAGGCAAGTGGGGATCCCATTGTTCTTGCTCCCATAATTTTGGAGTCTCCGAGAAAAGTTCTATTGGTTTAAAGTTTCCAGAGGTTTAGGATTTTCGGGGTTGAAAATTGGCTAAGTCCTTACGGCGGTCGGACGCCTTTGGCGGCGGTCCGACCGTAGGCCGGCGGTCGACCGCCCCGAGGGGCGATGATCGACCGATCATCGAATGTCGCCCTTCGTGGCGGCGTTGCTCATTGGTTAGGTCAAAGTCATGAGTTTGATGCATATGTGTTGCATGATGCATGTTTTGACTAACGTGGGTCAAGTTGCGAAGAACTTGTTCCGCTTCGATTTGCTTGTCTATTGTTGTGCAAAGTTGCTTGGTGGTCAACGACGGTCAACGGCGAGGATGATCGGACGAGGCTTGGAGAGCTTAGGTCCGAACGATCGGCGATCTTTGGGTGAGGTCAATGAAATCAAGTATGGCATGAATGGACAATGATGACCGAACAGGCGATTCGGTCGATCGGGTTTGATCAAGCGGCGCGGAGTCGGTGCAAGTGCCATGGTGGTTTCGGTGGAGCGGATGGGAGAGACTTGCCGAGCATGAGAGAGCCGTTGATCAACCTACACGCATGAGCATGCGAAGTGCTTGCGAAGATGGACTCGGTCTTCTGAGAAGGACCGAGAAGGGTATTTTGTAATCTTACCAAATATCACCTTGGTGACCTTTTGCCTACCCACGGCGCAAGACGGCGCAAGAGAAGCGGTTTAGGTTAAGAGGTGTTGTAGACGGCGCTTTAAAATGCGTGCGTGTGTCACCCGTTTGTGTTGGGCCTTAACGGGAGCCCATTTGAGTTAATCTTCTAGAAAGTCTAAGTCTCCACTATAAATAGAGGAGGAGGTGGTGCACCCTCCAACTCTTTTATCATTATTGAAACCCTAGTTTTGGCTTAGGGAGAGGATTAGTGGAGGTTAGGGTTCTAGAGAGTTTTGATTTGATCTTGTGCTCTTGGATTGAGCTTTGTCCTCCATTGATGGAGTGGCTGTAAACCCAAACCCTATCAATCAATCCAAAGAAAGCTTTGATCAAAGATGTGTCTCTTTGTCCTTCTTCTCTCTATTTGGTGATTTTGAGTCTTTCTTTGATTCGCATGTTTTTGATTGATTTCTTTACATGATATAGCTTGCTGTGACATGTGGGAACACATCTAAGATCATCTTGATCATCAATCACCCACGAGCAAGTTTTTGGGTCACGTTTGCTTTGACTCGGTTTTGAACCATCCATCTCTCAAACTGAAAAATGTCGTAACTTTTCCATGGATCTCCATGATCTTCGATTGGAATAGGTTCCTGACATCCTAGAGAAGGTGTGTTCCAAGTTTCATGAAGTTTGGAGTTGTAGATCAAAAGTTAGACCTATTTGCAACCGTTTTTGGTGATTTCACTGTTCATCTTTGGAGGTCGACCGCCCTAGCTAGAGGTCGGACCGCCCCTTGAGAGGTCGGACCCCGAGTAGAGGTCAGACCGCCCTACTCTTAGGAAATTAAGTTTCGGTTGTTTTTGGTTGTTTTGCTTGGGGTTTTGATTGGATTCAATCCTAGTCTTCCGCTGGTACTGGTATATCGATCTTCATAGCTTCTATAGCTATTGGAGTGAAATTTGTGTTGAATCTAATCGTGGTTGAAAAAGTGAGCGTGCTCTATTCACCCCCTCTAGTCGCCTTTTCGGTCCAACAGTGGTATCGAGCCGGTTAGTTCAATCTTGATCTTAACAGGTCCACCGAACTGGCGATGGATAAGTACTCCACCAAGCCGCATATCTTCGATGGGCACGACTATGCCTATTGGAAGAATCGCATGCGAGTCTTCCTTGAGAGCGAAGGACAAGCTATATGGGAGGTTGTTCGAGCCCCGCTTGTTCTTCCTGAAGTTGTTACGCCAGCTTCAACAGCCCTCTTGGCTAACAACAATAAGGCAAAGAACCTCTTGTATGGTGGGCTTGGTCGACAGGAGTATGATCGAATTTGCAATCTTGAGACTGCGCACGAGATTTGGAACACCCTCGAAACCTACCATGAGGGTTCGTCCCAAATCAAGAAAGTACGCCAGACAGTCTATAAGCGTGAATATAACAAATTCGAGATGCGTCCTGGAGAGAGCATCGATGACATTTTCAGTCGCTTCAACAAAGTAATTAATCAGATGAAGGCTGTTGGAATTGAATATTCTCAGTCTGAAAATGCCACCCACCTCTTGGCTGCAATCAACACCAAGGAGTGGGAGATAAAGGCTACCGCCATTGAGGAGAACGTCAACCTCTCGATCGACTTTTGAGCTGCTCTATAGCAAGCTTAAGACTCATGAGATCAAGAGGATTGATCATCCCAAGAAGGAAAATATGGCCTTGGTAGCAGACCCGCTCAAGAGAGCTTCTGATGGGTCTTCTGAGTCTTCTTCTGGATTTTCGCTTGCTGGTTTATCTGCAATCCATGAAGAGGAGTTTGAGAGTCTTCCCGAGGCGAGTTAGCCCTCATAGTCGAGAAAAGCCACACGGGCCTATAACAATATGAGAAACAAAAGAGAGGAGGTCCGTGACTTGCTATGAGTGTGGTGAGCTTAATCACATCCGCAACGCCCCAAGTTGAAAGGAAAGAGCAATCACAAGGAAGGAAAGCCACTTGGAAGAAGCCTCAATGGAACAAATCAAGATTTGATCTTCGCCAAGCTCACAAAGGACTCACCGGTTCTTTCCGCTTTTGGGAACAATCCTTGCGATGTGGACTCGGGAGCGAGGATGACAAGGAGGAGGAGATCCTCAAGACAAGAAGAAGGGGAAGGCCAAGGACTTCACGGCGTTTGCTTCATGGCCGACTGACGACGTCGACGGACGATGAGGTACCTCTCTCCTATGATGTCCTTTACGATAGATGCGAAACTATCTTTGAGCAACTCATGAGCGAGATAAGGCGTTAGAGTATATCATGGCTAGGAACAAGGACTTAGAGTCTCAAGTAGATAATTTGACTTTAGAACTTGCAAATACTAAGACTCTTGAATCGATGAATGTTCTTCGCCATGCCCTACACTCGTAATTTGCTAAACCGCAATCTGCTCATGATATTGCTTTGCAACAACTTGAAAATGCTAGGACCGAGTTAGTTGAGGTTAAATCGCTCCTTGTGAAAAATGCTTAGATTCCGACAAGTTGGTTGCTCTCGTCTTGTTGATCCTAGCCTTTGCTCTTTTTGCATTGAACGCGAACATGAAGTTAAAGATATCTTAGAATCGTTAGAGCTAAATATGCCAAGCTTAAGAACAAGATTGAGTCTTCTACATGTGCTTCATGTCCCGCTCTTAAACTTGAAATTGCTTTATATAAGGAAAAATATGCTAGAGCTATTAAAGGCAAAACTTGTGAGTCATGTGTTAATCTTGAAAAGAAAATGCTTATCTTAAGGATACCTTAGAAAATTTTCTAAAGGTAAGAAACAATTAAACATGATTCGGACAAATCTAAGACTCCTTATAAGAAGCAAGGATTAGGATACAACTCGTCCAAGATAATTCTAAGCCCCAAGTAACTCAAGTCTTGGAAAATGGGTTAGTTGAATTTAAAACCCAACCCGCAAAAACTACTTTCAAATCTGCGGGTTTTGCCCAAACTTCTGTTAAGTCAAAGGGTGCTTCTCCGGTGGTATCAAGTACCATTGCACCTATTGCAAGAAGAATGGACATTTGGTTGAGTTCATTGGCGTGAGGTTGAAAAATGATAAGAAAATTTTGCTAGAATTTCACTCAATCAACCTAGAGCTTTTATGAGACATGGTAATGTAGAAAAGAGGAAACTTGGTTTAGGATTTGTGTCACATGCTCATCATCATGTTCCTAGACAGGATAACTCTTATGTTAAAGTAACCATTGCTCATAATGTAACTTCAAACTTAATCAAGGATAGCACTTACGCTTTGCATACTACTCATGAGACATGTGTCTCAATCTTGGGTTCCCAAGTCTTGTTTAACTAACTTGAGATTGAGACACATTGTTCTTCTGTGCCTTGATTTTCAGGATTACCGCGGAAAGAGGAAGGACACGTGGTTAAATCGACTCACTGCTCACGCCACATGACCGAGACTCAAGATGGTTCACCTCCTTCACGCGATCGACGGTGATGAATTCATCACCTTTGGAGATGATAGGCAAGGCGGATTGAAGGAACGGATCGATAAGGGTGAACGACAAGTTCATCCTCAAGGACGCCGCCTTGTGGACAAGCTAAGGTTTAATTTGCTTTCGTCTCTCAACTTCTTGATGATGGCTATGAGACTAGATTTAAGAAAAATGCTTGTCGGGTGCTTGATTCATTTGGTGAGCTTGTTTTTGGGATTACTAGAGTTGCTAGGATCTTTGGAGTGATTTTTCCGAATCTCTTCTTTGGTTCTCTCAAGTGCTTAATTTCATCTTCTTCTTCCGAGTTCGGCTTTGGCACCGTCGTTTGGGGCACATTGGTTTTGATCATCGACGCGAGTTAGCAACCTTGAGCTCATGAGAGGTTTGCCTAAACTCAAAGCCGTCAAGGATCTTCAGATGTGCATACTGTAGGCATGGCAAGCAAGTTGCCGCCTCACACCCATCGATGACTATGGTCATGACCGACGGACCGGGACGCTTGCTTCATATGGATACCGTTGGTCCCGCTTAGGTTCGGTCGATTGGTGGAAAATGGTACATTCTTGTCATAGTCGATGATTTTTCTAGATACACTTGGGTGTTCTTTCTCACTTGAAGGATGAAGCTTTTGATCATTATCATGATCTTGTTCTTCGCTTGGCTTCGAACTTCCAAGTGCCTTGAGAGCGATCCGCAGATGACAATGGCACGGAGTTCAAGAATGCATCTTTGCTTCCTTTTGTGCCTTTGGCGTGGAATTGAGCATCGTTCTCCTCCCACACGTCCCTCAACAAAATGGCGTTGTGGAAAGGAAGAACAGGACTCTAGTTGAGATGGCTAGGACAATGCTAGATGAGTATAGCACTCCGAGGAGGTTTTGGGCCGAAGCTATTTCTACTGCTTGCCATATTGCAAATCGTGTCTTTTTGAGACCGTCTTTGGGCAAGACTCCTTATGAGCTTCGTTTTTGTAGAAAACCCTCTGCCTCGCACTTTCGAGTCTTTGGATCCAAGTGTTTTATTCTCAAGACAGAAATCTAGATAAATTTGAGTCAAGAACTTTTGATGGTTTATTTCGGGTTATCCGCTCATTCAAGGGGTTTCGAGTTTTTAATGCTGAAACTAACCTGGTTCAGAGACATGCAATGTCACTTTTGATGAGACTAGCCCTGGAGCTAGATCAGATATTTCAGGTGATACACAGGTGACAGAGAGTATATTTGTAGAGGAAGATGATGATGGACTCGATGATACTCTTCCACTGCCATTGACATTCCTATTCTGCACAAGAACCCGCCGTGACTACTTCGCTTTGGTTGAGGCACTCACGATCTTCATCATCGCAGATCACTGAGGTCGAAGAGGTACTTTCTTCTCGGTGCGCCACTTCACATTCAAAAGCAAAGATCCGCGGATCGGATGATAGGTAATATCCATGAGCGAGTCACTCGCTCCGGTATCATGATCCAAACCTCTATTCTCATTCGCTTTGTAGCTTCTTTTGAACCCCGCGATATATCACATGCTTTATCGATTCGAGTTGGGTCAATGCCATGCATGAGGAGTTAGAGAATTTTGAGAGGAATAAGGTTTGGAACCTAGTAGAACCTCCTAGTGGTCATAATGTTATAGGAACCCACTGGGTCTTCAAAAACAAACAAAATGAGGATGGTTACGTGGTTAGAAACAAGGCTAGGTTAGTAGCTCGTGGTTTTAGCAAAGTTGAGGGTTAGATTTTGATGAGACCTTTGCTCTGTTGCTAGACTAGAAGCTATTCGCATTCTTCTTGCATTTGTTGCCTCTAAGGGCTTTAGATTATATCGGATGGATGTTAAGAGTGCCTTTCAATGGTTTTATAGAGGAGGAGGTTTATGTTAGGCAACCCCTGTGCTTTGAGAATCCCAAGAACCCACATCATGTCTTCAAGCTATCCAAAGCCTTGTATGGTCTTAAACAAGCCCCTAGAGCTGGTATGATAGACTTAAGACCTTCTTGCTTAAGAATGATTTTGAGATGGGTAAGGTAGACAAGACCTTGTTCATTCTTAGGCGTGGCAATGATTTCTTACTTGCTCGATTTACGTTGATGATATTATCTTTGGTGGTTCTTCTCATGCTCTTGTTTCTAGCTTTTACGAGACTATGTCCAGGAATTTGAGATGAGCATGATGGAGAGCTCAATTACTTTCAGGGCTTCAAATCAAGCAATGTAAGGAAGGGATCTTCATCCATCGACGAAGTATACTAAGGATCTGCTCAAACGCCGACATGGGTGATCGCAAGCCGATCGCCACTCCCATGGCGACTTCGATCGCTTTGGATCCAGATGAGGAAGGAGAAGCCGTGGATCAACGCGAGTACCGCGGCATGATCGGCTCCCTCACGCACTGACGGCATCAAGCCGGACATCCACTTCACGATGCGCCTCTGCGAGGTTTGAGCGTCTCCGAGAACTTCCCATCGCCAGCGGTTAAGCGCATATTCGGTATTTACACTCTACCCTCGGTATGGCATTTGGTACTCTGTTCTTCTTCTTTATCCATTCGGGGTTTTCGATTACGATTTTGGGTCGTCGGCTTGATAGGAAGAGTACCTCGGGCACTTGTCACTTCCTAGGCACTTCTCTTGTTTCTTGGTCTTCTAGGAAGTCCTCTGTTGCACAATCCATCACTGAGGTCGAGTATGTAGGCTTTGCTAGTTCTTTGTAGTCGATTTTGTGGATGGTATCCACTCTTAAGGACTACGGGTTAAATTTTGCTAGTGTTCCTCTTTTACGTGATAACACTTCTGCTATTAACATTGCTAAGAACCCTATGCAACACTCTAGGACCAAGCACATAGACATTCGCTATCACTTCCTTAGAGACCATGTCGAGAAGGGTGATATTGTGCTACACTTCGTGAGTCCGAGGCTCAATGGGTGATATCCTCACCAAACCTTTAGACCCAACTAGGTTTGCCACCTTGAGAAGTGAGTTAGGGGTAATTTATCCCTATGGGTTGGTTTGAGGGGGAGTTCGATCTTTTCTGATCTTACCTTGTTCTTTTTGAATTTTTTTAGGTTTTTAGGCTTTTTATTGCATCGCATTGTATCATATTGCATTCATATGTAAAATACTTCAAGTGGTTTGAAAAATCCAAAAGATGCATTGTAATATAAAATTTTACCTTATCTTTTAAAATTGATGAAGCTTTGCCTATTACCCTTTGGAGCTTTAGTATTTCAATTCTTGCTCAATGCCATGTCTAGTTCTTTGACTTGCTAGAATTATCATGCTTTTACATGTGTAGCTAAGTCTTTGCTATATGAGCTAGAACCTTTTAAACAACTCAAACTAAGAAATTGCAATTTGTGGATGTTTTAGCGAGTTGCGCAATTAGTGCTCCTCTTGTGACATTGGCCTGTCGTAATTGCTTTGTTAACTCTTTGATCTAAAATTGACCATTACTTGAGCTTTTGTGTTCTTGAGATTCTAAAAATGCTCTTGTGAAAAATAAAAAAATCAAGATTGTCTTATGCTTAAAATGTGCCAAACTATTCTTACGAGACCCTTGTCAAATGACATGAACTTGGAGATAGTTTGATGAACCGAACGATCTCATGGGGATTGCTTGTCAAAATGACATGAACCTCAAGATTTGTCGCATACAGTAGAAGCTTAGAAAGAGTTTGTGGATGGCTCCTAGTCCGGGATCTTCTTTACTAAGATATACCTTTAATCAACTTTTGGTGAAGCTTAGGATGAGTTTGTGGATGGCTCTAGTCCGAGGATCTTGTCACTAAGTTAGATCATTAGTCAACTTCAAATATTCAATGCATATGTGAAAGCTGTTGACAAATGGGCTTTTAAAAATATTGAGCAAAATGATTCAATACAGGACTTGATTGACTCTTAATGTGGTCTTTGTTAGATTTTGATCTCACTTTGACATTTTGACATGGCCAATTTCATTTTAGGATCCTGTTGATGAACTTTTTGAATTTGAAGCTTTGCTTAAATTGATCAAATCCATTGCTTTACTTTTGAGCCTTTATGCTTAGCTTTGTTATATATGTCTTACCATGATCTTGCTAGCACTATCGGGCTTGATATGTTGTTTGTGCAATATTAGAAATCTTGACTTGCTCTTTTGGGTAATCTTCAAAGCTTCTTCTAATCAAAATTGAAAAATACAAAAATGAAGCCACTCCATTGCATTTCATGCATACTTCTTCTTTTGCTTCTTTCTTCATTCTCGCAAATTGCTATCTCTGGATGAGAGGAAGGCGTGATTCCTTGATGACTCCATTGTCAAAGGGAGAAGATATTTTCAATGTTGGGAAGTTTATACAAAGGGAGAAAGTTGGAGAATTTGAAATTTTCTCAAATCCAGGATCATAGTGAGGGGAGTTTTTGAATTGCATTCTTTTTGCCTTATTGACTCTTACGAACTTGAATTGCATTTATTACACCTCACAATGATCAAAGGTCAATTGAACAATTGTTCTTTCATATGGACCTTAAGTGAGATTTTTGACTTTTCGAAATCAAAGTTTTTATGCTTTCTTTTGCCTTATCTCACTTGTCTATGCTATTACGATGCCGCTTGGTCATTTCCATTGCTTTCTCTTGCTTATGGACCAAGTTGTGCCTTTGTGCAAAACGAAAGTATTTTACTTTTCAAACCTTCAAATTACATTTTTCGGATTATTGCCAATGTGTTCATCAAGGGGAGATTGTGGATATCATGGGGATATGCTCCAGATCTTAGGATGATGTGACAATTGGCAATGGCGTTAATGGTTTGTCGTTTCACGGGTTTTCGACAAAGTTTCAAACCTTTATTCGACTTTACGGGCGGGCGGTCTGACCGCCATAGCACGGCGGTCCGACAGGTCCCAAATCGGTCGGACCGGCCATGTGCGCGGTCGGACCGGCCGTGACAAAAGTGGTCAAAGCAGTGGGCCAAAAATAGAGGGTGTAGGCAAGTGAGGGGATCCCATTGTTCTTGCTCCCATAATTTTTGGAGTCTCGATAAAAGTTCTATTGGTTTAAAGTTTCCGATGGGTTTAGGATTTTGGGGTTGAAAATTGGCTAAGTCCTTCTGGCGGTCGGACCGCCTTTGGTAAGTGGTCCGGCCGACCGCAAGCCAGCGGTCGACCGCCCGAGGGTGATCGACCGATCACATCGAATGTCGCCCTTCGTGGCGTTGCTCATTGGTTAGGTCAAAGTCATGAGTTTGATGCATATGTGTTGCATGATGCATGTTTTGACTAACGTGGGTCAAGTTGCGAAGAACTTGTTCCGGCTTCGATTTGCTTGTCTATTGTTGTGCAAAGTTGCTTGGTGGTCAACGACGGTCAACGGCGAGGATGATCGGACGAGGCTTGAGAGCTTAGGTCCGTAACGATCGGCGATCTTGGGTGAGGTCAATGAAATCAAGTATGGCACAGAATGGACAATGATGACCGAAGGCGATTGCCGGCAGGATTGGTTTGATCAAGCGGCGCGGAGTCGGTGCAAGTGCCATGGTGGTTTCGGTGGGGCCGGATGGGAGAGACTTGCCGACATGGAGAGAGCCGTTGATCAACCTACACGTATGAGCATGCGAAGTGCTTGCGAAGATGGACTCGGTCTTCTGAGAAGGACCGAGAAGGGTATTTTGGTAATCTTACCAAATATCACCTTGGTGACCTTTGCCTACCCACGGCGCAAGGCGGCGCAAGAGAAGCGGTTTAGGTTAAGAGGTGTTGTAGACGGCGCTTTAAAATGCGTGCGTGTGTCACCCGTTTGTGTTGGGCCTTAACGGGAGCCCATTTGAGTTAATCTTCTAGAAAGTCTAAGTCTCCACTATAAATAGAGGAGGGAGGTGGCTGCACCCCCTCCAACTCTTTTATCATTATTGAAACCCTAGTTTTGGCTTAGGAGAGGATTAGTGGAGGTTAGGGTTCTAGAGAGTTTTGATTTGATCTTGTGCTCTTGGATTGAGCTTTGTCCTCCATTGATGGAGTGGCTGTAAACCCAAACCCTATCAATCAATCCAAAGAAAGCTTTGATCAAAGATGTGTCTCTTTGTCCTTCTTCTCTCTATTTGGTGATTTTGAGTCTTTCTTTGATTCGCATGTTTTTGATTGATTTCTTTACATGATATAGCTTCTGTGACATGTGGGAACACATCTAAGATCATCTTGATCATCAATCACCCACGAGCAAGTTTTTGGGTCACGTTTCGTTTGACTCGGTTTTGAACCATCCATCTCTCAAACTGAAAAATGTCGAACTTTTCCATGGATCTCCATGATCTTCGATTGGAATAGGTTCTGACATCCTAGAGAAGGTGTGTTCCAAGTTTCATGAAGTTTGGAGTTGTAGATCAAAAGTTAGACCTATTTGCAACCGCTTTTTGGTGATTTCATTTATTCATCGGTTTGGAGGTCGACCGCCCTAGCTAAGTCGGACCGCCCCTTGGAGAGGTCGGACCGCCCGAATAGAGGTCGACCGCCCTACTCTTAGGAAATTAAGTTTCGGTTGTTTTTGGTTGTTTTGCTTCGGGGTTTTGATTGGATTCAATCCTAGTCTTCCGCTGTACTGGTATATCGATCTTCATAGCTTCTATAGCTATTGGAGTGAAATTTGTGTTGAATCTAATCGTGGTTGAAAAAGTGAGCGTGCTCCTATTCACCCCCCCCTCTAGTCGCCTTTTCGGTCCAACACTCTCCCAAACCAAGACCTGTTCCCCCTACCTGCACAGTGGCAGACCCTCGACCTCCCACTTGCCCGATTCCAAAACAGGGGGGTGCGGCCTCGCTAGCCCTTCACTCGCCCGGTTCTGAAACTGGGGGTGTGGAACCGGGGAAACGGGTTGCGTCTTGGCAAGTAGGGGCGCGTGCGGGTGGCCGGTTCTATTCTAGAACCAGGTCAGCAACTCGACGCGCGCTATGTGCTCTAGCTCTGCGGTGGAGCACGTCGCGACTGAGCGGTGTTCGCTCCGGCCACGCTGGCCTGTGCATCGCCGAGCCGTAGGTAGGCAAAATATTTTCCAAAACCCAGAGCCTGGAGTCAAGCCAGGGACCTCACTACCTTGAAGCACTCCTTAAGTTCTCTCACCTAACCAACTGCGTGTTTGAATGGCTGTGAGCAAGGTTGTCGGGATCGCTTTCCTAGGTATGATAGTTATTTGTTTGATGGGATTGAATCGTATGATCGGATTGTAGAATCACGATTCTATCATATTTTTAAAGCATGTATATTTTTTTATTGTATGAAAGTTGAATTGTATTTTCAAATATGCAAATCTACAGTGGAATTTTGAATATTTTGAATTTAATTTTGTAAATTTGGGTATACTTGTTCATGTTACATTAAATTAAGTTTGTATTTTAACCTTATTTGATTATTTTTAAAATAAACTAATCATTTAAAACTCCAATATGTTAATAATAATATCTTTGACCTTAGAAGTTAGAACAACACTTAAACGACACAATCAAATGTAAATAAACTATTGCAACTTAAGTTAACAATATGTAATATCAAATTTTATATGTTGATATAGTTTGTTGTCAATATCATGATCCTACCCGATCCTGACCATGACCCTATCTGATTCTATGCAATCCTACCTTCAGGATCACGATTATACGGAATTGATCCATATACCGATCCGTGTCATTTCGGCTCCGTAGGATCGTACGATCACACGGTATGTACATCCTTGGTTGTGAGGAACAATGCCAACTTAATAGGACTATCTCAATGGTTAAAAAAACATTGACATCTCAACCGACAAGCCGTTTATTGTTGTGCTCACTGCTACTTCGCATAGATGCTTCGATCTGAGCTTGTATCAGTGCTCCCCTTCGCCTATCTACTACGGATCGCTCTGTTGCTCACAAAATCAACCCTGTGGATATCACGGGGATATGCTCCAGATCTTAGGATGATGTGACAATTGGCAATGACGTTTACGGTTTGTCGTTTCACGTGTTTTCACAAAGTTGGCATGTTTGTCGAGCTATAACCGACTGACCGCCGGGTGGCGGTCGACCGATTCATGGCCGGTCTGACCGGCCTTGGTGGCAGTCGGACCGGCCAGTTACAGAAAGTGAGAATTGAGCTGGGCTAAAAATAGAGCATGTAGGCAAGAGAGGGGATTCTATTGCACTTGGTCTCATAATTTTTGGAGTCTCTAGTCAAAAGTTCTATTGGTTTGAAAATTCCAATAGGTTTTGGTTTTCCAGAGAGGAAAAACGGCTAAGTCCCAGCTGGCGGTCTGACCGACCCATAGGTGGCGGTCGAGTCGGCCCGTGACATCAGTGCGGGGTTGACCGGTTTTCACTTTGTTAAATCGCCGTCGTGAAGCATTGTTCGGTTGTTAGGTCAAAGTCATGAGTTTCAGGGCATATATGTTGCATGATGCATGTTTTGACTAACATGGGTCAAGTTATGAAGAACTTGTTCCCAAATTTGGTTTACTTGTCTATTGTTGTACAGATTGCTTGGTGGTCAACGACGGTCAACGGCGAGGATGATCGGGACTAGGCTTGGAGAGCTGAGATCCAGAACGATCGACGATGTCGGGTGAGGTCAATATACTCAAGCGTGGTGCAAGATGGACAAGGGTGACATATTAGCTAATCCGAGGCGCAACATGGCGCAAAGTGTAGCTAGTTAAGTCAAGAGGAGATAAAGATGGCGCTTTAAAATGCGTACGTATGTGTCCCGTTTGTTTTGGGCCTTAACGGGAGCCTAATAGGATCAAACTTCTAGAAGGTCTAAGCCTCCACTATAAATAGGAGAGGGAGGTGGCTGCACCTTCTCTTCGCCTCTTTTGCAATTCTTGTAAACCCTAATTTTCTTAGGGAGAGCTTTTGTGGAGGCTAGGGTTCTTGATGTTTGATGTGATTTTCGTGCTCTTGGATTAAGCATTGTCCTCCATTGATAGAGTGGCTGTAAGCCCTGATCATATCAATCAATCAAAGGAAAGTTTGATCAATGTTTTGTCTCATTGCGTTCTTTCTCTCTATTTGATGATTTTAGGTCTTTTCCTTGATCCGTGAGTTTTTGCTTGGTTTCTTCACGTGATCTAGCTTGCTGTGACGTGTGGGAATATATCTAGAATCATCTTGATCATCAATCACCCACGAGCAAGAGCTTTGACCTAGTTTTCGTTTTGACCCGGTTTAGAACCCTTCCTTGATCAAACGGAAAAGGATCTTGATTCTTCCAAGAATTATCATAATCTTCGATTGGAATAGGTCTCTGATATCATAGAGAAGGTGTGTTCCAAGTTTCATCAAGTTTGAATTAGTAGATCAAAAGTTTTATCTATTTGCATCTTTGTCATCAGGTTTTTCAATCTGTTTTGGAGGCCGGTCGATCGACCAGCTGTGGCCACCGGTCGAACCGTAAAATTGGTCCAACAGCCCAAGGCCGTGGTCCGACCGTGAAGGCAATCGATGTGCTTTAATCTTTGTTATTTTTATCGTTTTGCTTAGGGGTTTATATTATATTCAATATTAGTCTTCCACTGTACTGCTATACTGATCTTCATAGCTTCCATAGCTACTGGAGTAAAGTTTTATTGAATCCTATATTTGTGAAAAAGTGAGCGTGCTCCTATTCACCCCCCTCTAGTCGCCTTTTGGTCCAACAAACCCGACAAGCACCACAGATGTGGATCCTCCGTATTACCATAAATGTCATTGTGTAAATAGTATTTTCATGAGGAGACGAAAAGTGATATAAAGTGCACTGTAGTAAATACTATAGTAACAGTAAAATATATACTATAGTAGTTTCACTATAATAAAATACTATAATGATTGATTTAGATCTTCGATTTTCAATCGAAAAGGAGACATTCCACCGTAGATCCCATGCATTCCCAATCCCGCGCAGACACAGGCCTCGTTTACCATTTTCCCCGCTGCTCTGTGTGGCTTCCTCCTCCTCTGGACACCTCACTCAAAATTCCCCATTTCTCTCTCCATCTGCGTTCTCATAGGAGATTTTCTCTACCACGGAGCTCCTACTCCTCCGCCCGATGGACTCGGCCTCCATCTCGTCCTGGGCACCGGGCAAACACATGTCGCGCCCTCGAGCCCGCTGCTGCCTGGGACCGTCGACGCCGACGGCCTGATCTCTACCGCGCCGCGCTGTTTCGGCTTGGCCCGACGTTGACGTCGCGCCTACAGCGAGCGCCGCCACCTTCGCTTCAAACCTGCTGGGCGTTGGGTGCGTGCCCGGGCCAGAGGCGGCGAGCGTCATGGAGCCATCTCCGTTAGCGGGCGTGGGCACAGGTCTGCTCTGCGCCCCATGGTGCCGCGCGGGGCCGGCGCCGCTCACGACCGCCACCGCCTGAGGTTGAGGCTGCCTCAGCCTGGGTCATCGCCTCTTAGGGCCGCCGTCGCCAGCGTGGGATCCGGTGGATCCACACCGCTCACCTCGAGTTTGGCCGGCGCGCCACACCTGGGACTGCCTCCTCATGCCAAAATACTTCCGCCCCACGCATGGTCACGCCCCGCTCTCGGCTCGATCGCTCAGATTCGGATGCTGCTCATGACGCGAACTCTTTTCCCTCGAGCCCGGGTCCGCGCCGGTGACCCCGAACCCAGCCAGGCATACGCTCGCTCCTTGCGGATCCTGGTCTGCGCTCGCGAGTTACCCCGGACGAAGGTCCACGTGTGCGCGCTGTTACTAAACTACATTAACTACTAAATTAAACCATGTATTATAGTAAATTCTAGCAAACACGTAATAAATAAAATCCGTCCACGAGTCACAATAGAAACATCTAATACAACCACATAAGCAAAAGAATCAACGTACTAGATATCAATACTTGTAAGATCGAGAAGGCCAACTAGAGGGTGAATAGTCAGTTTTAAAATCTTTTGGTTAAAATCGAGTTCTATGCGGAATTGTAAATCAATTTGGTTTTGCACAATTAAAACATAAATCAACTAGTTTCGACTAAGTGTACTAACAATCAACGACTATTGATAATTATAGCAATAATATAAATACAAGTAAGCAATTTAATTCTATGAACGTAAATTACAATATAGTAAAGCACAAGAGAAATAAACCACAGGGACACAATGATGTTTTACCGTGGTGTTCAGAGACTTGTCGGTCTCCCCTAATCCACGTTGAGGTAAGCCCAAACTAATCGGATCAGCTCCACGAATTAAGCCAAACACCTCCAAGGTAAGTCCAACCACTTTGATCGGCTCCAACACGAACCAACACCTCGATTCACTCGGGGTTGCTCTTCCTTCACTCTGGAGATGATGAGCACCAAACCACTCACAACCACTTGGGCATTCTCACAACCTTCTTTGCGAAGATCACCGACGCAATTTCTCCAAACCGTCTAGGTGTCGACAAACATCAAGAGTAACAAGTTGAAGACGCTCACTTGAAAAAATCAAGTGTCTAAGCTCAAGTGGATACACAATCCACTACCTAATACAACACATGCACTTAGGGTTTGCTCTCTAAGCTCACTAAGTGCAACACATGCACATAATAGTATAGAGGGCTTGCTCTTTCCTGAAAGGAATGAATATGACACATCACTACTACAGAAAAGCTCATCACAGATGGTTCGCAACAGTCATCACAGACGGTTTTTGAACCGTCTGAAATTTTATGTCTGTGATAACAGACGGTTATCACAGACGGTTGAAAAATCGTCTGTGATAAGTCTTATCACGAGCGGTTCCAACCACGAACCGAAATGCGGATACTACGTAATCACTGACGGTTCATGGTTGGAACCGTGCAGCGATATTTTAGAATCACGAGCGGTTCTAACAACGAACCGTCTGCGTGATACTCTGTAATCATAGACGGTTCGTGGTTAGAACCGTCTGTGATTATGAAATATCACAGGCGGTTCCACGAATCGCTGCGTGATAAGTCTTCGCACCTAATTAATTTTTATCGTATTTTATTAACCTCGTGAATTGCTAGCCATGCCCTCTAAAAACTAGCAAGCAGAAACATATCACAGATAATTGTTGACAACTCAAAGTGATCATTTAACTCAAAATCAATTACAAAAGAATGTTTCAAACATATATTGTCGCTAGAGTTACAAATTGAATTACAACCAGTCAAAGTGAATTACAATATTGAATCAATTGTTTCGAGGTTGTTCATCGGTGTTGACGGCGTGAAACTCTCCGGTGGTGTTAACTATGTCTGCCTTGATGAAGACGCAGAGCTCTCCTCGAACGTGCATGACCTAGTCCATCTCGAGTGCATTTAACTCTATGTTTAAGCCCTGTCGCTAGCAGGAGTAAAGTAGTAAGCATATATATTTAAATTTATAATTAGAAAATAATTATTACGAGATTGATAAACCTGGGGATCGTGCGTCCTAGAAGCAATCAATAGCTGCATATGATGGCATACGTAGAATGCGCATAGGTGATCTCGTTTTTGCTGGCGACACTGCAAAAATAGAATTACATATATATGTACAGTCAGTTCGAGACGCAATATTACGGAGTATGATATATGATTATTGTGTTGTAGCGCGTACCGGAAATCACATCCTGTGAGTCAGTGTGGCGCTCGTTCCCTTGTATAAACCTCCCTCGACAACATAGCCGATGAACGCCCTACATGATTCAAAAAAGTTGTCCTCGTCCATTTCAAACGAAGGAAGACTACAATAGAGTTATGTGCGGAGGAAATGAACATACCTGTTGAGTATTCCTTTAAGAAGGGTGAAGTCGTGATTTTTGTTGAGTAGAGAATCAAGGTACAATACCATGTTCCTCTTTGGCACAAGAATCAGAAGAATCCAGTGGAACCTACTCGTGTATGTCGCTATAGTCATAAACCTATGTTGAAACGAAATTTGTATAGGAAATATTGAAGCACTTACTTCTGGTTGTAGGGCACCATTATGTAGTACCTGTCGTCCAGAGCAAGCAATCCTATTTTTATGTAATTCTCGACGTAGGATCCGTCTTGGTTGATTGTTTGCTCAGAGACCACGTGTGGGTCGAGGAAACCCACCGGTTCTTTGATTCGACAGGCACATTTCATAATGTATCTGTATATAAGCAATGAGTTATGATATTTATCGGTATCACGAGAGTGTAGAAATTGATTGTACACACTTACAGCGTCCAACATCGTAGAATTGAGGCGTCGAGGGCAGTTAGGTTGTATAGGTCAAATTAGTCTTCAAGCCCACCACGACGGTGGCTGTGCTCGTGGAGAAAATGCTCCTCCCGTGATCCGACGGTGATTCCAAAGATGGCCCCCTCCTCTCGGGTCTTGCGCAAGTACCAATCACGCAAAGCTTGACAAGCTACTCCTGAGCTCTTTATTTCTGCGCCGGAGACCAACGGACTTCCGAGGGAGTATTTCACGGGTTTGGGAGGTGCCTTAATATTCTTCGATTTCGATTTCTCCTTAACGAGGCGGCTGAGGGACGTCTTCCTATGAGACGCCTCAGGGACCGATATGGTGACATGCTTTTCTTGTCCCTTCGTCGTCTTCTCGACGGGAAGCGATGTGGCGGCCTTCTGAAGCTTTGGTTGAGGCGGACTCATCGAGGGTCCTATTGGAGAGGCAGGGTCCTGTCGATATCGCGTCACTGAAGGGTCCAGTGCGATGTCCTTCTTGGGATGAACGTACCTTCCCTCAGCTTGCTACACTTTGTCCAAGGCCGAGAGAAATGAACTGTGTCAAAGCTTGCATGGTGTGAAAGTTCCGTTCGGTTACTCCGCCAATATTAAGAAACTTGTTTCCATTAAAGATTTAAAATTAATTGGTATGAAGTCTCATGATTGTCATTTGCTGATGACACAGATGCTTCCTGTTGCAATTAGGAGTATCTTGCCAAACAAGGTCCGAGTGGCAATCTTTAGACTGTGTTATTTCTTTAACTCAATTGCTCAGAAAGTCATTGATCCCGAAGGACTCGACGCTCTGCAGGCCGAGGTGGTGACGACTCTATGTCATCTTGAGATATATTTTCCTCCGTCATTTTTTGATATCATGGTCCATCTCATTGTTCACCTTGTGAAAGAGATAAAGATATGCGGCTCTGTGTTCGTACGTCATATGTACCCTTTCGAGATATACATGGGAATTCTGAAGTCCTACGTACGGAATTGATCTCGGCCGGAGGGCAGTATCATCGAAGGTTATGCAACCGAAGAGGTCATTGAGTTTAGCATCGACTACATGGCTCAGGTGGAACCGATAGGTCTGCCTCTATCTCGTCACGAGGGGAGACTGGAAGGTATCGGGACCATCGGGAGGAAAGCAATCACTCCCGTTCTAGATACATAGCGTAGGCCCATTTCATGGTCTTGCAACACATGACCCAATTGTCCCCGTACATCAACGAGCACAAAACATGTTACGCCAACAGAATCCAGACCGGTCGGAGGTTTGGATAACGAGAGAGCACAATCGTCGGTTCAATGAATGGTTAAAGATGCGATTCACTTGGAGGTCATCAAGTGATGAAACGCTGCTATGGTTGGCCAAAGGACCAAAATTTACAATTGTGACATGGCAAGGATACGACATAAATGGGTACATGTTTTATACGGTAGCTCAGGATAGGAAGAGCATGACCCGTAATAAGCGGTGTCATGATAGATGCATTTCACGAGGGGTTCAATACCGCGGGGGCACGCGGGTTGAACTCGTACTATGGGTTCGTAGAGGAGATTTGGGAGCTCGACTATGTACTTTTCAAGATGTGGATTTCATGGGGATATGCTCCAGATCTTAGGATGATGTGACAATTGGCAATGGCGTTTACGGTTTGTCGTTTCACGTATTTTCGACAAAGTTACAGGCTTACTGGACAGGGGCGGTCCGACCGGTCCTAGCACGGCGGTCCGACCGGTCCCAAATCGGTCGGACCGGCCATGTGCGTGGTCGGACCGGTGGTGACCTAAAAGTACTCAAACGCAGTGGGCCAAAAATAGGTGTTGTAGGCAAGTGAGGGATCCCAATGCACTTGGTCTCATGATTTTTGGAGTCTCGGTAAAAGTTCTATTGGTTTAAAGTTTCGGAAGGTTTGGATTTTGGGGGTTGAATTTCGGCTAAGTCCCAAGGGGCGGTCCGACCGGCTCACAGGGAGCGGTCCGACCGGCCAAGGGCTCGGACCGCTCCGACCGGCTCACTGAGCGGTCGACCGGTTTTACTTGAACGTCCGCCAACCGTGGCGATGTTGATTTGTTAGGTCAAAGTCATTGGTTTCATGGCATATGATTTGCATGATGCATGTTTTGACTAACATGGGTCAAGTTGTGAAGAACTTGTTCCCGAATACGTGTTTGCTTGTCCGTGGTTGTGCAGTAGCTTTGTGGTCAACGACGGTCAGCGGCGAGGAGAATCGGGACTAGACTTGGAGAGTTGAGGTCCGAACGATCGACGATGCGGGTGAGGTCAACGACTCAAGCGTGACACAAGATGGACAATGGTGACCTATTGGCAAATCCATGACGCATGGTGAAGCGGTTTAGGTCAAAAGTTAAAGACGGGCGCCGCGAAGCGTGCGTGTGTGACCCGCTTGTTGGTGGGCCTTAACGGAGCCCAATTAAGTCAAACCCTAGGAGTTTTAGGCCTCCACTATAAATAGGAGGAGATGGTGGCTGCACTCTCTCTCTCTGGCGCCTTTTTATGTTTCAAAACCCTAATTGTCTTTAGGGGAGTTGAGGTGGAGGCAAGGGCTCTTGATGGTTTGTGGTGAATTTCGTGATCTTTGATTGTCCACTGATCCATGATGGTGTGGATGTAATCCAGCTTCAATCACGAAATCAATCTATGCAAGGTTTGCTTGAGATAAGTCTCTTTTCGTTCTTGCTTTCAATTTCGTGTTTTTAGGGCTTTCTTTGATCCGCGAGTTTGTGATTGATTCTTTCACGTGAATTAGCTTGCTGTGATATGTGTGAATCTATCTAGCATCATCTTGATCATCAATCACTCACGAACAAGGTTTAGGATCAAGTTTTCGTTCTTGCCCGGTTTTAGACCTTCTGTTAATCAATTGGCAATTGCTCAAGATCGTTCCAAGAATTATCATAATATTCGATTGGAATAGGTCCCCAATAGCATATAGAAGGTGTGTGCAAAGTTTCATAAAGATTAGAGTTGAGAATCAAAAGTTTCACCTAATTGCAACTTCGTCATCGGGCTGATTTTACTGTTGCAGATCGGTTCTGGAGTCGGCCGGTCAGACCGCCCGTCATCACCGGTCAGACCGATTTTGGAGCGGTCCGACCGCCAGCATAACGCCGGTCAGACCGCCCGGCAATCGGTCCGACCGATTGGGTCCAATGATCGACCGCCTGCGTCTTTGTGAGTCTTTGCAATTTTAGTTGATTTTGGTAGCATTGCTTAGGGGTTTAATTGGATTCAATACTAGTCTTCCGCTGTACTGGTATATTGATCTTCATAGCTTTCTAATAGCTACTGGAGTAAAATTGTATTGAGTTCATAATTTGTGAAAAAGTGAGCGTGCTCCTATTCACCCCCCCTCTAGTCGCCTTTACGGTCCAACAAGTGGTATCGAGCCCTGTTAGTTCAATCTTGATCTTAACCGTCCAACGAACTTTGGCGATGGATAAGTTTTCTACTAAACCGCATATCTTCGATGGGCACGACTATGCCTATTGGAAGAATCGTATGCACGTCTTTCTTGAGAGCGAGGACAAGCTATTTGGGATGTTGTTAGAGCCCATTGGTTATTCCCGAAATTGCTACACCGCTTCGCAATTCTTTTGGCTAACAACAATAAGGCTAAGAATCTTTTATATGGTGCACTTGGTAGACAAGAATATGATAGAATTTGTAATTTTTCAACTGCGCATGAAATTTGGAACACTCTCGAAACATATCATGAGGGTTCGTCCCAAATCAAAAGGTGCGCCAAACAGTTTATAAGCGTGAATACAATAAATTCGAGATGCGTCCCGAGAGAGCATCGATGACATTTTCATCGCTTTAATAAAGTAATTAATCAAATGAAAGTCGTTGATATTGAATATTCTCAATCGAAAATGCCACCCATCTCTTGGCTGCAATCAACACCAAGGAGTGGGAGATGAAGGCTACTGCTATAGAAGAGAATGTTGATCTTTCAAGTCTTACTTTAGAATTTCTTTATAGTAAACTCAAGACTCATGAAATTAAAAGAGTTGATCATCCCAAGAAAGATAATTTAGCTTTGGTAGCAGATCCTCTCAAAAAGGCTTTTGATGACTCTTTTGAATCTTCTTCGGATTTTCATTTGCTT
Organism: Hsuehochloa calcarea; assembly: GCA_036346395.1. NCBI lineage: Eukaryota > Viridiplantae > Streptophyta > Magnoliopsida > Poales > Poaceae > Hsuehochloa > Hsuehochloa calcarea. Next base: position 24,358,416 of record CM070613.1, read on the forward strand.
GTTTATCCGCTATTCATGAAGAGGAGCTTGAGAATATCCTCGAGGTTGAGTTAGCCCTTTTAGCTAAAAATTCACACGGGCTTACAATAATGTGAGAAATAAAAGAGAGGTGGTCTGTTACTTGCTATGAGTGTGGAGAGCTTTACCACATCCGGGCCAATTGCCCCAAGCTAAAAGGTAAGGGTAAGCACAGGGAGGAGAAGGCAGCTTGGAAGAAGCCTCATGAGAACAATTCTGAGTATGATGCTGTCAAGCTCATAAAGGCCGCTCACCGGGTCCTTGCCGCTTTTGGAGAGCAATCCGTTAGCGATGTGGACTCCGGGAGCGAAGAGGACAAGAAAGGGAAGGCCAAAGACTTCACTGGTATGTGCTTCATGGTCGACAAGCGACATTGATGATGATAAGGTATCTTTCTCTTATGATGAGCTTTCTGCTAGATATGATTCCATATATAATCAACTGCTTAGTCAAGATGAAGCGCTAGAATTTGTCATGACTAAAAATAAGAAACTAGAGTCAAAAATTGGTAAACTAAAACTAGAACTTGCAAATGTTAAGACTCTTGAACCTGATGAATGTTTATCTTGTCATGACATGCACTCAGAATTGGCTAAACTGCAATCTACTCACAATATTGCTTTGCAACAACTTGAAAATGCTAGAACCGAGCTAATTGAAATTAAATCTGCTCCTTGTGAAAAATGCTTAGAGTCTAGCAAGTTGATTGCTTCTGATGTGATTGATTCTAGCCCTTGCACTTCATGCTTAGAAAAAGAACGTGAAATCAAAGATATCTTAGAAGCTGCTAGAGTCAAATATGCTAAGCTTAAGGACAATATTGAAAATACTACTTGTGCTTCATGTTCCATTCTTAAGCTTGAGATTGCTTTATATAAGGAGAAATCTATGGATAAAACTTGTGATGCTTGTGTTAGTTTGAGAAAAGAAAATGCTTACCTTCATGATACATTAGAGAAATTTTCTAAAGGTAAGAAACAATTAAACATGATTCTTGACAAGTCTAAAACTCCTTATAAGAAGCAAGGTTTAGGATTCAATTCTTTTCAAGACAATTCAAACCCAAAAGTCATTCAAGTCTTGGAAAAAGGTTTAATTGAATTCAAAACTCAACCTGCAAAAACATCCTTTAAATCTGCAGGTTTTGCCCAACCTTGTATTAACTCAAATGATGCTTCTTCTAGTGGTACCAAGTACCATTGCACTTATTGTAAGAAAGGTGGGCATTTGATTGAATTATGTTGGCGTAGGTTGAAAAATGATAGGAAAAATCTTGATAGAATTTCATTCAGGCAACCTAGAGCTTTTATGAGACATGGTAACACTGAAAGGAATAAACACGGATTAGGATTTTCTCACATGCTAATCATCATGATTCTACATATCCTAATTCTCATGTTCTTCAGTCACGGGTCGACTACCGGTGGTCACTGGTCGACCGATTTAGTCACCGGTCGGCCGACCACAAGACAACGCCGGCCGACCGCTCCGGACGATTTAATTCCTATGTTAACTTAAACATTGCTCATAACAGAATTTTAGATAAAATCAAGGATAACACTTCTGCTTTGCATACTACTCGCAGACGTGTGTCTCAGTACTGGGTTCCCAAGTCTTGTTTAACTAACTTGATGTCGCGACACATCGCTCTTCGTGCCTTGATTTTTAGGATTGCCGCGAAAGAGGAAGAGCACGTGCTTTGTTGACTCTACTGCTCACGCCATATGACCGAGACTCAAGATGGTTCACCTCCTTCACGCGGTCGACGGGTTTCAAGCATCTCCGAGAACTTCCCATCGCCAAGCCTTTAAGCTCTTATTCGTACTTACACTCTACTCTCTTTGTATGGTATTTGATATTCCTGTTCTTTATCCTTGTCCATTCGGGGTTTTTCTTATCCTAATTGTGCGGGTCATCGGCTAGATAGGAAGAGTACCTCAGGCGCTTGTCACCCACTAGGCATTTCTTTTGTCTTTTGTTTTTATCCTCACCAAATCTTTAGACCCAACTAGGTTTGCCACCTTGAGAAGCGAGTTAGGAGTAATTTATCTCTATGGGTTGGTTTGAGGGGGAGTTTGATCTTTTCTGATCTTTCCTTGTTCTTTTGATCTTTTATTGTTCTTTTTCTGAACTTAGTGATCTTTTTAGGTTTTTAGGTTTTTAATTGCATCTCATTGTATCATATTGCATTCATATGAAAAATACAACAAGTTACAACAAGTGGTATGAAAAATCCAAAAAGATGCATTGTATTATAAGTTTTTCTACTTATCTTTTAAAAATTGATGAAGCTTTGCCTATTACCCTTTAGAGCTTTTGTATTTCAATTCTTGCTCAATGTCATGTCTAGTTCTTTGACTTGCTAGAATTATCATGCTTTTACATGTGTAGCTAAGTCTTTGCTATATGAGCTAGAACCTTTTTAAACAACTCAAACTAAGAAATTGCAATTTGTGGATGTTTTAGCGAGTTGCGCAATTAGTGCTCCTCTTGTGACATTGGCCCTGTCAGAATTGCTTTGTTAGCTCTTTGATCTAAAATTGACCATTACTTGAGCTTTTGTGTTCTTGAGATTCTAAAATGCTCTTGTGAAAATGAAAATCAAGATTGTCTTATGCTTAAATTGTGCCAAACTATTCTTACGACCGCTTGTCAAATGACATGAACTTGGAGATAGTTTGATGAACCGCACGATCTCATGGGGACCGCTTGTCGAAATGACATGAACCTCAAGATTTGTCGCCCGGTAGAAGCTTAGAAAGAGTTTGTGGATGGCTCCTAGTCCGGGATCTTCTTTACTAAGATATACCTTTAATCAACTTTTGGTGAAGCTTAGGATGAGTTTGTGGATGGCTCCTAGTCCAGGATCTTGTCACTAAGTTAGATCATTAGTCAACTTCCATATTCAACGCAAATGAGAAAAATGTTGACAAATGGGCGTTTATAAAATATTGAGCAAAATGATTCAATACGGGACTTGATTGACTCTTAATGTGGTCTTTGTTAGATTTTTGATCTCACTTTGACATTTTGACATGGCCAATTTCACTTTAGGATCCCTGTTGATGAACTTGCTGAATTTGAAGCGTTGCTTAAATTGATCAAATCCATGCTTTACTTTTGAGCCTTTGTGCTTAGTTTTGATATATATGTCTTACCATGATCTTGCTAGTTGTCACAGCTTGATATCTTTGTTTGTGCAATATTAGAGATACTAGCTTGTTCTTTTGGGTAATCTCCAAAGCTTCTTGTAATCAAAAATTGAAAAATACAAAAATTGAAGCCACTCCATTGCACTTCATGCATATTCCTCTTTATGCTTCTCTTGTTTCTGCTTCTTCCTTTATTTTCTATTTGTTATCTCTGGATGAGAGGAAGGCGTGATTCCTTGATGAATCCATTGTCAAAGGGGAGAAGATGTGTTAAATGAGAAGAGAAGATGTGTTAATGAGAATATATTTTTTGTTGGGGAGAAGTTTGTACAAAGGGGAGAAACAGAAATTTTGAAAAATTGAGGATCATAGTGAGGGGGAGTTCTTGAGTTGCATTCTTATTGTCTTATTGAATATTCTGAACTTGAATTGCATTCTTTTATACTCACAATGATCATAGGTCAATTGTACAATTGTTCTTTCATATGGACCTTATGTGAGAATTTTGACCCTTTTCTCGAAATCAAAGTTTTTATGCTTACTTTTGTCTTGTCTCACATGCATATACTATTACGATACCACTTGGTCATTTACATTGCTTTTTCTTGCTTATGGACCAAGTTGTGCCTTTGTGCGTAAAACTGCGAGTAAACTCGTTTTCAAACCTCTTACTTACATTTTTCGGATAATTGCCAATATGTTCATCAAGGGGAGATTGTGGATTTCATGGGGATATGCTCGGATCTTAGGATGATGTGACAATTGGCAATGGCGTTTACGGTTTGTCGCTTCACGTGTTTCGACAAAGTTACTGAGCTTATCGATGAGGGCGGTCCGACCGGTCCTAGCACAATGGTCCGCCGGTCCCAAATCGGTCGGACCGCCATGTGCGGCGGTCGGACCGCGGTGACCTAAAAGTACTCAAAACGAGTGGGCCAAAAATAGGTGTTGTAGGCAAGTGAGGGATCCCAATGCACTTGGTCTCATGATTTTGGAGTCTCCAAGAAAAGTTCTATTGGTTTAAAGTTTCGAAGGTTTGGATTTTGGGGGTTGAATTTGGCTAAGTCCCAAGGGGCGGTCCGATCAAGCTCCTGTGGAGCGGTCCGACCGGCCAAGGGCTCGGACCGCTCCGACCGGCTCACCTGGAGCGGTCAGACCGGTTTCTACTTGAACGTCGGCCAACTTCGTGGCGATGTTGATTTGTTAGGTCAAAGTCATTGGTTTCATGGCATATGATTTGCATGATGCATGTTTTGACTAACATGGGTCAAGTTGTGAAGAACTTGTTCCCGAATACGTGTTTGCTTGTCTGTGGTTGTGCAGGTAGCTTTGTGGTCAACGACGGTCAACGGCGAGGAGAATCGGGACTAGACTTGGAGAGTTGAGGTCCAGAACGATCGACGATGCCGGGTGAGGTCAACGACTCAAGCGTGACACAAGATGGACAATGGTGACCTATTGGCAAATCCATGACGCATGGTGAAGCGGTTTAGGTCAAAAGTTAAAGACGGCGCTTCGCGAAGCGTGCGTGTGTGACCCGTTTGTTGGTGGGCCTTAACGGGAGCCCAATTAAGTCAAACCCTAGGAGTTTTAGGCCTCCACTATAAATAGGAGGAGATGGTGGCTGCACCTCTCTCTCTCTCTCGCCTTTTTATGTTTCAAAACCCTAATTGTCTTTAGGGGAGTTGAGGTGGAGGCAAGGGCTCTTGATGGTTTGTGGTGAATTTCGTGATCTTTGATTGTCCACTGATCCATGATGGTGTGGATGTAATCCAGCTTCAATCACGAAATCAATCTATGCAAGGTTTGCTTGAGATAAGTCTCTTTTCGTTCTTGCTTTCAATTTCGTGTTTTTAGGGCTTTCTTTGATCCGCGAGTTTGTGATTGATTCTTTCACGTGAATTAGCTTGCTGTGATATGTGTGAATCTATCTAGCATCATCTTGATCATCAATCACTCACGAACAAGGTTTAGGATCAAGTTTTCGTTCTTGCCCGGCTTTAGACCTTCGTTAATCAATTGGCAATTGCTCAAGATCGCTCCAAGAATTATCATAATATTCGATTGGAATAGGTCCCCAATAGCATATAGAAGGTGTGTGCAAAGTTTCATAAAGATTAGAGTTGAGAATCAAAAGTTTCACCTAATTGCAACTTCGTCATCGGGTGATTTTATGTTGCGGATCGGTTCGAGTCGGTACGGTCGGACCGCCCGTCATCACCGGTCGACCGATTTTGAGCGGTCCGACCGCCAAAGATAACGCGGTCGATCTTCCGCAATCGGTCCGACCGATTGGGTCCAGTGTCGACCGCCTGCGTCCGTGAGTCTTTGCAATTTTAGTTGATTTTGGTAGCATTGCTTAGGGTTTAATTGGATTCAATACTAGTCTTCCACAGATCTTGGTATATTGATCTTCATAGCTTTCTAATAGCTCTTGGAGTAAAATTGTATTGAGTTCATAATTTGTGAAAAAGTGAGCGTGCTCCTATTCACCCCCCCTCTAGTCGCCTTTACGGTCCAACACAAGATCCCCCTGTTTCGATGTCATTGGGTTAAACTTTCGTAGGGCGTGAAGGTCGACAAGTATGGCGTCACTACTGTGGAACTCAAACGTGTCAGATACAAGGACGAACCATTCGTACTCGCTAAGCAAGTTATTCAAGTTTTTATGTAATGCACCCAAAGAAATAAGAACCGCCACGTAGTTCTTCATGGGAAAAGAAGGATTGTCGGAGTTGAGAATGTCGTAGATGAGGAAGAGTACAATCAATTTGACGAGTTTCCTCCTTTCGGAGACAGCATCAGACTGGAGGAAGAACCCAGTGAGGAAGCTAGCTATATGTGCGTCGATCATCATGAAGGACTATATTTCAATTAAGCATGTATTCCATTGTAATTTGATGTTAACATGCGTTATGGACTTGTCATCTCTAATGTTGATGTGAATGCGGACTTGTTAGAATTATCAACTTGTTGAGAATATCATCTTTGAAACCTTGTTGGAAATGCACACAAATAGGCAAATATGTTTTGTCATTTGATCAAAGTTAAAAGTGCATTGCTTCTGTGGCCTGACGACCTGACCGGTGCTAAATCGGTCAGACTGCCATGTGTCGGGCGGTCGGACCGACCACCCTTGGCGGTCTGACCGATTTGGCGGCGGTCAGACCGGCAATTAGTTGGTGGTCCATCTATGCACAGCACAGACTGTTCTTTAATGGAACCGTCCGTGATTACTCACATCACAGACGGCTCCATTAAAGAACCGTCTGTGATAAATCATCACAGACAGTTCTATTAAAGAACCGTCTGTGATGTTAGAGTTATCACATACGGTTCTTTAATAAAACCGCCTGTGATAAATCATCACAGATGGTTCTGATGTTAGTATATATAAGTGCTCCGCTCGAATGGTTGTGCAGTTGCCCTAGTTCTTAACACTTCCCAGAATCGCCCAACGCCGCCTCCCCCGATCCGGTGCCACCCAACGCCGCCTCCCCATTCCGCCACGGTGCTCTCTCTCGCCGATTCGGTGTCGCGGAAGCTTCATTTCATCGCCTCGGCCATCCCCGCTGTAAGATCGAGGTGGCCGATTAGAAGGGGGTGAATAGGCGGTTTTAAAAATCTTTCGCGCTAAACCAATATATAAATGCGGAAACTAATTGCGAATTGGTTTTGCACAATTAAAACCTCAATCAACTAGGCTCAACTAAGTGCACCAACAATACAAGACAGCAATCACACAATGATATATAAACAATTAAAGCATGTAATGTAAATTGCTCAAATTAAAGCACAAGTGAAACAAGATGGACACAATTATGTTTTACCGTGGTGTTCAGAGACTTGCCGGTCTCCCCTAATCCACGTTGAGGTAAGCCCAACCACGTTGGACCGTCTCCACTAATTAAGCCAACACCTCCGAGGTAAGTCCAACCACTTTGACCGGTTCCAAACTGAACCAACACATCGCTCCACTATGGTTGCTCTTCCTCTACTCCGGAGATGGCGAGCACCAAACCACTCACAACCGTCGGGCCTTCTCACAAGCTTCTTGAGAAGGTCACCGAGCACACGCCTCCACGCCGTCTAGGAGTCGGCAAACACCAAGAGAATAAATCTCAACTCTCACTTGAACTAATCAAGTGTCTAAGCTCAAGTGGATACACAATCCACCACCTAAGGCAACAAATGCACTTAGGGTTTGCTCTCCACACTCACTAAGTGCAACACATGCACAAATGAAAGGAGAGGTTTGCTCTTTAGCTCAAGGAACTCAATAGAGGTTCACAATAACACCAGCAGCCTTCCACAATCGGCCATGGTGGGTATATATAGCCCACACACAAAAACTAACCGTTGGAAGCAAAGTCCCTGAAAAATCAAGGAAATCGGAAGTTCCGCCATGTATCGGCCGGAACTACCGCACCTTAGAGAAAAGCACAGCAACGGCTATTTCAGACGAGAAACTAGCCGTTGGAATTTTAGTGCGGAACTACCGCCAACCAAGTTGCGGAAGTTCCTATCTTCGAAAGTTTCGCACAACACATAGCGGAACTACCGCACCTCCAAATTTTGGCTAAGTCCCAAAATGGTGCTTCTCTGGAAAAAATATTTCGCGATTAAATCGAAACTTCCTCCGAGAGGAACTTCCGCACATACAACGCCGAAACTACCGCACATCTGGAAAATCGGCTAGTCCCAAACAGGGCACTCTCTGGAAAAAAATGTTCCGCTGAATTTCCAGAGCTTCGATAATCGGAACTTTCGCATTTAGAATGCCGGAACTTCCGATTATCCTAACAGAGCACAACAACGACTTTTTCAACAACTTCAATTGCAAAATACATTTGTCAATTGAGAAGCCATGCCAACAAGGATCAAGAACCTGATTCCTAACAAGTTGCAAAACACATTTGCAAACTTTTAGAATCATATCACAAGGAATAGGGTGCATGGACTCACACCATTTGCAAAACACATTTGCAAACTTAAGTCACATGCTACAAGAAATCAAACATGAGCATCAACTATTTGCAAAACACATTCACAAATAACATCATCATGCCACAAGGCTAAGGTGCATGGACTTCAACCATTTGCAAAACACATTTGCAAAGTATAGTCCCATGCTACAAAGATTAAATGCATGAGCCTCGGCTATTTGCAAAACACATTCGCAAATAATAGCTCCATGCATAGATGAGCTAGAGCAAGCATAATGAGCTATCAACACATGACTAACTCAAACTACTAGTCAAGACCCCTCTTAATAGTACGGCAATCCTATACTATCTGTGGATATCGTGAGGATATGTGCACGATCTCAGAATGATGAGTCAATTGGCAATGGCTTTGTTGGTTTGTAAAATCTCGCGTTTTCGGTTTTGTTCAAGGTCATCACCACCACGGCGGTCGATCGGTGGCTCGGCGGTCGACCGCCGTGGAAGAGGTCCGACCGGCCGTGGTGGCCGGTCCGACCGGTATTAGCTAAAAGTGGTTTTTGGAGCTGATCCAAAAATAGGTTGTGTAGGCAAGTGAGGGGAGTCTCCTGGATATGGTCACATAATTTTTGGAGCTCCCAGTCAAAAGTTCTATTCATTTGAAAATTCCAGAAGGTTTCGGATTTTCGAGTTGGAATTTTGGCTAAGTCTTTTCGGGCGGTCCGACCGCCATTGTGGAATCGGTCCGACCGGCCTGAAATCGGTCGGACCGGTGATGTGGGGCGGTCAGACCGCCGATCACTTGAAGCTTGGCCTTGTTGTCATTGTTGTGTATTGATTGTGTTTATTTTATGAACTTCAATGCTTTATTGTTGCATATTGCATTGTGGAACTAACGTGGGTCAAGTTGTGAAGAACTTGTTCCCGGAGATGATTTGTTTTGTCTATTGCTGTGCAGGTGGCTTGCAGGTCAACGATGTCAACGGTAAGGTGGATCGGGACTACGCTTGGAGAGCTGAGGTCCAGAACGATCATGGATGCCGGGTGAGGTCGTGTGACTCAAGCATGGTGCAGAATGGGCAAGATGGATCGAACGGGTAGTTTGGTACAGCTGGTTGGATCAGGCGGTGCGGAAGTCGGTGCAAGTCTCTAGGAGGTTCCGATGGGATTCAGACAGGAGATACTTGGCGACGTGATGAGAGCCGCTGATCAACCTACACGTGGTGAAGCAGGCGATTGCTTCAACAGTTATGTGTGAGTGGGTCCCATGTGTGTGTGGGTCCCAAAAGTGAAACCCTAGGCTTCTCCTATAAATAGAAAAGGGGGAGATGTAAAACCCCTGGAAGTATTCATTTGAGCTCTCTTCCTTTTTCTAGGGTTTGGAGAGGAGAGGAGAGGAGAAGCTAGGGTTGGAGAGATTGTGTGAGCTCTTTGGTTTGAGCTCTTGTCCTCCTTGAGGGAGTGGCTTTGTAAGCATCTTGTGAGATCAATCAATCTTGTGATGCTTGCTTGAGAGATCAATTGTCTCCTTTGTGTTCTTCTCTCTTTTGGATGAATTTGGTGCTTCCTTGATTCAAGAGTTTTAGCTTGGTCTCTTCACCTATTTTATCTTGCTTTGATGTGTGGGAATACTCCTAGAATCATCTAGACCATCAACCCCCACAAGCAAGTCTTGAATCAAGATTTTCATATTTCTAGGGTTTGTGCACTTCTTTGGTAAAATCGTCAGAGATCGTTTCTGTGAAATGGATCTGGAGGATCGTCGCTAGAAATAGGTCTCTAATATCCTTAGGGAGGTGTGCTCCAAATTTGGTCAAGTTTCATTGGTTGAATCAAAAGTTGGACCAAATTTCGTTTTGAATTTGGGCTTGGCATTTTGGTTCTGGACTAAATCGGTTGGACCGATTTGTATACAGCGGTCAGACCGCCCGCCTTTCGGACCGCCTGGTAGTGGCAGGTCGAACCGATTTCCAACGGTCCGACCGCCAGTTAGTAGCCGGTCCGACAGCTCGTCAACCGTCGGTCCAACCACTGATCTCGGCCGGTCGACCGCCAAAGTGCCTGCACTGCACCGGTGAGATCAATTCTCCACATTTGTGTCGTGTGGTTGAGGGGGTTATCGAATTCAGCACAAGGCTTCCTCTGTGCGCTTACTGATCTTATTAGCTTTCATAGCTAAAGGAGTAAAGTTCGTGTTGAATTTGATTAAGGCGGAGAAATTTGAGAAAGCGCCTATTCACCCCCCCTAGTCGCCTTTACCGGTCCTACACTATCAATCTGGTCTACCAACCAAACACCAAGACCGGTAAAAGATTAGGAACACATCCTTAGCCCTAGCTAGTCATACCTTTGCCTTGCATCTTCTTGAAGCTTGATGACGCACATTAACACTTCAAGTCCGGGTCCTTGACTTCGATAATCATCAATACATGATGATCTTCTTTTGCTTCGGGATCTTGTCTTGAACATCATCAACACATGATGATTTCTTCATCCTCAAGCTCTTCAAATGCATGAACACATGATGCATCCTCTTCTTAAATCTTGACTTGATGATCAACTCATGATCATCCCAAGTCTTCATCATCCTGGAACATAACCTATTTGTCCAACTCATGAAAATGTTAGTTCCACAATATGATTATCATTAATTACCACACCATACCATTAACTCATAATGGCGGGATAAGATACTTCAATCTTTCCCTCTTTGGTAATTGATGATAACCACTTAATTACTCATAAATTGATTGTAAATAAATGAGAGAACAATTGAGTATATATGAACTACACAAGTTATATATATACTCCAACATGAGTATACAAGAACTATACAAGTTATTTATACTCAAAACAAAAGTATACAAGAACTACACAAGTTTTGTATACTCAAACGGATATGTTTCAAAGTAAAGATCCCAACTATATGTGGAGAATTGCACATGGATCAATACGAATGAAACCACAAGATATAGACTAAACTCCCCTTAAATGTGTGCATACACAGATGTGTAATAGGAACATTGCACATATTCAAGTTTCACTTATGGTTGAGTTTAACCTATATTTTGGATCCGAGGAATGCAACAATAAATAAGATTAAGATATCGATCGCATACCTCGTTGAATTTCACCTTTCTATCCAAACGAAACTATGCACTAAATAACAATAGAAATGTTAGTCTCATAATTAGATCTGTCATTAATTACCAAAACACTCTATTAACTCATAATGGCGGGTCTAGATCCTTCACCCGCAAGCCGGCCGACGCTCCCCACCGCTGTGGGCCTCCACCACCGTGCGCCTCTCCTCCGACAAGGAGCTCGATGTCCTCACCGACTGGGAGACCAAGTTCCAGGCAAAGTACCCCGTCGTTGCCCGCCTCGCCGACTCCGCCTGAACTCAACCCCAACCCCAACCCCCCACCACCAGTCCACCATCACCGTCCTCTTCCACGGGCTAAGTATTGTTGTATTCTCTTGTGTGCTCTACCATATCTCCGTATGTATCCCGAGACTCGCTGCATAGACTAGTGTCAGGGTGTGTGCTTAATTGCTTACTGGTTGCTTAACTATAACTACTCAATAATCTGCATGGAAAGACTCTCGGGTTGTTTTAAGTATTGATATGGGTGGTCTTTATAATTGCCACTTTGTTTTAGATGCAATAGGTTGTTCTAAGGTTTGATTTAAGTTTTTCTGTCTAGAAGCAATGTGCTGAATGTCCAACCATAGGTTCATTTGATTGTGTTTTTCTTGACATGTTAAGACATTAGTTGTCAGCGTCACATAGGTACATCAAAATAGTTTTCAGGCTGGTGATTTAGGGGAAAGCAATTTCTTTTCTTGAGGTTTTCTGTGGTAGTCAATGGATGGATGAAAATAGTGGGATTGTTTATGGTGGATGGTTGGAGTGTTCTAACTTTAACAAGTTCTTGTTGTGTCAGTATTTGGATAATTCATTGTAACCATGAACATGGACATCCATTCAGTTGTTACACTTTGCCGTTTCTGAAGTTGTCTTGGGCAATTGATTCTTGGAACACAGATACATAGGTAGCCATTTTGACCACTGAATTGATAAGATATGCTATCGTTGATATGTTCGATGATTATTACTTGTGTGACTTCTTTACTTTGAAAGATTGTGAGGATTCTTGTATGCGTCTTAGCTGTGTAATATCTGACCGCGATACACAGATATGAACGGCATCATATTATTATATTTACAAGGCATATTATTATATTTACAACGTCGAGAAGTAGATGAAGAAACGAGTTTAGTTGCTGAACGTTCTTTTGGATGTTCTGATTAGGGGTAAAATTTGTTAGTGTGGTTTGGGGTTGTGTTTCCTTTTGTGTATCCCTTTTGTGTGTAATGGTGAGGGGTTGTGTTTCCTTTTGTGTATCCTTTTGGATGTTCCCTTTTGGAACGTTCTTGTGTGTAGGGTTTATATCCCAGGAGTTTCATGTATCCCTTTTTCTGCAAGAACTATGCTTCTAATGAAAGATTGGAAATGTTTCCTTTTGTCTAAAAGAAGATGAAGAGTTGAATTTGGATCTTATATTGTACAATAGAGGCCGCATCATTTGCCATTGATGAGAATAGTTCATCCTTGTTTATAAATGCAATCCCTTAAATTGCATTTAGTCCAAAATAAAAAAGTTACCATTACATCCATGTATGTGTGTTTGTTTGTTTGCAATATTTCCTTCTCCTTTGTAGTTTTTTTTGTGTAATTTCATATATTTTATTTACTACGTATCATATATTTAGGTTCAATGGGTAACTTCTATTTGATTGTGTAATCATTGCGTACGTAACTTATATAGATGGCAGAGGCACCGTCTTCGCGCCACAAGAACGCCGCCAAATGCGTCTGGATCTCCGATCAAGGTGGTACGCAGGCGAGAAGGCAGAGAAATCTCCAAATTGCCCTCGGGCCGCATGACGATCACGGAGGCCAGTGACGTCGGGATCCCGCTGAGTCCCAAGAAAGCAGTTGCGAGATTTTGGACCGTCTGCGGGGTACTTTCAAGGGAACGGGTCCCCATCAACACCCCAACCTAGAAGTCTCTGACGGATGTACAGAGAGACCAGTTGTGGACTGAACTTTCTGCCACGTTCACTTTCCTCGGCGGACTGCACGCGTGTGCGATGGCACGCGCCGCCGGTGATGTCCCACGCGTGGAGGACCTTCAAGAGCTCGCTTGTCACGCAGTACGTGAACACGGGTCGGACGCCCTTTACGACGTATCAATTTTTGTCGCGGGATACATGGGACGCCTTTGTGCAGATGAAGACGACGGCAGAATTTCAGGAGCAAAGTGCGGCACACAGAGCTATCCAGACATAAAACACTCACCCCCACAGACTCGACACCGCTGGGTACGTGGGTAAAGCCACACAGTGGGCGGCGGAGGACGAGACCGCTGCACGACCGCTTGTCGAGATCTCGACGAGCGAGCTCGAGCCCGTTAAGAGCGAGGCATCACCACGCCTTCGTAGCATCTTTTTCACAAACCCGGTAGACGAGGCAGTGTCTCAACGCCTGGTAAATTTCTCAAACCACTTAATTGTTAATAAGTCCATAACTTCATGGTGTCTACAATAACATGATGCCCTTTTGCAGGAAGCATTGACTTCCGCATCTTCCCAAGGTTCCTTCGAAGTAGACAGGGAGAAGGATGTACTGTCTACGGCCCTGGGAAACAAGGAGCACCCGAGTCGCACGCGAGGCGTTGGGGTTTACGTACCTTGGAGGGATGGATTCCCACACAACTCCGACACGTATAGGAGTAGGAAGAGATCCAAGGACCAGTACAATGCTCGGTTGGAACATATGATTGTTGGAAAATTTCAAGAACAAATAACAAACTTGCAGAACCAAGTAAATCAACTCATGCAGGCGCAAGCCGCTCCTGTTAATTTGGGAGCAAGTCCTCCTCGACATCGGAGTAGCGTCGCGTCCACACATAATTCTGGACATGACGACGTGCAATTACCGATCGACGACATCGAGGTAATGTACATCTCTGTAGTGCTCCAAAGATAGACCTATAGGACGCCTTAGCTAATTGTGTACCGTTTTGTAGGAGCCGACGCCCTGCAAGCTCCAAGTGAGGATGGTTGGGTCGATTCCTATTGAGGCTGGGCGGGGTATGGTGTATCCATACCAGGAAGGGGCAGTGCAGCACGGTGCCCAGCTGGCGCAGGGTTATGCCAGGGTGCAGGTGAACATGGTACATAACAATTTCATGGCCATCCCGCTGGAGATTCCCCTGAACGAAGAAATCAGAACACTAGGGGATGCCACGCACACTTTTATCCAGTGGCCCAAGAAGGACATCACACTAGACCCTTCAGTGACGCGATATCTACAGGACCCTGCCTCTCCAATTGGACCCTCGATGATTCCGCCTCAACCAAAGCTTCAGAAGGCTGCCACATCGCTTCCCGTCGAGAAGACGGCGAAGGGATAAGAAAAGCGTGTCACCATATCGGTCTCTGAGGCGTCTCACGGGAAGACGTCCCTCAGCCGCCTCGTTAAGGAGAAATCAAAATCGAAGAACATTAAGGCACCTCCCAAACTCGTGAAATACTCCCTCAGAAGTCCGTTGGTCTCCGGCGCAGAAATAAAGAGCTCAGGAGTAGCTTGTCAAGCTTTGCATGATTGGTACTTACGCAAAACCCGAGAGGAGGGGGCCCATACTGGAATCACCGTCAGATACGGGAGGGAGCATTTTCTCCACGAACTTGGCCACTTCATCGTGGGCTTCGAAGACTTATTTGACCTATACAACCTATCCGCCCTCGACGCCTCACTTCTACGATGCTGGACAATGTAAGTGTGTACAATCAATTTCTACACTCACGTGATACCGATAAATATCATAACTCATTGCTTATGTACAAATACATTATGAAATGTGCCCGTCGAATCAAAGAACCGGTGGGTTTCCTCGACCCACATGTGGTCTCTGAGCAAACAATCAACCAAGACGCATCCTACGTCGAGAATTACATAAAAATGAGATTGCTTGCTTTGGACGACAAGTACTACATAATGGTGCCCTACAACCAGAAGTAAATGCTTCAATATTTGCTATACAAATTTCGTTTCAACATAGGTTTATGACTATAGCGATATACATGAGTAGGTTCCACTGGATTCTTCTGATTCTTGTGCCAAAGAGGAACATGGTATTGTACCTTGATTCTCTACTCAACAAAAATCACGACTTCACCCTTCTTAAAGGAATACTCGACAGGTATGTTCATTTCCTCCGCACATAACTCTATTGTAGTCTTCCTTCGTTTGAAATGGACGAGGATAACTTTTTTTGAATCATGTAGGGCGTTCATCGGCTATGTTGTCGAGGGAGGTTTATACAAGGGAACGAGCGCCACACTAACTCACAGGATGCGATTTCCGGTACGCGCTACAACACAATAATCATATATCATACTCTGTAATATTGCGTCTCGAACTGACTGTACATATATATGTAATTCTATGTTTGCAGTGCCGCCAGCAAAAACGAGATCACCTATGCGCATTCTACGTATGCCATCATATGCCGCTATTGATTGCTTCTAGGACGCACGATCCCTAGGTTTGTCAATCTCGTAATAATTATCTCATAATTATAAATTTAAATATATATATATGCTTACTACTTTACTCCTGCTAGCTACAGGGCTAGAACATAGGGTTAAATGCACTCGAGATGGACCAGGTCACGCACGTTCGAGGGGAGCTATGTGGCTTCATCAAGGCAGACATAGTTAACACCACCGGAGAGTTTTACGCCGTCGACACCGATGAACGACCTCGAAACAATTGATTCAATATTGTAATTCAGTTTGACGGTTGTAATTCAATTTGTAACTCTAGCGACAGTACCTGAAATATTATTTTGTAATTGATTTTGAGTTAAATGATCACTTTGAGTTGTCAACAATTATCTGTGATATGTTTCTGCCTGTTAGTTTTCAGAGGGCATGCTAGCAATTCCTGGAGCTAGCTGAAAATACGATAAAAATTAATTAGGTCTAAAGACTTATCACAAACGGTTCCAACCAAGAACCGTCTGTATCTGCCCTTCACAGACGGTTTTTGTTAAAAATCGTCTGTGACACAGACGGTTGATAACCGCCTGTTATCACAGACATAAAATTTTAGATGGTTCAAAAACCGTCTGTGATAACTGTTACGAACCATCTGTAATGAGCTTTTCTGTAGTAGTGTTCAAGCACCTCCCCACTCCCACTCTATAAATGACTCCTTGTAATGGAGACGGGGAGATCACCTGTAATTTTTACTACACCTATGCAATACATCAAATTATAGAGCTAGTTGCTCATTGAGTCCCCTTTGCATCCTCGGCGATCGATACATCCGCCTGGAGGTGCCTACAAATTTACTGTCGACGTCGAACGATGAAATTTACATTTGTGCATATGGTCGAAAGAAGAAGAAAAAAAGAAGAAAATGGCTGAACATTTTCCCCAAATTGGAAGGTTCTTCTCTCCTCTCTGATATAACTAGTATGATCAATGTCTAAGCTAAAGCAGGGATATCTTTTTGTGCCACTTCTGATCAGGAAATAGTGGGTCTGACAGAAAAGCACACTCATGGATCAAAGTAGGAGCTAGTGCTTCATTTTTTATAATATCAGCATGATGTTGATTAGATGTCTGAACCTTCTCGTCGATTCAGGTATGAATGCTGGGTGTGTACTCTGTCAGATAGTAGTAGCACTATAGTTAATTACTTGAGCATATGATCAACATTGAGAAATATTGTTTCCTCAAAAGACATATAGTAGTAGCACTATAGTTAATTACTTGAGCATATGATCAACATTGAGAAGTATTGTTTCCTCAAAAAGCATTGGTAAGCATCAATTGCCAACTCAACCACGATGAGTACATGTATCGATTTTGTATGCCTTTTTGCCCCGAGATAGTAGGATACCATGCTATTGCTAGGTAACAATGAACTCACTGGAATAAGTCTTTTCTTCACTCTTAGGAAAGGATTAGTACTGAACAAAGGAACACAAAATTAATCAAGATACATAATGCAAGAAGGAAACCAAAAGAAAGTTGTCATAAATAAGTTTCCATTGATTTTTTAAAAAGTACATGTCGTGTATCAGGATCAACCGTGCAGCAACTAAACTCCTCTGTGTTCTTCAGTATATCACTTTTACCAAGGGCCACTTATTCTTTGCCAAATTAACCCAAACAAAGCAGAATCAAGCTGAAATAAACAAGAAAAAAAGCAAACACTTTGTGAAGCATCATAGTTAAGCTCGTCATCGCTCGCTAATGCATGACGTAGACGTTGTACTCGACGACGGCGTCGCCGGTCTTGAGGTCCAGCGACTGTGTGTGGGCTTGGGCGTAGCCTCGGGCGAAGCGGAAGGCACCGGTACCGCCGACGACGGGCATCTCGCGGACGTCGGCAAGCGGGCAGTTGCGGCCGAGCACGGCGATGACGCTGCCGTTGTACGGGCCGGCGGTGAGCACGAGGTTCATGGCCTGCAGGAAGCCCATCTGGGCCTGGTCGGACGACATGTACATGCCCTGAGCCCGGCCCACGGGCGCGGACCCGGGCTCAGGCCCCTCGGTCAGCGGGTCGTCCATGACGTTCACCGTCCCGAACATGGTCCGCGACGACGCGTCCGGCGGGTCCACCACCCGCACCGCCGTCGGGGACCTGCCGCTCACCGTGTCGTGGAAGTAGAAGTGGAGGTGCGTTGGCGCCTCCTCGGCCAGCCGTCCGCGGGCCTCGGCCCGTGGCCCGTGCTGTAGCTGGGCCTCACTCGCGACCAGAACAAGGAAGAGCGCAAGCATCCCTGCTCCCTTCGCCATTCTCGAGCTCATTCCAAGCGGAGACTATGCAAGTGTGTCGTGTGAGTGCGACCCGTGTTACTTGTGTTCATTCCAAGCGGAGCTCGCGAGCTATTTATCGTGGCCTGGAGAGTTCAAACGGGCGACACGTGGTGGGCGCCGATTGGGAAATCCCAAGGCTGCTCCATGTAGTGGAAGAAAGCGACAAGCGGTAGGGCAAGAGAGTAATGCTTTGCTTAAGTCCAGGAAAAAGAAGGTAAAGCGACACGGGGACCACAACGCAGAGATGGCAGCGGCGATTCTTGCTTGTGGTTTGTGGTTTTGGATGAAAGTTGCTGACGATGGCTTGTGGGTGGATGGCTTGGGCTGCTCACTTTGTCGATGGAGAACAGAGGGTGTAATAGGAGTGGATATGGGTGGATATTATTTATTTTATATTTTTTTTTTGAGTTAGATATGGATAACGTCGGATACCTATTTTTATATCATATATTCGCTCCATGAGCCTTCGGTCGGTCGGTTAGACGAAAATTATCTGTTTCTTTTGCACCCCTACACAGGATATTAGACAGTACGTGCAATCAGAGCGGATATGGATGGATATTGTTCATCATGTATTCTATTTCGTATTTTTTTGGAGTCGGAGACGAATAATGAGTCAAGTTAAAATTTTGGTATAGCTAAAATCTAGAGAAAGTCAAATATTTTTTATGGGGATTGCCCGTGTGCGACACTGAATTTCATTGGTGTTATCAAATTTTAGTAGCAAACCAAACAACATATAATTTTTGCTATCGTTACCAACATTTGTTAATATATTTAAAACTATCTAGACCGACTATATGAGAATTATATCATTAGATTTGTCGTTAAAAATACTTTCATAATATTATAATTTTATTAGTACATCTTAATGTAAAGTTATAAAAATAATAATCAAAGTTGTATCACGAAGACCGTGAAAAATAAAAAATGTCTAGTCAAAAAAGAACAGAGTGAGTATTATATATGCCAATGCAAGGAGAAAGTATTATATATGCGCTGCATACATTAGTTAGCGCATGTACTTTCAGATATATAGCACTAGCAATCGGAGTAGTAAGTTTGATGATTAAAAAATATCCCCAAAGTAAAAGATGTAGCCAATGATCTGGCAAATTAAATCGCAAACCGTTCGTCGCTGACAAGCCATTTGAATTCCTCCCAAAATCTGGAAGAAAATGCCTTCAGGCATTCCAAACGGAGAAATGTTTCCTAGACAAGCTAGCTAGGCTGCAGGCACTGCTCTGCAGTGGAGCTTTCTTGTGCTTGGCTTCCAAGCGGGGCAATCAGAACTGAAAACTGAAAAGCATCTGCAGAGCTAGACCGACCATGCACTAGCTACTGTCGGAAATTGCATGCTCTCAGCCAGTGGCGTATCCGAACGAAAACGATCAGGATCTCTGAGTTAGGATGGATTACACTCGGGAGTTAGGGCTAGAGATGTCCATATATGTATATATATGGTTATATCTAAATAATAATAATTTTTAGACCCGATATGCTACAGTAGATCAGCTGTGTGGATATCGTGGGGATATGTGCATGATCTTAGAGTGATGAGTCAATTGAAATGGCGTTGTTGGTTTGACGAATCTCACGTTTTCGGAAAATTTCAGTGCTGTCAGGTCATTGGCGGTCCGACCGGCCAAGCCGCCGGTCGAGACGGTGGCGATCGGCCGCAATGCTTGCGTCCAACCGCCTGATTTATGATGGAGTTTGGGGTTAGGCCAAAAATAGGTTGTGTAGGCAAGAGAGGAGAGTCTCCTGGATGTGGTCAGGTAATTTTTGGAGCTCCCAGTCAAAAGTTATATCCAGTTGAAAATTCCAGAGAGGTTGCGGATTTTCAAGTTAAAATTTGGCTAAGTCTTTTGGGGCGGTCAGACCACCGTTATGGAATCGGTCCGACCGGCTTGGTAGGGCGGTCAGACCGGCTTCCACTTGGACTTCGGCCATTTTGGCATTATTGTATTTTCATTGTGTTTAATGCATGTGGTTCAATGCTTTATTGTTACATATTGCATTGTTGAGCTAACGTGGGTCAAGTTGTGAAGAACTTGTTCTCGGAGACAATTTTTTTATCTATTGCTGTGCAGGTGGCTTGCAGGTCAACGACGTCAGCGGCGAGGAGGATCGGGATTACGCTTGGAGAGCTGAGGTCCAGAACGATCATGGATGCCGGGTGAGGTCGTGTGACTCAAGCATGGTGCAGAATGAACAAGATGGATCGAACGAGCAGTTCGTTGCAGCTGGTTGGATCAAGCGGCGCGGGTCGGTGCAAGTGCCTTGGAGGTTCCGATGGGATTCGGACGGGAGAGACTTGTCGACATGATGAGAGCTGCTGATCAACCTACACGTGGTTAAGTAGACGATTGTTTCAATAGATTTGTGTGTGTGGGTCCTATTTTTTGTTGGGCCTTAATGGGAGCCCATGAGAGAAACCCTAGCCTCTCCTATAAATAGAAGGGGGAGATGGAAAAAAAAACCCCAAGCACTTAAGCATTCATTTAGAAACACTCCAACTTTTCTAGGGTTAGGATTTGGAGAGGAGAGGAGAGGACAGAAAATTTGTGTGTGCTCTTGGATTGAGCTCTTGTCCTCCTTGAGGGAGTGGCTTTGTAAGCAACATCTTGAATCAATCAATCTATTGATGTTTGCTCAAGGGTGAAGTCTCATTTGCCTTCTTCTCTCTTTTGATGATTTTGGTGCTTCCTTGATCCGGGTGTTTATGCTTGGTCTCTTGACCGATTTTACATTGTTATGATGTGTGGGAATACTTCTAGAATCATCTAGATCATCAATCCACCACAAGCAAGTTTTGGATCAAGATTTTCATATTTCTAGGTTTTGGAACACTTCTTTGGTAAAACCTTAAGAGATCGATTCTTTGAAGTGGATCAGGACGATCGTCGCTAGAAATAGGTCTTAGAGATCTTTATAGAGGTGTGCTCCAAATTTGGTCAAGTTTCATTGGTTGAATCAAAAGTTGGACCAATTTTCGTTTTGAATTTGGGCATTGTGAGTTGCCTCTGGATTAAATCGATCTGACCGATTTTACACTGCCGGTCCGACCGCCCGATAGTCAGACCGCCATTTGAGCGCCGGTCCGACCGCCATGCAGTCAGACCGCCAGCACTACACCGGTCCGACCGCCCAGTGAGACCAACTCTCCATTATTAAGTCTTGTGGTTAAGAGGGTAATCGGATTCAACACAAGGCTTCCTCTGTGCATTTACCTATCTTCTTAGCTTTCATAGCTAAAAGAGAAAAGTGCGTGTTGAATTTGATTAAGCTGAAAAATTAAGAAAACGCCTATTCACCCCCGCTCTAATCGCTTTTACGGTCCTACAAGCTGCTAATACTAGCTAGCACTATGTGTGCAGTCTATAGTAGTCATTGACGAGGGAACGATAACTGCATCAGTTCTGATCAGGGATAAAAAAATTTAAACCCGACGGAAATCCCGGCCAGCAGCTGGTACCGGTTAACGGAAAAAACCTGGTCAAATTTTGAAAACCAAAATTTAAACTGCGATTTTTCCAAAACCGGTCGGGAACCGGAAAACCAAAAAATAGAGAAAATAGGTAATTAGCAATTTAAAATTTAGAATAATACAAATATTAATTAGAAAGTATTTCAAATTGTACATAAAAGTCCTCTTTTTATGTTTTAATAGTGCTAAATATGCTAAAAACTAATATTTCAATACATAATCTAGCATAACAATACCTAACCTAACTGGAGAAGTATGGAGTTAAAAATTCAAATTTGAATTTAAAAGATTTCGACCGATTTTTTTCCTACCGGAACCGGCCGGGAAGACTGGCAACCGGCTGGTATTTTTTTACTCGGGTTCTGATGCCTTATATCGTTACTTATACATCATTATGCTGACGAATTTCGTTGTGTAATTTTTCGACAGAGCACTTGACAAAACGGTCCATTGAACTTGACAGAGCTTGAGCTTCAGCCAGAACAGAAAAGTAAAATGGAGGTAAACACAATGGCACTTTCATTGCATCCCTAGTACTGCAACGATCCAACAAAGGTTAGTGTTACTCAAATTGAATCACACTGAATTGAATCACACTGAAACTTTGCAAGAACAACCTAACATTAAACTACTGAAGAAACACGTAGATACAAGGTAAAACAGAACTCAGCCCACCTCTGTGGCTTCAAACTTTGCAACTTGGATAGAAGGTAAAGCAGAATTCAACACGTAGATATTGAAACTTTGCAAGAAAAACCTAACGCATTAAACTACTGAAGAACCCTAAAGGGCAACTATCTGAATCTATTTGCACGTAGATATCTGACATCCTATTTGCACGTCAAATTGGCAACTATCTGAATCTAGTACTGCCACTCCCTTTTTTTGAATGCTACTGCTACAAGATGCCTGTTTGGTTAACTGAACATTGAACAATGACACTATCTCCATCTGTACCAAGGTCCTTTTTTGGCACACAAAGAGAAGGGAGATTGGCAGATTTGCCACAACAGTTGATGTGCAATTACTATTTTGTTACTCTATGTCTTACTGAGATGTGATTCTAGGATCCATATATTAGTGACACATGGAGTGATAAAATAGCAATCACATATAAAATTAATGGTAAATTACCCATAATCCCACAGAGAAGAATGTCGACTTGGGCTCCCGTTTCGCACTATCTCCATATGTTTAGTTTAAGTAGGATTATTCCTTGGTGGGCCGATCTATTTTGGATGGCATCTGGGCAGACCGAATTTGTTCGCACGTATTCCCAGGATCACAATTTGAGGGACGAATTCAAATCTGGATCGCGATCCAAATCGTGGTAGGCCGACGTAGGCCGCGCGATACATTGTATTGCTATTTTGATGGTGATTTGATGTTTTGGATTTAGTCCAGCCGACTCCGACTCGGGCTCAGATTGGGCACGGGCCTGGCTGCTAAAAGTAGAAGAGACCGACCCGCCTGGGCCTCGCCTGGCTTAACCCACCACCAATCGATGTTACTCGGTTCCGGTTTTGCCACCGAATTTGAGACTAACTATTTGGTACCTATACCGAATCAAATACCCTTCCCAAATTCGGCACCGGACCGATCAAGAATTACTTGTTCCGTTTGCACCCCTAGGTTCAATTAGGTCACCGGCAAGGATTGAATAATCCTCAATTAATAAATCTATTTATCTATAATGTTCATTATAGATAATGGTATTATGTATAGCCCTCTAATATACCACTGATCGCTAATACCCGCAACGACCAGGGGAGATCACGACCACCCTTTGATCATAAGGTATGCTACGACCAGATCGAATCACAACCACCCTATTACATGCGGACCTTAACAAGTAGGGATTCTATACACTACACTTAATTACATGTGGTAGTTAATAGACGTGCGCATTATCTTTTACATAACCGCACGTACTTCTCTCCGTTTCTGGCAATAACCGCTTGACGAACATGTATGAGGATTTCTCACTAACAACAATAGTCATTAGCGTGCGTATTTAAGCAACTATCAAGGCGCATCTTGACGCACAACAAATGCAACCCATTCAAACGCTTTATAAGGGGTGGTGCCGGTAAACAAAGGGAGAGGTCCAAGACACATAGACAAACAAAAGTCATTAGACTTAGTTTTGGTGGCTTATTGTGCTTTGTAATCTCATTCACTACAAGAACACAGAGTATGGATGTTATTCTCTTCAGAGAAGACATGAACCTGTTTAAAAAGGCTCATGTCTCTTCTTACATAATTTCAAGAGCTGTGTCCCCAACATTTACTCCGTAAGATCGATAGTGATTCATCGATAGTCGCCTAATCCCGAACTGCATATCTAGCTCACTAAACTCGTTTAAGCGGGTCACTCTAGGTCATTAACACGCCAACCCAGGTGCGACCGATGACATGGCATGATAGCTTGTGTCACCGTGGTATAGGGCACATATACCACGATGAAGCCGAGCGCATGACTGTGGGCGCCAGTGCCTCACTCCGGTGAAGCCAACTCGATGCCACTGCCGCTGTCACTGAGGACCACTCTGCCATATGCCCCCTCCGACGAACATGCGCTTCGTCATATGCCCCTCTTATATTAAAAAGATACGCCGGAGACGGCATGTTATGTAATCGAAGGCGTGACATGAAGAGGAGGCGTAGGCAGCGGCAACCATGTAGCCAATTCGATCATTGGGAAGCTAGGCCTGACATCAACAGGTGACCAAGCAATCGCATCTGGCCGCTGTACCTGTTCGTGGGCTTAAGAAATTAAGCCAAATACATATGTAGCCTTTGATTTTCGACCAGTTATGGACTTAATCCATCTGACATCACATTCCAAATGGTCGTCTCAGGCCTCAGCTATCTGTGAGTAGACCTGTTTGAACCCGGGGCTAGACCGGGCTTCGGGTCGGGCCTGGAAAAGACTGGGTTTGAATGGGCAGGCCCAAGTTCGAATCGGTCTGAAAATTATGTTTTTCAATAAAATAATGTCATTTTAGTTATTTTTAGTATAAAAATTAATATTTAATTTATTTCGATAATAAAAAATAATTTTAATTATTTTTATTGCCTTATCGGGCTTTTCAGACTTCAGACTGAAAATCAAAGGTCGAGCCCGAAAAATTTAAACCGGGCTCGAGCCGAGCTAGGCAGCACCGCCCGGCTCATTGTCCCTTTTCCTTGCCATCATGGAGGTAGCTTTCGCCGCACGTGGCAGCAATACGGAGACATCACACACATGTGATTGCATGTATTGGCACGGCGTGCAATATAATGCAAGTAAATTTCGTACAACTACATATTTCTTTTTATAAAATTACTTAGGTAGTGTTGGATATTCCAAAATGGCTCCAATCCAAGGAAGACACACTCACATGTACACCACCAGGCATGCATATTACAAATAAGTACGTTCTTTCAATATATATATATATATATATATATATATATATGTTTATCTTAGTCGCCCATTGTCTGGTGCTTTGTCTTGATACTATCGAATATTGTTCATCAAGTTAAGAAACAAACATTGGTTTCTATCTTTTACCATTTATGCCCCCTCTTGAATTTCTTGCCACATGATGCTAGTGTTCTTGCTAAAATTCTGCTGCTGCTGCCAAAGGCCTGATGCTTCTTCCGGTGAGGTGTATTTATTTGCCAATAGCATAGAGTTTTGTCGTTGATCATTGTTTTGTTCTGTTTTTCCTTCAAATATATATGCTCAATGCGCCTTTCAGATACGAAAATATGGCTAGCTCATTTTGTGAATTGTGTGTATGCTTTGGTGTGAGGTGAGCTTAGATGCATCACGAAATTGTCATCTTTGGAGTTCAAAATATAGGCCTCTTGTTTTTTGCTTACTACTATTTAGTAACTTTTAAAACGAAATGATTTGGTCATACTGCTGACCATATGAAATATTGACATTGTGCTAGGCAGGAACTGAGCTCTAGGATTTTATGATTAATGTACAGAGGACAAGTTCTGAAATCTGTATCTAGGAGATAGTTGCCCCGGCTCCTGCTCCGGCTCGCCGTCACCTCGTCCTGATCTGGCCCCTCTCCCACGGCGCGGCCGGGTGGCTAGCGCCTCCGCTCGGCTCCTGCTCCCTCTGCGTGCTCAGCCC
The DNA here is from genome assembly GCA_036346395.1 of Hsuehochloa calcarea. Taxonomy (NCBI): domain Eukaryota; kingdom Viridiplantae; phylum Streptophyta; class Magnoliopsida; order Poales; family Poaceae; genus Hsuehochloa; species Hsuehochloa calcarea. The sequence continues at coordinate 24,384,058 of CM070613.1, forward strand.
GGCCTACGGCCGCCTCACGCCTGCGCCTCCCTCTCTGGCCCGACCCCGGCCAAAAGCCGCCCGAGACTCCCCTCCTCCCCATGTTTCCCCGATTTGGTTTTCAAAATATGTGCTTGTGGATAATTATGGGCTGAAACCTTTATAAATATGATTTATTTTCCTCCCCAATTTTTAGTTGCACAGAACCTTAGTACTTGTTATCTTTCAGGGAATCGAGATGTTGTCACTAGGATCATTCAAAACTGGTGCTATTCTCTTGGTATGGGTTAAGTTTGTACCGAACTGAAACTTATATATTTCTATTTTATGGTGGAACTACACCTTTCGTTATTTCAGTCACCCACACATCTTCTATATAATCTTTACTTAGTGGAGCATGGCATGTAGGTACCATGAGTACAATTTGAAGTATCTGATCCTTTCGAACTTCTGCTTGACTACTCTCTTTTTTGCTATGAAAAGAACAGTCTGCTATCTTTCTAGGAAACCAATGTATTGCTTGCTGTATTGTATAAGGATTTTTAGTTTGTTTCTCTTGTAATTGGGCTTATCATTGTATTGCATCCCTCTTCTCGTAACTTCTCGTAACAAGTTCGATATATTTTCTGCTAGTCACTAAATGCATTGAAGAAAATGTGCTTTGTTTTCATATTTTGATTTTATAATGTAGAATGAAGCTCCAAATCATTGATTATTTTTACTGTGATGATATGTTACTTTTTCTCAATTTTATTCGGCAATTCACAGCAAAATTGGTTCTGGCTAGTGTATCACGCCGGCAAGTTAACTATTCATGATTTGTTTGGCCCTGGTGACATTGTAATACCTGGTTAGTAATAAAATTGTTTGTTAGTTTTTTCTCATCTTCTTTAATTGTTTGTTAGTTTTTTCTCATCTTCTTTTGATATTTGCAGTGATAACAGATTTTTTCCTTCTGATTTCTGATTGAATAGTAATGTTAGCTACATTATGTCGTGGATAAAGAGATGCTCCCAAATCACATGCAGAGGTTGATTCTTATGGATAACTCTAGTCTTGTGAATATGCTCATTGATGACCAACACGGCGATCTGACCAGGATATACGACTTGTTTAAACGTGTTCCTGATGGACATTCAACAATTAGATCCATGATGTGTCATTTCTCAGGATGTATCGGATGCGTCAACGTTGCAAACGAGTGCTACATCCATGGATAGTTTATGTGATGACCTTGCAAGTACAATTGCTCAATCAGGATGATGGATACACTACTTGTGATATTTTATTTTCTTTTGTTATCACTCATTTAGCATTCAAATACTTGTACATAATAGCATTTAATTATCATTTGAACACTTATATGATATAAATGCAATATTTGTCCAGCTTCATCTATCGCGATGTGAACAATACAAATTTTGCTTATACACAATCAATGGTTTGAAAGATAGCCGGTCTTTATCTATGGAACACCTCTTTCAATCTCCCCCTTTGATTGAAAGATCTAGATCCGCCATTATGAGTTAATAGAGTGTTTTAGTGATTAATGAAAATCTAATTGTGATACTAACATTTCTATTTCTATATCTAGTGTGTAGTCTCATTTGGATATAAAGGTGAAATTCAACGAGGTATACATTCGACTTAATCTTATATATATTGTTGCATTCATCGGATCCAAAATATAGGATGAACTCAACTATAAGTCTAACTTGAATATGTGCATATGATCTTATGACACATTTTGTGTATGCACACATTTAGGGAGGAGTTTTATTCTATATTTTGTGGTTTCATTAGTATTGATCCATATTCTGTCTTCCACATATATTTGAGATCTTTACTTTGAAACATATCCGTTTGAGTATATAGAACATGTGTAGTTTTTGTATACTCATGTTTTGAGTATATAGAACTTGTGTAGTTCTTACATACTCATGTCATGAGTATATGTAACTTGTGTAGTTCATATATACTCACGTTGTGTTACCCTTATCTAAATTCAATTTATGTGTAATTGAAGTGGTTATCATTAATTACCAATAAGGGAAAGATTGATGTATCTTGTCCTACCATTATGTGATAATGGTTTGTTGTGGTAACTAATGGTAATCACATTGTGGAACTAACATTTTCTATGAGTTGGATGAATAGGTTATGTTCCAGGATGATGAAGACTTGGGATGATCATGAGTTGATCATCAAGTCAAGAGGTTGGTGTAAAGGATGCATCATGAGTTGATGCTTATCAAGAAGAGATGATCATGAGTTGATCGTCAAGACAAGAGAAGACCCATCATGTGTTGATGGAGGTCAAGCAAAGGATCATCATGCGTTGATGATTATCAAGTTAATGACCCGGACTTGAAGTGAAAGTTAATGACCCGGACTTGAAGTGATGATGTGCGTCATCAAGCTTCAAGAAGATGCAAGGCAAAGGTATGACTAGCTAGGGCTAAGGATGTGTTCCTAGTATTTTACCGGTCTTGGTGTTTGGTTGGAAGACCGGATTGCTAGTATAGGTTGCCGTACTATTAAGAGGGGTCTTAACTAGTAGTTTGAGTTAGTCATGTGTTGATAGCTAAATATGGTTGCTCTAGCTCATCTAGGCATGATGCTATTTATTTACGAATGTGTTTTGCAAATAGTCGAGGCTCATGTGTAACCCTTGTAGCATGTGACTTAAGTTTGCAAATGGTGTAAGTCCATGTACCTTATACCTTGTGATGAGTATTCTAAAGGTTGGCAAATGTGTTTTGCAATCTGTTGATAATATCATCTTGAAACCTTGTTGAAGTTGCACTCAAATTGGGCAAATGTATTTTGCCAATTGAGTTGAGCTAATGTGTTTGGTCTCTGTAGCCTGACGGTCTGACCGCCAGGGGTCACCAGTCTGACCGGTGGCCAATCGGTCAAACCGGCCATCTGTTGCCGGTCGGACCGATTTTTTTGGGTTGATTCTTTGTTCGGAAGTTCCGCTCTTGAGAAAACGGAACTTTCGATGTGAGAAAGTTCCGGGGTTCGTGCAGAATGTTTATTCCAGAGAGCTCCCGTTTTGGGACTTAACCGATTTTGCATCGGGCGGTCGGACCGGCCAGCCTTGGCGGTCTGATCGATTTGTCGGCGGTCACCTAACGACTAGTTTTCTAGCCGTTGGCGCATGGGGCGGTCCGACCGACCATTAGTTGGCGGTCAGACCGGTCCTACACTGGTTTAAGAGAATCTTTCCTCCAACGGCTAGTTTTTGGTGTGGGCTATAAAAACCCACCTTGGCTGGTTGGAGAAGGTTGTTGCTGCCACTGTAAAGTGTTTTAGTGTTGTTAGACACCCTCTTTAGCTAAGAGCAAGGCTTTCTTCTCTTTTGTGCATGTATTGCACTTAGTGAGATTTGAGAGCAAACCCTAAGTGCATGTGTTGCCTTAGGCAGTGGATTGTGTATCCACGTGAGTGTTGACACTTGATTAGTTCAAGTGAAAGTTGAGATTTGTTTCTCTTGGTGTTTGCCGACACCTAGACCGCGTGGAGGCTTCGTGCCCGGTGATCTTCTCAAGAAGCTTGTGAGAAGGCCCGGCGTGTTGTGAGTGGTTTGGTGCTTGCCATCTCCGGAGTGGAGGAAGAGCAACCCTAGTGGAGCGAGGTGTTGGTTCGTGTTGGACTGGTCCAAGTGGTTGGACTTACCTCGGAGGTGTTGGCTTAATTAGTGGAGCCGGTCCAACGTGGTTGGGCTTACCTCAATGTGGATTAGGGGAGACCGGCAAGTCTCCGAACACCATGGTAAAACATAATCGTGTCATCTTATTTTTACTTGTGCTTTACTTTGAGCAATTTACATTACATGGTTTAATTGCTTATATATCATTGTATGATTGCTCATATTGGTTTGTAGTCTTATTATTGGTGCACTTAGTTGAGCCTATTTGATTTAGGTTTTAATTGTGTAAAACCAATTCGTTATTAGCTTCGCGTTATATATTGGTTTTAGCGCGAAAGATTTATTAAAACCGCCTATTCACCCCCCCTCTAGTCGGCCACCTCGATCTTACAAGTGGTATCAGAGCTTGGTCTCTCAATTTATTAGACTTAACCGTCTAGAGAGTAAAGGATGGCGACTAGATAAATAGTGCACCTAGGTGAAGCACCTCAATTTGATGGCACAAATTATGCACATAGAAAAATCCGCATGTCATGTTATTTTAGGGCCGTAAGTCCAAAAATATAGCGGATTGTAGATTTTGGCTTTTCTTCTCCATTGGATCAATTGCTCCAACAATTGAGGAAGAGAAATGCTTACATCTCGATGCTCAAGCAATTAACGGTTTATTTAGTGCTTTGAGTGTAGAGGTGTTTGATGAAGTGTGCAATCTCAAGAGCGCTCATGAGATGTGGACACAAATTCAAGACAATTATTAAATGTCTACAACTACAAGCGATGATTGCACACAAGAGTGGATCTCGAAAGAAGAATGCTCAACTTCTAGCTCCGACAATGATGAGTCCACAACTCCCTCCACATCAATTCCATATACATCGCCTCATTACTTCATGGCTCAAGGTAATGAAGAGGTAAACGATGATGAGCCTTCTTATGATGAGTTGATGGAAATGTTAGAAGACTTAAATGAATATCTTGGCTAGAAGTCAAAATTCAAAGTCTTGTAGAAATAATTTCTTTCTCTCAAGGATTCTTATGAAGAGCTAAAAGAAGCTCATGAGACTCTCCTTCTCAAGGATCTTAATAAGTACAAGGTAGATATAGGCATTATATGCAAATTATTAGATGATATGCCATGCATAGCTCCTACCTCATGCATTTCATCTAAGGTTAGCATATCCACCTCTTGTGAGGATTTAATTGATATGCCTTGTTGCTCTAAATTAGATGCACCAATTTCCTCTATGCTTGTTGAGACTAATCTTGTAGAGGAAAATAATGAGCTCAAGGCCCAAGTCACAAAATTAAAGGTTGACTTGGAAAGAAGCTTCAAGGGAAATACCACTCTCGACAATATATTGAGCAAGCAAAGACGCTTGCAAGATAAGAGTGGCATCGGCTACACTCCCAAGAAAATGGAGAATAGCAAGACAAGGCACAACGCGAGACATACGAAGAAATATGTCAAGTGCCATGGATACAACGGAAAGGGCCACTATGCCTCGGTGTGCCCTAATCAAAAGGATGTCAAGACAAGATATTCAAAATTGAGGCAAACCAGCAAGAAGCAAGAAATAAAGACAAGTAGGGGAAGCAAAGGCCCAACTTGCTACAATTGCCGGGAAAAGAGACATCTTAGTAAGGATTGTTCCAAAGGTATCTCTCCTAATCCATTTATTTATAATGATCATTATTTGCTTAGGAAAGATAATTAGTTCACATAAAACTAATAGTAGGGCCATTTGGGTGCCCAAATCCATTGTGACTAACATTGGTGGACCCAACCTAGTTTTGGGTACCAAAATGCGCTTAAATGCTTAATAGGTACTTGGAGAAGCATTGGAGGTTTGGCTCACACATGAAGAAGTGGATTCCATCATATATCAAATTGGAGCCAAACTTGAAGATAATCATTTCACATCAAGAACTAATGCCATTTCGGTAACAAGTATTTACATTGAAGTATCTAGCCCCTTATGCCTTGTGTAGGTTGCATTTCATGAAAATCATATTAAAAGTGGTGTTCTTGCTCTATGATTCATAATATCATTATTAATATCTTGAGCAAGATGGAAGTGACATATTAAGGGGGAGTGCTAAATCATAATCATGTACATCACATCCCTAAGTGTGCCCAAATAAATTAAGTGCTAGTATTGTATTTAAAAAATGAGCATTTTAGCCAAAAGTCAAAAATTTCATAATTATTAGTAATTCTTTGAAAAATTAGTTACAAAATGTATACAAATGCTTTTCAAAGCTTTATCAAAGGTTTTGACTTTAGAAAAACCTATTTTGAGTGAAAATGCATTTCTAGCCAAAATACTACATTATAGTATCTTGTTTTTGACATAAACTAGATTTTTGTGTAAAATCTTTTCTAAAAGGAATTTGAAAATCTTGCCAAAAGGAAAATCCTAGAGTTGGATATTCTAAACATTTTTGGTATTCAAAAGATTTCCAAAAGACCAACCTAGAAAAGTTATTTGATTTCAAAATTCGTCCAAAATCCTACTTTGACCTAAGTGGTCACTTTCTAGCACATAAGTGAGTTTCACTATATGAACCAAAATTATTCACATGAATATGTTCATAATGGTATTTATGACTCATACATGCGATTGGATGCTTTAAAATTCATCATTTGCTCATTTTGCATGTTTTGATGAAACTTCATGAAAATACGATTTTATTTACAAAAACCAAAAGATTAATTTATGAAAACTATTTAAGGTTTGAATTTTCAAGGGCTATATAAGTTAGAAATACTCCAAATATGTTTGCTTGATTGATTGTATGAAAATTTGGAGCAATTACAACAAATTTCTCTTTTTTCTCCTTTTTCCCTGAAACTGTTTGTTACCTTCAGAGATAGCCGGTCAGACCGGCCACCCTCGGCGGTCCGATCGCTAGCCCATCGGTCCGACCGCCGTTGGCCCAGCGGTCTGACCGATTTTGCGTGAAGTGTGTTATAACCCTTCACCCGAGAGTCCCTCTCTCTCCATTCTCATTATTTGTCAAAGCAAACCTCTTCTCCTCTTTCTCAGGCCGCTAGCAACTTCTCCACTCTGGATCTCCTCCTCTGGCCATCCATTTGGGGCTCCAAGGTATCGCTCGATCAAAATCCAACGCCTGGGTTGTTTGTTATTGGATCGCTCCGCTACCGATTCAATGCTACTTGTAAGCCCTACATGTAACATCCCAAAAATCATATTATAGGAAAATATGTTGAAAATAAATGGAATTATACTTTTGAGCATGTTTATGTGTGGGAAAACTATTTTTAGCATGAATTCGAACCTTTTGTATAAATCAAATAGTGAATTACATGCAAACAACAACTTGTAAGAATTTTTGAGAAAATCACAGAACAGATAAAATCCTAAAAAATTTACAAAAGGAACCATATTGTGCCAGGAGCCTCCATAAAACTTTTTATAATGTTTGGAGCCAGTTTGTTATGTTTAGAAATTCAAACAGTTATTAGCCAGTTTGAAAGTTCAAAAGTCTGTTTTGAATTTCGCCGAGACATTGGGTCGAATCTACGCCGCCCACTCCTTAGCGCCCGCTCTAGCCCACACTAGTGCCCATGTCTCCCTCTCACTAACGCACCGGGCCAACCTATTGGAACTCGTCTTCCACGTCGCTTCACCTCTGCGCGCTAGCGCGCCAGAGCACTCCACCGCTTGCCCGTTGGTTTCAACCGTCGCCCACCATTTTGTAACTTCACCTGCCCCCGTCGCCTCCACCTACTCCTCGCCCATGCTAGCAACCCATTGACGCTACCTTTTCCCGTTCGTATGGAGAGACCAGAGCATGCACGCGATTTTCTCGCTGCGACCGCATTTTCTAGCCACCCATCTCATGCATATCTCATTGCTACTTAAGCATCAAGCTCGCCCCTCATTCCATCTCGCATTTTCTCTGAGCTTCTAGCTCTTTGAATCACCGACAACGAGCGTGTCATTCTCGACACGGTGAGCAAGCCTTTCGCTGCCATTGCCTGGGGTGAGCTTGTTTGCCCCCACCACCTGCGTCACCATGCACCCCTTAGCTCACTGATACTCATTCCTTGCATGATGTAGCTTCGGGAACCCCAATGCATGATTACGCCATCATCTTCCCCATCTCCGGCGCACACCCCGATTCGGACCTCTACGTTCCCGACGCTCTGGTGAGCTTGAACCTCACCTAACAGTGTCATATTGCGTTCCATACTCCACTAATGCTCCTTCATTGCTTAATGTGGACCCAAGCTCAGAGAATCACAGGAATCGAGCTCTTCCCTAAATCCGGCTGCCGCCGACTCCTTTTCTGTTCGTCGCCACTCCGGTGAGTCCCCGTTCGATTCCTCGCTTATACACCATCCTTAGGTCTCCAGTGAGCTAATGCTACACTCCTTGTAGCATCCCCATCGCCACAAAGCGCCAGCATCGTGAGCCCTCCTTTGTGCCCTTGCTGCTCAATGTTGACCAGCTTCTCCGGCCATCCCCCGACGCTATCAAGGACCTTTGTGAGTTTCTAGTAGTCCCATAGAACTTTTGTGCACATTAATTTGGACAATTAGCTAGCGTAGCATAGAGTTCATCATGGCCGCCTATGGATCCACCGCAGGAAATGGTATCATTGCTGTTGTGGTGACCAATGGTCCCCGAGCCGTTGCCTGTAGCATCGTAGTTGCCTCCTAGAGCCAATATGCACCATCTTTTGCCGCCGATATGATCCATTTGCGAAAACCATTTCGAACTCGAGGCACTCCGCCGCTTCTCGCCGGCGTAATGCCATCTCTCCGGCCTCCACCACCACCCGGTGGGATCGCCATTGAGAGGGGAACCCATTTTCCTTATTCCTGAGCCAAGTTGTTGCGCCGTTCACTATCGGCAAGCTCGCCATGGCGCTCGGCCGCATGTAGCTTTGCTCCCTTCTCTCTCTCTCACCGACAGTGGGTCCCACTTGGGATGAGTATTAGCTTAACACTAATGACAGTGGTTAAGTGAAACTAACCACTGACATGTGGGACCGATGAAAACTTAATAAAAAATATAATTGAAAACATGTTTAGTATATGAGCCACTGACATGCGGTACCACCCACTATTTTCGGTTTTAAAACATGTTTTGAAAACTGAGAGATTGACATGTGGACCCCAGCTATTAGTAGGTTAAAATCAAAAATAGGTTTAATTATTTAGTTAATAATTAATGAGTCTATAACATGTGGGACCGCCTCTGTTTTATAGATAAAATTAAGAAAACAAAAATATGAGTCACTGACAAGTAAGCCCTACATGTAAGTTAATAAAATTATAAAAAAAGAGAAAAGCCGCCTTAAGTTCAGAGGAAAATACGCTTTCTCTATTGGAAAGCATAAACCTCAGAAGAACTTATAGGAAAATACATTTTCTCTATTAGAAAGCGTAAGCCTCAGAAAATACACTTTCGACGTCATCCTTTTCTTATTTTTTGAATTTTCAAAACCGAAGCAAATAAAATCGTTAATAAATTTTTGATAGGAACTCCAAATTGAATGAATATTTTTTTTTCTAAATTCATCTAAAATCATGCTCTGTCTAATTATGCAAAAAAATTTGGATTTTGTTTCTATTGAAATTATTTTTCTATAATTAATTTGCTATCATCTCTTTTTGGAATAGACGTTGATACTTCGAGTGGAATTTACAAAGATCCTCTATCCTCATACTCTAAGATACTAGATCAAGGCAAGAACCCCCTTTGACTATGTTGATCCTATTATTTCAATTATTATACTTCTTTTGGCAAAATCTATTATGCATGCATGAATGTTTGTGTAAAATTACTAAATTTGGGGATAACGGTAGTTATATTCCTTTTCAAAGATGATCATCCTTGAAATATCCGTATCCCTAATGATTTAGCCTTTAGGATATGGTTTAGGCAATAGATGATGTCGAATTGGGTTTTTCAAATGCGAATATTATACAAATGCTTACCCTGGTTCTAGTCTTTACAAAAATAGAATAAGGGATGAAGTGTTGAGTATAAATTTGGGAGATTTTGAAATGATGGTGCAGAGGGGTTACCTCTGTTAATTTTGTATAAAAATATAAATGAAAAACCTAGATCACGACGCGGGCGAGTTATAATATAAACTGATGAATGTGATAGGGTTTCTTGCATGTAGATAGGGAGGTCCTTGTTTAGGTCAATTAAGTACCGAACACCGGTGAATCATATCTAACCCTAAGCGTACATCTACATGTGCCGGTATGGGACAACTGTTGAGACCCAAAAATGCAATTCTGGACCATCTGTGTATTCTGCACTAGTCTAGGATCATGCTAGTGCACACAATATCAACATAGATGAATATCGATCCACACAAGACGATTAATAGAATAAACGTCTAAATTGAATAACAAATAATGGTTTTGACCTTATGGCCGAGTTTACATTTATTAAGCCACGCATGGCAGATAATAAATAAAATAACAACAGCGGTATAGAAATAAACCTTAATGGAATCCCATCAATTCACCACAGGCAACTGACTGGGATCAAGACCCTAACGATCGACACCTTCGTAGAACTCCTCTTCAAAAGCAAGCGATTACTCCTGCACTTTTGTTGATTAGTTATAGCAAGTATGAGTACACAACTGTACTCACAAGTCATATCACATAATGCAATTTATAGACGATGGCTTATTCCAAAGGAATGGCTTCTGTGGTTATTTTGTAGAAATGCAATATTTGCAATTGAATACAAATAATAGATTAAAAATATAATTCAAAATAAATAAACAATATTAAGTTATTATTTGATTTCACAAAGGCACACAGTCTAAACAAGTTATTCACACAACCATATGACTTAGATCACACAGCTTCCTTCCCAAAGGTTTTTATGAAAATTTACCCCTCGTGTGGAAATCCCCGAGCATGTCCATGACCGCGGACGCGGCTATTCGAATAGATTGATTAAACACTCTGCAGAGGTTGTACACTTTACCCACAAGATACAATCAGTGTAGCTAGCACTGACCATAACAAAACCTTTCAGAAACTTCATCTCAAACATTGACACTCCTAATGTGCTTTACTGCCGTCCAACTGATACACACATCGTTTGGGTACGACACACACAGTTGGACAGGGATGCGGTGAACCGCCCGGCGATGTGATAAGCATACTTCCAACCAATCACACAGCTTAACCTACAACCTGAGTTGCCAATGGCAAGATTCCATAACCTACTAAGTTAGACCCGTCCCATACTAGGCATGTGGTTGTATAGTAAAGCTCAGTTCAATGGCGCACAAAGTTAAGTCCTTAATTGACCAATGTAAGATTTCTAATTTCTAACTAAGTCACACAGTTTATCATTCCCAGCACACAGCTCCACCATATCATACAGAATCCACCACTTGCCTCAGTCTAAATCTTTTCCCACCCTGTTGATTAAGTGCAACACATGTCATCAGCGAGTAATAGCACACAACACACAGTTTCATCACACAGTTCCATACTCACTTAGTCAAGTTTATAATTGCAACTCACATGAAATGATGACTCGTGGCATGACTAAGCAATCTACTCGTATCTAACCAACCCACGTTGGTGCTATGATAATACCAACTAATAATGAACTAACCTAGGGTGACAAAAGATCATGGCGTAACAATAGACAAGGTGAATATAAAATTTTGGATTAATAACTGAACCCAAAAGTATTTAAATAAATACTTAAAATAGAATGCAATACATTAAAACAAATATTTTGAAAATTGAGTTCAATATGATTAAAGGTTTAACTTGCCTTGGAATAGTTCTAGGTACTGGTCTCGATCTTGAGGCACTCCTTCTTCTTCAAAAGTTCCCGAAAAATTAACGTCTACTCGCAAACGAAACAAATAGACAAAATAAATAAATAATAGAGGCAAAACAAGCTCCAAAAATTAAATAAAAATCATAAATAAATATATCTCAAATTTATAAAAATTTAGAAATTTGAATGGGCTCAATCGGAGTTCGGACGCAAAAGATATGGGCTTTGAAAGTTTAAAATTCAAGAAAATACCCTAACTTGGAATTTCTAAATTTTCGAATTATTTTTCTAAAGGAAAATCGGATTATTGCGCAATGCTGATGTCAGCGAAGGAAATTCTGAAAATAAAAGAAATAAAAGAAAATCTAACATGTGGGACCCACATGTCAGTCTCACGGCTCACGGTGGACTGAGTGCACCGAACCGAAAAAGGACTGGAGCTGTGGACCGGCCACGCAGGCACACACGCGGGCACTGACTGGATGCCACGCGGACGACACACAAGCACAGGGCTGACGCTGGCGCTGAGGTCGTTGCGGACGTGGACAACGGCGAGGAGCGGCGCTCGGGTCCCGATGGTCACCGGCGAACGATGGTGTTTCGCCGACGGTGGATGGTACCAACATGTAGCTGAGGCTATTGTGGTCTCAGGGGTGTACTCACGGGCGTCTGGGGGCGACGGTGGCGACCGGTGGCGAGCTCGGAGCGGAGGAGGCCTTCGGCGACGAGGAGGGGTGAACGGGGTAGCCTGAGCTATGGTGATCACAATGGTGTAGTTGGCGGGGCAAGGACGACAACGACGGTGGCACAATTCACCGGAGAAGAAGCTCGGCCGAAAACCCTAAAAATCGAATTGTGGCAGCACTAGAGCGATCGGGGCGACGAGGGTGGCGGCTCTAGGTTGCAGAGGACCGGGCGAACCCTAGGGGGCTATTTATAGGGCTCGGGCGACACGGATTTAGAAGATCCCAAATCGGGTTGATTCGGATCCCCATTTGAAAATGGAGATAGAATCTGTTTTGATCCCGATTGACAGCAGATAAGGGTGCGTGAGAATCGGGGATACAATTTGGTGCAAAAAAACTCAGAGGATTTAGTTGGAAAAATCGAGCTCTGGCAATGGTGACGAGAGCGGGCGCGAGGTTGACAACGACGCGGTGGAGACGACGATGGCGGGACCCACCTGGCAGCGAGGCGAAACGAGGCGGCGCGGGGCGAGAGAGAGAGAGAGAAAGATCGATAGGTGGGGACCACCTGTCAGCGAGAGGCGGGGGGCGCGCGCAGGCGACTGGGTTGCATAGTGCTAGGCCGCGCGGGAATAGTGTTGGATTTTGGCCCGACACTGTCCGGAGGATTTTAAATAGATTTTCTATTTTATAAAATACAGAAAATCCAAATAGCAATTAGAAAATAGCAAATGAACTTGGAAAAATTCCAAAATTCTAGAAAATATATCTAAGCACATAGAATCCAAATAAAATAGTTTTAACAATTGTTGATGTTGGGATTAATCACATTAAATTATTTTGACATGAAGGTCTATATTAAGCTTTAAATAAAAAATACTAAAACTTAATAGAAATTCAAATATTATATTTTCCAACAAGTAATTATTCAAAAGATTTTTAGAGCTCAGAAAATTGGGATGTTACAACAACCTTAGCATATTAAGTCATCGAAAACTAATATTGCATGTTGGTAGGCCATAGTTGTGCGAGCATGTGTTATTACTCGAAGTGGCTTCCTTCACCGAGGCATTGAGACCAAAGCTTTCGACACAACGGATAATGCCTCACTTTTTTATGGGAGGTACCTGAGACTGAAGTGAGGGTTGTCATTGACGGGACAGCGCAAAGTTAGAATTAAGTGATGTAAAGGCTTCGATACATACTCTAGACTACATGCTATAATGTTGTGTGCAGTGGTATCAACAGATGCCGGATAAACTAGAGAATTCGCATGCTGTGGGTAAAGTTGTACACCTTTGTAGAGTGTAAATTTATTTAAATAGTTGTGCTCGTGGTCATGAGCATGCTTAGTGACACCTCATCGGGTATAGTCTCTATTTTTACAAAACGGTTTTGTTGGAAAAGTTTGGGTGGATATTTTTGATGATATTTGAATTGAGTGTCATATCTATGGCTGAAAAATAAGATGTTGATCAAAGCCAAGAAAGGTTGTGATTTGTTATTTATCAAGTTACTCACTTGTTATTCTTTATCTATTTAACTGCTCTTGAAACTTCCGTTGTAAAATACTAAGTATTGATATTGCAAATAAAATTTGCTTAGTGATGAAAACAACTTGTAGCATAGAGCCTTATCCATTGTTAACCATGCATATATATATAAATGTTGGGATACACTACAAGTCTTGTGAGTACGCAATGTACTCAATCTTACTTAAATTGTTGTTCAGAGGATGAGGATGACCGCATGTCGGATGACGCCTTCTTCGGTCTCAGTATTAGGGGGTACGGGGACGGGTCTTTCTAGGTTTTACTCCTTGTCGGCTGCCCGAGGGTTTGGATGGTCATGTCGTTGAACTTTTGCTTTTAACCTACTAAATTTCGTTGCTACCTATGGTATTTAAACTTTTATTTGGCCAGTCGGCCTTTGTATTGTATACTATATAATCATCTAAGTTTATATATCATATTTGTTTCATATTGTATGTAATTGTGTATAAATGTGTATACAAATATTGTGGATGTGTGTACTAGTTATTGATCATGAGATTAGCATGGTACATACACAAAGATTTTAGGTTTCAACGTGTAGATCCGCCAGTCCAATTTTATTTTACTCGATCAAAGCATTTGTATGCATAGATGTGCAATCCAAGCTAGTTGACTCCACGCGCATGTGGTGATGTGAACGGGGACCCCGGGTTGTTTTCCTTCCTAATCGGCCGCTAGATGCAAGTGTGGTCTTCGATTTGTTTACCCAACGCCATGTTATTTGATTGTTTCACTGTGGGATTAAAGGAAAAAAATGAAGCAGAAGGCCAGAATGGATAGCGGCAAAAGTTGACTATTTCCATGAACAAATTGAAAATCCTGAAAGCCTACTACAAAAATGACAAGGAGTGGCAAGATCATAGTTGTCTATGCATTATACATGTTGCCTCTCCAAACATGAAGAGTTCTTGCTGCCTATAGGATGCTAATTGTGTATCCAAGTCCCTGGTCAATTTGTCATGTATGTAAAGTACACTTGGAAAAGTGACTAAAAAATAAGGGAACTATTAGGGCTCGTACGTCCGATCAGATGGTTCTTATCATACGACATTAATCACAACATTTCTAAAACTACTTACAACATCTTAGTTGCAGCATCCTCAGACACGATTGCAACATCATTGTTCAATGGTTGCAACATCTCCGGACAACGGTTGCAACATATCCGGACAATGGTTGCAACATCACAAATCAAAACAAAGCATCTGAAAAAAACGCATTGGGAAAAATTGCAACATCGCCGTGAACAGTATGCAACACTTTTTTCTATAGTTGCAACACTTTTTTTTTTCTACAGATGCAATATTCCAAAGAACAGTATGCAACATTGTTTTCAACGGACCACAACATCAGCAGAAACAACAGAGGATAACTATTTGGAAACAACATTAGAATGAGTCCGTAACAAGCGAAATGAGACCATGAGGCCGTAGGCGAAGACCTGGAACCACTAGAACCGCCAATTGGCATCGCGGGCGCGTAGGTGTAGTAGCAGCAGGCGGACACGCCAGCGCAGGCGCCAGAGCCATTGTAGGACCCAGACCCGCCGGAGGCGTCGATGGGAGCAAGCCAACCCTCCACGACACGGCGCGGCGCGACGCAAAGCAAGGCAACACAGCTTGATGAGCACGACACTGCTACCTCAACATCGAATTGGGAGGGAGAGGAGAGGAGAGAGATGGGTGGGTTTGAAGGGTGATACAGACTTTGCCTCAGGCTCTCACCAGTGGTCTCACAGTTTTGATGAAATTGATTGTTGGAGTTGCTGAAAAAGAGAAGAATGGGGAGGAGAGAGAAGCCTGTGATGGAAAAGAGTTGTTGAGAAAGAGAAGAAACGGTGTTGATGAACACGAAGTAGAGGAGGAGAGAGATGGGCAGGAGATAGGTGGATTGAGGAGCAGAGAAGTGTCCGATGCTATTAACTCATAACAGACGTCAGAGTTGTACTATTTCCCAAAAAATAATCATGCAACTCTGTGGCTTGGCGTATACACACGAAGTCGAAGTCAAATTTCGATTAGACAAATAAAGCATCGCCAACTCTTGTTTAACTCTGAATGATCTTGTTCTATGGACGGAGTGTCTCTTGGTTCCAAACCAAGAACTTTACTGATGCTGACAATAGTTTTGCACATCGAGCTCTATGAGCATGACGAGAACATTCTCAAGCCTGAACTGAAGTAGGGTCAACCTTACTAAATCAGCACTAGTTTACAGTACAACGTCGCAGGCATGCATACTCCGCGATTCCATTTCCATCTATCTACCTACAATTCCGGGATCGTGGCCGCAGTAAGCAAGACGAAGAACAGAAAATGTTGGTCGGTGTCACGTTTTTTACAGCACATCGTCGGTGTTCAGGGAGAAATCGGGCTCGTCGGGCTTGGCCAGCTTGGGGAACTTAATGGTGGAGACGTCGTCGATCCTCTGCTGTGCGACCTTCTGGTGCGCGCCTCTCTTGGTGTTCTTGGCGAACTTGGACGCCAGGAACGTCACGCCGAGGTGCACGCCGCCGCCGCCGTCGCCTTCCGCCGCCGCCGCACCGCCGCCGCCGTCCTTGTACTCGCCGAGCAGCGGCGAGCTGTCGTTGTCTGTGGTGCCGGCGACGGGGCCGTACTCTTCGTCGTCGGCGCCGCCCTGGCCCTGGTAGTAGAGGCTCTCCTGCTTCATGAGCTCCTTGGCGAGCTTCCTCTTCTTGTACCGCCGCCACGCGCCCTGGATGAAGCACGCGCCCCAGCTGCGCCACTGGTGCGAGTAGTACCGGAACGCATGCTGCAGCCGCTTGCTGTGCAGCCGCTTGAACTGGTTCGCCACGTACTTGAGGTCCTCGGCGCGCAGCGCGAACGCCTCCACCTCCGTCACCGACCGCACCGTCCGCGTCGACTGCGGGAAGTTGAGGCTCGGGTTGGGCATCAGCGCCCACGTCAGGAGCTCCTCCCCGCAGAAGTCGCCCGGCCTGAGCGTGATCGAGCTGAAGAAGTTGGTCCGGCCGCCGTCCGTGGTCGAGCTCTCGAGCTCGCCGCGGATGACGAAGAGCATATCGTTGACGGGGTCCCCTTCGCGCACGATGTACGCGTCCTTGGTGCTCAGGGACGACACAAGGCGCTCGCATATCGCGTCGAGGAGCTGCTCGTCCATCTGCGAGAAGAAGGGCACCTGCAAAGTGTGTTTTGAGTAGCCGTCAGTGAGTATCAACTTATCGTATGCGGCAGCTGAGCTGAGGCACGCACTCGTCGGACGAGGGCGAGGCAGAGGTGGCGCTGGATTTCACGACGGAGATCCAGCGGCAGCGACTGAAGGATGGATTCCTCGTCGACGCCCCTCGTGGCAAGCCATTTGTACTGGAAGAACCTTCGCACGCGCTCCTGAAGCTCCAGGGGCAGCTGACGGTGCCTCATCCACTCCTCGATGTCCCGGCGCTTCACCCGCCACTCCTCCAGCCTTACTGTCATCGACTGCAAGTATGTCTGGAAGCAAAGTGAAAGGGGATTATTTAGTAGCGAGGAAAATGGCTCAAGATGGTGTCCTGAAAATGGAGCAGACACTGCCATGCTGAACCCCTGATTTAAGTTCAGATTAATTAAACCCTTTGCACCCAAAATGCAGAACTTGAGGCAATTACTGGACCAAAAGCATGAACAGCTGAAATAGCAATTCCAACCTTGGATTGAAATATTAGTAGTAAGTGGTGACAGGATAAACCGAAACAACATAAAAAAATGTACAAAACAATAGTAAAACAGTATGGCTGACAAAATAAGCAATTTTGTGTTTTGCCTGGGCATCAAAGTAGAAATTTTAGTTCTACAAAATTAATCATCTTAAGAAATTTGTAGCTTTAAAATATTATTACGTTAGAATTATATGTTCTTCTGTCCCAGCATTACGATTTACGGGTTCGTAGTTTCATGTTCAAGATATCATCAGGGGTATTATCTCTTCAAATGTATTGAACGTGGTTCAAAAAGAAAGAAGATTGAGAACAATTCGCACCAGGTTTGCCAATACCCACAATTGCATTGACAACCATGGGGGAATCGCACGTGACTGATGCTAGCGTGGGGATTTTGCGAATTCTTCTGTACACTATGTTATTGCTATGCCCTACGGGTGATGCCATACTCACTGTTGAAGAACAGATTGTAAAATAGATTTAAATCTTTAAATATGAAAGCCAAAATTAGGCAAACATTTTTAGGAGAATAAATACCTGCATGTTTCCAATGAGATGTGAAAAGAAGACAAGGCCCATAATGCATATCAGAATGCAGAATATGGTTTCCCCCCTGTAGGTGCTGTTCTGTAAGTTCTGTCCATAGGAACTAATTTGCAGAAAATAAAATGAAAAACAGTTATTCTTGTATCATATATAATATGAAGTGAGTATTCAGATATAATCATATAAAAAAAAACTCCACCTTTGTACCTCAAGTTCCGAAAACCCCACCAGAGGCAGTACAGATACTTATCAGAGAACGTCGCCTTAAAAACATCCAGATTCAGCGCATCAGCAAATAATCCATAATTATATGTGGCTTCGGGAAGTTTGCACACTTTATCAATGTTACTACGTGAATGCCAATCCATACGTATGGGATCTCTAATGGTTTTGCAGTCCAAATAGCTCATAAAACATTTCGGTATCTTTCCGTCAGTGCCATTCTCCTTTGTGCACACGTCCACCCAACAGGTGTACTGCCGCTCAATGGACAACAGATACCACAGGGCTCCAAGAACCTGCATACACGATGCATCATTCTAGGAAACGTCCAGTAAACAGAAGGTAAATTTGAAATCATCAAACTGTAGTTGCAACAATTCAGATGATTGAACATTTTGAATGGAGCATTACTGAATAAGTAGATAATGGAATTGAAGTAATGCAGAACTTTGCATTCCTGAAGGAAAAAGATGACATACATGGCTTGCCAATGTGTAAAGAAGCAGGTTGTAAGCAGCGCCGGCCCAGGCAGTTCTTGTGACTACTCCACTCGCCTTTACAATCTTAGAGTTCAAGGATATGATAAGAAACACTCTTGGTATATACTGGATCAACACAATCATTGAGAGTGTGTTGTTGGTGTGATTGGCTGAGTTGCTCACAGCTGGTATAACAAACCAGATAATCACCTGCAGGAATCAGGGAAACATAATAGGAACACATCAATCTAGCGTGTTCAATTCTGAAACAAATCCTGGTTATATAAGCTGAACTCTATAATAAGACATTTAAGCTCAAGCATTAATTGATCAGGAAGCTGTATTAATATCTGAAAACTCGCTCACCAATGCAGCATCCGATTGATACACACATTTAATAAAGGGAGATTCTTCACAAAGAACGCCATTTGGGAAAGGGATAGGCTTTGATGCTAGCATACTAGAAATCGCATTGTGCCCAATGAAAGAAATCTCGGTGAAATTTCGCCGGTTACCGGTAACCGGTGTTACCGTGGTAGCCAATAGGAATTATAACCGGCACTGAAAAATCGGTTTTGATGAAATTTGTAAAAAAATCGAATTTGGTTGAATTTTGTTCGAATTTGATTTTTTTCATTGGGCACAACACAATGCGCTTTTTAAATGTTAAATCCAAAATGTTAAATATATATATATATAATTCCGATTTTCGTGGTTACCGGCCTTACCGATCCCCTGTTAAAAAAATCCTTCCGGAAAAGATTTCCCTGATTGTGCCATGCACAAGGAACACAAAATTGCAACACATGCATCAAAATCTTGAACAGCCTTGCACTGCAGACTGTTTTCTATACCATAATACTGAAGAGACAAGTACTTAATTTGACACATGCAAGGAACGACATACATCACCACAATCAAGATTACCAAATATGAAATGCCTCCCTGTTCGTCAAAAGGGAGCCCCCCAGGGCCTGATGGTTTCATATATAGTATAGGACCTATATATTTATCAAGAAATGGTGGCCAAGAACCGTAGCATATGAGTGAGTGAAAGATTATATGTACCATGGATGGATGAGAAAGAGAGGGAGGCTTGCCTGCGGGATTGGGAGCATGGCGGCGAGGTCGATGATGAAGTCGTTCTTGAGGTAGCGGATGGCGATCTGGTCGGGGTCCCTGACGAGCTCGCCGCGCCCGAACACCCGGGAGCTTGGCGCGACGAACGCGGTGCGGAACTTGAGGATCATGTGCGCGAGGTAGAAGAGGTCGGCGACGGTGCGGACGGCGGTGACGGCGACGCCGATGCCCATGTCGATATTGACGCAGGAGCCGCCGGCGGTGTAGAGGAGGTAGAAGTACATGGGGTCGACGAAGAGGCCGACCATGCAGGTGACGAGGAAGAGGCGGTTCCAGCGGAGGACGACGTCGTCGCCGGGGTCGAGGATGCGGCGGGGCGTCCACGGGCGGCGGCGCGGGGGCAGCGCGGAGGCGGAGGCACCGCCGGGGCCTGGGTGGAAGAAGGGGAGCGGCGGGCGGCGGAAGGGCGGGAGGACGTGGCGGTGGAGGAATCCGGCCATGGGCGCGGGTGGTGGTGGTGGTGGCGGGCGTCAGGGCGGGCGGGTGAGGTGGTGCGTGTTGGGACGCGGGTGAGGGAGAAGCCGGTGAGCGCGCGTGCGGCCGCGCGTTGCGGGGTGGTGAGGCATTGGCGCGAGCGAGCGAGCGCTCCATCGCCATTGGTGTGTCGTTCCGTCCAACAGATGGCGGGCGTCAACCTCTCGGCCGCGCCCCGTGCATGGCATCTTGGCATGGGGGAGAGAGCACGGGACGGGCTCACGGGCTTGCTGCGGTGGACAGACAGGTGGGATCTCACTGCGCGTGACGTCATCCATGCCAAGGCCCATGGGCCCAGGTGACCGGGCCTGATAAAGGAAAGACTTATCGTTTGGGCCAGCTTAACCATGCGGTGTCTAGGCCCATCCTGAGCACATATATGTTCCACAAGCAATTAATTCACCGCACTATGCAGGGTCGTCCCGGAAAATAAATACTGAGGGGGCAAAGTCTAAACACTTTGCTATCCTATATAAGTAAACTAAAAATTATATAGAGAACTTCATCAATCATAGAGGACCATAGCTCTCATTAGTCCTCTTGTTTCTGTCCTTAACACTATAACGTATAGCCAAAGTGCAACCACTTGAATGAAGTGGTAGTACACAAATATACAATGCCACTATTTCATAATAGGGCTACCTCTTTCTTTCTTTAGCACCTTGCATTCACACTGCACGATAACACAAATCTTTACTAATTTCAATAAGATTTTGTCTTTCTATCTTGTAGGCTTGTAGCTAAAAAAAACCTTTCAATTAGCTCTTACATTAAGAGTCAGAAAAAAAAGGGTGGTTTTGGAAAGCCACTGGAATGCCAATCTGAGCATAAACTAAACAATTACTCCCTCAAATAAAAAAAGAATGACGTTTTGGCATACGTGTAGTTAAACTTTGTAAATATTTTGTTGTTTATATTTTCATGAATATTTAGATTAGGCATACGAAAATGATGAGTGTGTTTGTCTCAAAGTACTTTTACAGTATTATAATTCTTTTAGGTTTTATAAGTATACTGTAATACAAAAGGGGTGCTTGAGCAACATTTGAGTACTTTGTGTACTTCAGAGTACTCAAATTTTGAAGCCATTCGATCTAAACATTCATAGAAATATCAACAACAAAAAAGGAAAAAAAAACTCACTTATTTATTTAAGACAGCACGACCCAAACCCAACAACAAAATAGTTGGGACGAAAACAAAACAACAAAGACAAACAACAAAGAAATTCATTTCATATTATTTACTTAATTTATGTAAAAATAAAATTAAATTCAGTAAATTATTTGTGTACAGCATTTTTGTATCTGCAAACTAGACGAAGTGCTTGGTTGTAATTGGGCTGGGACCGGGAAAAACCCATTTCACATCCCCATGCACCCGAGAAACAACTTAAGAATCTGACCTATTAAGATTAATTTTGTACATTTGTGAAAGTGTTTTTTTGGGATAAATCTACACGTATCATTTTCATGTATTCATTCTAAAGATTCGAAAAGATATTGAGAGTCAAAGTTTGTAATATTTGACTGCATGTTATCCAAAACGACATCTTTTATGATCGGAGGGAGTGTTTAACATACTTAACCCCAACTATGAATTTTGCATACAACCCTATGTTAAATGATACATATGCAGTATAGGTGTTGTCGCCTTTTTTATGTGCAGTCTTTTTATAGTGTATACTCCATTCGTTCGTAAATGTACGATGTTTTAGAAAGCGTGCAGTCAAACTTCTCTAACTTTGAGTAATAATATATGAAATCATATTTAGATTGGTCATGAGATAATATATAGTATCATTAGATTTGTTATGAAAAGTAATAGTCAAAGTTGAATATTAGAGATTGTGTTAATGTCCAAAATATCATGCATTCTTGAGATGGGGTATATATTACATATTTTACGTAAACTGAAATAAGTAACAAATACCCAAAATTAGTATAAATAACGTGGGACATAATAGCATGGAGATGGGCAGTGGCACACTCACAATACAAATGGATATTACCAGGTAACTGTTATTTTTTTTTGTTATTTAATATAAAAATAGCAACATTGAATGTTATTTTAACAAATTAACTTTCCACCATTTGATCTAACATTTTCAAATGGAAAACAAAAATAAAATAAAAATAAAACAGAACTTTGACCATTTTCTAACATTTGATCTAACATTATTTTAACAGTGTTCAAACCGATCGGTTTCATACTGTGATCAGGTCCTATCGACCGGGTCTCAACCTAACGGATCTACGTGGTTTTTGCGCGTACGGTAAGACATCTAGCACGAATCGTGTAACGTTTCTTGACGGCCCAAAAAAAAACGAGTACGTACCTCTTGCAAAATAAAACACTCAAGTACCGCTTAGCAAATTCCCAATAAAAAGTTAGTGGTCAACCAAGGTTTCATTTCCGAAAATGTATCGATGTGATCGAGGAGCTTGAGTTCGAGGTGCTACGCGCGTCCCGCCTTGAGCAGTTCAAGCTCCAGCTCGTCTGGTCCAGAGCCGGCAAGCGGAAGCGCGAGGTCAGCTTGCTCTTCTCCTCGTCCCCCGGTCGCCTCAACCAGTGACACGGGGATGAATTTGTTACACAATGATTTTTTTTGTTGTTGTTGCATTGTGATCGCATCAATGTTGCGTCTCATTGAGGGAAGATTTGCTTGCGAGATTGACGGCTGAGCGCTAGTCGCACCCAATTCCTTGTGATGGATAAGAGCCTGCGGAAGGAAACAATGACGCGTCTTTGGAAATCATGCATGCATCGGCGGCATGATTTTGTCTCTACCTAGCAGCAGGCAGCATGCGGCGCAGTATACTCAGTAGCATCCTAGGCCGCCATTGCCATGCATAGCAAGCATGTTCGGAACACAAGACACTGGACAATCATCTCACTCTCGCATGCGCTTCACTCGATCAGCTGTGCGTGCATGGCCGCCGCCGCTGTCCCTTTCTCCTGGGAGGAGCACCCCGGCATGCCCAAAAACCGTCGCCTGATCAAGCCTCTGCCTCCGCCTTCTCTCCCGCTCCCGCCGGCCGGCCGCCCATCGTCGTCGTTGTCCCTGGCGTTGGCGCGTCCGAGATCGGTACGTATGCCACCACGGAGAGCCGCCGTCGCCGCGTGCACCAGAGACGACGGCGACGACTCCGAGGCGGACGCTGGCATTGGCATAGGCGCCTTCGGCGTCGGCGTCGGCCGCCGGCACTGGTACCGGATTCTTCACATGTGCGGGTCCAGCAAGCGGGGAGCGCTCGTCGTCGTCTCGCGCGCAGCTAAACGGCCGTTGGCACGGTGACTCGGATGGAGGAGAGGCCAAATGTGTAAAAGAGAAAAATGATCATTGGCCCCCCGAGTTACATGGGTTTTGGTAATTTGGGACTAAGTTCGGGTAATAGCCCAAATGCTCTAAAGTTGAGGAGCCAATAAATCATTTGCCCTTTCAAAGAATAAATACCAACTTTGCTCTTGTGTTCTTCCTCTTCTTCTCTTCCTTGCTCCGGCCACGGTCATAGCTGACCTGGCGACCTCCCCACACCAACACGCCGTTTCCCCTCCCGGTCCTCCTCGTCCACTGCCGGTACCATCCTTTCCTATCCTACCCTGACGACCAGCTCCGCCAGTTGCATGTGCCGCCGCGAGGACGCACAAGCCAACGCCTGCGCCGTAGAGATCTTCACTGGTCACCGTGACACCTAGATGAAGGTCGGATGTTGTCTCTAGTGCGAACCACGACCGCCAGTGACAAGGATGCCTCCGTCCACGTGCATCAGGTGCTCTCCGACGCTGGTAGCGTGTCAATAGAGTCGGTGTAGAACTCAACGATGTCGATGTGAAGGGGCGGTTACCGAAGGTGGCGAGCAGGGAGTGGAGGGCGTCGATTGTGCTGTGGTGGAGGACAGAGCCACCAACGCATTGCTGGTGGATGCTGAGCACCATAATGCGTCTGCAGGGGCGGAACTAGAACGAAAATGATCGGGGTTCACCATTTCACTATACATATAACAATATATATAATTTTTAAATAACATTATGCTAAATAGTAATTTATGCGGTAAAAGACTGTAAGAGATCGGAGGTTAGGCTGAACCGGGATGTACAGCTTTTAGACTAGGGGGTACACGTATAGTATATACATGATAATATTTGCTATTTTAAAAAAAAAGACCCGGTGTCCTGTGACACCGTGTGGAGCTAACTACTTCCGCCCCTGTGCGTCCGCATAACTCGGCCATGGCTGGGTCGTTCACAGCCTCAACCTTGTGTCCATTAATTTTGAACGTGTCAGTTTAAATTATATATTTATAACCATGACTATATTGGACTTCTTTCTAGTTAGATTTTGATACCTTTCCTCACCAACCTATATTTGATTGGGATGTTTTCTTAACCATATTTGGTTCGTTATATAAAAGTAAAGACTTTGTTCGGAACCAAAGACACTTCAGACAAAAGTTTTCAGATTCAGACATAACTAACAAAACGTTTATTCTGATTCTGCAACATGAAGGTACCTATCTGTCGAGAGAAACAACAAGAAAAATTGTGTTAAGCTCTTTATGGATTTATCAACTTCTGCCAAGAACATAGCCCCAACACCTATACCCCTATTGGTTACATAACTTCTCATATCCTTTCCTCCAAATCAAAAGACAATAGTTCATCTAGGTAATTTTTTGAATACCAAATTTCCCGAACGACTGGTTCATGGCACTTCAAGCGTGTAGCTCTGGCGTACCCAGGAGCGAAGTCATGGGCATACTCAGGAATGAACCTTGAGCGGTCCCAAACACATGGTTTGGGCGGTCTCGAAACAGGATCTCGAGCATACCTGGGCACGTGGATCCAAGGTAGTGTAGGTTCGCACTCATAGGCAAGTTGATTACTACTTTTTTTTGTTTTCAATAATACCATTCTATGTGCAATATCACTAGAAAGCCTTACTGACTTTTCTTTTTGAAAAGAATAGACCATACTCTACCGCGCAGTATACTCACATGCATTTAACCACACTTTGACGCCATATATTCGAGTCAACATGACAACACTCTACCTCCTCAGATTTTCAAACCGAAAAGACAGTACTATGCAAAGTAGTACATGACTTCTCTTTGCAAAGTACGACGTGAGCACTCTTTGCAAAGTAAGATGTGAC
Organism: Hsuehochloa calcarea; assembly: GCA_036346395.1. Classification (NCBI taxonomy): domain Eukaryota; kingdom Viridiplantae; phylum Streptophyta; class Magnoliopsida; order Poales; family Poaceae; genus Hsuehochloa; species Hsuehochloa calcarea. The sequence goes on from CM070613.1 coordinate 24,409,425, forward strand.
AACACACTACCTCGCTAGCTTTTCAGATCGACCTGACAGCACTCTGCCTCGCCAGCAACTCTTCAGAAAGACAAGACAACACTCTGCCTCGTAGGCTAAACATATGAATTGAACCACACCATGACACCAGCTTTTCAGATCGACATAACAACACTTTGCCTTGCCAGCAACTTTTCAGAAAGACAAGACAACACTCTGCATCAAGACTTCAACACAAATCTCACAAAGATGAAGAAGCAATAGGACAATATCCGTGAAATCGCAAGGGCTGTTGCGGCCCGAGACGAACAAGCGGGGCATGCCAGGAGGGGACATCTTCGCACTGACGCCCTCCGTAGCAGCAACCCCTACTAGAACATTTCCACGGAGCATTCACCGCAAGATCCACCCAAGGGGGAACGCTGCCCATCTGTTGGTGTAGGGACACATGCAAGTTCTTCAAGTCCAAGTAGAGGCTCAGCCTGGGCATGTGTTACTGGGGTTGCGCGAACTACTCCTCGGACTACCCCGACCGTCGTTGGGATACGACCCGCTATCGGCAGCCAGCAAAGACCTGTTACAGTATTTTTCCATACCATTTCTCTTTCAATGTACGTGCTAACAACCTCTCCCGTCTATCCATAGTCTGCGGATCCGCTATGTGGCTACCGCAAGCGGATCGACCAAGGGGTCCACCCACGAGGCCAGTGGCGTCTCAACTGCGAGGAGTGGAATGCCAATAGGGACCGCGAGAAAAGGGAGGAGGAGCGCCGCAACGAAGAGCACAACTAGCGTATTCGGCGGGAGACGCAAGCTCATCTCAAGACGTGCAAGCGTAGGCAGTGTGAGGCTCGCGAGAGAGAGCGTGAAAAAAAGCGGGAAATGGCGGCTGAGGCCAAGGTGGCAGGCAAGGAGTGCAACGCCAAGCTCGCAAGGAAGAGCAAATGGCCCCGGTTGACGCAGTAGGTCCACCCAATCCGTGCTAGTCCCATGCCTAAGTTAATGATCTTTGTTCCAATAGACTGTATTTCAAATCCCAAAAGGCGCATATGTATCGTAGATGTATTTCGGTTTGTTGCATGGTGCATGATGTAGTTGCTTATGCACATAACCAAACCATGTGCGCCATGTAATTTATAACTTTATTATAAAGTATATTTCAATTCGCCACTACGACTCCAAATCTCGTTGTCCATTCGCTTTCGATTCTTCGCATAGCAATGCATAGAACATCATAAATATAAAGACAAAAAATGGTGCATTCACTTAGCACCGTTTGATTCTTCGCATACCAATCCGAGCATAAACTAAACAATTACTCCCTCAAGTCAAACAAGAATGACGTTTTGGCATACATGTAGTTAAACTTTGTAAATATTTTGTTGTTTATATTTTCATGAATATTTAGATTAGGCATATGAAAATGATGAGTGTGTTTGTCTTAAAGTACTTTTACAGTATTATAATTCTTTTAGGTTTTATAAGTATACTGTAATAAAAAAAGGGTGCTTGAGCAACATTTGAGTACTTTGTGTGTTTCAGAGTACTCAAATTTTGAAGCCATTCGATCTAAACATTCATAGAAAAATTAACAACAAAAAAGAAAAAAAAACTCATTTATTTATTTAAGACAGCACGACCCAAACCCAACAACAAAATAGTTGGGCCGAAAACAAAACAAAAAAAGACAAACAACAAAGAAATTCATTTCATATTATTTATATACTATATTTATATACTTATTTTTTTTTGTAAAAATGTAATTAAATTCAGTAAATTATTTGTGTAAAGCATTTTTGTATCTGCAAACTAGACGAAGTGCCTGGTTGTAATTGGGCTGGGACCGGGAGAAACCCATTTCACATCCCCATGCACCCGAGAAACAACTTAAGAATCTAACCTATTAAGATTAATTTTGTACATTTGTGAAAGTATTTTTTTGGACAAATCTACACGTGTCATTTTCATATATTCATTCTAAAGATTCGAATAGATATTGAGAGTCAAAGTTTGTAATGTTTGACTGCATGTTATTTAAAACGACATCTTTTATGACCGGAGGGAGTGTTTAACATACTTAATCCCAACTATGAATTTTGCATACAACCCTATGTTAAATGATACATATGCAGTATAGGTGTTGTCGCCTTTTTTATGTGCAGTTTTTTTAGTGTATACTCCATTCGTTCATAAATGTATGACGTTTTAGAAAGCGTGCAGTCAAATTTCTCTAACTTTGACTAATAATATATGGAATCATATTTAGATTGGTCATGAGATAATATATAGTATCATTTGATTTGTTATGATAAATATTTTCATAATATAATAATTTTGTCAACTTTTACTAACATAACCATATGAAAAGTAATAGTATAGTCAAAGTTGAATATTAGAGATTGTGTTAATGTCCAAAATATCATGCATTCTTGAGATGGAGTATATATTACATATTTTACGTAAACTGAAATAAGTAACAAATACCCAAAATTAGTATAAATAACGTGGGACATAATAGCATGGAGATGGGCCATCACAATACAAATGGATATTACCAGGTAACTGTTATTTTTTTGTTATTTAATATAAAAATAGCAACATTGAATGTTATTTGTTACACAATGATTTTTTTTTGTTGCATTGTGATCGCATCAATGTTGCGTCTCATTGAGGGAAGATTTGCTTGCGAGATTGACGGCTGAACGCTAATCGCACCCAATTCCTTGTGATGGATAAGACCCTGCGGAAGGAAACAATGACGCGTCTTTGGAAATCATGCATGCATCGGCGGCATGATTTTGTAGTTGCCAACAATTGCAACTATCTGACGAAACTGAAAACGTAGACAGAGACAAGTGTTTTTGCGTGGTGTTTTTCCTCTGTAACCACATTTTCTCTATCTCCTCTTTATTATCCTCGGTTACAAACTAACCTCCACTAAATTTGGATCTTGGATCTTGGATCAAGTATTCATTTGTGCCATCCACGTTTAGATCCCAAGTGCCTAAAACTACGGCTAAACTAAGCGAATGTAAAGGCGGTTCGTCTTTATCTGAGCCTGAACACAAACCGTTATTTGCTAGCGAGAAAACTATCTAAGCGAACAATGCGGCAGGATTAACTAGGCCAACAATTCACCCCTTAAGCTGTTGCATCGGCTTCACCTCTTCGACTCGAGCTTGATCTCATTTCAACAAACTTGACACGCCCAAGTCCTTTGGTGAGAATATCATAGCCGAAGTTCGATTCGACATACTCGACATCCATCTTGCTTGTCTCAACACATTCTCTGATAAAGTGATGTCGTACCTCTATATGTTTGCTTCTATCGTGGAAGACCGGATTCATGCACAATGCAATGGCTGATTTGTTGTCCACGCGAAGCTGAAACTTGGCCGGCTCAGTGCCCCTGATTTCAGCGAGCACTCTTGTGAGCCAGAGTTCTTGACAGGCTGCTGCTGATGCCGCAACATATTCAGCCTCACACGAAGACAGAGCAACAATCTTTTATACAGTGAAGCCCACGAGATGGCGCTTGAGTCTAGGAAGAATAATGTACCCGATTGTGCTCTTTCGTTCATCCACATCGCCGGCGTGATCGCTTTCGCTGAAACCAACCACCACCGGTTCTCCTGATCCAGCCTGGTACACACACCCGTAGCTGATTGTGCCTCACACATAGCGCAAAATTTGCTTCACCAGAGCCCAGTGTTGAGTTCCTGGTGCCTCCATGAAGCGGCTCGCGATCCCCACTGCATACGCAATGTCTGGCCGGGAGTTCACAAGGTAGCGTAAGCTCCCGATCACGCTACGATAGAGTGTAGCGTCGACTGGGTCACCTCCGTTGCGCTTCCCAACCTTGCTTCTGGTTTCTGCTGGAGTATGACACGGGTTACAACTACCCATGCCTGCCGAATCAAGAATTTTCCTTGCGTAGCTTCCCTGACAGATTGAAATCTTCCCAGCTTCCTGTTGTACTTCAATGCCAAGGTAGTATGACAGAAGACCCAGGTCGCTCATACGGAACAACTCTTGCATCTGTGTCTTGAAAACTTCAATCTCATCAACATTTGTGCCAGTGATTACCAAATCGTCAACATAGACACCTACCAGCAAATATGAAGCTGCATCTCCTCGCCTGTACAAGGCATGTTCCAAGGAACACTTCTCGAAGCCGAGCGACACCAGAGACGTGTCCAGCTTGGCATTCCACGCTCGTGGTGCTTGTCGAAGACCATATAGTGCCTTCTTCAGACGCAGTACCTTGTCCTCCTTGCCAGCGTTGATGAAACCCACCGGCTGCTGAACATAGACCTCCTCTGCAAGATCTCCATTTAGGAATGCGCTCTTGACATCCATATGATGCACTTGCCATTGATTGTGAGCAGCAAGGGCCAGCAACAGTCTGACAGTCTCCATGCGAGCAACTGGGGCGAAAACCTCCTCGAAGTCGATCCCGTGGCGTTGGGCATAGCCCTTTGCCACTAGCCTGGCCTTGTGCTTCATAATTTCCCCGGCAGGATCCTTTTTGACTTTGTAGACCCATTTCAGTCCGATTGCTCGGTGGCTTGGTGGGAGGGTAGTCAGTTCCCATGTCTGATTTTCAACAATCGAACTCATCTCCTCATCCATTGCCTTCTTCCATGCCGGTGTACTGAGAGCCTCATCGGCGATGGCGAGTTCTTGGCAATGAAAAGCGCAATTGTAATCCTCATCAGTGTATTTTGAGTTGGGCTTTACAATCCCGTCCCTTGCTCGTGTTTGCATCGGATGGCCTTGGGCCGGCCCGGCTGTCGGAGCCTCCTCACCCCCTAGTACAGGCCCATCCTCTGCGATGAATCGAATCGGCCCATCATCCGAAATTTGGTCCTCCGAGAGTCACTTCTTGCCGGAGTTCTTCTTGCCTCTCTGTGTGTGTGTACTGGTGAGCTACAGTCTTGATTCGGGGATGGTCCACGCACCTGCTCTTCATCATCGTTGTAAACGACGACAAATTCCCTTGACTGCGCCAGCTCTACTCCAGTTGCTGCCCAGTCCCACTGCCGCTCTTCTTCGAAAATCACATCTCTGGTAATGTGAAGACGCTTCGTGGCTGGATTGTAAACACGATATGCTTTGGCGCCATCCTCATATCCGACAAATACCATGGCCACTGACCTGTCATCCAGCTTCTTCACACCAGGCCCTACAACCTTGACATGAGCCACACAGCCGAAAGTTCGTAGGTAGCCCACATTTGGCTTTTTCTTGTGCCAGACCTCATATGGTGTGACGCCCTGCAGAGCACGCGTTGGTGATCGATTCAGAACATGAACAGCTACCTTGATCGCCTCAGCCCAGAGCACTGTCGGTACTGCCATACTCTTCATCATGCACCTGGCCATCTCAACGACCGCCTGATTCCGGCGTTCTACAACACCGTTTTGTTGTGGTGAGTAGGGGGCTGTGGTGTGTCGACGCAGACCATGCTCGCTGCAGAATTCAGTGAACTCGGTTGATATGAATTCACCACCGCGGTCAGTTCTGAATGTCTTCATTCTGAGACCAGACTCATTTTCAGCCAATGCTTTGATCTTCTTGAAAAACTTCAGAGCTTCATCCTTGCTTCTCAGCATCTCTACCCACATGTATCTGCTCGCGTCGTCGACGACGAGAAGAAAGTACCGGTTGCCAGCCAGTGTTGCTAGGGCGATGGGGCCGCAGAGATCCCCGTGGGTGAGTTCCAGGCGTTCCTCCGCGCGGTATGCCGCGGCGCGAGGGAATGGCGCACGGTGTTGCTTACCGAGTGCGCATCCCTCGCAGAACTGCTCGTGGCGGTTTATCGCCGGGACGCCTCTCACCATGTCCTTGACACTGAGGTCGTGGAGACCACGGAAGTGCAAGTGGCCGTAGTGCGCATGCCAGCGCCACGCCACATCTCCTGCTTGCGCCAACAAGCGAGCGAGTTTATTGGATTGGTGTCACGAATCACGATCTATTTCTCATCCGCTTGACCTTGGCGAAGCAGAACACGGCGGCGATCGTACAGCAGCATCTCATCCTCCTCAATCACGGTCTTGACACCCACCTCAGCTAGCTGCCCTAGCGAGATGATACTGCTCTTGAGTCGAGGAATATAGTAAACCTCTGTCAGAACCTTGTGCTCACTGTTCCTGCACTGGAACAGAACAGAACCACACCCCTGAATGTCAACCATCGAGCCATCACCAAACTTAACCGTACCTTTGATTCGTTCGTCGATTTCGGTGAATGCCGCTCGGTTCCCGGTCATGTGATTGCTAGCTCCGGTGTCCAGGAACCAACTACCGTCAACAGTTGGTGTGGGCACGACTCGTTCTTCGTTCAAGAAGACATGCTGCACACCGGCTTCTGGCGCAGGCGCAGCGGGCGCGGCTTGGACATCAGCCGTGCCATCGCCCGCAACAGCCAGCAGCAACGCCGCCGACCCATCCTCCTCCTGTCCTTGCGACAGATGGGCCTCCTCGCGCTTGCCTTGGTCACCGCGCTCGCGCTTGGCCTTGCGGCATTCGCGCGCCCAGTGACCCTCTATGCCGCAGTAGTTGCACTTGCCGGGGCGCCGCGGTGGCTTGCCGCTGCCCCCGTCATTCTTGCCGTCGCCACCAGTGCCTGATGGGCGGCCTTGTGGCTTCTTGCCCTTGTCATGCTGCCTGCCGCCGCTGCCGGACGAGCCCTCTCCAGGATGTCGGCTTGACTGACGAGCGCGCCATTCCTCCTCGGTGAGAAGTAGTCGGCCGCCCCCGTCCTGCTCCGGTTCGCCTCGTCCCTCTGATGCAGCGAGCCGCCCGCTCAGCTCCTCTATGGACATGTCCTTGAGGTCCAGGAGCGTCTCGATGGAGCACGCCATCTGCGCGTACCGTGATGGCACGACGCGCAAGAATTTCTGCACGGCGTCGAGCTCCGTCGTGCTATCACCCAGCGATTCATTTACCGACGATGCGATATGCGAGCAAAGTCCTCGACTGCCTCCCCGCCCTTGAATGCCAGGTTGTCGAACTCCTTGCGGAGCTTCTGACGGCGCGCCTCGCGGACGCGATCCACGCCGATGCGCATGGTTTTGATCGTGTCCCAGGCCGCCTTCGCGTTGTCCTTGGCGGCGAGCATCGGCACCATCTCCGGTGGGACAGAGCGCAGAATGGCGCCCAGAGCCTGTCGTTCCTGCCGCTCCGGCGCGTCGCCCGTGTCGACGGTCTCCCAGAGACCAGCGCCCTGGAGCTGCACCCGCATCAGGATGGCCCACTCCGTGTAGTTGATTTTCGTGAGAGGCGGGTACGAGACAGCACCGCCGCCGCCGCCTTCCCTCACGATCTCCCGCACCACAATCTCACCACCGCCCCCTCTGATCCTGCTCCGTCCACGACTCAGCGAACGCCTACGCTGGGGAGTCATGGACCTCGATGCAGACCTGGCCGCCGGTGGTGGAGTCCCAACCATGATCGCCAAAGCCTTGATTGCTCGGGCTCTGATACCACTTGTAGTTGCCAACAATTGCAACTATCTGACGAAACTGAAAACGTAGACAGAGACAAGTGTTTTTGCGTGGTGTTTTTCCTCTGTAACCACATTTTCTCTATCTCCTCTTTATTATCCTCGGTTACAAACTAACCTCCACTAAATTTGGATCTTGGATCTTGGATCAAGTATTCCGGCTGTGCCATCCCACGTTTAGATCCCAGCTGCCTAAAACTACGGCTAAACTAACTGAATGTAAAGACTGGTTCGTGCTGTACAGGCACAAACACAAACTGTTATTTGCTAACTGAGAAAACTATCTAACTGAACAATGCGACAGGATTAACTAGGCCAGCAGATTTTGTCTCTACCTAGCAGCAGGCAGCATGCGGCGCAGTATACTCCGTAGCATCCTAGGCCGCCATTGCCATGCATAACAAGCATGTTCGGAACACAGGACACTGCACAATCATCTCACTCTCGTATGCGCTTCACTCGATCAGCTGTGCGTGCATGGCCGCCGCCGCTGTCCCTTTCTCCTGGGAGGAGCACCCCGGCATGCCCAAAAACCGTCGCCTGATCAAGCCTCTGCCTCCGCCTTCTCTCCCGCTCCCGCCGGCCGGCCGCCCATCGTCGTCGTTGTCCCTGGCGTTGGCGCGTCCGAGATCGGTACGTATGCCACCACGGAGAGCCGCCGTCGCCGCGTGCACCAGAGACGACGGCGACGACTCCGAGGCGGACGCTGGCATTGGCATAGGCGCCTTCGGCGTCGGCGTCGGCCGCCGGCACTGGTACCGGATTCTTCACATGTGCGGGTCCAGCAAGCGGGGAGCGCTCGTCGTCGTCTCGCGCGCAGCTAAACGGCCGTTGGCACGGTGACTCGGATGGAGGAGAGGCCAAATGTGTAAAAGAGAAAAATGATCATTGGCCCCCCGAGTTACATGGGTTTTGGTAATTTGGGACTAAGTTCGGGTAATAGCCCAAATGCTCTAAAGTTGAGGAGCCAATAAATCATTTGCCCTTTCAAAGAATAAATACCAACTTTGCTCTTGTGTTCTTCCTCTTCTTCTCTTCCTTGCTCCGGCCACGGTCATAGCTGACCTGGCGACCTCCCCACACCAACACGCCGTTTCCCCTCCCGGTCCTCCTCGTCCACTGCCGGTACCGTCCTTTCCTATCCTACCCTGACGACCAGCTCCGCCAGTTGCATGTGCCGCCGCGAGGACGCACAAGCCAACGCCTGCGCCGTAGAGATCTTCACTGGTCACCGTGACACCTAGATGAAGGTCGGATGTTGTCTCTAGTGCGAACCACGACCGCCAGTGACAAGGATGCCTCCGTCCACGTGCATCAGGTGCTCTCCGACGCTGGTAGCGTGTCAATAGAGTCGGTGTAGAACTCAACGATGTCGATGTGAAGGGGCGGTTACCGAAGGTGGCGAGCAGGGAGTGGAGGGCGTCGACTGTGCTGTGGTGGAGGACAGAGCCACCAACGCATTGCTGGTGGATGCTGAGCACCATAATGCGTCCGCAGGGGCGGAACTAGAACGAAAATGATCAGGGTTCACCATTTCACTATACATATAACAATATATATAATTTTTAAATAACATTATGCTAAATAGTAATTTATGCGGTAAAAGACTGTAAGAGATCGGAGGTTAGGCTGAACCGGGATATACAGCTTTTAGACTAGGGGGTACACGTATAGTATATACATGATAATATTTGCTATTTTTTTTAAAAAAAAGACCCGGTGTCCTGTGACACCGTGTGGAGCTAACTACTTCCGCCCCTGTGCGTCCGCATAACTCGGCCATGGCTGGGTCGTTCACAGCCTCAACCTTGTGTCCATTAATTTTGAACGTGTCAGTTTAAATTATATATTTATAACCATGACTATATTAGACTTCTTTTTAGTTAGATTTTGATACCTTTCCTCACCAACCTATATTTGATTGGGATGTTTTCTTAACCATATTTGGTTCGTTATATAAAAGTAAAGACTTTGTTCGGAACCAAAGACACTTCAGACAAAAGTTTTCAGATTCAGACAGAACTAACAAAACGTTTATTCTGATTCTGCAACATGAAGGTACCTATCTGTCGAGAGAAACAACAAGAAAAATTGTGTTAAGCTCTTTATGGATTTATCAACTTCTGCCAAGAACATAGCCCCAACACCTATACCCCTATTGGTTACATAACTTCTCATATCCTTTCCTCCAAATCAAAAGACGATAGTTCATCTAGGTAATTTTTTTGAATACCAAATTTTTCGAACGACTGGTTCATGGCACTCCAAGCGTGTAGCTCTGGCGTACCCAGGAGCGAAGTCCTGGGCATACTCAGGAATGAACCCTGAGCGGTCCCAAACACGTGGTTTGGGCGGTCTCGAAACGGGATCTCGAGCATACCTGGGCACGTGGATTCAAGGTAGTGTAGGTTCGCACTCAGAGGCAAGTTGATTACTACTTTTTTTTGTTTTCAATAATACCATTCTATGTGCAATATCACTAGAAAGCCTTACTGACTTTTCTTTTTGAAAAGAATAGACCATACTCTACCGCGCAGTATACTCACATGCATTTAACCACACTTTGACGCCATATATTCGAGTCAACATGACAACACTCTACCTCCTCAGATTTTCAAACCGAAAAGACAATACTATGCAAAGTAGTACATGACTTCTCTTTGCAAAGTACGACGTGAGCACTCTTTGCAAAGTAAGATGTGACAACACGCTACCTCGCTAGCTTTTCAGATCGACCTGACAGCACTCTGCCTCGCCAGCAACTCTTCAGAAAGACAAGACAACACTCTGCCTCGTAGGCTAAACATATGAATTGAACCACACCATGACACGACTTTTGGATCGACATAACAACACTTTGCCTTGCCAGCAACTTTTCAGAAAGACAAGACAACACTCTGCATCAAGACTTCAACACAAATCTCGCAAAGATGAAGAAGCAATAGGACGATATTCGTGAAATCGCAAGGGCTGTTGCGGCCCGAGACGAACAAGCGGGGCATGCCAGGAGGGGACATCTTCGCACTGACGCCCTCCGTAGCAGCAATCCCTACTAGAACATTTCCACGGAGCATTCACCGCAAGATCCACCCAAGGGGGAATGCTGCCCATCTGTTGGTGTAGGGACACATGCAAGTTCTTCAAGTCCAAGTAGAGGCTCAGCCTGGGCATGTGTTACTGGGGTTGCGCGAACTACTCCTCGGACTACCCCGACCGCCGTTGGGATACGACCCGCTATCGGCAGCCAGCAAAGACCTGTTACAGTATTTTTCCATACCATTTCTCTTTCAATGTACGTGCTAACAACCTCTCCCCTCTATCCATAGTCGGCGGATCCGCTATGTGGCTACATAGCGGATCGACCAAGGGGTCCACCCACGCGACCAGTGGCGTCTCAACTGCGAGGAGTGGAATGCCAATAGGGACCGCGAGAAAAGGGAGGAGGAGCGCCGCAACGAAGAGCACAACGAGCGTATTCGGCGGGAGACGCAAGCTCATCTCAAGGCGTGCAGGCGTAGGCAGCGTGAGGCTCGCGAGAGAGAGCGTGAGAAAAAGCGAAAAATGACGGCTGAGGCCAAGGCGGCAGGCAAGGAGTGCAACGCCAAGCTCGCAAGGAAGAGCAAATGGCCCCGGTTGACGCAGTAGGTCCACCCAATCCGTGCTAGTCCCATGCCTAAGTTAATGATCTTTGTTCCAATAGACTGTATTTCAAATCCCAAAAGGCGCATATGTATCGTAGATGTATTTCGGTTTGTTGCATGGTGCATGATGTAGTTGCTTATGCACATAACCAAACCATGTGCGCCATGTAATTTGTAACTTTATTATAAAGTATATTTCAATTCGCCACTACGACTCCAAATCTCGTTGTCCATTCGCTTTCGATTCTTCGCATAGCAATGCATAGAACATCATAAATATAAAGACAAAAAATGGTGCATTCACTTAGCACCGTTTGATTATTTCTATCATAACTCGGGTTTACATACTTTTGAACATGCGTTTGTGAAAAATCATATGCTAAGAACAAAGTACATGAGAATAAAATTGTGCATAATATTTTCATCTGTCGTGCTGCCAAATGGTCCAAATATAGGTAGCTACTCTCACGCCAAATCGCATGTGTAAACAGTTGCAGCTACGATCATGCCCACACCCATGGCGTGACAAGCTGCCCTTGTCACGCCATAGGACCTGGCGTGACAATCTGCCCTTGTAACGCCATGAGTGAGGGCATGACAGATGCCACGCAAGCCTCCACGCTGGCACGGGGCGCGGGTGAGGGCTTACGTGGTATGTTTTGTCACGCCGATACTGGTGGCGTGACAAGACGGTTAGCTCTAAAAGGGTCAAAATTGGAAATAAAGTTAGCGAGAGGTTAAATTTAAAATATTATTAAAAAAGATTAATGAATAAAAAATATCTAACAACTAGTATGCTTTTAAGTGAGAATGTAGGGCCAAATTAAGTAGACCTTTCCCATTCAGTTCCCAAGTTTTTCCATCATCTCTGACCCCAGCTAGCCAGCTTACTATACACTCAAACTCACTGTTCACACAAAAGTTTTACAAGGTATATATGAGCTAGCTAGGTGTAACATGCCCTAGAATTAGTACCAGAAATTTATGATCCTAGTCAACCTATTAACTATGACATCCCATCGCATCTTACGACTACCAAAGTCAAGAAAGTTGTGACCCTAGCCACCTACGATAACATCCAATCGCATCCTAAAACTACAAAGTGTATATACTACTGTAGCCAGTAGTCACTTATCAACTCTGCAGGTCAATTTCAGACTTTCACTGTGCTAGCTTGGTGCACTAATCCAACTTCACTGTTCTGAGAGTTCAGTGCCTGTGCTTTGGTTCTTCATGAGCAGCAATTCCAGTTAATCACTAGTTGCATCACTGAGCTTGTTTTTCTGACAGTGACAGAGAAGCTACCACACCCAATTTCTCAAGTTAGTGTGTTCGTCATCGTGCTCAACAAGGATTTTTTTCTTCAGTACTACGCAAATATAAGTAGCAGCAGTAGTAGTAGACTGGTAGCACTGTCATTGTCAGTGGTGAGAAGATATGCAGACACTGATGTGTGAATGTGATCACCTTTCTTAATTAGTTGATTTTTGTATCTATGAGTGATTCGATTCCAGATGTTCCTTGTTTTCGAGGGTTAGTTGTACTGAATATATCGGATCACATAAAGGAACCTGCTTGAAAAGGATTCAGTGTTCGTACAGTCTACAATATTTTCAGAGTAAATTGGGTAAGCTATGACTGAAATGTAGCCTCTTACATATTCGGTCATTTCAGATTTTGAGTCAAAACCAGCAGTGTGGTATGAACAAAACAATTGCTTGATCAGTCCAACAACAACCTTAATCACACATTGTCCCCCAAAAGGTGCAAATGACAGAGAAGTGAATTCAGTTTAACATTATTTATTTTGCATTCAAACGTGTGACTATGTCTCAGAAAAGGAGAAGTTACCAAACTTGCAGTCTATTGTGGCGAGTGAAACATTCAGGACTTAGTGGCCACAATGGAAGTAAAGATCAAACAATAATGCAACAAAACAAATTAACAGATCAATATCATGTCAATATGACACCGCCATTATAGTAAAGGTTGTATGAGGTCAGCATTCCTGCATGCTTCCAGATCAAGTTAATATAATCTGCATCTCATATATGGTTAGGAGTTGTTGTGTTCTGCTATAGCTGATATCTTTTCTGTTTCTGTATATCTGTTGGATCATATAGGGTAGCTCACCAAACAGTACTAGTTCAAAGTTGAAACCCTTTCTTTCTTGTACTAAAATCTTGTCATTACTTCTTTGATTTGTAGGAGTTCAGTCGTTAGTCGTTACAACCTACAAGGGGAGAAAAGACAAAGAATCTGCTACCGAACTCAGCCGACGACAATGGCTCCTGACTTGTTTATATCTGTTATGAATATTGTGTACATATTTAAAAGAGTTTAATGGACAATATATATAGAGAGTACAAAGGGTATACCATATAAAGATAATGAATACAAAAAGTCATATTCTAACACCCTCTCAAACTCATGGTAGATCACACACACTGAGTTTGGAGAGAAAATACAAATGTTGTACCTAGTATGTGACTTGGTGAAGAGATCAGCAACCTGTAGCTCTGAATGCACAAACTGTAAAGCAAGTACTCCCCCCTGCACCTGTGAGCGAGTGTATGAAGCATCCACACCAATGTGCTTGGCGAGCTCATACTTCACTGGGTCCCGGACAATGTTGATAGCACCTGTACTGTTAGACAAAAGAGTCGTAGATCTCATCACAAATATTCTAAAATCTGCAAGTAGCCACCTCAACCAAGTAACATCTTCTGTCACTGCTACCATGGTTCTCAACTCAGCCTTTGTACTCGAACGGAAAACTACAGTCTACTTCTTTGTCTTCCAGCCAATCAGGGAGGAGCTAAGAAAAACACAGTAAGTAGAAAGAGAACGGCGATCAGAAGGATCACTAGCCTAGGTCGCATCGGATTACACTGAAGCTATAGTGAGGTAGAGCTAGGGAAAAACAAACGACGAGAGATAGTCTCACGCAAGTAGCGAAGAACACGAAGAAGGTGATTGTAGTGAAGATGGGTAGGACGAGCCATGAACTGACTCAACATATGAACTGCATAACCAATATCAGGATGAGTGCTCACAAAGTACACTAAACTCCTAACAAGATGACGATATCGAGTAGGATCCTCAAGAAGATCACCATCAGTGGCACGAAGCTAGAGGGATAGCTCCATGAGAGTCTTAGTAGTGCGAGTGTCAGTCAGTCCAGACCGATCAAGAAGATCCTGAACATACTTCTGCTGGGAGAGGTAGTAGCTATCAGGCATGGAAGAGACCTCAATCCCAAGAAAGTACGTAAGAGAACCAAGATCAATCTTCAAAAACTGCTCACTGACATGCTTCTTCACATACGTGATGAGTGAGGAATCATCACCAGTGATGAGCATATCATCAACATACAGAAGAAGCAATGTCCTACCCAGAGAAGAGACATGGACAAAAGAGCAGGATCGTGAGAATTGACAGTGAAACCGACAACAGTAACTACTAAAGTAAAATGCGCAAACTAAGCACGAGGAGCATGTTTGAGGCCATAAAGAGCACGACAAAGACAACAGACGTGCCCATCGGGAACAGAATACCTAGGTGGTGGCTGCATGTAGACCTCCTCATGCAAAACACCATCAAGAAAGATATTCTTAACATCCAGCTGAGAGATAGACCACCGCGGACAGAAGCAAAAGCAACAAGTGTGCGAACAGTGGTCATATGGGCAACAGGGGCAAAAGTCTCATCGTAGTCACAACTGTACTCTTGCTAAAAACCACGAGCCACAAGGCGAGCCTTGTAGCGCTCGATAGTACCATCAGATCGGGTCTTAATCTTGTACACCCACTTACACGTGATCAGACAAGCATGCACATGTATCGGTACAATATCCTAAGTCTTCGTACATCGAAGAGCATAAAGCTCCTCTGCCATAGCAAGCTGCCACTCAGAGTGACGAGTAGCCTCACGATAAGAACTAGGCTTAGTGACAGAGAGCGTATGAGCTATCGGAGCAAATCCAAAACGATCAGGAGGGCGAAGGGATGTCTGGTCACGAAGGGAGTAACGAGGAGCATTATCAGGAGGATCAGATGTGAGTGTCGGCAAGATACCAGGAGAGGAGACTAGTGAAGGATGAGGATGCCTGGAGTAGTGAATACCAGAGAACCGAGACGGTGGTGCTGTAGGAACAAGAGGTGGTGTTGCAGGAGGCAACATCAGAGGCGGAAGTACAGAAGGAACCACTGGAGACAGACCAGGAGAAGACTGTGATACTGGAGAAATGGGTGAAGAGTTAGAAAGAGACAACCATGAAATCAACTCAACGGTGGAAACAGGAGAAGGAGACGAATCTCAATAGAAGAAAGGTCGAGATTCGTTAAAGACAACGTCTCTTGAGATCCTGATCCGTCGAGCAGAAGGATCATAGCAGCAATAACCCTTATGCTTAGAACTATAACCAAGAAACACACACTCAACTAACTGAGCAAACAGTTTGGTGCGTTCATGAGGCAGCAGCAGAACAAAACAAGTGCAGCCAAAACACGAAGGTGAGTGCCTTGGGGGGCTCGTGAGTATAGACGCTCTATAGGACTAACACCCTTAGGAGCAGTGGAAGGCTGCATATTGATAAGATATGCCACCTGTACAAACAGTCTCAGCCCAAAACTGTGGTGGAACGTGAGAGGCAAGGAGAAGAGTGTAGGCAGTCTCAAGCAGATGATGATGTTTGCGCTCAGCAGCCCCATTCTGAGCATGGACACCAAGTCAAGAAGACTGGTAAAGAGTGCCCTACTGAGAAAGAAATGTCTAAAAGTGCAAGAACAATACTCGCCAGTAGAATCATAGCGAAAAGTACGGATGTGAGAATCAAACTGAGTACGAACCATTGTTGCAAGGCTACGATAGATCGTAAGAAACTGACAATGATTAGACATACAGAAAATCCATGTAAAACGAGAATAATCATCAATGAAGATCATATAAAATTAATGGGAATAATCATCAATGAAGATCACATAAAGTTTATGTTTGTCTTTAGAGATAATAGGCGCAGGTCCCCATACATCTGAATGAACTAAGTCAAAAGGACGAGAAGACAATGACTCACTAGAATGATAAGGAAGTTGTAGCTGCTTGCCCAGCTTACAACCCTGACAAAACATGGTCGTGTCAATAGTAACACGTCCAAGAACACCTAACGAACTAATGAAGAAAGACGGGACCCACATAAATGACCTAAACGGTGATGTCACTGCGCAAAAAAGCTAGAGGTGGTGGCAGTTGTCGAACCCGAGAGCGAAGGATCCCGGATTCTTCGTGTAAACCACACTAGTCTCATGATCAGTAGCTAGTGTACACAGTCAAACAAGAGATGATAACACAACCATCATACGCGATGCATTCAAAATAATTTAAGTTTATTACAAATGGGGCATAAAGCCAAAAAAACCAAAATACGACAGAAGCAAAAGCATCAAGGTCGATCACACAATTCGCCACAAGCAATCGTCTCGGGGCGCAGCCTAGTCATCCAAACCCTCGATCTCCTCGTAGCACTCCTCTCCTGCTCAACAAGGTATTAAGTAATGTGAGCACAAACAACCGTGCTCGCAAGTTACACCCAATTAACATAGTTATAACGCATGTAGGGATATATCAACAGAAGGCATATAGAGTTGATTTTGCATAAATCAATGTTTCTTTCCAAATACTTGTACTAAGTTCTAAAACATTATATTCCATAGCTAAAATTCATTTTATAAAACTCAACTTTTATAGTAAGATAATATTCATAAACAAGTGGTGAAGGATATCCTCCTATCACAAGTCTAACCACCCAATTTCCCGACTGGATAAGAAATCCAAAATCATTTGATGAAGTATTTTGAAATAAAAACCAAAATCTAATTTGGAGTGGCTCTGCTAGCATGTCCATGGCCGTGAACACGGCTATTCAAATAGTTTTACACTCTACAGAGGTTTACAACTTTACTCACACGACATGACTTCTCTAGTTTGTTTGGCATCCGTCGATACCACTGCTCACTACCTTAGGTGGGCAGTCTAGAGCACGTGATAAAGCCTTTACAAAGTGTCATTCCACCGCAGTCCCGCTTCGCTAAGGTTTCGCTTCCATTGTGCTAACCACCCGTCGGATTTAAGCCACCCTCTTGTGCCAGGTGGGAATACATAAAAGTAGATCATAAAAGACATACACGCAATTGGATGGCACAACCACGATAGAATGTTGCAAATTAGTTAGTCAGGTCCTACCCATTTAGTACGTGTGGTAGTACGGTGTGGCTTAGCAAGATATGGCTTGAAAACCGATCCTTAACTGACTTGGGCGACTTCCAAAAGAACCCTGGGCCTCGATCATATAAATGAATCGATCCCGTGCATGAACATGCACCCATCCAAACATCCAATTCGCCCAAGTCCAAACCAATTTTCACTTTGTTTAACAAGTCAAATCATTTTATAAATTTCTGTGGTAAAGACAATACCATAGAATCGTTTTCAAATCATATTTGAACTTTGGCTAAATGTTCCAAATTAAACATTTTTGTCTAAGCTTTATCTAAGCATACTATTTTTCAACATGTTCTAGTCGTACTAGTGTATCGACCAGATTATTCACTAAGGTATCAAGGAATGACCAATTTAATAGCAAAGTCTGTTTGTACAAAGGAATTAGGAATAACTGTAAAGCTTTAAACAAGAATTGAAATTACTTGAATTTAAATAGCATGCAACAATAATTTAAAATAAAATTTAAATAATTTAAAAAATATTGGAATTTGATATGATCGAGGCTATAACTTGCCTTGCTCAAACGTTAAAGGATCAACTTCTTCGAGATACTTGGGTTCTCCTGAGTCATCGAAATCTACACATGAAAACAGAGCAAATTCAAATAAAAACAAATAAATTCCGAATGAACTCCAAGTCAAAAAAAACTTTAGGATAGGAAGCTAGATCCTGATTTTAAATAAATTTAGGAATTTGAAACTCTCGAATCAGAGCTCGAACGAAGGAGAATGGGCGCTCAGAAGCTTTGAAATCACAAGGTCAGAAGGAGGTTCGACTACAGGTGGTCGGAAGGACTACCTGGTCGGAAGGAGGTTTCGAATACAGGTGGTCAGAAGAACTTCAGAAGGAGGTTTCGACTGGTAGGGATGAGGTTTGACTACATGGTCGAAAGAGATTCGATTGGTAGAAAGGAAGGGTTCGACTACACAAGTGGTCGGAAGGGGTTCGACTACACAAGTGGTCGAAAGAAGAAAGGAGCATTCGACTACTCGACGCGGTCGAAAGAAGAAAGGAAGATTCGACTGTTCGACGCGGTCGAAAGTAGAAAGGAGGATTCGACTGCTCGATGCGGTCGAAAGAAGAAATGAGGATTCGACTGCTCGATGTGGTCGGAAGAAGAAAGAACGATTCGACTGCTCGACGCGATCGAAAGAAGAAAGAAGGATTCGATTGCTCGATGCGGTCGAAAGAAGAAAGAAGGATTTGACTGCTCAACGCTGTCGAAAGAAGAAAGGAGAATTCAACTGCTCATCGCAGTTGAAAGAACACGAGAGAGAACAGGGCTCGGGTGCTCACCAAGACCGAGAGAGAGAGAGACCGGAGGAGGTCGGTGGATGGCGAACGTCGGTGGGGATGCTCGCGGTCGAAGGTGAAAAAGAACGGCGATGAAGGGGTCGGGCGGGACTGAAGGAGAAGAGGAAATGTGGTGACTCTAGCGAGGAGGTATGCCGGGTAGGCCATAACCTTGCGAAGCCAACGGTGAACACTACGTCAGTGGAGAAGCTTGACGGCGGCGCTAGAGGCAATGTCGCTAGCTCCGGCCGGCGGTGGCGAAACTTGAAACATAGCGAAATGAGGGTGAGAGATAGAGAGGAGAGTGCTGAGGAAAAAACAAAAGGGAGGGCAAAAGGGCTCCCTGGTGCTCCATTTATAGGAGAAGGCGGGGGACCAGGTGACAAGAGGGGCGGCAGAATTCACGGCGGTGCGAAGACAACGACATTTAATGCGCACGTCGCGGATGGGACAACAACAGTTATTGCGCATGTCGCGAAGGAAATAGAGGGAGGAAAGAGAAGGTGAGCAGGGGCTAACGGGCAGGGCTGGTCGAAACTGAGAGGCGGCCAAAACAAAGAGGCTGGTCGAGACCAAAGGGCTGGTCGACGACAAGAAGGTGGTCGACATCGAGAGGGACAACGAGAAGGGTTGTCAACACCAAGAGGGTGGTCGACAACGAGAAGGGTGGAGCGGGTCGGCGCATAGGGAGAGAAAAAGAGATGGGCCAAGGGGGGATCAGAACAACAGACAAAAGAGATTTTAAATACCAGAGAACTCCAATAAACTCAAGATAAACCAAAATTTTGAATTAGTTGAAGTTCGATTAATTCATATTAAATTGTTTTTAATTTCCAAAATTTCAAGTTAAGCTTTAGAAATTCAACAAAACCAAATGATTATTTTTATTTTGAAAATTTTCAAAAAGACATGAAAACTGAGATGTTACAAACGTACCCCCTTAAGGCAATATCGACCCCGATATTTAGACTTGGTTAGCAAAAAGGTGGGGATATTCGGCCTTTAGATCTTCTTCTCGCTCCCAGGTGGTTTCGTCTTCTGAGTGATTACTCCACTGGACTTTGCATGAACGGATAATCTTGCTTCTGGTAATGCGCTCTGCGACATCAAGAATCTTGATTAGCTTCTCCATATAGGTGAGGTCTTCTTGAAGATCAATGCTCTTCAGTGATGTTTGCTCTATTGGAACTCGAAGACACTTCTTCAGTTGGGACACGTGAAAGACGTCATAAACTGCGGATAAAGATGCCGATAGCTCTAACTGATACGCAACTTTGCCTTTTCTTTCCAAAATCTTGTAGGGTTCAACAAATCTTGGTGCGAGTTTTCCTTTAGTCTGAAATCTTCTTACTCCTCTGAGTGGAGTTACTCTGAGATAGACAAAATCCCCTATTTCAAAGGATAATTTTCTACAACGATTGTCAGCATAACTCTTCTGTCGGGATTGAACCACTCTCAATCGTTCTCTTATCATTATTACTTTACTTTAAGCATCTATAATCACTTCAGGTCCAAAGAACTGATGTTCTCCGACTTGATCCCAAAGGAGAGGGGTTCTACACTGCCTGTCGTACATTGATTTAAATGGAGACATATGCAAGCTGGCTTGATAGCTGTTGTTGTACGATAATTATGCATTAGGAAGATTCTGATCTCAACTCTTTGCGTAGTTTATAGCATAGGCTCGAAGCATGTCTTCAAGAATCTGGTTTACACGCTCCATGTGTTCATCTGGTTGGGGGTGATATGCTTTACTGAAATTGAGTCTGGTCTCCAAGGCTTCATGTAGGCTCTTCCAAAATCTAGATGTGAACTGCGATCCTCTGTCAGACACTATCTTTTTGGGTACTTTATGTAGACAAACGATCCTGGCCATGTACAACTATGCTAATTTACCGCTTCTGTAAGTGTTCTTGACTGGTATGAAGTGTGCCACTTTAGTCAATCAATCAATCAATCACGACCCAAATGGAATCTTATCCTGATTGGGACCTAGGCAATCCTGTGATAAAGTCCATGCCGATTTGTTCCTACTTCCACTTGGAAATTGGTAAGGGTTGCAACAATCCAGCTGGTCTTTGATATTCTGCCTTGTCTCTTTGGCATACATCACAACGTGCAACAAATTCAGAAATCTCTCGCTTTATGCTGACCCACCAGTATTTTTCTTCAGATCATAGTACATCTTGGTACTTCTCAGATTAATGGAGTAAGGTGATTCATGAACTTCCTTCAAAATCAGTTGCTTTGTTTCTTGGTGATCAGATACACAGATGCGGTCACCGAACCACACTATATCTTGCTCATCCTCAAAAAATCATGGGGCTTTGGCTCTTTTCATGTTCTTCTTGATTTCCTTGATATCTTCAACTTCTTTCTGATTTTCTCTGATTTGAATCTAAACAGTCGGTTGAACTTCTAGGGTATTTACACAACCATGGTCAACAATCTCCAAATTCAGATGCCTCAACTCTTCATACAATCTTGGCTGAATCTAGTAGAGCCTCCTAGTAGTCATAATGTGATAGGAACCCGTTGGGTGTTCAAAAATAAATATAGTGAGGATGGTCATGTGGTTAGAAATAAGGCTAGATTGGTAGCTTAGAGTTTTAGCCAAGTTGAGGGGTTAGACTTTGATGAAACCTTTACTCTTGTCGCTAGATTATGAGTCATTCATATTCTGCTTGCATTTGCTGCATCTAAGGGCTTTAGACTGCACCAGATGGATGTCAAGAGTGCATTTATGAATGGTTACATAGAGAAGGAACTGTATGTTAGGCAACCCCTAGGCTATGAGAATCTCAAGTATCCACAGCCTTGTATGGTCTTAAACAAGCCCCAGAGACTGGTATGATAGACTTAAGGCTTTTTTGCTTAAGAATAAATTTGAGATGGGTAAGATAGACAAGACTCTATTCATTCTTAGGCATGGCAATGACTTCTTGCTTGTTCAGATTTACGTAGATGATATTATCTTCGGTGGTTCTTTTCATGCTCTTGTTTCCAATTTTTCTGAGGCCATGTCGAGGGAATTTGAGATGAGTACGATGTGAGAGCTCAACTACTTTCTAGATGGGTGGAAGAGATCTTAATCCATCGATCGTAAAAATACTCAAGCACCATAGCGATCGTCACTCGACTACTTTGGATCCAGATGAGGAAGGAGAAGCCGTGGATCACCGCGAGTACTGTAGCAAAATCGGCTCCCTCCTGTACCTAACGACCTCAAGACCGGATATCCACTTCGCGATCTGCCTCTGTGCATGGTTTCAGGCGTCTCGAGGACTTCTCATCGCCCAGCCGTCAAGCGTATTTTCAGGTACCTTCACTCTACTCTCAAGTATAGCATTTGGTATTCCTGCTCTTCTTCCTTGTCCATTCGAGGGTTTTTTTATTCTGATTTTACGGACTGTCGGCTAGATAGGAAGAGTACCTCAGGCACTTGTCACTTCTTAGGCACTTCTCTTGTCTCTTGGTCTTCTAGGAAATAGTTCTCTGTTGCACAATCCACTGCAGAAGCTGAATATGTAGCTGCCGCTAGTTGCTATAGTCATATTGTATGGATGGTGTCCACTCTTAAGGACTATGGGTTAACTTTTGCTAGTGTTCCTCTTATCTGTGATAACACTTCAGCCATTAATATTGCTAAGAATTCTGTGCAATATTCTAGGACTAAGTACATTGATATTCGTTATCACTTCCTTAGAGACCATGTAGAGAAGGGTGATATTATGCTAGAATTTGTAGAGTCCGAGGTTCGGTTAGCAGATATCCTTACCAAGCCTTTAGACCCAACTAGGTTTGCCACATTGAGGAGTGAGTTAGGGGTAATTTACCCCTATGGGTTGGTTTGAGGGCGAGCTGGTTCTCTTCCGAGCTTTCCTTGTTCATATGATCTTTTCTTGATCTTCTTCTGAACTTGTTGGTTCTTTTTATTTTTCAGGCTTTTAAGTTTTTCTTGTATCTCATTGTATCATATTGCATTCATATGAAAATCACAATAAGATGCATTTTTATATAAGCTTTACTGATTGTCACTTAAATTGATGAAGCTTTGCTTATTACCCTTTTGAGCTTTAGTGTTTCAAGTTTTGCTTAGTTTCATGTTTAGTTCTTTGACTTACTAGAATTATCATGCTTTCACATGTGTAACTAAGTCTTTGCTAAATGAGCTAGAACTTTAAGACAACTTAAACTAAAAATTACAATTTGTGGATCTTTTAACTAGTTGCACAATTAGTGATCTTTTGTGACATTGGCTCTGTCAAAATTATTTTGTTAGCTCTTGAATCTAGGATTGAACATCTCTTGAGCTTCTTGTTCATTTGTGAATCTAAAATGCACTTGTGCAAAAAAAAAAATCAAATTTCGAGATTCTCATGTGATTAAATTGTGCCAAACTATTCTCATGAGACTGCGTGTCAAAGGCATGAACTTCAAGATAATTTGATGATCTATACGATCTCATGGGGACTGCTTGTCAAAATTGACATGAACCATAAAATTTATTGCCCTGGTTGAAGCTTAGAAAGAGTTTGTGGATGGCTCCTAGTCCAGGATCTTCTTCACTAAGATAGGTCATTAATCAACATCAATATTCATTGCAAATGAAAACTGTTGTAAAAATGAAGCCACTCCTTTGTATTTCATGCCTGCTCTTTCTTATGTTTCTTCTTCATTTATGTACTTGTCATCTCTGGATGAGAGGAAGGCGTGATTTCTTGATGACTCCATTGTCAAAGGGAGAGAAGATATAACAAAAATGATAGAAGGGGGAGCCTTTTGGAGAAAAAGGGAGGAAATGAAATTTTCTAAAAAATGGTGATCATAGTGACGAGGGTATCTAATTTGCATTCTTATAATTTTATTTCCATTTCTGAACTTGAATTGCAATTCTTGGAACCTCACAATGATCAAAGGTCGAATTGAACAATTGTTCCTTTCATATGGATCTTAAGTGAGATTTTTGACTCTTCTATGAAAATTGAAGCTTTTTATTTTCTTTTGCCTTATCTTGCTTGCCTATGCTAATCTAAAGATAACTTGGTTATTTCCATTGCGGTCTCTTGCTTTTGGACCAAGTTGTGCCTTTGCGCGAAAACGTCAAGTATTTTTATTTTCAAACCTCAAACTTACATTTTCTAAGAAATTACAGATGTGTTAATCAAGGGAGAGATTGTGGATATCATGTGGATATACTCTTGATCTTAGAATGATGTTACAATTGGCAATGGCGTTGAAGGTTTGTCTAATCACATATTTTCTACAAAGTTTAGGTGTTGTGAGGTCATTGGCGGTCAGACTAGCTAGGTGGCGGTCAGACCGGCCACCTCTGGCGGTCAGCCCGGCCAGGCCTTGGGCCTAGAGGCTAGCGGTCAGACCGGCCATGGGCGGCGGTCTAACCGGTCATTAAGTGTCTTTGAATTTGGAGCTAGGCCAAAAATAGAGGGTGTAGGTAAGAAAATGGATTCTCCTACACTTGGTCTCATAATTTTTAAGCTTCAAGTTAAAAGTTCTATTCATTTGAAATTTCCAAAGAGGTCTTGGATTTTTAGGGAGGAAATTTGGCTAAGTCCCCTGCTGGGCGGTCAAACCGGGTAGGTGGCGGTCATAGACTTGCCATGGGTGGTGGTTTGACCGGTTTTGACTTGTTTGCCGGCCATCTTAGCGGCAATGATTGTAGTTTAGGTCAAGTTCATGGGTTTCAGGGCATATGTGTTGAATGATGCATGTTTTGACTAACATGGGTCAAATTGTGAAGAACTTGTTACCGAAATCGATTTCTTGGTCTATTGTTGTGTAGGAGGCTTGGAGGTCAACGACGGTCAACGGTGAGGATGATCGAGACTAGGCTTGGAGAGCTAAGGTTCAGAACGATCAAGAATGCTGGCTGAAGTTAATGGACTCAAGCATGGTGCAAAATGGACAAGGATGATCGAACGGGAAGTTCGGTACCACGGGTTGCATCAAGCGGTATGGGGTCGGTGCAAGTGCCATGGTGGTTTCGGTGGGATCCGGATGGGAGAGACTTGCCGACATGAAGAGATCCGTTGATCAACCTACACGTGGTGAAGCATGGGATTGCTTCAAGAAGTTTGGACTCGGTATTTGGAGAAGGATCGAGAAGGGGTATTTTGGTAACTTCACCAAAATACCACCTTGATGGCTTTTGGCTAAACCGTGGCGCAAGACGGCGCAAGGAGCAGTGGTTTAGGTCAAGAGAAAATAAAGATGGTGCTTTGAAATGCGTGCGTGAGTTAAACCCATTTTGTGTGAACTTAACGGGTGCCCATTAGGAATGTCCTTCTAGAAGCTAGCTTTCACTATAAATAGGGGAGGGTGCTGGTTGTGCACCTCCCAACTCTTGATTTGATGAAACCCTAATTTTGGTGTTTAGGGAGAGGATAGTGGAGAGGTTAGAGTTCTAGAGAGTTGGATAGATTGTGTGATCAAGTGTTGAGTATTCGTCCTCCATGATGGAGTGGCTATAAACCAACATCTATCTCAAATCAATCAAAGCATGATTCCTCAAGATGATTCTCCTCTTGTTCTTACTCTCTATTTTGTGATTTTGGGGCTTTCTTTATACTTTATTTTTCTTTGGTTTCTAGCCTAGATCTTGCTTGCTGCGATATGTGTGAATGCATCTAGAATCATCTATCACCCACGAGCAAGTTTTTGGATCATATTTTGTTTTGACTCGATTTTGAAGCAACCTTCACTCAAACGGAAAAAGGTCAGAATTTTGACAATGATCTTCACGATCCATGATTGGAATAGGTTCCTGACATCCTACAGAAGGTATGTTTCAAGTTTCACATAGTTTGGAGTTGTGGATCAAAAGTTCGATGAATTTATGATTTTGAGTTCGGGCTGATTTTACTGTTCATCGTGTTGGAGGTCAGACCGCCCTCTTGGAGAGGTCAGACCACCCCATGTAACGGTCAGACCGCTAGCTGAGAGGTGTTACCGCCCAACTCTTTGAGAATTGAGTTTTTGGTGATTTTGGTTGTTTTGTTTCGGGGTTTTGATTGGATTCAATACAAGTCTTCTGTTATAATTGTACATTGATCTTCATAGCTCTCATAGCTATTGGAATGAAATACCTTTTGAATATGATCAAGGTGAAAAAGAGATCATGCTCCTATTCACCCTCTCTAGTCGCCGTTTTGGTCCAACAGGGTCGGTGCAAGTGCCATGGTGGTTTCGACGGGAGCCGGATGGTAGAGACTTACCGACACGAAGAGAGCCTTTGATCAACCTACACGTGGCGAAGCATGGGATTGCTTCATGAAGTTTGGACTCAGTCTTTGGAGAAGGATCGATTTTGATAACTTCACCAAAATACCACCTTAATGGCTTTTGGCTAAACCGCGATGCAGGACGGCACAAGGAGAAGTGGTTTAGATCAAGAAAAGATGAAGACGACGCTTTGAAATGTGTGCGTGAGTTAAACCCGTTTGTGTGTGAGCTTAACAGGTGCCCATTAGGAATGTCTTTCTAGAGGCTAGCCTCCACTATAAATAGGAGAGGGTGCTGGTTGTGCGCCTCCCAACTCTTGTATTGAAGAAACCCTAGTTTGTATTTAGAGAGAGGAAAGTGGAGAGGTTTGGGTTCTAGAGAGTTGGATTGATTGTGTGTTCAAGTGTTAAGCCTTTGTCCTCTAGGATGGAGTGACTATAAACCTACATTAATCTCGAATCAATCCAAGTAAGATTCCTCAAAATGAGTCTCTTCTTGTTCTTCCTCTCTTTTGTGATTTTGGGGCTTTCTTTGATCCTTTCATTTTCCTTTGGTTTCTGGTTTAGATATTTCTTGCTTGTGACATATGGAAATGCATCTAGGATCATCTTGATCATCTATTACCCACGAGCAAATTTTTGGATCATATTTTGGTTTTCACTTTGGCAATGATCTTCACGATCCTTGATTGGAATAGGTTTCTGACATCCTAGAGAAGGTATGTTTCATGTTTTGTGAAGTTTGGAGTGGTGGATCAAAAGTTAGACCAATTTGTGATTTCGAGTTCGGGCTGATTTTACTGTTCATCGTGCTGGAGGTTAGACCGCCACTTTGGAGAGGTCAGACCACCCCATGGAGAGGTCAGACCGCTAGGCTGAGAGGTCTGACCACCCAACTCTTTGTGAATTGAGTTTTTGGTGATTTTGGTTGTTTTGCTTTGGGGTTTCGATTAGATTCAATACAAGTCTTCTGTTATGCTTGTACATTGATCTTCATAGCTCTCATAGCTATTGGAGTGAAAAATATGTTGAATCCGATTATGGTGAAACAGATATCGTGCTTCTATTCACTCCCCTCTAGTCGTCGTTTTGGTCCAACAAATTTAATACCACAAGTAAAATTGCTCTAACAGAGAAGTATAGAAACAATATATAGCAAGTAATAAGACTGTAACAGATAACAAGATAGCTCAAAGCCTAGCTTATGTCTCCAAATTGTCACACTTATCTCACTGTGACTGATATCCTCATACAACAATCAGTAAGCCCACAATCTATCATGCAAAGTCACCAATACTAGTCATACTTAAAACAAAAGAGATATGTACAGAATCATTAGTACAACACGCTAACCACAATAGGATAAACAAGAACCAAAGTTATTCACATAGTTTATGACACTCAAAGCCACCAAGAAGATGACAAGGCAAGGCATTTCTAGGCCGACGTTGTCCCAGAAAACCTATCGCCGCCGCTATGCTGCAGTGTGGTCAGCGTGGTTCTTGGAGATACAATGCCCTACTCCAACAATTAGGGACATACCATATCGTGGAGTTGAAGTGCCAAAAGTGTCGCACAAGATTACATAATAAAATTGCGCACATGCCTCAAACCAAGCAAACAAACACCAAACTCATGGTCAAGCACCAAAGAAACCACAAGAATAACCGAACACTCTCAAACCTCACTAACAAATGAGAATTTGAGACTCGGTGAATAATACAATCAAACCATCACCGTCTCCCTACCTCCACAACTCCGCCACCACCAAGAACCAAGCCACTCGCCGAGTTCTCCGTGAGGAGAAGGCAAGTTGGCCTATCGATTGTAAGTGGAGGGAAGCCAAGTCACTGCCGCCGTTGCCAAGAGGTCAATAACGATGGAGCCAAGAGCAAGGTTCGCTTGAGACCGAAGAATCAATGCAAATGGTAGAAAGAATGGATTGGAAGGGAGTGGAAGCTCTCGGATCTTTCTGTGTGTTGCCAATGAGGAGTCTGGGATTAAGTAGGAGGAGAGCCAAGCCACCACTGTCGAATGGCCGCCGCAACCTCCACTCGCATCGCGTGGGGATCGGATCAATCCCCATGACCGTGTCTACTCCCACCTCTTTCTCAGATGAGATGAGACCAAAGCCTTATCCCCTTGCACAGTCGGGATGACCAAGCCTTTTCCTCTCCTCTCTCTCCATGACAAGTGGGCCCTATGGGATAATCGGGAAATTGCCAAAAGGCCCATGGTTTACAACATGTACAAATTGAATGGTCACGCCATGACGCGTGGCGTGACAAAACTAAGCCGTCAAGCCACTGTCCTTGGCGTGGCCAAACCTGTCACGCAAGCCCTCGTTCACGCGTTGTGCTAGCATGGAGGGCTTGCGTGGCTATTGTCACGCCCACACGCTTAGTGTGACAAGCATGCCTATTCACGCCATGCAAGTGGGCGTGATAGTGGTAACTTAGGTGCCGCCGCCCATCAAGTTCTTCATTTTTCCCCCAAACCCTTCTCTTCCTCCCGAGCGTCCTCTCTCCTCCCCAAATTTGTCCTCGCAGTCGCGCCTCCGCAGGCCCCATCTCGCCCACCCGTCGGCCCCCTACGCTTGCCTCCTCCCCGCGCCAGCCTTCTCCACGTCGCCCTCCCCGCGCTGGCCAATTCCCTGTGCCGGCCGCATCCCCGTGCCCCCCGACCAGTCCCGGTGGCCCTGCGCCCCCCTATGCCAGCCTCCTCCCCGCGGCCCCTGCGCTGGCCTCCTCCCCACGACCCCTACGCCGGCTTGCATCCTCGAACCCGTGTAGGCAAGTACCGATGTCCCTCTCCCTCCACTGTGAAATTGTTTTTTTTGCTATCATGAAATGTTTGATTGTGGAGCAACGTGTGATTGAGATCAATGTGTGATTGTACGAAAGAAAACTGTAATTTTCCCCATTTTTTGCTATACTGGAATGAGGAGGATGTTGTTGAACATGTGGAGGTAGCATATATTCCAATTGATTTGAAATGCGTGGTAGCTAAAGGCTGGAACAACATATGTTATGTGTACTCTTGTCTTCTTGGAACACCATGCATATTCCAATTGCAGGATTATTGTTTTAATTGATTGTGTCATGAGTTGCATGGTTAGTTTCTTAGAAACATATACATTGCTTGTTCTTTCCCTAATTTTCAAGTGTTGCAATGCAAGGACATATTGTGGGTGCTAGCTAGTTTGAATGGTAGTACTAATAGCTAGCTACAGCTAGCTTCACTTTTACAATGTGCAAAGGGGTAACAGATGAGGAAACAAATAATGTGGTATAGTATTGCTTTTCCTTTTCCCTGAAAACTATGTATTTTAAGAGTGTAGCGTCTTTATCAATCCAGTGACACATATACACATATTCTTTCATTTCATCCGCTCTTCCCATGTATATGATTTAGTATTGATACCAGGCCAGGAGCACATTCAAATTTGTGTTAAAACAGTTGGTTGATCTTGGCCCTTTCTTAGCATCTATCATTATCTTAGATTTTGTTTCCCCCTTCAATCATAGTTGAGAAAAGGTTATTGATTTGAGAGGGAACAAACAAAATCTATCCTATTCCTTCTCATACTTTGATAAGGTATTTATACCTTATACCTTTTCCCCATACACAACCCAACAAGAGGATATCTCTACTGCTTGATTGCTATAATAACTAATTTAATAACTCCTTTTCGATATTTGGGATTCAAATATTGTTAAACACATGGCTTCAATCTTTACGTGAATTGATGTATGATTGATATTTTTCTGCCTCTCTATGTATTTTGCTAGTTTGTGGTTGCATGTTCGGGTTTCATCTGACTATAGTCTACTATATATTAAATTCCACAGTATTGTAGATATTTCTTCCCTTCCTACCTTGACTAGTGTTGTACTCTTGATGGTTTGTTAGGCATTTCACTAGCTCCAGATGGTTAGTACTTTTTAGCGTAGTTTGTACCCATGACATGTAGTACTGACTTTCCAATGTTTATTTCGCATTGTTGGTTGTAGATGGCTAAAGTTGTACGTGTCTATATTGGTGAGCCAGTTAGGCAAACGGGAGTGTTCCTGACTTTGTTGGCATAGAAATTAATGTCCTTGTTTTTTGAGAATCACAAGACTTTTGAACTCTTCTGAGGCGAATTAAGTCGACTTTTGGATGAGATGATCCCGAGGTCGTTGTCGGAATGGAGGGGAGGTGTGATATTGGGCTGGGTTCAAAGGTGCATGCTTTGTTGATACCAATCTCGAGCGACGATGATTGGGACACGTACAAGAAGGTTGTGTTCGCATCTTAGGTTGGTTATTGGAGATTGTCGTGGAGAGGACAGTCGTACATGTTGAACTATGCGATGCAACGCAACTTCTTTCAATGGATCGACAGCCTGGGGACATATGATAGGGCTTTCATCTAGCAGAAGTATATGTTGAGCTATGCGATGCGAGCCGAGGCCTTCAAGCGCTGAACACCTTACGTACCCGACCCTAACTCAATTGAAAAGGCATCAGATGAGCCGAAGAAAGCAGATGAGTACGACAAGGCCAAGTGGACCGCAGACAAGGGGAATGCTCCTGCAAGTGAGACCGTCGGCCGTACTATCGCTCCCCATCGCTTGGGCACACTCCGGAGTGAAGAGGTAAGTTATATTCAATATGCATCATAATTATTAATTTGGCCCGATGTTGTGATATCCTAACACCATTCAACCATCCAACCCGTCTCGTAGGACATGGATGACTTCGAGACTGGCCACCGTCGCCGCCGCGGGCAGCAAGGAGACAGGGGAAGGGAGCAATGGGCTTGCGTGGCAGGTTTGGCCACGCCGAGAACAGTAACGTGGCAATATGTTTTGCCTACGCTGTATGGTATGTAGTGACCAAAGAGATTAGAATTGAAAATAAAGTTAGCGAGAAATTAATTTTAAAATATTATTTTAAAAAAGTCGAATGGGTGGGGAGAGCACAAGATTTACTTAAAATTTGGGGAAAGAGGGGAAAAAAAAAGAAATCATTGCCAGGTGAGACTCCAAACTGTAGGGACCTGCATGCCTAATTGGTCTGTTCAGACTTCAGTGAGTGATGGACTGTCCGGTCCATGGCTTGCTGAAATCAGGACACCAGACTGGAGAACCCAGCAAGCGGAGTTAAAGTCGATTTGAAGTGTTGGTACCCTCGTCCGTGGTCCTGGAAAAAAAATTGTGATAGAGGGATTTCGACTGCGATCTGATCCTCTGCCGATGAGAAGGAAATAAATTTTAGCGCAAATCTCTCTGCTGCAGCAGGTGTTTTTAATGCAATTAGTGTTTATCGTGACAAAATAACAGAAATAACACCTCGTCTACACAGTTAGAATTCTTCGCTCCGGAGACTTTGCAAGAAGCGGACGTACCGAGCCTCAGTGTCAAATTAAACCAAACTAGCCAGCCGAAAGAAAAACTATAGGCTAAGAATGTATAATTTTCTCTGTCGTTCAATCAAAACTGACGCAGCATTGCATCGATCAATCATTCCATCATGCAGTACAGTACGCGTATCAACGTGATTCAGTTCTGTATATCTATTGGACGTTTTGGCTGTTTAACGCGATTTTAAATAAAAATAGCAAAAATAGTCTATTCTCGTTCGAATTGGAAAAAATAACACAAATATCGCGCTCAAAATATACAGCAGGAGCATAGTGCCTCTACCATGCGACAGTCGCCCTACTGTGCTACCACAATAGGTGGCCTGTCGCATGGTGGGGGCGCGATAGGCTCCTGCCGTGTATTTTGAGCGTGGTAGAGATGTTATTTTTGCTAATTCGTCCATAAGGATTATTTTTGCTATTTTAGTTCAAATTCACGCTAAATTATTAAAAAAAAAACTCATGTACACGGTGCTTCCTACATTTTCCCACATTCCTAGCTCCTTTGCAAGTAGGGGTGGAAAAAAGCTTGAAACTCGTGAGCCAGCTCGGCTTGAACTCGGTCCCTTAACGAGTCGAGCCGAGCCGGCAATTTAGCTCGTTTTCTTAACGAGCCGAGCTGGCTCGCGAGTTGCCCGTTAACTCGTTTAGCTCGTTCACGCACCAGACGTCCAGAGTTCCAGACCATCTCGGTTGACCACCAGGCAGCTTACTGGCCAGTTCCTAGCCCAGTCCACTGGCCATTGGCGCAACCCTAACTCCCTCATCCCTAATGCTCGGTAGCTCGGGGCTAGTGCGTTTGGCCTTCCAATTCCTTCCCTGTTTCACCCGCCCCTGCAGACCACCGCCCGTCTTGTTAGTGGCTTCAGAATAGTTTTGCCTGTAATACAGAGTGACATATGTTTAATGACTTCAGAATAAATTAAGCATTATGTTAGAGGCTTCAGAATGAATCAAGCATTTTTACATGCTATAAGCGGGTTAATTGCATAACAGAGATGGTGCATTGTGATGGTAGCATGATCGTTGATTAATAGAGATGGACTGTATGGATTTTTATTGATAACGAGTCTAACGAGTCGAGTTCGAGTTTTTAACGAACCGAGTCGAGCCTAGTATTTTGCTCGTTAGCTTAACGAGTGAGTTCGTTTTTTAATGAGCCGAGCCGAGCCAGCTCGTTATCCACCCTTATTTGCAAGCGTGAGTTCGTTGACACATAAGCACGTAGTGCATACATGTATTATACAGTAAAATAGTACTACCTGTAGTAGTAGTAGTTGATAGTATTTATTTAACGTACAAAAGGTTGGCCAAAGATCTAGTTTTCATAGGCCCACTAAACAAGTACTATCAATGAACTAGTAGTAATTTAGACGGCCTCCGCCAGATTGTATGATTCCGGCCTACCCTCTAGTTGTGTCGTGAGTATGCATGCTTTTGCGTGTTAATGCAATAGTATCAACGATGGCAAAGTCTCGAGAACGAAGAATCGCGACGTGCAGACGTGCAGTGCCATCTCGCATCGCAGACTGTTGCGTGCATAGGGAAAGAATTGTCACCCTCTTTAATTATTTAGGCAAATGTTTATCCGGCTGGCAGCACGAGACGGACAGGGCACGTGTGGCGTACGCAGCGTGTTCGGCTGATCACCGTGTGGACGAGGCGCTATTTCTACCATTTTATCGTAATAGACACTAATTGCGTTAAAAACGTCCGCATCAGTAACATTTGCGCTAAAAACTCGGATAAACACAGTAGAATGTCTTTCCTCTTCTCTCCTCGTCGGCCGCCCGATCGAGAAGATCAGAGGCGTGGCTGGGCCTCGGTCCACAGGGCAATGGCCCGAGGCCCAGGTACAATAGGCCATGTTAATTACGTTGGAATCCAGAGAAGGGACAGGAATTGGGCTGTGCCGGCCCGAGATGTGGCCCATGGCCAACTACACTACTGGAGAAGATAGCCGCCCCGGAAGGGATCCGATATAATCTGCCTATCCAATAACACCTAATATGGTGCACGAAACACCTAGAAGAGAAATGCACCCTCAATGATAACGGTGACATTTCCGTTGTACAAAGGCACTTTACATACAAAAGCACGTAGCAAGATTAAGCAAACACAGCAAAGAGAAAGTCGATCAAAAGGAACAAAAACAGGACAAGCAGGGAAAGAGAAAGGCAGGTGATAGTCACCAAGGTAAAGACCAACCTAGGAAGAAAAAGCAGGACAAACACACAAAGCGTCCATCCATCCATGCATGCATGCAGAGGCAGAGGAGAGCACTGCAGTTAGCAACGCAAAGCAGAGCAACCCCCACCAGGCAAGAGAGTGGTGTACAGTGCAACGTACTGACAGGCGTTGGATACCTACCTGCTTGAATCCAACTCCAATTCCGTATGCAAGACTAGGTTTCTGTTAAGCTGTTCGAGCCACGTACCGAGAATTCAATGACCTGCAAGGAGAAGAAGAAGAAGAAGCAACGGAAAGATTCCGAGTGCAGATTTTCCTGCACCATATTACCGGTCGAAGTCGAAATCAGATTCTAGAACCCATATCCATCCCAGTGTAGAGTGGATTGGATGAAAGCATACTAGCAGTTTCTAGTATTACTACTAGGCTAGTACACAAATGAATGAACATGGCAAGAGACGCCAACCAGCCTTGCATTTCACTCGTCCTCCCTTCTACGGATAGGCATACAGATCACATGTCCCCATTGCGTATGCACCATTCATCGTATATATGAACAGTGCAATTAATGAGCCGACTGCTACAGTTCAGTGTAGTGCAATTAAAGAAAGTCCTTACAAGTAACACGTGGTATACTAGATTAACATTGCTAGCCCTTTAGGCTTTAGCTGAAAACAAAATCAAGTCATCTAATATAACAGCTCTGATTTCAAATATAAGTTGTTTTGGATATCGATATAGTCTCCGAGATGACACTTTGATCGGCACAGATTCTAAAATAAGTCACATTTGGATTCAGAGGCAGTAGTAGATTGTAAAACTGTAATTGTCAGCTTGTACGCAAAGATGAGGGGATTAAACTATTTCAGTTGTAGAGTAACTGAAAAGGCCTTGCTACCAGCAGAAATATACTAGAGAAGGGCCAAAGCCAAACTTCGTTTTAAAAAAAAACAAATTGCAAACAAACACGATGTATATCTTTGTTTGGTCGTAGCTAGTAAGTAGTAACCATAAAATACATATGCAATTTGTATGAATTTCTTTCTTTTTTTGGAAGAAATCTGTATGGATTTCTGACCTGTTTTACTTTAAAATTGAACTGTCGTACCTTGACAAGCTACATATGTATATAGTACTGAACTCCCAAATGTTAATGATACTACTTGTGTACGTTTGTGTCCTTCTCTCTACAATACTATTCCAAGTAAAAATAGCATCAATTTCAAACAGTTATGATCAAAACAAACGCTAATTGAATATGCTAACTAACTGCTACAACCTCTTCGCCTCGTTTAAAATATGCTTTTGTACGATTTCAGAGTTGTAAATAAGATATTTTTGATACCTGTGCCTACCTTCCTTCTGTAATGGTCTAGTCATTCAGTGTGGTGTACTATTGCTGATCAAAAGCAGTAAAATTTAGAAAGACCTACAAAAGTTTAGTATGTTGCTCTGCATATTTTCAAAAGATTTATGCTAAAATTCGGTCGTTTGATTTGTTTTCCGTCGGATTATCGTCCGATTGTTGCAGCAGATCGATTTAAATTTTGCATCACTTTAATTTTCATTGTTGTGTTGTTTCATTTTTCTCTCTTCTTCTTGTCATTTGGCTGTAGCTAGTCACGCGGGAGAGTTTTGTGGCTTCGGCCTTGTAGTTGATTCTCTCTCTAAATACATATAAATAGTTCATTTGACTGTATAATGTAACAGATCTTAAATAAATATATATAAATTATAAACTTTAAAAACCAATATACGTAAGGTAATTATCCATACATTTAAAAGTTGCATACATAATTCGCATCCTATAAAAAAAATCACAAAGAGTCTTATCACAAGTCATATGCGTAGATAATCTAATTATCCACAAAATATCATTACAATAACGTATGAATGTATATACATATCTATCTATAAAAAATTATACCAACTCAAAAGATAAAAAGTAGGAGGATGACAGACTCACAATCATCATCAAGTACTTCTGTAATAGTAAAGAAAAGATAGTTTAAATTCGTAGTTCCAAGAATGTTCCTTTTTGTTACTTTCTTCTGTAAATGGTCTAGCGTGCTGTACTATTTGCTGAGCAGGGGCACTAAAATCTAGCAAGATATACCTACAAAAGGGGGAAAAAGGTAATTCCCTCCAAATATTTTACAAAAATACCTCTGCTTGGACATAATTTTACAATCTCCACCTCGTTGAAGGAAAATGCTACCTTCTTACTCATGCACCCACACAAATACAAAAATTCAACGGAAAGCTTGGTACTTAGGACGAAGAAGATGATTTCAAGATCGAACTAATTAAGAACCGCTCTCGAAAACAAGCGAATAGTAAGCAGCCATCCATAGTTAATCACCAGATGCTTGTGGGAGAACTCTATGTTACGTCGAAACTAACCATTTTCCAAAAGAAGAATCCAGTAAAGATAGTGGCAAAAACAAGACATTTTAACAAATTACAGGGTCTGAAATGCAAATCCACCCATCGTATAATTCATATTTATTTCCCATCTCTGTCCTTGCCTTCCCCACACTTGAACCAAGCTCTCATCGCACACCACCTTCCCCCTCGTATACATGACGACCAAAACGCAAACGCCGCAACCACCTTTGCCGCTGCCGTCGTTCTCTCTTCACCGTGGCCACCGCACGGCCTCTTCCTCCTCGTCCCTCTCGACGGCCTCCTCCGCGACCTCCTCGCCGTCGCCCTCCCCGCGCAGCACCACCAACTCCGTCCCCTTCTCCTGGGAGCACCACCCGGGCATCCCCAAGAACTTCCTCCCAGCCAACCCGGCCTCCCCTCCCACCCCGCTCCCGCTACCGCCGCCCCTCCGCGCGCCGCCCTCCAGCCACCACCACCGCCGCCGCGCCAACCCGCCTCCCGGCCACGACGCCGACCCTTCGCCGTCGCCCTCGCTGAGTGCACCAGGGAACGCGCCGTGGCATCAGGATCCGGCGGCAACGTCATCGACACTGTCTTCCCTACGCCGGCGTCAGCTGCAGCCACGGGCGGCCGCACGGGGCGCCGGTGGTCCGTCGCCGCCGGCGGGGTGGTCGGGTTCCTCGACCTGTACGGGTGCAAGAGCGCCATGGCCATCGCCGAGGGCGCCTTCATCGTGCGCCGGCCAGTGGCGGTGCCCCGTACTGGGCCCGCACGAGCGGGTCAGGGCCGACCGGGCCGGGCCGGGCTGCGGTAACGACGCTTCCGAGATCCATCGGGTATGGGCCCAATTAGGTACATAAATAATGGATGCGCAAAAAAAAAACCTCCCACCTTTTCTCTTGTTTTGTTTTGTTTTCTTTGCTTGTATTTTGATGGTAATTTGAATCGAGCATTTTAATGGATGTGATTCATACCTTCGTATGAATGTGTGTGGTATAGCAATCGATATAATGGTCTTTTTTAGAAACACAATCTATATATAGTGCTAAATATCCATGGTGTTGTAAATTTGTAATTAAGTATATAAATTTGGCACACGTAGGAAATCAAGTCAAAGAATATATATTTTTTTGTTTTTTTCACGGTAAAACTGTATGGGAGCCCCCTACAGTACATAGTAAAATTGCATATTGTTAGGTTCATTTCACATTAGATTTGGATTCTCGGCATTTGTTGCAGTGGAGAAGAGACTACAAACTCATATTGGGAGTGCGCGTAGGGAAATATGTGGTTGCTCAGGGGTAGCCACCCATCCGAAAATTTTTAGTTAAAATTTGACATTTTTGAGTTGGAAGTCTTCGAATTTGAGTTGAAAGTTTAACATTTTGAGTTAAAAGTCTTCGGATTTGAGTTGAACATTACCTATTTTTATTAGAGCGCTCACACAACCTAGATCGAGCTCTCAAGTAATGCTACAATTATGGGTTAATTTCCGAATGCGGCCAATTTCAATCTATTATCTTTTTTATATCTAATGCCGTAATGCGTCCTATTATCATATATTAAAACTGCTTCGATCTCCACTGCAACGGATCCGAATATTTCTTAATTTGGTGGGGATGTACGTGCTTGTCAAGTAGTTGTGTGCTTGCGCGATATTTTTTAAGCCTACATATGCTGGTGAGAGTTGGCAGACAAAGCCTATAATTTAGCAACAAGCCTCCTCGAGATCGCTACCCAGCATAGCTGATGGGTGTCACGTCCCTAGTTGCTAATTCGAGCTCACATGATTTCTTTTAAAACGAAACAGAAACGAAGACCGTGTAACATATTAATTAAGCAGCAGCAGAACACAAAAACAACAGATCCAAAGGCTTAGGACAAGGTAAACTTTAATTACATAGGTATTATATTCTCCGAGCATTTTCGGGTCAAAGCTCTTCCTTCTTTTCTAATCTTTGCAAATAACTTTGTAGTTGAGTACCTTCTGTTGAAGGTTTGGGCATTGTGCTTCTTCTAGATCTCCCAGGTGGTTAGAGGGACCACCGTGACCATTGCCCTTGCTGGATGACTCAATTTACAAGTTTTTGGCTACCAGTCTTCGACGTCATGGCTCAAGTCCCAATGTGATGGCTTGAGCGGAGCATAACCCAGCCATTCTGTTGTGAAGTTCCACACTCATCGAGAGTACCTACACTCCGACAGGAGATACAAGATAGTTTCAGTGGCTTGTATGCACAATGAGCTTGTACCCTAGTTTGACTCAAATGATAGATTATTACACATATCAGCGTATACAATCTATGCTATTTAATTTGATGGATGCATTTCTTTTTTTTCTTTTTCCTGCTCGATGTGTACGTACGTCTCCCCATAATTAATTATTTCCCGGAAATTTTGGCTATATTGGCGTATCTTCGCCCCGTATTTACAAGAGTGACCGTCACCGGATTTTATTTGCACTCCTCCACACGGCCACTGTGCGGTGGCTAGCTTGCCGCATGGCCACCGTGCGGTGGGTCGGCTCTCTCTCTCTCCTCCCCGCAAAATTAGGGTTTCAGCAAATTAGGTTTTTGAGCGTTGTTTGTAGGAATTTTAGAATATTGCAAATGAGTTCAAAAAAATATATAATTTTATTTGGAGCCTCCCGACACATTGTACTTCCTTATGTAAATTTTTCATAATTTTATTCGTTCTTAATTTTTCTCGCGATTTCATATAAGTGTACTGTTTTGTACGAATTTGTAAATGTAGAAAATAAGCTCAAAAAATTATGAATTTTATTTTGAAGGCTCCTCAAGCAGTGGACTTGATTGTGTAATATTTCAACAATTTCATATGTGTTCTGGAATTATCTCAAAAATGAAGTATTTAGGTTGTAAAAATTTGGATTTTAGGTTTCAGAAATTAGGGTTTCATGAATTCATGTGACTTGGAATGTATGAAAAATCTACATTGCAACTCCATTGGAGATGTCAATATACAATATAACACAAGAATTTCATGTTACATTTGGATCATTCATTTTCACATCGTCACGAAGTTCAATTTTTGTACGAGGCTTAGAGATTACAGATGTACTCGTGTTGATGAAATCTTTGAATGAAGGTAAAGTGCGAGGCATGGAACCAGAAACACATTAGAGTCCGCAGACAAAAGTATGTTACATGTGGTCACATGGCATGATGGTTCGGCTAATTTCTTCAGTCATCCTCGCTACTACTACGGTACACTACAACACAAGTATCCGGACCATGCAAGTTTACATGTCTTCATGAGATAGGATTAACATGGCGAGTACGACGGGGGAGTACTGTGGAATGGTCCGACCTACTACTTGGACCGGGGCCATTTGCCCTTCCTTGCGAGCTCGACGTTGTACTCCTCGTCGATCGCCTTGTCCTTGGCTGCCATTTTCGCCTTTCTCTCGCGTTCCTCTCGCGAGCCTCGCGCTCCCTGCGCCTACACGCCTCAAGATGAGCTTGCGTCTCCTGTCGGATATGCTCGCTGTGCTCTTCGTTGCGCCGCTCCTCCTTTCTCCTCTCGCGGTCCCTCTTGCCATCCCACTCCTCGCAGTCGAGACGCCACTAGTCGTGCAGGTGGATCCCTTGGTCGATCCACTTACGGTAGCCACATAACGGATCCGGGGACTACGAGTAGACTGGAGAGGTTGTTAGTGCATACTTTGAAAGAGAAATGGTAGAGGAACATACTATAATTGGTCCTTACCGGTCGCCGATACAGGCCCGAGTCCCAACGGCGATCGGGATAGTCACAGGAGTAGTTCGCGCAACCCTAGTAACGCATGCCCAAGCTGAACCGCTGCTTGGACTTGAATAATTTGCACGTCCCTGCACCAACAGAGGGGTGGCATGTTCCTCTCGGCGGTTTTCCGGTGAATGCTCGGTGGGAATATTCAGGTAGAGGTTCCTGCTAAGGGGGTGTCATTGTAGTGAGGTGCCCTCCTGGCACACTCCGTTTGTTCATCCCGGGCCGAAGCACCCCTTGCGAGTTTGCGGATCTCGTTCCATTGGTTCTCCATCTGAGCGAGATTGTGTTGAAGTGTTGATGCAGGAGAACCTGCTGTGGAAGGGGTAGTACTTATTTGCCAAGCCGGCCCTGCGTTCGCGGCTGAATTATAATTCGATTGAAGGAAATTCGAGTCCACAAGGCGCGCCCTGAGGAGGAATCGTGTGGTCTTGTTGTTCTGAAAAGTTAGCATTGCAGTGTGTTGTCTTATCGATATGCAAAAGTAGCAGCATGTGGCGTGACGGTGCGGTCTTTTCATCCTGAAAAGGTCGCGTGGCGGGGTGTGTTCTTATCATTCTAAAAAGTAAGCGTCCCAGTACGTTGTCATATCGACATGCAAAAGTTTCACTTGTGGCTTCACAGGGGTTGGTCTTTTCGGTAAAGTGGCCACTTGTGGCTTCATAGGGGTTGGCCTTTTCGGTCTGAAAAGGTCGTGGGGTGGAGTGTGGTCTTGTTAGTCTGAAAAGTAAGCGTCAAAGTGTCACAGTGTGTTGTCATATCAGTATGAAAAGGTAGTGTGGGGGAGTAAGGCTAGAAAGAGGGTGGTGTGGGGAGTCTCGATGCTGACTCCCTCAGGATTTTTGTTTTCAATTTAAGAGGTTCAATTAAGCAAACATTATTTTCATTAAGCTCTACCTACTCTACTAAGCTACTTTCGAAGACTCGTGCACGTTTTCAATGTACCGCAGCCTCCAACTCGTGTGTGTTTCGAAGGCTATGATATGTTGTTGTATGATATGCATGTCACATATTTTCCTCAGTTGGCCATGTACAAGCCTACCTAGCCTGTGGTACAATATAGTATTAAAGAATATCATCCACATTGAGTCGATAAATTAACAAAGAATATCATGTGTACCATTTATGCAATGATGTCTACTAGTAGTCTCCGCAGTGCCATAGCCACTGCAACTAGTCTCTATGTCATGCGATTCCATTTAGTCGGAGGAGCCTTCCTCTTCCCCTTCCCCTTCCCCTTGTCGCGGGACTCCCCACATTGATGTCGTAAGTCGAGTCATCCATGTCCTGCGATTCCATGATGTAAGTGTACCGTACAGTGAAAAACGTAACAAGGATGTAAATTCTGCTATCATAGAAGTTTCGTTGTACATAACAAAACAAGGCGGAGAAAAACATTACATTACGACACTGAATGATGACCAGATGAGCTGGGTGTGTTGGGGCAATCCTTCATTGAGTGCCCAAGTGTAGGGACCCTGAATTATTTACATAGGATCATAGTCTTCCAGATCATATGTAAACAACTATAGGTCTCCAAGTTCTGAAATCCAACTTAACCAATGTAAATATGCCGACCAAAGCAGTTCGAGACCATACTTACATGAGTCAAGTAGCATTTCAAATCTTCAGATATGTGTCTCGTGTTAGCTCCCAAGGATCAAGGCTAACACACACATATCTCAATCAACATTGATCACAGTCATACACAAGGCATACATATATATTACAAATGTCATACAAGACAAAGACTTATGTCCATTAGTTACAACAAGGGCCGACCGGCCAAATTTAATCATTAACAAAAGTACGAGCGGAAACTAAAGCATTAAGAACAAAAACTCCAGCAATGTGTGCCCTCTCCAAAGGCAACTGAGTTGAGGCCAAAAATAGCGCTATTCGTTAGCGTCGCCGAAGTCGGTGCTAACGAAATGATCTAGGTTATAATCTTCCTCACCTAAACAAATGGATAATTAGTTAAAGTGCAAAGTTGTACTTGCAAGATTTATACAAAGAAAAATTTATACATGCTAGTAGTTGATCAACGAGAGGTTATAGTGGCTCTAGTTTTTTTTTTGTGCATAAATGCAGCAATACTCAAACTACACATATTAGTTTAAGAAGACAGTTTTAGCAATCGATTGTTTATCAAAAGAATTTAAATGACATAAAGTTAAATGTATATCAAAGAATATCAAAGTGGCAGCCCCACTTTGATAAACTAAATTCATGACAAACCCGTCATGACGATACCATGTTGTCCCATGTCAAGTTTTAGTTTAGAGTCTAACAATGATGTCAGTCAAGACTCAAGTGATGTCCATAACCGTGGACACGGTTATTCGAATAGGTTATAGCCCTACAGGAGTACATCTTTACCCACACGACTCGATCAGCCCGTAAGCCTCCGGATAATAACACACTTCCTTTGGTGTGTCGGCTAGGGAAATCAAGACTCAGTATTTTTCAGCAAGAAAACCATATTGAAGTGAACCACCCATGCATGATAAATTCCCACTTAGTGCTAGCTATACCTCCTACTAACTAATCGGGCATGCAAGTTGTGTCGGAGGGGCCAATGTAAGAAGTTAGCATGTGGGTCGACTGCCCAACATCAAAATAAAAATAGCGCTCACTTGAACATTATATCCTTACATTGGGTTCCTAAAGAACATGAGATTTCACGGTCCCATGTCCTCACACCACCTGTGTTTCAACTCAATATGATATTCCCCTTACTTGACCAAGCAGCGTCCATACACCACGTATGGAAGTACGAGTGATACTTGGAATGACATCCCAAAGTTTGGTCATTGATGATCCGGGCAAGTTTTTTCACAATACCCAATTCTTGTGCACGAAGGTACCCTCACTACTAGACAATTGTCCAGATCTAAATTTATTTTTAAAGAACAACATTTAGAGTCCACAATTAGATTCGAAGATCTAAACTGAAAACATAAATACAATTATTCAGTATCTCCCATGATTGACGAGATAACCCCATCAGCCGAACTACGCGACTACTGACTTGCATGGCTAAGTATAAATACCAATGGTAAGTAATATCATACACAACTAACTGAGGTATATCTGTAAAGGAGAATTCAGGGTTAACCTGTAACAATTGGGATATAGCTAACTAGACATCACAAAGTATTCATACTCAAAAATAGCATGCACGCAAGTAATATTTGCATTTCAAAACACTAAAGTAGGAAATACTAGGATCAACATGTATGCAAGAATAAAAGTAAAAGTGATGCTTGCACCTTGCTGAAATGCCAATTGTTCGCTCTCAGACGGATGCTCGTTCACCTCGGTCTGCTCCGACACTAAAGAAAACACGTTATCGAATAAACAACGAGAACACCGAGAAAATCCAAAATGCTCAAAAATGCATGATTACATCACAGTGGAGAGGTTATGATTTAATATGAATTTAGGTGAATTTTTTTAATTCATTTGGAGTTAATTTCGATTTTCTATAGATTTTTCAAGGTTAGCATTATTATTGTTCATGTATTTTAAATATCACATCTTTCTACAATAGTAACATGTTCAAAACCTATTCCAAATTAAAGTACAAGAAAAATTTAAACTAACAAAATTGAGTTTACTCAATTTGGAGTTAAAAAGAATTACTTATGAATTTTTGAAGTTTATAACAATTTCTAATATAAAAACAATTCATTAAAAACATTAACTTATCTTTCAAGTTTTTCTGGAATGGAAACATACTTAATACCTAGTCCATTTAAAAATACATTAAAAATGAAAACCAACAAAATTGGTTTCATTCAATCCAAATTGAATTAGTTATGAATTTTTAGTGCATATTTTATTCATTTCAGAATTTCTAAATATTTTAATACTTTTTCTACCCATGCTCAGCTCACCACCGAGTATGACAGGTGGGATCGGCGAAAGGCGTTGACTGGGTCAGCTTTGACCCAGCCACGGCCAAACGACGTCGAAGGTGTATTCATAGAATACACTTTCAGTTTTCCAAAATGTACTCTGGAAAAACCATTCTAAGAAATACGCTTCCCAAACTTAGAAGGTGTACTTCACGTTTTGTGCAATTACTTAACCAGCCATGAGGGCCCGCATGTAACAGACTCATAGTTCTAATCAAAAACCTAATCGCATTCATTAACGGTAGGACCTACATGTCATACGATCATTAAAGAGCGTAATTAACACTAATGACCATCATTACCCTTTTAACGCCGGTAGCTCGCCGAAGGTCTCGTGAGCGGCGTCATGGCTGTGAACGACAATTCGGCAAAAGAGTGGAGCTCTGGACTCGGGAGCGGCTCCAGCGGTGCAGGAAATCCTCACGAACACGATGGCGGTGGCGCGGAGTCCGATGGTCATCGGAGTTGAGCTTGCGACGGCCGGAGGCGGAGACGAAGAAGTGGCGCTCAAGGAGGAGGCGTTCCAGTGGTCGAGGGGCTTCGGGAGAGCCTCCCGGGATTGCCTGGAGATTAGGAACGCGGCGCCCTCAACGCCGACGACGGAGAAGGTCGGGGATGGCTGAACTGCAGACAGCAGGCGGTCCACCGTGGTCGGAGAAGAATGGTTTGCACACCCTCGAGGAAACACCAAACTCCAATTAGCTTCGCCTAAGAACTCAGTAGAACGTTGCG
This sequence comes from Hsuehochloa calcarea, assembly GCA_036346395.1. NCBI lineage: Eukaryota > Viridiplantae > Streptophyta > Magnoliopsida > Poales > Poaceae > Hsuehochloa > Hsuehochloa calcarea. The sequence continues at coordinate 24,453,768 of CM070613.1, forward strand.
ATCATAAAGGACAAGACGGCATAGGAAATGTCTCACCGAAGCACTCGTGAGTGTCGCGACCAAGGCTACCGGTCGTGAGGACGAAGATATGGCCCCTGACAATTTAGTGGATGGCAATGTCTCGGACTAGCAAAAACAGGCGCGGCATGGTGAATGGATTTCGATGGTGAGGTCGTGGATGCGAGTGCGGCACCGAGGCGTGCCCTAGCTCATCGTCTTCTTCGTCGGACGAAGCAAAGAAATGGAGCGGTGAGAGCGATGGAGTGCGAGAGAAAGAAAGTGAGATGGTCAGGGAACTAGGTGAGGCCCTGGCGATTCTTCTCGGACAGACACGCGTGAAAGAGGTGGCGAGCGCGATGCTGTGGCACACATGCGCGACGCCAGCGTCGCAGTTGAAGCTGGAGGAAGAAGGCGGTTCCGACAGGCGGGCCCCACTCGTTAGTGACAGGACGAAAATGATGCAGTTGGATGGGCGAAGCGGCACAGGTGAGCGTGCTTGGTCCAGCCAAGTCAATTGGCGCGGGTTGCTACAGTGTAGTCGGGTTCGGGTCGGTCGCACAGTTTGACCGAAAACAAATTTAAACCTTTCAACTTTGACTGAGGTTTAAACATAGCAAATAAATTTATAAAAATATAAATTTTTTGGAGGGTTCTAGGACAAGGTAGAACCCATATAAATTTTCTAAAAATAATGTTCATGATTTAATCACTTATTTAAAATTCATTAACAATAGCTATTTATGGCTTGAGTTTGCATTTTCCCTAAGGTCAATTTGAATTCAAAAATTTTGATAAAATTCATATTTATTCATGATAATTATTATAGTGTTTGAATAAATTTTTTCTTGAGATCATTATGAACATTTATTTTCATTTGTTTTAGAAGTGAAGTTTAATCTTAATGTTTATTCTTTAATTTGAAAATTTTAAATATCATAATTTATGATTATGCTCAAAAAATGATATGAAATGCTTATGAGATGCATCTAAAATCCATTAATAAATATGAGATGTGACAAAACTCCCCCCTTAAATGAATCGCGTCCCGAGATTCCTGATGTTTAGAAGTAGGGATTGGAAATATCGAGGAGAATCCAAGATAGGTTGGATAATCAGATCTTATTTTAGATATTGTCTCAACTGAAATCACATTTGAAATTAGAAGGTTTTCTTTTGATTGCAGTCCATTACAACATCTGTTGTCTTGATTTCCTTCAAGGATAGCAAGAAAAGATCCTAACAGGGGAACAAAACATTGCTAATACATCTTTCTTTCCATTACTTTGTTTAACCTTTCCTTTTCTTGATTATAAAAACATTACATTCATCTTAAGTTCTCAAACTTAATAGAATCTCATTCCTGAGTTTCGTGCATCTCGGGAAAAAGGTGGGGATACTTTGTTCGCATTTGATCCTCTCGTTCCCAAGTTCCTTCATCTTCTGTGTGGTTACCCCGTTGGATCTTCAAAAACTTGACGGTGCGGTTTCTCGTCTTACGTTCCGTCTCACTAAGAATACTCACTGGGTGCTCTCGGTAAGATAGATTAGGTTGCAATTCCAGGTTCTCGTACTGAGTTAGACATGAAAGGTATCATGTACCGCTGAAAGAGAGGTGGGCAGCTCCAAATGATAGGGCACAACTCCTCGTTTTGCAAGAATTTGGAATGGTCAAATATAACGAGGCACCAATTTGCCTTTCACTTGGAAATGATGTGTGCCTTTCATCGGTGTGACTTTAAGATAAACATGATCATTCACCTCAAAGCTCAATTCTCGACGACGATTGTCTAGCATAACTCTTTTGGCGAGACTGTGTCGTTCGCAAATGGTCTCGGACCAAACTCGGACCAGCTTAATGGTGTCCGACAAGCCCTCCCATACAATGCTTCAAAAGGTGACATCTGTAAGCTTGATTGGAAACTGTTGTTGTTGGAGAATTCCACATACGATAAACACTTCTCCCAATTGTTGCTATATGACAACACACAAGCACGGAGAATGTCTTTCAATATTTGATTCACCCTTTTAGTCTGTCCATCTGTTTGAGGGTGGTAAGCAGTGATAACGGATAGGGTAGTCCCCATTGCTCGGTGTAGACATCCCCAAAAAATATGAGGTAAACTGAGAGCCTCTGTATGAAACAATGACCTTCGGTACACCGTGCAGACAGACAATTCTTGAAATGTATAGCTCGACCAATTTACTCCCCTTGAAGGTAGTTTTGATTGGGATGAAATGGGCGACCTTCGTCAAGTGATCCACGATCACCCAGATGGCATCAGACCCAGTTTAAGTCCTTGGAAAGCCGGTAATGAAGTCCATTCCGACCTCTTCCCACTTCCACTTGGGAATCGGTAATGGTTGTAGGGTTGCCACTTGTTTTAAGTGTTCAGCTTTCACCCTTGGAAAGTATCAGACTCAGCAACATAATGTACGATTTGCCGCTTCATTGGGCTCCACCAAAGCTTCTTCTTCAGATCTTGATACATCTTGGTACTCCTAGGATGTATGGAGAATGGAGAGTTGTGAGCTTCTTGGATGATCAATTCTTTTAATTGGTCACTGCCGGGCACTACCAAGCGGCTCCCGAATCACAGTGTGCCCTGCGCATCTTCCATGAAACCTCTAGGGCAGCAAGAAACCCTTCCTCAACCCTCTCTAGGTCTTGCTACTGAAAATTCAGCACATAGGCCTTCCAAAGTGGATGATATCGATAGACAATTGCATTGAGACTTCCTGCTCAACGCATCGGCCACAACATTGGCTTTCCCTGGGTGGTAATGGAGTCCCATATCATAGTCCTTAATCAACTCAAGCCACTTTCTTTGCCTCAAGTTCAGATCGGCTTGAGTGAAAATATATTTAAGACTCTTGTGATCAGTATAGATTTCGCAACGATTAAATACCGTTGTCCCCTCAGCGACATGTTGAAGGACCGAAATGGCAACAGAGGGGGGGTGAATGGTGCCTAAAAATTAATACTCCCCTTTACTGTATTTAAACAAGCCTACAAAGATCTCTGGAGATCTAAAGAAAGTAAATGAAGCAAGATCAAATAACAAAAATAAGCCTCGGCCGTTCTTACGAAATCGGAAGCTCGGCGATGAAGTGCGGAAGTTCCGCTGCGGTAGTTCATTGTGTATGGCGCGATAGTTCCGCTGCGGTACTTTCGCTTTGTAAAATCGGAAGCTCAGATTATCCGATCAAGAACGAGCGCTCGGGTTTTTGTCCAAAAATCCAAACTACTTTTGATTTGTTGATCTTCTCTGGTCAAGTTTCACAGGACATCATCCTAAGCAACATCTTGACCTCATGGAGAAGAATCGCAAACAAAGATTCAACAATCAAGCCAAAATTGGATTTCTTGAAGAAGGGGCAAGAAAGACCAAAAACCAAAATAGACTCGATTCTCAGATTCTTAGCTCATGAAACTTTGAGTATGTAATAGCAATATCAAAACGACTCTAGATATCAAGTTTCATGCTATTTCATAAGGCGAATCAAAAGATATGCCAAAACCCTAGATATTTAACATGAGCAGAGAGGGAATAAAGAGAGGCATAAACATGTAATCAAAGACTCGAGTTTCATTGATAGAAGTCAAGAAATCACGGAGGAAACACAGAGGAATGATTACAAGTATTTTCGATTCATTCTCTCAAAAGCAAACAAACCCTTTTGGTGGAGCTAACCTAATTTCCTCTCTCAAGGTCTAACCCTAACAACGGGGTTGAGCTCTATTTATAGCCTTTGCTTAATGGGCCTCCAACCCATTAAGCCCGCTACACCCGAGCAGGCGCCTCCACTTGTGCGCTTTGCGAAATCCCGTTTCGCCCCTTGCGCACCTTTCGGAAGCCTCCCGCACGCCTTCTTTGTCCTTGACACGCAACCACCTCAAGATTCACGCCGTCTTCGACACATCCGGCCGTTCGACCTCAGCGCCGCTGCGCCTAGTCCGATCACCTCGTGTCTCGCCACGACTTCGTCTCGATGTCTGCGGTCAACACGAGCAAAAACACATCACATAGCATTGCACAATATCATAGCATCAACATTTGTATAAGACTCAAACTCATACGAATCAAAATCACAAAATATCCTTCTACGCACGATTCGGACACAATCGGAAGTTCCGCACTTTACCTTGCGGAAGTTCCGATTTCGAAACGTCGCGCTGTCGATTATCGGAAGTTCGCGCTTAACACTGCGGAACTTCCGATCTTCTAACATCCGCTTTTCGGTTTTCAAAACCGATTATCATCTCGAGAGGAACACACAGCGTCGGTATTATCGGATACTCGCCACCCTAGGTGCGGAAGTTCCGATTTCCTTGATCGAACTCAAAACCTCGTAAATCGAAGTTCCTATTTCCAACGCGGTAGTTAGATTATCGGAACTTCCGCTCCATACACGGTAGTTCCGATTTCCACTGATTGACCGAAGCAGTCCATACAGAAAAACTCAACTCTCAACCTATTCAACCACGATGTCAAATACTCATCACTCAGTGGAGGACCTCTCACATGGTCTCTCAATCTCCCCTTGATGAGTATATTGACAAACAAAAAAAGCATAAGATGAGTTTGAGTTTAAAGTCAACCAAGGTCTAAACAAGAGTAGTTAAGCTCAAGACCATGTTGAAAAAGAGAAAGACTTGAGATGAGATGAAAGAGCAATTTTCGCACAAAACTCAAGGCTTTTCTCCAGAAGGCTTTTTCTCTCCAAAATTCTCCCCCTTTGGCAATAAAATCATCAAGATGTAGAAAAGGGAGGAAAAGGCTATATGATGTTCATTTTAAGCATTAGGAGCCATGTAGATTATCCAAAATGATTATTAGAGAATTACACCAAGCCATAACACAGAAGAATGCTATCAAGATCATGACAATTGATGTATAGAAAAGCTAAGTCAGAAAGTCCATAATTCTGATTAATGATCCAATTCTTTAGCAAGTCAAATAAACCAAGATTGAAGTCTAGCTAAAGATATCCAAGGATGATACAAGCCATGTCAAATAATCTAAGTTGAACCAAGAAGACTCATATCGAACAGTTTAGAGTGCTACCAGTTGAAGAAAGACTCATTTTATCCAGAACTTGGTCCTTTTAATGATAAGCAATTTTAGCACATTTTTCTTTTTCTGAAAGCTCTTTATGGTTTTATCTTAGTAAAGCAAGCTCTGGACTAGGTGCCATCCACAACTGCCTCCTAAGCTTCAACCAATTTTTCAAATCTTAGCCATGTGCTAGATCCCAAGCCTTATCGACCACTCCAAACAAGAGACTTAAGGAGGTGATCTTAGGTCATCAAGGCTCCCCCGAGTTCATGCCTAGTGCAATGGCAAGCAGTCTCATGAGAAAGATTTGGTGAGATCAGTTTTTTCGCACAAAAGGGATCATTTTTCTTTTGAAGTTTTTAGACCAGCGATTTAAAGAGAAGTCAAATTTCTTAACAAACTGACATAGCTTACTCAAAAGTTCAAAGGAGATACAAGACTCAACTCAGCCTACTTGACATGGCGAATATCATAACAGGATAGCTTCAACCAGACTAGTCTCAAGAGCTATCATGACAAGATTTTAATTCAAGTTTAGCATTTATAATCACCTTAGCATGACAAAGACTAAGCTACACATAAAAGTCATGATAGATCTAGCAGTTTAGCATAAATCATGGCAAGATATAAAACAGTGAAAACAGATCATAAGGGATAATAAACAAGGCTCCATTTGATTATAATGCAATGCATGATGAAATGCAGGAAAAACCAGATTCCCTTCAGAATGAGATGCATCTTTTAATTCAGGTTGAGTTATGACAAATTTAAGAACTGGAATAACCAAGATGAACTCCCCCTGAACCAAAGGAACAAAAACGAGAATCTGATAAGAGAAACAGAAAAGACAATCCTTTAGAGCATAGAAAAGATATAGAGAAAACTATCGCTCAGACAGGTTCTTATCTACCCCATATGATTCTAGGACTATCAGCTGATCAACTCATACACTAAGGAGCAAACACTGTCCCTGTCTACCCAAGGGTGGCCCGACCCCTGCTAGAACCTATAAGATGTGAGTAAGCTCTACTTAGAGAAAGAAGAGACAGCTAATAAGCAGCATCCTAGAAGCACAAGATAAGAAATAGCAGTCAAAGCAATTTGGCAAGAGAACCACTCTAACCTATGTTGGAAGGACTTCGACCCAAAATATAAAAAGAAATGCAACCAGAAAGGAGTAATAGTATAAATATAATATAATACAGTAGTAGCACATAGCTCCCTTTCACAACAAATCGTAAGGACAAACCACCCCAAGCTCTCCGCAGAGTGAAAACCTAGAGCTATCCAACGGCTTAGTGAAGATATCACCAACCGGTGCTCACTCTCCTGGCTGGAGCACAATGTCTCCCTTCTCTACATGGTCTCGAAGAAAGTGATATCTGATATCAATATGCTTGGTCCGAGAATGTTGCATTGGGTTCTTGGCAATGCAAATTGCAGATGTATTATCACAAAAGAGTGGAACGCAGTCGATAGATAAACCAAAATCCTGCAGGGTCGAGACCATCCAAAGCACTTGGCTACAACAACCGGCCGCAACAACGTACTCGGCCTCTGCAGTGGACTGCGCAACACCGGATTGCTTCCTTGACGACCGGGAGACAAGAGAAGTGCCAATGAATTGGAAAGTGCGAAGTGCTCTTCCTATCTATCCTACTGACCAATAAAAATGCATCGGAGAAGGCTCTAAGAGATAGACAAGAAGAGGAAGAGTACGAGATACCATAGTCAATGGTAGCTCAAGGTACCGAAGATGCGCTTCACCGCTTTGACGGTGAGATCTGCGAGGAGAAGCTGAAACCGAGCACAAAGACACAGAGAAATGTATGTCCGGTCTCGAGGTGTGAGGTACAAGAGAGCCTATCATGCTCTGAACTCCTTTTGGTCAGCGAGTTCGCCGTCTTCATCTGGATCCATAGCAGCTGTAGATGCCATCGGAGTTGATACTGGCTTTCCATCATTCATGTCGAAGCGCTTCGGGAGGTCTCGAGTGTATTTGCCTTGATGAAGAAAAGTACCCTCCAGTCTGTTTGATTTGGAAGCCAAGGAAGAAGCTCAACTCGCCCATCATGCTCATCTCGAATTCGAGCTCATAACATCGTAAAAGCGAGACACGAGAGTATGTGAGGAGCCGCCAAAGATGATGTCATCCACATAGATCCGGGACGAGCAAAAGATCGGTGCCAAGGCGGCGGATGAACAAGGTCTTGTCAATTTTACCCATCTCAAAACCATGACTCGGCAGATAGGACTTAAGCCTCTCATACCAAGCTCTAGGAGCCTCCTTGAGTCCATACAAAGCTTTGGAAAGCCTGTAGACATGATTAGGGTATTTGGGGTTCTCGAAACCGGAGGTCAGTCGACATAGACTTCTTCCTCAATAAGGCCATTGAGGAAGGCACTCTTGACATCCATCTGGTAAAGCTTGAAACCTTTAGAGGTGCAAAGGCAAGCGAGATTCTAATGGCTTCAAGTCTAGCTCTGAGGGCAAATGTCTCTTGAAATCTAGACCCTCAACTTGAGAATACCCCTGAGCTACCAACCTAGCCTTGTTTGAATGACTAACCCATCTTCACTTTGTTTGTTTTGAACACCCATTTGGTCCCAATGATATTGTGACCTTGAGGGGCTCAACAAGGGACCGGACCTTGTTTCTTTCAACGTTTTCCAACTCCTCATGCATAGCGTTTGTCTAAGACTCGTCGGATAGAGCATGACAAGCGTCTTTGGGCTCAAATGAGGCGACGAAGGCGAGAATGGAGCGAATTGAGACAAACCGACTTTAGAGCGTGACACGCTCAAAGAGGTCTCCAATGATCCGCTCTGAAGGATGGTCCTTTTGAATGTGTCTTGGAGGTCCAGGTGAGATGAAGAAGTGACCTCTACCTCATTAGCGGATGAGATAGGAGCAGAGCCACTAGCTTCGAAGAAGCGAAGGTAAGGTGATCTCCTCGAGTAATGTGGAAGAAGGCACCTCAAGAGGAGGAGGAAGATGCGGATCGGGTAGACAACCCTCATCTCCATCTTCCTCATCGTCCACAAAGATGGACTCGATCGCTCTAGAGAACACGAGATATCGAGGCCTAGTCCCTGGTGGCCTCATCGAAGGTCACCTCACTGAGTTTCTACCATTTTGCTAGACTCGCATTCTGGACTCTATAGGCACGAGAAGAAGTCGAGTAACCGGAAAGATCCCATCACAAGATCGTGACTCGAACTTATCTAGGTTCCCGGACTTGAGAATAAAACACTTGCAACCAAACACACGAAAATGCGAGGCGGGTTTTCGCCCATATCTCAACTCATAAGAAGTGCGATGCAAGAGTGCCCGAAGAAAGACTCTGTTAGAAACATGACAAGCAGTAGCAATTGCCTCAGGACAAAACTTCCTAGGTGTAGAGTATTCATCAAGCATCGTCCTCGCCATCTCGACCAAGGTACGGTTCTTCCTCTCCACAACGCCATTCTGTTGGGGGACGTATGGAGACGAGAACTAGTGCTCTACACCTGTCTCACCACAAAAACTCTCAAAGTAGGAATTCTTGAACTCGGTGCCATTATCGGCGAATTGCTCGTAATGCACCCAGGAGCTCAACAGAAAGCCTACTAAAAGACCACGAAAAAGAGTAAGCGTCTCATCCTTCGAGGCTAAGAAAAACACCCAAGAGTACCTCGAGAAGTCATCGACCACAACAAGAATATACCACTTCCCTCCTGCCGATCAGACTCGAGTGGACCAATCTGTATCCATATGGAGCGATTGTCACAGTGCATCGATCATTATCCTTTGGATCGAGAGTGAGACGCGGCAACCATCTTGCCGTCTTGGCATGGAGAGCAAACTAGATCCTTGACCATCTTGAGTTTTGGCAAACCACGAATGAGATCGTGGCCGGTGACTCGTGTCAAATGATCAAAACCTATATGACCTAATCTCCTATGCCAGAAAGTCAAATCACGAATTGAAGCAATTAAACAGGAGAGGATCACGGAAGACTCGGAAAAATCAGCACGAAAGATCCTCCCATATCGAAATCCATAAACTAGACTACAGAAGAATCAAGAATTTTGCAATTGTTTTTCTTAAAGCTCACCTCGAAACCGTCATCGAAGTGGGAGAGGCGAAAGCGATTATCTGCAGCTTACTTACTAAGGCAACATCTTTTAAAACAAAAGAATCATTAATGCTCACAGTACCTTTAGCGATGACGCGCCCAAAAGAAGCATCTCCGAAGGTGATCGTCTCATCACCTCGAGCACGGGCAAGGGAAGAAAACCAGCGAGAATCTCGGTCATATGGCGAGAACACCGAGTCTACAATCCAAACCTTTGTCTTCCCAACCCGGCGACCCTAAGTCAAGCAGAGAGTAAAGTCTCAGTACTGGGGTGAATCAACAGTGATTTGAGCACCCAATACTGAGTAACACGTCGAGCAGATGAAGTAGTCAAGCAAGGCGGACCTCTATCTACCCCTCGCTCTCGTCACTCAACAAACGGAAGGTCTGCGTGCGGACACAGAAGTGATTCTTGAATCCATTGCTATGGAAGAGCGAGTCGAAATTACGGCAACATCTTTGGTCACGCCAGCGTGAGTAGCCATCTCGAAGGGAAACCGAGATCTACCCTCAAGCGGCGGAAGTCACGATCAAAGGGAGCATGAGGACGAAAATCAGAAAACTCAGAAAAACCAAGTCCTCGATGCTGCCCTAAATCACCAGCTGTATCAAACCTAGACCTCATGTTGGTCTTAGGTGCACTCATGGTCTGGAGCTGACCATGAATGCGCCTAAAAGAATCAACATGGTCTCTACGCGCGATCTTGGCGCGCCTGAATGTAACATCCCAAAATTGGTTTGTGTTTCAAATGTAATAAAAATGAGGAGAAATTAAAACTTTTTCTCTAATTTTGATTTTTGTAATCAGTTCCATAATTTTTGTAAAGGAATTATGTGAAAACAAAAATCAAATTGCCATTTGGACACGAACACAAATCTCCTTCATGAAAATCTTATGCCCAACCTTTGGAAATAATTTTCATTGGACCTAGGAGTGATGTTTGACACCTCAGAATTATTTCATAATTTTCAGAAATTATTTGATAATTTTTGAGACAAGTCAAACATTAGTCAAACTCCTAAAATAGCCTTCTGAAATTTTTAGAGAAAAATGCAGTGCATAAAAGTCTCTGAAAATTTTATATAAGGTTCCTTCTTCTGTCAGCAAGCTCCAGTTAAAATTTCATAATTTTTGGAGCTTGTTTGCTATCCCAAATAATTCCCCAAAAATCAGTTATTCAAGTTCAAACCCTAACTGGTTGTCACTGTTCCTCGGGTTCGGATCAGACTCGGGCTCGAGCCACTTGATTTGGTTCATCAACTAACGCCGACCGGCGCGACGCGATCGCGCGCGGATTTGCGAGTCGTTGGATCGGCATCGAGCGGCCCACGATCGCGTGAGCGTTCGGACCATCCGAAAGCGCGATCCACTTGAACCGTTGGATTCTAAATCAGCGGCTCACGATCGCGTGAGCGTTCGGACCGTCCGAGCGCCTCGCGCAACGTGAACCGTAGGATCCAAATCAACGGCCCGAGATCAAGCGCGCGATCGAATCGTTATCAGCGACCCGTTCTTTTTCACCGTCCGATTAAAATCCAACGGTGATCTCTATCGTCTTCCTCCGCCTCGCTCGCCGTAGTCAGCGATGGGTGGCGTGCACGATACGCCGGCAGAGCATTGTCACCTCAAGCTTTCGCCCGCGGCTCTTACGCATTATTGCTCCCGTCCGTCGCCTCCTCGATCGTCGTCCTCCTCGAGTTCACGTGCTCCATCGCCTCGATCGACCTCAACACGAGTTCGCCATTTTTCTTCCGTTGCTTCTTCCTTGCCCTTCGGCTATAAAACTCCTCGATGGCTTCCTTAGCATCCTTTGAACACTCTTGAGCTCCAAGACCTTTGTTAGTGCATCGCTCGAGCTCCATTTCAAATTTGCTCTCGGCGCCATTGTTGGAGCTTGGGTCCTTCGGTGAAAGTGGTGTTCGGGCATTCTCTTTCAAAACCCTTGCTTCCCCAGCTTCTTAGCATCTCACTGAGTATTAACCCTCTGTCGATTTTGCTTTTGCCAGAAGAGAGCAGATCAATTTGATTTCCCCAATTTAGTAAAGCGCTATTCTTCTTCGCTGAGCCACTCGATTCTCCTCGGTGCCTTCTTTGGGCTCAGTACCCCCTTTTAGTCCTTAGTTGTTTGGCACTCGCTCCCTTGGACCTTGGTGAGCTCATTTGCGTTTTCGTTTCGGTCATTTTGAGTCTTCTCGGTCATCTCCGGCTGTCGGCGTTCTAAACCGCATGACCAAAATTGTTGGTACCTTTGGGTGCGCAAGGTTGTTAGGAACTCATTTTAGGCTTTTGCTCGCGCGCGCCACGACCAGTCGCGTGGCGAGCCAATCTTTTTCGTCAAATTTTGCCGGACGAAATCGATTGGAGTTTGAACTTGAGTCGTTGCGGACCGTCGATCTTAGGATCTACCCAAGATTTCGCTTAAATTTGATTTAATCACGCCTAATTAGTGGACCGTTGGATCCAAGATCAGCGGTCGGATCTGAATGAACGTTCGGACCGTCAGAAAGGTTCGATCCGCGTGGACCGTTGGATCCAAGATCAGCGGCTCCTATGCGTGTGAGCGTTCGGACCGCGAGCGTCCCGATCACGCGGAACCGTTGGATCCGAGATCCAACGGTGGCGTTTAGGGTTTGTTAACGCGCGGCGCGAAGGGCTGAACGCATGGACCGTCGGATCCAAGATCGACGCTCCTCGTTCGCCACGTCATTTAAAAATTCATTTTTTCCGAAAGGATTTAGTTATCAACTGAAAAATGTGATAACTTGTAAAATGCATAACTAATTCATTTCAAATCCTTTTCGGTTGATTCAAATTTTGTTGGTTATGTTTTTAACTGAATTTTAATCTAAAAATATTTCCAACCCCAGTATAGATCCAGAAATTTTTGCTAATGAATAGTAGCATTTTGATTTATAAAAATGAGCAAAATTGTTTTGGTCATATCTTTGGCATTAAGAATCCAAATCAATTGGTTCTTGTTGCTAAATTCATTATAAATCAAGACCTTGCTACTGTAAAATTTTCAGAATTTTTGGAGAATGTTTACTGTTGGGTCTTTGCATTTTTATTCGTTCTTATCGGTTGCTTTTGGCTTTCTCGTTAGGATCCGAAGAGCACGTTGATAATATTGTTGATCCTCAGCAACACCTTGACCCACAGCAAGCAGGCAAGATATTTGATCATAAATGTCCCATTACTTTCAAAGTCTAATATCTTGTTTACAAACTATATGTATGCATTGCTTTTGTGTCCAATTATTTTTGCCCTGTTTAGAGGTAGCTATTCCTAATGCATTGTTGCCATTAAAATGTTATCCCCTACCACAACCATAAGTTATTATCATCGCTGGTGAATTAGAGCCCGGTGATTTAATTATGCTCTTTTACTGTATTTGCGATGTCATGCTTAGAAATGCTTAGCTACCGGTAGAATTGGGCGGTTATCGACTTAGTCGATGACCTTGATCACACAAATCATTTTGTTTATTTTTGGTTCAGCACTTTATGCTTTACTTTTGTAACAACCGAAAATGAAACAAAATGATTTGACTTGGGCACAATGGCATGTTGGTGTGATTGTTGGGTTTGACAAGGAAAGGTGCCCAGGTCCCTAAGGACCGAAAATGTTGCTTGCGCCATTGATCCAAGTACTTTTGCGTACTAACCACATGAGGGTTATATGGGACCCCTCTTGACGTAGTACTTTGGCGTGTGTTATCTCCGAGTCGCAGGAGGGGGTTGTGTGTGTTGTGTGAAACATGATATGTGTTCTCAGTGTTCTTGTGTTGGGTGTGCGGTGGTGGAGATTAGGGTAGGCTCTCCACCTCGAGGGCGTCGTAGTTGTCCAAGGCTTTACCCGGGAAGGGTAGTTGACCAAGGCTTTACGATGACTCGGACACAACGTATGGGTCTCTATCCATACAGGCGGCTCGTGAATAATTCACAATATTGGAAGCGTCTCGTAGGACTTAGCCGTCTTAGGCATACCTAAGGAAGTGTGCTTAATAGCTTGGCAAAAGGCGGTCGACATGTGGGTAAGTTGGTACACCTGCGCAGGATAAAACTATTCGAATAGCCTCGTCCTAGGTTATGGACACGCTTGGAGATTTCCCGCAAGATCTAGACTTCAACAACTGTTTTTGTTTTTAAAAAAAAATTAAAACTTGACATGGTTGGCATGAATGGGTAATTCATGCTATTGTTGTGGTGACTAATGGTTAGTCACTTCCAGGGCTGTTTTACTATTGTTGCTACTTGATTACTACTGTTTGTATCAAATAAAATCAGATTTGTTAAATGGCTTTCAATCTATTACATTATTGCAAATAAAACTTGCTTTATGCTTAAAAGCTTGAGTCCTAACCTGCTCCACTTAAATAAGCTTGCATGTAGTTATTGCATAGATCTGTTATCATTCTTATATATCTTGTGAGTACATTCAAAGTACTCACCCGATTTTTCTTTGTTTGCTTTTGTTTGCAGAGGAAGAAGGTGAGCCCCAAGGGCCTCACTTTTGTGAGTTGTCTTTGTGGATTCGACGACTAGCCTGGCGGTCCGGTCGGTTGCCTTGTGGGTTAAAGGCACACTGATTGGCTCTTTTGTTTTATAGCCATCTTATGGCACTTTTGCTTCCGCTGTTAAATTTCTTTATGCATTTGTCTTTTGGCCGGTCGGCCTCTCTTTTGTAATGACTATCCTTTATTTATGTTATCCTCTGGTTTGTTGTTTATGTTTCGGTTCTATGTGAATGAATGGAATTGATGCATGAACTTTGTAAAGAGGTGTGTATCTTGCACTGGGAAGTATACATGTCTCGAGTCTCGGATTACCTGATTTGTGATGCTAGGACCAAGTGGATGGTTAAGCATTACAAGCCGGATAAACCGGGGTCTCACAAGGTTTGGTATCAGAGCCATACTGACCGTAGTAACCCAAGTTGGTCGTCTTTAGGATATTTTGAAAAACTTAATTTCAAAGTATCAAGTGATTTTTGAAAGCTTAAGGAATTCTCAGATTTTATTCCTTACCTATCTTAACTTTCTCCTCTCATCTCACTCTAATTTGAGTTTTGAAAATTGTTTACCTCTTCTTCCTTCAAAGGTAGTGTTATCGATTAAATGGGTTTTGGGAACCACTGAGTTTGGCAAATCGAAGTGCTTAGGGTTTTGAAGTTTCAGGACTGAAGATTTCGGCTAGAGGCTTGGATGCGGAATCTGGACCGCGCGCTTCAATTTCCAGACAGCGAGCTCAATGGTTTCTGATGGGACCACTGAGCTTGGCAAATTGAAGTGTGCCAGATTTTGAAGTTTCTAGAATGGAAGATTTCAACTGGAAGCTTGGATGCAAAATCGCTACAGCAACTTCAATTTCCGGACAGCAAGCTCGATGGTTTCTAAATGGGGTAGAAAATGAGAAGATAACCAACTAAAATTTGTGGGGTTAAAAGGGTAAGATGTGATACTAGTTAGCTATGTATCTAACACTATTTTCGTTGATTGAACCTTGCTCTTTAGTGGTGATAGATCTTACCTTAATCTTCTGATTTTTATCTTCTCAATCAATTACTCGTTCATTCAATACGGGTTAGTTGCATTGGGAAGTTGAGCTTTGGTTTTATGATTCCTTGCCGTCTTTGGAGTCTTTTTATAAGGTGTTTAAGATTATACACATCTTGTTTTGGCTTTGGTTAGGGTGATATTCCATTCCCCAGTCGCTAGCTTTTCGCTTTCTTCGGCTTTTAATCTTTGAGTCTAGTTTTAACCAAAGTTTCTTGTAACAGATGGCGGACGCACTCGTAGCGGCCAAGGCTGCCACCGTCCGGACGAGATCTTCCTCCTCCTCGACCATGGCCGAGGTCCTTCTTGGATCGAGCGCAACCGTGCAGAGGGCGGGAGGGTTCTTACGGGCGTCATCGCGCGCAACACTTCCACCCTTACCGTGCATCGGGATCCGGGCAAGGAGTGGTCATCACCGCGTGGGGACTCGCGGAGTTTCTTCGCACTCGGCCCCTCGTTCTCCAGTCGAGGACCGCTTGACGCAGACGATTGGCTTCGTGCGGTTGGCGCGCAGCGCGATAGCGCAGATGCAGGAGCACGAGAAGGCGCTATTCGCATCGCACCAGCTGGAGGGTGCAGCTTTGTCTTGGTGGGAGAGCTTTCTCGCCATGCAGCCTGACGGCCACACCGTCACTTGGGAGGAGTTCGTCGCCTTCCGCCGCTCTCATATTCCTTCCGCTTGATGAAGTCAAGAAGAAGGAATTCTTGTCGCTCGAGCAAGGCGTCGTTCCGTCCACGGAGTGTGCGAGTTCAACCATTTGGCTCGTTATGCTCCGGAGGAGGTGGCCACTGATGAGGCTAAGCAAGAGAAGTTCAAGGATGGTTTGTCTGAGGAGCTTCAGGACAAGCTATCCATCGTTGACTTCCCCGACTTCCAGGCCTTGGTGGACAAGGCCATCGTTGCTGAGCATGCGGGGAGAGCACTTGTGGATTCCCGCAAGCGTAAGTGGGAGGCCCGCAAGTCATCTGGGGCTAGCTATCCCGCTTGGTCGGTCTCGGGGTCGCGTCACGACTACAAGACCCCCGAGGGCATCAACACCTGCCCCTCGTCCTTCGCAGGCCGTGCCCCAATCACGTGCACCTGCGAGTCAGCCAGAGGCCTCCGCGACACCGCGGATGTCACGCTTCTTCCGCAACAACAAGGGGCATTATGCGAACCAATGCCCCAAGAAGACAGGAGCAGCCCCTCGTCCTAATGGAGGACGCGGGCCAGGAGGTGGTTCTTCGCAGGACCGGAAGATAGTCCCTACTACCCAAGGCGTGGGTAGTGGTCGCGTCAACCTCATCTCAGCAGAGGAGGCACAGGAGGCACCCGGCGTCGTGCTGGGTACACTTTATGTTAACTCTCATTCTGCTACTGTTTTGTTCGATTCAGGAGCATCTCATTCTTTTGTTTCTGAGTCTTTTGCTGCTATTAGTGAGCTCCTCTTTACTCCATTGTTGGTCCCATTACTCATTCGCTCTCCGGGTTCAGAGTTGAGAGCTGAATCTGAGTGTAGGGATGTCCCAATTGAAATCGAGGGAGTAAGATTCCTTGCGAATCTTATCCTCCTCCATTCAGCAAGTCTAGATGTAATTCTTGGTATGGATTGGTTGTCTCAGCATAAGGGACAAATCGATTGCGCCAAGAAGTGTGTCTCTCTATCTAGCCTTTCCGGCGAGCAGGTTCGCTTTTCGCCGAAGCTGCTAGGACCGCATCTCTTCGCGCTTGAAGCGAAGCCCGCTCTAGATATTAGTGAAGTCCCCACAGTTCGTGACTTCGTTGATGTCTTTCCTGAAGCTCTTCCGGGGATGCCACCAGTTCGAGACCTCGAGTTTGTCATTGAGTTGGTTCCCGGTACTGCCCCGATTTCAAAGAGGCATTATCGGATGCCACCGAACGAGTTGGTGGAGTTGAAGAAGCAATTGAATGAGCTGCAGGAAAAAGGTTTCATTCGCCCTAGCTCATCTCCGTGGGGTTGTCCTGCAATCTTCGTAAAGAAGAAGGACAATACTTTGCGCATGTGCGTTGATTACCGTCCGCTTAATGAGGTCACGGTAAAGAACAAGTATCCATTGCCCCGCATCGATGATCTCTTTGATCAATTAACTGGAGCTCGAGTATTCTCCAAGATTGATTTGAGAATGGGATATCATCAAGTTCGGATACGACCTGAGGATATTCCAAAGACGGCTTTCTCTACTCGCTACGGCTTGTATGAGTATACCGTCATGTCATTTGGCTTAACCAATGCTCCCGCCTTGTTCATGAACCTCATGAATTCGGTGTTCATGGAGTATTTGGATAAGTTTGTCGTGGTCTTCATCGATGATATTCTTATCTATTCTAAGAACGATGAGGAACATGATGGGCATCTGAGGCTCGTGTTAGGCAAGCCGTGAGCACCGGTGTATGCAAAGTTCACAAGTGCGCGATTCGTTGAAGGAAGTGGCCTTCTGGGCCATGTTCTTTCGGCAGAGGCGTGGCCGTTGATCCTAGTAAGATCGATGTTCTTTCTTGGTGTCACCTACTTGGTAACAAAGCGCGGAGTTTTCTCGGTTTAGCGGGATATTATCGCCGTTTTATCGAGAATTTCTCCAAGATCGCGAAGCCGATGACGGAGTTGCTCAAGAAGGACAAGAAGTTCTTGTGGTCCGATGCTTGTGAGGAAAGCTTCCAAGTACTCAAGAAGCGTTTGACCACCGCTCCCGTCCTTGTTCTTCCCGATATTCATCGAAGCTTCGATATCTTTTGCGATGCTTCGTCGAGGACTCGGTTGTGTCCTTATGCAAGAGGGCAAGGTAGTGGCCTATGCATCAAGGCAATTGAGACCTCATGAACTCAACTACCCTACCCATGACTTGGAATTGGTCTCGTGTGATTCATGCACTTAAGATTTGGCGACATTACCTAATCGGCAATCGTTGTGAGGTGTATTCGGATCACAAAAGCCTAAAGTATTTGTTCACCCAACCAGATCTGAACCTCAGGCAAAAGAGATGGTTGGAGTTTGTCAAAGATTATGACATGGGTATTCACTACCATCCGGGCAAGGCTAATGTCGCTGCCGATGCGCTCGATCGGAAGCGCATTGCAATACCTTGTTGCTCGGGGATGTCAACCCACCCTTACGGAGGAATTTCAGCGTCTTAACTTAGGTTTGGTTGAGCGTGGTTCCCTCGCTGCCTTGGTTGTGCAACCAACCTTGGTAGACCGGATTAAGGTCGCTCAGCAATCGGATGCTGGGATAAGCCGCATTAAGGAAAATGTCAAGAACGGAATACCAAGTGCTTCTCTCGAGGATGAGCATGGTGTTGTAAGGTTCGGCGCGCTTAATGGTTCCAAAGGACATGGAACTGCGGATTTGATTCTCCGCGAGGCCCATAATTCGCCCTTGTCTATCCATCCGGGGCCACAAAGATGTATCAAGATCTCCGTCGAGATTTTGGTGGACCCGAATGAAGAGGAGATTGCGAAGTTCGTTCTTCGAGTGCGGCGTGTGTCGTCGTGTCAAGGCCGAGCATCGGCGTCCAGCGAGCTTGCTTGACCTTTGCCTATTCCGAATGGAAGTGGGATTCGATCGGGATGGACTTTATCACCGGTCCGCCCACGTCACAAAAGGGGAATGATGCTATCTGGGTAATTATCGATCGATTAACCAAAGTGGCACATTTCCTTCCGATCAAGACCAAGCTTCGTGCCGATCGTCTAGCCGAGCTCTACGTCTCGAGTTGTAAGCTTGCATGGTGTGCCAAAGACGATCATTTCGATCGTGGTTCACTATTTACCTCCGGTTTTGGCATGGTCCGCAGAAGCTATGGGCACTCGTCTTTCTTTCGATTCAACATATCATCCTCGGTCGATGGCGGTGACCGAAAGAGTCAACCAAGTGTTGGAAGACATGCTCGTGCTTGTGTTCTCTCCTATGGAAAGAATTGGGAGAAATGCTTGCCATTTACCGAAGTTTTCCTACAACAACGACTTTCGAGCCGGTCTCGGCATGTCACCTTCGAGGCCTTATACGGAGAAAGTGCAGAACCCGTTGAATTGGTCTGAGAGGCAGGCGAAAGACCTTTCTTTGGCGGACTCGATCAATGAGGCCGAGAGTCAAGTCCGGCTTATTCGTGATCGTTTGCGCCGCTCAATCCGAGCGAAGAGCTATGCGGATCGCCGTCGTCGTGAGTTGAGCTTTGAGCCTGATGACTTTGTGTATCTCAAAGTCTCTCCTTTGAAGGGTCATCAGCGTTTCGGTGTCAAGGGCAAGTTAGCTCCTCGATATGTCGGTCCTTACCGTGTTATCGAGAAGAAAGGAGCTGTTGCCTATAAGTTGGAATTGCCAGCTGCACTTGAAGGGGTACACGATGTTTTCCATGTATCCCAACTAAAGAAGTGTCTCCGTGTTCCAACTGAGGAAGCTCCGTTGAAAACTCTTGATGTTCAGGAAGATTTGACCTACAAGGAGCACCCTGTTCGCATCCTTGAAGAGGCTGAACGAAGGACAAGGAATAAAACCATCAGATTCCTCAAAGTTCAGTGGTCGAATCATTCCGAGGATGAGGCTACTTGGGAAAGGGAAGATCGTCTCCGTGCAGACTATCCATCTTTCTTTGCCGAGTGAGCCAAATCTCGGGACGAGATTTTTGTAAGGGGGGGAGGTTTTGTAACATCCCAAAATTGGTTTGTGTTTCAAATGTAATAAAAATGAGGAGAAATTAAAACTTTTTCTCTAATTTTGATTTTTGTAATCAGTTCCATAATTTTTGTAAAGGAATTATGTGAAAACAAAAATCAAATTGCCATTTGGACACGAACACAAATCTCCTTCATGAAAATCTTATGCCCAACCTTTGGAAATAATTTTCATTGGACCTAGGAGTGATGTTTGACACCTCGTAATTATTTCATAATTTTGAAATTATTTGATAATTTTTGAGACAAGTCAAACATTAGTCAAACTCCTAAAATAGCCTTCTAAAATTTTTAGAAAAATGCAGTGCATAAAAGTCTCTGAAAATTTTATATAAGGTTCCTTCTTCGTCAAGAAGCTCGATTAAAATTTCATAATTTTTGGAACTTGTTTGCTATCCCAAATAATTCCCAAAAATCAGTTATTCAAGTTCAAACCCTAGCTGGTTGTCACTTTGTTCCTCGGGTTCGGATCGGACTCGGGCTCGAGCCACTTGATTTGGTTCGATCAACTAACCGCCGCGCCGCGCGACTTGATCGGGCGCGGGATTTGCGAGTCGTTGGATCGGCATCGAACGGCCCACGATCGCGTGAACGTTCGGACCATCCGAGCGCGCTGATCCACTTGAACCGTTGGATTCTAAATCAACGGCTCACGATCGCGTGAACGTTCGGACCGTCCGAACGCCTCGCGCAACGTGAACCGTAGGATCCAAATCAACGGCCCGAGATCAAGCGCGCGATCGAATCGTTATCAGCGACCCGTTCTTTTTCAGCCGTCCGATTAAAATCCAACGGCTGATCTCTATCGTCTTCCTCCCGCTCGCGCTCGCCGTAGTCAACAGTAGGTGGCGTGCACAGTACACTTCGGCAGAGCATTGTCACCTCAAGCTTTCGGCCAACGGCTCTTCTGCATTTATTGCTCCCGTCCGGTCGCCTCCTCAGTCGTCGTCCTCCTCGAGTTCACGTGCTCCCATCGCCCTCAGTCGACCTCAACACAGAGTTCGGCCATTTTTCTTCCCGTTGCTTCTTCCTTGCCCCTTCGGCTATAAAACTCCTCCAGTGGCTTCCTTAGCATCCTTTGAACACTCTTGAGCTCCAGCACCACTGTTAGTGCATCGCTCGAGCTCCATTTCGAAATTTGCTCTCGGCCGCCATTGTTGGAGCTTCGGGTCCTTCGGTGAAAGTGGTGTTCCGGGCATTCTCTTTCAAAACCCTTGCTTCCCCAGCTTCTTAGCATCTCACTGAGTATTAACCCTCTGTCGATTTTGCTTTTGCCAGAAGAGAGCAGATCAATTTCGGATTTCCCCAATTCGCCGAAGCGCTATTCTTCTTCGCCGAGCATTTCGATTCTCCTCGGTGCCTTCTTTGGGCTCGGTACCCCCTTTTAGTCCTTAGTTGTTTGCTTTTCGCTCCCTTGGACCATGGTGAGCTCATTTGCGTTTTTCGTTTCGGTCATTTTGAGTCTTCTCGGTCATCTCCGCTTGCGGCGTTCTAGACCGCCATGACCAAAATTGTTGGTACCTTTGGGTGCGCAAGGTTGTTAGGAACTCATTTTAGGCTTTTGCTCGCGCCGCGCCATGACAGAGAGTCGCCGTGGCGAGCCAATCTTTTCCGTCAAATTTTGTCGGACGAAATCTGATTGGAGTTTGAACTTGAGTCGTTGCGGACCGTCGATCTTAGGATCTACGGCCCAAGATTTCGCTTAAATTTGATTTAATCACGCCCAAATCAGTGGACCGTTGGATCCAAGATCAACGGTCCAGATCTGAATGAACGTTCGGACCGTCCGAAAGGTTCGATCCGCGTGGACCGTTGGATCCAAGATCAACGGCTCCTATGCGTGTGAACGTTCGGACCGCCGAACGTCCTGATCCACGTGAACCGTTGGATCCAGATCCAACGGTGAGCGTTTAGGGTTTGTTAACCGCGCGCGCGCGCGTTAGCGCTGGAACGCAGACCGTCGGATCCAAGATCGACGCTCCTCGTTCGGCCACGTCATTTAAAAATTCTGTTTTTCCCGAAAGGATTTAGTTATCAACTGAAAAATGTGATAACTTGTAAAATGCATAACTAATTCATTTCAAATCCTTTTCGGTTGATTCAAATTTTGTTGGTTATGTTTTTAACTGAATTTTAATCTAAAAATATTTCCAACCCCAGTATAGATCCAGAAATTTTTGCTAATGAATAGTAGCATTTTTGATTTATGAAAGCTGAGCAAAATTGTTTTGGTCATATCTTTGGCATTATGAATCCAAATCAATTGGTTCTTGTTGCTAAATTCATTATAAATCAAGACCTTGCTACTGTAAAATTTTCAGAATTTTTGGAGAATGTTTACTGTTGGGTCTTTGCATTTTTATTCGTTCTTATCGGTTGCTTTTGGCTTTCTCGTTAGGATCCGAAGAGCACGTTGATAATATTGTTGATCCTCAGCAACACCTTGACCCACAGCAAGCAGGCAAGATATTTGATCATAAATGTCCTATTACTTTCAAAGTCTAATATCTTGTTTACAAACTATATGTATGCATTGCTTTTGTGTCCAATTATTTTTGCCCTGTTTAGAGGTAGCTATTCCTAATGCATTGTTGCCATTAAAATGTTATCCCCTACCACAACCATAAGTTATTATCATCATTTGGTGAATTAGAGCCGGTGATTTAATTATGCTCTTTTCTTGTATTTGCGATGTCATGCTTAGAAATGCTTAGCTACAGGTAGAATTGGCGGTTATCGACTTAGTCGATGACCTTGATCACACAAATCATTTTGTTTATTTTTGGTTCAGCACTTTATGCTTTACTTTTGTAACAACCGAAAATGAAACAAAATGATTTGACTTGGGCACAATGGCATGTTGGTGTGATTGTTGGGTTTGACAAGGAAAGGTGCCCAGGTCCCTAAGGACCGAAAATGTTGCTTGCGCCATTGATCCAAGTACTTTTGCGTACTAACCACATGAGGGTTATATGGGACCCTCTTGACGTAGTACTTTGGCGTGTGTTATCTCCGAGTCGCAGGGGAGGGGTTGTGTGTGTTGTGTGAAACATGATATGTGTTCTCAGTGTTCTTGTGTTGGGTGTGCGGTGGTGGAGATTCCGGGTAGGCTCTCCACCTCGAGGAGCGTCGTAGTTGTCCAAGGCTTTACCCGGGAAGGGTAGTTGACCAAGGCTTTACGATGACTCCGACACAACGTATGGGTCTCTATCCATACGGGCGGCTCGTGAATAATTCACAATATTGGAAACGTCTCGTAGGACTTAGCCGTGCCGGCATACCTAAGGAAGTGTGCTTAATAGCTTGGCAAAAAGGCGGTCTGACATGTGGGTAAGTTGGTACACCCTGCAGGGATAAAACTATTCGAATAGCCTCGTCCTAGGTTATGGACACGCTTGGAGATTTCCCGCAAGATCTAGACTTCAACAACTGTTTTTGTTTTTTAAAAAAAATTAAAACTTGACATGGTTGGCATGAATGGGTAATTCATGCTATTGTTGTGGTGACTAATGGTTAGTCACTTCCAGGGCTGTTTTACTATTGTTGCTACTTGATTACTACTGTTTGTATCAAATAAAATCAGATTTGTTAAATGGCTTTCAATCTATTACATTATTGCAAATAAAACTTGCTTTATGCTTAAAAGCTTGAGTCCTAACCTGCTCCACTTAAATAAGCTTGCATGTAGTTATTGCATAGATCATTATCATTCTTATATATCTTGTGAGTACATTCAAAGTACTCACCCGCTTTTTCTTTGAAATTTGCTTTTGCTTGCAGAGGAAGAAGGTGAGCCCCAAGGGCCTCACTTTTGTGAGTTGTCTTTGTGGATTCGACGACTAGCTTTGGCGGTCGGTCGGTTGCCTTGTGGGTTAAAGGCACACTGATTGGCTCTTTTGTTTTATAGCCATCTTATGGCACTTTTGCTTCCGCTGTTAAATTTCTTTATGCATTTGTCTTTTGGCCGGTCGGCCTCTCTTTTGTAATGACTATCCTTTATTTATGTTATCCTCTGGTTTGTTGTTTATGTTTCGGTTCTATGTGAATGAATGGAATTGATGCATGAACTTTGTAAAGAGGTGTGTATACTGCACTCTGGGAAGTATACATGTCTCGAGTCTCGGATTACCTGATTTGTGATGCTAGGACCAAGTGGATGGTTAAGCATTACAAGCCGGATAAACCGGGGTCTCACACTGAAGCAATGATTAACCAAATGTCCATCCTTCTGACAGAAGGTGCAGTGATACTCGCCTTCAGAGAGGCCGGCTGCAGTGGAATCACCTTCTTTGTCGAGATCCTTTGAACAAAACCTGCTTGATTTAAAATTGACTTTCTCGATCCACGGGCTTAGTTTTGATCACACCTGGTGCTATGGTTCTGAGCACGACATGTGGGTGCTTCCTCATATCCTCATGAAAATCATATCCTAGACCTTGATTAAATTTACAAATCTTGGATTTGTCTAGAATAAGATTTAGCTTCTTCTTGCCTCCTACAAATTTCTCAAGAGTGTTCATAAGATCACGACACTCTGGAAAAAGCGGTGCAAGAAGAGCGAGGAAGAAGGAACAACGAGAAAATAAGGGAGTAGAGGAAGAAGAACCAACGGCATAGGAAAGATTGGCTTGTGCATGCGGCCGACTTTTGAGGGGACAATCCTATTGCTAGCGATTGGCTCACGTTGCTAGGCGTCTCTACCAAACCCTTAGACCTCTTCCCAAAGACACACAATACAAGCGAGAAGATTGTGTTTCTAGAAAGTCCTTAGTTAGCTTCACATTTTTCATCCAAGGCAACCAAATCACATTTTAGTTTATTACATTGATTGCATGGTGAGCTAACAAGGTCCTTAGAAGCATATTGAGCCAGTTTGTTATTGTGATCAATCATTTCTTGGAACTACTTAGATACAGATTCTAGTTCAGCAGTTAACTTAGGACAGTTTAAGCAAGAAACAATAGGCTCTAGTAGCGCAGCTTGAAATTCAGCAAGTTTGTGATCCGCCTGCTTTAGGTTTATCTTGAGTTTATTACAATTTTCACAAGTCTCGAGCGGATCGAGCAACATGGTATAAAGACCTCTAAACGAATTGTCCTTAACCTCACATGAGGTGCAAGCAGTAGCCTCAACAGTAGTAGATGAAGGAGGTGCTACTCTACTCATCTCTAATTCAGCAAGAAGACTAATGTTCTCTACTTTAATCATGTCAAGTTCAGAGGACACACTATCATGCAAGGTCCTTAGTTTTTCCATGTCATCAAGCAAAGCACAAAGCATGTGTCACAATCATCACGGAGGGAGCGGATGTAAGTAAAGAAAGCTCCCGTGTAGGCTAGCTACTTCCTTCTCCAACTCAGCACACTTAGCCCTAGACTTAGCATGAAATCTACCTAGCTTAAGAAAAGCATCATTAAGCTGGTCATAAGTGGGACTAACCTCATCGGAGTCGAGTCTGACTCGCTGTCGCTCAGTTCGCCCGAGGGCCATGAAGCACATGCCGGAGAAGTTGCCGTCGTCCTTGGGATCATGATCGTCCTTCCCATCATTGTCACTCCACCCTCCACCTCGGCTGGTGTCCGGTTCGTCGAGGCGGTGAGGACGCGATGGAACAGCTTCTTTGCCTTCCCAAAGTTGCGGAACTTCTTCTTGCCTTGGTCAGGTGCTGAGGGCTTCGTGTTGCGGTTCTTGTCGATGTAGTCGTTCTTGCTCGGACCGCCATAGTCACCTTTGCCCTTCCCAAGCTTGGGACAGTTTGCTCGGATGTGGTTGGGGCCACCACACTCGAAACAAATCACATGACCTCCTCTTTTTCCATCCCTCCTCCTCTTGTAAGCATGGGAAAACTTCCGAGCTAGGAGGGCTAGTTGTTCATCCTCAAGCTGCTCTAACTGATCATCAGTTATGTCACAGAGAGCAGCTAGGGAGAACCCGCGTATCGACTCAGAAGAAGATCCAGAGGTGGGATCAGTGACTAAAGCCATCGACTGTGACTTCGACCTTCGAGAGACAATGTCAATCTCGTGAGTCTTGAGACGCGAGTAAAGCGCATCAAGAGTCAAGGTCGAGAGGTCCGTGCTATCTTTGATGGTAGTCACTTTCATCTCCCAAACACGAAGATCAAGTGCAGAAAGCATCTGTCGAGCGTTATCCGAGTCGGGGTATGTAAGACCGACCGCTCGGAGGTTGCTCAAAATCTTGTGAAACGCAAAAGCACTCGTCAAGAGATTCACCAGCAAGCATCTCAAATTTCATTGTATTCACGCTTGAACCGGTCTTGTCGAACCATCTTAATCTGGTGGTGCCCTCATGGTATGCATCGAGGTCACCCGGATGTAAAAGCGAAGTCAAATGAGAAATGCGATCAAACTCACTTCTACTCAAACCCTGAATGATGATGTTCCTAGCCTTAGCATTGGCCTCAACATCAGGCATGTTTCCCACATTGATGTTTTCATCGGCAGGAACTGCAAATCTCACTTTCACCTTTCTCCAGATGGCATACCCCTGAGCCTGGATGTATGTTTCCATTCGGCTCTTCCAGAAGGGGTAATCCATGCCATCAAAGACTGGAGGCTTGGTGGAATACTTGTCCGTTGCCATGGCTCAACCGACCGGTTAAGATCTATCAAGAAGAGCTAACCGGCTCTGATACCAATTGAAGGACCGAAATGGCAACAGAGGGGGGTGAATGGTGCCTAAAAATTAATACTCCCCTTTACTGTATTTAAACAAGCCTACAAAGATCTCTGGAGATCTAAAGAAAGTAAATGAAGCAAGATCAAATAACAAAAACAAGCCTCGGGCTGTTCTTCTGGAAATCGGAAGCTCCGGCCAGTAAGGTGCGGAAGTTCCGCTGTGTATGGCGCGGTAGCTCCGCTTGCGGTACTTCCGCTTTGTAAAATCGAAAGCTCCGATTATCTGACGATCAAGAATGTAAGCGCTCGGGTTTTGTCCAAAAATCAAACTACTTTTGATTTGTTGATCTTCTCGGTCAAGTTTCACAGGACATCATCCTAAGCAACATCTTGACCTCATGGAGAAGAATCGCAAACAAAGATTCAACAATCAAGCCAAAATTGGATTTCTTGAAGAAGGGGCAAGAAAGACCAAAAACCAAAATAGACTCGATTCTCAGATTCTTAGCTCATGAAACTTTGAGTATGTAATAGCAATATCAAAACGACTCTAGATATCAAGTTTCATGCTATTTCATAAGACGAATCAAAAGATATGCCAAAACCCTAGATATTTAACATGAACAGAGAGGGAATAAAGAGAGGCATAAACATGTAATCAAAGACTCAGAGTTTCATTGATAGAAGTCAAGAAATCACGGAGGAAACACAGAGGAATGATTACAAGTATTTTGATTCATTCTCTCAAAAAGCAAACAAACCCTTTTGGTGGAGCTAACCCTAATTTCCTCTCTCAAGGTCTAACCCTAACAACAGGGGTTGAGCTCTATTTATAGCCTTTGCTTAATGGGCCTCCAACCCATTAAGCCCGCTACACCCGAACGGAACCGCCTCCACTTGTGCCGCTGCGAAATCCCGTTCGCCCCTTGCGCACACCGGGAAGCCTCCGACGCCTTCTTGTCCTTGACACGCAACCACCTCAAGATTCACGCCGTCTTGACACATCAGACCGTTCGACCTCACGCCGCACTGCGCCTAGTCCGATCACCTCGTGTCTCGCCACGACTTCGTCTAGATGTCCTGCGATCAACACAGCAAAACACATCACATAGCATTGCACAATATCATAGCATCAACATTTGTATAAGACTCAAACTCATACAGAATCAAAATCACAAAATATCCTTCTCTGCACAATTCTGGACACAATCGGAAGTTCCGCACTTTACCTTGCGGAAGTTCCGATTTCCGGAACGTCCGCACTTGTCAGGATTATCGGAAGTTCCGCGCTTAACACTGCGGAACTTCCGATCTTCGGAACATCCGCTTTTCCAGTTTTTCAAAACCGATTATCATCTCAGAGGAACACACAACGTCAGTATTATCGGATACTCCGCCACCCTAGGTGCGGAAGTTCCGATTTCCTTCAGCCGAACTCAAAACCACGTAAATCGAAGTTCCTATTTCCAACGCCAGTAGTTCGATTATCGGAACTTCCGCTCCATACATGTAGTTCCAATTTCCTGATTGCCTGAAGCAGTCCATACCGAAAAAACTCAACTCTCAACCTATTCAACCACGATGTCAAATACTCATCACTCAGAGTGGAGGACCTCTCACATGGTCTCTCACTTGTGCATTAAATACTCTCGTCTTTGCCGCGCCGCTGCGAATCCCATCGCTCCACCTTTTCGCCCGGTCCCCCTCCCTCTTTAAATGGAGCCCCAGGGAGCCTTTTGTCGTCCCCTTGTTTTCCCCTCAACTCTCTCTCTCGCCCTCGTTTCGTCGCGCTTTAGGTTTCGCCACCACCGGCTGGAGCTCACGCCACCACCACCGCTCAAGCTTCTTCGCCGACGTGGTCTTCGCCATTGGCTTCGCAAGATCACAGCCTACCTGGGGTGCACCTCCCCGCCAACGAAGAACCGTCGGAGCGCCCCCGTGGTCTTGAACTACTCCGCTGAGCCTCACCGCGGCTACCTCGCCGCCGCTCTCTTCGTCGCCGCCAATCGAACCTCTTTCGAACAAGTAGCCGAAACCTTTCGACCAGTCGAACTTCCTTCTGACCACATGATTTCAAAACTTTCGAGAGTCCGTTATCCTTCGTTCGAACTCTGATTTGAGTGATTCAAATCTTCAAATTCATCTAAATTTAGTACCTTTCTTTTGGTTCTAGTTTGGTAATTTTTGGATTTTATTTGGAATTATATTATTTATTTGGCTCTGTTCGCACTTGTAGATTTTGGCGTTTTCGAAGAATTCTTAGACCCGACGACCGAAGCAATCGAAACATTCAACGAAGGCAAGTCGTAGACCTTTGATCATATTGAACCCATTTTATAAAATTATATTATTTTATATTAGCATGCATTGCTATTTTATATTAATTGTTTCTGGGAATAGTTAAATACCTACTTGACAGTATGACTCCTTGAATAATTGTTCATGACATGTTGACATGTACCCTTAGACACCATAGGATGGGTAATCTTAGTTGGACATTATTGTAATACCAACATGTGTGCGTATTATGCTTATTCATGCTTTAGTTATGCGATGGTCTCTCGATCACATGTTCATAAAATGTTAAATCTTGACTTAGTGTTATACGGAATTATGGCGGAAGCCACTGTTATTAAAATTTGTTGTGCTATAGAAAGGGTTGTCATTTGGCCGGGTTGAACGAAAATGATTTATGCTTGGGCGAGTAGTCGGGTACTAAAGGAGGAATGCACGAAGCACATTACGCGAAGCAAAGAGTGCAAAGCAAATTGTGCGAAGCACATGTGTTGAGGTAGTCTCGCTAGAGCAACCAATAAGGACTTAACTTTGTGCGCTATTGATCTGGGCCATACCGTACAACTACATATCTAGGTTGGGATGGACTTGGCCAATTAATTAGCAAGATTTTGGTTCGGTTCTGTTTTGGTTGACGAAGCGGCAAAAGAGGGGGTCCATAATGGCGAAACCTTAGCGAGCAGAATCAAGTCAAAACGGAGCTTTGTAAAAGCCTTGTGATAGTCTCTCCTTTATTTACATGTCTAAGAAAATATGTATTTTTATCAAGATGATTATCTCTTGTGGGGTAAAGTTGTACAACCTCTACATAGTGTTAAAAACTATTCGAATAGTTGTGTCCCCGGTTATGGACAATGCCCGGTAATTTCACACGAGGGGTAGATTTTTGTAAAAATATTGGAATATTTGGGTCGGGAAGCGATCTGGTTGTTTACTTATGTACTTAATCTTTTAAATTACGTTATTCAATCTATTTACTGTATTTACTGTTAATACTGCTTTATGCAAAAATAACCATAAAGCTATCCTTGTCAAGCATTGCATTAATACTATTTATATATATTTTTCTACAACTTGTTGATTACTTTATGTACTCATGGCTATACATCATTTATTGATCAGTCCCCGCAGAAAAATCAGAGAACACAGAGTTCTATGAGGAGGAATATTTTGAAGACTATGCAAACTAGATCGTATTCTCCACGCGATTGCTTGTGGGCATGTCGGATGGCTACCACAAGTTGTTTTATTCCACTACAAGTTTACTTTGTTATCTTTAGCACTGCGTGGCAAACTCTGTAAACCTTGACTATAAAGTTCTTTTGCTACTAAGTAATATTATTTTGTTTGCTTCTTAGCTATCTTTTTGTATGGATATGATTTCATCGATGTTGCAAACTGCGTAGATTACATACTGATTATAGGATTAGTTCAGAATACACAGAGCGTCCCGGAGTTGTATATCCGGTCCCGACAAAATGTGACAGTGGAGTCAGCAGCGTTCTTTCAATATTGTCATCGTCATATAAATTCATCCGTTACAATTTTAATCGATCGCATCATCAAGGAGAAGAAACTTACACTGGGCTGATTGATTAATAGTAGTAATCATACACTTGCAAGAAGCCATCTCGATCGAGCAGAAAGAAACCAACCAAGAGAAAGAACAAAAATAGCAAGACAAGAAGAAGAAGCCCTCGTCGATCGATCGATCGTTCGCCACGCCAACAACTACAACCCCGTCGATCGTCAGATCGAGCGGTCGACCATCTTCTGCGACGCCGGCGGCGTCACGCACGGACCAGTTTAATTGCCGTGCGCGCGCCGGAGCCTTTTAGTAATTACGCTGGCCGGAATAGTTAATTAACATCTAGAGCTAAGACGGCGGCCGGCCGGGCGATCGGCGATCACGTCCTGACCCGGCGCAGCGCGAGGTAGGCGAGCAGCCGGTAGCCGAAGAACATGGCGACGAGCGCGCCCACGCAGGTCCCCGTGCTGGCCTCGCCGTCGACGACCTCCGGCGGGAGGAGCCGGCTCAGGTGGCCGGCGTACTGAACGGCGATGAGCAGCCGGTAGCAGTAGTAGGTGAAGGAGGTGTACTTGGCCCACACCATGAACCCTGGCACGTTGTGCACGTAGAACCCGCCGGTGAGGAGGTAGGCGAGCATGATCACCGTGACGAGCGTCGACGCGCGCTTGGCGTCCATAATCACGGCGCCGACGGCCAGCCCGAGCCCCTCGGCGACGAGCACGTAGGAGAGGATCACGGCGAGGGTGAGCGCGAACGCGCCGGGGGTCGGGTTCAGCCCCGCCATGAAGTAGACGATGACGGTGAACGCCGCGGGCAGCGCGAGCTCCATGGGCAGGTCGCCGGCCATGCGGGACATGAAGTAGGACGACAGCGCGTACATGCCGGAGGCGCGCTCCCGGGCCAGCACCGGCCGCTCCTGCGGGAACGCGAACACGGCGTTGAAGGACGCGAAGACGCCCCAGAAGATGGACACGAAGAAGAGGAGGCCCAGCCGGTCCTGCACCTCCACCGCCGACGAGCGCCACCACATGGCGCCGGCCACCAGCGCCGGCGCGATGATCTGGAAGATGCGCAGCGACGTGAACGTCTCGTGCCGCCGCTCCTTGAGGCTGCGCCGAAGGAGGATCGTGAACTGGTTCGCCCAGCCCGTGCACCCGCTGCAGCTCTCCACCGCCTGCTGGTCGCCGCCACCATTGCCGACCTGCGCGTGGTCCGCAAGACCACCGGCGTTAATGGCGGCCTTCACCTTGGGGGCGAGCACTCCGTTGTAAGACGAGATCAGCGACTGCTTCGCGTTGCCTCCCTCTGTTGTGCAGTCACTATACTCTGCTTGCGCAAAGCCTGTACAGTTAACAGTGCACATGAACAATTAGAGATAAGATGACCATACGAATCAAGAACAGGAAAGGTAGGCACAACAGTAACTACTCATTTGAGATATTTAGCGCAACATAATTCTTTTCTTCTAACTGCTCGTCCCTGATTGGAAATTCAGAATGTTTCGAAAAATACGCGTGAAATGTTATATTATTAGAAGAAGGAAAAAAAGGCTCTGCTCTGATGCGCTGGGGCACTCAACAAAAGGAGAGGGCTCTCTCTAAAGGGATAAATTTGTACCAAAAAACGATTCCTCCTGTCTAAAGTCGGCGTGAGACCGGCGCTTGAAACAATATCAACGCTGCATATCATGCCCTAAGGACATGGGCGGATCCAGAGAGTAATCGCCTGGGATGTGACTCCGGCGACCTTTGGCACAATCGATGGTAATACTCATTATATTTAGGCAATGATTTCATAGCTCGAATGAGAATAGAATGTGGTGACACGCGGTGGCTTTGCTTTCTTGGATCCGCCGCTGCCTAAGGGTTTGCTTCGCAGGTAGCTAGCTCATGCTCGCGCACCATGTAGAAAAGAAAGAACAGAGCCAAATCCAGTTGAAAGCTGCCACGAGCATCGGATATTGGTGTCACCCGTGGAATCCTAATCCGGGGCCTGCGCCATAGTTTTGGCCCTGACTGAAACGCAAAGAAAATTCCACAGAAATTTTACAAGAATTTCAATCCCCAGAGGAATCACCAAAAAAATCCCCGCGTTCAGAGCAAACGACGGGGCTTTTACTTTCGACGGTCTGGGAACGCACCCGCTACCGGGCTAGCGGGGATGTAGCTTTCGGTCCACCATGATGTTCAGCCCCACTACTGCTGCCCTAATTCCAGCTCCTTGACATGTGTCCCTTGGGGCTGTGATTTTTCAACCATAAAGTGCTTTGCACAAAAGCTAGGGAGAGAGAGGGCACACTAGGGCACTCACCGCCTCCACTCTTCTCCCTCTCTCTCTCCTCCCCCTCTTTGTTGGGTGCACTCCACACTCACTCACCAGGTGTTTTACTTGTCTCCAATGTGATAATCATGATTAGTCTAATCCTCAGAATGCCAAAGGGGAACAAGAACACTCACACGCACACTCCTCCTACTGCCTTTATTTCAAGCCACACCACACACCAAAATCGATCTCTCTCTCTCTCTCTCTCTCTCTTGAGATCACTCATTTGTTGCCAAAACTTTGCATGTTTCATGATTTGGTCAATCTAGATATCTATCCTTACTTTAGTTTCTTGTATATCTCTTAACAACAGAAATGTATATCTCTTGCTTGTGTTTCTGGTGGAGTAGAAGAAGTTAATAGTAAAAGCTGTTAAGTTGCACACTTAGTAGTTGGTAGAGTGGTACTCACCATTGGCAAGGTCGAGCATGAAGTCGGCCGGGTTGACGTGGAATCCAGGCGCGAAGCCGACGGAGGCGAAGTAGTCCATGGCGTCGCGGCCGGCGCCGTAGTAGAGGCAGCTGCCCTCGGCGAGCAGCAGCACGGAGTCGAACATGCGGTAGACGCGGCTGGACGGCTGGTGCACGGACAACACCACCGTGCGGCCCTTGCGGGCGAGCGCCGAGAGCGTGGCGACGAGGCGCGCGGCGGCGGTGGAGTCGAGCCCGGAGGTGGGCTCGTCGAGGATGAGCAGGCTGGGGTTGACGAGCATCTCGTGCCCGATGCTGACTCGCTTGCGCTCGCCGCCGGAGACGCCGCGCACGAAGGCGTTGCCGACGATTGTGTCGGCGCACGCGGCGAGGCCGAGCTCGGCGATGACGGCCTCGGCTGCGGCCGCCTTGGCGGTCGCGGGCGCGGAGGCCGGCAAGCGCAGCATGGCGCAGAAGACGAGCGTCTCCCGCACGGTGAGGTGCGAGTGCAGCACGTCGTCCTGCGCGACGAAGCCCGTGCGCCGCTGCACGGCGCGGCACGGAGCGCGGCCGCCCGCCAGCACCGTCCCGGCGTGGCGCCCGGCGAGGCGGCCCCCGAGGATGGACAGCAGCGTGGACTTGCCGCTCCCGGATGGGCCCAGTACGGCCAGCACCTCCCCGGGGCGCGCCTCGCCGGTGATCCCCTTGAGTATGGCCCTCTCCTCCACCGCGCCGCCCCCCGAGTGCGTTATCCGGCCGGGCGGCGCCTTCCCCGCCCCCGCCGCCGTCCGTTCCACCTTGACACGGTACGCCACGTCGATGAACTGCAACATACACGGCATGCGTGCAAGCAAACGCCGCGCGCTATAATTAACTCCGACATCAAACCACGCGCGCGCGCACGTGCTTAATTATAATTAACACGACGCGACCATATCAGCCGTGTGTCTACCTGGAGACTCAGCGGCGTGCAGACGGACGTCAGGAAGCAGTCCATCTTGGACGCGGCGTCCGTCGCCGGCGCGACCGAGGTCGGCAAGACAGCTAGGCTGCTGCTGTGCGCGTCCTGCCCGTTCGGAGGCATTGCCGCGGCTCGATATCGATCGATGTGTACGCAAGCTGATCGCAACTCGCAAGAAGAACAAGTATCAGAAATCGCGAGAAGAAGCGGCGAGTTTGATAATCAGTAGGTGGTGGTGGTGGTGCTTGGCGCGCGCGAGTATGAGGAGGACGGAGGAGGGCGAGGGGGGAAGGGTATATAAGGAGGGAGTGAGGGAGGTGGCCACCGGGGTGGGGGGTGGTGAGGGCCACGTCACCGGGGGAGAGGGGGGCACGTGGCTGGAGGGCGGGGCAAGTGGAGGGGCGGTCCCACCCCGCGGGTGCTTTTGGCGCGCGCCACCTTTTAATTCGGCTTGGACTAGGCTCTCGCGTGTGGAGTAAACGAGTAGTACGTATGTGAGTGTACGTTGCTGTTTTTAGAGGACGGAGGAAGAACCAGATTTCGCGTAGCGTGGTGCGTGCCTAAATTGATAAGTACACGCGTTGAATAAGGTTCGAACGCGGTGAGGAGAAGATACGTGCTATTTATCTCGTGGAATTATATACATGCATGCAAGAAAGAAATTAAGGGCACAAGAAATGGCCCAATTCCATCGTTACTGCCCTGGATCCCCAACAGGAACTTCGCATAATGATGTTACTGTAGACGAAAATTCGACACTAAAATGAAAAACTACACACTCACACACACACTTGCAGACGATAAATAGCTGGGCGGTCAAACGGTGTCACGTGGTTCAATGTTGGCCCATCGCCACGTTGTTAAGATGCGTTTGCAAAGAGGACGTACGTACGTACATCATCCGCTAGCTGGCCGGCGGTGAACTGAACCGTACGTTTTTGCGCAGGATGTTCAGCTTGCGCCTAGCCAGGTGCTGGTTCCTGCCTTGTTTTCCTGCCCCTCCTTCTCCTCTCCCATGCAACTTGAATTAATGCATGCGCCCGTTTCCCTCCTTCCTCGACTACTATACCCCGGCAGGAAACCAGCGACCCTGCCCTCGATCGTTAGCTAGCTAGCTAGCTTCTGAATTTCTTTTGGACGTACGCATGCACCTGCATATGCTACGTGTACAATCTCTTACGTGCATGCGAACAAAGTGTGCAGCATCACGTAACTTACTCCCAGCTAGCTACCACCTAGCTAGTAGATAGATACCTGGTGCCTGGTGGTGATCATATATATGTTGCTAGCTAGGTACTAGTGTAGTAGCGTCTGGGAGAAAAAGAAAAACGATATATTTGTTTATTGTGAAAATCTAGAGTATAGTAGTTGTAATTTTAGCTCTTTCTACCTCTATTTAAATGTTCTGGAAGAGATCAAGTGGCGGTATATCATTTAATAGGATTATGTATGGCCATTCCTCAATAAGTAATATTAATTTGTTAGATTTAGTAGTTCCTTAGTTTATGCGCATGGTAGGTTATGAACAAATATAGCGGAACGGAGGGAGTACTATGTAACGCGGTACCAGTACGATGCGCCAACATATGCGGCATACATTTGATGCATGCATCTAAGTAAATATATCTGGCGAGATGGAAGAGAGGAAAAAAAACAAGCAAAATGATTCGGATCGAGCTGCAGAGAGTGAGGCCGGCCGGCCGGTGATCGTCGTCACCATCCGGACCATGTGCCTGGCTGATGCGTTTTTGTTCCGGCGGATGAATATATGTGCTGCTTTTGCACGTACGTACGTTGCAAGTGGGTTTAGGTGCATGACTGCTGCATATATGCACGCTGGGCTTTTTCGCACAATATCGGGTGCAGATCTCGCAGCTTTTCTTCACAGAGAAGCTGCATGCAAGCAAATCTAATTCATCTTATGTAAACCCTGTACGGTAAGGAAAGCGATCACAAAGTTATAACAACACGTACACTACGTGTGGTGTGTGTGAAGCACATTAGGGGTGCCAATACATGCAAGCGATCGGCCCCATGCCATGTCACAATTAATTGCTTTAGTTTTGTCCCATGACTTGAGGCAAAACTCTGGTGTCTGGTGCCAACAAGTTTCTCCATAGTGGCAGGCAGCGGAGGAGCTCGCTATCCTCGAAGACATACTGGCTCTAGTTGACTGAGACGCCTCTGACCGACGGTGCGTCCTTAATTTCCTCGCCGAACCCCCTCGCTCTTCAAACAAGCTGTCTCTACAATCAGCGCTCTGACTCGGGCCACATTTGCCCTAACTGGCCGGGAGTTTATATGGCATGGCGTAGCACTGTGATCCCCACACCAAGTTAAATTCTTTGGTTGGTTACTCACCCTGACTGGCTGCACACAAAGGCAAACTTGCACACAAAAACCATCGTCAGATCCTTTTGGCAAGCTCTGGGCATTTCTCTTGCTTTGCCTCTTGCGCATTTAAGACCATCGACACGGTGTCAGTCTCCATGCTCTTAATCCCTCGCCCCCGCCGCCTACTTCAATCCTGTATAGAGAGGTACGCAGCCATGTGGATTGAAAAAATGTCCCATCGAGATCGACATGTGATCTCGACTTGGAAATTTGTTTTTCTTCCTCCATTCGTGTAACTACTTAAGCCTTTCAAGGCTTCATTGCATAAAATTCAGGTTGGGAGCCTCTCCCCCCGGTGACCTTTTAAAAAACAAACATTACGGGTGGCCGGTGCACGTAATTTACGTATAGTTGATGTGCAATCACTGCTACAGAAGAGACTATTTTGAACGCTTCATTACAAATGAATAATCATCTATGATAATCGCATACTTCATAGTCGGTTATTGTTAAAAACAATATGTGAATTATCACAGACGGATCTCAACAATAACAGTCTGTGATAATCGCAAATTTAACAGACGGTTCTTATTAAGAACCGTCTATGATATTCTTACCCGCTACTTAATAAATATAGTATAAATTACAACAATGATACACACACACACACAATCTTCTACAGCCACTTGATATGGTCCAGAATGCGCTCTATCTTCAACTCTAGCATGCTCCAGACACTTGTAAAATTAGTAGTTTTTTAGTGATACTTATAGTGCTAGCTGGAGAAAAACAGAATATTTTTAGATATGGAAGGAGCTATCACAGACGGTTTAGTGGGATAAACCGTCTGTGATATGTATCACAGACGGTTATAAACTACAACAGTTTGTGATATATAATTATCAAAAATGAGTATTAACAAGAACCATCTATGATGTTTATTTATCATAGACGGTTTTGTAATTGGAACCGTCGGTGATGTATATCACAGATGGTTATTAACAAGAACCATCTCTGATAAGCGCGACTGCTTTGAAGAAGATGACGACTACGCCTAAGAAAGTAACCAAGCTGACCACGAAGTATGA
Source organism: Hsuehochloa calcarea (assembly GCA_036346395.1). NCBI lineage: Eukaryota > Viridiplantae > Streptophyta > Magnoliopsida > Poales > Poaceae > Hsuehochloa > Hsuehochloa calcarea. The sequence goes on from CM070613.1 coordinate 24,490,746, forward strand.
TTTTTCGATGGGGTCGTCCACGCAACTTGAGGAGGATGAGACAGCAGCCACGGCCAACCGATCGAGCCTACAAGTTCAAGAAACATGGCTGCCAGGAGAGAGCGCATGAGGAGGCCACTTGTGTCTGGAGGAATGCCAGTGAAATAGCCTCTTGAACTTGCAAGATAGATGAAGTTGGTTGTGGCTGCTGTCACATCCTCCTCATACTGCATGGACGACCCCCGAAGAAAAGATCATGCTTCGTGGTGAACTTGGTTTCTCTCTTAGGCGTACTCACCGTCTTCTTCAAAGCAGTCGCATTAGAGAGAAAGGAATACTAACCTTAGATCACCAAGAACAAATAGTAGATCTACAAGCACACTTGAAAATCTACAGTATTTCTTTCACCAAACGTGCCCCAGAGCCGACCGCCTCCTTCAAAGCAGCCACATATATATCAGAGATATTTCTCACTACAGATAAATCTAGATCCGAGGGGACGTTAAGAACCTTCTGTGATACATATACAGTTTCACAAACGGTTCTTGTTAAGAACTATCTATGATATTTATCACAGACGGTTCGTAAAATGAACCGTCTGTGAGGCCAACGATTATCACAGACGGTGGTTTTTTAAAACCGTCTGTGACATGTATCACAAACAGTTCTTTTTAAGAATGGTCTGTGATATGCGCAATTAAATATCTGGTCATCCCGACTCCAGACAGATATGTCTATAGTGAGATCTGTCTCTCATATGCGACTGCTTTGAAGGAGGCGGCCGACTCTGGGGAGTTTGGTGAAAGAATTAAATGTCGTAGATTTGTAAGTGTGCTTGTAGATCTATCTATTCTTGGTGATCTAAGGTTAATATTTCCTTCTAATTATATGCATTATAATCTAGAGAGATCAATGATAGCGCAAATGGAAGAGTATGTAGTTGCATGCATTAATCTAATTTGTTATGTGCGTAACGCAGAAGGACCGAAGCTAGATGTGCGTTTAGAACCGTGTGAGTGAAGAGTACATTGATGGCGTGTTTGGTTTTAGAAGAGCTGCCGAGCAGGATATATTGTTGTGGATATCATGGGGATATGCTCCAGATCTTAGGATGATGTGACAATTGGCAATGGCGTTTACGGTTTGTCGTTTCACAGGTTTTCGACACAGGTTTAGTGCTGTCAGGCTAGAACCGGTCTGACCGGCTAGGGTGGCGGTCAGACCGGTCCAAGATCGGTCTGACCGGCCCTAGCGACGATCGGACCGGCAATGTCAGTAAGTGAGGAATTGAACTGGGCCAAAAATAGAGGTAGCAGGCAAGAGAGGGGATTCTATTACACTTGGTCTCATAATTTTTTGGAGTCTCCAGTCAAAAGTTCCATTGGTTTGAAAATTCCAGTAGGTTTCAGTTTTCAGAGGTTGAAAATCGGCTAAGTCCCAGCTGGCGGTCAGACCGGCCAGGGTGGGCGGTCAGACCGGTCCTGGGGGTGGTCTGACCAGTTTTCACTTGATCGTCGGTCTTCGAGGCAGCGATATTCGTTTGTTAGGTCAAAGTCATGAGTTTCAGGGCATATATGTTGCATGATGCATGTTTTGACTAACACGGGTGAAGTTGTGAAGAACTTGTTCCCAAATTCGGTTTACTTGTCTATTGTTGTGCAGGTTGCTTGTTAGTCAACGACGATCAACGGCGAGGATGATCGGGACTAGGCTTGGAGAGCTGAGGTCCGGAACGATCGACGATGCCGGGTGAGGTCAATGTACTCAAGCGAGGTGCAAGATGGACAAGGATGATCTATTAGCTAATCCGAGGTGCAAGATGGCGCAAGGTGTAGCTAGTTAGATCAAGAGGAGATAAAGACGACGCTTTAAAATGCGTGCGTATGTGTCCCGTTTGTTTTGGGCCTTAACGGGAGCCCAATAGAGTCAAACTTCTAGAAGGTCTAAGCCTCCACTATAAATAGGAGAGGGTGGTGGCTGCACCACCGCTTCGTCTCATTTGCTATTTTTGCAAACCCTAATTTTCTTAGGGAGAGTTTTTGTGGAGGCTAGGGTTCTTGATGTTTTGATGTGATTTTGTGCTCTTGGATTGAGCATTATCCTCCATTGATGGAGTGGCTGTAAGCCAAGATCATATCAATCAATCAAAAGAAAGTTTGATCAATATTTTATCTCATTGCGTTCTTTCTCTATATTTTATGACCTTGGATCTTTCTTTGATATGAGAGTTTTTGATTGAATTCTTTATGTGATCTAGCTTGTTGTGACGTGTGGGAACCTATCTAGGATCATCTTGATCATCAATCACCCACGAGCAAGATCTTGGATCAAGTTTTCGTTTTGACCCGGTTTTAAACCCCTCTTTGATCAAACGGAAAAAGATCTTTATTCTTCCAAGAATTATCATATATTTCGATTGGAATAGGTCCCTGATATCATAGAGAAGGTGTGTTCCAAGTTTCATCAAGTTTGGATTAGTAGATCAAAAATTTCATCTATTTTCATCTTCGTCATCGGTCTTTAGATCTGTTCTGGAGGCTGGCGGTCCGACCGCCCGTAGCCATCGGTCAGACCGGCCGAAAATCGGTCCGACCGCCCAAGGCCAGCAGTCCGACCGGCAGCGCACTGATGTGCTTTAATCTTTGTTGTTTTTGTCGTTTTGCTTAGGGCTTTATATTGGATTCAATATTAGTCTTCCGCTGTACTGATATACTGATCTTCATAGCTTCCATAGCTACTGGAGTAAAATATTATTGAATCCATTATTTGTTAAAAAGTGAGCATGCTCCTATTCACCCCCCTCTAGTCGCCTTTTCGGTCCAACAGTTGTAGAAGGGGATAAAATTTATGTATTGTCCATGAATTGATTGCGATAATCTGAAGATGTTAACCAACCCGGCGCAGATCGAAGGACGCTTGATTCGAAGGGATTTCAAAAAGGAGTATACATGTTGAACCAGTCACGGTGAAGAGCAGATTATACTGGAATTAGGTAGTAACATCATCGAGGGAGACAACGATATGCTGCTTGATGTGGATTGTGCTTTCGATGAGGGTAGGTCGCACAATGAAAATCTAGATCAGATGTTACGTGATGTAGAAGGGGACTATAGTGAGAGAGAGTTTGGTAAATTCGAGGGCTTAATGGAGGACTCAGCAAACCCTTTTTTCCCGCACTGCAAGCTGGAATACACAAGGTTGTCATCGTGCTTGAACTGCTGAAATTGAAGGCAAGCAATGGTTGGTGCGATAAGAGTTTTACAGAATTACTAGGTCTCCTAGCGGACATCCTTTCAGAGGGAAACATGTTGTCCAGAACCACCTACCAAGCTAAGAAGGTTCTTTGTCCCTTGGGAATAGAAGTAGAAAGAATACATGCATGCCTGAACAATTGTATCCTCTACCGTAAAGAGTATACAGACATGCATGTATGTCCGGTGTGAAAAGCATCCAGATACAAGCGTAAGAATCACTCCGATGACGGCGAGGGCATCGAGGTAAAGTAAGGACCTCCTACTAAGGTGTTGTGGTATCTGCCTATAATTCCCCGTTTGAAGTGTTTATTTTTGAACCGAAAGGAGGCAAGATTGCCGCATTGGCACTCGGAGTAGCGTAAGAAAGATGGAAAGATAAGACACCCTTCTGATTCTGCCAAGTGGAGAAACTTTAATAGAAGCTTTGAAGATTTCGGTGTGGAACCGAGGAATATAAGGTTTGGATTGAGTACAGATAGAATGAATCCTTTCGGTAACATGAGCAGCCGACATAGCACCTACCCCGTGAATCTATATATGTACAACCTTCCTCCTTGGCTGTGTATGAAGCGAAAGTACATTTTGATGTCACTACTTATCCAAGGGCGGAAGCAACCTGCGAACAATATTGATGTGTATCTAGCACCATTGCTAGAAGGTCTTGTGACACTGTGGAACGAAGGGGTACATGTGTGGGATGTGTACAAACAAGAGAACTTCACTTTATGCACCATGTTATTCTGCATCATCAATGATTTTCTTACCTTTGGTAACCTGTCGGGGTTCAGTACAAAAGGATCCAAAGTATGACCGCACTGCTTACATGATACAAAGAGTATGTGCCTGAACAACTCGCGTAAAACTATGTACATGTGTCACCGTTGGTTTCTTTCCAGGTATCACCCATTCCACAAGATGAAGAAACAATTCAACGGAAATAAGGAGGACGGTTCACCTCCAAGGGCTTTTAACGGGAAAGAGGTCTATGATATGGTTAAGGATATCGATGTTGTGCTTGGAAAGGGACATAAATTGAGGACCCGTTAGAAGAACATCTGGAAGAAGCGATCAGTTTTTTGGGACTTACCTTATTGGGAGTACTTAGAAGTTCGCCACTGCATCGACGTCATAAACGAGGAGAAGAATGTATGTGATAACTTGATTGGTCTCTTACGGAATATTTGTAACAAAACAAAGGATGGTGTCAATGCACGACGTGACTTGGTTGATATGAACATAAGGACCGAGTTAGCACCGTAAGAGACCGATAAAGGATGAACATACCTTCTCCCAGCTTGCTACACTCTGTCCAATGCTGAGAGAAAGGAACTATGCCAGAGCTTACATGATGCGAAAGTTCTGACCAGTTACTCTGCCACCATGAAGAAACTTGTTTCTATGGAAGATTTGAAATTAATTGGTATGAAGTCTCATGACTGTCATATGCTGATGACACAAATATTTCCTGTTGCAATTATAAGTATTTTGCCAAACAAGATCCGAGTGGCAATCATGAGGCTGTGTTATTTATTTAACTCAATTTCTCAGAAGGTCATCAATCCCGAAGGACTAGATGCGCTCTAGGCCGAGGTGGTGATGACTCTGTGTCATCTTGAGATGTATTTCCCTCTTTCATTTTTCGATATCATGGTCCATCTCATTGTTCAACTTGTGAAAGAGATAAAGATATGCAGCTCTATGTTCATACGTCATATGTACACATTTGAGAGGTACATGGGAATTCTCAAGTCCTATGTACGGAATCAATCTCGACCCGAGGGCAGCATCGTTGAAGGTTATACAACTGAAGAGGCCATTGAGTTCTGCGTCGACTACATGACTCATGTGGAATCGATAGGTGTGCCTCTATCTCATCACGAGGGGAGGCTGGAGGGTATCAGGACCATCGGAAGAAAAGCAATCACTTCCGATTTCGACACGTACGCTCAAGACCATTTCACGGTCTTGCAACACATGACCCAAGTGTCCCCGTACATCGACGAGCACAAAGACATGCTACACCAGCAGAATCCAGGCCGGTCGAAGGTTTAGATCATGAGAAAGCACAATCACCGGTTCAACGAATGGTTAAAGGTGTGATTCACTCAGAGGCCATCATCAAGTGATGATATGCTGGCATGGTTGGCAAAAGGCCAAAATTTATAATTATGACATGGTAAGGATACAACATAAATGGGTACATATTTTATACGACAGCTCAGGATAGAAAAAGCATAGTCCAAAACAGCGGTGTCCGTATATATGCATTTCACGAGCAGTTCAATACCGTTGGGTTGAGCTCCTACTATGAGTTCGTAGAGGAGATTTGGGAGCTTGACTACATACTTTTCAAGATCCCCCTTTTTCGGAGCCATTGGGTCAAACTTCCACAAGGTGTGAAGGTCGACAAGTATGGTATCACTACTATGGACGTCGAATGTGTTCGATACAAGGACTAACCATTCGTACTAGCTAAGCAAGTTGTTCAAGTTTTTTATGTAAAGGACCTGGCAAATAAGAACTACCACATAGTTCTTCATGGAAAAAGAATGATTGTTGGAGTTGAGAATGTCGTGGATGAGGAAGAGTACAATAAATTTGACGAGTTGCCTCCTTTCGAAGACAATATCAGGCTCGAGGAAGAATCCAGTGAAGAAGCTAACTATATGCACTTCGATCATCGTGAAGGGTTGTTTGTTAAAACAAAATAGCCAAGTGGAATGATCCCATACGGTGAACACCTATTTGGAAAATTGTTCCATTGTAATTAAGAAACTCGGTATGTAATTAAGGAATTATTTCATTGTAATTGATTCACTAATTAAGAAATTATTACTTCTGTGATTGTTTCTGCTTTCTTATTTTCAGAGGGCATGGCTAGCATTTTCTGAGGCTAGCCGAAAAAAAGAATAGTAATTTTTCAGCTATAGAATGAACTACCGCGCTTGTATTATATGTAGCACAGACAATTCCTAAGGTGCCAAAATATTTTACCTCCCGCGCACGCGTCCAAAAAATCCCGCACTGAGCATCACAGACGATTCCATAATAAAATTGTATGTGATACTTATCACACACGGTTCTTAAATATAACCGTCTATGATATGCTCGCTTATCGCAGACGGTCCTGGAATAGAACCGCCTGTGATATGCTTACGACCAAGTGGTAGTCGTAGCTTTCTTGTCATACATGGTTCTTAAATATAATTGTCTATGATATGCTCACTTATCGCAGATAGTCCTGGAATAGAACCGTCTATGATATGCTTATGACCACGTGGTGGTCGTAGTAAAGCCTACGACCAGAGAGCTTATCATAGACAATCTTGGAATAGAACCGTCTGTGATATGATCGCTTATCGCAGATGGTTCTGGAGTAGAAATGTATGTGATATGATCGCTTATCACATGCGGTTATTTAAGAGAACCGCCTGTGATATATGATATCGCAGATAGTTCTTTTAGATAACCATCTATGATATACATTTATTAATCTTATGAGATAGCAAGTAAGCGAGATGGCGTCCGCACTGTCTTCCCCGCCGTCATCGACGTCGCCGAATGTATCTGGATCACCGTGGAAAGTGGTACCTTAGCGACATGCTAGAGGAATATTGAAAATGCCTATGGCCCGAATGACCATCACGGCCATCAGTCCCTCTGGGGTTCCTCTGCTTCCCAAGAAAGCAGCGGTAGCATTCTGGACCACCTGTGGTATACTTGCAAGGGAACGGGTCCCTATCACCACACAGAAATAGAAGGATATGATGGATGTCGAGAAAGCGAAGATGTGGACTGAAATTAAAACCTCGTTCGAGATCCTAGCAGAATTCTCCAAAGTCGTGCGACAGAAGGTGTTCCTCACGATGGCACACGCTTGGAAGACCTTCAAAAGTAAACTTGTCACGGAGTACATGAACAAGGATCGGACACCTTGCACGAAGTATAGTTTCCTGTCGTCGGATACATGGGATGCCTTTGTGCGGATGAAGACGACGGACAAATTTCAGCAGCAAAGTGCCGTGCACAAAGCTATCTAGGCACAAAATATTCACCCCTATAGAATCGGCACCGCTGGGTACACAGGTAAAATCCCAGGATGGATGAGTGAGGATAAGGTGGCAATCCAGTCGAAGATCTCCCCTCCATTTGCTGGGATCATAGACGATCGAGCCCGAAACTAATTAAGAGCGAGAGCCTCAACCACGTCGTCGGGCGCCATCTCTTTCACAAACCTAGCAGACGAGGGAGTGTCCCAACGCCTGGTTAGATATGTCGAACTACCTAGCTAGTTTTTAAAAAGTTGATAACTTCGTAGGGTCTAAGATAACATGATGGTCTCTTGTAGGAAACATTGAGAACCCAATCTTCCTAAGCCTACTTCGAAGTAGTCAGTGAGATGGATATACTATCTACGACCCTAGAAAACAAGGAGCACCCGGGTCACACGCGAGGCTTGGGGTTTATGTACCTTGGAAGTATGGATGCCCACATGACTCTGAGGCTTATAGGAGTCGGAACAGATCTAAGGCCGACCTCGAGGAACAGTGGAAAGAGGAGGTTACTGCACAATTTCAAACATAGATAACAACATTGCATGAACAAATAAATCAAATCCTCAACCAGTCACAAGACGCCCCCATGATTTTGGGAGCCAGTCCCCCTCAACATCGGAGTCATGTACCTCCAATTACCTATCGACCTCATCCAAGTAATGTACATCTCTAGAATGCTCCAAAGATAGATCATGGGACGTCTTAGCTAATTGTGTATCATTTTGTAGGTGCCCACGCCCTACAGGATCCAGGTGAGGCTGGTTGGGTCTCTTTCTGTTGAGGCTGGGCGGGGGGTGGTGTTCCATGCTAGTAAGGGATAGTTATAACATCCTAAACTTTGGTTTGTATTTCAAACGTATAAAAGTATGATAATTTCAAAAACTTTGTTGAATTTCATAAGTCTGCACTTGATTTTCAAAAATTTGCTTTGATATTCGAACTTTTGACTTTAATTCAAGTTTCTAATTGATTCCAGAAAAATATGTGTATAAAAATCTCTGGAAATAAATTTGTAAAATGCTATATTATTTATAATGAATTAATATAATTTTTTGCGAATTTGTAAAAGTTAATTTGACCTCATCAAAATTCTAACCAAGTTGCTAAGACTAATTTGGAAAAGAATTTATTTCGGACAAATGGAAAATGAAAAGTAGCCAAACTAAAATTTTCTAAGTCGTAGAAAAACATAAGAGCACTCACAATTTTTTTCAGAATTTTATTTCTATTTTTAACAGCTTAGTTAACTACTTGTTTTTTTTGATCAAATTACAATCCAAACCCTAACTCGACCCGACCGAACCCAACACTGTTCCGACCCGAACCACCCCATCTCTTCTTGGTTCGACCGTGTACCTACACACCACACCGCACCAGGCTTGGGCTTGCGTAGCTTCGTCGCAACCGTTGACAAGTGGGGCTCGCCTGTTAGCCCTTTCTTCTTCCTAGCCTCCGAAGTAGCGCCTGCCCGTGCCACCTCTTGCTCTCGTTTCTGTCTATGAAGCATCGCCAAGACTTCATGAAGCTCCTAAGACTATCCATTCTCCCTCTCTCGTACCTTCTCGCCTTCTTCGCTCACATATTTGCTTCTGCCGAGGAAGAAACCGAGGAGCTAGAGCTCACCTCGGTGCCTCCCTCGCTACCATGACCTCATCGCTGGGTTCCTCCCTGTGTGCTTATTCCATTTTGGCCAGTTCGGGACCTTGTTGACCACAGAATCGCGGAGAGCGTCCTCTTTGTCCCCATCTCCGGTGGGCATGGCCCTTAGCCCTTAAGGCATTATGGTTAGTCATCCTCATCATTGTCTTGTTTATTGTGATTGCAAATTCATGCCGAGTCTACCACTAAGATTAATTGGAATTTGGTGCTTCAATGAGGGCTTGCGACCACTTCTTCTTCGACTTCAGTGAAGCACCACCGCCTCGATTCCAGCCACCTCCATCATCCATCATCATCATCGTCTGGTGCGCCACGTTCATGGAGCTGACGTGATCCCGAGGAGCACCTTCCTGGGGCTCCTGGACCACCACAACGCTTTCTCCACAGGAGCAGCTCTCTCGTCTCTGCCTTCGGCCGATGGGAGCTCACCGCCGGCATCCTTAAGGACCTGCGTCGCTACCACCAGCTTCGTGAGGTCCGTGGGCAACTGGTGGAGTCACTCCCGAGTTCGGAGCACCACTGCATCGCCAGATCCCGATCCTCATCGCCACGCTCATGCTCGGGTAAACGCCGATGAGCCACCGGTAGGGTTAGGTATTGACCAAAGTTGTTAACCTTTAATCATTTCATTAAACTATTTGCATGTCATGTGGACCCCACTGGGGTTAAACGTGATTGAAACTTTAAGCAAAACCATTTAAACCTCTGAGCCTATGACTTGTGGGCTCGTGAGGCTGGTTAAGGGTTTGTTTAAAGTGGTTGAGTACATTTTGTACTCAACTACATTGTCTATTTGCTACAGAGGAGGTTGACCCTCAAGGGGTTGACGAGTGTGAGGCTGACTACACGCTCGACGACTAGCTTAGGCGTTTCCGGTCGGTTGCCTTGTGTGTAAGGGTAGCCGGTTGGCTTTTGTTTTCAGCCATCTTATGGAAGGTGTTACCACTGCAGACTTAACTCTTTTGTATGGAATCTTATTTTATGTTGGATATGTTGTATATTATGAAACCTTGGTATTGTATAACCTGTGTATGGAGTTGGTGCTTAATTTTTGTATGGTGCATGTGTACTGCTGTTCTGGGAAGTGCATATACACCGAGAGCGGGGAAATTTGATTTGTAATACTAGGACCAACGGAAATGTTATGCACTACAAATTAAATCGTCCGACGGCTCTCACAAAAGTAGGTATTAGAGTCATACTGACCATAGAAACCCTTAGCTCGGTCGTCAATAGAATATTTGAAAGACTTAGTTTCAAAATATTAAATCTTAGATAAAACTTAAGTAAGTTTTTAGAATTTACTTCTTATCTATCTTAGCTTCTCAATCTTACCTGGTTCTGATTTGGTTTGTCAAAAGTTGTTTCCCCCCTCTCGTCTCTTTTAAAAAGATAAAGTATGCGTTCAAGTCAAGATTAGGGATTAAAGAAAGGTGTTAGTATAGAAGTATAGTGATAAAAGTATCCCTAGCTTACCATGTTGATGTGATGAAATTTGGGTTTTTGTGCTGGATTTTATGTCTTCTTACTTGTTTGGAGTTTTATCCTTGTTAATTAATTGTATGTGCTTATGTTAGGTTAATATCACATTTTCTTTAGTAAATTTATAGTTGCTGTCTTTTGTATCTACACTATGGATGATGTTGTTAACCCTATTTGTTGGAATAGGATGGCTAGACGAACCCGCAGTGGGCAAGGTCAGCAAGCTGGCCATGATGAGGAACTTCCGCCTCCACCCACCATGGCTTAGGTTCTTGCTCAGATCGAGCAGAACCGGATGGATTAGACGCAAATCCTCCAGGCCATTGCTCGAAACACTTCTGTTCTGTCAGGCTCATCTGGGTCAAGAGGAGGTGGACACCAGCCGCGGGGAGGACTCTTAGAGTTCCTTCGCACTCATCCACTGACCTTCTCGCGATCCGAAGATCCGCTTGATGCAGACGACTGGCTGCATTTGGTTGATTGGAAGCTCAGCATTGCTTAATGTCAGGATCATGAGAAGGCGCTCTTTGCCTCTCATCAGTTGGAGGGGGCAGCACTTTCATGGTGGGAGAACTTTCTTGCTATGAAGCCCACGGGCCAAACCATCACTTGGGAGGAGTCCCGTACTGCTTTCTGATGGGCTCATGTTCCCGCCGGCCTAAAGAAGCTGAAGAAGGAGTTTCTGTCGCTCCGGCAAGGGCGTAAATCAGTGATAGAGTATTTACACGAGTTCAATCACTTGGCTCGGTATGCTCCAGAAGATGTGCCCACTAACGCCGCCAAGCAAGAAAAGTTTATGGATGGCTTGTCCGAGGAGCTTCAGGACAAGCTATCTATTATTGACTTCTCTGATTTTCAGACATTGGTGGACAAGACCATTGTCACTGAGTACAAGAAGAAGCACTTGGCAAATTCTACAAGCACAAGTGGGAGGCGCAGAGATCATCAGGGGGCAACCATCCCCGTCCCGCTTCGGGCAAGCCCCGACGCCCCGTCCTCAGGCTCCACCACCACCAAGGCCGCCGACGTTTGCACCTCGCCCTCTGTAGGCCGTGTTTCAACCACGTGCACCAGCGGGACAGCAAGGAGTACTCTGCAATCCAGCTGCTGATGTCGTTTGTTTCTATTGCCATAACAAGGGGCATTACACAAACAGCTGCCCGGTGAAGAATGAAGCGACCTCTCACCCTAATCAGGGGCAAGTGCAAGGGCAAGGGTGTGGTCACCCCCAGCTCAGAAGGTGAAGAATGAAGCGACCTCTCACCCTAATCAGGGGCAAGTGCAAGGGCAAGGGTGTGGTCACCCCCAGCTCAGAAGGTTGCTCATGGTCGAGTCAACCATATCTCGACCGAGAAAGCGCAGGAGGCACCAAAAGTCGTGTTGGGTACACTTCTCATCAATTCTCGCCCTGCTATAGTTTTATTTGATTCCGAAGCTTCGCATTCTTTTATATCACAACAATTTGCTGCAAGTGGGGATATTCAAATTGCTCCTATGCATGTCCCTCTGATTATTCAATCTCTAGGATCAGAGATGAGGGCTGAACTTGAGTGTTGGGACGTATCCATTGAGATCGAAGGGGTGGGATTTTTAGCAAATCTTATTCTCCTCAAATCAGCTAGTTTGGATATGATACTTTGCATGGATTGGTTGTCCCAACAATTAGGATAAATCGATTGTGCCAAGAAATTCATATCCCTCACAAGTTCCTCCAGCATGCAAGTTGGAGTTAGACAAAATTACAAGAGTCACATCTCTTTGCACTTGAAGTGAAGCCGGCTCCAGAAATCCATGAGATACCAGTGATGTGTGACATCCCCGGCATCTTTTCCAAAGAATTGCCTGGGATGCCGCCAACCTGAGACATTGAATTCGTCATCGTGTTGTTGCCTGGTACCACCCCAATCTCGAAGAGGCCATACCGGATGAATCCAAATGAATTGGAAGAATTGAAGATGCAACTTGGTGAACTCCTAGCAAAGGGTTTCATCCGCCCTAACTCATCTCCATGGGGCTGTCTGGCAATCTTTGTAAAGAAGAAGGATATGACCCTGCGAATGTGTGTTGATTATCGTCCACTTAATGAAGTGACGGTGAAGAACAAGTACCCACTACCTAGGATTGAGGACATTTTTGATCAATTGACCGGGGCTTGGGCATTCTCCAAGATTGATATGAGATTGGGCTATCACCAAGTCCGAATCAGATATGAAGATATTCCAAAGACAGCTTTCTCTACTCGTTATGGATTGTACGAGTATACCGTCATGTCATTCGGCTTGACAAATGCTCCTACCTTTTCTTGAATCTTATGATTATGGTGTTCATGGAGTATTTGGACAAGTTTATGGTGGTTTTCATAGATGTCATCCTCATCTACTGGAAGAATGATGAAGAGCATGCCTGACACTTGCAGTTAGTGTTGGAGAAGGTGCGAGAGCACCAGCTATACGTAAAATTCAGCTAAGTGCGAATTTTGGTTGAAAGAAGTGGCATTCTTGGGCCATGTTTTTTCAGTGGGAGGCATAGCCGTGGATCCTAGCAAGGTTAGTGATGTGCTCTCTTAGGGGAAGTCCAAGTCGGTAACCGACGTGAGGAGTTTTCATCGAAAACTTCTCTAAAATATTGAAGCTAATGACGGATTTGCTCAAGAAAGACAAGAAATTTGAGTGGTTCGCCGATTGCAAGAAGAGTTTTCAAGAACTTAAGAAGAGGTTAACCACAACTCCAGTCCTTGTTCTTCCTGATATTCACCGAAGTTTCGATATCTATTGTGATGCTTCTCGTCAAGGGCTCGGTTGTGTTCTTATGCAAAAAGATAAGGTAGTGGCCTATGCATCAAGACAAATGAGGTCTCATGAGCTTAATTATCCAACCCATGACTTGGAGTTAGCTGCAGGGGTCCATGCGCTAAAAATTTGGCGACATTACCTCATCGGTAATCGTTACGAGGTGTATTTAGACCACAAAAGTCTGAAGTATTTGTTCACCCAACCGGATTTGAACCTTCGGCAAAGAAGATGGTTGGAGTTGATCAAAGATTATGACATGGGTCTCCAGTATCATCCGGGCAAGGCTAATGTCGTTGCGGATGCACTGAGTCGCAAGGTTTCTTGCAATACCTTAATGCTCAAGGAGCAACAGACTGCTCTTTATGAAGAATTTCAGCAGCTCAACTTAGGAGTGGTTGAGCATGGTTATCTCGCTGCCTTAGCAGTACATCCAACCTTGGAAGATCAAATTAAGATAGCTCAGCCAATAAATGATGGAGTGAACCGAATCAAGAAGAATATCAGGGATGGGAGAGCCAAGCGTTTCTCAGAAGATGACCATAGTGTTGTGTGGTTCGGACAGTGCCTTGTTGTTCCAAAGGACATGGATTTGCAGAAATTTATTCTCCATGAAGCCCATAATTCTTCTTTGTCCATTCATCCCGGAGCCACAAAAATGTATCAAGGTCTCCGTTAAAGATTCTGGTGGATCCGAATGAAAAGGGAGATTGCTAAATTCGTTGCCAAGTGCGACGTATGTCGTAGTGTGAAGGCCGAACATCAACGTCCAGCGGGATTACTACAACCTTTACAAGTGCCCGAATGGAAATGGGACTCAATCGGTATGGATTTTATCACCGGTCTTCCCAGGACCTCCAAGGGAAATGATGCCATTTGGGTTGTCATTGATTGACTAACTAAAGTGGCATACTTCCTTCCCGTCAAGACCAACCTTCGTGTGGGCCAGCTAGGGGAGCTCTATGTCTCAAGAATTATGAGTTTACATGGAGTATCGAAGACGATTATCTCAGATCGTGGCTCACTCTTTACATCCCAGTTTTGGAAGAGTTTGCAAGAGGCTATGGGAACTTGTCTTTCTTTCGGCACTTCATTCCATCCACAAACTGATGGCCAAATGGAGAGAGTCAATCAAATCATGGAAGACATGCTCCGTGCTTGTGTTCTCTCCTATAGGAAGAATTGGGAGAAATACTTGCCATTTGCCGAATTCTCTTACAACAACAGTTTTCAAGCTAGTCTAGGCATGACACCATTTGAATCCTTATATGAGAGGAGATGTAGAACCCTGTCGAATTGGTTCGAGACCGGTGAAAGATCACTTTTTGGCCCAGACACGATCAAAGAGGCTGAAGATCATGTTCGGTTGGTTCAAGACCAATTGCGCACGGCTCAATCTCGACAAAAGTGCTATGCGGATCGACGTCGTTGCCAGTTGAGTTTTGAACCTAATGACTTTGTTTATCTCAAAGTCTCTCCTTTGAAGGGCACTCAACGATTCGCGTCAAATGCAAGTTAGCTCCTCGATATGTCGGACCTTTTCGCATTATTGAGAAGAAAGGAGCTGCGACCTACAAGTTGGATTTTCCCGCTACACTTTTGGTTTACACGATATTTTCCACGTGTTCCAATTGAGCAAGCTCCATTGGAAGGTCTTGACGTGCAAGAAGATCTAACCTATCACGAGCATCCTATACGTATCCTTTAAGAGGCTAAACGAAGGACAAGGAATCACTCCATCAAATTCCTTAAAATTCATTGGTCAAATCTTGCTAAGGATGAAGCCACTTGGGAACTAGTGGATCATCTTCGGGCAGACTTCACATCCTTCTTTTCCGAGTGAACAGAATCTCGGGACGAGATTCTTGTAACAGGGAGAGTTGTAACATCCTAAACTCTGATTTGTGTTTCAAATGTATAAAAGTATGATAATTTCAAAAATTTTGTTGAATTTCATAAGTTTGCACTTGGTTTTAAAAACATTGCTTTGAAATTTGAACTTTTGACTTGAATTCAAGTTTCTAATTGATTCTATACAAATGTGTGTATAAAAATCTATGGAAATAATTTTTTAAAATACTATATTATATATCATGAATTAATATAATTTTTTGCAAATTTTTAAAAGTTAATTTGACCTCATCAAAATCCTAACCAAGTTGCTAAGCCTGATTTGGAAAAGAATTTATTTCAGACAAAAGGAAAATGAAAAGTAGTCAAAATAAATTTTCCTAAGTCCTAGCTGAACCTAACAACACTCACAAAGTTTTTCATAATTTTATTTCTATTTTTAACAGCTTAGTCAACCTAGTTGATTTTTGGTCAAATTAAAATTCAAACCCTAACTCGACCCGATCGAACCCAACACTGTTCCGACACAAACCACCCCATCCTGTCTTGGTTCGACCATGCCCCTTCATTCCACACTACACCAGGCTCGAGCTCGCACCGCTTCGTCGCCACCGCTGACAAGTGGGCCCACCTGTCAACCCTGTCTTCTTCCTCGCCGCTGAAGCTGCGTGGCGCTCGTGCATGCGTGCCACGACGCCCTCCCACGCCACCTCTTCCGCTCTTTTCTGTGTATGAAGTGTCACCGAGACTTCATGAAGCTCCTAAGCCCATCCATTCTCCCTCTCTCGCACCTTCTCGCCTTCTTCGTTCACATCTTTGCTTTGGTCGAGGAGGAAACCGAGGAGCTAGAGCTCACCTCGGTGCCTCCCTTGCACCCGCGACCTCATTGCCGGGTTCCTCCCTATGTGCCACCTCCATTTTGGCCAGTCCATGACCTTATCGACCACGGAATCGCCAAGAGCGTCCTCTTCATCCCCGTCTCTGGTGGCTATGACCCCGTTGCCCTTAAGTCCTTCTAGTGAGTCAGCCTCAGCGTTGTGTTGTTCATTGTGATTGCAAATTCATGCTGAGTCTACCACCAAGATTAATTGCAGTTTGGTGCTTCAACGTGGGCTTGCAACCACTTCTTCTTTGACTCTGGTGAAGCACCACTGCCTCGATTCTGGCCACCTCCGTCATCCATCGTCATCATCGTCTAGTGCGCCACGTTCGTGGAGCTGAGGCGATCCCTAGGTGCACCTTCCCGGGGCTCCTCGACCACTGCAACGCTTTCTCCACGGGAGCAGCTCTCTCGTCTCCGTCTCCGGCAGACGGGAGCTCACCGCCCGCATCCCCAAGGACCTGCGTCGCCGTCACCAACTTCATGAGGTCCGTGGGCAACTGGTGGAGTCACTCCCGAGTCCGAGCACCACTGCTTTGCCTGATCCCGATCCTCGCCGCCGCGCTCGTGCACGGGTAAACACCGATGAGCCACCGATAGGGTTAGGTATTGACCAAAGTCGTTGACCTTTAATCATTTCATTAAACTGTTTGCATGTCATGTGGACCCCACTGAGGTTAAACGTGATTGAAACTTTAAGCGAAACCATTTAAACCTCTAAGCCTATGACTTGTGAGTTCGTGAGGCTCGTTAAGGGTTTGTGTAAAGTGGTTGTGTACACTTTTGTGAAGGACCGAAATGGCAACAGAGGGGGGGGGTGAATGGTGCCTTAAAAATTAAGAACTCCCCTTTAATGTATTTAAACAAACCAACAAAGCCCTCTGGAAATCTCGAGTTTGAGTGAAGCAAAATCAGAGAACGAAAACAAGATTGGTGTTGCTCAGCCGTAAATCGAAGCTCAGATTCTACCGTGAGTAGTTCCGCACTCTGGTATTTCCAGAGTTCAGTGCGGAAGTTCCTCCTGCGGTAGTTCCACCGTGGACAATCGGAAGTTCCAATTGTCCTGACCGAAGAACAGTGCGCTCGGGTTTTTCCCAAAAATCCAAAATACTAAATCTTGAATGCTTCTCAGGTCAAGTTTCACAGGACATCATCCTAAACAACATCTTGACCTCATGGAGAAGAATCGCAAACAAAGATTCATTAATCAAGGCAAAATCGGATTTCTTGAAGAAGGGGCAAGAAAGACCAAAAACTTCAATAGACAAGATTCTCAGATTCTTAGCTCATGAAACTTTGAGGATATATTAGCAATAGCAATACGACTCTAGATATCAAGTTTCATGCCATCTCATACAAGGAATCAAAAGATACACCAAAACCCTAGATATTCAACATGAACAGAGAGGGAATAAAAAGAGGCATAAACAAGGAATAAAAAACTCAGAGTTTCATTGATAGGAATCAAAAGATTACAAAGGAAAACATAGAGGAATGATTAAACAATTTCAGTTCATCCTCTCCATCTCAACAAACTCTCAAAAAGCATAACAACCTCTCCAAAGGCTCTTTAGCTAAAGCTAACCCTAATTTTCTCTCTCAAAAGGTCTAACCCTAACACCAGGGGTTCACCTCTATTTATAGCCCTTGGCTAATGGGCCTCCAACCCATTAGGCCCGCTACACCCGAACGGAACCGCCTCCACTTGTGCCGCTTTGCGAAAAGACCGTTTTGCCCCTTGCGCACCTTCTGGAAGCCTCCCGTACGCCTTGATGTCCTTGACTCGCAACCACCTCAAGATTCACGCCGTCTTCGACACAGCCCGACCGTTCTGACCTCAACGCCGCCTGCGCCTAGTCCGATCACCTCGTGTCTCGCCACGACTTCGTCTCGATGTCCTGCAGTCAACACAGATAAAAACACATCACATAGCATTGCACAATATCATAGCATCAACATTTGTACAAGTCTCAAACTCATACAAACTCAAAATCACAAACTATCCTTCTCTGCACAGTTCTGGACACAATCAGAAGTTTCGCACTTACCATTGCGGAAGTTCTGATTTCCGGAACGTCCGCACTTGTCAGGATTATCGGAAGTTCCGCGCTTACCATTGCGAAACTTCCGATTATCGGAACGTCCGCACTCCCAGATTTTCAATTCTGATTTTCGTCTCAGAGGAATACTCACGTCAGTATTATCGGACAAACGCGTCCCAGTGCGGAAGTTCGATTACTTCAACCGAACACAATCTCAGAGTTAATCGGACATTCCGCTTTACAAAGCCGGAAGTTAGATTATCGAACTTCCATTGAATACATGGCGGTAGTTCCGATTATCCTGATTCAACACAGAAACAGTACAAACAGAGAGACTCAACTCTCAACCTATTCAACAAGTTGTCAAATACTCATCACTCACAATGGAGGACCTCTCACATGGTCTCTCAATCTCCCCCTTGATGAGTATATTGACAATCATCGAAAAAAGCATAAGATGAGTTTGAGTTTAAAGTCAACCAAGGTCTAAACAAGTAGTACAGAAGCTCAAGACCATATTGACACAAGAGAAAGACTTGAGATGAGATGAAAGAGCAATTTTCGCAAAACTCAAGGCTTTTCTCCAGAAGGCTTTTTCTCTCCAAAATTCTCCCCCTTTGGCAATAAAATCATCAAGATGTAGAAAAGGGAGGAAAAGACTATATGATGTTCATTTTAAGCATTAGGAGCCATGTAGATTATCCAAAATGACTATTAGAGTATTACACCAAGCCATAACACAGAAGAATGCTATCAAGATCATGACAATTGATGTAGAGAATAGCTAAGACAGAAAAAACCATAATCTGATTAATGATCCAATTCTTTAGCAAGTCAAATAAATCAAGATTGCAGTCTAGCTAAAGGTATCCAAGGATGATACAAGCCATGTCAAATACTCTAAGTGGAACCGAGAAGCATACTATTGAACAATTTAGAGTGCTACTAGTTGTAAGATTGACTCAATTTTATCCAGTACTTGGTCTTTTTAATGATAAGCAATTTTAGCACAAGTTTCTTTTTCTGGAAATATAATTATGGCTTTATCTTAGTGAAGCAAGTCCTAGAGTAGGTGCCATCCACAACTGCCTCCTAAGCTTCAACCAATTTTTCAAATCTTAACCATGTGCTAGATCCCAAGCCTTATGCGACCACCCAAGCAAGACTTAAGGAGGTGATCTTAGGTCATCAAGGCTCCCCCGAGTTCATGCCTAGTGCAATGGCAAGCAGTCTCATGAGAAAGATTTGGTGAGATCAGTTTTTTCGCACAAAAGAGATCATTTTTGCTTTTGAAGTTTTTAGACCAACGATTAAAGATAAGTCATGTTTCTTAACAAACTGACATAGCTTACTCAAACGCTCAAAAGAGATTCTAGACTCAACTCAGCCTACTTGACATGGCGAGAATCATAAAAGGATAACTTCAACCAGACTAGTCTCAAGAGCTATCATGACAAGATTTTAATTCAAGATTAGCATTTTTTAATCACCTTAACATGGCCAAGACTAAACTACACATAAAAAGTCATGATAGATCTAGCAGTTTAGCATAAATCATGGCAAGATGTAAAAACAGTGAAAACAGATCATAAGGGATAATAGACAAGGCTCCATATGATTATATTACAATGCAAGATGAAATGCAGGAAAAATCAGATTCCCTTCAGAATGGGATGCACTCTTTTAACTCAGGTTGAGTTATGACACAATTAAGAACTAGAAAAACCAAGAAAAACTCCCCCTGAACCAAAGGAACAAAAACGAGAATCTGATAAGAGAAACAGAAAAGGCAGTCCTTAGAGCAAGGAAAAAAATATAGATAATACTATCGCTCAGACAGGTTCTTATCTACCCCATATGATTCTAGGACTATCAGCTGATCAACTCACACACTAAGGAGCAAACACTGTCCCTGTCTACCCAAGGGTGGCCCGACCCTTGCTAGAACCTATAAGAAGTGAGTAAGCTCTACTTAGCGAGAGAAGAGACAGCTAATAAACAGCATCCTAGAAGCACAAGATAAGAATTAGTAGTCAAAGCAACTTGGCAAGAGAACCACTCTAACCTATGCTGGAAGGACTTCGACCCAAAACACTCAAAAGAAATGCAACCAGAAAGGAGTAAGCATAATTAAAATATAATACAATAGTAGCACATAGCTCCCCCTCACAACAGTCCGTAAGGACAAACCACCCCAAGCTCTCCTCGCAGAGCTGAAAACCGAGAGCTGTCCAAAGGCTTGGTGAAGATATCAGCCAACTGGTGTTCACTCTTCACAAACTGAAGCACAATGTCACCCTTCTCTACATGGTCTCGAAGAAAGTGATATCTGATATCAATATGCTTGGTCCGAGAATGTTGCACTGGGTTCTTGGCAATGCAAATCGCAGACGTGTTATCACAAAAGAGTGGAACACGATCGATGACTAACCCAAAGTCTGCAGGTCGAGACCATCAAAGCACTTGGCTCTGACAACTCGGCTGCAACAACGTGCTCGGCCTCTGCGGTGGATGCGCAACACCGGATCGCTTCCTTGGCGACTAGGAGACAAGAGAAGTGCCAATGAATTGGCAAGTGCGAGGTGCTCTTCCTATCTATCCTACGACCAACGAAATCGCATCGGAGAAGGCTCTAAGAGATAGACAAGAAGAGGAAGAGTACCGGATACCATAGTCAATGGTAGCTCGAAGGTACCGAAGATGCGCTTCACCGCCGACGGTGAGATCGCGAGGAGAAGCTCGAATCGAGCACAAAGACACACGAGAAGTGTATGTCTGGTCTCGAGGCTGTGAGGTACAAGAGAGAGCCAATCATGCTCCTGAACTCCTTTTGGTCAACAGGTTCGCCATCTTTATCTGGATCCAGAGCAGCTGTAGATGCCATCGGAGTTGATACTGGCTTTCCATCATTCATGTCGAGCGCTTGAGAGGTCTCGAGTGTACTTGCCTTGGTGAAGAAAAGTACCTTCCCGAGTCTGTTTGATTTGGAAGCCAAGGAAGAAGCTCAACTCGCCCATCATACTCATCTCAAATTCCGAGCTCATAACATCAGAAAACTGGGAAACGAGAGTATGTGAGGAGCCGCCAAAGATGATGTCGTCCACATAGATCTGGACAAGCAGAAGATCAGTGCCAAGACAATAGATGAACAAGGTCTTGTCTATTTTACCCATTTCAAAACCATGACTTAGCAGATAGGACTTAAGCCTTTCATACCAAGCTCTGGGAGCCTGCTTGAGTCCATACAAAGCTTTGAAAAGCCTGTAGACATGGTTAGGGTATTTGGGGTTCTCGAAACCTGGAGGCTGTCTGACATAGACTTCTTCCTCAATAAGGCCATTGAGGAAGGCACTCTTGACATCCATCTGGTAAAGCTTGAAACCCTTAGAAGCTGCAAAGGCAAGCAGGATTCTAATGGCTTCAAGTCTAGCTACAGGGGCAAAGGTCTCTTCGAAATCTAGACCCTCAACTTGGGAGTACCCCTGAGCTACCAGCCTAGCCTTGTTTCGAATGACTAACCCATCTTCACTTTGCTTGTTCTTGAACACCCATTTGGTCCCAATGATATTGTGACCTTGAGGGGGCTCAACAAGGGACCAGACCTTGTTTCTTTCAAAGTTTTCCAACTCCTCATGCATGGCGTTTATCCAAGACTCGTCAGATAGAGCATGACAAACGTCTTTGGGCTCAAATGAGGCGATTTAAGGCGAATAGAGAGAAGAGAGACAAACCAACTTTAGAACGTGTGACACGCTCAAAGAGGTCTCCAATGATTCTCTCTGAAGGATGGTCCTTTTGAATGTGTCTAGGAGGTCCAGGGTGAGATGAAGAAGTGGCCTCTACCTCATTAGTAGATGAGATAGGAACAGAGCCACTAGCTTGGAAGAAGCGTATGAAGGTAGGTGATCTCCTCGAGGTGCGGTGGAAGAAGGCACCTCAAGAGGAGGAGGAAGAACTGGATCGGGTAGGCAACTCTCATCACCGTCTTCCTCACCGTCCACAAAGATGGACTCAGACTGCTCTAGAGAACCTGAGATATCAGGCCTAGTCCCCGGACTGGCCTCATCGAAGGTCACCTCACAGGTTTCTACCATTTTGCTAGATTCGCAGTTCCAGACTCTATATGCATGAGAAGAAGTCGAGTAACCCAGAAAGATCCCATCACAAGATCGTGACTCGAACTTATCTAGGTTCCCAGGCTTCAGAATAAAACACTTGCAACCAAACACACGAAAATGCGAGACACTGGGTTTTCGCCCATATCTCAACTCATAAGAAGTGCGATGCAAGAGTGCCCGAAGAAAGACTCTGTTAGAAACATGACAAGCAGTAGCAATAGCCTCAGCCCAAAACTTCCTAGGTGTAGAGTACTCATCAAGCATCGTCCCGCCATCTCGACTAAGGTGCGGTTCTTCCTCTCCACAACGCCATTACGTTGAGGGACGTATGGAGCGAGGCGGTGCTCTACACTATCTCACCACGAAACTCTCAAAGTAGGAATTCTTGAACTCGGTGCCATTATCACTGCGAATTGCTCGTAATGCACCGGGAGCTCAACAGAAAGCCTACTAAAAGACCACAAAAAGAGTAAACGTCTCATCCTTCGAGGCTAAGAAAAACACCCAAGAGTACCTCGAGAAATCATCGACCACAACAAGAATATACCACTTCCCTCCTGCCGATCAAGACTTGATTTGGACCAATCGTATCCATATGGGCGCTTGTCACGTGCATCGATCATTATCCTTGTATTTGGAGAGTGAGAAGCGGCAACCATCTTGCCGTCTTGGCATGGAGAGCAAACTAGATCCTTGACCATCTTGAGTTTTGGCAAACCACGAATGAGATCGTGGCCGCTAACTCATGTCAAATGATCAAAGCCTATATGACCTAGTCTCCTATGCCAGAAAGTCAAATCACGGGATTCAGAAGCAATTAAACACCGAGAGGATCACGGAAGACTCGGAAAAATCAGCACGAAAGATCCTCCCATAACGAAATCCATAAACTAGGCTACAGAAGAATCAAGAATTTTGCAATTGTTTTTCTTAAAGCTCACCTCGTCGCAGTCATCGGTGGTGAGAGGCGAAAGCGATTATCCGCAGACTTACTTACTAAGGCAACATCTTTCAAAATAAAGGAATCATTAATGCTCACGGTACCTTTAGCGATGGCGCCCAAATGAAGCATCTCGAAGGTGATCGTCTCATCACCTCGAGCACGGGCTAGGGAAGAAAACCAACGAGTGTCTCGGTCATATGGCGAGAACACCGAGTCTACAATCCAAACCTTTCCTTCCCGGCCCGTGAACCGAGTCAAGCAGTAAAGTCTCGAAGATGGGGTGAATCAGCGAGTGATTTTGGCACCCAATACTAAGTAACACGTCGAGCGGATGAAGTAGTCAAGCAAGACCGACCTCTATCTACCCTACGCTCTGTCACTCAACAAGTCGGGAAGGTGCGTGTAGACTGAAGTCAGCATCGAATCCGATCGCTATGGAAGAAGCGAGTCGAATTACGCAACATGTCGATCACGCCGGTAGTCATCTCGAAAGGAAACCGAGATCTACCCTCAAAGCGACGGAAGTCACGACCAAAGGGAGCATGAGGACGAAACTCAGAAAACTCAGAAAAACCAAGTCCTCGATGCTGCCCTAAATCATCAGTTGTATCAAACCTAGACCTCGTGTTGGTCTTAGGTGCACTCATGGTGCAGGGCTGACCACGAATGTACCTAACGAGACTCAACACGATCTCTACGCGATCTTGGCGCGCTGAAGCAATGATCAACCAAATGTCCATCCTTCCGGCGGAAGGTGCAATGATACCGCCTTTTGAGGGGCCAAGTGCAGGTGGAATCACCTTGCTGTCAGAGATCCTTTGAACAAAACCCGCTGATTTGAAATTTACTTTCTCAGTCCTGGGCTTAGTTTTGATCACACTTGGTGCTATGGTTCTGAGCACGACAGGTGGATGCTTCCTCATATCCTCATGAAAATCATATCCTAGACCCTGATTAAATTTACAAATCTTGGATTGGTCTAGAATGAGATTGAGCTTCTTCTTGCCTCCTACAAATTTCTCAAGAGTGTTCATAAGATACTGACACTCCTGAAAAAGAGAGGTGCAAGAAGAGCAGGGGGAAGAAGGAACAGCAGAAGGTAATGGAGCAGAAGAAGAACCAACAGCAGAGGAAAGATTGGCTTGTGCAAGCACAGCCGACTTTGGGGGGACAGTCCTACTGCTAGCAGATTGGTTCACGTTGCTAGGCGTCTCTACCAAACCCTTAGACTTCTTCCCAGCACACACAATACAAGCAGATGATTGTGTTTCTAGAAGGTCCTTAGTTAGCTTCACACATTTTTCATCCAAAGCAACCAAATCACATTTTAGTTTATTACATTGATTGCATGGTGAGCTAACAAGGTCCTTAGAAGCATCTTGAGCCGTTTGTTATTGTGATCAATCATTTCTTGAAGCTGGTTGAATCTGATTCTAGTTCGTGATTAACTTAGGACAGTTTAAACAAGAAACAATGGGTTCTAGTAGCGCGACTTGGAATTGAGAATTTTGTGATCCGCCTGCTTTAGGTTCATCTTGAGATTATTACAATTTTACAAGTCTCAGGCAGATCGAGCAACATGGTATAAAGACCTCTAAACGAGTTGTCTTTAACCTCACATGAGGTGCAAGCAGTAGCCTCAACATTAGTAGATGAAGGAGGTGCTACCCTACTCATCTCTAATTCAGCAAGAAGGCTAATGTTCTCTAATTTAATCATGTCTAGTTCAGAGGACACACTATCATGCAAGGTCCTTAGTTTTTCCATGTCAACAAGCAAAGCACGGCATGTGTCACAATCATCACGGAGGAGCGGATGTAAGTAAAGTAAACTCCCATGATAGTCTAGCTACTTCCTTCTCCAACTCAGTACACTTAGCCCTAGACTTAGCATGAAATCTACCTAGCTTAAGAAAAGCATCATTAAGCTGGTCGTAAGTGGGACTAACCTCATCGGAGTCGGAGTACAGCTCGCTATCGCTCAGATCGCCCTCGAGGGCCATGAAGCACATGCCGGAGAAGTTGCCGTCGTCCTTGGGATCTTGATCATCCTTTCCATCATCGTCCTCCACCCCTCCACCTCGCCGGTGTCCGGCTCGTCGAGGCGGTGAGGACGTGATGGAACGACTTCTTTGCCTTCCCAAAGTTGCGAACTTCTTCTTGCCTTGGTCAGGTGCTGAAGGCTTCGTGTTGCGGTTCTTATCGATGTAGTCGTTCTTGCCCGAACCGCCATAGTCACCTTTGCCCTTCCCGGCTTGGGGCGCTTTGCTCGGATGTGGTTGGGGCCACCACACTCAAGCAAATCACAGGACCTCCTCTTTTACCATCCCTCCTCCTCTTGTAAGCATGGGAAAACTTCCGAGCTAGGAGGGCTAGCTGTTCATCCTCAAGTCGCTCTAGCGATCATCGGTTATGTCACGAGAGCGACTAGGAGAACCGTGTATCGACTCGTAAGAAGATCGGATGTGGGATTAGTGACTAAAGCCATCATTGTGACTTCGACCTTGAGAGACAATGTCTATCTCGTGAGTCTTGAGACGCGAGTAAAGCGCATCAAGAGTCGTGGTCGAGAGGTCCGTGCTATCCTTGATGGTAGTCACTTTCATCTCCCAAACATGAAGATCGAGTCAGAAAGCATCTGTCGGCGTTATCCGAGTCGGGGTATGTAAGACCGACCGCTCGGAGGTTGCTCAAAATCTTATGAAAGCGAAAAGCACTCGTCAAGAGATTCACCGACAAGCATCTCAAATTTCTTGTATTCTCGCTTGAACTGGTCTTGTCGAACCGTCTTAATCGGGTGGTGCCTCATGGTATGCATCGAGGTCACCCGGATGTCGTAGCGTATGTCAAATGAGAAATGCGATCGAACTCATACGCTCAAACCACGAATGATAATGTTCCTTGCCTTAGCATTTGCCTCAACATCGGGCATGTTTCCCACATTGATGTTTTCATCGGCAGGAACAGCAAATCTAACCTTCACCTTTCTCCAGATGGCATACCCCTGAGCATGGATGTAAGTTTCCATTCGGCTCTTCCAGAAGGGGTAATCCAGGCCATCAAAGACTGGAGGCTTGGTGGAATACTTGTCCGTTGCTATGGCTCAACTGACCGGTTAAGATCTATAAAGAAGAGCTAACCTTGCTCGATACCAATTGAAGGACCGAAATGTCAATGAAGGGGGGGGGGGTGAATGGTGCCTTAAAAATTAAGAACTCCCCTTTAATGTATTTAAACAAACCTACAAAACCCTCTAGAAATCTCGAGTTTGAGTGAAGCAAAATCAGAGAACGAAAACAAGATTTACATTACATCGTAAATCGGAAGCTCGATTCTACCGTGATAGTTCCGCACTCCGGTATTTCCGGAGTTCGGTCGGAAGTTCCTCCTGCGATAGTTCGCGTGGACAATCGGAAGTTCGATTGTCTGACCAAGAACGATCTTCGGGTTTTCCCAAAAATCCGAAATACTAAATCTTGAATGCTCTTCTCAGGTCAAGTTTCACAGGACATCATCCTAAACAACATCTTGACCTCATGGAGAAGAATCGCAAACAAAGATTCATTAATCAAGGCAAAATCGGATTTCTTGAAGAAGGGGCAAGAAAGACCAAAAATTTCAATAGACAAGATTCTCAGATTCTTAGCTCATGAAACTTTGAGGATATATTAGCAATAGCAATACGACTCTAGATATCAAGTTTCATGCCATCTCATACAAGGAATCAAAAGATACACCAAAACCCTAGATATTCAACATGAACAGAGAGGGAATAAAAAGAGGCATAAACAAAGAATCAAAAGCTCAGAGTTTCATTGATAGGAATCAAAAGATTACAAAGGAAAATACAGAGGAATGATTAAATAATTTCAGTTCATCCTCTCCATCTCAACAAACTCTCAAAAAGCATAACAACCTCTCCAAAGGCTCTTTAGCTAAAGCTAACCCTAATTTTCTCTCTCAAAAGGTCTAACCCTAACACCAGGGGTTCACCTCTATTTATAGCCCTTGGCTAATGGGCCTCCAACCCATTAGGCCCGCTACACCCGAACGGAACCGCCTCCACTTGTGCCGCTTTGCGAAAAGACCGTTTCGCCCCTTGCGCACCTTCCCGAAGCCTCCGACGCCTTTGTCCTTGACTCGCAACCACCTCAAGATTCACGCCGTCTTGACACGGCCGACCGTTCTGACCTCAACGCCGCCTGCGCCTAGTCCGATCACCTCGTGTCTCGCCACGACTTCGTCTCGATGTCCTGCAGTCAACACAGACAAAAACACATCACATAGCATTGCACAATATCATAGCATCAACATTTGTACAAGTCTCAAACTCATACAAACTCAAAATCACAAACTATCCTTCTCTGCACAGTTCTGGACACAATCGGAAGTTCCGCACTTACCATTGCGGAAGTTCCGATTTTCGGAACGTCCGCACTTGTCAGGATTATCGGAAGTTCCGCGCTTACCATTGCGGAACTTCCGATTATCGGAACGTCCGCACTCCCAGATTTTCAATTTCGATTTTCGTCTCAGAGGAATACTCACGTCAGTATTATCAGACAAACCGCGTCCCCAGGTGCGGAAGTTCCGATTACTTCAACCGAACACAATTCCCAGATTAATCGGACGTTCCGCTTTACAAAGCCGGAAGTTCCGATTATCGGAACTTCCGCTGAATACATGGCGGTAGTTCCGATTATCCTGATTCAACACAGAAACAGTACAAACAGAGAGACTCAACTCTCAACCTATTCAACAAGTTGTCAAATACTCATCACTCACAATGGAGGACCTCTCACATGGTCTCTCATTTTGTCTTAAGGGGAGCGTATTCCGTTTAAGCACAACTCGAGTTTACGCTTTTGAAAACCAAAGATGTATTCATCAAATACGTCTCCGACGTCACCTCAGCCGAGGCTGCGTCAAATCTGACCCAGTAAACATCTTCACCTCGGGTCCCCGGTCAGTGACCGTGGGCTAGCTGAGCGCTGGTGTACAAAGTATTTAATTCTTTTTGAATTTCTAAAATGAATTACTTTTACGCTGAGAATTCAAATAACTTATAAAATTCATAACCTTATCAATTTAGTTCCAAATTGTATGAAAACAATTTTGTTGGTTTTCATTTTTAGTCTACTTTTAAAAGGAATATATTTTAAGTATGTTTCTATTCTAGAAAATGTTAGAGTCAAATTAGTATCTAAAAAGAATTGTTTCTACACTAGAAAATATTTTAAACTTCAAAAATTCATAAGTATTTCATCTTAACTCCAAATTGAGTGAAATTAATTTTGTTAATTTTTATTTTTACTGTATTTTAAGTTGACCTCATTTTAAAATCTGTTCCTGTTCCAGAAAATTTTGGTAATAAATTTAATTATGCAATTGTGTTTTTTACTTGTCAAAATCCCAGAAAATCTCGATAAATTCCTTTTGAACTAAAACTTTCACCCAAAATTCTTTAAACATCATTCTCTACATGTATGCATGATTGGATAAAGTTGAATTTTGGTTATTTTGGTGTTATTCTTTCTTATTTGCTCTTTTTATTCGATCGATAGATTTTTACAATTTTGGTACTTACGAGAGTGATCCTTAGCAACAAGAAGACTGTCTCCAGCAAGGCGAGCAATTCCTAATTTGATGCATGTTGATCCTATTATTTGTGCATGCTAATATTTCAGTTTCAACTATATGTATGCATGCTATGTTGTCAAGTAATTTCTAAGTTCGCGATAGTTTACCTGAATAGTTACATGAACAGTAGGTAAACATCCATCCTTTACCACTGAACCTAGGTTTATATCTGCTGTGACTTAGAGCTCGATGGATGGGCTCTAGTTGGTTTATTTTTTAGTATGCGGGTTGTTCTCGCTTAGCCATGCTTAGAACGGTAGTATGTGGATCATCGCTTCGGTGAGGGTCAAATACAACATCACTTTAAATATTTGAGTCAGGGTACTTATGTATGTATCATAATCGGAAAAACTAAAAATACAAACAAAAAATTTAGATTTTGGTACATAGTTGGTAGGTGTGATTATTGGGTGTGTGGTTTTGTGCCCGAATCAGTAAGGGCCAAACATCTTGTTACACTAAACCAAGAATTATTGCGTGCAACCACATAAGGGTATTGGAAACCCCTCTTGACTTAGTACTTTAGCGTATGTTAGCTCTGAGTCGCAAGCGGTGGGTTTGTGTGTTGTGTTAACAAAGAGAAATGTGTCTATATGTGCTGGGTGTGCGGGTGTGGAATCCTATCTAGGTTCTCCACACCGAGGGGCATTGTAGTTGTCCAAGGCTTTACCCATAGGGTAGTTGACTTTTGGCTTTACAATGAGTCCGACACAACGTATGGGTTTCTATCCACACGGATGACTCGTAGTTAATAAATAATATTGGAAAACGTCTCGTAGGACTTAGCCTTACCGGCATACCTAAGGAAGTGTGCTCTATAGCTTGGCAAAAAGGCGGTTTGACATGTGGGTAAAGTTGTACATCTCTGCAGGATTGGAACTATTCGAATAGCCACGTCCTTGGTTATGGACACGCTTGGGGAAGTCTTTCGAGAGTTAGACTATAACATTTTGATAAAACTTGAAATTGGGTGGTACAAATGGGTAATTCTTGCTATTGTTGTAGTGACTGTTGGGAAGTCACCTCTAGGATGTTAATTATATTTATAATTGTTGTCTCACTGATATTTGATCTCTCTTTTTTTTAAAACACCATTTTAACAAATTGCCTTCAATCTATTACATTATTGCAAATTAAATATGGCTTTACGCTGAAAATAAACCCTATGGCCATCACCATTGATTTAAGCTTGCATGTAGCTATGTATAGGTTTGTTAATCGTATGTCTTGCGAGTACATTTTGTACTCAACTGCATTGTCTATTTGCTGCAGAGGAGGTTGACCCCAAGGGGTTATCGAGTGTGAGGCTGACTACACTCTCAACGACTAGCTTGGGCATTTCCGGTTGATTGCCTTGTGGGTAAGGGCAGCCGGTTGGCTTTTGTTTTCAGCCATCATATGGCAGGTGTTACCACTGCAGACTTAACTCTTTTGTATGGAATCTTATTGTATGTTGGATTTGTTGTAAATTATGAAACCTCGGTATTGTATAACCTGTGTATGGAGTTGGTGTTTAATTTTTGTGTGGTGTATGTGTACTGCTGTTTTGGAAAGTGCATATACACCGAGAGTGGAGAAATTTTATTTGGAATGCTAGGACCAACGGAAAGGTTAAGCATTACAAATTAATTCATCCGGTGGATGTCACAATAATGATGCGCGGTGCCCACCTAACGCAGGGTTACGCCAAGGTCCAGATGGACATGGTACATGATAATTTGATGTCCATCCCGCTGGAAAAGCACCGAACGAAGATGTCATAACACTAGGGGTGCCTTGTACACTTTTATCCTGTGTCCCAAGAGGGATATCGCCCTGAACCCTGCAGTGTCACGATCTCCACACGGCCATACCTCGATGACTCCACCTCAACCCCCGCTTCAGAAGGCCTCCGTATCCCGTACCGTGGAGACAGAGCCGAAGAAATAAGAAAAGATTGTCGAGTCATCTTCTAGGAAGATAACTAGCACACGAGGCGATAAGGCTAAATCGAAGAAGATTAAGGCACCTCACAAACCCGGACGTTCTTCCTCGGAATGTTGTTGGTCTCCGACAGAACATTACGCCACATTGGTTAGGCTTGCCAGACTTTGCACGCTTGGTATATGCGGTAGATCGACGAGGCGAAGGAAATTCGGCATACTGCATTCACCGTCAGCTACAATGAGAACCATTTCCACCAAAAGCTGAGCTACTTCGTCGTGTGCTTCAAATACTTATTTGATCTATTCAACCTCGATGCCCCCGACGCCTCACTTGTACGATGTTGGACACTATAAGTGTGTATAATTAAATTCTACATTCACGCAATACCGATAAATATCATAACTCATTGTTTTTGTATAGATATATGATGCAACAAGTCTAGCGATCATGACAACCGGTGGGTTTCCTCGACCCACGTTTGATCTCAGAGCAATGCATCATCGAAGACACAAACTACATCGAGAAGTACATAACGAAGGGATTGCATACCCACCGCGATAAGGACTACATACTGGTGCCCTACAACCAGGGGTAAGTGCTTCACTACTTGCTATATAAATTTTATTTGTTCTGTATATGCAACACGAACCTAGGTTTAATGACTAAAGTGACATACATAAGTAGGTGGCACTGGATCCTTTTAGTCATTGTACCAAAGTGGAACAAGATAATATACCTTGATTCCCTAGTCAATAACAATCACAACTTCACCATTGTGTAAAAAGTACTCGATATGTATGCTCATTTCCTCCATACGTAACTCTATTGTAGTCTTCCCTCGTTTGAAATGTCCGAGGATAACTTTTTGGAATCATGTAGGTCGTTTAGCACCTATGTTACCGAGTGAGGGACACACAATGAACCGGGTGCCACACTGCGACATAGGACGCGATTTTCGGTACCTACTACATCACAATAATCCTATATCACACTTTATAACCTCACCTCTTGAACTGACTATACCTATATCCTATATCACACTTCTATTTTTGCAGTACCACCAGCAAGTACGTCAAGACAACATATGTGCATTCTACATTTGTCGTTATATGCTATAAATCACGAGTGCTAAGACGGAGGATCCAGAGGTTTGTCAGTCAATCTCTTAATAATTATTTCGTAATTATAAATTTAAATATATATAGTTACTACTTTACTCTTGCTAACGACAGGGCATGAAAATACAAAAAGTAGCTTCCATCTGGACTTACTCGTGGAAGTTGAAGGACGGCTCGCCACCTTCATCACGGGGGAGATCATTGAAGAGAGTGGAGAGTTTTACCCCAGCAACTCTGATTTATTGTAATTCACTTTGAGTTGTAATCAAATCACTCTGTAATTAGATCATTAATGTGACATTGTTATTGATATTGAGTTTGTAAATTACTTTGTGTTGTTCTATATCAAATCAGTTGTCATATATCTATTTTCTTCTTGCTTGTTTTCAAAGGGCATGGCTGGCATTACCTAGGGCTAGCCGAAAAATCAAAATATATTTAGGTATAGAATGAACTATCACATTCAATTTTGTGGAATAAGCCGTCTGTGAATAACACTCATAGACGGTTACTACTAACAACCGTCTATGATATTTATACAATCACAGACGGCTACTACTGACACCCGTCTGTAATATGTATCCAATCACAAACGGCTACCACCAACAACCGTGTGTGATATATCGCATATCACAGACATCTACTATCAAAAACCGCCTGTGATATCCTACATATCACAGACGATTTTTGGTGGAAACTGTTTGTACTAGTAGGACTTCACAGACGGTTTCAACAAATTACCGTTTGTGATATCCCACATATCACAAACGGTTTTCACAAAAAATTATCTGTGTTGTGACTTTTCACACACGGCTCACAAACTGTCTGTGATAACGTCTATTATCACAGACATATAGATTCGACGATTCAAAAACCGTATGTGATGATGGTTTAGAATCATCTGTGATGATCCTCTCTTTATATATATATATATATATATATATATATATATATATATATATATATATATATATAGTACTACTTGACACTTTGTCTAGATCCAGTATTTTGTTAGCGCGGCTCCATGAGAAAACTCACACATTGCAAATAAATAGAGAGAACACTGGAGAATTTGCCTCGACAGTAATTGCGTAGCCGAGTTTTCTTTTTCTTGCTTATCTTACTTACTTACAAAATTGGTTACAAGCCTTCTCATTATATAGGCTAATAACCTCCTACTAATATACGTACACGGACTTAAGTTGATCACAACTTCACGACTTCAACTTGAGTAACATACGGAGGCGGACTCTATTGTGTCTTGAACTCGATTTAAACTCTAGGTTAAGATTATTTCCTACATATTTAACCACATGCAGCACCAAAATATATAAATCGTGAAATGGCAAAGATCAACGACGACATTCTTCTATGTCGTGCGCCGAAGGGATCAAGCGCGTCGGTTTAAAATATCCAGTTGGGAGATGAGATGATGATGGACGAGGTGAACAAACCATTGGCTGGAGTTGACATTCGTATATGTTGCAGCTATACATACATATATATAGTGACTAAGCTTGTATCATGCACACTCTCTATCACTTTCTTTATTTACATACCGACTCAATTCTCTGCGCGTTTCTTTTTAAAATTCGATACGGCGTGCAACTCATCTAGATCAGATGCTTGGTTAAATGAACTGCGCGTTGGTGATCCACAATAATATATCTAGAGAATATGTCTCTTACAATAGAGACATGACTGAAGATTTATGTCAGGAGTCAAGGAGGGAAGCATATATAATTCCGGCAGGCTCCCTTGGTTTTAATTCCTAATCCCATGGACTGTGAAATGAGACGAACGGAATATATAGGGGCATCTTTGTGATGTGGTTCAAAGCTAGCCTTACCAAGCACACGGTTTGCAGACAAGCTAGGTATCGCCGACTCGGACAGAAAAAAGAAATTAAGGTCTCCACATACAGTGAGACGATGGAGAGATCAAACAATAATGAAAGGACAGTCGCCTCCTGATGATAATTGCTGCATCTGATCCTTATAATTTGGACCAATCATGCATGCATACTCGCCCAAGTTATAGTTGATCGAGAGGGCTGGAAGGTTAATTAGCTCGAGAGTGCAGACGATGTTTGTCCTATTGGTAGTTCAGCACTTGTTTAGTTAGCCGTTCTTCTTTCTTTGTTTGGGTTTCTACATAAAGCAAAAAACAAGAGGGGCATGATCGATCGAGCGGCGCCCAATGGCAAACATGCATTTGATTTGATTTCTACGGAATCTCTGTTTTGTACGGTGATTGAACTTATACAACTTGAAGAGCATATTTAAAGAGCTCTTTTATGGTACACACAGTTCAATACGGGTGTCTTTTTTATCTAATAATTCAGATTAGTTAGAATTTAGTTATACTACATCTATTTAGGAGTGAAAACAGATTGAATAATCACTACTACACAAAAGTGCATCACAGACAGTTAGAAACCGTCATCACAGACGATTTTTGAACTGTCCGTGACAAGGTTCAACATAGACGGTTTTTAGTTGAAACCGTCTGTGAGGGCCATTATCACAGACAGTTTGTAAATAGAATCGTCTGTGATATACTACGTATCACGTGTGATTATTGGTGGAAACCGTCTGTGATACGTAGTATATCGCAGACGGTTCTATTTACTATCCATCAGTTATATTCTACGTATCATAAACGGCTCTTGGTTGAAACCGTCTGTGATTGTGGCCCTTCACAGACGGTTTTTGTTGAAACCGTCTGTGATAGTACCGTTCCTAGACGGTTCCAACCAAAAACTGTTAGTGATAGTTCTTTATACCTAATTAATTTTATTGATTTTCGGCTAACCTTAGGAATTGCTAGCCATACCCTCTGAAAACTAGCAAGCATAAAGCAGATACATCACAGGTGAATCAATTGTTAACAACTCAAAGTGACCATTTAAAACTCAAAATCAATTACAAAAGAGTATATTCAAGTATTGTCGCCATATTTACAATTGAATTACAACTACTCAAAGTGATCAATTACAATCGAATCAATAGTTTCATGGTTGTTCAACGGTGTCGACGGAGTGAAACTCTCCATCGGCGTTAATGTTCTCCGTCTTGATGAAGGCGCAGAGCGCTCCTCGAACCTCTGAGACCTCTTTCATAATGAGTGCATCTAAATCTATGTTCAAGCCCTGTCGCTAGCAAGAGTAAAGTAGTAAGCATATATATATATATATATATATATATATATATATATATATATATATATAATTTGAGAATATTTTTTGCGAAATTGACAAACCTCGGGATCCTTCATCTTAGCACTCATCATTTGCCGCATATGATGGCAAACGTAGAATGCACATAGGTGATCTTGTTTTTGCTGGCGGCACAGCAAAAATAGAATTACATATATAGGTACAGTCAGTTTGAGACGCATTATTACGAAGTATGATATAGGATTATTATGTTGTGGCATGTACTAGAAATTGCGTCCTGTGTTGCAGTGTGGTGCTCGATCCGTTGTATGGCCCTCCCTCGGCAACATAGGTGATGAACGACCTGCATGATTTGAGAAAGTTATCCTCGCCCATTTGAAAAGAAGGAAGACTACAATAGAGTTATGTATGGAGAAAATGAGCATACCTGTCGAGTATTCCTTTCACGAGGGTGAAGTCGTGGTTTTTGTTGAGTAGGGAATCAAGTTATATTACCTTGTTTCTCTTAGGTATAATGACTAAAAGGATCCAGTGGAACCTACTCATGTATGTCGTTATAGTCATAAACCTAAGTTCTTGCTGTGTATAAAGTACAAATAAAATTTGTATAGCAAGTAGTGAAGAACTTACTTCTGGTTGTAGGGCACCATTATGTAGTCTTTGTTATCATGAGCAAGCAATCCTGTCTTTATGTATTTCACGACGTGGGATGCAACTTGGTTGATGCTTTGCTCAGAGATCATGTGTGGGTTGAGGAAACTCACCGGTTCTTTCCATCGACGGACATTTTTCATCATGTATCTATACATAAGCAATGAGTTGTGATATTTATCGGTATTACGTGAGTGTAGAACTTGATTGTACGTACTTACAATGTCCAGCATAGTAGAAGTAAGGCATCGATGGCAGTGAGGTTGAATAGGTCGAATAAATCATCGAAGCCCACGATGAAGTTGCCCGGCTCGTGGAAGAAATGCTCCTTCGTGTATCTGATAGTGATTCTAGTATCGCACCCCTTCTCTTGGGTCTTCCACATGTACCAGACATGCAAAGATTGACAAGCTACTCCAGCGCAGGCTAGTACTGTGTCGGGGGCCAACCGACTTCCGAGGGAGTATTTCCCAGGCTTGAGAGACGCATCAATGTGCTTCGATTTCGATTTGGCCTTAACGAGTTTCCTGCGGCATGTCTTCCCATGAGACAACTTAGAAACCGATACGGTGACACGCTTTTCTTTTTTCCTTCGGTGTCTTCTCCACGGGAACCGATGAGGCGGCCTTCTGAAGCGAAGGATGAGGTGGAGTCATCGAGGGTCCTGTTGGAGAGGCATGGTCGTGTCGAGATCGTGGCACTGTAGGGTCCAGGGAGATGTCCTTCTTGGGCCACTGGATAAAAGTGTACATGGCATCCCCTAGTGTTCTGATATCTTCGCTCGAGTGAATCTCCTGCGGGATGGCCATGAAATTGTCATGTATCATGTCCACATAGACCCTGGCGTAACCCTGCACTAGCTGGGTATCATGCTGCACTGCCCCTTCTTGGTATGGATACACTATCCCTGCCCAGCCTCAATAGAAATGGACCCAACCATCCTCACTTAGAGCTTGCAGGGCGTCGACTCCTACAAAATGATACACAATTAGCTAAGGCGTCCTATAGGTCTATCTTTGGAGCATTCCAGAGATGTACATTACATTGATGTCGTCGATAGGTAATTGGACGTCGTCGTGTCCATAATTTTGTGTGGACGCAACGCTACTCCGATGTTGAGGAGGACTAGCTCCCAAAATAATGGGGGCGGCTTGCGACTGGTTAAGGTGTTGATTTATTTAATCTTGCAATCTTGTTATCTGTCCTTGAAATTTTTCAGTAAGCACATGTTCCAACCGGGCGTCGTGCTCGTCCTTGGATCTCTTCCTACTCCTATACGTGTCAGAGTCGTGTCGGAATCCACCCTCCAAGGTACGTAAACCCCAACGCCTCGGGTGCGACCCGGGTGCTCCTTGTTTCCCAAGGTCGTAGATAGTAGATCCTTCTCCCTGTATGATTCAAAGGAACCTTGGGAACACGTAGAAGTCAATGCTTCCTGCAAGAGGTCATCATGTTATTATAGACACTATGAAGTTATAGATTTATTGACAACTATGTAGTTCGACATATTTACCAGATGTTGGGACATGACCTCGTCTACCGGGTTTGAGAAAGAGATGCCACCCGAAGACGTGGCTAATGCCCTCGCTCTTAACCAGGCTCGAGCGTGCTCGTCTAAGATCTTAGCAAATGATCTGTTAGCGCTCTTGTCCTCCGCCGCCCATTGCATGGTTTTACCCGCATACCCAGCGGTGCTGAGAGCTTTGTGCGCCGCACTTTGCTCTTGAAATTCGGTCATTGTCTTCATCCGCACAAAGGTGTCCCATATATCTCGCGATAAGAATTGATACTTTGTGAAGGGCGTTCGACCCGTGTTCACGTACTTCATGACAAGCGTGCTTTTGAAGGTCCTCCACGTGTGTCCCATCGCGAGCAACACCTGCTGTTGCACGTGTGCCTGGTCTGCTTCTGGGATAATTAACGAGCCTGAAATTTCAATCCACAGCTGGCCACTCTTTACATCCGTCAGAGACTTCCAGCTTGGTGTGGTGACGGGGATCCGTTCCCTTCCAAGTACCCCGCAGATGGTCCAGAATCTCGCCACTACTTTCTTGGGACTTAAAGAGATCCCAACATCACTGACCTCCGTGATAGTCATTCGGCCCGCGGGCAATTTTGATATTCCTCATCCATCTCGCTTACGTACCAGTTTGATCAGAGATCCAAGCGCATTTGGCAATGTCGATGATGGCGGCGAAGATGGTGCCTTTCCATCTCGCTTACTTGCTATCTATATAGGTTACATACGCAATGAACTAAAATTTCATGGATTGTAAGTTGATATTTTATACAGAAAAAATAGAAGTTATCCATTGAACTTAAATATGGCATACACAGTAAAGAAAATATATGACATTGCACAAAATCCTTCAAAGGAACCATCTGTGATGGTGCATCTTATATAGCCTGTTTTGTAGTATTATCGGTATGTTAAAGTCTTTGTTGGCTCATACATGCTGAGATTTCTGGTCACGGGTTGTCTCTGGCCATGATAAATATGGCACAACTATATCTATACGTTGCAAGTCCTTAAAGTAATCAATATAGCTTAATAGTGAGCCTAGATGTTTACATATGCAAAGGAGGGGAAAAAAATAAAGTAACACGAACTAATCACTAGCGCACACAGACACGAGCACACGAACTAAGCAATATGAGCACAAGACCATGGAAACAACAATTTCAACAACCTGCAGCTGATGGAAACAGTTTCACATCACTGAATTGTCCCTCGTAGTATTAAAAACATGCAGCACTGAAATACGAGCAGACATGCTATATATTGCTTTGAGAGTAGGCAGTCATATGCAAAAGGAGGCTACAAATGTTTAGCCTACTCGTGCTATACCCTGGCATATAGGATATATGTAAGAAGTATCTAAACCGATGATTGTTGCTCATGTCCACTATGTTTGAAATCGGCGATCTCCAACCGCTAATCAGATTCTGGATTGTAGGCATCAAAGTAAATCTATTATGGAAAATAATGAAATATATGTAATTACTTAGGTAAAGGTAGAGAAAACCAAGATGGTAGGCATCATAATTGCACAACCAAAACCACCAAGGTGGTACGTAGGTAAAGGTATTAAAAAACTAAGAAGGCTAGGTTCAGCTGCTCGCTGAACTAGTAATGTAGAGAAAACTAAGAAAATAACTACCTTGACGTCCCCAAAAAATATATCTAACTTCTTGTCTGGTTGGGATAGCTTGGGAGGTGTCTTCAAGGGATGAAGGGGGAGGAGGAGGCCGAGCAGCGGCGAGGCTGAGCGGTGTCAAGGTCGGGTAGAAGGGGGTGTCGGGGTCAGGTAGAGAGGGGGTCGCCGACTCGTCGTCGGTCGGGCAGCAGGTCGGCGTCGGGGAGGAGGTTTCGGGCGTCGGGGAGCAGATCAGAGGCGAACTAGCGGGCCAAGGCGCTGGGAAGGTGAAGGGGCGAGAGTAAGGCAGAGTGACGAGTAAGGGTGCACAAACCCTATCGATTCCCTCTTAAATAAAGGGATATCACAGATGGTTCTACTCCATGAAGAACTACATGGCGGTTCTTATTTGCGGGTCCGTTACATAAAAAATTTGAACAACTTGATTAGCGAGTACGAATGGTTCGTCCTTGTATCCAACACGTTTGAGGTCCACAGTAGTGACGCCGTACTTGTCGACCTTCACTTCATGCGGAAGTATAACCCAATGGCATCGAAACAGAGGGATCTTGAAAAGTACGTAGTCGAGCTCCCAAATCTCCTCTACGAACCCATAGTAGGAGTTCAACCCACGTGCCCCGGCAGTATTGAACTGCTCGCGAAATGCATATATCACGGACACCATTTATTACGGGTATGCTCTTCCTATCCTGAGCTGCCGTATAAAATGTGTACCCATTTATGTCGTATCCTTGCCATGTCACAATTATAAATTTTGGCCCTTTTGCCAACCATAGCAGCATATCATCACTTGATGACCTCCTAGTAAATCGCACCTTTAACCATTCGTTGAACCGATGGTTGTGCTCTCTCATGATCCAAACCTCCGATCAGTCTGGATTCTGTTGGCGTACCATGTCTTTGTGCTCGTCGATGTACGAGGACACTTGGGTTATGTGTTGCAAGACCGTCAAATGGGCTTGCGTGTATATATCTAGATCGGGAGTGATTGCTTTCCTTCTGATGGCCCCGATACCCTCCAGCCTCCCATTTTGATGAGATAGAGGCACACCTATCGGTTCCAGTAGAGCCATGTAGTCGATGCAGAACTCAATGACCTCTTCGGTTGCATAACCTTCGATGATGCTACCCTCCAGCCGAGATCGATTCCATACATAAGACTTGAGAATTCCCATGTATCTCTCGAACGGGTACATATGATGTAGGAACACAGGGCCGCATATCTTTATCTCTTTCACAAGGTGAACAATGAGATGGACCATGATATCAAAAAATGACGGAGGGAAATACATCTCACGATGACATAGAGTCACCACCACCTCGGCCTGCAGAGCATCTAGTTCTTCGGGATCGATGACATTCTGAGCAATTGAGTTAAAAAAATAACATGGCCTAAAGATTGCCACTCAGACCTTGTTCGCCAAGATACTTCTTATTGCAATAGGAAGCATTTGTGTCCTCAGTACATGACAATCATGAGACTTCATACCAATTAATTTCAAATCTTCCATGGAAACAATATTCTTAATATTGGCATAGTAACCAGATGGAACTTTTACACCATTCAAGCTTTGGTACAATTCATTTCTCTCGGCCTTGGACAAAGTGTAACAAGCTGGGGAAAGGTACGTTCGTACTTTATCGGTCTCTTTTGGTGCTAACTTGGTCTTTATGTTCATATCAACCAAGTCACGCCGTGTGTTAATAGCATCTTTTGTTTTGCCACTAATGTTCAGTAAGAGACCAATCAAGCTATCACATACATTCTTCTCCACGTGCATGAGGTCGATGCAGTGGAGAACTTCTAATAAGACAAGTCCCAAAATATTGACTGCTTCTTCTAGATGTTTTTCTGACGGATGCTTTATTTACATCCCTTTCAAAGCACAACATCGATATCCTTAACCATATCATAGACCACTTTCACTCTAAAAGACCTTGGAGCTGAACCGTCCTCCTTATTTCCGTCGAATTGTTTCTTCATCTTGCGGTATGGGTGAATCCTGTGAAGGAACCTACGGTGATGCATATACACAGTTTTGCACGAGTTGTTCAGCCATACACTCTCGGCACCATCTAAGCAGTGCGGACAGGCTTTGGCTCCTTTTGTACTGAACCCCGATAGGTTACCAAGGACAGGAAAATCATTGATGGTGCATAACAACATGGCGCGTAAAGTGAAGTTCTCTCGTTTGTACACATCCCATTATTGTACCCCTTCGTTCCATAGTGTCACAAGATCTTCAAGCAATGGTGCTAGGTATACATCAATATTGTTCCCAGGTTGCTTCGACCCTTGGATAAGTAGTGACATCAAAATGTATTTCCACTAAATACACATCCAAGGAGGAATGTTGTACATACATAGATTCATAGGCCAGGTGCTATGTTGGTTACTCATGTTACCGAAAGGATTCATTCCATCTGACTCAACCCTAACCTTGTGTTCCTCGGTTCCGCACCGAACTCTTCGAAGCTCCGATCAAAGTTTCTCCACTGGGCAGAATCAGTAGGGTGTCTTAGCTTTCCATCTTTCTTACACTCCTCTGAGTACCAATGCATCAATCTTGCCTCCTTTCGGTTAGCAAATAAATGTTTCAAACGTGGGATCACAGGCAGATACCACAACATCTTAACATGAAGTCCTTGCTTCACCTTAGCAGTATTCCGACGCTTGTATCGGGATGCTTTGCACACGGGACATACATGGCTGTCTGTATACTCTTTACGGTAAAGGATATAATCGTTCGGACATGCATGTATTCTTTCTACTTCCATTCCCAATGGACAAAGAACCTTCTTGGCTTGGTACGTGGTGCTGGGCAACACGTTTTCTTCCAGAAGGATGTCCGCTAGGAGACCTAACAACGTCTTGAAACTCTTGTCGGACCAACCATTGCTTGCCTTCAATTTTAGTAGTTCAAGCACGGTTGACAACCTTGTGTATTCCGGCTTACAGCCAAGGAACAAAGGTTTCCCCGAGTCCACCATTAAGCCCTCGAATTTACAAAACTCTCTCTCACTGTCGTTCCTTTCTGCATCGTGTAGCATCTGATCCAGATTGTCATCATGCGACCTATCCTCATCAAAAGCACAGTCTACATCCGGCATATCGTTGACTTCCTCGGCAATGTCGTTATTATTAACTTTCTGTATAATCTGCTCTTCATCGTGACTGGTCCAACATGTATACCCTTTTTTGAAACCCCTTCGAATCAAGTGAGCTTCGATCTGCGACGGGTTGTTAAATATTTTCAGATTACCACAATCAATGCATGGACAATAAATAAATTTTCTCCCCTTCTTCAACATATCCTGATCGACAGCTCTTCTAAAAGCAAACACGCATTTAATGTACTCTTCACTCACATGGTTCTCAACGTACATCCAGTTTCGGTCCATCTACACTACGCACATAACAAATTAGTATTAAATTATATTAATAAACTGCAAGTACCCTTCATATTAACCAAATATACTAAAAATTATTAGTGATTAACTTAGATCAAATATAAAGGGTTACAGATCATTACCCTCATAGCTCACAACGAATATACTAAAATAATATCCCACGAGATTCTCCTCCCTTTCTTCCTCCTCTCTTTAGCTTCCTCCTTTCCTTTTCCTCCCTGCCTCCTTCCTTACCTTCCTTCTCCTCTCTAAGGTGGCGCAGTGGGGAGGAGGCAACAGGGTGGCGGCTCAAATGGGAATAGGCGAAGTGCATCGGGACGGTATTTATAATGCGCATATCACGAGCGGTTCTTATTACGAACCATCTGTGATATGGACCTATCACAGACAGTTTCTAAATACAACTGTTTGTGATACTTCACTGACGGTTCTGAACAAGAACCGTCTATGATAATATAGGTCATCACAGACGGTTCTTGTTCAGAACCGTCTGTGAAGTATCACAGACGGTTGTATTTAGAAACCATCTGTGATAGGTCCATATCACAGACGGTTCTAATGCGTCTTCTATAGCCTGTTTTGTAGTAGTGAGTGGTGAAACCATATTCGTATTCGTATTTTTAAATGAATACGAATATGCTCGAATACGAATGCGAATCGAATGTCATAACAAATACAAATTCAAATCGAATATCTACTCAATTCGGTCGAATCTGGATATCATCATAACTCATGCATTGTGAAGTTTTTAGTGACGCTTTATCCTGGTACAATCACACGTAATCATTCCAATTAATTTTTTCACCTAAAGGAACATTAATTCACATTGAATTAAAAAAACTCATGCAAATAATTAGCCATACTGTAATAAAATAGTTATATTGCTTCATCGAATGAGGAAAATAAATACCATATTCGCATCCATATTTTTTTAAGTGAATTCGAATACGAATATGAATAGGAGAGAAATTGTTAATCAAATAGGGAAATCTATACCATATTCATATCCTATCGAGTACGATAGTCGAATAATACGGATAATTCGTATCCATTTTTCATCCCTACACCTGGTAT
Source organism: Hsuehochloa calcarea (assembly GCA_036346395.1). Taxonomy (NCBI): domain Eukaryota; kingdom Viridiplantae; phylum Streptophyta; class Magnoliopsida; order Poales; family Poaceae; genus Hsuehochloa; species Hsuehochloa calcarea. The sequence continues at coordinate 24,533,953 of CM070613.1, forward strand.
TGTGGGTAGTAGAATCACAAGGGAGGTAGAACTGTAATAGCATAGGTGTGATCGCATGATACAAGAGTAATATTTTCAACACTAGTTGGAAAAGTCTATAATACATTCACGAATAAAATTATAAAAATAAAGAAAATTCCGTTATGCCCTTAACAAATTAATAGTCATATTTAATTTATACTTGCTACTACCATATACTGCTAGTAGAATGTACCGTAAAATTTCTTCATTTAAATGATAACATATTTTGCTTCAATATGGGCTGTGCACCTAATATATTCTTCTGTCTTTAAAATTGTATTGACACATATATACTCATATACATGGAGTACTTAAAATAATATATGTAGATAACTTCTTTATATAAGGATTGAAAAAGAAAAATTTAATGCGTGGGCACTTTGTAGGTATTACCACCTTTTTTGTTCTTCTGTTAAATTGTTCTTTTAAGAGAGAATTGAGCTATAATTTTATTCTCGGTTTCCCATCCTTTTTAA